>CM051243.1:169580247-170871497 GCA_027917425.1 Gastrophryne carolinensis
CCTGATGTCAATAAATTAGAATGAGGTGACAGTAGGCAACAGTGGTTCTGATTTCTGTGTATTAGGTAGTGACAATGGTCTTGAAGTCTGTGTATTAGGAGATGACAGTGGTTCTGATGTCTGTGTATTAGGAGGTGACAATGGTTCTGATTTCTGTGTATTAGGAGGTGACAATGGTTCTGATTTCTGTGTATTAGGAGGTGACAGTGGTTCTGATGTTTGTGTATTAGAGGGTGACAGTGGTTCTGATGTCTGTGTATTAGGAGGTGACATTGGTTCTGATTTCTGTGTATTAGGTAGTGACAATGGTCTTGAAGTCTGTGTATTAGGAGATGACAGTGGTTCTGATGTCTGTGTATTAGGAGGTGACAATGGTTCTGATTTCTGTGTATTAGGAGGTGACATTGGTTCTGATTTCTGTGTATTAGGAGATGACAGTGGTTCTGATGTCTGTGTATTAGGAGGTGACAATGGTTCTGATTTCTGTGTATTAGGAGGTGACATTGGTTCTGATTTCTGTGTATTAGGAGATGACAGTGGTTCTGATGTCTGTGTATTAGGAGGTGACAGTGGTTCTGATTTCTGTGTATTAGGAGGTGACAGTGGTTCTGATTTCTGTGTATTAGGAGGTGACAGTGGTTCTGATGTTTGTGTATTAGGAGGTGACAGTGGTTCTGATGTTTGTGTATTAGGAGGTGACATTGGTTCTGATTTCTGTGTATTAGGAGGTGACAGTGGTTCTGATGTCTGTGTATTAGGAGGTGACATTGCTTCTGATTTCTGTGTATTAGGAGGTGACAGTGGTTCTGATTTCTGTGTATTAGGAGGTGACAGTGGTTCTGATGTTTGTGTATTAGGAGGTGACAGTGGTTCTGATTTCTGTGTATTAGGAGGTGACAGTGGTTCTGATGTTTGCGTATTAGGAGGTGACAGTGGTTCTGATGTCTGTGTATTAGAAGAAGGTGCGATGGGTCATTATAAGGGTGTATTACGAGTTGGGCAGGGGTATTATTCTGCCATTGAATTAAGAGGTCTTCAACAGACAGGGTTTAATATTGGTTTATAAGAAGATAATAGTTGTTCTTACGTTGTGCCTTAGTAGAAGATGAAAGGTTTATGTCCCTGTTTATGTATTATGTCGATTTAAGTACAAGAAGGGTGAAGATGAATGAACATTGGAAGCAGCGGACGGGTAATACTGGTGTAAAACTGGTGATGCTGCAGTGTCAAGAAGACTACAGAAGTAAGAATGCTGCTTCCCATGTATTTTGTTATATAAAAATGCCTTTGATTAGGGCCCCCAGACACAACTTTGCATGGGGCCCCAGAAATTCTAAGCTTGTCCCTGGAAGGGTGATGTGTAGGCGGGAAGCTTTTTTGAATCCAGTTTTGTCAAAACAAAGCCTTGGTATGATAAATGTTAAGCTTGCGATGATGTAAAACAGCTATAACATTTAACTTTTTGATCCACATTTTGCCCCGATTACTGATTAAATAGGCACTAACTAAAGCAAAGGTTAAGGTATACTTGGAGAAATCCAAATGGATAAATGGACTGGGGCACATGCAGAAGAGTGGGGCAATTGTGACAACATTGCATCTTCCATTCAGGCTGCTTCCAGACAGACAGGCACAAAAAAAAGAATCCAGAAGAGCCCTTGTTTTTGGATAATTTTTCATTTTCAATTCATTTCCGTGGATAATAAAGTGCTTTCATTCACGGCTGTGGAGTTGAAGTGGAAGCTAGTATTGAAGAAAGTCGGAGCTGGTAGAAATGTACCAACTCCGGCATATAAAAGAAAATCTACTATTATTATGAATGTACATTTCACAGGAAGTTAAAAAATGTTAATCATAAATATATTTTATGTTCTCCCAATCTAAAACGCCTAGTTTGTAAACAGCAGCAGGGTGTTTTAGTGATGAAAATAAGTTCCCCAATCTCCCCTGACTCCCTCCCCTCTTATACAAGTTATCCTCATGCTGCCATAGTTATAATGCCTGGAACTGATCTCATCTAAAGACTAGAGACGATTCATTACTGAATGTTCCTGCAGACATCTCAGAAGCGCTATACAGAACAGAAACACAGTAACAGGCTGATTCATCATTAGCGCCAGGTAGCGACAGATGAGCGTCTGTAGCCGGCATTTTCAGAGCGCCCGCTAGTAGTCGCAGTGCTCGTCCGTGAGTCGCTGCTTTATAGCGACTCAATCGCAGTTCAGTATTGTTGAATACATTGTGAGGAGTCGCTATTTGACCAGTACAGCGCTGTATGGGAGCGTATGTTAGCGACTGCTCATAGCGACCGACTCACGCCATATTCAGCAAAAAAACAGCCTCACAAATTCAGGTGCTGAAAAATGCTTGTTTGAAGCCCAGAGCGCAGGAGGCGGTGTGTTTAAAGTCTGTTTTCCAGCATCTATCCACTAGTAACAAAGCGAAAACATATGGAATTACATTGTAACATGAACACTTTAATGCCAGACCTGTAATGTCGTTTTTGAGGAAATATTTAAAAAATTAAAAAATTATGAAAAAACTGCTATTTCAATGGCAGAAGAGGTCAAAGAATTATTTGTGATTTTTTTGAAAAAAAAAAAAAAACTCAGTTAAAAGAGAAGAAAAGGATCGTCCATTGAAATGTATGGGAGAGCGACAGGTAGCGAGAGGTCATACCTGGCGCTGTGCAAGGCTGAACGCTGGCGCTGTTCACTGAGGCTGTGAAAATGATGAATCAGACGCTACATGGCGCTATTCCAGTCGCTAAACAGATTCTGCTTGATAAATGTGTAATTGCGTGCCGTGTCCGGCGTTGACCAGTCGCTATCTGTCGCTGTGACAGATGCTCTGTCTTTTGGATGTCATCACTATTCAGTTGCCCACCGGGTCATTCACTGGCCTTTTCTTAATTAGGTCATTGTATTTTGATACTGTTACAGGCAATGTCATTGTAGTTTGGATTGTATTATAAACTGCCATTGTGTTAATTGATTACGTCACAGACAATGGCATTGTTCTGATTGAGTGTATTACAGACGCCTATTGTTTTGCTGATTGCGTCACCGGCAGAGTTGAGAGATTGTGTGCCCTGCTCCCATTGGTCTGTGTATTTGTCATGAGGTCCACGGGGGAGGTCCCCTTGCATGGAGCCTTGCATATAAGGCACAGTGTGGCACTAATAAAGTTCAGTTCATCTTCACCCTCAATACTGAGTTCTGTCTCTTATTGGGGGAAACGCTATATTACAGTTCACTAGCCCTTGTAAGGGCTGTTCCTGTTTCCTCACGGACGACTCTGGAATTCCAGCAGCACCTCTTACGATTGGGAAAAGGACGTCTCGGGCGGTGAAGCCCTCCGGCGATAAGGGTTATCGCTACAGTCGCTACCTCTCATTAACCAGGCGCTACCTGACGCTATCCCTTCTTAAATAAGGGCCTATGTATCAACTGTGGTAAAGTGTACGGAAAAGTGCTGGATGGTGTCTATTTCTCGCTTGCTTTTCTTAATCAGACACGATCCATGCCGGGTTTACAGAACCCCAGTCCATATTCTCAGTCCTCTACTGGGTTTTCCCCTACTCCCAGTTCTTACACAGGTGATGAGACTTATTGCAAAGGAAGCCTAATAAAAGGAGCTGCTGGGGCTTCCAGTGTGGAGATGGAGAGACTGGGATGAGGAGCCCGGGCCTTGCTGCTCCCAAAACTGACAGTGCTGAATTACAACCGAAGGACTGTTATCTGGTCTTGGAACCTGTGGATTAACAGCCTGGACTTGTTCGCCCTGAAAGAGGACCTGTGATATCAAGGACTTGCAATACGCTGTAATTATCCTACACTGGACATTGCTAAAGTTGGTGAGGTAACCGCTTGCTGTACTGCATTGTATCCTGCCTTATACTCTGAAGTTAAGAGATGTTGTCTGTTGGACTTTGTTTTCAATAAATCGCTTATTATTTCATTGTCATTGCCGTTGGCCCCAGATCCTGACACAACCTTTCAAAAAACTTTCAACTAATGTGTTTACATGAATAACAGCCCTATTTCTGACCATTGTACGACTTGCATCTGGCATTTTTTGCAGTTTATCTCTGTGCTTGCTGAACATCCAGCTGTGTTCTCTCAGACATGGTGGGCGGACGAGCGCTCCCATCCACTGTAAAGAAAAAGAGGAGAGGATGCTTCCTCATCTTCTCTTAGAAAAGTCCCATGATCATGGAGGACATTAGCTGAAGCTGTGCAGTCTATTTGCTGTCTCTCCTGGAATCTGGTCTCACTCACACAAATTTGTTATTACTAATTACTGACCATTTATGATGGAGTCAAAGCCTGATAAAATAGGGTTGGAATCTGAACTTTGGCTTTATGACTCCACAGACCTGCTGACATTTCACATATAGGCCCTTATTTAAGAAGGGATAGCGTCAGGTAGTGGCTGGTTAATGAGAGGTAGCGACTGGTGAACGCCGGACACGGCACGCAATTACACATTTATAAAGCAGAATCTGTTTAGCGACTGGGATAGCGCCATGTAGCGTCTGATTCATCATTTTCACAGCCTCAGCGAACAGCGCCAGCGTTCAGCCTTGCACAGCGCCAGGTATGACCTCTCGCTACCTGTCGCTCTCCCATACATTTCAATGGACGATCCTTTTCTTCTCTTTAAACAGGGTTTTTTTTTTTTTTTAATAATTCTGTGACCTATTTTGGCATTCAAAAAGCTGTTTTTTCACAATTTTTTCATTTTTTATATATTTCTTCAGAAATGACATTACAGGTCTGCCATTAAAGTGTTCATGTTACAATGTTGTTACAATGTAATTCCATATGTTTTCGCTTTGTTACTAGTTGGTAGATGCTGGAAAACACACTTTAAACACACCGCCTCCTGCGCTCTGGGCTTCAGACAAGCATTTTTCAGCGCCAGAGATTTGTGACCAAGCAAGAAAGAGGGGATGCCCCAAAACCCCTAAGTAGGGTTTTTTTTTGTGGAGGCTGTTTTTTTGCTGAATATGGTGTGAGTCGGTCGCTATGAGCAGTCGCTAACATGCGCTCCCATACAGCGCTGTACTGCTCAAATAGCGACTCCTCACAATGTATCCAACATTACTGAACAGCAACTGAGTCGCTATAAAGTAGCGACCCACGGCTGAGCACTGCGACTACTAGCGGGCGCTCTGAAAATGCCTGCTACAGACGCTCATCTGTCGCTACTGATTCCTTTTCCTCAGGAACTTACAATATAATATAATATTTAATACGCCCAACATATCATATAGACGATTTAAAGCGGACCTTCACCCTGAATAAGAGAATATTTTAGATTTTTCCCCCACCCTGTACATACAGATTGCTCACATTAAAAATCATTCTACCTGCATCTACTGCATGTTATGAGCCTTTAAACATCCAAGATGGCGGCTCATGAAGCATCAGGCAGCCTGCAAACAGGAAGTGTCTTCTGACCGTGCCACTCTGCATTCTGGGATTGCAGTCCCTGACCCCAGCTCTGCTCTGTCTATGCAAAGCACAGCTATTACCCGCCACCCTGTACTTTATCCCGCTCTCCTCTGCTCAGTATGTGTGATGCTTCTGAGAAAAGATAGCGGCACCCGTATCCTAGAGTCCTGAACAGAGTTGCAGCCCAGTGGGGGAAAGAATAATAAGTGACTAAAAACTTAAAATATATTAATTTTAGATACTGGGGAATAGTTTTTTAAGGGTTTGGGCTTTTCATTAAATCGCGCTGAAGGTCCGGTTTAGTCAGACACAGTTTTTGAGCTGTGGGAGAACACCAGAAAAAAAGACCTACCGTATTTTTCGCCCTATAAGACGCACTTATTTTTCCCCAAAAGTGGGGGGAAAAATGTCTGTGCACCTTATCGGGCGAATGTAAAAAAAAAAAAAAAAAAAAAAAAAACTCACCCGTTCCCGGCGCTCCCGCATTGTCTGCCACACTGCGAGAGGCCAGAGGAGCGGCGGGGGCTCTATCCCGGTCCCGCCGCTGCGATCGCTGTCTTTTCAGGCAGCGATGACAGCGGCGGGGCCAGAGACAGAGCCCCTGCCGCTCCTCCATCTACTGCCTCTTCCGAGCTCAGAGCACACGCGAGCACGAAGGTCCGGGCAGTGGGTGGGCGTGGCCTGCACCAGTGCAGGCCACGCCCACCTGCTACCCGGACCTTCGTGCTCGCATGTGCCCAGGAACAGCAGATGGAGGAGCGGCAGGGGTTCTGTCTCTGGCCCCGCCGCTGTCATCGCTGCCTGAAAAGACAGCGATCGCAGCGGCGGGGCCGGGACAGAGCCCCTGCCGCTCCTCTGGCCTCTCGCAGTGTGGCAGACAACGCGGGAGCGCCGGGGACAGGTGAGTTTTTTTTTTTTTTTACATTCGCCCCGATAATGCGCACGGACACGGGACAGAGCCAGCTCATGAATGGGGTGGGCGTAGCCTGCGCCGGTGCTGCGGCGCAGGCCACGCCCACCCCATTTACGGAGCCGGCCGCTCGGCGCAGCGGTGTCAGCGGACAGGTGAGTTTAACTTTTTTTTTTATATATACATGGCGCCTGCCTATACTAATGGGGGGAGGGGGGTGGGAATGGGGGGAGGGAATGGGGGGAGAGGGGCCACACTGTCTATGGGAATGGGGAGAGGGGCCACACAGCCTATACTAATGGGGGGAGGGGGATGCCACACAGCCTATGGGAATGGGGGGAGGGGGATGCCACACAGCCTATGGGAATGGGGAGAGGGGGGATGCCACACAGCCAATGGGAATGGGGGGAGAGGAATGCCACACAGCCTATGGGAATGGGGGGAGAGGTGGATGCCACACAGCCTATGGGAATGGGGGGAGAGGGATGCCACACAGCCTATGGGAATGGGGGGAGAGGGATGCCACACAGCCTATGGGAATGGGGGGAGAGGGATGCCACACAGCCAATGGGAATGGGGGGAGAGGGATGCCACACAGCCTATACTAATGGGGGGAGAGGGGGATGCCACACAGCCTATGGGAATGGGATAGGGGAATGCCACACTGTCTGTAATGGTGCGTTTTTGGTTTAAAATATTTTTTTTCTTATTTTCTTCCCCCAAATCCTAGGTGCGTCTTATGGGCAGGTGCGTCTTATAGGGCGAAAAATACGGTACATTTATGTTCTTCTAGTTTCTCCTATGTAAATGCTTATTTTGAATTTTTAAACGGTTTGAAAATATGATGGCACTTTATAAATTGACAGAAATCGCTACAATCTTATCTATCCAGTAAAGTAAATGGATTTTTAACAGCAATACACAAGACGTCTTAGAACTGCGCCTGCTGGAAGCTAGCTGTAAAGAACGCATGTGTGATTTTTCATATTATATTTTATTATTATATTTTTCATAAATGGGGAAAAAAAGATGATTGTTTCAGGACTGACCCTAATGAATGTATATGATAATATGATAAGAAACCTTTTCCTATAAAAACCAAACCCTCTTCTCCCGTCTTTGTTTTAGGGATTGTCAGCTTGGGGAAGCTATGGCTTGGCCCGGTGTCATGCTACCATGGTGTAATATACAGTGGAAGGATCTCTTGCATGGGCAGTTATTGGAGGAGATTGGCAGCTATAGTTTAATAGAGCTGTAATGAGAGGGCTCATATAGAAGGGCGTCCCCTGACACCTAGACTGGCCCCTCTCCCCAGCAGACGCTGATTATTCCACCGCCGCAGCCGATACACAATCTGTCAGGGGTAAATGTAATCAGTACGAAAAGGGAGTATTTATCATTCACCGCTGACCTGCCGCCTGAGGCTGGGAAAATAATGGCTCCCCCCCCTAACTGCTTCTGCTCCCTGACTGATGGTTGTGCAGGCAAAGAAATACCCTGACAGCGATTAGGTGGGGGCAGAGCCCGCCATCTATACATTAACTAGGAAACATCCAACATCTCAAAGCCAGAAAACAATCCAGCTACTAGTGGGCTGACAAAAATGACTTGCCAAGGCTGATAAAGTCATGCAGACCTAAAGTGTCAATTCTGTGCCAAATAGGGTCCAGATTAGCACCCTAAACCACCTACTTCTGCTGCCAAACAGGGTCCAGATCAGCAACCTAACCCACCTACTTCTGCTGCCAAATAGGGTCCAGATCAGCACCCTAACCCACCTACTTCTGCTGCCAAATAGGGTCTAGATCAGCACCCTAACCCACCTACTTCTGCTGCCAAATAGGGTCCAGATCTGCACCCTAACCCACCTACTTCTGCTGCCAAATAGGGTCCAGATCTGCACCCTAACCCACCTACTTCTGCTGCCAAATAGGGTCCAGATCTGCACCCTAACCCACCTACTTCTGCTGCCAAATAGGGTCCAGATCAGCAACCTAACCCACCTACTTCTGCTGCCAAATAGGGTCCAGATCTGCACCCTAACCCACCTACTTCTGCTGCCAAATAGGGTCCAGATCAGCAACCTAACCCACCTACTTCTGCTGCCAAATAGGGTCCAGATCAGCACCCTAACCCACCTACTTCTGTTGCCAAATTGGGTCCAGATCAGCAACCTAACCCACCTACTTCTGCTGCCAAATAGGGGATCAGCACCCTAACCCACCTACTTCTGCTACCAAATAGGGTCCAGATCAGCACCCTAACCCACCTACTACTGCTACCAAATAGGGTCCAGATCAGCAACCTAACCCACCTACTTCTGCTACCAAATAGGGTCCAGATCAGCACCCTAACCCACCTACTTCTGCTGCCAAATAGGGTCCAGATCAGCACCCTAACCCACCTACTTCTGCTGCCAAATAGGGGATCAGCACCCTAACCCACCTACTTCTGCTACCAAATAGGGTCCAGATCAGCACCCTAACCCACCTACTTCTGCTACCAAATAGGGTCCAGATCAGCACCCTAACCCACCTACTTCTGCTGCCAAATAGGGTCCAGATCAGCACCCTAACCCTGGGTTTTGGTCCACTCCCCGGGGGTGCCCCTCTATGTGAAACCCCCCCAGATCTCACGCATCAACTCACCTCACCGCAGTCCTGCGGCGCATGCACGACCGCTCGTCCAATCAGCTCGCTTGGAGCCGCTGAGCTAAGCACGTCTGAGCGACATCTTAGCTCAGCAGCTCCAAACGTGCTGGCGGCCGCATCTCACGCTTCCCCCTAACAGGAAGCGCACCCGCTCCCTGCTAGAGGGATAACCTCCCAGGGTGGTGTTATTAACTCCCGTCCAATCAGAGCTGTGTCTATCATTCAGCAAATGGGTCTGATTGTTTTCAATGGAGTGTCCCCTGCAGTGTGCACGCACTCCCCTAGCCATTCAGATTGGCTGAGGCGATAGCGTGCATATTGCTGGGCATACTCCCCAGTGAAAGCAATTAGATCCCTTTGTCGAAGGATGTAAACAAAGTAAAGGGCTCTGATTGGATGAGAGCCCGCGCATGCGCCATTGGACTGAGGAGAGGTGAATTTTACTCGGCAAACTGGGGGATTTCCAATCTGGGATGTCCTGGCGGCACAGAACAAAACATGGGAAAGGTTTTGTTCTACTTTAAATGTAGACCGGGAGTGCTCCATACAGGAGTCCCTACCTGTACTGCCCTGATGGCAGCCCTGTCCTTAAAGTGGAGCAAAACCCGGGAATTTTACTTTCTCCGGTTTTGTTCTGTCCCCTGGGGGCATCCCAATTCGGTGCATGAAACCGCCCCTCCCTCGTTCCTATGGCATATGCACAGGCGCACAGCCAATCAGAGACGTTTTCTGTGTTTACGTCCTTTGGCAAACGCCTCTCATTAGGAGTCGATTCAGGGCCTGGTGAAAAAACTCAGTTCATCTTTTAGGAGAGAAAACTGCCATTCACTTTCATTGTCTACTGGGTGTAAATTTTCACCTGGCTCTGAACCAGCCCTAAGGTAATGAAAGTCTCTCCTAAGAAGGACACCAGGCTCTGAATCGACCCCACTAACTTCAACATGGAGTGCTTATCAGAATAGCTGAGGTGGGAGCGCGTGCACACCAGGGATGCAGTAGCCTTTTACCAAATGACTTAGGGCCTTATTCATGAAGCTCTAGTGCCAGGTAGTGCCTTGTAAGCGGCAGGTAGCGGCAGGTGAACGCCGGACACGACACGCAATTCCACATTTATGAAGCCGAATCTGGTGAGCGACTGGAACAACACCATGTAGCGTACGATTCATCATTATCCCAGGCTCAGCATATAGCGCTGGCGTTCAGCCTTGCAGAGCGCCATGTATTACCTCTCGATACCTGGCGCTCTCCCATACATTTATATAGACAATCCTTATAATCCCTTTCCTGATCCCATTTTTTTTTTTTTTTTTTTATAAAATCTCAAATCTTTCTGACATGTATCCTGGCCTGGAAAATGACATTTTTGAAAACTTTTTGGATTAATAATATTTTTATGCAGAATTGTCCTTACATGTCTGGTATTAAAGTGTTCATGTTACAATGTTATAACAATGTAATTCCATATGTTTTCGCTTTGTTACTAGTGGCGCTATGGGCTACAACCACCTGATTTTGAGCGCCGGAACTGTGTGAGGCTGTTTTTTTTATACCACTACTGTTCGCTCCCATACAGCGTAGTTCTGCGACTATTCATCAATACCGGCCAGCGACTGAGGCGCTCTGAAACAAAGAACCATGGCCGAGCACGGTGGCTACTAGCGGTCGCTCTGCAATCCGTGCTACAGACGCTCATCTGTCGCTACCTGACGTTAGTAATGAATCAGCCTGCCTGATAGCCCTCATTGGACACATGCGTCGCTGGACAGTGGAAAGGTAAGCAATTACCGGCGCTCTGGGGAGGTTTCACACAGCAGGGCACCCCAATTCGAGAAGCCCCCCCAGGGGGCAAACCAGCGGCTGACCCTGGAATCTTTTAGATGCTGGTGGGTTTTGTTCCACTTTAATATCATCAGACAGCAAAAGGAGTATTCAATTGGTTCTCACTTTCCCCATTTCATATAAGCTAAATACATGATTATCCCATTTATCCAGAATATCGAAAAGGAAATAAAGACTATAATAATAACAACGACAATAATGATAATAAAATAACAGCATCTACAACAAGAGTAATAAAAAAAAGGAGACAGTTTCTCAATGAGATAAAAAAGTCGACATTGCCGCCAGGCTATCCAACCAGCACAGGTAGAAGAGACAGAGCAAAGCCCTTGGGAGGATTGGCAAAGAGGAGGGGGAGAGGAAGGGGAATAGATTAAGGCAAATTTAAGACACCATAATAATAAAATGAACCTCAGCCCATTTTTCAGCTCCTGCATCCCTGACTTTAATCAAAGTGGAAAGATTTGCACTTTGTGGTGTCACAGAGCCGGTAAAGGATGAGGAGGAGGAGAAAGAGCTTCCAGCTATGCGCTCAGCACCCCCCTACCCAAACCAAATGTCCTGCGCTCAGCCCCCCTGAGCAGAACAGGTAAATCAATCATTACACGGAGACACCAGGATCCACCTCTTATCACAACAGAGCCATCTGTGCCCCTGAAAGGTTCCCAGAGAACCTGCTCCATCATTTGTGTCTCTCAACAGTTCCAGATATCAAACAGAAGGCGGATTCACAGCCCAGGAAAAAGCTTCCGAGGGGAAATAATTGTAAGTTTTATTAAAAAAAAAAAAAAGATGAAGACATGTCTTAGCGAGGAGAGACCAAAGGGATTCCTCAGCTGCCTGAGGTTCCGAGTCTGGAGCTTTAGGGGGGGGATTATGGCCTTTCTTGAAGCTACTTAAATAATGCAGATCTAAATCTTAAAATGACTTCAGGTCCCTTTTAACAACCAATACAACGTCAGTTCCTTTCTGATGCTGAGCCAATCATTGAGCGGGGTTTGTGTCTTCGCCTTCTGATTGGTTGATGAAAGCTCTCAGTTATCTTGGGACCGGAGGTGTGCCGATGCACGGCTCGCGATATTATCCAGGTAGGATTTGGATTTATTTTAATGGGATTACAGGTGTCTGCAATAATTAAAAAGTGCCTTGATTGAATGGGCGTGATTCATCTTCTAGTATTTAAATGTAATTTATTGAACGAGTCCCTATGTCATGAGTAAGGACCCTATGTCCGAAATGCGTTGACACTGGAACCCACTATCCTATGCCTTTTACATTGCCTGAATTGTTGAATGGCTATTTAAACGATGACGAAATAAAGTTGGAACTTTTTATACTCTTCAAACGCTGGCTGGCCTTACTTCACTGAAATTACACTGAACGCGGGGTGAGCACTCGGAGCCGCAGCCGCCTTTGTCTGTTTCCAGCTGGGAGAGGAATTCCGCCTCAGGTAGAGCTGACAACCCACATTGTTTATCCCTTTTAACAACCACCCTGATTTGGGTTACTCTTCCAGTTACAGATCCCTAGGTAGCCCAAAAGTTAAATATCTCTCAAATGGAGCGAGGTAGTAGGTTGGGCTTTATTGCCCCTGTGGAAAAGGATTGGTGTGGCACATGACAGCCAGGGAAAATGGTGTGGCATCAATGGACCTGTCCAAATACATCATTAGTCAGTAAAATCCTTTGATGACCCCTATTGTTTTTCACTGATAACAGCACTAGAACAATAGCAGTGTTAATGGTTAATGTATATTGCAAAAAAGTGGATCAAAAATTACACCAAATACCAGGGAATCCTGATTTGGGATGCCCTACTGCACAAAGGTCCAGGGTCCACCACTGGCAGTGGCAACTGAATGGCACATTCAGCAATTTCTTAGTGTTGCTCAATGCCTGGCGCATTAGCGCAGACCCTGTGAGTCAGCCCAAGGTTGCTTGATTGTATGCTTCCTTTTAATCCTTAAACCGAAACACCCATTTTTCATAAACTGGGTGTTGTTACTAGCACAGGGGACATCCCGATTGCCAATGCCCCCCTGCGTATTAACCCCGTTACTCCTCAGCCCCTCCGCGAAAACAAGCCCCTGTGACTGGCCAGCGGCAGATACCAGGAAGAAGCCTACAGACACGTGACTGCAGCAGCCAATCACAGCACTCAATTGTGCAAGGGGATCAAAGAGAAATGTTAGATTTATCTGGTTTACCATGGTCAATAAGCAGGGGGCTTTGGCAATTGCCCTCTGCACAAGGAACAAAAATTTGTGAAAACTTGTGATTGTTCCTCTCCAGTGGGGCATTCTGATTTAGAATCTGCTGTGAGAAATCCCCCGGATCGCCTCATTTACTCACCTGACCAGCGATCTTACAGTGCATGCTCGGGCTCTCCTCCAATCAGTAGCTAGAGCCCTATTCAGCTTTACTAAGCCTCTCCGATGTTAAAGCGGCTTAATAAAGCTGAATGGAGCACTAGCCGCTCCTCTGCAGCTGTGCCTATCCACTCCAGCCATTCAGAAATGCCAGCTAATGCTGTACACATCAGTCGAGGAAAGTCAGGGATGCCGCATGGGATCACAGGCAAGGTGAGTATATGATATAGATACAGGTGATACAGGGAATTTTAAACAGCACCAAATCTAGATGGGGAATCCATCAGTCTGCATTGCAGGGCAAGCCAAGAGGTGAATATCCCTCTTTATATCATGATGCCATGTAGTGGGGGTAACTAGAGTTTCAGTCATCTTTGACTAGAGTTCTGCTTTAAGAGCGATGAGCAGAAGATCCATCAACATGATATTAACTATATTTACAGCTTGCCTGTAGGTCTGAACATTCAGCAAGTAAGGATGGGCATCCACAAATCTACTGCGGCCTATGGTGACCTAACTGGGTCATCTATTGGGTAACGACTCCCCTGATGACCCAATAGATTATGCTTAGCTGACTGTATCAGGAATGGACTGAGCAAACTGACCAGGCATCCCAGTTTTGGTGGGACAATCCCACATTGAGATATTTTGTCCCACTGTCCACTTGAAAACTCTAGAGGTGTAAATGTTTGAATTTTCTGACAATATGGGTAACCTAGACACCTAGTCTAGTTTACAATTAGGGCCCTGCTCATTGGCCTGCAACTGCTGGGGAAATGTGTTTCTTAAAAGTCAGTATATTAGTCACACTCCTAAACCACACCCCCAATATGCGCATTTCTCCCTTATTTAGGTCAGTTTATACTAGAAGTCATCATTTTGATGCCCAAAAATGGTCAGATTAGGTCTGAGAGACATAATTAAGTTAAGGGTAAAACATTTTTCAACAACTTGTATTGTTAGCTCCCACGGGTGAGTAAGTAAGCAGGAGATGAGCTGACTAAGGCCCTTATTTAACAAGGGATAGCGCCAGGTAGCGAATGGTGAGCGAACGGTAATGAGGGTCACCGCCACGAGAACGCCGGCTCCCCTCCGCAATCACAAATTTGTCAAGCCGATCCTGCTTAGCGACTGACAGAGCGCCAGATAGTGAATCATTCATCATTATTCCAGCCTCACCCCACAGCGCCAGTGAGCGACCTTGAACAGCGACAGGTATGACCTCTCGCTACCTGGCGCTCTCCAATGCATTTCAATGGAGCAATCTTTAAATATTAATAATTAATTGTTATTAATGTTTTTTGTTTTTTTCTAAATGTCAAAAATTCTGTGACTTCTGCAATGTTAGATATTTTTTTTAAGGTTAAAAAAAAAAAAAAAAAATTTGTGCAGAATTGATATTACAGGTCTGATATTAATGTATTCATATTACAAAATGTTTTGAAAAAATATATATTTTTTTTTTCAAAAAATATGGTTGTTTGGGGGTTAAAAAACTACTTTTAACCCATCGCCGCCAGCGCTCTGGGGTTTAAACATGCATTTCACTGCGCGAGAATTTTTTGAGCGTGATCTTTAATGAATATGGTGGGAGCCGGTCGCTCTGACCAGCCGCTGTCATGCGCTCCCATACAGCGCGGAACCTGTCAAATAGTGACTCCTCACCCAATATTCAACATTACGGCAAACCGACTGAGTCGCTATCAACTACAGAACAACGGCCAAGCACAGCGACTACTAGCGGGCGCTCTGAAAATGCCGCTACTGTCGCTCATCTGTCGCTACCTGGCGCTATAAATGAATCGGCCTCTAAATGTGAGAGTCAACCATGAGTGGAACCTCCGATTAACAATCAGGTCTCAGTTTCCCCAATTATAGTTCTATAATAAATGGCTGCTGCTTTCACCACACCCCAGGAATCCCATCCACTGTATGCTCTTCCCAAATACTTAATCCTTTTTCCGGGTTTGCACGGAGTTCCACTTTAAAATTGGTACAATAAATCACCCAACGGATCCATGAGCTAAACATTGTTATTTAAAATCTATGGAATAGATTAATCACTAATATTATCCACCACACAGTAGAATTGCACCATTATGTTATGTAATGGGAGGCTAACTGCTTGGGGGCACTACAACAAATCTCTCTCATTAAAATGTATGACATACACACAGAGATCAATAGCACGAGGTTTTAGCTGCAATATTGAACAACCAGAGATTACAAAGTGTAGCCATACCTAACTGAACCATCTTCTGGCAAAATAAATGTTTCCACCAGACCCAAATATTTTTTATGCATCAGCTACTTTATAATATTTTCCAGTTTTGTTGGAAAAAGTAAGCCATGGGTAGACCAGTATGGTTCTTGTGTCGCTTTCCATAGATATCCAGTTTAGGGACAACAAAGAAAGTTTATTCTAAACTGACGAGTCAAGTATAGCCGATGGTTTTGAGGAGGCCAAACCATTACCAAAAAGCAGTCATTTATTTACTTTTTCTCTGTTTGGTTTATGACATTTTCAGGTAACCATCCAAAAAGGGTGAAAGCAGACCTTTGTAGACCAATATGGTTTCTGACTGCTTCTTCTACATGTACTAGTTTCCATCAGTGGTGGAAACAGCAAATGCCTTTTATGCTGTCTGTAGAAGTTCTGATTACTTGGTTGCCTATAACCATTTTGGGAGAGCCCCAAAATCCTGCAGTCAATAATTTCCTAATTACTTATTTATAGATCCATACAGTGATTCTAGCTCAAGCCAACTTGAACAATATATTAGAAAAAAGCTGATTAAAAATGATTACTTACTTGCTGGTGAGGGTGTGCTATATCCACTAAGAGGAAGCTGGTGCTGTACACCTGCCAGTGCTCCAGGAGGGGACACACCACCAAGCATGTGAGGGAAGAAGAAGGCATAGTGGGGAACAGGGTACCCATTCATATGACCTGGCCCGGTCTGAGGGCAGGGAGAATCGTTACTAGTCATTGCGTGTCCAGCCTTTCGGACTGGCTCAGGCCCTTTGAATTTCCATCATTACAGGTGCGTACCAAAGAGGGGGAGCACCCCCCAAACGTTACTGTAGAGTTGTAGCAGATCCAATGTTCCAAGGTCAGGTCTTGTAGGTTATAATCCAAAAGGCTTTGATGGGTGTTGCAGATCCAAACAAGAAGATGTAAAGGCGCTGAGGAGACCTAGCGCATCATAAGGCAGGAACAGAGCTAGGTTGGGATTATTTCAGGGGAGATTTGCACAGGATATGATCGAGTCACTGCAAGACAGACAGAAAAGAATTAGAATGCCAGTTATAACATTTGTCATCGGTTATTTTCAAACCGAGAAACATTTTAAAGTTATTTTAAAGGCGAGTGTCCTATTGTTGTCCAATTGTCTCAGGCTACACGTTGCACTGTCCCAAACATCAATCTGTTTTCAAAAATACCCTGTAGTTCCTAAGTTATTTGTAAAGGTATTAGAGCATAAGAGATGCAGAGAAAAAATGAGGAGAAACAGTGGGCGTGGCAACAGCGATGTGATGTAAGCACACTGTGTGCTTAACATATATCATAGTAAAAAAATAAGTGCATTGTTGGGTCTTTAGTTATTACTGCCAGCATAGTGTGACCAAAGAGGAGGGTGGGTTCTCACAGCTGCAGAGAGGCAGCCAATCCGGACGTTTGGGGAGGGAGGGGGGGTGTTTCCATCCTCAGTTCACTGAAGGTTGATTGAAGGAACAGGTCAGTGGGGTGGAGACTGAAAGCTGAATCAGGAAGTGATTTCCTCACTAAGCAAAATGACATAGGAAGGAGAGCGCTGGAGGACTGGCAGAATAGCAGAAGCTGTAAATTCTCAAAGACCTAGATGTAGATATCTGCATTAAACAGACCCCTAATTGCAGTCAGAGATCCAACCTCATAACTGCACTTAAAATCTACTTTGACCAACACCAAGATACCAAAGATTGGTGATGCAGTGTTCCCCAACCCTCTCCTCAAGAGCCACCAACAGGTCGTGTTTTGTGGATCTCCACACAGGCAGCTATGTAGCTCAAAGCACTAAATAGTTCACCTGTGAATCTGTGTGGAGATCTGCAAAAGATGAACCGTTGGTAGCTCTCGAGGAGAGGGTTGGGGGAACGCTGCTTTAATGATTCATACCATGCCTTAACAAGAGCTCAACGGAATATCCTGACATGAAACCTGGCCTGGTTTGCTACCACTCTTCAAACCTGGCCTGGCTTGCCATCGTGTTTGAAATTCCTTAACATAAGCTCAAGGATTCCCCCTCAATTTCTCTTGGAACCAAGTACCCAAACAAAATCTGTAACCTGAATCCATGGATCCCCATAGCAGTGCTTGAGGGAGTGGCCATTCCAGGGTTTTTATTTTGGGACAATTGTGATAAAGGCACTAGAAATGTCCATCACTGGCAAACTAGTAATGTTTTCAGTTAAATCCTACTCTGCACTTTAGCCCCAGGCCAGAATGTCCATTACAAAGTACCTCCACTTTCCCACTGTGAACCCTATTTCACACCACCTCTGCCTGCTACATTGAGCCTGTATATGAAGTCAACCTTCTCACATTCTAGCAGTCCTACGGGTATACTCTACCTTTGTGTACACAGTTAAATTAGCAGACGTTGGGCACTTCTTTACCAATGTTTAGTGGGTCCCCTCTCCAACGTAAATTGACAACAGCCTTTGTGACAAAAGAACTACATAAAGACTGGAATGGGAGCAAAGAGCCAACAGGGCAAGAATTGACCACTGGGTGGCTTGTCTGATCACAATGTGGGAGATAGGTTTCAATTTTTTTTCAGGACCATTATTGATCATTACAATGGTACTACATGCAGCTCCTGCATGCCACTTCAATAGAGGCCACCATCGACAGATATGAGGCTAAGCCAAGTCTCATAGATTTGTTCATTTGTGCCTAATACGATTGCATATTCATTGTGAGAATGAAGGGATAGAATTACCGTATTTTTGGCTCTATAAGATGCATTTATTTTTCACCAAAAGGTGGGGGACACACCTGTGCGTCTTATAGGACGAATGTGGCAGATTACCCCCTAATCCTCAACCGCCACTGATGATTAGATAAAAAAAAAAAGCTTTCATACCTGAGCCACGATCTGGAAGAAGCCACCACTACTGCACTGTCAGTGCAGCCACCACGCCCGATGCATCATTGACAACGGTACACAGCTCTTTGACAGTTGAACTGTCACTGATCAATCGACGCACAGTCGGCTGCACTGACCAATGTTGTTGCTTGAGGATTGGGAGGGGGAGAATCTGCCACACTGCCTGTTATATGGTGGGTTTGGGGTATTCTACACGCTGCCTGTTATGTGGAGGAGGGTGATTCAACACACTGCTTGTTTCTGGGGATGGTTGGGGGGGGGGGTTCTGCTACACTACCCGTTATGGGGGAGTTGGGGGTATTTGCATACCATCTGTTATATATGAAAGGGGGGATTCTGCATGCTGCTTTGTTTTTGCGGATGGTGGGGGGGGGGATCTGCCACATTACCTGTTATAGGGGACTGGGGAGGTTCTTGCACACAAATGTTGTGGGGTGATTGGGGGGATTCTGTCATGTCCTATTAGGTTCTGGGAGGAGGGGGATTTTAGCTTACTATTTGGTTCAGAATATTCTTCTTTCCTCCAAATCCTAGGTGCGTCTTTTGGACAGATGCGAAAAATACTGTACTTCCCGACTAAATGTTTAGAGGCTGCAGATAACAACTGTATGCTGTTGTTATGTCTGTAATTTACAAGTAATCGCATACCCTCCTCCATCAGTAATTTACAAAACTTCCTCCCTCCCTAGGTTATATGCTGCTTGCAGAATACGCCCCCATGTGCATACGTTTTCTTTCTTCTACATTAAACCTGATCTCATGTATGGTCAGATCACCAGATAAGGCTTTTACCTTCCACGCTAGTTCTTTTGTAGAGCATTGTCTCTATTTAGCTGTGTCTCTATTACCTTCTCACCAAGCCAGTTCTGCACCATCTCCCTTCTTTATCTCCCCCCTCCTCAGCCCAGGCTCGGGGAGAAAAGCCTGCAACGTGGGCCGCAGTGGATCCATCATGCTGATTACACACAGGTCGAGAAGGGGGGATTTGTGGGGATTTTTTTTTATTCTGGGCTTTGCGGGTCGTAAATCTCGAAGCAGCGTGAGAAAAGACCCGTCCTTACAGTTCAATTACACCGGGCTATTGAGCCACCCAAGAAAAATGGGGCTATCGGAGATCTGTACAGGAGTCAGAACAAGAAAGAGATGGGGGGGGGTGAAACATACTGCACAGCCAAGACGAATCAAGAGATTGTCAGAAGAGACAACCGAGAAGAAAGACAGAGACAGACAGTCGCATACAGACAAAAAAACAGAGGAGAGAGCGGGCGAAACAGAGAAAGAAAGAGACAAGAGTGACAAAGAAATGGAAGAAGATCTAATGCAGACAGGTTAAAGAACCCAATATTCAGACACACATATACTGTGAATGGTGAGGGGACAGCCTCCGAGAAACATAAGGAGCTCAGAACAGGTCAGCGACATTAAAGCAAAGCAGAGGAGAGGGACAGAAAGAGCGGCAGAAAACATTAACGCCATTGTCCAGGTGCACTCAGAAGTATTCCCATTGTGTAAGGCTAAACATGGATTTTTTTCCTTTTTAAAAAAAGAAGCTATATTTCCATAATAATTATAAAATATTTTTTACCTTGTGGTGTGCTGTCCTTTGTGATGGGAGTGGCAGGGCTGAGTAATGCATGCACACTGTGTGCATAGCATTGGTGTGAGCTGGGCTTGATTCTAGCCTATCACTAACAGAAGGGGGTGTCAACCTGACACAAAACGCAGGATTAAATAGGTGGTCAGGATCAGGGGGGAGGCACTGGAGGCAGAGGAAGAAGAAATTTTGCATCCTTTCAATGACCAGAGAAAAGAGACAGCATGGGACTGACCCTGCATCAGGTAAGCTGCTAGGCAACTGATTTTAAAGTTTGACTGGTCAGTCCCTTTTTAGGGCAGAAGAATGTCAGTAAGAGACAGAGGAGAGGAGGAGAGAGCAGAGGCGAGGGACATAAAGAGCGGCAGAAAACATTAAAGCCATTGTCCAGGTGCACTCAGAAGTATTCCCATTGTGTAAGGCTAAACATGATTTTTTTTCCTTTTTAAAAAAAGAAGCTATATTGCCATAATAATTATAAAATATTGTTTACCTTGTTTAGTGCTGTCCTTTGTGATGGGAGTGGCAGGGCTGAGTAATGCATGCACACTGTGTGCATAGCATTGGTGTGAGCTGGGCTTGATTCTAGCCCATCACTAACAAAAGGGGGTGTCAACCTGACACAAAACGCAGGATTAAATAGGAGGTCCGGATCAGGGGGGAGGCACTGGAGACAGAGGAAGAAAAAGAAGAAATTCTGCATCCTTTCAGTGAACAGAGCCAGCATGGGACTGACCCTGCATCAGGTAAGCTGCTGGGCAATTGGTTTTAAAGTTTGACTGGTCAGTCTAGCTTATTGCACATGGTTGGATATATATATATATATATATATAGTCACATTTATATTTATTGTATCTTTCTGTATTGGATAGGATTAGTATCTAGGATATGTGTAACATTATGAATATAGATTTGTTTTTGATGTGATATTCCCAGTATGGAGGCGATGAAGTCTCTGGTTTATTTTCATCAGAGCACTAGGGCTACCTATTGGTGCAATTGTTTTTAATATTGTCTATATTTGTTTTTTATGTAGTAGAGTCACTAAAATAAAGATTTATATTTTTACTGTATATTTTGTGCTGTGCCCATTTGTGAAAGGTTTTCTTGTGCCTATGTGGTAGTTTATAGCGATAGGCTAGGTAGTTACAAAGATTAAGAACAAGATGAAAGCAAAACAGAGAAATTAAAGATCTGGCCACACTCGCCCCATGATATTAGGTAACACCTGCCCGATTTTTTTTTTTTGGGGGGGGGGGGGGTTAAAAATATTCTCCGATAACAGCATTTGTTCTCACCTGATAACAGAACGGAACAATAATAATAGTCCTTAATTCAGCATACCACTTCCTGGTGAGGGCACTGCTGGCTTAAAGCTGGAAATGAAAAATCTAATTCTAGGTCAACTTAAGAGGTCGAGACCAGTGGGCCAGAAAGAGAAATATGGGAATACCTGCAGCATCCTGACATGGAAGAGAAGTGCGCAGGTGGTTAAGAGGTTTGCTATTTACAACTGGGTCTAGCATTAAACCCCCCCCCCTTCAACATTACTGGTCCACACAGACACAGTGCTAGCCAGGAACTCTATGGATGCTGTAAGGTGCTGGGCAGCTTCTCAGTAAAAGTTTCTACACTCTGAGTATTCAGCTCACACAACATTACTGTCACAGAGACCCAGATAGGCTTTAAAGTGGACTGTCACCCACCCCTGATCGGCCCGGGAATCTATAAGATTCCCGGGCCGATCACATCCCTCACCGTGGGACATCCGAGATCGGGATGTCCCGCGGTGAGGGACCCCCCCCAAAAAAACTCACCTCATCTCTGGACGTGCGAGCGCCCGCGCCGGGCGTTTGTGAATGGCCGGCGTGGGCGCGCGCCCTGTCAGAGCGACGTGCGGGAGGCGGCGGCGGGCGCACTGTCTTGTCCGCCGCTTGTCCGTGGCTACGTGGGAGCGTGGTGAGGTGAGTTTTGGGGGCTTTCTGGGGGGTTTTACACAGCGGGACACCCCTAATCGGGGTGCCCCCCTGAAGTGGACCAAAACCCAGGATAGTCAAAATCCTGGGTGTTGGTCCACTTTAAAGGTTCAAAGCTTGGCTTCTTCCTAAGGGTCTTATTTAGAAAGGGATAGCGTCAGGTATTGCCTTGTAAGCGCAGGTAGCGCCAGGTGAACGCCGGAGACGGCACGCAATGCCACATTTATGAAGCCGAATGTGGTGAGCGACTATAACAACGCCATGTAGCGTACGATTCATCATTATCCCAGGCTCAGCGTACAGCGCTGGCGTTCAGCCTTGCAGAGCGCCACGTCTTACCTCTCGCTACCTGGCGCTCTTCCATACATTTCTATGGACGATCCTTAAATCCCTTTCCTGATACCAATTATTTTTTTTTTTTTTTTTTATATAAAATCTCAAATCTTTCCGACATGTAACCTGGGCAAGAAAATGACATTGTAGAAAACTTTTTTGATAATATTTTTATGCAGAATTGTCCTTGCATTGTATTGTATTGTATTAAAGTGTTAATGTCACAATGTAATAACAATGTCATTCCATATGTTTTCGCTTTGTTACTAGCGGATATGTGTTCAAAAACGGACTTTAATCACACAGCTTCTGACGCTCTGGGCTACAGCGACACAATTTTGAGCGCCAGCGCTGTGTGAGGCTGTTTTTTTTTTTTATAAATATGGTTTGAGTCGCTCACACTGACCAGTCGCTACCGTTCGCTCCCATATAGTGCTGTACTGGTGTTATAGCGACTCACACATCAAATTCATCAATGCCGGCAATGTTACTACAGCGACTGTAATAGCGAGTCATGGACGATCAGAGCGACAACTAGCGGTTGCTCTTAGTGCCTCTGTACAGACGCTCATCTGCAGTTACCTGGTGCTAGTAATGTATCAGCCTGCCCGACTGGCATTGGAATGGATACACCTCCATTTACTTTTCTATTCACTATCTTACAAATACACTAGAAATATTTATCATTGACCCGTGTTTATTTATGCTGTACTAGTACTGGGGGGTTCTTGACCCTACTGGACTTCCTTAACTTGTTTATATTATACCGTATTTTTCGCCCTATAAGACGCACTTATTTTTCCCCAAAAGTGGGGGGAAAATGTCCGTGCGCCTTATCGGGCGAATGTAAAAAAAAAACAAAAAAAAAAAATTAAAAAAAAAAACTAAAAAAAAAATAAAAAAAAAACAAAAAAAAAACTCACCCGTTCCCGCGTTGCCTGTCACACTGCAGGAGCCCAGAGGAGCGGCGGGGGCTCTGTCCCGGCCCCGCCGCTGCGATCGCTGTCTTTTACCGGCAGCGATGACAGCGGCGGGGCCGGGACAGAGCCCGCCGCTGCTTCTTACGGCCAGCGTCGGCACAGGGCGTGGCCTGTGCCGACGCTGACGCAGCGCAGGCCACAGCCACCCCATTCACGGAGCCGACCGCTCAGCGGAGCGGTGTCAGTGGAGAGGTGAGTTTAACTTTTTTTTTTTTAACTTAAGCCAACTGGGGGGAAAGGGGGGTGCCACACAGCCTATGGGAATTGGGGGGAGGGGGGATGCCACACAGCCTATGGGAATTGGGGGGAGGGGGGGATGCTACACAGCCTATGGTTATTGGGGGGATGCCACACAGCCTATGGGAATTGGGGGGAGGGGGGGATGCCACACAGCCTATGGGAATTGGGGGGAGGGGGGATGCCACACAGCCTATGGGAATTGGGGGGAGGGGGGATGCCACACAGCCTATGGGAATTGGGGGGAGGGGGGGATGCCACACAGCCTATACAAATGGGGGAGAGGGGATGCCACACAGCCTATACAAATGGGGGAGAGGGGATGCCACACAGCCTATGGGGGGAGAGGGGGATGCCACACAGCCTATACTAATGGGGGAGAGGGGGATGCCACACAGCCAATGGGGGGAGAGGGGGATGCCACGCAGCCTATACAAATGGGGGGAGAGGGGGATGCCACACAGCCTAAGGGGGTAGAGGGGGATGCCACACAGCCTATACTAATGGGGGGAGGGGGATGCCACACAGCCTATGGGGGGAGAGGGGGATGCCACACAGCCTATGGGGGAGAGGGGGATGCCACACAGCCTATACAAATGGGGGGAGAGGGGGATGCCACACAGCCTATGGGGGGAGAGGGGGATGCCACACAGCCTATACTAATGGGGGGAGGGGGAATGCCACACAGCCTATGGGGGGAGAGGGGAATGCCACACAGCCTATGGGGGGAGAGGGGGATGCCACACACCCTATGGGGGGAGAGGGGGATGCCACACAGCCTATACAAATGGGGGGAGAGGGGATGTCACACAGCCTATGAGGGGAGAGGGGGATGCCACACAGCCTATACTAATGGGGGGAGGGGGAATGCCACACAGCCTATGGGGGCAGAGGGGGATGCCACACAGCCAATGGGAATGGGGGGGCACACTGCCTATATGGAGAATAGGAGGGGGGAATGCCACACTGCTTATGATAATGGGGTGTACACTGACCTACGCCAAGCTGCATTGTCCTACTCCTCCCTGTAGGTAACTACTAGAGGTCTGCTCACCCGCCTACATGTAGAGCAGACATTTAGAAGAAGCCTGGAATCGGGCACAAAACTCTTGTGGTACACTTAAACCGGACCTTCACCATGATTGATTGAAAAGCCCAAACCCTTATAAAATGATTCCCCAGCATCTAAAATTAATATATTTCAAGTTTTTAGTCACTTAATATTCTTTCCCCCACCGGGCTGCAACTCTGTTCAGGACTCTAGGATACGGGCGCTGCCATCTTGACTCTGAAGCATCACATACAGAAGAAAGGCGAGGGAGATAAAGTGCAGGGGGCGGGGTTATAGCTGTGCTTTGCACAGACAGAGCAGAGCTGGGGTCAGGGAAAGGATAGCAATCCCAGAATGCAGAGCAGCACAGTCAGAAGACACTGAGCCGCCATCTGGGATGTTTAAAGGCTCATAACATGCAGTAGATGCAGGTAGGGTGATTTTTAATGTGAGCAATCTGTATGTACAGGGTGTGGGAAACATATAAGATAGACTCTTATTCAAGGTCCGGTTTAAGTGGGGGTGGGAGTGCACACCATGAATATACATATGCTGTCATGGAGCAGGTAAGTAGTTTTAATCAATTTAAGGAGGAACATCCTCTCCCAAACTACACCAGTCTGCTGCCCCCGCCCCCCTCTGGTTTTACATTTGAGCAATTTTTACTCGCCAGGGCATCCATCTTCTGGGACCTCGGATTCCGGTGATCTCCGAAGGGCAGCTGCATCTTGCATCCCATCGGATGCAAGGGGAGGCGCCGAAAAGCCTTTGCTGATCAGCACAGGACTTTGTCATTACAGACGACTAAGCCCGCAGGGGGTGGGAGGCCAAGGATCGGGCCTTTAAGCAGCCGGATGCCGTCGCACCAGGCAGTGGCGACATCCAAAAAGTAGGCAGGGCCCGATTGTAGGGGGGGCGGCCACATTTAAGTTTAGGCCAGATGTTC
Source organism: Gastrophryne carolinensis (assembly GCA_027917425.1). NCBI lineage: Eukaryota > Metazoa > Chordata > Amphibia > Anura > Microhylidae > Gastrophryne > Gastrophryne carolinensis. Next base: position 169,605,745 of record CM051243.1, read on the forward strand.
ATCTTTAAAGTGGACCAAATCCCAGGATTTTTACTATCCTGGGTTTTGGTCCTTGCCCTGGGGCACCCCAATCGGGGACGCCAAGCTGTGTGAAACCCTCCAGACCGCCTGGTCTCACTCACCCTTTCCCAGTCCTACAGCCCATGTGCAGTCTCTCATCCAGTCAGCACTCTTGGGTCCGTTCCTGCCCCTTCGACAAGCGAATCCAAGCGCGCTGCTGGCTGCATCTCCCACTACCGTTCACAAATGCCTGGTGCGGGCACGCACCCTGCAAAAGGGATGTGGATGTGTGGATGCGACTGCTGCTCACGCATGCGCCATTGGATCGGGAACAAATTGAGTTTTCAGGCGACCTGTGGGGTTTAATAATACAATTCTGTGATTACTCATCTGTAGAATTGGTATTATAGGTATACAGCACATCCTGTTCCAGAATATTCCTTACTCATGGGTAATACATCCTCAAGATGGCGCTGGACTGCAGAGACAGAAAAGTGGCTCCTCCCGGCCCCATATATACCAGGGACCTCCCACAAATTCCCCAGTATTGAAAAGCAGTTAAAATGAAGCCGGGAGAACTATAACCATTATCAAATATTAAACATAAGAACAATCACCATAAAGAGGTAACTAAAAATAATGATAACAAGGGCAGGGTGGAACAGGACGTGCTGTATACGTATAATACCAATTCTACAGGTGAGTAATCACAGAATTGTATTATTCTAAGTACACAGCACGTCCTGTTCCAGAATATTCCTTACTCATGGGACATCCAATAGCAGTGTCCGTAAGGTAGGGTTGGATCCCCAAAAGTAGCAGCAGACAGTTTAAACCACTGCCGCCTGCAGAACTTTGCGACCAAAAGCAGCATCAGCCGGGGCCTTAACATCAACCTTGTAAAACTTAGAAAAAGTATGAACAGAAGACCAAGTGGCGGCCTTGCAAACTTATTCTCTGTAAGTGACAAATCACCACACAACTCCGCGGGAAATAATTATTCCTTCTAATTCAAAAGATTCCTTTCAACAACTATAAAAGTGTCCACCTCTTATGTGACTCAAATTCAGACTCTTTTGCGCACTTCCATCACCATATCTTAAATACACGTACCAGATTGCCAACAATCACTTGCAATATGATTAAGCTCCTCTTTAAGGTGTTACAACTTGTTTGTGTTATTCAAACCACATATAGGGTATGCTGGAGTTATATTATTAAAACTGGATCCTCCTTATTATCCAAGGCTCTCTATGAATCCACCGTTCCAGAAATGATATCTCAGAAGTAAGAAATAAAAGCACATAGCATGATATCCTTTTAAAATGTCAAAACACCTGCCCGCATTTATTAGGCTTACCAGCATTCACAGAATAATAAGCATTTCAAACTCAAGTTTCCAAATTCAGGTGATAATAAAGAGCGCTGTGAAGACCTCTTATGTTTTCACACACGCTACTCTTCAATGTAATTTGTATCAACTTAGTGAGCTCATGACTAAGTTGTCCAGCGACGACGAAACGCGTTGGGCGGGGCTAGCACTGTGAAGAGACACTACGTAGCTACTGAAGAGGAGAGGCAGCGAGCGCTCCCGTGTCCGGCGGCCGAGGAGGCGGTGAGGAGATACGCAGCTGCATTTGATACAAATTACATTGAAGAGTAGCGTGTGTGAAAACATAAGAGGTCTTCACAGCGCTCTTTATTATCACCTGAATTTGGAAACTTGAGTTTGAAATGCTTATTATTCTGTGAATGCTGGTAAGCCTAATAAATGCGGGCAGGTGTTTTGAAATTTTAAAAAGGATATCATGCTATGTGCTTTTATTTCTTACTTCTGAGATATCATTTCTGGAACGGTGGATTCATAGAGAGCCTTGGATAATAAGGAGGATCCAGTTTTAATAATATAACTCCAGCATACCCTATATGTGGTTTGAATAACACAAACAAGTTGTAACACCTTAAAGAGGAGCTTAATGATATTGCAAGTGATTGTTGGCAATCTGGTACGTGTATTTAAGATATGGTGATGGAAGTGCGCACAAGAGTCTGAATTTGAGTCACATAAGAGGTGGACACTTTTATAGTTGTTGAAAGGAATCTTTTGATTACTCCAGCGTGGATTCTTTGATTATATAAAATTAGTTAATATATTTGAATTAATTGTTTAAGTATAGCGCGGTGTGTGATGAAAATATATAATATTTTTTATCATATGTGAACATGGCCTTGCAAACTTGTTCAACAGAAGCTTGGTGCTGAAAAGCCCAAGAGGCACCAATAGCACAAGTAGAATGAGCAGTAAGGCGGAAGGGAGGCTCCTTCCCCTTAGCAGAGTAGGCCTGTATCACAGCCTGACGGATCCACTTGCTGATAGTGGACTTAGCTGGAGCCAGACCCTTCTTAGATCCAGATGGGAACACAAAGAGAGCATCAGTCTTCCTGAAAGATTCAGTAGCAACCAAATAGAACTTCAGAGTCCTGACCACATCCAAAGAGTGTAAAACCCTCTCCTTAGAGTTACTAGGATTAGGACACAGAGAAGGCAAAACAATGTCCTGATTGAGATGAAAAGCAGAAACAACCTTAGGCAGAAAATCTAGCTTAAAACGAAACACCACCTTGTCCTGGTGTCTCTCAAAGTAAGGGGGTTTGATGGAAAGCGCCGCCAACTCAGAAACACGCGTAACAGAAGTAATAGCCACCAAAAAGACTACCTTAAGCGTAAGAATGGACAAAGGGGCCCCCTGCAAGGGCTCAAAGGGAGACCCCTGCATGGCAGATAAGACCAAGTTCAAGTCCCAGACTGGTAACATAGGCTTACGTGGGGGACGCACGTGAGTAACCCCCTGGAAGAAGGTCTTGACCAGGGGATGCTGAGCAAAAGATCTTTGGAAGAAAATGACCAAGGCAGAAACATGACCTTTCAGAGTACTGAGCTGAAGACCCAGATCCAAACCATGTTGCAGAAACTCCAGAATCCTAGGAATAGAAAACACACAACAGGGAAGCGAGTTAGACTCGCACCAGTTAATGTAAGTACGCCAAACCCTATAGTAGATGGAAGAAGAGGACCTTTTCCTAGCCCTGATTATGGTATTAACAGCCAAGGCAGGCAGCCCCTTTTCCATCAAGATGGAGGTTTCAGCAGCCAGGGCGTCAAAGCCAGCATTTGTAAATTGGGGTGGCGTAGGTGGCCCTGAGTGAGCAGATCTGGAACCCAGGGCAGGGGGTAATGATCTACTGCCAGCTGCACGATGTCTGCGAACCACACTCTTCTTGGCCAACAGGGGGCCACCAGTATGGCTGGTACCCCTTCCTGAGCTATCTTGCGCGGCACCCTTCCCAGCAGGGGAAACGGGGGAAAGACATACAGGAGCTGAAAACTCGTCCAAGACATCGCTAAGGCATCCATGGCTAAGGCCAGAGGATCCTGGGACAGAGAGACAAAGACTGGAAGCTTGTGATTGTGACGGGACGCAAACAGATCCACATCCGGCTGACCCCAGTGGTGGCACAGGGAGCGAAACACCCTGCTGCTGAGGGACCATTCTCCCAGACGAGAGGTCCCCCTGCTCAGAGAGTCTGCCTCCAGATTCTCCACCCCCGGAATGTACACAGCCGAGATGCAGGGAACATTGACCTCCGCCCAGGACAGAATCATAGACACTTCCCTGAGGGCCCTCCTGCTCCGGGTCCCTCCTTGATGATTGATGTAGGCAAGTGTGCGAGAACCAACCTGATCGCCCTCAACTCCAGAATGTTGATAGGGGTGTGGGCTCGTCTATAGAAATGTATGGGAGAGCGCCAGGTAGTGCCAGGTAGCGACGTGGCGCTCTGCAAGGCTGAACGCCGGCGCTGTACGCTGAGCCTGGGATAATGACGAATCGGACGCTACATGGCGTTGTTCCAGTCGCTCACCAGATTCGGCTTCATAAATGTGGAATTGCGTGCCGTGTCCGGCGTTCACCTGCCGCTACCTGGCGCTAGAGCTTCATGAATAAGGCCCTATGGCATGTGGTGGTGGCTGGGGGGGGGGGGGATACATGTCTATGCTGTGGTTGTCACAGTAAGAAATAAAACGACAGTTCGTAGTTTTGGATACGAAACCAGGTCCAGCCAATTTGTGAATTTAGGTCTGCTCCCATAATGCCTTACACAGCGCCAAAGATGCCTCCATTTTGTGTTCTTTGAAACATCTCATAAGTCCTACAGCCCATGTGCAGTCTCTCATCCAGTCAGCACTCTTGGGTCCGTTCCTGCCCCTTCGACAAGCGAATCCAAGCGCGCTGCTGGCTGCATCTCCCACTACCGTTCACAAATGCCTGGTGCGGGCACGCACCCTGCAAAAGGGATGTGGATGTGTGGATGCGACTGCTGCTCACGCATGCGCCATTGGATCGGGAACAAATTGATGTTTTCAGGCGACCTGTGGGGTTTAATAATACAATTCTGTGATTACTCATCTGTAGAATTGGTATTATAGGTATACAGCACGTCCTGTTCCAGAATATTCCTTACTCATGGGTAACACATCCTCAAGATGGCGCTGGACTGCAGAGACAGAAAAGTCGCTCCTCCCGGCCCCATATATACCAGGGACCTCCCACAAATTCCCCAGTATTGAAAAGCAGTTAAAATGAAGCCGGGAGAACTATAACCATTATCAAATATTGAACATAAGAACAATCACCATAAAGAGGTAACTAAAAATAATGATAACAAGGGCAGGGTGGAACAGGACGTGCTGTATACGTATAATACCAATTCTACAGGTGAGTAATCACAGAATTGTATTATTCTAAGTACACAGCACGTCCTGTTCCAGAATATTCCTTACTCATGGGACATCCAATAGCAGTGTCCGTAAGGTAGGGTTGGATCCCCAAAAGTAGCAGCAGACAGTTTAAACCACTGCCGCCTGCAGAACTTTGCGACCAAAAGCAGCATCAGCTGAGGCCTTAACATCAACCTTGTAAAACTTAGAAAAAGTATAAACAGAAGACCAAGTGGCGGCCTTGCAAACTTATTCTCTGTAAGTGACAAATCACCACACAACTCCGCGGGAAATAATTATTCCTTCTAATTCAAAAGATTCCTTTCAACAACTATAAAAGTGTCCACCTCTTATGTGACTCAAATTCAGACTCTTTTGCGCACTTCCATCACCATATCTTAAATACACGTACCAGATTGCCAACAATCACTTGCAATATGATTAAGCTCCTCTTTAAGGTGTTACAACTTGTTTGTGTTATTCAAACCACATATAGGGTATGCTGGAGTTATATTATTAAAACTGGATCCTCCTTATTATCCAAGGCTCTCTATGAATCCACCGTTCCAGAAATGATATCTCAGAAGTAAGAAATAAAAGCACATAGCATGATATCCTTTTAAAATTTCAAAACACCTGCCCGCATTTATTAGGCTTACCAGCATTCACAGAATAATAAGCATTTCAAACTCAAGTTTCCAAATTCAGGTGATAATAAAGAGCGCTGTGAAGACCTCTTATGTTTTCACACATGCTACTCTTCAATGTAATTTGTATCAACTTAGTGAGCTCATGACTAAGTTGTCCAGCGACGACGAAACGCGTTGGGCGGGGCTAGCACTGTGAAGAGACACTACGTAGCTACTGAAGAGGAGAGGCAGCGAGCGCTCCCGTGTCCGGCGGCCGAGGAGGCGGTGAGGAGATACGCAGCTGCATTTGATACAAATTACATTGAAGAGTAGCGTGTGTGAAAACATAAGAGGTCTTCACAGCGCTCTTTATTATCACCTGAATTTGGAAACTTGAGTTTGAAATGCTTATTATTCTGTGAATGCTGGTAAGCCTAATAAATGCGGGCAGGTGTTTTGAAATTTTAAAAAGGATATCATGCTATGTGCTTTTATTTCTTACTTCTGAGATATCATTTCTGGAACGGTGGATTCATAGAGAGCCTTGGATAATAAGGAGGATCCAGTTTTAATAATATAACTCCAGCATACCCTATATGTGGTTTGAATAACACAAACAAGTTGTAACACCTTAAAGAGGAGCTTAATCATATTGCAAGTGATTGTTGGCAATCTGGTACGTGTATTTAAGATATGGTGATGGAAGTGCGCACAAGAGTCTGAATTTGAGTCACATAAGAGGTGGACACTTTTATAGTTGTTGAAAGGAATCTTTTGATTACTCCAGCGTGGATTCTTTGATTATATAAAATGAGTTAATATATTTGAATTAATTGTTTAAGTATAGCGCGGTGTGTGATGAAAATATATAATATTTTTTATCATATGTGAACATGGCCTTGCAAACTTGTTCAACAGAAGCTTGGTGCTGAAAAGCCCAAGAGGCACCAATAGCACAAGTAGAATGAGCAGTAAGGCGGAAGGGAGGCTCCTTCCCCTTAGCAGAGTAGGCCTGTATCACAGCCTGACGGATCCACTTGCTGATAGTGGACTTAGCTGGAGCCAGACCCTTCTTAGATCCAGATGGAAACACAAAGAGAGCATCAGTCTTCCTGAAAGATTCAGTAGCAACCAAATAGAACTTCAGAGTCCTGACCACATCCAAAGAGTGTAAAACCCTCTCCTTAGAGTTACTAGGATTAGGACACAGAGAAGGCAAAACAATGTCCTGATTGAGATGAAAAGCAGAAACAACCTTAGGCAGAAAGTCTGGCTTAAAACGAAACACCACCTTGTCCTGGTGTCTCTCAAAGTAAGGGGGTTTGATGGAAAGCGCCGCCAACTCAGAAACACGCGTAACAGAAGTAATAGCCACCAAAAAGACTACCTTAAGCGTAAGAATGGACAAAGGGGCCCCCTGCAAGGGCTCAAAGGGAGACCCCTGCATGGCAGATAAGACCAAGTTCAAGTCCCAGACTGGTAACATAGGCTTACGTGGGGGACGCACGTGAGTAGCCCCCTGGAAGAAGGTCTTGACCAGGGGATGCTGAGCAAAAGATCTTTGGAAGAAAATGACCAAAGCAGAAACATGACCATTCAGAGTACTGAGCTGAAGACCCAGATCCAAACCATGTTGCAGAAACTCCAGAATCCTAGGAATAGAAAACACACAACAGGGAAGCGAGTTAGACTCGCACCAGTTAATGTAAGTACGCCAAACCCTATAGTAGATGGAAGAAGAGGACCTTTTCCTAGCCCTGATTATGGTATTAACAGCCAAGGCAGGCAGCCCCTTTTCCATCAAGATGGAGGTTTCAACAGCCAGGGCGTCAAAGCCAGCATTTGTAAATTGGGGTGGCGTAGGTGCCCCTGAGTGAGCAGATCTGGAACCCGGTGCAGGGCGTAATGATCTACTGCCAGCTGCACGATGTCTGCGAACCACACTCTTCTTGGCCAACAGGGGGCCACCAGTATGGCTGGTACCCCTTCCTGAGCTATCTTGCGCGGCACCCTTCCCAGCAGGGGAAACGGGGGAAAGACATACAGGAGCTGAAAACTCGTCCAAGACATCGCTAAGGCATCCATGGCTAAGGCCAGAGGATCCTGGGACAGAGAGACAAAGACTGGAAGCTTGTGATTGTGACAGGACGCAAACAGATCCACATCCGGCTGACCCCAGTGGTGGCACAGGGAGCGAAACACCCTGCTGCTGAGGGACCATTCTCCCAGACAAGAGGTCCCCCTGCTCAGAGAGTCTGCCTCCAGATTCTCCACCCCCGGAATGTACACAGCCGAGATGCAGGGAACATTGACCTCCGCCCAGGACAGAATCATAGACACTTCCCTGAGGGCCCTCCTGCTCCGGGTCCCTCCTTGATGATTGATGTAGGCAAGTGTGCGAGAACCAACCTGATCGCTCTCAACTCCAGAATGTTGATAGGGGTGTGGGCTCGTCTATAGAAATGTATGGGAGAGCGCCAGGTAGCGCCAGGTAGCGACGTGGCGCTCTGCAAGGCTGAACGCCGGCGCTGTACGCTGAGCCTGGGATAATGACGAATCGGACGCTACATGGCGTTGTTCCAGTCGCTCACCAGATTCGGCTTCATAAATGTGGAATTGCGTGCCGTGTCCGGCGTTCACCTGCCGCTACCTGGCGCTAGAGCTTCATGAATAAGGCCCTATGGCATGTGGTGGTGGCTGGGGGGGGGGGATACATGTCTATGCTGTGGTTGTCACAGTAAGAAATAAAACGACAGTTCGTAGTTTTGGATACGAAACCAGGTCCAGCCAATTTGTGAATTTAGGTCTGCTCCCATAATGCCTTACACAGCGCCAAAGATGCCTCCATTTTGTGTTCTTTGAAACATCTCATAATGTCTGTGCTATTTGTTCTCTGATGCTTATCGTGTTTTGGAGAGCGAGGTTTGTTATGAAGTTTTTGCGCCGTCCAAATTTAGAACAGGCTCGAAACGTCTGCGCTAGAGAAAATAAATTGCGTTTTCCGTAACAACCTCTTCAGGAAAAATAACCACCATACTTCCAGAGCGAGAGCGCAGGAGCCGCACATAGGAACAAAGTAATGACATTAGCAGAGAACAAATCCACGCTACAACAGCAACGGACTATAAAATGATGGGCTGATCGGGGAGGGGGAGAGGGGGATACAGAGCCATAATGGGGGAGGGGTGTAAATATGAAAGGGACAGTGGGATGACGAGCATGGGAGCGGGTAAGACGAGAAATGAGAGCAGACGTAAAGTGGCCAGGCCGGTACTTTCATACACAATACCAGGCTGTGCTTGTCCTAAAATGGCCTTGCAAGACACATTTTAATAGGTTCTGCATGAAAGCCGAGGTCTGGAAACACAACCCCAATCCCCAACGCCTGGCCGTCCGCCAGCCTTTCCCAGAATACCGCTGTTTAAAGAGACACCACGTTTTTTTTTTTTACACTGAATGAGTAGCACGTAGTTTGAAATAAAGGGAGATGTAAACTAGGGGAATTCTATTAAAAGAAAATGCTCGTTTGTGAAATCCATGAGCTCCTCATATGAAGGAAAAGGCAAGCGAGGGGTTAAAACCCAACTGCCATTTTTGGGCCTTATTCATGAAGCTTTAGCGCCAGGTAGTGCGTGTACAGCGGCAGGTAGCGGCAGGTGAACGCCGGACACGGCACGCAATTCCACATTTATGAAGCCGAATCTGGTGAGCGACTGGAACAACGCCATGTAGCGTCCGATTCATCATTATCCCAGGCTCAGCATACAGCGCCGGCGTTCAGCCTTGCAGAGCGCCACGTCTTACCTGTCGCTACCTGGCGCTCTCCCATACATTTCTATGGACGATCCTTAAATCCCTTTCCTGATCCCAATTTTTTTTTTCCCTAAAGAAAACCACAAACCTTCTGACATGTATCCTGGCCCAAAAAATGACATTTTTGGAAACTTTTTTGATTAATAATATATTTATGCAGAATTGTTCTTACATTTCTGGTATTAAAGTATTCATGTTACAATGTAATAACATATGTTTTCGCTTTGTTACTACTGGGTACATGTTCAAAAACAGACTTAATTTTTAATTAAAAAATTAAAATGAAAAAAAAACAGACTTTAATCAAGCAGCCTCTGACGCTGTGAGCTACATCGACCCGATTTTGAGCGCCGGAACTGTTTGAGGCTGATTTTTTGATGAATGTGTTGTGAGTCAGTCGCAATGAGCTGGCGCTACCATTCGCTCCAATACAGCGCAGTACTGCGACTCACACATCATATTCATCAATGCCGGTCAGCAACTGAGGCGCTCTGAAACAACTAACCATGGCCTACTTTTAACTTTAGGTCTGATTTTCCTCTTTAATGGACTTCTGAAGGGACCCTCACATTGAAACATGCGTTAATGACTCCTCCTCTGCTGCTGACAGGGCCCTGCAGTTCAGTGTAAGATATTGAAAAATATCAAGATGGCTAAATGACGACTAGATTTGGGGGGGGGGGGGGAAAGGGAAAGAAAGAAAAAAGGGGAATTACCACGAATTTGTGATTTTTTTCTGTCCCTTCCCTTTTTGAGGGACCCCGGATTCATAACATAAATTAAAGAGGGTTTTTTTTGTCCCTACCTTCTCTCTTGAGTCCAAGTTGGGTGGGGGTACAAAAAAGTTAATCGGGGTGTCTGATATCTACATCTTGTTCTATTTGCTTAAACAAATAAAAAATTAATTAAAAAAAACTAAATGAAATCAAAAGAAAAAACATTTCCAATAGGAAAACCACCATGCTTGAAAGTAAGTGCACCCATAGAATCAATAAATGATGACTAGGTAGGCAGGAGCAAGCAGGATAATTGAACTCTTTGCCTAGAATGTCCCTTTAAAGCAGAATACCAGTGAACCTATAACCTATAGTCCTGAGGTGAGTATATAGGGTAATCCTGGTGGTTCCACACGCCAGGGCATCAAATGGGATTTTTGGGATTTAGCAATAATAAGCCCTGAACAAAAGTGTCCAAAACAGAGTGGTCAAACTGAAATCTAAAGTACAATTTGGGTCTATCGCTATACCTCTTTTCCAACATTAAAGGAGCACTATCACGAAATTGTGTAATATTAAAAATCCATATAAACACGTTGGCTAATGAGAGGAGGGACCACTTATACACCTGAACTGAATAAAGCTCCCACCAAGCTTGTTGTTTTCTTCTCCTGGTAGGAATAAAATCCAGGGGTGAGAGGTTTAGTGTATCAGGGGTGACAGAACCTGTCACCCGACTTCTTCTTCCTTCCATTGATAAAAATAAAAAACAAGCCTGGCTGGATATTTCTTGATGCAGGGTGTATAAGTGACCCCTCCTCCCGCCATTCAGCATATTTATATGTATTTTTATTATTGGGCCAATTCTTTCGCGATAGTGCTCCTTTATCAAGCACCTCTACCAGACAATGCCATTTCAGTGCAAAATATGATTTCTAAAATTCTCAGCATGTTGCTGCACTGCTAATGTTTTAGTAAATGTGTTTCTTGCAGTGCAGCAACATGCACAAGTGTGAAAAAAATATAAATTATATTATTTTCCAATACAATAATTTACATAGATGTGGCACGGGATAAGTGCTTGATAAATAAGGCCCTAATGGACAAGGCCCGGGGGGTTCTCTATCCCTCAACCAAAAAGGGGGGAACTAGAAGAACAGAGTGTTTCCATTAGTCCAAAGTGATTTCTATTAGCCGACAATGGGATTGGATTATGGAGGCCCAGCAGTACTAGAGGGAAATACTGTATGTAAGACATCAGGTACACTGTGTTACATTCAAATTTCTAACAGTTCAAAAACATTTCCCCACTTAAACTTTAGCTCACGTGTCTTTTGAAGAAGGGTCATGTACAGGGGATGAGTAGACAGATCTGAATCCCAAGCCATAGCACAGAGTATCATATCTATCAAATGCACCCACCACCCCCCTAATTTTGCATTAAAAGCTTGGGGTCTTCAGAGGAAAGTGAAATCACAACCTGAAAGGAAAGGGTTAAGCCGCTGGCCCTGAACGCATACTCACGCCTACAGAAAATTGAAGGAGATTCCCCACAGACACTGTACAAACTTACAGATACACACATCATGCAGCAACTCACACAATAGGGCCGGGAGCCTTGTTTCTGCTGCTGTCTGATATGGCAGCCGGTCCGACACACCCACGGGTGTAACCCTTTCACTGCCCAGCCAAGGATGCACTACCGGCCCCCGCTTCAGCCATGTCCCATCTAAAATTAAGTGGCACCACTATTTAGTCAAAAGTTATCAACAGTTTTATTAATACATATATTTACAATACAGACACATTAAAAACATACTAAGAAACATATTACATTAATAACCCAAGAAGAGAAGGGGGGGAAGAAAGATGACATGATTGCTGTGCTTAGCTGCCCTGAAGAAGTGACGCGCTGACGTCACGCAACGCGTCGGCGGTGGGCGCTGCTGTTCAGTCTGACACTGGACATGTGAGATCTTTTTGTGTATTGTACGTCTTATGTTTGTTTGTCCCTACCCGGCTGATCCTCTCTTAACATTTTATATATAGCAATTTGGCACATGGCCCTTTTGTGATTGGGTTGTATAGGATACTATTGTCTGTGATATATTTTTTTTTTTACTTTTTGTACTTTTTTTGTACTTTTTGTACTTGTACGTATTTTTGTACATATAAGCACAATATAGATAATTTCCAGAGGGGATTAAAGTGGACCTGAAATATAAATGACTATATTATATGATATTGAATTGACCAGTGTTTCATAAACAGCAATCTTGTCAGCTTACTCCCCCCGCTCCCCTTCTCTTCGTGGGTTATTAATGTTATATGTTTTTTTAGTATGTTTAGTATGTTAGTGTACTGTATTGTAAATATATGTATTAAAATTGTTGATAACTTTTGACTAAATAGTGGTGCCACTGGGATTATTTGGGTTAGGTTTTGGGGGTTGTGGGACCCCCTTGATTTGATTTATTTCCGTAGTGATTTGTACGCCTACCCCTTAGTGTGCACACTGGTCACCTGCAACTGTAGAGTTGGTGCGGTCTCATCTTTTGTTTCACCATCTAAAATGAAATCGAGCTTTTAGGAGATGATTTAGTGACAGCGTCTAAGTGTCCATACTACGAGGATGGAGAATGTGAGGAGGAACCAAAGGCAGAGACAGTGCAGAACAATCGAACCTGGAGGATAATCACTTCTATAGGAAGAGATGGCACCCTTACTGTAATACTAGCTCCCAACCAACTACAAGGAACACATGACCTTATCCCCAAAGCCATTTAATGTTAAAAGGAACCCAAGCTAAATAAAATAATTACATGTCCTCTTTTTTTCTATCCTCCTTTGTCTGTATGCTAAAAAGGTCCAAACTGGTGGTAAAAATGGCTGCCTGGGAAGGGGGCTCCTTGGCAAGGAGATCTCTTCCATATTCCCACCCTTTAACATCATAGGGTTGATTCAGAGTCAGGTGAGAATTTTCATTTTCATTGTCTACCTTGGGGCTGATTCAAGACTATTTGGAAATTTATACCGGGTTGTTGAATCAATCCCGATGTAGACAGTGATAGTAAATTGCAGTTTTCTCTCCTAAAAAAGGAGTGAGTTTTCTCACCAGGCTCTGAATCAACCCCAATAATTGTGCAAATTGTTTTTTTATTGTACTTTCTATTCACTAAATTATGTTCCACCCCAGTCCAATGTACTTGCCATCCTGGCCCAAGGAATGTGTTTTATGTACCGTATATAATGTATATAATGTATATTCCCTACTTGGCCAATAATCAATTGGTTCTGATTCTATGGGGCACACAGTAACAAAGTGAATTTCAGACGATGGAAGTGACAGGATTAGTACCTATCTACAGTTCGATGACGGCACAGTTATCATATATTGCACATAGGGCAGGACACAATCTATCCACACTTAATTTAATACATTTACCCACAGCTGAGATTTGCCCCACAAATGGAGCTTGCCTTTTTTGACTTGTGCGTCACTGCATGGACTAGGATTGTAACTGGCAACAGGGGGTTCAAGAAGCACCTAAGGCTTCACCAGGGACACCAGGGAATTAGGTCCACTAATGGGTGCAGAGGAACCAAAAGGCAGGGCCAGGCCCATGTGTCTGGTCATAAGCATTTTTACTCAGTAGGATTTTAATTGAGACCCCTAGTTTTAAAGCGGTCCAACTCCTGTTTCCTAGCACATAGACTGAGACTTCTAAATTTAAGATGGCCCCACTCCTGTTTCCTAGCACACAGCTTGCTGGAGCTACCCCCCCCCCCCCCACACACACACACACACACACACCCTGAACCTCGTACCGCGGCTGAGATGCTGACCATCGGGGACAAATTGGAGAACTGCATTTCAGCCGAGGAACAAGGTTCAGGGTATTTTGTGGGGAAGGGGGACTCCAGCAGTCTGAATGTCCCCCAAAGACGATGATGTCACAATTCGGCCCCGCACCCGTTCCCTAGGAAACAGGTGTGGGACCACTTTAACAGTGCTAGAGATCGATATTTGGCTTTAGGTTGTGCTAAAGGCAAGCCCGATTGTTTTCCCATTGTACTTTCCTAAACTTTAATCCGTTTTCAAAAAGACCCTGTAGTTCTTAAGTTATCTTTAGAAGTATTAGAGCATTGGAGATTCATAGAAAAAAATGAAGAGAAACAGTGGATGTGGCAGCAGCGAAGTGATGTAAGCACAATGTGATGAGTGTGAGAGGAGGGTGGGGTTTCAGAGCTGCAGAGAGAGGGAGCCAATCAGGAGGTGTGGGCAGGGAGTGGGGGTGTGTCTGTTCTTGATTCACTGAAGGTTAATTGATGGACCAAGTCAGAGGGGTGGGGACTGAAAGCTGGAGGTATTAACGAGACAGACAGAGGAGAAAGCAGAGTGCTGAAGCTACTGATATTTATTTTTTAACGTTTGACTTGCCAATCACTTTTAAGACAGTATTCACCACCCTCTCGTGAGCAACCATCAGGTCAGGTTTTGGAGATCTTCACAAAGACACACAGGTGAAGTAAATAGTGCAGGGATAGAGCTATATAGGGCTATATAGCCAGCTATGTGGAGATAAGCCCAAACCCTGACTCTTCAGGAGGGGTTTGGGGAACACTGGCCTAAGGGAAGTTAATTTCAATAGGGACTTTTAGTCAGAAGCAGCTGTATTAAAATGGCATGACATATGTGAGAGAGAGGGACCAAAATAGTTAACTATCTAAGTTTAGGGTTTTACCCTATGATTTCTCTATTAAAGCATGTGGGTGTGGCCCCTGGAGCTGTGATGCATGATAATCAGCATAATAAGTGGGTTTGTGCTGGGAGCAAGAGTGCTTGCTAGGAGCAGGCTGGGTGAGGAGGAAGGAGGGAAGGGTTAGCTGGTCTTGAATGGCAGCTCTGAGAGTGCCATTTAAGCCATCAATAAGGAGAGGGGTGTGAGCTGGACAAGCTCCTTGAGCTAATATTGGTTGTCCACACTGGCAGGGTGGGGCTGGAGGACCCTCATTCAGGGAACAGAGCTGAAGGACCACTTGGCAAGGTAAGATTTGTTTATTCATTTTAACCTTTTGCCTGAGAAATTTAAGAAAGCTCTTAGATTATCAGTTTTTTTTCTGGGCATTTATCAGTAATGGAATTCTGGTTGTGAGATTTTGTTTTCTTTGCATTCTTTGCAGTAGTTCATCCATACCCCCCAAGTATACTGATTTTCATGTGACAATCCTGCTTTTGGGTTCTTGTCCCCTGACGGCAGTCCATGTCCCGTGCTGTCATGGCATGCATGTGTGAGGGAGTTTGCATGTGTGGGGGTGGGCTTGCATGTATGTGTGTATAGGGGGCTTGCATGTGTGCGTGGGGGCTTGCATGTGTGCATGGGGGTTGCATGTATGTGTGTGTGGTGGGCTTGCATGTATGTGTGTGTGGGGGGCTTGCATGTGTGCGTATGGGGGGACTTGCATGTGCATGGGGGGATTTGCATGTAAGTGTGTATGGGGGGACTTGCATGTGTATGAGGAGGCTTGCATGTATATGTGTATGGGGTGCTTGCCTGAGTGTGTGCCGGGGGGCTTGCATGTATGTGTGTGGGGCTTGCATGCCTTACAGACATAATGTGAAGCTATTGCAAGGGCAAAATATAAAATGGGGCCCCATCACTGAAATGTCCCCTGCCTTCAACAGCTCAGGCAGCCCCAGAGACCCAATCAAGAGTCCTATTGATGTGGAACAGGGTTTTCTACCTGTGCTGCAGTCACTGTCGGCAGGAAAAAAGGTAGCCATAACTTTATTCCAGCCGTGTTCACAGCCCCAGCTCTCTGGTTTGTGTTAGGTGTCGAGGCTGTATATAAAAAGGTCTGGAAATAAAAAAAATGTCTAGTACATTGTCTACTGGTTATGTAATAATTAGATGCTGGTATGGGGTCGGAGGGGGTTAATAATTTGTTCTTAATGGGGGGTGATGCTACATTGTTGTTGATATTTCAGAATTTGGCACCCCGCTGTAAAATTTTGCTTAGGGCTACATTTCATCTAAATCCAATCCTGCCTGGGGGTTATAGCTGGGGTGGCAATAGGGGGAAGAATTGAAAGCAGAGAATGAAAAGGGTGTTAGAAACATTAGTGTGCCAACTTCTGACACTGGCTTGGGATGAGGTGAGATACATGCCGGAGGCTACACTTCGCCCAGAAGGCCTAAAGTAGGGTGACCAATGGAAAATCTCCCTGCCTTCATTTAGCCAGTCCACCGTGTGATAACTGAGCAATATATATATATAACCGTTTCTAGTTTTATCCATCCCAATTATTACATTATTACATTACAAGTCAAATGTTAATCAGCCTGATCAGTTACAGGCATCCCCCACAAACTGTACCGATGGCCTCAAACAGCCCTATTATCATGGGGAAAGTAAACTGCCAGAGACAGATTTTCCAGGCTATTCGCCATTATTCCCCCCTGATAAATACCACAATCTCTGCCAAGTCCTGTGCACCGCATAAACCTGCAACCCAGGCCGCTGTGACCATTTAGGCGTGTGTCACAATAATTCTTCAGAACGATCCTGACAGTCATATCTTTAAACTATGGCTAGCTGGAGGCTTTAGGGATCATTCTGAGTGAAGGTTGAAGGATCAGTTGGGCCTCCTCCGGCCTCGCACTCCACCAGGCCGCTCTCTCCCTGCTCTCCTCTCTTGTTTTCAGATGTTTGGCCCAGAGATTCTCTCCAGGAAGTTGGTGTTCCTTCCCCTCTAGAGAGAGCCAAAAAGAGGGGAGGTGGGAAAGGAGTGGGAAGGCAGACGTAGCGAGGCGAAAGTGGGAGAGACTGACGGGAAAAGCAAAACAGCGTAAATCTGGCCGTCCAAGAAGTAGAAACGTGCCAGATATCAACACTATAGAGCAATAAAGTCACTGGAGATGATGCCCGCCCGCCACAGCGGCTTAAATTGAACCAGTGTGATTGCTATTATCTTTGCCGATTCCCACAGAGATGGATGGATGTATCCTGTGGCTTTTACTTACGCATCACATGTTATAAGCTAGGGGCAGACAACTCTGTTTTTATGCCGACAATCTACTATGTAAGACCTTGATTAGGATTCTGACTATTCTGGGTTTTGGTCCTTACCTTTGTGACATCCTGATCGGGGGTGCCCCGCTGTGTTAAACCCCCCAGATCGCCGAAACCAACTCACCTCTACCTGGTCCTACGGCACATGCGCTCGTCCAATCAGCACACTCGGATCTGCAGATGTCACGTCATCTAAGGTGAGTGCCTCCGAGTGCTCAAACAGCGCCATCCTCCACTACCCTCTAACAGGGGGCATGCCCGTGTTGGCCATTCACAAATGCCTGGTGCGGGTACGCGCCCTGCTAGAGGGATAGTGGGATGCCGCCATGGCTCGCGCATGCACCATTGGATCGGAAAAGAAGGTAAGTGTATGGGCGACCTGGGGGGTTTCACACAGCAGGGCATCCCAATTTTGGAAGCCCCAGGGGGCGGGAAACAATCAGCCTGGGAATCTTATAGATTCCCAGGCCGATCGCTGTGAGTTTTGGTCCACTTTAACAGGTGCAAAGATCGAGTCCTGCTGTGTGCATGTCCGTTCTACGTTTAGGTGAGAACCCCCATGCTGTAGGGCCACCAACCATCAGTCACAGTGACTCCAGCATGCCTACTCGGCACTCAGCCAAGCCTCAGCACACCCCCTATATAGAATATTGTCACTAGTTTGACTATTCATGGTCAATAAAAACATGACTGTCGAAAAAATGTTTTCTACCCCACAAAGTTTGGAAGAATGTCAGTGGTCATATGATCCAAGCAGCGCCTGACTGTAGAATAGCTGTGGCATGAACACGCATGCTTGCACAGCCTTATGTTTTTTTTTTGCGAGCAGCAGATAAGGAGACTTCCTATCTAATTCATACAAGGTGTCAACTTTATTCCAAGGCCACTGACAGCAAGGGATGACACAGCAGAAGCTATAATAACAGTGCATACATTCCTTTTGTCAGGTACATCCTTTCATGTGACACCAGTCACAGATAAGGAGCTCCTGTTCTTAAAGTCGACCAAAAACCATGCGATCGGCCCGGGAATCTATAAGATTCCTGGGCCAATCAATTCCCTCCTCCCGGGGCATCCAAAATCCCTGCTATGTCAACCCGCCCCCCCCCCCCCCCAGGTAGCCCCATACACGTACTTTGTTTCCTGGACCAACGGCGCATGCGTAAGCTACATCCCCGCTATCCCTCTAGCAGCGCATGCGCCAGGCATTTGTGAATGCCCGGCGTGGGCACGCTCCCTGTTAGAGGGAAGCGTGGGATGTGGCTGCCAGCACACTCGGAGCCGCTGGCCTTAGACGAAGGCTTAGGTGACGTGACATCAGTGGCTCAGAGCATACTTAGGACAAGCGGCTGCGCATGCACTGTAGGACCGGGAAGAGGTTAGTTGGGCTCAGCAATCTGGGGGGGGGGGGGGGGGTTCATGCAGCAGGGCACCCCCGATCTGGGTGGCCCAGGGGAAAGGACCAAGACCCCGGATTTTGACTTTAAAGCGGAAAAAAGGGCAAACGGCCACTGGCCTTCCCCAGGGTCATCCCAGACCGGGATGCCCGCCTGTGTGAACCCCCCCCCCCCCCGGGGTGCCACAAAAGTCACCTGCTTTCGGGCACCTCCTGCAATGTCAACATCCAGTGGCCACACTGTAGGGATGCGCCCGGTCTCGCTCAGATTGCCAAAGCCCTGCATGTAAACAGAGTAATTTGCTGAGCATTACAAATACACAGCAAATGGCTCCGGTCATATGAGAGCCCGCACATGTGCCGTGGACCAGGAAAAGGTGAGTTTATATAGGCGTTCTAGGGGGTTTCAAACAGCGGAGCAGCCCAATTCGGGATGCCTGCGTGGCACAGAGAAAAAGAGAGTTTTGTTTCCACTTTAAATTAGACCTACACCCTCTCCCTAGAAGTCTGTAGGATACCTTAACCCCCCACCTTGACTCACCTAGCTGAGGCCAGGTCTGCACAATGAGAGACATGGAAGCCACAGCACAGTCTATATATCTATTTCAAATTGGGATGCCCAGGGGACAAAAAACCCAGGGTAGCCAAAGCCCTGGCTTGGTAAGTGTTTATTTTTATAGTGCAATAGCAGGCATCCTAATTCAGGCAATCAGAAAAAAAAGGCCACACATCAGGCTATTTCCAAGAAATATTTGTTGCCTGTGTAGTGGCAACCATATTGCTTACGGCACAAAAAAAAAAAGAATGCATAAAAAAAATAAAATAATAATAATAATACACATACAACCAGCAAATAAGTTTCCTATTGACACAATGCTATGCAGCTCACTACAGCCTCTCTCCACCATATCATCGTTTGCAATTATGGAGCGTGCTCACGCGACGCTCTCACTTCCCTTCTCTGTCTCTTTCTGGTCTTTGTTTCCGCTAAGCCCCCACCTCCTCCCACAAACTCCGCGCAGACACTGTGTGCTACACCCCCACCACTGGCAGACCTCACACTTCCTGGCGTGACTACCAGCTGTGCCCGGCAAAATGCCACTTCCTGTCACTCATACTCACGGGCAGCCAATTCAGACTCTCACTTCCTGAAATGTTGTTGCTAGTTTTTCAGTATTTATTACACAAATGCATAGAGTACGCAAACACACACATTTATATAGATTATATATGTAAAAACTTGAGCAAACCTCAGGCGGGGAGTGTAAAGTTCCTTGTCGCAAAGCATGCCCTATTTATCGGCCTCCAGCAGTATTTCCTGGAAGCAGACGAGATTAAATGAACCAGAGTGACACGAAATTCCGAGAATTCTGCCGGGAGACATCTCAACTTAACAACAGACAGGTAGAAAAAAAAGCCTATAGCATCATAACAACTCAAACAACCAACCCTTTAAAGGTTCAGGTAATAATATATGAAATAGAACACCCTAAACACCCGACTGATCCCATCCTGATAGTCTGCAATCAGAGGAGCGCTGAGTTTTACACACAAAGCCAGTGCAGCATGGTAATCTGAAAAAAGGGGATCGCTTTACATTGTAGAGAAAGACAGCAAAGTGTTATTCCATCCTGATGATCTGCAGTCAGGAGATCCCTGTACATTATAGAAAATCTAGCACTGTGAGTCTCATCCTGGTTATCTGCAGTCACGAGATCCCTGTACATTACAGAAAAATCTAGCACTGTGAGTCCCATTTTCTAAGAATTTTAGGGATATTGCTCGCCATTGTATGCTTGCGCACACACAGGAATTTTTTCTCCACATTTAACCCATCCGTGCAGTGAGTATACACACGTCTGGAGTAATGGGCTTCCCTACAGCACATGGGGGGCAGTTGGGGGGTTAGGTGCCTTGCTTAAGAGCACTTCAGTCATGTCCCATAGCTAGGAACTGCAGTCAGATGATCCCTGTACATTAGAGAAAAAGCTAGAGCTGTAAGCCCCATCCCAATGATCTGCTGTCAAGGGATCCCTGTACATTATAGAAAATCTAGCACAGTGTGTCCCATCCTGATGATCTGCAGTCAGGAGATCCCTGTACATTATAGAAAATCTAGCACTGTGAGTACCATCCTGATGATCTGCAGTCAGGAGATCCCTGTACATTATAGAAAATCTAGCACTGTGAGTACCATCCTGATGATCTGCAGTCAGAAGATCCCTGTACATTAGAGAAAAAGCTAGAGCTGTAAGCCCCATCCCAATGATCTGCTGTCAGGGGATCCCTGTACATTATAGAAAATCTAGCACTGTGTGTCCCATCCTGATAATCTGCAGTCAGGAGATCCCTGTACATTATAGAAATATTTAGCACTATAAGACCCATCCTGATGATCTGCAGTCAGGAGATCCCTGTACAATATAGTAAATCTAGCACTGTGAGTACCATCCTGATGATCTGCAGTCAGAAGATCCCTGTACATTATAGAAAATCTAGCACTGTGAATCCCATCCTGATGATCTGCAGTCAGGAGATCCTTGTACATTATAGAAAATCTAGCACTGTGAGTATCATCCTGATGATCTGAAATCAGGAGATCCCTATACATTATAGAAAAAGCTAGTGCTGGGAGTTATATGGATAACTAGCACAGTGCAATCCCATTATGATTATCTACAGTCAGGAGATCTCTTCACATGACAAAGAAAGTCAATGCTGTATAATTCCATCCCGATTATCTACAGTCAGGGGATCGCTGTACATTTTACAGACAGTAGAGGCAGCCAACACAGTGAGATTACATTCTGATCATCTACAAATCACTTTACATTCTACAGAAAGCCAGGGCTTTATGATCTCATCCTGATTATCTGCTATCAGTAAAAGGCAGGCTGCTGTACATTATAGATAAAAAAAACGGAATTGTGTGGTACCATCCTGATTATCTAGTCAGGAGATTACTGTACATTATAGAGAAAGCTAGTGCCACCAGATCCCATCCTGATAATCTACAGTCAGGAGATCATTTTATCAGGATGACCTCATCAAGTTATTTTTTGACTTTACACTTTACAATGCCGCATACCCCTTAGCCTCAGCAGTGTACTAAGACTTTCACAAGTGTTTTGGTCTAGCTGACACATGTGGCTCCCAAGCTACAGGTTGGGGACCGCCATTATAGGAAATCTGCACAGCGTTACCGCCTCCTGATAATTCTGTACATTATGAAGGAAACACTGCATGATCATAAAAGAGAAAGCATTGTGTGATCCCCTCCTGATTATCTGCAGGCAGGTCACCACTGTACATTATAGAGAATGTTGGTGTCACGTCATGCTGATTATCTGCAATCAGGGGATTCCTGTACATTACAGAAAGGGACAGCGCTGTGTGATCCCCTCCTGATTCTGTGCAGGCAGGTGACCACTGTACATTATAGAGAATGTTGGTGTCACGTCATGCTGATTATCTGCAATCAGGGGATTCCTGTACATTACAGAAAGGGACAGCGCTGTGTGATCCCCTCCTAATTCTGTGCAGGCAGGTGACCACTGTACATTATAGAGAAAGTTGGTGTCATCTCATGCTGATTATCTGCAGTCAGGGGATTCCTGTACATTACAGAAAGGGACAGCGCTGTGTGATCCCCTCCTGATTTTCTGCAGCAGGTGACCACTGTACATTATAGAGAAAGCTGGTGTCATCTCATGCTGATTATTTGCAGTCAGGGGATTCCTGTACATTACAGAAAGGGACAGCGCTGTGTGATCCCCTCCTGATTTTCTGCAGCAGGTGACCACTGTACATTATAGAGAAAGTTGGTGTCATATCATGCTTATTATCTGCAGTCAGGGGATTCCTGTACATTACAAAAAGGGACAGCGCTGTGTGATCCCCTCCTGATTTTCTGCAGGCAGGTGACCACTGTACATTATAGAGAAAGTTGGTGTCATCTCATGCTGATTATCTGCAATCAGGGGATTCCTGTACATTACAAAAAGGGACAGTTCTGTGTGATTCCCTCCTGATTCGAAGCAGGCCGGTGACCACTGTACATTATAGAGAAAGTTGGTGTCACGTTATGCTGATTATCTGCAATCAGGGGATACCTGTACATTACAGAAAGGGACAGCGCTGTGTGATCCCCTCCTGATTATCTGCAGGCCGGTGACCACTGTACATTATAGAGAAAGTTGGTGTCATCTCATGCTGATTATCTGTAGTCAGGGGATTCCTGTACATTACAGAAAGGGACAGCACTGTGTGATCCCCTCCTGATTATCTGCAGGCCGGTGACCACTTTACATTATAGAGAAAGTTGGTGTCATCTCATGCTGATAATCTGCAGTATACAGCAAGCCGGCAGGTCCTGACAATCCGCAGTCATGTGAAGAAGTAATGACTCAGGGGTTGTGCAGGAAACAGGTCTTCATACACGGTCCCGGCCCACACGCGCTCGCACACCAGGACACCAAGGAATTTCCATGTTCTCCACATGTGTGGGGTTTTACTACAAGGGCTGCGACTCTATATTTAGGTATAAACACGAACCGCACTCCAAAAACAGATCCTTGTGCTTCCAATTAACACTTCCACAGAGAAGATGTAGACTGTCATTCATTGTGCGCCGATGGGGCCAAAGATCAGTCAGCAGAGACAGTTCCAGCGTCTCCCGCCTCCCTGTCACCACCCGCTATAAAAATACATTCCTGCCTTTCAGCTGATAGTACATAACAGCCAGTTCCAAATTCGCCTCCACATCGTAAAGACAGATATCAGAGCTGCCACCCTGCTATAACCTATTAACTGTAACAATGTGGCAGAATTAAAGCAGGACTATACTTTTAGTTTAATCTCATTTTATTGAAATTTTGATTCAAAGCATACAATTGGAACCAAAGAGACAGTTAAGAAAACATAGTAAAGCAAGTGGGGAGGTTACACACCATTTTGAACAATTACATTTATAATGGGAGTACACCCCCCACACCATCCTCTATCACCTGCTAATGATGATGCACTTGATGCCAGGTCCAGCAGCCCCATCCCGCCCCAATTTGTCTGGGACCAGTCAAGAGGGGGGTGTCCGTCGCTACCCCATTGGGGCAACAGACTACAACCTCCATGCTCCACATAGGCCACCGAGCAGGGCAGCCGGCCAGCCGCCCAGGCCATACCAGATGGCCCAGCATTATCACTCCCGCCCCCCAGGGCCCCCCGGCCCCGGTCTGGGATGCCCACGGCAGGCCCGTCACTGGAGGACCCCCCACTCGGCGCCTGCCACACCATCCGCGCATAATAACTACTGTGAGCGTAGGCCCCCCCCGCAGAACCCGCCCGCCTACTGGCTGGGGGGAGGAGGAGACATGGCCGGGGGAGGAACATCCAAGGAGCGGAAGGGGCAGGAGAACCGGTAGGGAGGGATGCGGTTTGTCGGTGAGAGGTGGGGCGGGACGGGGCCGGAAATACAAAAGAGTGAGGAGGAGGGGGAGAGTGGAAAGAGGAAAGGGTGAGGAAGGGGTCAGAAGAGGAAGAAAAGCGAAAGGAAGGAGAGAGAAAAAATAAATAAATAAATAAATAAAACTGGGAAGGGAAAGTGGGTAGGGAACCAGGTTTGCCAGCATCCAAGGAAAGGA
This sequence comes from Gastrophryne carolinensis, assembly GCA_027917425.1. NCBI lineage: Eukaryota > Metazoa > Chordata > Amphibia > Anura > Microhylidae > Gastrophryne > Gastrophryne carolinensis. The sequence continues at coordinate 169,629,789 of CM051243.1, forward strand.
GGAGATGTCACTGTCAGCGCTTGTTTGTTGAACAAAAACGGGCCATATTTGCGTGGCTACAGAACACCCACCTGCAGGAAGGCCCTCGCAGAGTCTGTTTCCCTAAACATTATCCAATTTGTCCAGGTGGCCAGAAATTTTTTCTGGACCCCTTCGTCTCCCTGCACCCTCTCTTCTATTCTCATTACGGAATCCATTTCCTCGAACCATTTCCCAACACTTGGGTTGCTTGGGGACTTCCAGCGGGGATGATCGTTCTTCCTGCTGTCAAAAAGAATTTAAGAGTACCTTTCTTCGCTTTAGCTAGGGAGCCTTATATTAAGAAAAGCAGGACCACCTCTGGGGTGTTTGCCACCACGGAGCCCTCTACCTCTGTGTGGATCCAAAGAATTGTTTCCCACAGTTTGTGTATCTTGGGGCATTCCCACCATATATGGAGTATACCACCGACAGCTGCGTTGCATCTCCAGCAAGTGCCTGGCTCTCTTGGGTTGTACCACCTTGGTACCACCTGTACCACCTTGTGAGTAGCTTGTAATTCTTAAAGCAGGACTATACTTTTAATATACTCTGAAAAAGTAAACATTTTACTGAAAGAACGCCATGCCTTTCCCTTCTGTTACTAGAACAATTTACAGTAAGAGCTCAAGCAACAGCTTTCTGTTTAAAATTTTGCCTGGGGCCCCACTTTGCCTAAAACTGGCCCGACAGCTCTCCATACTGGAGTTGGCTCTCCGGCCCTGATAGCTGCCCTGTAGGAGGCCATGTGCGGCTGTTCCCAGTCTGCCATCATAAAGAGCCCCTCTCCAAATGTTGGTATTTTAAAGAGACTCTACAATCCCGGCTGTGCAGGGGGTTAAAAAACAAACCTCACCTGGTCCCCATGTTCTCAAAACACTCCTGGTGGCGGATTCACAGATCTCATGCTATTTGCATGAGCTCACTGGCCTCAGCGCCAGGGGAGGGGATACTAAAGTTACCAGTTTGGTTAATAAAGTGTCCCTTTAAGTAAGGGGATATCCCAAACCAGGGTTAAAATAATTCCAATCTAAATGAGAAGATAAGTTTCTTTTCTAACAATCGATCTGTTATCTCTTAATTCCATTAAACAAATATATACTTTTTTTTCTCAGACGCCAATATACAGCCTAATGCAAGACACTCTGAAAATGCTTTGCCCGTGCCCACCCACCACAGGTCACAATGATGGCTGAAAGAATAAGGAGCTATTGCCTTCAGACTGATTCTTTCTGTGCAGAAGACATGGCGACTCAGAAATAAAGAGACACCTTTCTCTCAAGTTGCATTTGCAGTTTAGATGCAAATGGCGCTTAGCGAGTCCTTTCAAGAACTGTAACCAGAGAATTATTACCCTGACTACGCTACAGATGCAGCGAGGAGATAACGGAACATTTGCAATTATAATAAAGACATTTTATACACCATGCTTCAAGGGGTCAGTCACGGTAAGACTCAACCATCCGCTGGCTTCTTAGGTTTCCTGACAAATCACCCCCCCCCCCCAACAATGGCTGTATACACCGTGAAATAAATGCAGGCCACCAATGGAGGTAGGAGGGGTGGGCAGACCAGGTCAAAGAGGATCAAATGATTGGCAGGATGGGATTTATCATTAGCTTTACCAGGAACCTGCCAGTGGGGCCTATAAGCCAAGGGGTGCGCAATCCATATCATCTGAGGAAACTGACCCAATGTGCCAAAGATGTAAAGAGCGTTTCAGTGTTTTTTTCAAGTAAATATAAAAAGATTTTAATGCTTTTCTTTCAGTGGACCTAAACCCTCCCTAGCATAGAGTCCACAAGGACCACAACTTTCTCTCATACTGTTTCCTAGAAGAGCTCTCTGACTGGGTACCTGGAAATGGAGGCACTCTACTGCTGCAGGACTGAGGTAGTGGTAGTGACCGAAAGGTTGCAGGTTCAATTCCTGGCAGTGGGACATGACTGAAGAGCTCTTGAGCAAGGCACTGAACACCCAACTGCTCCCTGGGGGCTGTAATTAGGGTAGCCCACCACTCCAGGCATGTGTACACTCACTGCTCGGATGGGTTAAATGTGGCCACCTATGCCCCAAACCTAAGGGGTAGGCATGGCCTAGTGGTTAAGGGGCCTTGTGACCAGAGGGTTGACTGAAGTGCCCTTGAGCACTTGTGCATCTGTCCAAATGTGCGTTAAGTTGTGCACATGTACAAATGTAAAAGGCAAGCATCAGAACATGCACAACTTATCACCCCATCGTGACTACTTGTCAATACTGGAGAACCAGATTGGTAGCTGGTGGTCATGTTGGCTTCAAAAACGAGCACATGAGAAAGGTAAGTATCTTCACCTAATTCCAGGCTTCCTTTATTTTTACTTGTATAAGGAATGCTAAATCAGTACAACCTGGGGTAAGGTCTGGCCCTCCATTCGTATAGGACTTGACATTCCCTTAACTATAGGGCACAGGTGATTAGGATGATTGTCTAGGGTCCACACCACAGAAACGCTTCCCAAATCAAGATTCCTGACTGTATGAAACCTAGTCCTGGGATCTCGCAGCAGTCATATCCCTCAATCACCAGGGTGTTCAACATTGCCGCACCATTCCCTGTTCCCTTCACTCTGTGTACGCACACTACAGCAGACAAGTCTGGCTAGCAGACAAATCTGCCACAACTCTATGGTGGAGTTGTAGTTGTGGATCCGCTTTAAGGAAGCTTTCAGAAATGTGGAACCAAAGCCCACAAGGCAAGGTTACCGGCAGCAAGCAGAAGCTGAATCACTAGATATCCTGATTTCAGGTGCATCGTGTGCGTCATACACAAGAGCCATTCAGGCTTCTGACAAGCACTTCCTTAGGCCTTGAAGCATCTACAGTTCCTTGAAAAACCACTTATCTGTAAGTGGGCATGCCGCAATCTGCTATGTGAGCATTATGGCCGGGCAAAGCGACCTCCAGGTAAGGGGATTTCTACATCATCTAGAAACAACTGAATTATGGCAACATATTCTTCCTGAGATAAGAGTTCTCAGCGTGGTTGGTGTGTTTGCTCCCCTGGAACCAGCAGGAGAGTCCCCGGAGTACCAAGAGAGGAAGACTGGGGGGGAGGTTATTTAGGAGTTTGTTTGATAGTTTAGGATTTATGATTGATAAAGGTTAGATGAACGCTGTGATTCCTATTGGAAGAATGCTGCAAGAGTGCAAGAGTGACCTGAATCCTGAATTGCATCACAGTTCCATTGAGTGTGTGCATGGGGGGGGGGTGCTCTGCCTTCTGCACAGTTCACTGCTAGCAGCACATATACAGTATGTGACAACAGGATGCATTCTTTATATTTTGTCATTGATCTGTAGAGAAGGCTGGAGTAAACAGAAAGTCAGAGCCACCCCCTATGCACAGTAAATAGTGCTTCAGGCCATTGTCCCCTAGATAGCTTGGTTAGGGAGAAAGCTGGGGGTGGATACAAAATAGGGGCTAAAACTCAACAGCAACACCCTTCCGAGAGCAGATCAGAATGCCAGGTAGGTCTGTTAGAACAACACAAGAATTTCACTTTCTCGTGTGGGGGGGGATCCTGAATTGGTATGCCAATGCTGTTGTGTGTATCCCACCAGGTCGCCCGATCCACTTACCTTCCTGTCGTTCCCGCGACGCAGGCTCGGGGGAAACCCAGTGCGCTGATTGGTTGAGTGGACCGCTCAGTCAATTAGTGTGCTCAATTTCACTTGGCCGAGCTTCAGCCAAGCAGAGCCGGAGGGAGCCGAGTGTGCCGCTGGCGCATCCCCCACTCGGCTTCTAGAGGTGGTATGCACGTGCCACCGATTCAGAAAGTGTCAAGGCCTGGGATCAGATGAGTGGATCTTGGGATCCGGGGAGTTTTACACAGCGGGGCATCCCAATTCAGGCAGCCACAAGGAGTGGTACTCAGACGGCTCTGTAGTCTTGTAGGGCCTCCGAAGTTCCTGGACCAACACCCCCCCTAGAAACTCTGTCCCAGGTAGGGTCCTAAGTCCTGTGAACCCCAAGTTTAGGAGACCTGTTCCTTGTACCAGCTGTACACAGCAGCACTGCACTCCTCTTTTTACTGCTCCCCATAGCATGGAACTCTGGTAGAAAAAGGGGAGTACATCTCTAATGTAGGGCTCACTGAGGGGGAAGCATCTCTATGGACCAAGATCCTCCCTGGCACAAAGCTGCAAGGGTGTCTTAAGAGCCACTTTAAGTATGCTTAGATTTTACACCAACAAATGCTCTTTAAAGGTTAATGTTGAGGTTAGGAGTTAGTGTTACAGTTAGGATTACAGTTTGTAGCTATTTTAAAGGTCAAAGCTTCTAAATACACATTTTTTGAGTGTCGAAAGCCTTGAGGCATAAGAAACGGACAGTGCCAAATCCATGTGCTGAAATCGAAGTGCCAAAAGCCGACGGTGCCAAAAGCTAACAGTGCCGAAACTGACGTGTGAAAGCTAAAAAGATTTAAAATCCAAGTGTGAAAGTGAAGGTACAGAAGATATGAGGACATTTCTACTCACCGACAGATAAAACCAATAAAAAAATACAAAAAACTGCGAGGAATGGAGACAGACTCTCTCCCCCATACTGGACCTGTGTTTACATTGTAATAGCGAACCCAGGAGGAGGAATAGCGTCAGAGGTACCCGATGACCAAAACACAAAAACACCTGCAAAGTACTAACCAAATACAGAGTAACAGTAACCATGGCAATGGCAGGACTCCAACGTCTCAGATCTCCCTCCCGTCTCGGCTTTGGCGCTGGCCCATCTTGGTGTGTCAGTTCCAGGCAGTCGCGACCCCACCCTCATCCCTGGACTTTGTGCAGAGAGCAAAGATTCCTCAGTTATGTCCCCCTCCCTTTCTGATCAGAATGTACAGTGTAAAGAGCAAAGAGCTGCACATGCATACAGGTATGTCGCTGCACACCAGACCTCATCTATCAGAGAGTCTTACACACTTCTAGATTTTCCCTACAAGCCTTTGTACTCCTGAGGTCACCAAACAGCACATGTAGGATACAAACTTCCAGCCCTAACTATGTTAAAGGCTCTACTCCTGACGTATACAAGCAACACAAGACAAGGAACCAAACACATACAAGCGACTTCAAGACCAGAAACATACAAAGGGACCCAAGACCAGGAATCAGACACATGCGAGACCAAAAACTAGGCACATACTAACAACCCCACACCAGAAACTAGATTCTTACAAGAAATCAGAAATATATTAGCGAACCAAGACCTGAAACCAGATCAGTTTATTGCAGGGTTTACACAGAGCGATTATCAACCAAGAAATCACTGAAGCAATCGCAATTTAATCAATATTTGCTCCATGGAAACAGACACTGCGATCAACCAATGAATGAGAATTTGTTAATCGGACAGCCGTCATATAGTTTTGGCTGACCAAAAATGTCTCGTTTATCGCTTAATGGTTGTACAAACAGAAGTCGCAATCAAAACAGTAGGGTTGATTCAGAGCACCTTTCTCATCTTTTTTGGGAGGTCTTGCTACCAAGCGAAAAATCACGCAAAAATGAAATTATTTCAAACAAAAATTCTTACCGAAATAAAGGCTCTGCTGATTCAGACGAGGGGGAAAAATGGACAAGTACAGAAATTTTCACTCAAAAAAATACAATTCTGTGATTACTCACCTGTAGAATTGTTATTATGAGTATACAGTACGTCCTGCTCCAGATAAGAATCATTACACTTGGGTATTACTCCGCCAGATGGTGCTGGACTGCAGAGACCGCAAAATTGGCTCCTCCCGGCCCCTCAAATACCCAGGACCTCCCACAAATCCCCAGCATTGAAAAGCAGTTAACGAGAAGCCGTGAGAATGATAACAGAACCAACTAGTAACTATAACAATGATAACAATCACCATACAGGGGATCCTAGGATAATGCAAAACCAAAGGTGGGGTGGAGCAGGACGTACTGTATACTCATAATAACAATTCTACAGGTGAGTAATCACAGAATTGAAGTATTCTTAGTATACAGTACGTCCTGCTCCAGATAAGAATCATTACACTTGGGACATCCAATAGCAGTGTCCATAAAGTAGGGTGGGATCCCCAAAGGTAACAACAGACAGGTCAGACCCCTGCCGTGTGCAGAATCTTGCGGCCAAAAGTAGCATCAGCTGAGGCCCTAACATCAACCTTGTAAAACTTTGAAAAGGTATGAGCAGAAGACCAAGTAGCGGCCTTGCAAACTTGTTCAACAGAAGCCTGGTGCTGAAAAGCCCAAGAGGCACCAATAGCACGAGTAGAATGAGCAGTAAGGCGGAAGGGAGGATTCTACCCCTTAGCAGAGTAGGCCTGAATCACAGCCTGACAAATCCATTTGCTGACAGTAGACTTGGCAGGAGCCAAACCCTTCCTAGGACCAGAAGGGACCACAAAAAGAGCATCAGTTTTTCTGAAAGGTGTAGTAGCCACCAGATAGTACTTCAGACACCTAACCACATCCAAAGAATGCAAGACCCTCTCCTCAGCATTACTAGGATTAGGGCACAATGATGGAAGAACAATGTCCTGATTCAAATGAAAGGCAGACACACCCTTAAGCAGAAAGTCCGGCTTGAAGCGGAACACCACCTTGTCCTGGTGTCTCTCATAGTAGGGGGGCTGGATGGAGAGCGCCGCCAACTCAGACACACGTCTAACAGAGGTGATAGCCACCAAAAAGTCAACGTTGAGAGTAAGAATGGCCAGGGCAGCATCCTGCACAGGTTCAAAGGGAGCACCCTGCAAGGTTGACAAAACCAAGTTCAAATCCCAAACAGGCATCATAGGCTTACGTGGGGAACGCACATGAGTAACCCCCTGGAAAAAAGTCCTGATCAGAGAATGCTGAGCAAAGGACTTCTGGAAGAAAACAGCCAGGGCAGAAACCTGACCCTTCAGAGTGCTGAGTTGGAGCCCCATCTCCAACCCATGCTGCAGGAACTCCAGAATCCTGGGAATAGAGAACACACGACAGAGAAGAGACTTAGACTCACACCAGTCAATGTAGGCACGCCAAACCCTGTAATAAATGGAAGAAGAAGACTTCTTCCTAGCTTTAATCAAAGTATCCACAACCGAGGTAGACAGCCCCTTCTCCATCAAGATGGAGGTTTCAGCAGCCCAGCGCCGTCAAAGCCAGAGTTTGTAAATTGGGATGGCGTAAGGGACCCTGAGTGAGCAGGTCTGGCACCCTGGGCAGAACGTACTGATCTACTGCCAGCTGCACCACGTCTGCGAACCACACTCTTCTTGGCCACCTGGGGGCCACCAGAATTGCTGCCACCCCCTCCAGAGCAATCTTGCGCAGAACCCTGCCCAGCAGGGGGAATGGAGGAAAGACATACAGGAACTGAAAGTCCTGCCATGACATTGCTAGGGCATCCATGGTCAAGGCCAGAGGATCTTGGGACAGGGAGACAAAGGCCGGGAGCTTGTGACTGTGACGGGACGCAAACAGATCCACATCTGGTTGGCCCCAATGGTGACACAGAGATTGGAACACCCTGTTGCAGAGGGACCATTCTCCCTGGCGAGAGGTCCCCCTGCTCAGAGAGTCTGCCAGCAGATTTTCCACCCCCAGAATGTACACCACTGATATGCAGGGAACATTGGCCTCCGCCCAGGTCAGGATCAGAGACACTTCCTGGAGGGCCCTCTTGCTCCGGGTCCCTTCCTGATGATTGATGTAGGCAACTGCCGTCTGGTTGTCCGAGCGCACCTGAACAGGCAGGCCCCGAAGGTGATGAGTCAACTGAGCCAGAACCAACCTGACTGCCCGCAGCTCCAAGACGTTGATAGGTGTGTGGGCCTCCTGAGGGCCCCACCTCCCCTGGAACTGCAGGGACTTCCAGAAACCCCCCCAACCTGACAGACTGGCATCCGTGGTGATCGTCTCCCAGGAGGGGGTCAGAAAGGATCTGCCCCCGAACAGGTTCCTGGAGTCCAGCCACCACGAGAGGGACTGCCTGACCAGGGGGGAAAGCGCAAAGACCCGGTCCAGGGACGCAGGGTCCTTGTCCCATACTGACAAGAGGTGGAGTTGCAGAGGCCTCAAGTGAAACTGAGCATAAGGGACCGCCTCGAAGCACGCCACCATCAGGCCCACCAGCTGCATTCCCTGCCTGATGGAGGGATGATGACAATATAGCAGGAACTGGACCTGAGCAATTAGACTGTTCACCTTCTGCTGAGGAAGAAAAATCCTTGCCTGAACTGTATCCAGATCCTTTGATGACCTGGAAACACAGGAATATGAAGGTAAGCATCTTGGACGTCCACAGACATCATGAAATCCCCTGGGCGCAGGAACTGATGGCAGAGCGCAGAGTTTCCATGCGAAAGCGCCTGCACCTGACAAATTTATTGAGGATCTTCAAGTCCAGGATGGGCCTGACTGACCCATCTTTTTTGGGCACTGTGAAGAGGTTGGAATAGAAGCCATTGCCCTTTTCTCTTAAAGGGACCTTGCAGATGACCCCCAGCTCCAGAAGGCTTTGCACAGCCTGCACTAGATCCTGAGCTGACACAGGGTCCTGAGGAATCCGGGATCTGATGAACCTTAGGGGGGGCAGACAGCAAACTCTATCTTGTAACCGGAGGACACTACCTCCTGAACCCACCGGTCTGAGACATAAAGCCTCCAGACATGAGCAAAGTGCTGAACCCGTCCCTCCCACCCGGATGGATGAGGGCGCCCCTTCATGCCTGAGGGGGCATGGGAGAGGACTTAAGCTTGGAGCCCCAGGAGGAGCCAGGACGTCCACATCCTCTGCCCCTACCCCAAAGTCTCCTCAGGCCCCAGTAAAGGAAACCCCCCTCCCTTGTCTTGCACCACGGTAGGGGGAGGAAAAGGAGCCCTGACCCCGAAATGGCCGAGACCGCCGCCTGCGCTGGGGTAACCTGCCTCCCTTAGCAAATAGGTCCAGGCGGTCCCCAAACAGGCGTAGTCCTTTGAAGGGAAAACCAGTGAGGGCTTTCTTGGCAGCGTTGTTAGCAACCCACTGGCGCAGCCAAACCGAGCGGCGTATAGCCACCACAAGGGCAGAGGTTCTGCCACACATTCTAATGGTGTCATCCAAGGCAGAGAGGACATAAGTCACAAAAACATCACAACGAGATGCATTAAACTCCTCACTAGACACATCATCAGGGGCACCATCAAGGATACTTCTGAGCAGGGTCCTAATAGCCACAGCCGTAATGGCAGAGGCACAGACCGGGCGCAGCGCCGTCCCCACACATGCAAAGGCATGGGACGCCAGCTGATCAATGCGCCGGTCCTCAGCATCCCACAGGGTAGTAGAGTCAGGGGAGTGCATGACAGAGGTGTTAGATAACCCTAGGACCGGGGCATCCACTTCGGGAGGGGATGACCAACACTTCACCACATCAGCAGGAAAGGGATACTTCCTATCCCAACTCTTAGGTACACCGGGAAGTCTACTGGGACACTCCCATTCCTTAAGCACAGGTTATTAAAATGTGCTTGCTCAGGAAATTCCAAGCGCGACTTAGCAGTATGAAAAAGTTCCCCCCGTTGCCTGGGGGCCACAACAGAGGGAGAGATAGACAGAACCTCAAAAATCTGAGCCAACAGTCTATCAGTATCATCCGGGGCCCAGGGGTCAGAGCCAGAATCGTCATGACCCCTGGGTCTCTCATCAGATGACCCTGAGTCGGAGAATAGCTCCCCTTCCTCCAAAGGGGTATAGCCAGACAGTTCCAAAAACTCATAGCTTCCATATTGAAAAGAGTGACATCAGGCGTTAAGTGCCGCTTTTTTGCAGAGGCCTTACGCGCCAAAGTATTAGCAATTAACTTCTCAACAAGCGCAGAACACAGGAAAGCGCGCACGGTGGCGGAGGCAATTTTAAGGCACAATAAGTGAAAACAAGTCAGCGCAGCAGCTGACACCAAGCATAATGTAGTGAAGCATAAAAGCCAATACACATACAGTATATACACACACACACCCTCCCCCGAAGGCTACAAGGAGAGTGAGGGAGGACAGCGGCCACTTAACAGGGCCCACCGATAGACAGGGGTGAGGGGCAATAGTGCGGGAGGGGCATCCCATAGAGGCTCACCATATGCTTGTACCGCCTACCCTTTGGTGGGGGATTGCGGTGGAGCAGCGCTCCTAAGCATCTAACAGCGGTGCTGCCTACCATGACCCGACCAGCGCAGCCAAGGCTGGGAGGGAATTACTGATGGAAAGGGTGGGAATAGTCCTACAGGGCCGCAGGCTAATAGCCCCGCTCACCTGCGAGTAGAGAGAGCCATCTTCTTGTCCTTCGCAGTCCAGACTGCAGAGAAGATCTGGGGATTGTGGGAGGTCCCTGGGTATTTGAGGGGCCAGGAGGAGCCTATTTTCGATGTCTCTGCAGTCCAGCGCCATCTGGCGGAGTAATACCGAGTGTAAGTAATCTATCTGGAGCAGGACGTACTGTATACTAAGAATAACCTCACAACGAGTGAGTGCATTAAACTCCTCGCTAGACACATCATCAGGAGCACCATCCAGGACACTTCTAAGCAGAGTCCTAATGACTACTGCTGTAATGGCAGAGGCACAGACCGGGCCCAGCGCCGTCCCCACACAGGCAAAGGCATGGGACGCCAGCTGATCAATACGCCGGTCCTCACTATCCCGCAGCGTAGTAGAGTCAGGGGAATGCATGACAGAGGTGTTAGATAACCCTAGGACCGGGGCATCCACCTCAGGAGGGGATGACCAATGCCTCACCACCTCAGCAGGAAAGGGATACCTCTTATCCCAACACTTAGGGACTCCGGGGAGCCTGCTGGGACGCTCCCATTCCTTGAGCATGAGATTATTAAAATGGGCTTGCTCAGGAAACTCTAAACGGGGTTTAGCAGTATGAAACAATTCCCCCTGCTGCCTAGGGGCCGCAACCGGGGGGGGAGATAGACAGTACCTCAAAAATCTGAGCCAACAGCCTATCAGTATCATCTGGGGCCCAGGGGTCAGAGCCAGAATCTTCATGACCCCTGGGCCTCTCAGCAGATGACTCCGAGTCAGAGAACAACTCCCTTTCCAAGGGGGTATAACCAGACAGTTCCAAAAACTCCTCCGCCTCCATAGGGAAAAGAGTGACATCAGGCGTCAAGTGACGCTTTTTAGCAGAGGCGTTACGCGCCATGGTATTAGCAAGCAACTTCTCAACACTAGCCAGTCTAGCAGACACATCAAGCTGAGAGTCCCCACTGGTATGCAACTCAATGGGAGTCAAATTCAAGCTTGGGGGAGTAGGTGAGGCCATACGTGGCGCAGGCCCAGCCGCTGGTAAACCAGCCTGCAGCGCAAGCACCTGCTGGGCACAAGTTATACAGACCCGCACATTGTCAGCACTAGTAAGGGACACCCCACAAGCTACACACAGCCGGGCTTGTCACGAAGGAACCCCAAGCACATTATCCTGAGACGCCTCCATATGGTGATTATAGCCGCACAATAGGCCGATAGGGATTCACGCTATAAAAGCAACCTGGAATGGCCCAATAGCCCGCTAGGAAAGTGGGAGTAATTAGTACACTAGGCCTCACAAGTTTAATAACTAAATAGAGGGAGTAGGGCCAGGAGAAACCAATAGAGTTCGACCCGCCTGAAAGCCATAAGCGAAAAGGACATGTATAATGACATAGCGCCGCCAACCGTGGAACGCAGTAGAAGCGCGCGTGGCGGCATTTTCAAATCACAACCAGTGCAACCAAGTCAGCGCGGAGACTGACAAAAACAAAAAGCACATAACCAAGTGAAGCACCAACGCATACACCCCCCCCCCCCCCAGAGCTACAAGGGAGAGCGAGGGAGGGCAGCGGCCACTTAGCAAAGGGCCCACCGATAGACAGGGGCAAGGGGCAATAGTGCGGGAGGGGCATCCCATAGAGGCTCACCATATGTCTATACCGCCTACCCTTTGGTGGGGGATTGTGGTGGAGCAGCGCTCCTAAGCACCTGACAGCGGTGCTGCCTACCATCACCCGGACCAGCGCAGCCAAGGCTGGGAGGCACATTAATAATGGAATGGGTGGGAATAGCCCCGCTCACCTGCGAGAAGAGAGAGCCATCTTCTTGTCCTTCGCAGTCCAGACTGCAGAGAAATTCTGGGGATTTGTGGGAGGTCCCGGGTATTTGAGGGGCCGGGAGGAGCCAATTTCGCGGTCTCTGCAGTCCAGCGCCATCTGGAGCAGGACGTACTGTATACTAAGAATAAATGGTGAGAAAGGGGCTCTGAATCAACCCCAATGTGTTTTGCTTTGTGAATGAAAGACATGAGGGATTTGTATGGTCGGTCGCTCTCTGAGTGAACAGCCAACTGATCTGCTTGTGTAAACCCAGCATTAGACATTACCTATACCTGCATCTCCAAAGTTTATACCCTATTCCCACCAGGGTTTATTTTGAGACCATTCCAATCTACTGATATATTTTTATATACTCTGTATATCAAGCACTAAATCGAATTTAGTGTAAGTAGTAGTATATACTTGATCCTGGCCAACAATCTGGTCTGGTCCTTAATACATACCCTTTCTGGAAATCTGGGATCACCTTTTCAGAAGTTTTTTCTCATGTCACGGCAGAGGGAAAAGGTGGGATGGGATGTGATGTGCTTCGAGGGAAATAAGGTGTGTATGTACATTTGAGTTACCGACAGATGGTAAAGAGCTGCACATGCATAAAAGGTATGTCAGCGCACTTTGGGCCTCATTGTGTCTGACACACTAGTAGTACAGAGTAGTAGTAATCATACTTCTGAGGCACCAAATCAATAAATAAAGATTTCAGGCTCTGATTAAAGCCCCAATGTGAAGGGTTTGATTCATACAAGTTATCTAAGACCTAAAGACTCATAAAAGTGACCCAAGACCAGTAAACAGATGCACCAAATTGACCCAAGACCAGTAACCAGACGCACCAAAGTGACCCAAGACCAATAACCAGACCCATCAAAGTGACATAAGACCAGAAACCAGACAGATACAGTCGACTCAAGACGAGAAACCAGACACATACAGTCGACCCAAGACCAGAGACCAGACACATACAGTAGACCAAAAAACAGAAAGTAGACACATACAGTCATCCTAAGACTAGAAACCAGACATATACATGCCAACCCAAGACCAGAAACCAGACACATACAAGGGGCCCAAGAACAGAAACCAGACACATACAGTAGACCAAAAACCTGAAACTAGACACATACAGTTGACCAAAAACCATAAACCAGACACATACAGTAAACCAAAGAACAAAAACTAGACACATACAGTTGACCTAAGACCAGAAACCAGACATATACAAGCCGACCCAAGAGCAGAAACCAGACACATACAAGGGGCCCAATACCAAAAACCAGACACATACAAGCAACCAAAGTCTAGAAACCAGACACATACAAGGGACCCAAGAACAGAAACCAGACACAGTTGACCCAAGACCAGAATCCAGACACATACAAGCAACCCAAGACCAGAAACCAAACTCATACAAGCAACCGAAGTCCAGAAACCAGACACATACAAACAACCAAGGACCAGAAATCAGACACATACAAGGGACCCAAGAACAGAACCAGACACAGTCAACCCAACACCAGAAACAAGTCACATCCAAGTGACCGAAGACCAGAATCTAGACACATACAAGCAACCCAAGATCAGAAAGCAGACACATACAGTTGACCCAAGACAATAAACCAGAGACATGCAAGCGACCCAACACCAGAAACCAGACACACCAGGGCCTTATTTAAATGCGCTGTTTAGCGTAATTTTGCTGGCATATTGCGTGTTTTTACGTTCCCACATCTATATCTATTTATATTTTGGCTCTGTTATTATTACAGATTGGCACTGCAAATCACAGCGCCCAATATTAAATAATCAGCTTGGATTGGGGCACTAGGTATTGGCCGACCTCTGCAGCCCAAGCTCTCCACAGCTAGCCACCAGCCTGTTTCTGGGGCAACCTAAATAGGGATGCCCAGCTGTGTGATACTCCCAGGGTCGCTGGTACTTACCTTTACTGGTGGCTCCCACAAAGTTGTGTTGCGCTGGTGGCCGCATCCCTGTAACTGTATAGCACGCTCCCACACCCAGCCATTCAGATAGGCTGAAGACGGAGCAGGCTGGCGCACATTGCCCAAGGATCTTGAGATCAGCCAATTGACGATCTCAAAAGTGCCTTGTGGACATGACCTCAGTGGTGAAAAACTCTGTATTTTTTAAAAACCAAGCCAGCTGCATTGCCACGGGTACTCGGACAGGGAGGAGCCGGAAAAAAGGTTTTGTTCTAATTTGGAGGGAGAGTGGTACTTGAGTCAAATACTAGGTATAGTGGCTCCTATCACCTTTCTAACCACATTTAGAAAGCAGCTTACTAATTCCTCTTTGCCCTACACCATTAGTAACAGCTTGAACTCTGCAGTATTGTGACACAGCCTCTACAGGAAAAAACACAGAGGTTGCCAAAGTGGCCATTCTGGTTACACATCACAGTCATATGGGCTGGCGGGTCTTCTGACACTAAAAGGGATCAGGCAGCAGAATGCAACCTTTGAAGCCAGGGCAGGGATGGGACACTTTATATAGCTAGCTATGAGCTTTAAAAAGCATCTTCTCCTTGCTAGAGACCTCACAAGCCCTGTAGAGTCCCACCTACAAGAAGAAGGCATGTCCCACGCTTTGATAAACACTGGCCTTAACCACCACGCAAATATCCGATTGTTTCTTAGGCAACATCACTGCTCTTTCTTTATCCCCGTGACTGAAAATAAACAATGCAATGCAATACAATCAATACAGGATGGAGTAACTTGGCAAAATAAATAATAATAAACAACTAAATGAAGAGCAGCATAAACAGTCGGTTGTTTTTTTAACTGATTGGGTAAAACAAATCAAAACATGAAAAAGGGGGGGGACCTGAGAGGGAAAGACTGGAGCTCACATCCTGTGGAACACTACCAAGTGGGCTTTTCAGTTAACACCCTTAGTCCTGTTCTGGGTGCAATGTTTCGGTAGCAAAACTATGAAGAAACATAGGTGCTCCCAATTGTCTCTTAAATATCTGAGTGCAAAGCTCATTTTTAAACTGGACCTCCAGTCAAATATGACCGACCGTCCGCTACTACACCCATCTCCTCTGCTATACATACCTTGAAAGGTTATAATCTGAATAACCAATTCTGCACTCCTGTGGCTCTTGTCTATAAGAATAACTGACAGTGGCCAACAGGATTTGCCGGGACATGGCCACACGTGGTTGCCAGTAGAGAACAGGATGTGGAGGTTCTGGCTGCTATGGTCCAGGAATGCAGAAAGAAAGTGATTGAAGTCTCAACTCAAGTTTCCAAGGTATGGTTGGAGGTCCACTTTTATGCTTTACGGGCCACTATCTTGAAAAGAGTGCCAGATCATGGTATAGCAATAGAAACAAATCAAGGCAACTGGGCTGTTTAATTCCTTTGAAGACATTCGGTTAATCATCCAACTCAATTCTCAATTGAAAATCCTGTCCCATGACTAGTCAAATGTCTTTTTGTGCATTTGTAAGCAGTACAGTATAACTCCACTCATCAAAAAACCCTCTCTGGATCCCTCTGCCCTCCCCAGTTACCGCCCAATCTCTCTGCTCCCTTTCTCATCCAAGCTTCTTGAACAGCATGTCCATACAGAACTTACCAACTATCTGTCTACAAACTCCCTCATAGATCCCCTCCAATCTGGTTTCCGCTCATGCCACTCTACCGAAACTGCACCCAAAGTCACCAATGATCTACTGACAGCCAAATCCAAAGGCTACTACTCTGCTCGTACTCTTCTCGACTTATCATCTGCTTTTGACACTGTCGACCATACTCTGCTTCTAAATATTCTTTCTTCTCTTGGAATTCAAGGTCTCGCACTCTCTTGGCTCTCCTGCTATCTCTCTCACGGCACATTTAGTGTATCTAACTCAAACACCATTTCCTCTCCCCTGCCTCTGTCTGTTGGGGTACCACAAGGCTCAGTCCTAGGACCCCTACTTTTTTCAATATACACTTCTGGTCTAGGACAACTTATAACCTCCCTAGGCTTCCAATATCACTTTTATGAAGACGTCACTCAGATCTAACTCTGTGGCCCGAATCTCTCTTCTCTCCTCTCTCGCCTTCCTGACTGTCTAACAGCCATCTCTTCCTTCATGACAATTCGCTCCCTTAAAGTGGACCAACACCCAGGATTTTGACTATCCTGGGTGTTGGTCCACTTAGGTGGGGCACCCCGATCGGGGGTGCCCCGCTGTCTGAAACCCCCCCGATCGCCGCAAAAACTCACCTCTCCCCGCTCCCACGTGACCTCGTCCGGCCAATGACAACGCTCAGAGCAGCTCTGGTATGAGCGTCCAAAGCCGCTTGGACGCGCATACCAGAGCGCTGTCATTGGCTGTGTCTCTCGCTTCCCTCTAACAGGGAGCGCGCCTGCGCCGGCCATTCACAAAACGGCCGGCGCGGGAGCGCGCCCTGCTAGAGGGAAGCGAGAGACGCGGCCGCGTCTCGCGCATGCGCCGTTGGATCGCCGGTAAGGTGAGGATTGTGGGCCTCCTGGGGGGTTCCTCCCCGCGGGACATCCCGATTTCGGATGCCCCGCGGGGAGGGATCTGATCGGTCCGGGAATCTTATAGATTTCCGGGCCGATCCCCCCTGGGTGTTGGTCCACTTTAAACTAAACATGGACAAAACAGAACTGGTCATTTTCCCACCATCTCACTCCCCTCCCCTCTCTAACACCACAATTTCTGTAAATAATCTTACAATAACTGCAACTCCTCAAGCTCGATGCCTGGGCATCATTCTGGACTCCTCTCTCTCGTTCACACCTCACATTCACTCCCTAGCCACCTCCTGTCGCCTCCAACTCAAAAATATCTCCAGCATCCGTCCCTTCCTCTCAACCGGTCACCAATAAAATGCTAGTGCACGCCCTGGTCATATTCCGACTGGACTACTGCAACACCCTCCTCTGTGGTTTTCCAACAAACAGACTAGCTTCCCTCCAATCTATTCTAAACTCTGCTGCTCGCCTCATCTACCTCTCCTCTCGCTTCTCCAGTGCTGCCCCCCTCTGTCAATCCCTCCACTGGTTACCTGTCTCCCATAGAGTTCAGTTCACACTAACCTACAAAGCTCTCTCTAACCAGGCCCCTTCCTACATTTTATCTCTGATCCAGCGTTACCAACCCAATCCGCTCTGGCTCTGACATTTTCCTGTCCTCTTCCTTGGTTACTTCCTCGCACTCCCGCCTTCAAGACTTCTCCCGTGCCTCCCCACTTCTCTGGAATGCACTCCACCGCTCAATCCGCCACTCTCCATCACTCCGAGCCTTTAAAAGTGCCCTCAAAACTCACTTCTTCAGACAAGCATATGACCTGGCTTAAGCAATTCCCATAACCTTCAAATAGCACATGCAGCCCAACACAAGCTCTACCACTTGTGACCCCGCCCCTTTTGTCTCCACCCCCAGTCTTTAGACTATAAGCTTGCAAGGGCAGGGCACTCCTCCCTATTGTCTCCTGTGCTCACAACACTTGGTTTTAACCTGCGGCATCTAATTTTGTATTGTTCTCTGTACTATATGTTTTATCCCATCTGTAATCATACCTTGTAAAGCGCTACGGAAGTTGATGGCGCTATATAAATAAACAATAATAATAATAATACAGTTGGAATCCATTGCAGCCAGGCAACTTCCATGTTCAGAAGGTGGTTTGGTCTACTGAAAGAAGCCTCCATATTTTGCTCATGATCAATTTGCTTTAACAGAATCATTCCCTTTTAAAGTATGGAAACTATACAAATCAAATAATTAGCTACCTGCAGACCAGCTAGGATTTTGGTGCATTATAAGCCTCAATTCCTGTTTGGTCACTAAAGACAAGTTCATTTATCAGAACAATATGTGGCATAATATGGGTTCCTGTGTCAGTGACATCTCTTTGGTCTCAGTGACATGTTCCCACGCTGCCTACTGCTGTCCCGAGGGCCTTCGATGCAGAAATATTGACGCCGGTTCCAGAACCACTTGCTTTTAACCTTATTGGAATTGTGCTGCAGAATACAGGATAAGGCCTAAAGAGAATGAAGGGCGCCTTGTCATGTAATAACTTATTCGCCTTTATCATGTATGTGCATCAGGGCATTAGATTGAGGTTTGGTGAGCTGACAAGGTAAAGCTGCAAACAGCAATGGGGGTTGGCCCCTACCAAAAACAATGCTCAAAGCCTCAAATATAAAGGAGGACACAGAAGGCGATCAATCAATCTATAAAGGGAAGATACAAAAGTCAGAG
Source organism: Gastrophryne carolinensis (assembly GCA_027917425.1). Lineage (NCBI taxonomy): Eukaryota > Metazoa > Chordata > Amphibia > Anura > Microhylidae > Gastrophryne > Gastrophryne carolinensis. The sequence goes on from CM051243.1 coordinate 169,648,194, forward strand.
GAACTTTTTAATATTACAGGGTATAAAGAATTTAGAAGGTGGAGTGAGTACAGTCAGGTCCAGTGGCTACCTTAATGGAACCTTCTTTCCTACAAGCCCCAAAGCAACTATTAAGCTTAAGCTATGCCCAAGACATCTCTCTCTCATATATATATATATATATATATATTTTTTTTTTTTTCCATCTCATGATCCAGTGGTCAAGTTCAATTCTCCTCTATTGGCAACAGTTGCCCCTAAACCACATCCCAGTTTGAGTTTAAGCAGGATTTCATGTATATGGCCAGCATAAAGGGTAACTTTTCCCTTTAAAGTGGACCAACACCCTCCCATGATCGGTCCGGGAATCTATAAGATTTCCGGACCGATCAGACCCCTGACTGCGGGGCACCCCGATCGCTGTGTGAAACCCCCCAGAAACCCCTAAATCCCTACCTTATCCACGATCCAGCGGCGCCCGCCGCCGCCTCCCGCGCGTCCCTCTAGCAGGACGCGCACCCGCGCCGGCCATTTGTGAATGGCTGGTGCGGGCGGGCGCGCGCCCTGTAAGAGTGACGCGCGGGAGGCGGCGGTGGGCGCGCTCTCTTGTCCGTCGCTGCCTCCCGCTTGTCCGTCGGCGGGGATTGGCAGAGGTGGTCACGTGGGAGCGGGGACAGGTGAGTTTTTCGGGGTTTCTGGGGGGTTTCACACAGCAGGGCCAACCCGATCAGGGTGCCCCACCGAAGTGGACCAAAACCCAGGATAGTCAAAATCCTGGGTGTTGGTCCACTTTAACAAGATTGGCTAATGCAGGAGGAATTTGAGTTCTTCAGTTAATGGACACTGAGGCTTTAATAGGGTTTCCCAACATTTTTTCATGGAGTACCACTTTACATGTAGCAATAATCCTAAGTACCACCCCTACCACCTCTAAGGCTACGTTCACACCTGTCCGGACGCATTTGCTGAATGTGTTTTGCGGTAGGAATTCAGTTTTGTGTTTGGGTTTTTATTTGCATTTTTCTTTACGCTTCCATTATAAAAAATACCTGTTTCTTGGTCCTTTGCCCTGCCTTCCTGTCTATTAAATCCCAATATGTATAGTGCCATAATGCTATAGTACACGAAACCGATGCGGCACTGCATGAAAAACACGTTCGCAGCCCCTTAGATTTTAATGGAGTGTGTTCGCCGCCAGGATGCAGGAGGCAAGACTTTTTTGCGCCCACATTCTCTTCTGTCCTGCTGCACCGGAGAAATGTGAAAGGAGTCTTAGAGGTGCCATTGTTGAGTCTTTTTTGTGGTACCGCAGCAAAAGCAGAAACGCATGCAGACAGGTGTGAACTCAGGTAATACAAAAAGGGGAGCTTGTACCATTGGTTGAAAAATCCAGCTTACATATACATGTGTATATGCGTATCATTGCTGTAGATAGACTATTTCCCACTATAAGAGTGCAGGGCTGGCAAACTGCTTCTCCCCCGGGAACAACCTGATTTGGGAAGCCTATTTGGAATGGCCCGCTATTTGAACCACCCCTTAAACCTTACCTGTCCCTGGCTTTCACGGGCCGCACCCACACTCCCAGCATCTCAAGGCTGAGACACCCAGCAGTTCAGATAGGCTAGGGGCAGGAGCATGCCTCCGACTGCAGGAAAATGGAGGATGCAGCCGATGCCTACGTCACCCCAATTTTTTTAGATCAACCTATCAGCAATCTCAATTTTGCCGGGTGGGCGTAGCTGACTGGGGAAAACAAGCCCAGGTAACAAACAGGAAACTAAGGAGAAAAAGCAGCTACGCCTCCAGGTACTCGGGGCAGGGGGGGCAGATAGAGGGGGCAAATGGACATAATAAGGATTTTGGTCCACTTTAATGCATATAACACAATTACAGTACTGCAAACAATACAATCTATAGAAAAAAAATCAAAGCTGAACTGCAGTTACTAATAAACACAGACACCACACCAATGGTAGTGTATAAACACACTAAACAAACTGTCTTACAAGCCACCCACAAAACAATGACATAAAGAATCTATATACAAGAATATTTAATGTATATATTTTATATATACAGCATATCATGTGTGTGACCCCATAATGTGAACCATCAGAAATAAAAAAAAAAATACTAAGCATAATATACACAAAAATATGCCACATACAAACAAAAACATAGTGATGGATCACGTTATACTGTACAAATGAAAAATAAATAACGTTTTATGGAACATAAGGAACGTAGCATGGATACTACAGGAAGATGAATACTGACAGCCCGCATGCAACCATACATACAGTATAATGGATACAACAGGACCACATAAACACATAAAGATAATCACATGGCAAGCATAGTATTAATACCATGTGGTCATGTTTTATGCCATACTATACAGAAACAATACAAAGCACGAATGCCATAAAAAAAAAAACGCACGTGAGGGCATGCCGTCTACAAACATAAGGAGCACTATACACATATTAAAGGATTCTGCCATTAAACATAGGGATTTTTTTTACATGTCATGGGTCATGTATGATAGCAAATGAAATACAAGCATAAAAAGATGATGGTTTACCAAAAAAAAGGATAAAAAAAGATCATAAACAAAGTATGGTTACTACAAGATCAAATCATATTAGCACATACAGAGAGCATATTTTATGTACTACAGGAGCATGTATGAGAATATACTGTGTCCAAATAAAAAGGTATAAGGTATAAAGTATAGATACTAGGGGATAGTTTATTTCGCTCTACTCCATACAAACCTCAGAGCCATAGTATAAATAATTCATATAGAGTATATAGGAAGATGTACTACTGGTATATTATGCCCTATAACGTGCAAATATCAAAACCACAGATAATCAAGGATGATAATTAATGTACACAAATGTAAGGGCCATAGTATAGATAATAGAGGATCAGTTATGCTTTACTTCATACAAACACCAGAGCCATAGCATAGATAAATCAGGATTACCGGTATATAGGATGATGGACTAGTACTAACATATTAATACTGTACTGTACTAATCAAAGCCACAAATAATCAAGGACCATATATACTGTAAATATAAGGGCCATAGTAAAGATACTAGAGGACTAGATATTATGCCATATAACATACAAACATCAAAGCCACAGATAATCAAGGATTATATAGCTGTATATTGTAAATATAAGAGCCATAGTACAGGCACAAGAGGATTATGTATTATGACCTACTACGTACTACGTACAAACCATATTACAGATAATGCAGGATCCTATATACCGTACTATATACAATAATAAGGGTCATAGTAAAATAAGTTAAGGATCGTATATGATCATGTACTATGTTTATTATGCCCTATTATATACATATGTCCACAGTATAGACAAGTATACATGACAATACACATGTAAGGGTCATGGTATAGACACAACTGTCTGTAGTACAAACATTAGGGCCATGCTATAGATAAATCAGGATTATAAATGATAATGTACTGTATACAAACATAGGGGCGTTAGTATAGATAGGGACAATAGAATGATGTATTATACTACAAAAAAGGAACCATAGTATAGAAACTATATTAAACTATATGGACATAGTGTGAATGCTTTAAGATCACTAGTTCGTGCCAAATGGTATGGCTACAGAATCATGTACTATGCCATACTACGTACAAAAAAGCACCACAGTACAAACACTACAAGAGCGAGTATTAAACTATACTACACACAAACATAATGGGCATAGTATGAATTCTAGAAGCTCACTCCAACATAGGAGCCATAGTTTTACTCATGTGTGATAGCATACTACATAAAAACATAAGCACCATAGTATAGGCACTACAAGATCACACATTCAGCTATACATTACACAGACATAATGAATGTAGTATGAATACTACAGGACTGCATATCTATCCTGAAATATGGATCACAGTATAAATACTAAAGTCATGTACTACATACAAACATAAGGACCATAGTATAGGCACTACAAGATCACACATTCAGCTATACATTACACAGACGGGATAATGAATGCAGTATGAATACTACAGGATTGCACATCTATGCTGGAATAGGGATCAGAGTATAAATACTAAAGTCATGTACTACATACAAACATAAGGACCATAGTATAGGCACTACAAGATCACACATTGAGCTATACAGTACACAGACATAATAAATGTAGTATGAATACTACAGGATTGCATATTTATCCTGGAATAGGGATCATAGTATAAATACTAAAGCCACGTACTACATACAAACATAAGGACCATAGTACACTCACAAACATGAGCGGAGTATGAATACTACAGGATGACAAATTCATCCTGAAATTAGAGACAATAGTATAGATACAGAATCGTGTACTACATACAAACATAAAAGGGCCATAGTATAGGCACTACAAGACCACACATACTACACACAGACATAAAGAATGTAGTAGTAAATACTACAGGATTGCATATTTATCCTGGAATAGGGATCATAGTATAAATACTAAAGTCATGTACTACATACAAACATAAGGACCATAGTATAGGCACTCACAAGCATTGTGAGCGGAGTATGAATACTACAGGATGACATATTCATCCTGAAATTAGGGACCATAGTATAGCTACAGAATCGTGTACTACATACAAACATAAAAGGGCCATAGTATAGGCACTACAAGACCACACATACTACACACAGACATAATGAATATAGTAGTAAATACTACAGGATTGCATATTTATCCTGGCATAGGGATCATAGTATAAATACTAAAGTAATGTACTACACACAAACATGAGGACCATACTATGACAAGGCACTACAAGATTACTACTATACAAACATAATGAATGTAGTAGTGAATACTTCAGGATTACATATTTATCCTGGCATAGGGATCATAGTATAAATACTAAAGTAATGTACTACACACAAACATAAGGACCATACTATGACAACGGACTACAGGATTACTACTATATAAACATAATGAGTGTGGTATGAATACTACAGGATGACATATACATCCTGACATAGGGACCATGGTATAGATATAGAATCGTGCACTACATACAAACATAAAAGGACCTAGTATAGGCACTACAAGACCACACATACTACACACAGACATAATGAATACAAAACAACCATATAAACATAATGAGTGGGGTATGACATATTCATCCTGACATAGGGACCATGGTATAGATATAGAATCACGTACTATATACAAACATAAGGACCATACTATGACAAGGCACTACAAGATTACTACTATACAAACATAATGAGTGGGGTATGACATATTCATCCTGACATAGGGACCATGGTATAGATACAGAATCGTGCACTACATACAAACATAAAAGGACCTAGTATAGGAACAAGACCACACATACTACACACAGCCATAATGAATACAAAACAACTATACAAACATAATGAGTGGGGTATGACATATTCATCCTGACATAGGGACCATGGTATAGATATAGAATCGTGCACTACATACAAACATAATAGGACCATAGTATAGGAACTACAAGACCACACATACTACCCACAGGCATAATGAATACAAAACAACTATACAAACATAATAAGTGGGGTATGACATATTCATCCTGACATAGGGACCATGGTATAGATATAGAATCACGTACTACATACAAATGTAAGGACCATACTATAAATACTTACAGGATCGCCTACTAAATATATAGGTCATAAGACATTATAAGCGATAAACACACTGTGAGCAGGGTAAGATCAGGGTGAGAAACACACGATACACAGCACAGTGTGGGCACTATACATGCAGATGCCATGACCAGCATTGTCTGTGTACGCAGCATATACAGTATATGGGAAGTGCGGTGTATGTTAAGGTCAAGTACACCCTGATCTAGTTCAGGGGTAAAGGATATGTCAGCAATAGTGTATAGTAATATAGTATAGTCCTGTATGGCAGACAGGGTGGCACAGGGCATGGCTGGCAGTCATGAGAGCAGAACATAGCATCAGTGTGCATGCAGAGCTGCCAGTACCCCAGACATGCTGGAATCCCCCAGCCCCTGGCCCCCTCCCCTTCCTCATGCTGCAGCTCCATATATCTAGCAGTGACAGGACAGCCCCTTCCCCATGTGCCCCCCCATAGCCAGTGCCAGGTGCCCCCCATAGCCAGTGCCAGGTGCCCCTCACCTGCTGCTGTAGTAGTTGGAAGGCTTCAGCCTATTGTTGTGGGGCCGGTGCAGACAGACAGACAGTGTGTAGTGTGTCAGGCTCCTGTGTGCGCAGCCATAGCGGGGATATAGTGAAACTTTATCCTCCAGCAGCCCAGCCTCCCTCTCTGCCAGAACCTCCCCCAGCTCCCCACCTCACAGCCCCACAGCCCGCCAGACCTGCCACCCTCCGCCTTAACCCATCCCCTCCCGTGCCCTCTGCACACGCGCATTAACCCCTCCGCACTCATTCACCCTCCGACGCTACTGCTGGGCCAGCGCTATTATCCTGCAGAGTGCTGCAATGCCCCCTATAAGGGGGGTTCTCGATTACTTTTTCATGGCTCCATAAAAGGTTCTCATTCCAGATTTACTTTTCTAAAGTATACAGCCATCACTAGCATCCATCATTTGCTGTTAGTTTCTTTGTATTTTATTAAAGTTTTTGTATATATCTAGAATAAATGGTTGGTGGCACACTTTCAAAAAATCAAGTTACTACACATATAATTATAAGCTTATAGGGTTCTGACAGGCAGCACCCTATAAGATTAAAGTTTTGGACAGCCATGCAGGGACAGAACCATTTAAAGCGGACCAACACCCAGGAGGATCGGCATTCCCGGGCCGATCCAATCAGGGCTGGCTCCAGGTTTGTGGGGGTTCTTGGGCAAGGGAGTCTTAGTGGACCCCAAAGTAGTGTGTCACATGATGTTACCTTTTTTATCTCCGCTACCACAAATGGTCATCTTCTGGCTGCTGATCGCCCTCCAGTTCTTATTGCCTTCCCTATAGCCACCAATCATCCTCCAGTCCTTATTACCTTCCCTATAGCCACCAATTGTCCTCTAGCCCTTATTGCCTTCCCTATAGCCACCAATTGTCCTCTAGTCCTTATTGCCTTCCCTATAGCCACCAATCATCCTCTAGTTCTTATTGGCTTCCCTATAGCCACCAATCATCCTCTAGTCCTTATTGCCTTCCCTATAGCCACCAATCACCTTCCACGCCTTAGTGCCTTCCCTATAGCCACCAATCAGCCTCTAGTCCATATTGCCTTCCCTATAACCACCAATCATCCTCTAGTCCTTATTGCCTTCCCTATAGCCACCAATCACTCTCTTATCCTTATTGCCTTCCCTATAGCCACCAATCACCCTCCTATCCTTATTAACTTCCCTATAGCCACCAATGGTCCTCCACTCCTTATTGCCTTCCCTATATCCACCAATCATCCTCCAGTCCTTATTGCCTTCCCTATAGCCACCAATCACCCTCCTATCCTTATTACCTTCCCTGTAGCCACCAATTGTCCTCTAGTCCTTATTGCCTTCCCTATATCCACCAATCATCCTCCAGTCCTTATTACCTTCCCTATAGCCACCAATCGTCCTCCAGTCCTTATTGCCTTCCCTATAGCCACCAATCACCCTCCAGTCCTTAGTGCCTTCCCTATAGCCACCAATGGTCCTCCACTCCTTATTGCCTTCCCTATATCCACCAATCATCCTCCAGTCCTTATTGCCTTCCGTATATCCACCAATCATCCTCCAGTCCTTATTGCCTTCCCTATAGCCACCAATCATCCTCCATTCCTTATTACCTTCCCTATAGCCACCAATTGTCCTCTAGTCCTTACTGCCTTCCCTATAGCCACCAATCATCCTCTAGTCCTTATTGCCTTCCCTATAGCCACCAATCACGCTCTAGTCCTTGTTGCCTTCCCTATAGCCACCAATCACCCTTCAGCCCTTACTGCTTGCTCCACTGCCACTAAAGACTTCATAATTGCTGTCAGTCATCACCTGGTTCTTGCCACCTTCTGAGCTTCCATCAATTGCCCTCCATTCCATGCCACCTCCTCCATTGTTGCTGATCATCGCCTGTTGCTGAGGCCAGCCATAAGCAGGTCTACACCCAATACTCGATTGTTTGGGTCCACTGTAAAATAATAACATGGGTGCCCCATGTGGGCCCCTGAAGATGCCAGGGGCCCTGGCAATTGCCCGAGATTGCCCTGTGCTGGTGCCGGCCCTGGATCCAATCCCTCTCCACGGGGTATCTAAAATCAGGATGCCCCACTGTGTGAGCCCCCAGGACGCCCGCAAACCTTACCTTAATCCCGGTCCAACGGCGCATGCGCGATCCGCAGCTGCATCTCGCACTTCTCTCTAGCAGCGGCCATTCACAATCCTGTTAGAGGGAAGCGCGAGATGCGGCACGCTCGGAGCCGCTGAGGTTTGACGCTGCTTTGACGCGCATACCTCAGCGGCTCCGAGCGCGCTGATTAGATGAGTGGCCGCGCATGCGCTGTAGGAGCGGGTTGAGGTGAGTTGAATCTGGCGATCTGGGGGGTTTCACATAGCGGGGCACCCCCGATCGAGGTGCCCCGGGGAAGTAGACCAAAACCCAGGATAGTCAAAATCCTGGGTGTTGGTCCACTTTAAAGTATGTAAAAGTGCCCCAGGGGCCCTCAGTGTTAAACCGGACCTTCACCCTATATAAGAGCCTATGTTATATGTTTCCCCCCAAGCTGTATATACAGATTGCCCACATTAAAAATCATCCTACCTGCATCTACTTCATTTTCTGAGACTTTAAACTGGACCTTCAGCATGATTTATTGAAAATCCCAAACCCTTATAAAACGATTCTCCAGCATCTAAAATTAATAGGTTTAATAAATTAATACGTTTTTAGTCACTTACTTATTTTCTTTCCCCCACCGGGCTGCAACTCTGTTCAGGACTTTAGGATACCATCTTGACTCAGAAGCATCACACTTACTGAGGAGAGGAGAGTGGGATAGAGTACAGGGGGGCGGGTTATACCTGTGCTTTGCACAGACAGAGCAGAGCTGGGATCAGGAAAAGGTCAGCAATCACAGAATGAAGAGCAGCACAGTAAGAAGGCACTTCCTGTTTGCAGGCTGCCTGCTGTTCCATAAGCCGCCATCTTGGATGTGTAAAGGCTCATAACATGCAGTAAATGCAGGTAGGGTGATTTTTAATGTAGGTAATCTGTATGTACAGGGTGTGGGAAACATATAAGATAGGCTCTTTGAGCTCTTCAGAGTGAAGGACCGCTTTCATTTTCTGAGACTTTAAAGTGGACCAACACCCAGGATTTTTACTATCCCGGGTCTTGGTCCACTTCCCCGGAGCACCCCGATCAAGGAATGTGAAACCCCCCAGATCGCGAGTTAAAACTCAGCTCACCCCGCTCCTACGGCGCATGCACGGCCGCTCGTCCAATCAGCGCGCTCTGAGCCGCTGTGGTATGCGCGTCCAAGGGATGTACAACCACAGCGGCTCCGAGCACGCTGGTGGCCGCATCTCGCGCTTCTTTCTAACATTTGTGAATGGTCCGCGCGGGCACGCGCCCTGCTAGAGAGAAGCGCGATATGCGGCCGAGGTCCGCACATGCGCCATTGGATCGGGATCAAGGTAAGGTTTCTTGGTGTCCTGGGGGGTTTCTCACAGCGTGGCATTCCGACTTTGGATGCCCTGCGGGGAGGGATCAGATCAGCCTGTGAATCCGGCAGGGTGTTGGTCCACTTTAAAGTATGTAAAAGTGCCGCGGGGCCCGCAGTGTTAAACCGGACCTTCACCCTATATAAGAGCCTATCTTATATGTTTCCCCCATGCTGTTTAAAACTCCCAAAAATGTGGCCCCAATAACCACAAAAAGCAATCCAAGTCAGCACCACCAACCCAAAGGAAATCACAGACTATTAATCTACATAATATTCAAAATTTTATTAATATTAAAAATGACTCACAATAATCTAAAAACTCATTCTTTCTGCAGGGACATCAAAATAAGTGAAGCATATACAAAGATAAAGATGCCAAAAACATACCAATATTGCATAATAAATACAGTTAATCCAGGTAATCCAACATGTATAATGAAAAGTGCTAGTGCATACCTAAAGTGCCTGTTTAAGGTGCTAATTTTAACCACAAAATCCAAAAAGAGAATTCCCCCCCCCCCTGTACATACAGATTGCCCACATTAAAAATCCTCCTACCTGCATCTACTGAATTTTCAGAGACTTTAAACATCCAAGATGGCAGTCCATGGATGTGCAGGCTGCCTGCAAACAGGAAGTGCCCTCTGACTGTGTTGCTCTGCATTCTGGGATTGCTGACCTTTTCCTGACCCCAGCTCTACTCTGTTTGTGCAAAGCAGAGCAATAACCCCGCCCCCCTGTACTTATGACCCCTCTCCTCTCCCCGGTATGTGATGCTACTGAACCAAGATGGCGGCGCCCATATCCTAGAGTGCTGAACAGAGTTGTAGGCCAGGGAGGGAAAGAATGAAAAGTAACTGACTAAAAACATAAATATATTAATTTTAGATGCTGGGGAATAGTTTTTAAGAGTTTGGGGCTTTCCATTAAATGATGCTGAAGGTCCGGTTTAACCTCCCCATTGCAGTTATCCGGGCCAGCGATCCCACAGCACATGTGCAGGCTCTCCTCTGCTCCCCTCCAGCTGTGCGAACCCTGGTCTGTCATCCAGGCCTAACGGGGCAGCCAGCACTGAACAAAGGCAGGCCACTGATGCATGCACTATGGGATCACTAGATATTTTGACCTCCAGGAAAAATACCTGGGGGTTTCACACATTGGGGCATCCCAACAGGGAATCTGCTGGTTCTAGAGCAGTGATGGCGAACCTTCTGCACCCGTGCCAGAGGTGGGCACGCTTCAGCTTTCCAGTTATGGCCGGATTAAGTGTGATGTGGTGTAGTGTGGCCACCAAATCTGGTGGAGGCCCCGGATACAGTATTTTTCTTCCATTAAAATAATAGTTCAGCCAAGTAACTGATTGGTGGTTGTCTGGAACCCGCCTACTTACTAGAACGTCCACCCTTGTGCTGCTCGGGAACTCCTGCTTTGCCATTCTGGGTGGGGGGTAGTGTAGTTGCCCAGCTGGTCCAGCAGAAAACAGTTCCCTGCATTGAGCTGCCAGCGGCTGTGCTTGGTGGCTTATGTGCAGTGACAGCTCTGCACCCATCACTGTAGCATTGCTGACGGTGGCTTTGCTGCTCTAGACTCTCCGTCCTGCCCTGTGGTGGCCTTGGCTGCCCTGACGCGGGGGCCTCCACTGCCGCCTATAGCTTTGTTGCCGGCCCGTCAGACCATAGACTGAAAAGCCTACTGGACCAGACCATAACCCAAAAGTTGGTGGAGGCCCCCTTTGCAGGGCAAGTGGTGAAGGCCCCGGGGGGGGGGGGGGTGCACCCCTTGCTCCCCCCTCATGATCTGGCCCTGCTCTCCTCCAGCTGTGCGAACCCTGGTCTGTCATCCAGGCCTAGCGGGGGAACCAGCACTGAACAAAGGCAGGCCACTGATGCATGCACTATGGGATCACTAGATATTTTGACCTCCGGAACCTTCACACATTAGGGCATCCCAACAGGGAATCTGCTGGTCCTAGAGCAAAGATGGCGAACCTTCAGCCCCCGTGCCAGAGGTGGGCACGCTTCATCTTTCAAGTCATGGCCGGATTAAGTGTGATGAAGGCCCCTGGGCACAAAATCTGGTGAAGACCCCAGATACAGTATTTTTTTTTACTTTAAAATAATAGTCCATCAAAGTAACTGATTGGTGGTTGTCTGGCACCCGCCTACTTACTGGGAAGTCAGATCGGATCCCTTGTGCCAGACTCCTGCTTTGCCATTCTGGGTGGGGGGTAGTGTAGTCACCCAGCTGGTCCCGCAGAAAACACTTCCCTGCATTGAGCTGCCGGTGGCTGTGCTTGATGGCTTATGTGCAGTGTCAGCTCTGTACCCATCACTGTAGCATTGCTGATGGCGGCTTTGCTGCAGTAGACTCTCCATCCTGCCCTTTGGTGGTTTTGGCTGCGGGTTTGCAGAAACAAAACAAGGCTTGCCAAGGCGCGGGGGGGGGGGCACTGCCGCCAATAGCTTTGTTGCTGGCCCTGCGGCCAATAAGACCAAAGACTGAAAAGCCTCCAGGACCAGACCATAACCCAAAGGTTGGTGGAGGCTCCCTTTGCAAGGCAAGTGTTGGAGGCCCCAGGGAACGCGCCCCTTGCGCCCTCCTTATAATGCGGCCCTGTTTCCAGTACACACATTTTGGCTTTTTTCATCTCCCCCCATAGTACCAGAGCCATCAGGTTGGCACTTTTTTTTTAAAGTTTTGGGTTGCAGTTTGGACACTTGGTCCGTAAAAGGTTTGCCATCACTGCTGTAGAATCTTATAGACTCTAGGGCCAGTTTGGTCCACTTTAAAGTCAAACTGTAAAGCAACATAAAGAGATGTATAGGGCCACCATCAGGAATTTTACATACAATCCTGTCAATAAAATATGTGGTGGCTGGGCCCACGGGCATAGTTAGGGGGGAGCAGGGGGGACACTTGCCCCGGGTGCAGCAGGTCAGAGGGGCGCCAAAGGGGGGCCTGGGCACAGGTGGGGGACACTATTTCGAATCTTTGCCCCGGGTGCCAGAAACCCCAGCTACACCTCTGGCTGGGCCCCTGGCTTTAAGAGGACCAAAGCCCACCCTGGAGTCTATGAGACATACTCGCTCCCCTTGACACACCCTGACTGGGGGTGCCCTGCTGTGTGAAACCCCCCAGGTCACCCAAATGTCCGGTACAGGCACACTCCCTGTTAGAGGGTAGCTTGGGATGCGGCCGCCAGCGTGCTCAGATCCGCTAGTATTAGACAAGCTCCTGGACGAAGGGGGTTGAGCGGATTTTTGCGCCCCCTGCCTGCCATTCGAACATCAGACTGCATCTGGTTCATGTTTTTGTGAAAATTGGACAAATACATTAGTAAAAAAAAAAAAAATACACATGCTCTTTTGTGGCACTGGGCTGAGGATAGAAGATGACAACGCAAACTTAGTTTCTTGTTATAGGATCGCTTTAACGTAATGGTACACTACTGAGCTTTTAGTATTGTAGGAGGAGATACTGTGTTAGGAGTGTGTATGTCCCCCCACGGCCATGATGCTGGAGCTATAAGCAATTCGGCGGCTGGGGTGTTTTGGCCTGGGAAGTACAAATGGGCAGGTTTGGGGGGAGATTTGGGATACATGGACCTGAGTAAGGTTTGGGTGAGGTACAGCCTAAATGTCTGTCAGTGTGTCCATTGTGGAGAAGCCCCATGTGACCAATTTTGAGATGCCCTCTGGTGTAAAACCCAGTATTGGTATATACTTGCCTCGATCCAGGATGCCACATCGATCTAGTACCTAAACCTGAATGATGCACAAGGTCGTTCTCTGTGTATCCCACATATATAAGGACAGACATCCTCTATCTGCCCCCTAGAAGTGCCCAACCCCCCCCCCCCCAGTCACCCAGAATACTTACCAATTCAGGAGACCCCACAGCCCATGTGCTGCAGCATCATTGGCTTTTCTGTGTTGACCGAAGTCCCCGGCAGGAGTTTCCTTGCACGCCACTCATCAATAATAAATTCCCGCATGGCGCAATCTATTCTGATCAGCTGGTGATTAGAGAAGATGTGCATGTGCTGGGGGGATCACACATGGGGGTAGATAACGTGTACCAAAACCTAGGTGAGTGATAAACCTAGGTTTTGGTCCACTTTAAAGCAGAGCACCATAGGAAGACAGCTTCAGGGGCAATTTTATGTTTAAAATACCTTGGATATCTCTGGGGCCAGTTCTCCAAAACTTACCCACCTTGAAGATTGGTCCCTGTGACAGTTGAGGCCTCTAGCAGAATGCATGTGGACCCGATCCCCAAGAGTAAGTTTTAAAGATTTGGACATCATGCCTAGCTGTTTAAAATGATCCTAAAGTATAGCAAAACACAGATAGTCATCCTACAATCCCACAGAAGCCGATCTGCCCAAGGGAGAGCCAGGACAGGGTAAGTAGATTATTGCCCTAACTCAGTGCTGGAGGAGAGGACACTAGAGCGGAATAATGCTATTAAAGTCAGTATGAACCTGCACTTTGAAGGAGGAAGGAAGTTCCCATGTACAGGAGCAGCCATTTATCTATACACAGATCACGCCTCCCCCTCTTGCCCTTCATGTTCGGGTACTGCAGGAGAGCAAAGAGCAGGAGGTAAGTGGGTAGTCTTGTACCTTCTGGTACTACCTAATTTAAAGTGGACCAACACCCAGGATTTTTTTCCCCAGGGCACCCCGATCGGGGGTGCCCCTCTATGTGAAACCCCCCAGATTTCCGAATAAAACGCACCTCACCCCGCTCCTACGGTGCATGCGCTGCCGCTCGTCCAATCAGCTCACTCGGAGCCGCTGTGGTATGCACGTCAAAGTGGCGTCAAACCACAACGGCTCAGAGCACGCTGACGGCCGCATCTCGCGCTTCCCTCTAACAGGGAGCGCGCCCTGCTAGAGAGAAGCGCGAGATGCGGCCCGCTCATGCGCCATTGGACCGGGAGTAAGGTAAGGGTAGTGGGCGTCCTGGGGATTTCACACAGCGGGGCATCCCAATTTTGTATGCCCCGCGGGGAGGGATCGGATCGGCCTGGGAATCTTATAGATTCCTAGGCCCATCCAGCAGTCTGTTGAATGGTGCATGAAAGTGGACATTCCCTTTAAGCATGTGTTGTATATTTTCACATGGTTTGGTTTTTCTAATAGATGTCGGAGCCCCCTGTGAATTCTGTGAATGGAATATACTGCGCACTTGTGGCATTTACAGCGATCAACTCGCCATAAGTCCTTGAAAGCCACTGACCTGGCAAATTCTTAAGTGCTGGGATGTACAGTTAGTGCTGGCGGCTGTATAGGCAGCAGAGTTCACTGCATATTTAATGGGACACATCATAAAGCTCTGGCAGGTACATGGAGCTGGAGGAAGCAGCAGGCCGGGGGCTCTGAGCACAAGTGACAGCGGAGGGGCATTTCAGCGACACACAGACACTGCAGGAGGAAAAGAGGAAAGTGTGGGAGGTTACAAATCAAGGCACAGGATAATCTGTCATGTCTGTCTGCTGCTGCTGCAGCCGGATTGGGTTTCCATCTGCGCTATGTGTGTGGCAAGATCACATTGTAGTACAGCACGCTGAAACCACATACAAAGGACTTTTCAGATCATATTTCCTTTACTGGGCAATCGGTGGTGAAAAAAAATTGCTGGGCCTCGAGTTTTTTTCTAATTCTGTAAAGCTAATTTATAAAGAAACAAATGCCAAATTTACCCAGAATTCAACACACGTCTGTTGCCGTGGCATGAAAGGGATATTCCCCTGCACTGTACCTGTTTAGGTCTGGTGCTTTGAAATGTACTAAAGATCCGACCCAGGATCAGAAACCTAACCAAGGCTGTGCAATGGATGTACTTCCTGTACATAGCATAAAAAAGATGTGCATTCTAGTCACTGTGACTACAGAAAGGGGTGATATTCCGTCTATAGATCTGATCTTAGTTTGGAGCAGGGCCGAATCTAGGTTTGTGGGGGCCCTTGGGCAAGAGAGTCTTAGTGGGCCCCAAAGTAGGAGTCAGCACAGATGTCACAAATGGGTCATCTTCTGAGGCTGATCACCCTCCAGTCCTTATTGCCTTCCCTATAGTCACCAATCATCCTCTAGTCTTTATTGCCTTCCCTATAGCCACCAATCATCCTCCAGTCCTTATTGCCTTTCCTATAGCCACCAATCACCCTCCAGTCCTTATTGCCTTCCCTATAGCCACCAATCATCCTCCAGTCCTTATTGCCTTTCCCATAGACACCCATTACCCTCCAGTCCTTATTGCCTTCCCTATATCCACCAATCATCCTCCAGTCCTTATTGCCTTCCCCATAGCCACCAATCACCCTCCAGTCCTTATTGCCTTCCCTATAGCCACCAATCGTCCTCTAGTCCTTATCGTCTTCCCTATAGCCACCAATCATCCTCCAGTCCTTATTGCCTTCCCTATAGCCACCAATCGTCCTCTAGTCCTTATCGTCTTCCCTATAGCCACCAATCGTCCTCCAGTTCTTATTGCCTTCCCTATAGCCACCAATCATCCTCTAGTCCATGTTGCATTCTCTACTTCCACCAAGCACCCATCAGCCCTTACTGCTTGCTTTGCTGCCACTGAAGAATCCATCATATCTTTCAGTTGTCATCTGGTTCTCGCCACCTTCTGAGCTTCCATCAATTGCCCTCCATTCCAGGCCACCTTCTCCAGTGTTGCTGATCATCCCCTGTAGCTGAAGTCAACCATGAGCAGGTCTGCACACAGCACCCGGCATTCGGTGGTTCGGGTCCACTGTTAAATAATGCCATGGCCAAATGTGAGCCTGAGTGGGCCCCTGAAAATGCCAGGGGCCCTGGCAATTGCCCAGGTTTGCCCTGTGCTCTCGCCGACCCTGGCTTTGAGCCAAGAGGGGGTGCGCACAGGAAGACACCCAAATGGTATGAATGGCTTGCATGGCTATATACAGGGGTAACAAGGATTTGGACAGTACAGGCGAATTGGTGCATTGTGGGGTGTCAGGATCCACAAGGGATAATCTGCAGAGGCATCCACACACATGCATGGTTCGGTCTGCAAGCTTGTGTGCATGCGCTTGCGTCTACCCCTATTCTCGGTCCTTTAAGAGGAGGGCTCTGACATCTCGGAAGTGCTTGTCTGGCTTCTTGGACATTGTCTGATTCAGCAGAGCATTTTTTCTGCGAGAACTTTAGTGTGAAATGTTTTCATTTTTGCATGATTTTTCGTTTGGTAGCAAGACCTCCATAAAAATAATGAGAAAGGGGCTCCGAATCAACCCTAAGACTCGACTTTGAACTTCTGGAACTTTTTGGAATCTGCGCTGCCTGTCCTTTGACCCCCAATTGGACTTTGTGTTGTAAAACCATGCAGCCTGCCCTTGACCCCAGCCTGGGCTGTTTAGGTCTGGTGCTTTGAAATGTACTAAAGATCCGACCCAGGATCAGAAACCTAACCAAGGCTGTGCAATGGATGCACTTCCTGTACATAGGAAAAAAAAGTTGTGCATTCTAGTCACTGTGACTACAGCAAGGGGTGATATTCCGTCTATAGATCTGATCTTAGCTTAGAGCCAAGAGGGGGTGCGCACAGGAAGACTGGAGCCAGATCTTTAGGGGGGATACGTTTTAAAGCCCCAGATCTGGACTGGTCTGTTGCAGAGCTGAGGTGAGTATCCTATTTAATGTTTTACCAGCAGATGCCCTTTAAATTGTCTTATTAGCAGTGGCGGACTGGGGCCAAAAATCAACCAAAAACCCAGAATTTTACCAGTACCTGGCCTACCCATGACCAACCATTGGCATCTCTGCTGCTTCCTGACCAGTCAACCAGTGTGGGAGGAAGGGGAGGATATGGGCTTGAGTGAGGGGGTGGAATTGGGAAGGGGATGGCCTGACCTTCTGAGTCCCCTGCCCCCATTCAAGTTAAGCCCCTGCTGCTGTTTTCGCCTTCCATGTCTGCTGCTGCTTTTCATCACAGCAGCAACAAAGACCAGGTAAGTTTTTTTCCCCCCAGTTCAAGGTGCTGGAGGGGAGCGACATGTGTAGGGGCAGCATATGTTTTACTATGGGTCTCCTTAACTTCCTGTAAATGGCCAAAATAACGGCCAAAACCTTCTGTGCTTCTTTGGCATTCCCTCTCTGTAGCAGTTGCACAGACTACTGAGCATGTCCGCCTGTCAAACTTTATTTAGTCCTGTGAGTCACAGAAGCATGCAAAGGGTAAGTTTCTGCCATATTTTCGGCTCAAAATCTATATAAACATCTCCCAACATCACCCCCCCAGGCATCCTGAATTGAGATGCCTCACTAGTTAACTTTCTCTAAAAAGCCAAACATTGGTCAGAAGTACTCACCCTGCAACATGCAAAGAAAAAACCCTTGCCTGCACAGCAATAAACATATTTCTTGGTGTGTGCCGGTATATATGTAATAACCCTACAGCTATATAAATAAAGCTAAAGCCTATTATATGGATGTTGCTAGTTACCAATTTCTCTTGCTAGTGACACCCGCAGCTTTTTTGATGGCCTCACTTCCTTCCTTTGGTGATCACTTTACGCCAAAAAATCCAAATATACAGGACTTTAGAGCCATTCATTTCTCAACACCTGGAGTCATGTGCATTCTACTGTGACTACACTGACCTTCTTCGCTGCATTTTATCCCCGTGGAGTCGGTTCACATTAAACGCTGCAGTGCATTTCTATTAACTGTGTTGCTACCGGTGTAGTTAGCTTACCATTTGATCAATCAGTTCTTGATCTGATCAGAATAAATAAAAATCTGGGCGCACAAACAGATTATTCCCGAAAAAGTTATTAATTATTAAGAAGGCTTTGTTAGTAAATCCAGCACTGCTAGGGGGGAAAGGAATGGGTGCAGCTATCAGGACATCACGGACCTAACTGTGTAGGGTATAAGAAGAATACAATATGGCATGAAATGGGACACCCAAATGGTATGAATGGGTTGCATGGCTATATACAGGGGTAACAAGGATTTGTTCTATTAGGAGTGGACGTGACGTATCACACCTCCCTCCCTATGTGGAGCACCAAAAATATATATTAAATCTTCACAAAAGCATATCTTCAAAAAATCTATATAAATTTTATTGATTACATAGCAATTCATAAAAAACATATAAGACAAATATACACAAATATACACCACAAGACTATTAAAACCAAGGCTGATCCCCCTTCACATACTCAATAATAAATTGTAAATCTGAATCAAATAATCACTATAATTTAAAGTGCATATGCTGTGTGCTCTCGTAAATAAAGAATGTACTAAAAAAGGCTAATCAATAATACATTTTCATGGAAATGTGTGTGTCTGTACAGACACACCCAAGTCCATAAGAATTATGCCGGCATAATGAACCAAATAGTTATCAAATAATTATATATACACAATAAACAATATATATGCAATAAAAAAAGAAAAAATGTGATAATGAATGCAAGAAAAAATGTATATGTGAAAAATTAATAAATGGTGTATTGTTACAAAAAGAAACAATAAACAATATATGTACAGCTGCCAATAATGAAAGAAAAACCTTATTATCCAGTGAATACCATAGTACAACACCAAGTGCTAAACTGATCAAAAATGGAATCTATATCTAATCAAAAATGGAGTCTGTATCTACCATATCCCACCCTTTGAAGCCGCACGGGCAGCGGCGGGCGCGTGGGTGTCTTTGTGCGATCCCCCCTCATCTGATGACTGTGGCTCTGTGTGGATTCTGGTAGTATCATCTATTGAAATTGCTGGCACAATGGTTTATTGTGTTTAGGTTCACATGATCACCTGTTCAGTTGGGTGGGATATGGTAGATACAGACTCCATTTTTGATTAGATATAGATTCCATTTTTGATCAGTTTAGCACTTGGTGTTGTACTATGGTATTCACTGGATAATAAGGTTTTTCTTTCATTATTGGCAGCTGTACATATATTGTTTATTGTTTCTTTTTGTAACAATACACCATTTATTAATTTTTCACATATACATTTTTTCTTGCATTCATTATCACATTTTTTCTTTTTTTATTGCATATATATTGTTTATTGTGTATATATAATTATTTGATAACTATTTGGTTCATTATGCCGGCATAATTATTATGGACTTGGGTGTGTCTGTACAGACACACACATTTCCATGAAAATGTATTATTGATTAGCCTTTTTTAGTACATTCTTTATTTACGAGAGCACACAGCATATGCACTTTAAATTATAGTGATTATTTGATTCAGATTTACAATTTATTATTGAGTATGTGAAGGGGGATCAGCCTTGGTTTTAATAGTCTTGTGGTGTATATTTGTGTATATTTGTCTTATATGTTTTTTATGAATTGCTATGTAATCAATAAAATTTATATAGATTTTTTGAAGATATGCTTTTGTGAAGATTTAATATATATTTTTGGTGCTCCACATAGGGAGGGAGGTGTGATACGTCACGTCCACTCCTAATAGAACTGTTGCATTGTTAGTGGTGTGAGCACAGACCTATTGGACTAGTAGTGCACCCCATACAGTATAATTATGGTAACAAGGATTTGGACAGTACAGGTCAACAGGTGCATTGTGGGGTGTAAAGATCCACAAGGGATAATCTGCACAGGCATCCACACACATGCATGGTTTGGTCTGCAAGCTTGTACGCATGCGCTTGCGTCTACCCCTATCCTCGGCCCTTTAAGAGGAGGGCTCTGACATCTCGGAAGTGCTTGTCTGGCTTCTTGGACACCCTTGTCTTCCTGTTGTCAGCTCCTTGGACCTTGCATCTTTGAACCTCTGGATTTTATACCCATTATAGACATTGGCTTTAAATCCAACTCTGCTCTTCCCTTTGGATTGCTTCTTTGGGTTATGACTCGACTTTGAACTTCTGGAACTTTTTGGAATCTGCACTGCCTGCCCTTTTACCCCCACTTAGACTTTGTGTTGTAAAACCATGCAGCCTGCCCTTGACCCCAACTTCACAACATGCAGCCTGCCCCTGACCCCAGCCTGAACCTCAATCCCCTGTGTTGGACTTTCTTTCTGTCGTTCGGTTGTGCCATCCTCGCTGCCGTGCAAATGTGTCATTCTGTACTGTCAAGTGGACGACCCGGGGTGTTCCCGCAGCCCCCTGTGGGCTTCTATCTATTTTGAATACTGGGGTACTCCATAGATTATGGACCCTGGCGAGTCTGCATGTTCAGTGGCTCCACTGACTAGAGCTACCTAATAGTACAAACCAGCCATTGACATGAGTAACAGTAGAGAACCATCTACTTTTGAGGCTTTGATGCAGCAGCTAATGGTCATGTCTCAAGCTATTCAATACTTCAGGGAAGCTACTGGCATCGGAGCTGGCTAGAAATCCATGCATAATGCTCTGCCCCTACCTGCACCACCCACCTGCCTTCTTCTGTACTATCTGCAGCCTAGGTCATACCCTAATGAGAGTACCAAGGTCCCCTTTATCCTCTCGCTGCTCGGGGGTAGCATGCAGTCCTGCGCTCATCGCTTTTTGGAACTAGAGAATCCAGTATTGAACATATCTTGGCCACTATGTATGATGTCCAGCGACACCCGGCAAGGAATATGTGGTGGAATTCTTTCTGCTGATATCCAGTGGAATGAGCCAGCCCTAAACATCACTTCCAGTTGGGCTTTAAGGACAATCTCAAGGCTGTCTGGATACAAGCCAGAATCCCCAATACTCTGGACAAGTTTATTTGGACTAGTGAGCCTCTTCACCTGAGCCTTCGTCTGAACCCATATAGCTCAGAGTAATCTGTTCCCCGTTATGTTGTAGAATTAACCTTCTCTGCCTTTATTGTGGTGCTGTGGGCAATTGCTGGCTGATATGTCCAGTTGGCCCAGGGGGTAAGGACTGGTGGTATTTACAATTTTCTCCCTCTATTTTATATAACCTGTGCTTGTGACCTAATGACCATGGCTCCTCCATGAATTATGGTACTCACCTGATCCATCTCCCGGGTTCTTTGTAGCCCAGCCAAGCATCCTGGCATCTCCCTTTCTGGTCCTTCCTGGCAGTCCAGTCTGTGTTCCCTTAATGGATGGGCTACAGGGGTGGGTATTAAATTATAGGTTTCCAGGTTACAAAGTTAATATGGTTGAAAAAAATCCATCAAGTTCAGCCAAGGGACTGGGTTAGCTATTTTGTACTAAATACAGATAACAGTTAATAGTAACATTTTTATTTTATTTTAAAAGCAGCTAATCCTTTTTTTTTAAGTTGTCTGCTTCTGTGGGAGTCTATTCTACAGATTTATAACTCTTATGGTAAAGAAGGATTGTCGCCTCAGGATATTAAATCTTATTTTTCTCCAGACAAAGAGGGTTGCCCATAATTCTTAGAGAGGATTTTACGTGAAATAGCTTTCTTCAATATTTTATGTATTCACCAATTTAATATTTATATTTGCTAATCATGTTCCCTCTTAAATGTGTCCTATCAAGACTAAATACATCTCTTTTCTTAACTAGGATCTTTCATTCAACTAATCATTTTGATGTCACTCCTCTGCAGTGGAAATCAAGGCACCCTTCCTATGAACTGGTGTCATGAACTGGACCCACTATATCAAATGAGGGTGCAACAGTGCCCTATAAAAAGGCTTAATTACATCCTTATGTATGATTCCATGCTTTGTTTAATACATAATAATATCTTGGTGGCCTTAGAAGCAGTTGCTTGGCATTGCATACTGTTATGTGGCCTGTAGTCTACCTGTACCCCCAGATCCCCAGAGTTGAAAAGAATTCTCATGGTAGTAAAAAATTCAATTCATGAGAAAAAAGACTGAGAATTTCACTGTTAGTGAATCACCAGATAGGAAGACAATAAAAGTCAATGGCACTTTTTTACTCCTGGAAAAAGCATTGAACTATTTACTCCTTTTTACCTTTAGTAAAAAGTGCCATTGACTTTCATTGTCTTCCTATCTGGTGATTCACTAACAGTGAAATTCTCAGGCTTTTTTCTCATGAATTGAATTTTTTACTACCATGAGAGTTTTTTTCAACGCTTTGTGAATCAAGGCCAATGGCCTCAATTCAATAAGAGTTGAAAAAAATTCTCATGGTAGTAAAAAATTCAATTCATGAGAATAAAGGCTGAGAATGTCTCTGTTGCTGAATCATCAGCTAAGAAAACAATGAAAGTCAATGGAACTTTTTTACTCCTAAGAAAAGTAGAGAACTGTTTCCTCCTTTCTACACTGTAGTAAAAGCTGCCATTGACTTTCATTGTCTTTGTATCTGGTGATTTAGTAACAGTGACATTCTCAGGCTTTTTCTCATGAATTGAATTTTTTTACTACTACCGTGAGCATTTTATTGAATCGAGGCCAATGCCTTTAAAGAGGAACAACACCAAGGATTTTCACTTTCCTGGGTGATGTTCCACTTTGGCAGGACTTCTCTCTCAATTTAGGGTTCCCCACTGTGTGTATCCCCATGGATTGCTGAGAAAACTCACCTTTCCTGCAATCTTATGCCACAGATGGGCAGCCAATCAGTGTGCTCTGCTCTATTTAGTTCTGCTAGTTGCTGTGACGTCAGAACAGTGAGAAAGCTGAATAGGGACCAGCGTAAACCCAGCTGCAATCAAATCGATTACATTTTTTTGGCCATGCTGTATTGTGTAGGTTGTTGTGACACTTTTATATCTAAATGGGCAGGCTGATTCATCACTAACGCCAGGTAGCGACAGATGAGCGTCTGTAGCAGGCATTTTCAGAGCACCCGCTAGTAGTCGCTGTACTCGGCCGTGGGTCGCTAGTGCAGTAATGATGAATACATTTTGATGAGTACCTATTTGACCAGTACAGTGCTGTATGGGAGCGCATGTTAGCAACTGGTCAGTGCGACCGACTCACAACATATTAATTAAAAAAACAGCCTCACAAAACTCCGGCGCTGAAAAATGCTTCTCTGAAGCCCAGAGCGCAGGAGGCGGTGTGTTTAAAGTGTGTATTTCAGCATGTATCCACTAGTAACAAAGCGAAAACATATGGAATTACATTGTAATATCATTGTAACTTGAACACATTAATGCCAGACCTGTAATGTCATTTCTGCAGAAATATATAAAACAGGAAAAAGTTTGGAAAAACCTACATTTTCAATGCCATAAGAGGTCACAAAATTATTTGAGATTTTTTAAAAAAATAAAAAAAAACAAAAACCCAGTTAAAAGAGAAGAAAAGAATCGTCCATTGAAATGTATGGGAGAGCGACAGGTAGCGAGAGGTCATACCTGGTGCTGTGCAAGGCTGAACGTCGGCGCTGTTAGCTGAGGCTGGGATAATGATGAATCAGATGCTACATGGCGCTATCCCAGTAGCTAAACAGATTCTGCTTGATAAATGTGTAATTGCGTGCCGTGTCTGGCGTTCATCAGTCGCTACCTGTCGCTACCTCTCATTAACCAGCCACTACCTGACGCTATCCCTTTTTAAATAAGGGCCTAAGTGATCCCAGGCTAAATCATAACGGGATTTCTGAAAAAAAACTGAAAAGCAGATAAAGACATTTACAATTTTCTGCTGAACGTTAGAATCTGTCTTAGCATTTACTGCAGCATGCTGGTCAAGTGCTGCCCATTTTTGTTTCAGCAATGCTCTAATTGAGGGGTCCCCAACATGCAGCTTGTGAGCCACATGTGACTCGGACAGAGAGAGAAGCGTGCTGGTTTAAATAAAGGAGCTTGAATTGTGAATTTACATTTAATCTAAGTTTTAAAGCGGACCTTCACCCTGAATAAGAGCCTATCTTATATGTTTCCCACAACCTGTACATACAGATTGCCCACATTAATCCGGACCTTCACCCTGAATAAGAGCCTATCTTACAGTATATGTTTCCCACAACCTGTACATACAGATTGCCCACATTAATCCGGACCTTCACCCTGAATAAGAGCCTATCTTATATGTTTCCCACACCCTGTACTTACAGATTGCTCACATTAATCCGGACCTTCACCCTGAATAAGAGCCTATCTTATATGTTTCCCACACCCTGTACATACAGATTGCCCACATTAAAAATCATCCTACCTGCATCTACTGCATGTTATGAGCCTTTAAACATCCAAGATGGTGGCTAATGGAGCATTAGGCAGCCTGCAAACAGGAAGTTTCTTCTGCCTGTGTCGCTCTGCGTTCTGGGATTGCTATCCTTTCCCTATCCCCAGCTCTGCTCTGTCTGTGCAAAGCACAGCTATAAGCCCGCCCCCTGCACTTCCCCTCCCCTCTCCTCAGTATGCGATGCTTCTGAGTCAAGATAGCGGCGCCGGGTCCTGAACAGAGTTGCAGCCCAGTGGAGGAAAGAATAATAAGTAATTGATTTAAAACTTTAAATATATTAATTTTAGATGCTGGGGAATAGTTTTTAAAGGTTTGGGCTTTTCATTAAATCATGCTGAAGGTCCGCTTTCACTAGGATGGATCAGCTGTGGGGGGCAATAGGTAAGTATAAGTGTTTTTTGGGATGGACATACCTCCTCATGGCCACAACAGTCTCAGTGAAACAGTAAGGTTCCTCTTCTTCCGCTGCTCCCAGTGTTTCCAGATTTCAACAGCCTGCTAGTGGGTTAGGTGAAGGTTGAGGAAAGCACAATAATCTATCAGGCTAATTCATCACTAACGCCAGGTAGCGACAGATGAGCGTCTGTAGCAGGCATTTTCAGAGCACCCGTTAGTAGTCACTGTGCTCGGCCGTGGGTCGCTAGTTCTTAGCGACTCGGTCGCTGTGCAGCAATGATGAATACATTGTGATGAGTCGCTATATGACCAGTACAGCGCTGTATGGGAGCGCATGTTAGCGACTGGTCAGTGCGACCGACTCACAACATATTCATTACAAAAACATCCTCACACAACTCTGGCGCTGAAAAATGCTTTTCTGAAGCCCAGAGCGCCGGAGGCTGTGTGTTTAAAGTCTGTTTTTCAGCATGTATTCACCAGTAACAAAGCAAAAACATATGGAACTAGACAAAGTGCAATTTCTGGGGAAATTGTGTGAAGTGTTCTTGCCTCCACCAGTTCTCTACAACTGGAGTGGGCGGAGTAACTGGGTGGAGTGACTTGAGTAACTGTTGTGTGGTTGGAGGGGCTGGAGTAACTGTAGAAAGGTTTGATTGGTCAGAGAAACTATATGGATTGTTTGGAGTGAGTAAAGATAGTAGGCATTAAATGATGAAGTATTTATATCTTGCTAAATGACTGGCTATGTCATTTGTCTAAGCTGTTTTCCATAATACGTTTTCATGGGGAGTTTTCCTGAGACTGGCTGTGTGGGCGGAGCAGCTGTAAAATGAATGTAACGAGCCAGGCTGCTGGTGTGTTCCTATGGCAACTCACTCTGAGGTAACCAGAGAATGCACTTTAAAACACATTTCTAATTCACTGGTGGTTGCCATATTCAAATGGCTGTAGCTTCAAAAGTATACAAACAGCTTTATACTGTAAGAATCACAAGAGCCAGGCCTACAATGTGGTGTATAGCATGTCTCTGAAATATTAAAAATGAAGGCACAGTCGCAGTTTAGAAATTGCCATTCAAATTTGTGGTGTCTAGAGGGGAGTTTCAATGAATGTTAATGGGAGGTGTGAGTTGCAAACAAAAGGCCATATTGTGAAATTGTTAGGGCTATGGCTTAGTCTTGGACATTTTTAGCGGCAGCAGGGATAGCTGAACGTTTTGATATAAGATTTGTGTAGGTGGAGCTTAAAAATGAGGGAGAGGTCGCAGTTTAGAAATCATGTCCTGATTTTTCACTTCACACTCATCTCCCACTCTAGTTTTGAACATTCCTCCCATTCATTCCTATGGGAAAATTGCGCCAGAAAAACCAATATTTCGGAAACCGTTTGACGAAACGTTCCACAAAGTAAAAGCACACCATTTGGGAACAA
This sequence comes from Gastrophryne carolinensis, assembly GCA_027917425.1. NCBI lineage: Eukaryota > Metazoa > Chordata > Amphibia > Anura > Microhylidae > Gastrophryne > Gastrophryne carolinensis. The sequence continues at coordinate 169,674,848 of CM051243.1, forward strand.
TCCGCATGTTTTGGTATATTATGGTCTATGTAGAGTAAAAACTGTGGGAGGAGTTACAGTGCAAAATATGGTGGAATAATATGTCAGCAAGAACAATAAGTGATCTTGCCATGCAAGAACACTTAATTACATTGTAATAACATTGTAACATGAACACATTAATGCCAGACCTGTAATGTCAATTATGCATAAATATATAAAACATTAAAAATATTTGAAAAAATGGCTTTTTCTAGCCCAGAAGAGATCACAACATTATTTGAGATTTTTTGTTAAAAAGACAAAAACCCTGTTTAAAAAGAAGTAAAAGAACGTCCATTGAAATGTATGGGAGAGCGACAGGTAGCGAGAGGTAATACCTGGCGCTGTACAAGGCTGGACGCCGGCACTGTTCGCTGAGGCTGGGATAATGATGAATCGGACGCTACATGGAGGTATCCCAGTCGCTCAACAGATTCTGCTTGATAAATGTGTAATTGCGTTCCTGTCGCTACCTGTCGCAACTTCTCATTTACAAGGCACTACCTGACGCTATCCCTTCATGAATAAGGGCCTAAGACCAAAGCATCCCATAGAGGTTCTGTGAGTTAAGGGTTGGCAAGTGCAGCAGCAACTGCTTGAAGGAATGTGATTATACTTAATGATTCACTGGCCTAGATGTGGGTTTTAGAAGACTGGGAGCAATTATCTTTCAAACTGGGATGGCGGGGGAATTAAAAAACGATGGAGTTGGGCTTTAAACTTAAATTGGGACTAGGATAACACCTGTTGTGGAAATGTTACATTAGCCTGGATGGAGAGGCCAATTCAAAGGAGTGCTATTGCAAAGAATTGGTCTACTTACTTATTTATATACCCCACATCCAAGAAAAACAGTCAGAGCTTGTTCTTTTTCTTTTAGTGGGAGGAAGAAGTGTCAGGGATTTGAAACTAATATTCTGCTATTATAGGGGAAAATTGTTCAATTCTAATGGCCTGTCTTTGAAGCTAGCCTGTGCTGATATATGTAGATGCCTTTACCTATCATGCAATGCTTTGATTGCAATTGCTCCTCAAAGGGTGGGCTCAGAAGGCAAGCAGTTATAGGTGAGTAATTATACACTCAAAAATCTGTCATCCTCTGGATTCTATTCCTACCGCTAGAAGAAACACCACAAGCTTGGTAGATTTTATTTCAGCTGGGTTATATATTGCACTTTTACTATCTAGAACAGACCTGGGCATTGTAAGGCCCCAGGGCCACATACGGCCCTTTGATTGGCTCTCACCGGCCCATGACCAGCGTTGCCTGTAAGGTGCTCGGCCCCCGCCGCTCAGTCCCTCCCACTGTCCGCGCAGTCTTGCCAGAAAAGATAGCGCCGGGTTTGAACAGCACTTTTGCCCCTCTGTAGTGAGTCTAATGTAGCGGGAGCGGGTGTGGATTAGAGCCTGCTGTCCTATTGGTTGGTTTGGCTGTGGGCGGAGTTTTCCTGTACTGTGTGGCATGTGTCAGTCGCTGCGGAGCTGACCCCGGAGATGGAGGTTCTCCAGCCACTTGTCTGTGCCTCACGTCGCAGGCTGCTGGCACTTGTAGTCCACCAAATGTGTTACATGCCGTACACAGCGCCTGATGGTGCACTGGCTCTCGTAATCCATCTCTGGCCACAGTAATGCCTTTGGGAGGGCGGGGGGACCATGCTGCAAGGTGGGAAGGGTTTCACATAGCCTTTAATCCAAGGCCGGCCACTGGTCCCCCCCCCCGGGCATCCCAAATCGGGAAGCTCCACTTTTTGAAACCCTTTTTACTCAGTAGCAATGTGAAAAAAGGCGACTCCTTCTCTGAAAGCAGAACAAAACCCAGAGCGGCCACTGGTCTTCCCCCTGGGTATCCCAGATCAGGATGCCCCACTGTGTGAAACCCTTGTTACTAAGGCCCTTATTCATCAAGCGATAGCGCCAGGTAGTGTCTGACGAGCGCCAGGTAGCGGCAGCTAACGGCGACTACCGACTCAAGTACGCCCGGCGGCGGTCACAATGACGCATTTATCAAGCAAAATGAGGCTAGCGCCGGCGAGAGCGACGGCTAGCGCGGCATTCATCATGAAGCCGCCTGGACCGAACAGCGCCGCTGCAAATTCGATGTCCAATGCATTTCAATGGAGCAATCTATAATTAATCATAATTAATTGGTATTATTTTTTTTTAATATTTTTTTAATGTCAAAAAATCGGAGACCACTTCTGCAATGTTAGGATTTATTTTTAAGTCAAAAAAAAAAAATTAAAAAAATATGTGCAGAATTGATCTAACAGGTCTGAGATTAATGTATTCATATTACAAAATGATTCTAAAAACATGTATAATGTTACATTCAAAAAATATGGTTGTTTAGGGGTTAAAAACTAAATACACATCGCCGCCAGCGCTCTGGGGTTTAAACAAGGAATGGACAGCGACAGCACATTCGGAGCGTGATTTGTTGATGAATATGAAGCTAGCCGTTCGCTCTGGCCATTCGTTGTCAGGCGCTCACATACAACGCTGGACCTGTGAAACAGCGACCCCCCAGCCCGTATTCAACATTACCGCACACCGACTGAGTCGCTGTCATCAAGCTAATGCTGGCCAAGCACAGCGAATACTGGCTGGCGCTGAAAAAATCACGCTACAGTCGCTCATCTGTCGCTACCTGGCGCTATTAATGAATCGGCCTCTTAGTAGCAACTTGACAAATGGTGGAAATGAACCCAGAGCGGCCACTGCTCTTCCACCTGGCCATCCCAGATCGGGGCTTTGTTCCGCTTTAAGGGAGGGAGTCTGCCATTTTTCATGTTGCTACTGAGTAAAAAGTGTTTCACACAGTGGGGCATCCCGATCTGGGATTTCCAGGGGGGAAGACCAGTGGCCGCTCTGGGTTTTGTTCTGCTTTATGTGAGGGAATCCGCAATTTTTCACATTGCTACTGAGCAAAAAGTGTGAGCAGCACTGTGTTACTTTTGTAATAATGTAAAGGAGGGGGGTTATTCCATCCTAACCTGATTTGGTTATGATGTTTTAAAGCAGACCAAAACCCATGTAACTCAGCCCTATGGAGTGTGAAGGAATCCAGGGCTGGGTTACAGGCATCATACCTCTGGGGCATCCCAATTTGGGATGCTGTGTGAGACCTCACTGGACACACAAAATGTGGTTTATTTAATAAATTACATTTTTTGCAAGGCAACCTCACTTTTTCATTGTTTAACTATAACATATACTCGTGCCAGCTTGTCACAACAATTATAAAGAAATACAATTATATTATGCAGAATTGAGTTCAGCCTTTTGGTCCGGCCCTCCGCAATATTTTTAGTTTCTCATGTGGCCCCATGGAAAAAATAATTGCCCACCCCTGATCTAGAATGTTATATATTAGACAATTTCATGATAGAGCTCCTTTAAGGTCTAGCATAACATAAATTTGTGGTTGAAGGTTATCAAACTTACAGTCAAAATTAAAAAAACTACAACTGCCAGCCTAGTCTGAGCCATGGGGTATCTCCAGAAATCTGAGGAGGTAACGCTTCAATGTAATTCTTGGTTGTTCTGCTTTCACATAACTCAGAAGGACTAGAGGGTGAGGACTGACTGTTGTCTGCTTTCTCTGCTCTCTGTGGGGTTTACATAGTAAGGCATGAGTCACAATGACATGCCCTTCCTTCCTGCCCCGTAAGCCTCTGTAACAACGTTTTGGTAGAGAACACATGCCAGTCATCCATATACTCAATGGGACACAAGCGGTGAAATGAAATCAGACGTGACATCATGAATGTGAATGTGTTCTCTGCAGATAATCTGAACCATCAGCAAACTGATCCAAAATGATGCAAAGGTCAGCAGGTGCCCCACCCTGCTGATGGATATACAGAAAAGTAAACTGTGCTGTACAGGAGATGAAACCCATATATGATGTATATGATGAAGCATTCAGGACAGATGCACTGTACATATAAATACTAGTAAACAATCTTCTAAACTCGCTTATTTTGTCTCTAGCATGATATTTGATGAGAAGTCTTTCATCAGATTTTCAACTGTGTGTGAAACCCCGTAAGCTGGTCTTGGAGACACAGCCTACCAGAGGTATTTGTAGTGTAGCTGAGCATTCTGTCGCTACCTTGCTTTGGCCTGCTTTAATAGCTTTAGCTCCCCATAGTGGCTGACACAATAAGAAAGCTTGAGATGTTCAGATGGCGTGACTACAGAGGGTGCTGTTGTACTAGGGGCACCCAGATCTATTTCTTATTGTCTGTCCCATTTGGTTTGGTTTGGGAAAGGGGTACCACCTTCTCAGTTCAGGCCGTTCCAGATTTCTTTTTAGGGGGTAAGCCGGGTTTAATGGAGGGCTGATTATATATTTTGTCCAGGGAGAGGAGGGGAAGGGGAGCCCCCTGCTCAAATCTGCCAGACTTATTTTTTAGGAGTGGAGGGTCCATTTTGTCCTAGAGGGCCGCCATCTTGTCATTCTTGCACAGAGCGTTTTCCAACATAAGTTTGGCCCTGGTTCCGAATACCCAAGGTGTCAGTTTAAAGGGAATTAAGAAATGCTCAGCATGACTATGTAATGGCCAAGACTTCTGCTGGACTGACTACACTCCACACTTTGGATTGATATAAGATAACCAGGGTTGTCTGATCTTCTCCAGCATCTCTGAAAGTAAGGATGGTTTTGTGGTTTTGGTGGCTTCTAGGTTCCCCTCCTGACAGTAGCAGCTTGATTGAGGCCCGGAAAATTAGTCATAGCTGTAGGCCATGCCAAGATCAGCCACAAGAAGGCCAAATAGGAGACAACAATAGTTGTGTAATCCAAATAATAGGGGTAAAACAGCAGCAGTCACAGTTAGCAGTAATTGTAATCCAACATCTATGTCGCTGTTGGGCGATAAATCCACAAACGGCCCAATTGCAACTTAAACAAGGCAGTACTCACCAGTACATTCACAAATCAGGGCTGTGACTTCCAGAATGCAAAGTCACGGTATCAACTTATCTCAGGCAATATCACAATTCACAGTTCTCTGGTGGTCTGTCCACTTTGAGATGTGCACTAATGCACCATAGATCAGCTTGGGCAGGGAATCACACAGGGGAATAAGTGCTAATGGGGAGTTTCTTAACATCAGGGTTCCTTCCAACAGGGCTCTTCTTAAGGCATAAACCCTTGGGATTTTATACCTTGACCCACCCATTGACCTACCATGAACACCACCCACTCTTCCTCTGGTGTTTAGGGAGACTCCACCCCTTTCTTATTGCTTAAAGTCTAACCCCTCCCTCTTCATTCTCTTATTAATGGGAATCCCACCCCATTCTCTCTGGTTATAAGATAACTCCTACTACTACTTACAGCTCGCTCTGCCTACTTCTCTCTTTTTATAAGGTAGCTCCTGCCCTCTCATCTGCCATCCTAATGGAGGACAGCAGCTGAGAGGGGAGGGAGCTGCACACAGGGAGGAACCCTGCTACACAAGGCCACTCTCCTGTTCGGAGAACTACACCCCATAGGAGCATTCCAAACCCAGGAGCACTGGGGGTCCCAGATCCTCAGGCCTGGAAGAAGCTGTCCAGCCACACACAGCCCTGCCCTGTCTGACATCCTGGGACTATCGCAGCTTCATGCCGTTGTGGCGGCTAATTCACACTACAGCTCCCCGTGGCATCTCTGCGGCACCATGGAGCAACCAACCACCTCTCCTCGACCCATCCAGGATCAGTGCTGCTGGGACAAGTACCGAGGACCCAAATCACGTGCCAAGTTAAGCTACACTCTTGCTACCTCTCTCTAGGCCTAGGGAACTCTCTGTGCCCTCCTTACTAACCTTTCCCATTCTATCCGTAGTTGCGGATCAGGACCTACCTGGATGCACTGCATGAGGCACCCCAGGAAGACCAAGAATAGTCATCCTACCTGGACCACCAGTCACCAGGATATACAGCTTCTCCGCTTTTACCCACAGGGGGTTGCCCTTGGGTGGGGCACTAAACTAAAATTTCCTAGTAACTGAATCCCTTTATTTCCCAAGACAGGCACCTGTATTCCTCGTCCCTTCCCATACCCAGAAGATAAGACCCTGGTGGACCCCATTATCCCATTCCTGCCTGCATCCTACCAATCCTACCCTCCTGTTTCCCTAAATAAATCCCCTTCTAGTTAATAAATTGGTGTGGGTATGGTTTTTACTACTACAATTGTAACATCGATGTTCAGCAACCAGTCAGTACATAAACCAGATCAAAGGAATCAGGAAACATTAGGCTGGAATCAATTCACAAGTAATACGTTCACAAAGAACCAATAATTCAGAAATGTTAAGGCAAGAAAGTCACATGACTTTCCAATATCTTTATGTGGTTCAAGGTTTCTTAAAGAAGTAAAAGAATAATCAATTGCACATACATCCCCACATTCACAGACATCCAATTAGGCCCTTATTTAACAAGGGATAGCGCCAGGTAGCGAATGGTGAGCGAACGGTAATGGCGGTCACCGCCACGAGAACGCCGGCTCCCCTCCACAATCACACATTTATCAAGCCGATCCTGCTTAGCGACTGACAGAGCGCCAGATAGCGAATCATTCATCATTATTCCAGCCTCACCCCACAGCGCCAGCGAGCAACCTTGAACAGCGACAGGTATGACCTCTCGCTACCTGGCGCTCTCCAATGCATTTCAATGGAGCAATCTTTAAATATTCATAATTAATTGCTATTAATGTTTTTTTTTTTTTTTTTTAAATGTCAAAAATTCTGTGACCACTTCTGCAATGTTAGATATTTTTTTTAAGGTAAAAAAAAAATGTGTGCAGAATTGATATTACAGGTCTGATATTAATGTATTCATATTACAAAATGTTATTAAAAACTTTTTTTTTTTTTTCAAAAAATATGGTTGTTTGGGGGTTAAAAAAACTACTTTTAACCCATCGCCGCCATCGCTCTGGGGTTTAAACAAGCATTTCACAGAGTGAGAATTTTTTGAGCGTGATTTGTTAATGAATATGGTGGGAGCCGTTCGCTATGGCCATTCGCTGTCATGCGCTCCCATACAGCGCGGAACCTGTCAAACAGCGACTCCTAACCCCGTATTCAACATTACCGCACACCGACTGAGCCGCTGTCAACAACCGAACAACGGCCAAGCACAGCGAATACTAGCGGGCGCTGTGAAAATACCGCTACTGTCGCTCATCTGTCGCTACCTGGCGCTATTAATGAATCAGCCTCTTAGTAGCGGTACTTCATCTAGTAGCGGTGATGAATGCATTCATTTAGGATTGCAATTGCTTGTTTATCTTCTGCATTGGCCCCTGACACAAAAGACAGTTTTGAGAATGCCGAGAGATTGTGGGGTAGATATATTAGAACCAGCTCAAGAAATGTGTTATGTTATAATGGAATTCTTCACTCACCAGTCTAACATTTTGTACATTTTGTAAATGACTATATCCTGCTGACCTGTTAATCTCCTCAACTGTCCTGCTTTTTATGCTGCTTTTTAAAGTTTTTTTGATGTCCACTGCTTTTATGTGTATAAAGTCTTCTTCTATAAAGTTTTCTGTGAATGTTTGTTAGGAAGAGAACTGTTTATCCTCGAAAGCTTGCCTAAAAATTCATTCAGTTAGTCTAAGAAAGGTATTGCCTTATTTCTTCACTTTGATGTATGCAGCTCTGACATGCTGACTAAACTGCATGTGTTCTATGGACATTAGATTGTAAGCATCTAACAGGAACAAAGACCAAAATGGGTGCCTTTTATATGCACTCAGCAAAGCATATAAACGCATAGAAGATGGAATTAAATGCACTCTCTATTTTTACGGATTTTGCAGATGACACAAAGATCTGTAGCACAGTGCAGTCTACTGAAGATGTTCACAAGCTTCAAGTTGACTTGGGCACTTTGAATGTCTGGCCATCCACTTGGCAAATGAAGTTCAATGTGGATAAGTGTAAAGTCATGCACTTGGGGTCTAATAACCTTAAGACCACATATGTCCTTGTGGTAGTGAAACTGGGAGAAACACTTGTTAAGAAGGATCTGGGGGGTACTGGTAGATCACAGGCTAAATAACAGCATGCAATGTCAAGCAGCTGCTTCCAAGGCCACCAGATATTATCATGAATAAAAAAAAGGCCTGGAATCATGGGATAGGGATGTCATTTTGCCTCTTTACAAGGCACTGGTGTGCCCTCACCTGGAATATGCCGTCCAGTTGTGAGCACCAGTTCATAGAAAGGATGGAAAATGTGCAGAGGCGAGTCACCAAACTAAGGAGAGGAATGAAGGATCATAGTTAAAGGAAAGATTACGAGAATTAAATCTGTTTAGTCTTGGGAGGAGATGACTGAGGGGGGACATAATTAACTTGTATAATTATATAAAAGGCCAATACAAAAATATGGGGGAACGCTACTTCAGGTAAAATCCTCTCTAAAGACAAGGGGGCACTCCCTTTGACTGGAAAAAAAGAAATTCAGTCTCCGGAGGCTACAATCATTTTTTACCATAAGAACTATAAATCTGTGGAATAGCCTCCCACAATAGCTTGGTACAGCATCTACCGCTGACAACTTAAAGTGGACCAACACCCAGGATTTTGACTATCCTGGGTCTTGGTCCACTTCGGTGGGGCACCCCCGATCGGGGTGCCCCGCTGTGTGAAACCCCCCCGAACCCCAAGAAAAACTCACCTCTCCCCGCTCCCAGCGCCGACGGACAAGCCGCGGACGCGCGCACGTCTAGAGGGGGAAGATAAGGTAAGGAGTTTGGGGGGGTTTCACCCCGCGGGACATCCCGATCTCGGATGTCCCGCGGGGAGGGAGGTGATCGCCGATCACCCGTGGGTGTTGGTCCACTTTAAAAAAAGAATTAGATGCTTAGCTCAGCCACTCAGCCAATGAGCATGCTCGCTTTCACTTGGCTCCCCTGATGGCTAAACCACCTGGACAGCTAAGCAGCCAAGCGGCGTCTGAAGGAGCCAAGCCAAGGAGCGGAACTCATCTTTTAGACTTTTAGTTCCTCTTTACTTTAGGGATGCGAAACCTGCCCACCTCTACTTCTACCACCTACCTACCTACCTCCTCTTTTCCTGTGTGCCCCCAGCCCACCTCACATCTTGTAGCTTCACCTCAGCTTACCAGCTCTGCTCACCTATTCCCGTCTCACCTATGGCCACATCTGTATATACATTAAATCCTATACAATGCTTTAAGGTTAAAGCTTGCCTGCAGTAAACAGTTTGTGTTTCCTCTGCTTATATTTTATTGGGGCCCCTTGAAGTGGAATTAGACAGTGTGGCCCTTAGACCCAAAAATGTTGTGTGATCCTGCTTTAAGTTAATTGTTAGGAAATTGTATTCCAATAAATGTATTGTTTTGTTGGCTTTATGTTCTATATAAGTAGACTTATTGCTTATATAATAAATTTACTATTGTAAATTTATTACTAATTATTTGCCATTTATGAAGGAGTCGGAGCTGAAGTCAGGTCCTGATAAAATGAAGGAGTCAGTGTCGGGCCTTTGTGTAGCGACTCCACAGCTCTGGTAATAAGTGAAGACTAAAGGACTAATGACACATTTGAAAGAAAGCCTAGTCGCCTTGACTTATTATATATTGAATACAGCTAGATCTCCCATTATCTGTCTATACTGCACATAATCTTTGCTGATTACCAATCCCAAGACTTTTCACTTTGGTTAGTCATTTAATTTCAATAAATACTGCATGTTGTGTGAGCAAACAAGTCAATCAGACCCTCTTACGTTAACAAAACACCTCATTTCATAAAACTTTTATCCAAATTAGCCTTCAGGGATTCTCCTGGCTGTGGCAGATTGTGAACTAAATAGGCTTCTCCTCCCCCTTTCATTTCCACAATAGGCATCTAGAGGCTGCGAGTCATTAGCAGACCTTTCAAGTAAGCGCAAAACAAACTGCTGACCCATAAAGAGACATCAATACTTTTCTCACTTTCTGTTGCTAATTCTGGCTTCTATAAAATCTATCTTGTCGGCTTCCCCACTTACTTTCGACGTCAACTCCTTTTAAAGAAATATATCATGCAGAACTGTCTTGGCAGCAGTATGGGTGAAACACGGGGCGCTATCCTCAGCGCCTCTGTCATTGTAAATTTCAGTAGTAAAGTGGCTATGCATGATTTGCTGAAACTTGCTGGGATTGAGTTCTATACACTGTAGCAGGGGAAGAAATGACCCAGCTATTCTGCAGAAGAGCGTAAAACTGGTGCTTAGGGCTCATGCAGTTGGAGGTGGTGGACTAGAAACATAATAGAAACATAGAAGGTTGACGGCAGAAGGAGACCATACGGTCCATCTAGTCTGCCCTTATGTGTATACTGTATGTTCTCTATATCTTATGTGTATACTGTATGTTCTCTGTATCTTATGTGTATACTGTATGTTCTCTGTATCTTATGTGTATACTGTATGTTCTCTTTATCTTATGTGTATACTGTATGTTCTCTTTATCTTATGTGTATACTGTATGTTCTCTGTATCTTATGTGTATACTGTATGTTCTCTTTATCTTATGTGTATACTGTATGTTCTCTTTATCTTATGTGTATACTGTATGTGCTCTTTATCTTAGGATAGATGTGTGCTTATCCCAGGCATGTTTAAATTCAGTGACTGTTGATTTTTCAACTACCTCTTCTGGAACTTTGTCCCAAGCATCTACTACTCTTTCTGTAAAATAATATTTTCTAACATTGCTCCTGATCTTCCCCCCGACTAGCTTCAGGTTGTGCCCCCTTGTTCTATCATTAAGCTTCTCCTTAAAAACACTTCCCTCCTGAACCTTATTCAATCCTTTCACATATTTAAAGGTCTCAATCATGTCCCCCTCTCCCTTCTTTCCTCCAGACTGTACAAATTAAGTTCTTTAAGTCTCTCCTGATAAGTTTTAAGTTTAGGTCCTTCCACCATTTTCGTTGCCCGCCTTTGGACACGTTCTATTTGAATAATGTCTTTTTGCAGGTAAGGTCTCCAGAACTGCACACAGTATTCTAGCTGTGGCCTCACCAGGGCTCTATACAGCGGCATCACAACCTCCCTCTTCCTACTGGTGATGCCTCGAGCTATGCAGCCGAGCATCCTGCTTGCTTTTCCCACTGCCTGGCTACACTGTCCCCTCATCTTGCAGCTATCAGTAATCAGTACCCCTAAATCTCTCTCCTCCGAGGTCCTGACTAACACTGACCAGCTAAACCTCTCATCTAAAAAGACAGTACTCAGCGAAAACCATAAACTGAACCCAAGTGATGTTCCTAAAGCACGTCCCCCCCTTCCACTCAGGGCCGTATTTGGTGTTCATGGTGCCCTAGGCACTTTACGTGCTTGCGCTCCCCCCTTTTTTTTTAGGTTAGGTCACGGTCCATATAAAAAAGTGTGTAGAGGGAAAGGGCACAATGGGCTAGATGCAGAGAATGTGAGTGGAGGAAGGCACAAAGGGGGAAATGCAGAGAAGCAGACAAGCATGTTCCATATTTTACTGCATTCTGACATGACAGGAGTCACATGATCTCACCAATGGAGGGGAGATGCTCTGGCCTCTGTTCAACCCATTGCCCCCCCCCCCCCCCCTTCACACAAATACATTCTGCATCCTTCTGTGGCTGGGGGTGCTTGTTAGGAGGCACTAATGTTCTGGCTATGGGATTTTTAATTTCTTTTCTTTACTACAGTAGTAAGGGCAGTGTCCCCCCTTTCCAGGTTGCCACCCTAGGCACGTGCCTAGGGTTGCCTAATGGTAAATACAGCCCTGCTTCCACTACTGCCCCTAGCTCTGCAATGAGCTTGCTTCTTCCAGCTCAGGCCTCTCTGTCAATGTGCTACCTGCCCAAGCCTCAGTCTGCATTGCACCAACAGCTTGCCTGGAACAGGTATCACTCAATACATGACTACATCTAGCTGGGTTAGCGTTTTTTATACAGTAGGGTAGAGTTACAACCAACTCAAAGGATAATTCCACTTTCAATGGGATTTTTAAAAATGTCCATCATTGTGTGCCAAAATGATCTCAAGGTGCTGAACTTTTCTGGTAATTTTGTTTTCTTTTGTATTTGTTTGCAACTTGTGTTTTAAAAAGAAACAATTTTCTCTAGCAACAATGTGTTAGAAAAGTGGTGTATTTGCTGTACAGAGCAGAGGCTTCCTGACTCTGGCTTGATACTCATCTGATTGGCTGAGGCAATGCTCCACATTCCTGAGCTTACAGGTTTAACCCCTCCTGCTCTAATACAGCCTCTTCAGATGAGAGGATCACAGTCTTGTATTCCAGTAGCTAAAGGCTGGTTTCAGACCTGAGCGTTTGCGGGCCGCTCACACTTTCGAGCGAGCGCTGCCCGTAGTAATCACATCTGCTTTTGTGAAGCGTTTATGAAGCGATTAGATTGCTCCGCAAAAGCCTTGTCAGCAGTGTCAGGAGGATGCAGTGCTAACAATTCCACTCCATGTGATTGTGGGGCACTTGCCCGAAAGGGTGAGTACCCTGCAATAGCGCTGGTCTAAAACCAACCAAAGGCTTAGTGGCAGTATTCTCGCCTGCGATCATTACTGATTACTGATCATTAATGATTACGATCATTAGAAAAGCCACTTTCGCAACTGGGCCACAGGAATAGAGGAAACTTGGGAACAGCGTGCTGATAAGTAAATTAGGGGTATGGGGGCACAATCCTAACACAAAGGTTTTTTTCCATTCCAAAAGGAATGTAAAATGCCTAAAAATGCCTAAAATGTTAATCACCAATCCGCCTTGCTGCTGGGGTTTGCTACCAACATGTGCAAGGAAATGTGAATTGGCTACCAGTATTCACATGAAAGGCACCATGGGAGACAAGCAGAAGGGCATCCTTATTTCGGAAGCCCAGTGGCAGGGGCGGACTGGCCATAGAGAGCACAAGGAGAATTCCTGGTGGGATGCACTACTTTGGGGCCACCCAGCATGCAGCCAGCCTCACTGGATCAGAGAGGACACCCCTTTGCTCCGAGCTTCTCAAACCCCCAACTTCTTTCCCTGTACCAGGCTCCATAGAGAGCACAAGGAGAATTCCTGGTGGGACGCACTACTTTGTGGCCACCCAGCATGCAGCCAGCCTCACTGGATCAGAGAGGACACCCCTTTGCTCCGAGCTTCTCAAACCCCCACCTTCTTTCCCTGTACCAGGCTCCATAGAGAGCACAAGGAGAATTCCTGGTGGGACGCACTACTTTGTGGCCACCCAGCATGCAGCCAGCTTCACTGGATCAGAGAGGACACCCCTTTGCTCCGAGCTTCTCAAACCCCCAACTCCTTTCCCTGTACCAGGCTCCAAAGTTTTACCCAGCTGAGATACCCCAGCCCATGTTCTGCTCCTGCAATGCTATTGCTCCACCATTATGGCTGTGGGAGATCATAGCCACCTCTGCCACAGTATCCTCCCCTACAATACAAGATCCAGTGTCACCTCTTTGTTCATCAAACCATGCTCTGGCCCTGAAAAGCTATAGCTTCCACTATTAAACACACTTATTGGGGTGCATCTTAGCAACTCATGGGCTAGTGGTAGGCTGACCAGGACCAGTAAGATCCCAGGATAAATTTTGTCCTTAGTCTGCCCCTGCCCAGGTGGGTCGGAGTTGCAGTGGCACTAATTGCTGCTGTGTGTCACTAGATTGTCGGTTCTTTTTAAAGCGGTCTGAATAAGAGTCTATCTAATATGTTTCCCACACCCTGCACATACAGATTGCCCACATTAAAAATCATCCTACCTGCATCTACTGCATTTTATGAGCCTTTAAACATCCAAGATGGCGGCTTATGGAACATCAGGCAGCCGGCGAACAGGAAGTGCCTTCTTACTGTACTGCTCTGCATTCTGGGACTGCTGACCTTTTCCTGACCCCAACTCTGCTCTGTCTGAGCAAAGCGAAACTATAACCCCACCCCTTGTACTTTATCCCATTCTCCTCTCCTAAGTGTGATGCTTCTGAGTCAAGATGGCGGCGCCCATATCCTAAAGTCCTTAACAGAGTTGCAGCCCAGTGGGGGAAAGAATAATAAGTAAGTGACTAAAAACTTAAAATATATTAATTTTAGATGCTGGGGAATCATTTTTAAGGGTTTGGGCTTTTCAATAAATCATGGTGAAGGTCCGGTTTAAGTAACCAACTTAGCTGACAGCAGGGGTCATCTCAACTTTGACGCATAGCCCCCACTTACCTTTCCACATTCCCTCCTCTCAGCAGTCGGGTTCCTGCTTAATGTGGCTGCTGAGGGCAAATCAGGCTCATCATGCAAATGAGTGCACAGCGGGGTCTGGGATCTGGGAACACTAGAACCCAGAAGTGGGTGATATCACCCCGTTATTGTGTATGGCTAATCTGACCAACAGTAATTTTTAAAGAATTTCTGCTAGCTTTGATGTAGTTAAGAAGATTGCCTTACTTTATCTTAGGTCAATAATGGCAGGAAGTTCATCAGCAGAAAATCAAAGGGTGTCATTACCACCAAGTGTAGCAACCAGCAGAAAATATAGGTTTCCTGTGTAAGTAACACCCTGGTTATTGTATTCTCAGCGCAGTGTCAGATAACCTTCATTTTTCTAATTTCTAATTTTATCTAATCTAGACAAAATGATTTGGTTTTAAAGTACCCTGAGGGCACAGAGCAGTACCATTTGCCATGAGGACAGATCAGAAGTATTGCTGGATCTTGGAGATCAGAAAATGCTAAAAGCAGGTGAGTATATGAATTGGTACCTATATGCAGTCCCTAGGTGCTTGCATTACTCTCATTAAAATAAAGATCTCATTTGTTGAGTAAGTAAAGGCTATGGGAAAGCAGGGGGGTTATATTTTTTGATATCCTAAAAAAAACTCTGGTGAGACTACACTCCCTTGGGTGTGCCCATGCCTGGATGACAAATGGCATCAGCACATCCCATTCCTAGAATCCACAGGAGAAATGGAAACCTAGTCAACCCTGAAGCAATTATGTCAAACCAAAATGGATGTGGCTTTGTTTCTACATGATATTGTTTGCCCACAACACTTCTATATAGACCATTTCTGATAAGATTTTAACTTATAGATAGGTGTACAAGAAGCCAGTGCTTGCTAGCAGATCTGGGCTTCTAGCATTGCTGGTCACTTTCCATTCGCGAACAAGAGGACACAAAAAAGGATTTTTTTATTTGCTGTCCTGCTTTTCCAGTACCAAATGTAATAACATGTAATGGTGATTTGTAAAACTGTCTTATCTTTATGTCATGTACAGTTATGTTAATCAACCTAAATGGGTACTGAAGAAGCCATTTTGGCGAAACTAGTCTACCCAGATAGATGAAGAAAGTTACAATTGAAATTGTTCATGTATGACTAAATATCACTCAAAAAATTGTGTTTAATTTGTGTATCTTGTCTATTTATACAGAGGAGGTGCTTTACCCCCACTTTTTTATGCAGATGTTAAGTCCTAATAAAGTGATTGTATTACTGGTACATTTAGACATGCATTAACCTTCATTATTACGGCGTGGTTGGTATCTGGTGAGCCCCATATAATCCTTGTAGAGTATGAGAGAAGGTCCAATGACTCCCATGCTCAATATTCATTTCTGCTTTTCCAGTCCACAATCTTTGTTAGTGCCTTCGGAAAGGGGTTCAGAAAGCACATTTGGATATACACTATTTCCACAAAATGTTCTGTCTAATAGGGACCTTACTGATAAAAGATCACCAGCTTGGGTCTTGATGCTTTGAGATGATGTCATATTTAAGGTTAAACTACTACATCTACTAACACATCAACATTTTAGTATGTTCACTGTAGACATGATGGTTAAAGGTATT
The DNA here is from genome assembly GCA_027917425.1 of Gastrophryne carolinensis. NCBI lineage: Eukaryota > Metazoa > Chordata > Amphibia > Anura > Microhylidae > Gastrophryne > Gastrophryne carolinensis. The sequence goes on from CM051243.1 coordinate 169,690,725, forward strand.
AGCCTGTATTTGTTGCATTGGCCTAATGGACCAACTGGTTGTAATTCTGCATGATAGTATATAGGATATTTAGTGATATTCTGGCTTAATTGTAGCCTGTCTTGATATTAACACTATAGGAACACTATTGCGAAAAAATGGCCCAATGATAAAAATCCATATAAATATGCTGGGTGGTGGCCTCAAGAAATATCCAACCAGGCCTGTTTTTCTTTATTTCAATGGGAAGAAAAGGACATCTGGGGTGACAGACTCTGTCACCCCTGATAGACTAAACCTGTCACTCCTGGATTTTATTCCTACCATGAGAGAGTAAACCACAAGCTTGGCATGAGTTTTATTCAGTTCATGTGTATAAGTGACCCCTCCTTTCATTAGCAGCCGCGTTTATATGGATTTTTACTATTACACAAATTCGTGATAGTGCTCCTTTAACTATAGAATTGTCTTACGCCATCTCTGTCCCCTTCATGGCCCTTTGTCATTTGTGTATATATGTTTTTTAATTGTTTCTAATGTGTTATACATGTCCTAGTCAGGACTGGATAAGGTGTGGTGGAGGCCCCTGGGTAGAAAATCTGGTGGAGGCCCCTGATGCAGTATTTTATTCCTATTAAAGCTGACCTTCAGCGTCATTTAATGAAAAGCCCAAACCCTTAAAAAAATATTCCCCAGCATATAAAATTATTATATATTTAAAGTTTTTAGCCACTTACTTTTTATTTTTTCTCTCACTGACCTGCAACTCTGTTCAGGACTCTAGGATACGGGCGCCGCCATCTTGGCTTAGTAGCATCACATACTGAAGAGAAGAGAGGGGTTAAAAGTGCAGGGGGTGGGGTTATAGCTTTGCTTTGCAAATACAGAACAGAGCTGGGGTCAGAAGAAGGTCAGCAATCCCAGAATGCAGAATGTCAGAAGACACTTCCTGCACCTCCATGGGCCACCATCTTGAATGTTTAAAGTCTCAGAAAATGCAACAGATGCAGGTAGGATGATTTTTAATGTGGGCAATCTGTATGTACAGCGTGGGGGGAAACATATAAGATATGCTCTTATTTAGAGTGAAGGTCCGGTTTAAAGTCCAGTGTCCTCATAACCTCATCCTTACATGGGGTGGTCAGATGCCCGGCACACAGTGCTGAATTACAGGAGAGGTAAGGCTTTTTTTTGTAGCCCCCCCCCCCCATCTCAGCACCTGGGTGGGCAGGTTATGAAAACACTGGACATCCTATTTAAAGTAATAGTCCAGCCAAGTAACATAACAAAAAAAAATCTTGCCTTTGCTTGCACACTAAACGGAATGTCAGATCTAGTCCCCTGTGGCCATAACATCTCCAGACAGCCTCTGTGATAAACAGACCACCCCCTGTCATCTGTCACAGTGATGTTGTCACACCACTCCATTCACTGTGATGGAGGGGACATGCCAGGGCTTTGCATGTATGTAGGAACAGGTTACCCACCCCCTCACTTCACACACTGACTGGATAAACCATGCTCCTCCCCTGTGAAACTGCAAAACCAATCATTGCTCCAATCTCTCTAATGATCACAACACAGTGCGCTATTAGACCAATGCATGCACATGTCAGTAACCAACGCCACTAAGAAATTGAACACAAGTTCTCCTATGAGTGGATAAGTCGTGCTCCTGTTTAAAACCACTCTACCTAGTGCTGTACATCTGTGCTGTGTGTGTGCCCTCACCCACCAAAAAAAGACAACCTCCCTGTATTTTCTAGGTAGGTAGGTTATGTTAGGAAGGTAAGTGGGTAAACAGGCAAGTAGGTGGGTAGGCAGATAGATGAGTAGGTACTCCGATGAACAGGTAGGGGATAGTCAGGTAGAGGAGTATGTGGGAATTTAGATAGGAATAGATAGGAATCCTGTTATATAGGAATTTAGGATAGGTAGGCAGGTGGGTGCATAGGTCAGCAGGTAGGTGGATGGGTAAGTAAGTAGGCAGGTATTTAGTTGGCTAAGTTGGTGAGTAGGTAGGAAGGTTGGTGGTTAGGCAGATAGGTGATTGGGTAGGTAGGTGGGGGGGGGCAAGTAGCGAGGTTGGTGGGAGGGCAGGTACCCCTCTATACACCCCTACTTTCTTTTTATCTTTTTTCATTTACTATTCAATTTCCTCCCTCCCCCTATCCCTAAATCTGTCTCTATAATCTTCTGTGTACTTTCCCATAACTTTAATATATACATAGCATCTGGAACTCAGTCCTCTTGATCCGGATGTTATCAGGGGCTGGATGTGTTGACATTGAAGGTTATGCCCTTTCTTCCCAACCAGGGAACAACTCCCTCCTCGAGAACATTTGAGACCATTTTTATGAAACGGTTGGGAGGACATAAGATATATCTTTCCTAGCAATAGTGTTTGTGAATATATTTGCATATAGAATTGTAAAACCTGAGTATTATATGCTTCTGATCTCCTCCATGACATCCAACATCCTTAAAGTGGACCAAAACCCAAGGCGATCTATAAGATTCGCGGGCCGATTAATTCCAAAATCAGGATGTCCCGCTGTGTGAAACCCCCCATGTCACCCCATACACTTACCTTGTTTCCTGGTCCAACAGAACATGCGCAAGCTGTGGCCGCATCCCCCACTACCCTCTAGCAGGGCGCGTGCCCACACCGGGCATTTGTGAATGGCCAGCATGGGCACACTCCCTGTTAGAGGGTAGGGGGGGATGGGGCAGTCAGTGCACTTAGAGCTGCTGGTCTTAGATGGAGGCTTAGACGACGTGACATCAGCGTGACATGTGCCGTAGGACCGGGAAGAGGTGAGTTGGCTTCGCCAATCTGGGGGGTTTCATGCAGCGGGGCACCCCGATCAGGAAAAAAGGACCAAAACCTAGGATAGTCAAAATCCTGGGTTTTAGTTCACTTTGAATCTCAACAACAGCTTTATTCAGCAGCACTTGGATGAATGCTCTGCATGGCAGGTAAGCACACAATGATTTGTTTTTACAGTTAGCCAGGAAAGTCCCTTTCAACGTGTACTTTACCCAAAGACCTCAGATCAGGGGTGCTAAAGGGGCCCTCCTCTTCTTACAAGTTGCTGTTCTTTTGGCCCTGGCTGCAGTCCCCATATCCAAAGCTGGGTGCCACACTTCGCCTAGGGGGCGAAGGTCACTTCCGTTTTGCGGACTTCTCGGGGGGCGAGGGGGCCCGGGGCGGGCACCGCCGGGCCTGCCCTTCCCCGCTTCTCTTCAGGTGCTCAAGGGCGGGCCAGGTGGCCGGGGGGAGCGAGAGCCGAAGACGCCTAGGTCCCGCGCGAGAGGGATGCCCCTGACACGATGGGAAAGAGTCTCAGCGCTCTCCCCGGGACCTGCACGCAGTGTCGGTCACCTGGGCAGTAGGCTCGGGTACGGGAAAACTCGTAGTCGCACAGGGGGTGCCTTGAGAGGCAGACCGCCCTATCCGGTCCCGGCCCGGGTCGGCCGGGGTCTGGCTCCTGGTGGCGAGGGGAGAAGGGTTCCTCCGGCACGGCCCCCTGGGGGACTTCGGCCTGGCCGACGTTCCCTCTCCCCACCGGGGACCAATGTGTCTCATCGATCGGGGGGGTGGGCGTGGGGGTCAGAGCGGCCGGTGGGAGCGAGCCCAGTAACCGGCGCTCTTTCCCCCAACGCATTGGAGTAGTTTCCTACGAACCTACGGTCTGGCAGAGTGGCCCTCCTAGCAATCTCCCAGTGGGAATCTGCCTTCAAACCTGTAGAGGCTCTGTGCACTGCTGTACACCTTCAGACAGACATGGGGAAAGTATTTTCAGTTTCAGATATAAAATATTTATTTCACAGGGTTTCACAACCATTAAAAAGAAGCCAAACCCCTATCATTGTCCACCTAAACCTGCTGAAGCCAAGCTGGGTGTGGTTACGCTGTGTAGCCTCCTACGGGACCACATGTGATTATGAACTACTTGGAGGACTTCCATATTAAAATCGTTATGTGGAAATCTATTTGTTCTAGCCATATGTTGTTGCTGTGACATTTTATGTCTTTCACTGGAGCGGCATACAGACTACAATGCCTCTCCACCTCCCTGAGTGTATATTTCAGCAAAGGACAGACCCTCCCATAGAACTGTTTCCTCCATTTCCTGCTCAGCCCTTGGATATAGAGGCCTCTTCTTGTATAAATATCACATCTATTTGCATCTTTTCTTTCTTTTTGTTGGTGAAGGGACGTGTTTATTTTGGATCTGCACCAGACAGACACACACACACACAAGAGAAAAAAAAAAACTCTCCGAACTAGAAAAATCCAGCTACATATTTAAACGGAAATGACCCAGAATGCTTTGCTTGGCAGGACGATTATATCAAGGGAGGGAGAAGAATGATGATCTGCGGTAATGCAACTACAAGAAAATGCTATTGTCAAAATACAGCGTTTGGTGCGAGATTAAATGGAATTTGCTATTTACAGATAAAAGTGTTTATTGTCTCTGTTATTGTGATTGCGGAAATATCTTAGCCCCTGGCTATAATCTCTTAATAAAGAACCATGAAGGGTAAATAAATAAAATTCAGTGTGCTGCATGGAAGAAGTATCTGAGAAAAACAACTGCAGCCAGTCACTTACTCTCACTGAGTAGTAGACAAAAAATACAAAAATATTTACATGGTACATACAGACCAAGAATAACACACTACATCCATCAATCTTAGGGAAGAGGCGGAGCAATGAAAATAGCCTGTTTTCGTCTCTATGCTGTCGCAAGCACTTGGAAAGAAGCCACTGAGTTTGAAATGCTTGAGTATAGCTATTAGGTCCCTTTTACACTGTGGAGATTTCAGCGCTATCCCTATGCGCTTGTCAAGCCCCGTGGGACACTCCCCCAATCTCCGCTGCTAGCTTCACCTATAGACAAGCCCCAATCTGCCGGGACGCTTTACATGCCTCACGGGTCACGGTTGCCCCCAGGACTTCGTAGCACAAAGGATGTGGACTTACAGGGAGGAAGGCGGATGAACCCAAGGCAAGACTGGGCTCTGTCGGATAAGCAGGGGTCATACACGGGTAATCTGTCCAATATAGCGCAGCACCAAAGGGAAGAGACGGGAGAAGAGTCAAGATCGAGCCAGAGGTCAAGCCGGGAGGTCACGGGTACGCAGTACAGAGAATGAGTCGGAATCGTAGTACAAGCAAGGGTCGGTCCAGGCGGCTATCATGGGAAGGTCAAACAAGGCAAGGTCGGCAACAGAATGGAATCTAGAAACTCAGGACAAATTTACACCCAGCAGCATGCTATCATGGGCACTGAAGCACTGGAGGAGTAAAACCTTTATAGGGTTGAACTAGACAGAATTGGAAAAGGGGAGTGTGAATGATTGGTGCACAGTACAATTCTTGAGCTGATTGCTCATTTTAAACAGAGAAGGCGTTATCGCCCAAAACAACCCTGAGCTCATTGGCCCTTTAAATCAGAGGTACATGCTCACACGCAAGCACGCTGACAGGAGGCGGGGATGCAGCGGTGAGGAGGGGAGGGAGGGAAGTGCCCCGGCCAGCCGCCCAGAGACAGCGCGGTACCGGAGGCGAGGTGAGTTTACCGTGACAGCGCTTATGATGCCAAATCGGCAGTGAAATGATGCCCATAGGAATAGCAAACGCACATTAGAGAATGACAATTGCTATTGTAAAGCGCATGCAAATCGCCGGATTCCCGATGTTTGTATTTATGATTTTGCAGGAAATCGCTATCGCAAACGATACGCTCCGGTATGAAGAGAGCCTTAATATTTTACACAGAAATCACTTCCTACGTGTGGCCACATATTTTGGGCTTTATAGCCATTATCAGCAAAATGCTGGACGCTGATGGCTGTATGGTGGTGGGGTGAGAGTGCCAGAGGAGTAAGTCCCTTTAAGGAGAGACCCCCATGTTGGACTTAGTGGTTTAAAAGAGTTTAAAAAGGCAGTATAGGGCATTATAAGACGACATTTGATGCCTCACAGTTCATCCTACAGACATAGGCCTTTAAAAAAATTCTGTAAAATAAATAGGCATTAAAATAGAAAAGTCTATACTCACTTTTTGCCTTCCCAGGCCTGGCAGACTTGGTGGCTGACCATCAAGATGGCTTCACGCCCCCTAACACTACTACATTCATTGCAATGGAGGGGTGTGCCGAACCTGCCTTGGTTTGAGGACGTGGTTACAAGGCACCACAGTCACCACCATGCGACACTACCGCACTGGACTCCAGGATGGGCCGACTAGGTGCCCCTGTGTGAACCCCTCAGGTAGGCCTGCAAACTCCTTACCTTTTTGCCGGTCCCTTGATGCGATTGTGAGCCGGGGGTGTATCCCTGCAGCTGTGCGCGCTCACAGGCCCCAGACGTCAGATAGGCCGAGCACGAAGGGGAGGCGCACTCCATGGGGAAACTCGTGTTGTCACTAGGTATGCCACCTGCCCAATATTTTTTTGTTCACTTTACTGCCCACTGGCCTGGCGGTACTGGTATTTTTACTGGTAATTTAAATTGTGGGTATACTTTTCCCATCCTCAATTACCAGTAAAAAACAAATTCCGACACCACCAGGCCAGTGGCCAGTAAATAAAAAAAAAAAATGACCAGGTGGCAACCTTAGTTGTCGCTCAGTTCCAAAAACAGCTTGCGCCATGGAAACAGCAGGAAGGTGAGTTGAGTGGGTGATCTGGGGAGTTTTACACAGCCGGGAAGTAAAAACCCCTGATGATTGCCCCCCCTCCAAGGTGGGTACATTTTACAGCTCTGGACTCAGACAGAACCATTGCAGGGAAGCTGAAGTGAGTATACATTTTATTCCCTACAGATGCTCTTTATTTGCTACATGAGTTTCTACATGATACATGAGGTACCAAATATTACTGGTCAGCTATCTCATGTGAGTTTGAATTTTAGTTAAGTCTAGTGTTCTACGTCAGTAGTATCAAGTACCTTTGGGGTATGTGTGGGTTGAGTAAAGGGGGTGGGAGTTGCTCCATCACTAATATTTATACAACATTTCTGAATATGCTGAATATGCTTTTGCTGAATATTATATAGTGATGAGAGGGTTAAACTGGGCTGTAAATTGCTTCCCAGGCCCTGAATAATTTGATATAAATATTAGTGATGGAGCAACTCCCACCCCCTTTATTCAGTATGTGTGGGTTGCCAATCGACTAAATCTGTAAAAAAAAATAGACAAAATGCATGAACCAAAAATGCAGATGAATAGTTTTTTTTATCATCTTTTGAGGTAGTTTTGTCTTTCTGGAGAAAAAAAAGTATAGACTAAGTATAGACTATAGACTAAGGTTAGAGGAAAGGTGCTTTCTCCACCGACATAGGAGGGGATTCTTCTCTGTAAGAGCAGTGAGACTATGGAACTCGCTGCCAGAGGAGGTAGTAATGATGGATACAGTAAGAACGTTCAAAAGTGGCCTTGATGCCTTCCTGGCATGTAATAACATTTTCAGCTATGGCTACTAGACCACTGGAAGGAGATCTATAGTGTCCTGGATGCCTTCCTGGCATGTAATAACATTTTCAGCTATGGCTACTAGACCACTGGAAGGAGATTTATAGTGTCCTGGATGCCTTCCTGGCATGTAATAACATTTTCAGCTATGGCTACTAGACCACTGGAAGGAGATTTATAGTGTCCTGGATGCCTTCCTGGCATGTAATAACATTTCCAGCTATGGCTACTAGACCACTGGAAAGAGTTAAACAGGCTGAACTGGATGGACTAAAGTCTTTATTCAGCCTTACATACTTTGTTACTATGTTACTATGTTACTAGATGGCAGCAGATCAGGTTGGGATACAGATCAGTCTGCAGATTCCCCACAAACCACCTCAGGGAAAGGAAACACTTGGCCTACAGCCATGACACAACATTACAATACTATTGCTTCATTTAAAGCACCTTTCACCTTTTAAACATTGATTTTTACCCATGTCATACTTGCTATGCATTTCATCACATATATTTGGAAGTAAAACACAACTAACAGTTTTTGTTGTTTTGGACAGAGATTAGATTAGCTGCCATGTTGTTGTTACAATCGAAATGACATGTTTTCCTGGGTGCTGGTGACACCCAGGGTGCCGCAGAGAGGAAGACGCTCACTTTCTCGCTATTCATTTTTTTCATTTTAAAGCACGTTGGTGATTAAATCTAAGGGCCTTACTCAGGGGATAGCGCCAGGTAGTGCGTGTAAAGTGGCAGGTAGCGGAAGGTAGTGTCAGGTAGCAGCAGGTGAACACCAGACACGGCATTCAATTACACATTTATGAAGCCGAATCTGGTGAGTGACTAGAACAACGCCATGTAGCGTCCGATTCATCATTATCCCAGCCTCAGTGCACAGCGCTGGCGTTCAGCCTTGCAGAGCGCCACGTATTACCTCTCGCTACCTTGCGCTCTCCCATACATTTCTATGGAAGGTCCTTAAATCCCTTTCCTGATCCCAAATTTTATTTAATTTTTTTTTTTAAATCTCAAAACTTTCTGACATGTATCCTGGGCAAGAAAATTACATTTTTGAAAACCTTTTTAATTAATAATATTTTTATGCAGAATTGTCCTTACATGGTATTAATGTGTTGATGGTACAATGTAATAGCAATGGAATTCCATATATATGTTTTCGCTTTGTTACTAGTGGCGCGATGGGCCACATGATGGGCTACATGATTTTGAGCGCTGGCGCTGTTTGAGGCTGTTTTTTTATGAATGTGGTGTGATTCAGTCGCACTGAGCTGGCGCTACTGTTCGCTCCCATACTGTGACTCACACATCATATTCATCAATGCTGGCCAGCGACTGAGGCGCCCTGAAACAAAGATCCATGGCCGATCACAGCGACTACTAGCGGTCGCTCTGAAATCTGCGCTACAGATGCTCATCTGTCGCTATCTGGCGTTAGTAATGAATCAGCCTGCTTGCCTTTAATAATACTAAACAACACATATATAAGCCTACTATTGCATATATTTTTGCATAAATTTACCAAATTATTTAAAAAAAAAAAACCTAGAGCAACCTATTCAATTCAATAGAGGCCTGTCTGCTGTTATCTATCCTGGTGATAAGTCCTTGCCCTGGGTGATTTGGGATGACCCGCTGTGTAAAACCCCCCAGATCGCCCACTGTACTCACCTTTCTACCGTTCCCACGGCGCATGCGCGAGTGCTCCTTCAGTCACCGCTTTATGCTGTGAATACTAATGCATGGCATAAAGCCGTTGTTTTGAATGGTGTGTTGGCATAGGGAGCGATGGTGCACGCATCCCTGGCTACTCTGTGGAGTGTGAGCTCCCACCACTGCATCCCCCGCATCACTGCACAGTGATGCCGCAGTCGGTGATCACAGCGAGAGCCTGGGGAGAGGTAAGGGAGGGACTGGGGAGACTCAAACAGTGTGGCATGCCGAATTTGGCATGCCACTGGCCGGTCCTGGAGTCTTATAGAGTTTTAGGGTCGACAGGGGTGGTGATAGGTCCACTTCAACTGCGAACCTGAGCCTTGCTGGTTCACCGCTCCCTTGAGACTGGCAGCAGGGACTTGAACTGTGGCCAGTCGGGCATTGTGCTGTCAGGAGCTGACAGTGCTAAAACTGGACCATGGAAGCCCCACAGGATTCTATGGGTTTAAACCTATGAGCGAGGAGTTATTTTTTTTAACTGGCAGGACATGGAGTTTAAGAATTAATTTTCTAAATTACATTGCTTTTCAATTTTCCAGCTCCACCCTATTTTATCAAGGTGGAGCACCCTGTAGTTATATGACTGCCTTCATAAGGAAATGATCACGTAGAGATGGAAAGACTGGGCACGGAAGCTGGAAAATATATTTCTGTCAAGAAGGCGATTTCCAAAATATACATCGGTCCAAAATAAATTGGGTGGCCATGTACAATCGAGTGCATGGCTGCGGTTGAAATGTCACACGTATGACTAAGTGTGCAAAGAATTTTACTTCTGCTTATACTTAGTCATGTATTAAAGCAGATAAGTCTGCTGCAAAGTTAACACCAATCCTCCACCCTACACTGAGCAAGAAACAATGCTGACGCCCATTTTAACTTTAACATGAAACTTGTAAGATCACTTTTTTCCGCTGTGGACAGTTTTTGTGGTAAAAGGGACCTGCCTTTATACATCCTCCTACAGAAAACCACACTGATATCTTTCAAATATAAAACTGTGGTTTCTCTAGCTGACAGCATTTTAAAAATGTTGATACTGCTTTGATTTGTGTATATCTACCACATAAGCGAAAAAAAATTCTAGAACTAAATACGTTTAAAAATAAAAAATGTTCTTTTTCTAATGACCAGCCTTGTACTCTAAAGCAAAATCTGTTTCTAAAAACACAAAGTTCAGATTTCCCTAAAACTTTTATTTTAGTTTTGGATGGATTGGAGGTGTTTTGTTTTGCATTTTTGGCTGGGCTTTGGAGTTTGGCATGCTTTGCTTTTAGGTCCAAGGTTTACAGGACCAATGATATTTTTGGGGTAAAAACTTTAAGGTGGGCCAAAACCCAGGCCCAACGGCCCTAGAATCTATAAGATTTCAGAGCCACTTGATTCACCCCCCCCTGGGCATCCAGATTCAGGACCTCCCATTTAGAGGGTAGCGGGGATGTGGGGGCCTGCTCAACTAGACTCACACTATTCTTAGACAAGTAATCGGGAGCAAATCACGCTAATTGAATTAGAGCCCGCGCATGTGCTGTAGGACCAGGGAAAGGTGAGTTAGATTGGGCAACCTGGGGGGTTTCCCACAGCGGGGCATGGACCAAAACCCAGGATAGTCAAAATTCTGGGCTTTGGTCCACTTTTAACCAGATTTGTTGATCCATTATTTAGCACAGCAACCTCCATCCCCCCCCAACACATTCTTCCCCAACAAGCTCATTTCTTCTTACCTTTCTTCTCACTCCCTCTGCGAAATTGGACACTGCGATTGGTCACCAGTAGTCATGGTTTCCGGAGCCCTCTTTTCAGTGACGTAACTAAATGTGATGGGGCTAATAAAGTAAACTTTTTTCTGTCTTTTAACTCAACTAATGACACGGAGACATAGATGGTTGACGGCAGAAGGAGACCATGTGGGCCATCTAATTTGCCCTTATATATACTGTATGTACTCTCATGGGTGTACATATGTTAAATAGGGCCCCATAGAAAATCTCATAGTGGGCCCCCTATATACAAAATACTGTCCCCACATTAAAGTGGACCAAAACCCACAACACCCAGCAATAGAGTTGAAAGGACTGCTGGCAAAAAGATAATTCTGTGAGAACTCACCTGTAGAATTGATTTCTCCTCCGTTATTACTTCAGGACATCAGGGGAATTCTGTAACTATAGGGTTAGCCTCTCGGCCGAAGGGTGTGGACTGCAAGACAAAGGTGTGGCTCCTCCTCTTGGCTTATATCCTTCTGGCTGGCTTCCTCCAATCCAGTTTAAATGAAAAGCAGTAGAACCAGCCTCCCATAACTATATCTCCTGTTGGAGACAAAAGGCTAGAGACAAAATACAAGACTCTCTCCGATTATATAAATCTTTTTTTAAATTGACCATCTATTTACATATTTACCACTCCACTAAGACTAGGCATCCAAGGAATGGGTATAGTAACCTAGCAGACAGGGAGCGTCTGATGTCCTGAAGTAATAATGAAAGATAAATCAGTTCTACATGTGATTTCTCACAGAATTATCTTTTCTCTTCCATTTTACGCCATCAGGAGTATTCAGTAACGATATCTCCAAAAGCACTACCCTGAATTCGGGTGGGTATCCCCAAAAACCTTATCTCTCTCTATCAGGAATTAGACATTCCAAAACCATCTAGTTTACTACTGTATGTAATTCCTTCCTACCAAAAGCGGCATCCGCCGAGGCTCTACCGTATAGAATTTGGTAAATGTATGAACTGAAGACCAAACAGCGGCCTTGCATCATTCTTCTACTAAAGCTTGATGCTGAAAAGCCCGAGATGATCCAATAGCTCGTTTCGAATGAGCCATAATCCTAAAGGGAGGAAGCTTCCTTTTAGAGACATAGGCTTACCACTGCTTGTCTAATCCATCGGCTGCTGGTGGAAGACATTTCCGTGGTCCCTCAAGTATGACACATAAGGGGTCTGACCTGCGAAAGGATTGTGTAGCAGTGAGATAAAATTTCATTGCTCTCACTACATCTAGTGAGTTAAAAACCCTTTCCTTATCGGACACTGGAGCAGGACATAAAAAAGGCAAACCACCTCTTTATTAAGATGAAAAAGGGGGGAACCCCTTTAGGACCAAATCCTGTTTAAAATGGAAAGCCCTTGTCCTTATGTAATACTAAATAAAGAGATATAACCGATAAAGCTGCCAGAAACCCTCCTTACTGAGGTTCTTGCCACGAAAAAGATACCTTAAGAGTCGTTAACCTAACGACGCATCTGCATTGGCTCAAAGGGAGGACCCTGAAGAGCTGATACAACTAAGGGCCTTATTTATCAAGGGCTAGCGCCAGGTAGTGTCTGACGAGCGCCAGGTACCGCCAGCTAACGGCGGCTACCGACTCAAGTACGCCCGGCGGCGGTCACAATGACGCATTTATCACGCTAAATGAGGCTAGCGCCGGCGAGTGCGTCAGCTAGCGTGGGATTCATCATGTAGCCGACTGCAACGAACAGCGCCGCTACTAATCCCATCACAGCGCCAGGTATGACCTGTCGCTCCCTGGCGCTCTCCAATGCATTTCAATGGAGCAATCTGTCAACTGTCAAAAATTCTGTGACCACTACGGCAATGTTAGATATGTAAAAAAAAAAAAAAAAAATATGTGCAGAATTGATATTACAGGTCTGATATTAATGTATTCATATTACAAAATGTTTAGAAAAACTTGTATAATTTTTACATTAAAAAAAAAGGTTGTTTGGGGGTTAAAAACTACTTTACACACATCGCCGCCAGCGCTCTGGGGTTTAAACAAGGAATTCACAGCGCGAGAAATTTTTGAGCGTGATTTGTTAATGAATCTGCAGCAAGCCGTTCGCTCTGGCCATTCGCTGTCAGGCGCACCCATACAACGCAGAACCTGTGAAACATCGACCCCTAACCCCGTATTCAACATTACCGCACACCGGCTGAGTCGCTGTCAACAAGCAAACCCCGGCCAAGCACAGCGAATACTAGCTGGCGCTGTGAAAATCACGCTACTGGCGCTCATCTGTCGCTACCTGGCACTATTAATGAATCGGCCTCTAAGTTTAGGTCCCAAACCGGCAGAAGTGGCTTACGAGGAGGCCGCACATGAGCGACTCCCTGTAAAAAAGTTTTAACACATTTTAATATTCTCAGCAAAAAAGATAGATAAAGCAGATATCTGTCCCTCTAGCCACTCAATTGCAGACCTTCATCAAAACCTTTCTGCAACAAGCTCCATATTCTGGGAACAGAAAAGTTCTACAAATGAACCCGCTGGATTCGCACCAAGCGATAAATGCTCGCCAGACTCTATTGTAGATCATTGATGAAGACCTCATCCTGGCCTGATAACTCTGACAGAAAACCCCCCTTTCTGCCAAGATGGAGGTTTCAATAGCCAGATCATCAAAGCCAGCACTCTAGAATTGGGATGCCTTCGAGGCCCCTGTGTGAGAAGATGTGGATCATCAGGTAACCTCCACGGGTCACCCTCTGACACCACAAAAGAAAATTGACCTTGCACCACCCAAAAAAATATTTAAGAAAGATGGGAATGGTGTGCTAGAATGGGATGCCCTATTGACCAAGCCATTTAAGAATCCAAAAAATGTGGCCCCAATAACCACAAAAAGCAATCCCAATCAGCACCACCAACCCAAAAAAGATCACAAACTAATAATCTACATAATATTCACAAATGTATTAATATTAAAAACAATTCACAACAATCTAAAAATCATTCATTCTACAGGGACATCAAAATAAGTGAAGCATCTACAAGAGTAAAACTACCAAAACATACCAATATTGCACAATTAATACAATTCATCCAAAATGTATATAGAAAAAGTGCTAGTGCATATCTGAAGTGCCTATATAAAGTGCTGATACTAATACAAAAAATCCAGAAAGAGAAATTATTAAGTGCACAAAAAAGAAAAGAACATGGAATGAAATCACCATTTAGTGCTGATCCATGATGCCCCTGCTATGATCCTGGTATCCTTTCCCCACACTTTCCGTGAGACTAGCTCACTTTTCCAAGGCGCCCTCTGACACCCTTATTATGTCTGAGAACCATCTTCTCCTTAACCACCAAGGAGCTACCAGAATGGTTGGAACTCTCTTGCGAGCTATCCTTTTGTAGTAATCGATCCAGGAGTGGAATAGGAAGGAATGCATAAAGAAGCTTGAATGCTGACCACTGAAGAGTCAGGGCATCTGTCAGGGGGATGTTGCTATTGCTACAACAGGGACACAAACTTCTGAACTTTTTGATTGTGCCGTGATGCAAAGAGATCTATGCTTTAGGATCCCCCAGCGTATGCATAGGGATTGAAAGACCCTCTGACTGAGAGACCATTCCACCTGATGCAGGACCACTCTGCTGAGATGATCTTCCACTGTACTGTAAGGAGGGATTTGCCTCGCTAAAGAGGCTGAGAACCCAGCCACCAGGTTAGGAACTGCCTTGTTGGATGTTTCAACAAAACGAGTGATCCAGAGTCTGTGGGTCCAGATCGAGAGCAAGTCCACCTGCAGGGGTCATGTGTAAAACTGTGCAAGAGCACTGCCTCAAAGCATGATACCATCAGGCCCAACAGACGAATTCCTTTACGAATCGTTTGGTAAGGGAAGGTCAAGAGAGCCAGTACCCTGGCCTGAAGTAAAAGTCTCTTTTGTTCCAGGAGAAACACTTGACCTAAGAAGTGTCTAATAACATTACCAGAAATGAAAAACTCTTGAAGGAATGATATTCGACCTTTGACAGCTGACAATCCAGCCAAATTCTTCTAATGTCGAAAAGACAATGTGTTTATACTTCTGGGCCTCCTGAAAAGATGGGGCCTATATCGACATATCAACAGATCGTCTAAGTAAGGGATTATACGTATTCCCTGACTACTTAGAAAGCCAAGAGGCCTGCCAACACCCTTGGTGCTGACGATAAGCCAAAGGGGCAGAGCCATAACAGAAGGAACATATTCAGAAGGACAAATTTGTTGAGGCCCCTGACTCTAAAAGGAGAGATACAGTTGATCTTATTGCTTGCTTTCTGCGGGATTTGGGATACCCCTGACCAAAAGAATCTTCAAGGAGGTCTGACTCCTAATTTGATCTTGTAACTTGAGGATACAACCTCCTGTATCTAAAGATCTGTTACATGGAGCCTCCAAATTTGGTCAAAATGTGAAAGCCCCCACAGGAAGGGAATCCAGGATTTGAAGGGGTTTTCCTTATCTTGCCAGAAACCTCTTGCTTTATTTTGGGACTTTGATTTATTCCAAAATTCTCTTCAGTATCCTGAAGTGGGGAAACCTCTACCCCCACGAAAGGGCCAAGGATTAGAGGCTCTGCAGAAAACAATTAGAAGACCTACCACCAGTAGTCTCCTTTACAATGTCCCCACTTAAAGGGGAGTCTCATCCGATTCCTTTTAGAAGTTGCGTCAGCTGATCACTGCTTTAGTCATAAAGCATGACTTAAAGCTACCACCAGAGCTAGGCCTCTGGCACTTAACCTGATCAAGTCATCCATAGCTGAGATAACATACTTGTTGCTATCCAAACTAGTAATTAACTGGGAGCATGACTTCTGTAAATGACCCAAACGAGTCTAAAATAATTTCCCTGGTCACCCCCAATCAAGCTCACCAGACAAAAACCTGCAGCTGATTGCTTTTTAAATGAAAGTCTGCAGCCCAGAGTGCCAATGAAACCCCAAAGCGCTCCAGGACCCTGGCACTTACCCTTACCATTCTGAGCCACATACAGCTTAGCTGAGAAGGAATTGCAGGTCCATCCAGATCAGATGAGTATAAGGGCCCAGGAAGACAGTCGGGATTTCCAGTTCCCCTGTTTCCAAAGTTTAATCCTTAAAAACAAAAAGTAAATGAGTTCAGATACACTCTTGCAATCCCATTCCAACTGCAAGAAAGAAACTAGATTGGAGGAAGTCAGTCTGAAGGATATAGGCCGGGAGGAGGAGCCATGCCTTTGTCTTGCAGTCCACGTCCTTCGGCCAAGAGGTTTACCCTATATTTACTGAATTCTCCTGATGACCTGAAGAGAAAGCCATCCTCAGGAGCATCCCTGTGAAACTTCCAGGATTGCACATAATTTTACTTCCTTCCTTGTTCTCATAGTGCATGTTTGGACCTCCGTTTCAAGGAGAGCCTGTGAATGGGGTGTAGTGGATTTCAGGTGTTCTTGGAGGTTCACACAAACCTGGCCTGTGGTCTAATTTGAGCTCTAGGCAGTGTTGGTGCAGTGTGGTCCCTGGGTCAACAATAGTGGGACCAAGTAAGGTCCAGTTTTTACTGAGGCACTACTGCAGTCTGCAAGGAGCACCAGCAGCCAGCTGGTAGGTTCCATGTGGTGGAATAAGGTTATCAGCACATTGTTTCCCTTAGTGCGCTGGGGGAAAACAGCTCACTAGCATCTTGGTAGTGCCAGTCTGGCGCTTTTGCCAAAGATGCAGCAAGCCGGGAGGAGACAATGTGATGCCCAGCGGGACACCAGCCTTCTGTAAGCAGACAACCCGCAATCTCCACCGCCGCCTCTGCCTATAGTCAAGCCCTCATTTGTGGGGACACTAGAAACGTCTTGCCGGACATGGTTGCCCCCAGGTCTTAATAGGCGCAAAGGTTGTCTGCTTACGGGGAAGGTCGATGAACTGTGAGGGTATCCCAAAGCCAAGGTCATACACGGGAAGACAGTCCGGATGGTGCGTCAGAGTACAGGGATGAGACAGGTACGTAGTCAGGGGTAGCCGAAGGGTCAAACCAGGAGGTCAGAGATCGGGGGGCAGGCAGGATCGAGGTCAGACAAAGCAGAGGTCGGTTCAGGCTGCGGACGGGGATGGACGATCAAGCTGTGTCGGAAACAGATAATCACTAGTCAAATCACACCCTAATCACACGAGACACGTGCACTGAGTACTGGGCTGACTCCATATTTATTGGGGAATTGACCAATGGCCACCCTGGGGGGGGGGAGTGTATGTGCTGATTGGTGCAACTTACAACACTGTGAGTAATTGGAGACACTATTCAGGGGCTGGTCGGTCTTGGCAACAAGGCTGATCAGCCCCTGATTCCCATCAGGTGTGGAGCACTCTGCGCTGCCTGCCACTCGCAGCGCAGCGCCTCCTAGTGCTGAAATTTACAGACTGAGGGGCGCACGCCTGCACAGCTAGAGAGGGGAGGGGAGGCTGCCAGAGTGACGCACCGCGCTCCCTGTCATCCAGGAGCAGCGGCCACGCTCAGCAGCAGGGGTGCCGTGCTGAGCGCAGCGTCACCCAGCAGACGCTCGCCGCGGGCGAGCAAAGGGGCCCCCTTCTACCAAGGGCCCAGTAGCAGCTGTCTCCCTTGCCTTTTTGGTATGTACGCCCCTGTGTACACTTTACCTTAGGATAGATGGATGCTTATTCCAGGCGTGTTTAAATTCACTTAATGATCTTTCAACTACCTCTGCTCGGTGAGAGAGCGAGGTGAATAGGTGTGTTAGTTGTTTAATTGCCAGAGTGACAAAAGATGTTTCAATAACGAGATGAGATATTAAGGCCCTTATTTATGAATGAATAGCGACAGGTAGCGACTGGTGAGCAGCCGGTAATGACGGGCCCCGCCACGAGAACGCCGGCTCCCCACCACAATCACACATTTATCAAGCCAATCCTGCTTAGCGACTGAGATAGCGCCAGATCGCCACTCATTCATCATTATTCCAGCCTCAGCCCACAGCGCCAGCGTCCGACCTTGAACAGCGACAGGTATGACCTCTCGCTACCTGGCGCTCTCCAATGCATTTCAATGGAACAATCTTTAAATATTCATAATAAATTGTTATTAATGTTTTTTTTTTTTTTTTTTAATGTGAAAAATTCTGTGACCACTTCTGCCATGTTAGATATTTTTTTTAAGGAAAAAAAAAAATTTGTGCAGAATTGATATTACAGGTCTGATATTAATGTATTCATATTACAAAATTATTTTAAAAAACTTGTTTTTTTTGGTTTCCAATAATATGGTTGTTTGGGGGTTAAAAAACGACTTTTAACCCATCGCCGCCAGCGCTCTGGGGTTTAAACATGCATTTTACAACGCAAGGATTTTTTTGAGCGTGATTTTTAATGAATATGGTAGGAGCCGGTCGCTATGGCCAGTCACTATCATGCGCTCCCATACAGCGCAGAACCTGTCAAATAGCGACTGCTCACCCAATATTCAACATTACTGCACACCGACTGAGTCGCTGTCAACAACGGAACAACGGGCAAGCACAGCGACTACTAGCGGGCGCTGTGAAAATACTGCTACAGTCGCTCAATTGTCGCTACCTGCCGCTATTAATGAATCGGCCTCTAAGTGTGGTTTTGAGGCATTTTGCCCGCTAGATAAAGGTACACAAAACCATTCTTTTTAAAGACTGTTAAAAAGGTTATCCAGTTTATGGTAATTATAATAAAAAGTAATAATAAAAAGTATGCAAGGCCATTTGCTAATGTAATGAAAAGAGTAAAAATAACGGCTCACGTTAAAGCCTGTAAAAACTCTTTTCTATGTATTAAGCGCAGCCTTTTCTCTATCTGTGCATCCACTTGTCCTGATACCTTTGGGATGTTTCCTCTTTCCACTATGTGTATAGCAACATCCAACATCTGAGGACAGTCTCACTGAATGACCTCGATTCTGTAAGAGTTGAAAAAAATTCTTATGGTAGTTAAAAATTCATTTTACAAGAAAAAGCCTGAGAATTTTACTGTTACTGAATCACCAGTGCATCCACTTGTCCATTTTACCTCAGCCCTTGCTGAGGTAAAAAAACACCAGCAACAGGAAGTAGTATTATGGTGAATGGCATGCCATATACTAATTAATTCAGTTACAACCAAACTGTCACATAATGGCAGTTAGGTTGAAATGCTCCCTATTTCTGATAACTGATTGCATCACTGGGGGTGGGGCTGCTCAGCCAGGAAGCAATATGGCCGACTGCATCCAGTTCCTGTTGTTATGAATACTGGGCAAAGGCTAAGGTAAAAAAAAATAAAACACAGGGTGTTTTGGGGCACTGGGCTGAGGATAGAAGGTGACTATTCATCAACGGATAGCGCCAGGTAGTGCCTTGTAAGCGACAAGTAGTGACAGGTAGCGTCAGGTGAACGCCGGCCATGGCACGCAATACCATATTTATGAAGGCGATTTTGGTGAGCGCCTCTTACAGCGACTCGTAGCGACCGATTCATCATCACAGACGGCTCAGCGGATCCTGGCGGCGCTCTGGCTTTCAGAGCGCCTGGCATTACCTATCTCCCATACCTCTCCCATACATTTCAATGGACGTTACTTTTCTTCTCTTTAAACAGGGTTTTCTTTTAATAATTTTTTTTTGTTTTGTATCAAATCATTGTGTGACCTCTCCTGGCCTATTTAAATACATTTTTGAAAACTTTTTTGATTTTTTTATGCAGAATTGTCATTACAGGTCTGGTATTAAAGTGTTAATGTCACAATGTAATAACAATGTCATTTCATATTTTTTCGCTTTGTTACTAGTGGATATGTGTTCAAAAACGGACTTTAATCACACAGATTCTGGCCCTCTGGGCTACAGCGACACAATTTTGAGCGCCGGCACTGTGTGAAGCTGTTTTTTTTTTTATGAATATGGTTTGAGTCGCTCACACTGACCAGTCGCTCCGATATAGCTCCGTACTGGTGTTATAGCGACTCACACATCAAATTCATCAATGCCGGTCATGTTACTACAGCGACTGAGGCGCTCTGTAATAGCGACTCACGGCCGATCAGAGCGACCACTAACGGTCGCTCTTAGCGCCGCAGTACAGATGCTTATCTGCCGTTACCTGGCACTAGTAATGAATCAGCCTGCCTATATACTTTCCTCTGAGTATAGGTGCACTTTTAGGCCCTTATTTATTAAGGGATATCGCCAGGTAGTGTCTCACTAGCGCCAGGTAGCGCCAGCTATCGGCGGCTACCGACTCCAGAACGCCAGGCGGCGGACACAATCACGCATTTATCACGCTAAATGAGGCTAGCGCCGGCGAGAGCGTCAGCTAGCGCGGGATTCATCATGTAGCGGACTGCAACGAACAGCGCCGCTGCTAATCCCATCACAGCGCCAGGTATGACCTCTCGCTACCTGGCGCTCTCCAATGCATTTCAATGGAGCAATCTTTAAATATTCATATTTAATTGATATTAATGTTTTTTTTGTTTTTTTTTTAAATGTCAAAAATTCTGTGACCACTTCGGCAATGTTAGATTTTTTTGTTTACGGTAAAAAAATTTAAAAAATAAATATTGTGCAGAATTGATATTACAGGTCTGATATTAATGTATTCATATTACAAAATGTTTAGAAAAACTTGTTTAATTTTTAAATGAAAAAATATGGATGTTTGGGGGTTAAAAACTACTTTTAAGCCATCGCCGCCAGAGCTCTGGGGTTTAAACAAGCTTTTCACAGCACGAGAATTTTTTGAGCGTGATTTGTTAATGAATATGCTGGGAGCCGTTCGCTATGACCATTCCCTGTCAGGCGCTCCCATACAGCGCGGACCCAGTCAAACAGCGACTCCTAACCCCGTATTCAACATTACCGCACACCAACTGAGTCGCTGTCAACAGCCGAACAACGCCCAAGCACAGCGAATACTAGCGGGCGCTGTGAAAATCACGCTACTGTCGCTCATCTGTCGCTACCTGGCGCTATTAATAAATCGGCCTCTAAGTGTAAAAAAATACTATTGATTTGTATTGTCTCCCTAGCTGGTGATTCAGCAACAGTGAAATTATCAAGCTTTTTTCACATAAAGTGAATCTTTTACTACCATGAGATTTTTGCTTCGAGGTCTATGAGTACTGAACACAATTACAATATTATGCCTCCAATATCTGAATCCCCATCTAAAAAATCTGAGAATTGTATTCTTAGGTTTTGAACAATGTGCTGGGGCTATTAGCACCATGCAAACCTGGGCAGCGGGGCAGGGGACCCTGAAAGGGTCTATAGGGTTGATTCAGAGCCCCTTTCTCATCATTTTTATTAAGGTATTGCTACCAAACGAAAAGTCATGCAAAAATGAAAACATTTCACACTAAAGTTCTCGCAGAAAAAAGGCTTTGCTGAATCAGACGAGGGGAAAAAATGAACAAGAATGGAAATATTCACGCAAAAAAAAGGTGAGAAAGGGGCTCTGAATCAACCCTTATGAGGCCGATTCATTAATAGCGGCAGGTAGCGACTGTAGCGGCATTTTCAGAGCGCCCGCTAGTAGTCGCTGTGCTTGATAGCGACTCAGTCGGTTTGCCGTAATGTTGAATATTGGGTGAGGAGTCGCTATTTGACAGGTTCCGCGCTGTATGGGAGCGCATGATAGCGACTGGCCATAGCGACCGTCTCCCACCATATTCATTAACAAATCACGCTCAAAAAATTCTCGTGCTGTAAAATGCATGTTTAAACCCCAGAGCGCTGGCGGCGATGGGTTAAAAGTCGTTTTTTAACCCCCAAACAACCATATTTTTGGAAACCAAAAAAAAACAAATTTTTTAAATAATTTTGTAATATGAATACATTAATATCAGACCTGTAATATCAATTCTGTACATTTTTTTTTTACCTTAAAGAAATTATCTAAAATGGCAGAAGTGGTCACAGAATTTTTCACATTTAAAAAAAAAAATTAAAAAAATCATAACAATGAATTATTAATATTTAAAGATTGCTCCATTGAAATGCATTGGAGAGCGTCAGGTAGCGAGAGGTCATACCTGTCGCTGTTCAAGGTCGCTCGCTGGCGCTGTGGGCTGAGGCTGGAATAATGATGAATGAGTGGCTATATGGCGCTATCTCAGTCGCTAAGCAGGATTGGCTTGATAAATGTGTGATTGTGGTGGGGAGCCGGCGTTCTCGTGGCGGGGCCCGTCATTGCTGGCCGCTCACCAGTCGCTACCTGTCGCTATCCCTTGTTAAATAAGGATCTATGTATGTTTGCTTTAGGGGTTAATTTATTTTTTCCTTTGAATCAGAAAGGAGTATTCTCCTATAAGCAAACTATTTGTTTTCTAAAGCGCTAATATAATTCCTAGATGAGCTTTTTTTTTGGGGGGGGGGGGGAACAATGTTAACCTTTTATCTATAATATGTGTGCAGAACGATAGATATAAAGACATATTTAAATGACAAAAGAAACATATCTAAGGTATTGCCTGTGTGTATTTAGCTCCCTCTCAAGCTAGCAGTTAATTCTCTGTTGATGCAACTCGGATGTTTTTATTCTGTCTAAATGCTGTAATTATCACCCAGTGCCGCAAAGCTTCAATTTTAAGCAATTAGGGCCAACTGAGTCATATCAACACTAGTTTATTCCTATGGGCAGAATAATTACTTGATACCTATTTAGAGGTAATAACGCTCATTCAGTGCTTACCCTCGGGGAATCTCACTTTCCCATCGCACGTGCCAGAGGTGGAGCTTTGCCTTGACAGTTCATTGTCGAGTGTGAAGCTTAAATTAATAACATTAATAACTGGCTTGTCAAGGGCCAGGTAGAGCGCATGGTGGTTTCAGTAAGTACACATAAAGGAACATTCTGAAATATAAATGAAATTGAACTCATTATGATTTTATATTTAATGTAATTGTAATTGTCCAAGTTTTTATTTGTTTAATCAGTGTGATGATCTCATAAAAATGGCCATTATTTAATAAATTACTTGGGACATTCTTATGCCAGAATAACAGATGTCAACTTGACCCATTCTATCAACATGATCTTTGGTGCTGGCTCCTTATGCCGACAGTTTTCCTGAATTTCACATGGACTTACTAATTAGAACTCTCTTTCAAATGAGTTAGGCCCTTATTTAACAAGGGATAGCGACAGGTAGCGACTGGTGAGTGACCGGTAATGACGGGCCCCGCCACGAGAACGCCGGCTCCCCACCACAATCACACATTTATCAAGCCAATCCTGCTTAGCGACTGAGATAGCGCCAGATAGCGACTCATTCATCATTATTCCAGCCTCAGCCCACAGCGCCAGCGTCTGACCTTGCACAGCGACAGGTATGACCTCTCGCTACCTGGCGCTCTCCAATGCATTTCTATGGAACAATCTTTAAATATTCATAAATAATTGTTATTAATGTTTTTTTTTTTTTAAATGTGAAAAATTCTATGACCACTTCTGCCATTTTAAATAATTTTTTAAGGTAAAAAAAAAAATGTACAGTATTGATATTACAGGTCTGATATTAATGTATTCATATTACAAAATTATTTTAAAAACTTGTTTTTTTTGGTTTCCAAAAATATGGTTGTTTGGGGGTTAAAAAACTACTTTTAACCCATCGCCGCCAGCGCTCTGGGGTTTAAACATGCATTTCACAGCGCGAGAATTTTTTGAGCGTGATTTGTTAATGAATATGGTGGAAGCCGGTCGCTCTGACCAGTCGCTATCATGCGCTCCCATACAGCGCGGAACCTGTCAAATAGCGACTCCTCACCCAATATTCAACATTACGGCAAACCGACTGAGTCGCTATCAACTACCGAACAACGGCGACTACTAGCAGGCGCTCTGAAAATGCCGCTACAGTCGCTCAACTGTCGCTACCTGTCGCTGTTAATGAATCGGCCTCTTAATTGCTAGTGGCTATGGGAAAACTGTCAGTGCTAAGTGCTGGACCAGAGCAAAATCAAACTGATGGAATGGGTCAGGCTGATGTCCTTGTCACTTGTCGTGGGCTGGCCTTAGGTTAATTGTTCCCCTCCAAACACACACAATGATCAATACAGATAGATAGAGAGAATAGTAAAAGAACAATAAAAGGTAAAATAGAAAAGAAATGACATAGAGAAACAATGAGATATATGGAGGGAAAGCAGGAAATGGAAAGTGGTGTTGGTATGTTTTTTATTTTTTACTTTTATACTTAGGTCATGAACATCCAGATCCACAACTCAACAATATCAGGCGGAAGTACTAACAGTAGGGTTGATTCAGACCCTTCTATGTTCCATTTCGTTTTTGTTCCTAAATGTGAACATTACACATTAGCTTTCATTAATGTGGACCAACAGTCAAAAATGACTTAAAGTGGACCAACACCCAGTGGTGATCACCTCCCTCACCGCGGGGCATCCGAGATCGGGGTGAAACCCCCCCCCCCAAAAGCCCCAAAAAACCTTACCTTATCGGCGACGGATCAGCCGCCGCCGCCGCCCGCGCGCCCCTCTAGCAGTGCGCGCGCCCGCGACGGCCGTTTGTGAATGGCCGGCGCGGGCGCGCGCCCTGTAAGAGGGACGTGCGGCAGCTCATGGATTTGCAGGCCGGTGCTGCTGAGCTTCCTGTTACTGTGCATTGTCAGGTATGTCAGTTGAATCCAGGCAGCAGCATGGCTGAGATGCTGGGGGAGGAAGCTCCAAAATGGCCACCTTCTTTTCCAGCTGTGCCTGGCTGTTGGTCCGGTTTAGGTATATAAGTGCACTCACATGATTCAGAGCCTCCATGGAGAGCGTCTCGTACTGTTTCCGTAGCTGTGTAAGCCATTAAGTGAGTAGTGCTCTCAAGGCCTATTCCACGGACAACGCTTTTGTATACGTTGAAGCGAAATGCTCGTCTCCTAGCGTTTTTAGAGTGTTTTTTCCTGTACCTTGCCACATTTAGCCCCTAAATTCCGTAATATTTTCATTTTTGTGAAATTTATACACAGTCGCTGGCTTTTTTGGTGGCTTGTACACATATTCAAACCTCTTTTTTTAACAGTTTCACATACCCTGGCCCTGCTAGTCAATTACTTACTTATTGCTGTGCCAAGTCTCTTCCAAACTATTTAGAACACCATGCTTGCCATGCATTCTTCTTTACTTCAACCTAGTTGTATATTTGGGATGCCCACATGGATATAATGTGGCAAGGCTTCCAGTGCCTGTGTTAAAGTGGAGCCGGCACTGCTCTAATACAGCAATTTTCCTTCTCAATGACAAAAAAAACACAGTCACAAAAGCCGCAACCAGACAGAAATGCTGAATGCTGGAAACGCTCGCCAAGGGCCACGCCACCACATCGTCACAGGACTCCATTCCGTTTCGGGCCACAGAGCCCGTAAGTGGAGCCGAAAATATCCTGTTTTATTAGCCTTTCTCGCAGGTAATCAAGGCTCTGAATCATGCGCAAGCGCTCACTAATTACTGCTTATACACATCAACGCTAAATAAAATAGCAAATTACAATTACAGCAAAGCAATTACACATTAGAGATGCAAACGCTAATACAAAGAAAAAAATGCAGGAGACTCTCAAAAATGGACATAAAAATTACACATACACATGCTGTAAGTAAGTGCAGATAAAAGAGGCTGTGAATCGACCTTAAAGTGGACCAACACCAAGGATTTTCACTATCCTGGGTGTTGGTCCACTTCAGCGGGGCATCCGAGATCACGGATGCCCCGCTGTGTGAAACCCCCCCAAAAGCCCCAAAGAACATACCTTTTCGGCGACGGACAAGCCGCCACCACCTCCCGTGCGTCCCTCTTACAGGGCGCGCCACCACGTCGGCCATTCACAAACGGCCGGCGCGGGCGCGCGCACTGCTAGAGGGGCGCGCGGGAGGAGGCGGCGGCTGATCCGTCGCCGATAAGGTAAGGTTTTTTGGGGCTTTTGGGGGGGTTTCACCCCACGGGACATCCCGATCTCGGATGCCCCGCGGTGAGGGAGGTGATCGACCCGGGAATCTTATAGATTCCCGGGCCGATCACCCCTGGGTGTTGGTTCACTTTAAAGCGGACCAACACCCAGGGGGGATCGGCCCGGGAATCTATAAGATTCTCGGGCCGATCAGATCCCTCCCCACGGGGCATCCGAAATCGGCGGGTCCGCCGCCGCCTCCCGCGTGCCCCTCTAGCAGGGTGCGCGGGTGCGCTCCCTGTAAGAGGGACGCGCGGGAGGCGGCGGCGGACACGCTCTGCTTGTCCGGTGCTGCCTCTTGCTTGTCCGCCGGCGGGGATTGGCTGCAGCGGCCACGTGGGAGCGGGGTGAGGTGAGTTTTTGGGGCTTTCTGGGGGGATAGTCAAAATCCTGGGTGTTGGTCCACTTTAATGTCCAGGGTAGCATGAACAACAAATACAGCCCTGCCTGGGCCATATCTAAAGCGGCCCTATACCCATATGCTTACCACTTCCTCATTCATGTATGGCTCCCAAACGCATGACTGCCAGTGACCAATCGGGATTGCCGAGTAAGCTTGCACATTAAACCTGAATGACTGCCGGCAGTCACATGATTAGTTGCTAAACAAGTGAATGAGGAAGTGGTGACTTGACTATAGCGCCTCTTTTTTTCTGCCTTCTGCTTGTCCCATGCTTTGTGTCAGGGGCTGCATCTTTCATTCACTGGTAATTTGCATTCCACAAAAAAACTCCCCACTCCAAGCATCAGCACACAACTCCAAGTATAAGTAAATATCACAGAATTTTATTAAGAAGCAGATAAACCTAATACACATATATATTGTTAAAAACACACATCCCAGCACAACAAGTGACAACAAATATTAAGAAAACATGAAACAAATCACACTAGTAAAAAGTAATTTCATCGCAAAATGCAAAGGTAATGAAATGTGCATAGGTAATGAAAATATCTGTACTAATTTAATATCTCCTCTAAAGTGCCTAATACAAAAGATTTTTTTTTAATTCTGAAAAGGAATTTAATCTCAAAGTGCAAATGCAGGCTGCAAATGCAAGCTATATAAGTAATGACGGTGCATATTATCTGTACTAACTGAATATCCCCTATAAAGGGCCTAGTGCAAGATTAATCATATAAAATATAAAAGAAATACTGGGTGGGAAACAGAGGTGCCTGCTATAACACAAATCTAGTGCAAACAGTTATGGCGCAATACTAAACACAAAAATATTTTGCCCTGTATAGCTGATAATTTGGGTAGTGCTGAAACAGAGATTGCGTGCTCCCACGCGTTCCGTGGCCTGGGAGAGGACAACTTCCTCATGGAGATGATAATTTGGAAACCCAATTGAGCTTTCTCCTTTCTGCCAATTCCCTTTTGAGGAGACTTTTACACTGAGACATATATGCATGAGTCATGTTCAGCTGCTGATGAGGCCCAGCAGAAGAGAGAGAGTTTACTAGGACTTATTAAGAAATATAAAGCAAGCTAAATGAAAGATGCATCGACTAACAGCCAGCAAGGAGAAAACAGAAAGCAGGCCGATGTAATAATGCCAGTTGTAGAGATGTATGCATTAAGAGGGTTATTTAAGAAACGCTAAAGCCAGGTAGTGCCATGTAGCACCTTGTAGTGTCGGGTGAACGCTGGGCGCAGTATGTGAAAACCATATATATGAAGGTCAATCTGCTCAGCGCCTTTAATAGCGTCATGTAGTGTCAATTGTATTACTAGCGGGGGCTCAGTGTAAATCACTGGCGCTGTATGTTCAGCAGTGCCATTTAGTACCTGTCGCTGAGTATAGCTCTCCCATACATTTCAAAGGTGTTTTATTTGGATTATAAATAGCGTTTTCCTGAAGTAATGTTCTACATTTTCGGTTCAAATCAATGTGTGGCCTCTCTAGCCCAGCAACCAAACACTTTTGTTGTGATTTTTTTTTTTATGCAGAATTGTATGTGCAGGTCTGGCATTGCAGTGTCAGTGTCACAGTGTTAAAACAATTTCATTCCATAAGTATTCTTGGTGTGCCACACACCCCGCTTCACTTTTAAATATTCTTCACTTATTGGGTTAACTCACCGCCAGGTGACGTAGTGCAAAGAGGAAGTCTTGTAACGAGCCCCCTTCCGGCCTATATATACCTGGTACCTCCCTTCAATCACGAGTATTTTTCTCTGTGCTTGACGACAAGACAGAAGATTGAAGTCTCCTGCTTACAGGTAGCCGGGGTCTTACCCCGGCACCCCCCTTTTGGTCTATTTCTGCCCGGTTTGAGTGTTTATACCTTGATGGTGGAATGGAAGCCTCCCAGCCTAGGCTGCTCACTGGGCAAATGGTAGATGGCACTATAGGTGCCTAGGAGCTTATCTCCTCCGCTCGACCTCATGCGTGGGGCAATGCGGCTATCCGGCATGGTGATCCGGAAATGGGATGCCCCTGTCCCGAGGGTCCCCTTAGCCCCTTACTCTCCCGTTACGGTCCCTTCTCCCTTCACTATGGGGGGGGGGGGGTAGAGGGTTGTGTATTATGTATGTGTTTTCACTGTATTACCTTTCATAACATATGTGTGTTTACTTTATGCATAGAACAGACTGCACAGCATGTGTGCACTCAGTCTGATATTTCTTCTTGGAGTTCCTCGGGCAGGTCTTTTTTAACAGTGTGGCCAGTGTTTTGGTCAGCTTTAGGGGGGCGGCTGGGGCAAACCGCGCTGGGCAGGTTGGCTTGCCGCCTGAGTTCCACAGCCCCCTCACGCCTCCCCCCTCCCCTGCTGGTCTCCTAGCGGCTGTTAGTGTGGCTGCGCTTGTGCCTTCTCCTCCCCCCTCCTCCGCCGCCTGCCTTGTGTGACGTTGTAGCGGCTCAGCTGGTTGTAATCCCTGAATGAATTGGCCGCGCTGACCGGGCTTAAGGGGGCGGGTCCCTGTGACGCGGTGACGGGGGCGTGGCGCCGGCGGTAGCGTCGTACGGCGGCCCCAGCCTCACTTCCTTCCTTTCTGGGTTAAAGGAAGTCACGTGGGGGGGGGGGGGGGGGGCGCTGCAGCACATGGTTCTGTTTACTTTTGTGGCTGCTGGCTGCTGCATCGTCCCTCCGGTTCTGCGCTCGGCTTTGTCAGGTAAGCGGCCCCACTCTGGTGGGGCCGTGAGTGGGATTTAGTGTCTGTATTGTATAGATAGTATAGATTGTGCTCTTTTAAAGGCACCTTGGTGCCATGCATAAGATATGTTTTGTCTTGTTACACTCATATGGGGATCTGATTGTTGGTTTTCCTTTCCTTTCAGATCCTGGGATCCCTGATTATGGCGGCCCTCCGGCTCTATGTTGCCTGGCTAGTCTTTCTTTTTAAGAAAAGAAAATTGGGATATTTTTATATGATAAAATATACACATATAATATATATATATATATTTATATATATATTTAGATTATTAAGGGGGACCTTCCTTTAAAAAAAAAAAAAAAAACCCTCCCTTCCGGGACATTTACAATAAGGGGGCATCCCAGGTTGGCCTATGCCTTAAAGCCCAAATAATTGCGAATACCATAAATCACCATATGGAGGCTTCCGTTATTGCCGGAAACGGTTCTTCTGAGCCGTTCAGGGGGTGCGTAAGATGTGGGGCTTCGCTTCCAGCTGATGATGTCTTTATTTGCATTCCTTGTGCAAAGCAGAGCATTGCACGTCAGTCTGTTGATCCGGCTGCTGCCCCGTCGCAACTTCCATCATCTCCTACCTCTCCCTCCCTGTTCCGGACCCCGCATGACACTGTCAAAAGTGGGGATTCGCAATCCGAGGTGACGGCAAGGTTGGCCAGCCTCCAGAAAGTATTGCCCATTAAAGCAGGGTTGAAGGCCTCTGCAAAACGGAAGCGCCTGACTCCGGTACCTTCGGCTCCACAGGACGAGTTATGTGAGCCTGTGGAATGGTCCGATGGCTCCCCGGACGAGGAAGAATTCCTGTTGGAGCCAGATGAGCCTGCAGATCAGCTTGAGGCTGATGCGATTGGCGATTGGTCGGCGGGGGTTGCCCTTGACACCCCCTCCATTCTGGCTCAAATGTTTGAAATTTTGAATTTAGATCCGCCTGAGGCTGTCACCCTGCCAAGGGGCCAGTTGTTTAAAGAGCCTCAGCCGCGTTGGGTTTTTCCCAGACAGCACCACTTTGAGAGGGTGGTCCTTAAGGAATGGGAACATCCCACGCGGTTATCTGGAATCCCTTCCAGTTGGGAAAAGCGTTATCCCTTCCCGCCAGAGTTGGTGAAGCTTTGGTCCGTCCCTCCTGACGTCGATACCCCTGTGCTAGGGCTCTCCAGCACGGCTATGGTACAGTCTGCTGAGACCACTGTCCCTAAAGATGGGGAGGATCGTCGGATTGACCAGTATGCTCGCCATGGTTTTATTTATGCTGGGTCAACGATGCGCCCGGTGTGTGCTTCGGCCCTTCTTCTATTGGCGGTCAGATCTGTAATCCAGGGGCTATACGAGGATCTTAATCCCGCTTGTAAAGAGTTTACTGCGCTTAAGCAGTGTGAATCTTTTGTGTCCTCAGGACGATGCGCTGGCTATGAGTAGCAAGACAGCGGCAATGCTGGTGGCTATTCGTCGGTCAGTATGGCTGCGACAGTGGTCGGCGGACTCAGCTTCTAAAAAGGTGCTCACAGCTCTCCCCTTTTTGGGGTTGCGTCTGTTCGGGGAGAAAATTGATTCAGTCGCAAAGGGTGGTAAGATGCCACAACGCAAGAGGCCTCGTCGTCCCTTTAGGGGGGCAGGTTCTGGTAGGCCTTCCTTTCGAGGATACAGAGCGAGTAGGGGAGCTTCCTTTCCCTCTACCAGCCGTACAGGTTGGACTCGGGGGAGGGGCCGTGGCCGTCCCGCTCAGTCCTGGGGCTCCAAGCCCAAACCTGCTGGTAAGCCCGCTCAGCAATGAGGGGCTGCCCTCACCCGTGCGGGTGGGGGGACGATTACGACACTTCTCCCAGGTTTGGAACCGGGAAGTTCCGGAAAGATGGATCCAGGAGATAGTGTTGTCCGGTTACAAGCTGGAATTCGAGTCTCGCCCTCCTTCACGGTTCTTTCGGTCTCGGGTGCCCATCGATCCTTTGGCCGCACAGGGGCTCCTGGCGTCGGTAAAGAATCTGTTAGAGATGGCGGTCATCCGGCCGGTACCGCGCTTAGAGATGGGCCTCGGTTTCTACTCCAATCTGTTCGCGGTCCCCAAGAAAGATGGGTCAGTTCGTCCCGTCTTGGACCTGAAGTTACTCAACAGGTTCATCCGGTTTCGGAAGTTTCGCATGGAAACCTTGCGTACTGCCGTCGGCTCTCTTCGGCAAGGGGACTTCATGACGTCCATAGACATCAAGGATGCTTACCTTCATGTTCCCATCTGCCACGCTCATCAACGTTTTCTTCGATTCGTGATGAAGGATCAGCATTATCAATTCGTGGCACTTCCGTTTGGCCTTACCTCAGCTCCAAGAGTGTTCACCAAGGTGCTGGCAGGGGTCATGGCCATTTTCAGATCTCGGGGCATTCGTGTCGTACCTTATTTGGACGACCTTCTCATCATGGCTCCGTCGCTCAATCAATCGGAGACAGACACCAGCATGGTGGTCTCCACGCTGGAAAGCTTTGGTTGGGTGATCAACTTCCCCAAGTCCTCCCTCGCTCCGGCCAGGGTGGTGTCTTTTCTGGGGATGCAGTTGGACTCTCATCAGCACAGAGTGTTTCTTCCCCAGTCCAAGATTCATCTGATTCAGGAGTTGGCTCGGGTCCTACTCTCCAATCCTCGGCCGTCCATCCATCTGGGGATGAGGCTGGTAGGGTTAATGGTTGCCTCCTTCGAGGCAGTTCCTTTTGCTCAATTCCACACGAGGACGCTTCAGCTTTATCTGTTGGCGTCTTGGGACCGGCAGCCTCGGTCGCTGGATCAGCCCTTCCAGTTGTCCTCCCGGGTCCGGCAGTCCCTCCAGTGGTGGTTGGTCTCGACCAATCTCGTGAAGGGCAGGTCTTTCCTGACCCCCCTTTGGGAAATTGTCACCACGGACGCCAGTCTGTCGGGATGGGGCGGATTCTGGAAGGAGCTGCAGTTCCAGGGGCAGTGGGGACCTCAAGAGGCCCACTTACCCATCAATATTCTGGAACTGAGAGCCATCCGTCGGGTGCTTGCTCTCCTGACTCACGTCCTGGGCCTTCCGGTCCAGGTGCGTTCAGACAATCGAACAGCAGTTGCTTACATCAATCATCAGGGAGGGACTCGCAGCCTGAGTGCTCTCAGGGAGGTGTCCCTGATCCTGACCTGGGCAGAGGCCCATGTTCCTTGTCTCTCGGCGGTATACATTCCAGGAGTGGAGGACCAGGAAGCGGACCGGTTGAGCAGGGGCTCTCCCCGTCTGGGAGAATGGGCTCTCCATCCTCGGGTGTTTCGCTCACTGTGTCTCCGATGGGGGACACCGGAGGTGGACCCGTTTGCCTCTCGTCACAATTGCAGGCTCCCGAACTTCGTGTCGCTCTCCCAGGATCCTCTGGCTCTGGCAGTGGACACCATGTCCCTGAGCTGGGGGGATCTGGGATTTCTATACCTGTTTCCTCCGATACCCATGCTAGGCAGGGTGCTTCGGAAGTTTGCTCTGGAAAGGGTGTCCGCCGTTCTCGTGGCCCCAAGGTGGCCAAGGCGAGTGTGGTTCGCAGACATCGTTCGGCTGGCAGTGGACCAGGTCGTTCTGCCTCTTCGGCCCGATCTGCTCACTCAGGGTCGATTGTGTTACCCCAATTTACCAGCGCTAGGTTTGACGGCCTGGCTGCTGAAACCTCCATCCTGAAGGAGGAGGGTCTTTCTGATTCAGTCGTTAAGACTCTGATCAGTGCTCGGAAGAGGTCTTCTTCTATCATCTACTATAGGACTTGGAAAGCCTATATCGCTTGGTGCGAGATAAGATCTTTTCCTTGTAGGGTCTTTTCGGTCTCCAGGATTCTGGAGTTTTTACAATCAGGGCTGGACTCTGGTCTTCAGCTTAGTACGTTGAAAGGGCAAGTTTCTGCCTTATCTATCTTTTTTCAGAAGCGTGTTGCGCTTCAGTCTTTAGTTAAAACTTTTTTCCAGGGGGTTACGCATGTGCGGCCTCCCAGGAAACCATTACTCCCGGTTTGGGATTTGAATTTGGTTCTTTCTGCTCTTCAGGCCCCTCCTTTTGAGCCTTTGCAAGATATTGCTTTGTCTACCCTGACTCAGAAGATTGTTTTCTTGGTAGCTATCACTTCGGTCCGGCGTGTCTCAGAGTTGGCGGCCTTGACTATCCAGGCGCCTTACTTTGAGAGGCATCAGGATAAAGTGGTCTTTCGGTTCAAGCCAGACTTTCTTCCCAAGGTTGTTTCTGCTTTTCATTTGAACCAAGACATTGTTCTTCCCTCCTTATGTCCTAATCCTAAGAATGACAAAGAGAGGGTGTTGCATTGTTTGGATGTAGTACGCTGTGTTAAGTACTACTTGATTATCACGTCTCCTTTTTGTAGGACGGATTCCTTTTTTGTTGTGCCCCATGGGCCTAAGAAGGGTTTGGCACCAGCCAAATCTGCCATTAGCAAGTGGATATGTCAGGCCGTTACTGCGGCCTATTCTGCTAAGGGGAAAGTTCCCCCTTTTCGTATCACTGCTCATTCTACTCGCGCCATTGGGGCGTCTTGGGCTTTTCAGCACCAAGCTTCTGTTGAACAAGTTTGTAAGGCCACCACTTGGTCTTCTGTTCATACTTTTTCTAAGTTTTACAAAGTTGATGTGCGAGCCTCAGCGGATGCTGTTTTTGGCCGCAAAGTTCTGCAGACTGCAGTCATTTAAGTTATGCTTCACCTGGCCTTGAGTTGCCCATCCCTTGTGGACACTGCTTTTGGACGTCCCAATAAGTGAAGAATATTTAAAAGTGAAGCGGGGTGTGTGGCACACCAAGAATAATACCATTTTGTGAGTACTCACCTGAAAAATGGATATTGTTGGTGTGCCACACACCCCGCTTCACTCCCACCCTTTTCGGTATTTCCGAAGCCTTTATATGGTGAAGCTTTTATTTATATCAAATTGATTTTGAGGTTACCGGTGGAATACTGGTACCTTGTCTTTCTGCTTTTTAATATACTGGTGATTGAAGGGAGGTACCAGGTATATATAGGCCGGAAGGGGGCTCGTTACACTACGTCACCTGGCGGTGAGTTAACCCAATAAATGAAGAATATTTAAAAGTGAAGCGGGGTGTGTGGCACACCAACAATATCCATTTTTCAGGTGAGTACTCACAAAATGGTATTTTTCGCTCTGGTGCTGGTGTTTAGAAACAGACTTTTGTCACATAACTTCTGGCACTCGGCGGTACAGCGCCCAGCTTTAGAGCACCGACGCTGATTGTGTTTAGTTTTTTCTTAAATATGGGTTTCAGCCCTGAGTGCTGGACGCACTTAACTGGCGCTACCTTTCGCTCGCTGCAGCGTTGTCCTCTAAGCGCCGCTATATAATATAGATGCTCACATTGCAATAAGTGGCGCTAGTCTTCAATTAGCCTCCCTATATGCATATATAGAGATGTTGCAAATCGTAGCTTCAAGGGACAGTCCAGGCGGTAAAGAAAAGGGCAAGTGAGAAGCGCGCTGTCAATGGCAGAGATTCTTGTCTAGACAGGGACTTTAACAAGCAAAACTTAACTAGTTAAACCGGACCTTCGCCATGCTTTATTGAAAAGCCCAAACCCTTAAAAAACGATTCCCCAGCATATAAAATTAAAATATTTTAAGTTTTTAGTCACTCATTATTCTTTCCCCCATTGGCTGCAACTCTGTTAAGGACTTTAGGATACAGTCAGAAGGAACTTCCTGTTTGCAGGCTGCCTGATGTTCCATGATCCGCCATCTTGGATGTTTAAAGGCTCATAACATGCAGTAGATGCAGGTAGGATGATTTTTAATGTGAGCAATCTGTATGTACAGGGTGTGGGGAACATATAGGATATGCTCTTATTCAGGGTGAAGGTCCGGATTAATGTGAGCAATCTGTATGTACAGGGTGTGGGAAACATATAAGATAGGCTCTTATTCAGAGTGAAGGTCCGCTTTAACGCGATAAACTTGCATTTAAGTTTTTTTCTGTTCTGTTCCATCAATGATAACTGAAAAATGTTAACACGTCTCTTTGTTGTCTGTTGCATCAACAACACTTTACAGATGATAAAATCATGTTCTTCTAAAATGCAATCGGTAGACTGGCCCAATATAGGACTTATATTTGCCTTGCTGTTTATAAATCAGAACCAATATTTTCCTTAGATATCGTCCGTAGAAGCTATGTCTGAAATCAGATTGTTAGAAGTTACGTTGAATTGGAAGAGTGACCACCATGGGATTTAGGCCCTTATTTAAGTAGGGATAGCGTCAGGTAGTGGCTGGTTAATGAGAGGTAGCGACAGGTAGCGACTGGTCAACGTCGGACACGGCACGAAATTACACATTTATCAAGCAGAATCTGTTTAGCGACTGGAATAGCGCCATGTAGCGTCTGATTCATCATTTTCACAGCCTCAGCGAACAGCGCCAGCGTTCAGCCTTGCACAGCACCAGGTATGACCTCTCGCTACCTGACGCTCTCCCATACATTTCAATGGACGATCCTTTTCTTCTCTTTAAACAGGTTTTTTTTTTTTCCCAAAAAATCACAAATAATTCTGTGACCTCTTCTGGCATTGAAATAGCAGTTTTTTCATAATTTTTTAAATATTTCTTCAGAAATGACATTACAGGTCTGCCATTAAAGTGTTCATGTTACAATGTTGCTACAATGTAATTCCATATGTTTTCGCTTTGTTACTAGTTGATAGATGCTTGAAAACAGACTTAAACACACCACCTCCTGCGCTCTGGGCTTCAAACAAGTATTTTTCAGCGCCAGAGATTTGTGAGGCTGTTTTTTTGCTGAGTCGGTCGCTATGAGCAGTCGCTAACATGCGCTCCCATACAGCGCTGTACTGGTCAAATAGCGACTCCTCACAATGTATTCAACATTACTGAACAGCGACTGAGTCGCTATAAAGTAGCGACTCACGGCCGAGCACAGTGACTACTAGCGGGCGCTCTGAAAATGCCGGCTACAGACGCTCATCTGTCGCTACCTGCCGCTAATAATGAATCAGCCTCCCCGTCTACTCTAGCTTCCTCGGCTCCCTTGGTTTCTGCTTAATATCTAGTGTAGGTGCTGCTTTTCCATGTGTGCAGGGTGCATGGAAGAATGAATTGGGAGGGGGTTTACTGTGCCCCTCAAGCTCTACACAGCAGGATTTAAAAATCCCCAAGGAGCAGCTGAGGGATATTACTAGCACTGTAGTGGGACAGCTGAGACACAAATCTGATAATCCCCACCCCGTCCTCCTGTCTATATCAAGTCTTATATTACAGATAGGGGATGGGGAGAATGATATTGCCACCCCCCCACCCCCAAACCAGTAATACAGACGGATTACGACAGGGCCTGAATGTGGGGACATTTTCAAATCTTGACGATGTAAAACTCATAAACATTTTCCTAGGGTAAAACTATATTTTAACTTTTGTCCGACAAGTAAATAATGATTAACTTTTTTAAATGTATAATGTTAGCAAGCAGATTTAGCACTTAAAGTGGACCAACACCCAGGATTTTGACTATCCTGGGTTTTGGTCCACTTCGGCGGGGCACCCCTATGTGAAACCCCCCAGAAAGCCCCAAAAACTCACCTCTCCTCGTTCCCACGTGACCGCCGCAGCCAATCCCCACCGACGGACAAAAGATCGCGCCCGCCGTCGCCTCACGCGCGTCACTCTTACAGGGCGCGCGCCCGCGCCGGCCATTCACAAACGGCCGGGGCGGGTGCGCGTCCTGCTAGAGGGAAGCGCGGGAGGCGGCGGCGGGCGCCGCTGGAGCGAGGATCAGGTAGGGATTTAGGGGTTTCTGGGGGGTTTCACACAGCGGGGCACCCCCGATCGGGGTGCCCCGCAGTCAGGGGTCTGATTGGTCCGGGAATCTTATAGATTCCTGGGCCGATTATGGGAGGGTGTTGGTCCACTTAACGCCCAACTCTACATTTTTAACTGTGAACAGAGCAAAAGTATTACAAGAGCTGCATTTAGTAGAAAAGTGAAGGTGATACATTTTATAGAATAACTGAATTTGGTTATTTATATTGAGGTATCACCTTATTCTTCACTTTTCCAAGTCAGCCAAAGTTTACCCCTTCCGCATTCACTGTGGGCTTGCACATCAAACCTTAACCCCTATCCCGCCACAGTAAGATTGGGGAATTCATTAGTTTGAAAAACTATAAGGGGACTATAGGTCAGAAACCCCCGCAACAAGGCCCTATTTTAAAACCACATATGCAAACAAGTTTATTAACCCTTGAGGTGCTTTACAGAAATTAAAGTGGACCAAAACCCACCGCGATGGATTCCCTCCCCCGGGGCATCCAAAATCAGGATGCCTCACTGTGTGAAGCCCCCCAGATTGCCCCATACACTTTGTTTTCCGATCCAACGGCGCATGTGCGAGCTGCGGCCGCATCCCTGCTATCCCATGCCCACGCCTGGCAGATGTGGATGCCCAGCACGGACACGCTCCCTATTAGAGGGTAGCGGGGCATGCGGCCATCAGTGCACTGATGGGACGAGCGGCCGTGCATGCGCCGTAGGACCAGGAAGAGGTGAGTTGGCTTTGGTGATCTGGGGGGCTCAACGCAGCAGGATACCCCGATCGAGGTGCCCTGGGGGAAAGGACCAAAACCCAGGATAGTCAAAATCCTGGGTTTTGGTCCACTTTAACACAATGCTGGAAGCAACATTGGAACATCATGTAATAGTATGTCATATGTCAGTAAAGGGGTTAAAAGAGCCAAACAGGAAGTAGGGCTTAATCTCAGTGTCGGGGGGTCACTTACAGTTAGTAAATGCAATTGTTACTAGGTCTCCCCACAGTTTATTATTAATAATAGTAATAATAATAATTACTATTCTAATTAACATATTTTTTGCCTTATAAGACGCACATGTCCATAGGATGCAGCCAGAATTTGGAGGAGGAAATAAGAAAAATAATATTCTGAACCAAATTTTGTGAACCAAATAGTAGGCAAGGTGCAGAATCCCCCAATAACAGACAGAGTGGCATCCCTCCTCCTAATCCCCATAGGCAGCATGGCATTCCCCCCTCCTAATCCCCATAGGCATTGTGGCACCCCCCTCCCATTCCCATAGGCAGTGTGGCATCCCCCCATTCCCTTAGGCAGCGTGGCATCCTTACTCCCATTCCCATAGGCATTGTGGCATCACCCCCTCCCATTCCCCATAGGCATTGTGGCATCCCTCCTCCCATTCTCCATAGGCATTGTGGCATCCCCCTCCCATTCCCCATAGGCATTGGGGCATCCCCCTCCCATTCCCCATACGCATTGTGGCATCCCCCTCCCATTCCCATAGGCAGTGTAGCATCCCCCCTCCCATTCCTATGGACAGTGTGGCATCCCTTCTCCCATTCCCATAGGCAGTACAGCATCCCCCTCCCATTCCCATAGACAGTGTGGCACCCCCTTCCATTCCCATAGGCATTGTGGCATCCCCCTCCCATTCCCATAGGCAGTGTGGCATCCCCCCTCCCATTCCCATAGGCAGTGTGGCATCCCCCTCCCATTCCCATAGGCAGTGTGGCACCCCCTTCCATAGGCAGTGTGGCATTCCCCCTCCCATTCCCATAGGCAGTGGGGCATCCCCCCTCCCATTCCCATAGGCAGCGTTGCATCCCCCTCCCATTCCCATAGGCAGTGTGGCATCCCTTCTTCCATTCCCATAGACAGTGTGGCATCCCTTCTCCCATTCCCATAGACAGTGTGGCACCCCCTTCCATTCCCATAGGAAGTGTGGCATCCCTTCTCCCATTCTCATAGTCAGTGTGGCATTCCCCCCCTCTTACTCCCCATAAACAGCAGAAGAAAAAGAAAAAAAGGCAACTCACATACGACGGTGCTCTCGTGTTGCTGGCCGGGCTGCCACACTATGGGAGGCCTAGAAGAAGACGGGAGCTGTCCCTGCCTCTGCTTCTTACTGGCTGGGACATGCAAACACCCGGCTCCGTACAGTGGGTGGGCATGGCCTTTTTACATTCACTCCATAAGGAGTATTCACATTCCCCCCACTAAGGGGGGGGGGGGATAAGGTAATCTTTGTTTACATAGCTCCAACATATTCCACAGCACTTTACAATCAGAGGGTTCATGTGCAGATAATAATTTACATAGCAACAAAACATGTAAACCAACAAAACAAAAGGAATGAGGGCCCTGATCACAAACTTACAATCTAAGAGAATGTGGGTGATACAAAAGGTAGTTAGTGCTTTGCATCATGTACCGGCAGAAATAAAAGTATATATAAACTATATGGGCCAGCCACAAGATGTTATAGTGCTTTTGGGAGCAAAGGATGTGGTGGATGTTGCATGATAAAGAATCAAAAAAATGATATAGAAGATGAGTTAGAGAAGAAGAGTTAGATTAGTGGATGTGGTAGGCTTCCCTTAAAAGATGTGTTTTGTCTGAAGGCTTTTTCAAATAAAGCAGAGTGGTGTGATGTGTTCATACAGTGTTAAGAAATTGTCAAGCACGATGGAAGAAAATACTAAAAACAGATTTCAGGATCCTGGAATACTGGATTGTGCTACATATAGACTTCAGGAGAACATGCCATTTAGGTGTCTGGCCCTGTAGCGATTGGCTAGTAAGGTCCTTCTTCAGAAATTGAAATCTGGCAAGCAAAGGGAGCTGGGTGGGACCTGCTAGCCCATCTACTGTCAAGACATATAGGCAATCCAGCAGTAAGATATCTACATTGTGTCTGGGAGTTGAAGAAAATAAACCATTTGAAGCGTAATAAATGCTTTCAGGCCAACTGAGCTGCTGCTTTTAACACCCTCATTCATTCCCTGCCCCCTTAGTCTCCTTCTTATCCCCCTGTACCCAGCCCTTCTGTACCCACAAGCCAGGCAACCCCACCCCCTAATACTATAGCCCCGGCATCATGGTTGGGGGGGGGCTGAGAACAAACATAGTATGAGAGCACACCTGACAACTGGATTTCATATGCAAATCAAAAAGATTATATTTATTAATGTACAGCAAAATATATCTAGGATCGTGGATTAAGGTCCACTTGAAGGATTACAAGTTATGTGGATGGACGGGGAAACACACTTGTGCTGCATAAATATATACAAAATTTACAATATATACAAATAAAAAGAACCTGAATACTGAGGTTGTACGGCGACTTTAGGTTCATTTTTGTAACAACAGTATTAGGCAAAATGTTGAAAATATTCTCTAGGTAGAATAGTGAGTTTATGCCACTTCTTAAAATTGTGCAGGATGCAAGAGTGTGGCGATACTTGAGGATTGTGTTTGAGGCACTTGTAAAATGTGCAGACTTCTCCTTTAAAGTGGACCAACACCCAGGATTTTCACTATCCTGGGTGTTGGTCCACTTCAGAGGGGCATCCGAAATCAGGATGTCCCGCTGTGTGAAACCCCCCAAAAGCCCCAAAAAAGTACCTTTTCTGCGACGAACAAGCCGCTGCCGACGCCTCCCGCGCGTCCCTCCTACAGGGCGCGCGGCAAGCGGCGGCTGATCCGTCGCCGATAAGGTAAGGTTTTTGGGGGCTTTTGGGGGGGTTTCACCCCGCGGGACATCCCGATCTCGGATGCCCCGCGGTGAGGGAGGTGATCGACCCGGGAATCCTATAGATTCCCGGGCCGATCACCTCTGGGTGTTGGTCCACTTTAAGAAAAATGCCCGGAGTGTCCAAAGAGTCCAAAGAGTCCCAAACTGCGCTGCTGCTGCAAGTTGTAGCTGATCGCTGACACGTTTCGGTTGTGTAGATAACCTTCGTCAGAGCGTCTTTGTTGTATGTAGTTCTGTCGGAGAGCAGTGCATGGGTGGGGGGGGGGCTGAACAAGGATGTCTTGGGCCAGGGGCTGGTGAAATACAGGGCTGATTTTTGGTCACAGATAGTATGTACTAAGTATAGTGTCAACTGCTTAAAAGGGTTGTTGAGTTTGTGAAGTAGGTTGCCTAGGCCAGATAATAGGCTTGTCTGAATAGGTGAGCTTTGAGGGCACTTTTAAGGTTTAGATGATTGTGGAAGGAGGACGTTCAAGAGTAATGGGGCATGTAAAGCCCTGCAGACTAGAGTGGGCCAAGATGCTCAGGGCTGTGGACAGGAGGAGGTCTTAGACAGAGCGGATGCTGCCTATGGGTTGGTATCTTTGGACTAGTGATGGAACGTAAGCAGGATCTTAGCCGGAGAGAGCTTTGTAGGTTAATGTTAGCATTTTAAATGTAATAATTTCAGATATTGGCAACCAGTGGAGGGGCTGACAGAAAGGATCAACAACTGAGAAGATGGATGGGGTGAGCAGCATAGGTGAGAAATACTGGAGGGGTACCAGTCTGTTGGCAGGTACACCATAGAAGTGAGTGCTGCAGTAGCCTATTCCGGATAAGACCAGGACATGCACTAATACAGTATTTAAGTGGTGTTGGGTGTGAGGAAAGGACGGATGCAGGAGATATTTTTTATGAGATGAGCTAAGACAGAAGCCAGCTAATGACTGAATGAGAGTCGTGAATGAGAGAGAGAAGTCCAGTCTAACACCAACACATCATGCTTGTGTAGCTGTAGTGATTTTGAGACCATTGATAGATGTTATATTCAAGACAGGAAGAGAATCGAATGGTGGGAAATGACAAGCAAATTTTAAATAAATGTAAAGCAGGCATGCACAACCTCACTTCTCTCAGTTGCAGCACCCCTAATTCTAAATGTTAGGGAATTGCAAAATTGAGCTTTCCCTGTCTGCAGTGCATGTGTTGCTAATAGGTTGCTGCTATCAATGAGCAGAGTGAAAGGCTGCCAGCACTCTGTTAACAAGTTATAACCCAAATATATGCAAAATGTTTTCAAAGAGGGCTTCAAACCAATAGTGTGGTCTGTGATATATGAAATCTAACCTTCTTATTTGGTTTGGGCACTTTCTGGTCTTTATTCAATTGTTAGCTGTTTAACCTCACCTATCCCCACTTCCTCCTACCTCACCTTGGTCCATCACACCACCGTCCTCTCTTAAGTTCACCTCTGCTCTCCTCACCTTTGGCCATCATAACTCTTCCTGTCTCACCTCTGCTGACCTCTGCTTACCTCCTTGGCACCTCTCCACACCTCAACTCTGCTTATCTTTTCATGCCTGGCCTCTGCCCACCACTTCCCACATAACTTCTGTCCATCAAACCTCTTTCCATCTCACCTCTGCCCATTTCTCCTATGCATACCTCCTCCTGTCTCACGTCTCCTCTTCCAACCCATGCCCCTCTCACTGTTACTCCCCTCATCTCTTCTAACCTCACCCTTGCCCACGTTCTCCTGCATCATATCAGTTGACCTCATCTCTGCCTACTTTTTCCCACCCCACCTCTGCTCATCTTATATACATAAAAGAATATAAAATTATTTTATGTTATGTTATTTAAGTTACAGCTTTCCTGCAGTAAACCATTTGCTCTTTCCATTTTACTGAAGGCCCATGAAGTGGAATTATAAGACAATGCGGCCCTTAGACCAAAACATTTAGTGTACCCCCAATGTAGAGATAGCTGTGAGGTAGTTTAAAACAAGAGATAAACAGGAAGATCTAGGCCTGAGTAGTATATTTTAGCGTCATCTGCATAGAAGTGATGTTGGAAGCCAAATGAGTTTATAAGTAGACCAAGACCATAGCATGAGACTGAGAAGGACAGAACCTTGTGGTACACCAACAGGCTGAGGGTAGAGGAGGAAAGTGTCGGAGTAGTAGTGGCCTTTAGAGTTGACGGTTGGTAGTTTGAAAGTGACTTTGGTAAGTGTGGTTTCAGTGAGCAAAATCAAGATCCGGGCAGATCTAGCAAGACGTTAGGATGCCACTTCTGAGTGTATGCACTGTTCCAAAACTTTGGATGAGAAAAGGAGCAGTGACAAATAGCAGTAACTGGCAATGACAGATAGGTCTATGGAGAGTTTTTATGATGAATGTGGTTATGGCCACATGTTTTGAATAGTTAAGGCGCATATCTCAAACTCCGGGCCCGTGGGCCGGAAGTGGCCCTTCAAGCCTTTTCAAGCAGACAGGTGCCCTTTTAGCTGGCTCAGGCTTTTTAAGGCTGCTGATACTGGCATCAAATCTCTGCGCATGTGTGTGGTTCTGGCAAGTGATGTGCCAGTACACTGAACTCCAGTGTGGAGCACGGTACTGCCTCTAATCCTGCCCCCAGAACCCGTACCTATAAAAGCGTTGGGGAAGAAGAGGGTAGTGTCTGCAACTGTTGTGTTTCAACCAGCAACTAGCTCTCACCACACCCAACCCATATAACCCACCCAACTTACTGCACAGGGGGGGGGGGGGAGAAAAAATAAGTCATTTTTTAAATTTCACTTTATCAAAATAAGTACGCGTCTGCATCTGTCCCGAGGCAAAGTAATTCTGGGCATGCATCTGTTCTGGGCAAAATAATTCTACATCTGCATCTGTACAGGGCAAAATAGTGATGTGTCTGTAACCATAGATTTGAATGCTCTTGTTTGCATTTTGTTTTGCATTTTTTTGGGGGCCCTTTCAAGGCGTCTCGAAAGCTGCTGTGGCGCTCAGTGAAAATGAGCTTGACACCCGTGAGTTAAGGGAAGGTGTCTGGGGAAGTACGAAATGGAGCTCTAATGACAACAAGAGCAATCTTCAGCAGACCTCGAATACACAGAGCCCAGAACCTAAGAGCAACTGTGGTCATCATCCTTGCAGATTATGCCTCTGGAATGATCTCCTATTGGCACTATACAAATAAAGGGCGCACTAATTGCAATACAATAAAAAAGTAAGTTTACTTAGAGAAATAAATTGGTTGTGTGTGTAAAATTAACTTTCTATTGCAATTAATGGTGTGTGCCCTTTATTTGTACAGTTTTAATCCTTTCCCCAGTGGTCGGGGAGGACTAATGATGCATGAGAAATTCAGATGTGAAGAAAAGATGCTAAAAAGGTGGTGGGGGCTGTGGATGTTAGAAAAGAGGCCAAAGAAGGTGACGGGAAGATGAAGCTGGAAGATGGATCAAAGGCTGGTAGCATTGGTTCATAGTTAGGAAATAAGCACCAGGTATGTGCAGGTGGATTTGGATTGTGGCCAAGAGACATACTGTGGTTGTTGTATTTGGTTCAAAGTCAAAAGCGGAAGTCGTTGGAGCAATCCACAGTCAGAAGCGAGGTTGTACAAAAACATGATAGAAGTTCAAGATCACCGGCACTAGATCAATGATGAAGAGCCGTTTTTTAGGCCAGTTCTCATCTTGATTTATAGGCAAGCTGGCAAATGCACTGGTGTCTACACGACCCAGCATTTGAGTGCTTACGATGGTAGAGAAGCTTCTGAAGACATCACTTTCCATGATGTAAGGAGTTAGGCTGGTGACCAGACTTTTTGGTAGTGCCTTGGAGGTTGCTTTCCTGCCTACCTATTTTTTTCGAATCTGAGTCTCCATTGG
Organism: Gastrophryne carolinensis; assembly: GCA_027917425.1. Classification (NCBI taxonomy): domain Eukaryota; kingdom Metazoa; phylum Chordata; class Amphibia; order Anura; family Microhylidae; genus Gastrophryne; species Gastrophryne carolinensis. The sequence goes on from CM051243.1 coordinate 169,735,274, forward strand.
CTTTTGAAGGACATGGTGAAGAAAAGGCTACATGCTTTACATGATATTGGACTGACCACCAGAGGATTCTAAAAAGACAATGTGGTAGCTCCTGGGAGCTTCTTCACTTTTTAGCCATAGATCTGGTGCCGTTTCATACTGTTTCCTATTGTAATCCTCAGGGCTTCATGAGTTCATTTTACTCTCTGCCAGTTTATAAAATGCTTATGGAAAATAAGTGTCACGGGGACCACGAGCCACTCACCCGGCCTTCGGTCCCGCGCCGGCTGCAGTCGGTCGGCCGGAGCGCTGGCTGGGCGGCGTTCTCGGCAGGCGGCGGCTCGACGGCTTCCGCCCCTGACCGCCGCTCGGCTGTTTCCGCTGCGAGCAGCCGCTCGGCTCGGGCGGCTCCGTCACTAGCGGCGTCTGGAGCGGCCGCGTCCCTGGCATCGCGGCGCGCTCCTGACGGCCAGGATCGTGCTCGCGCGCGCACTCCGGATTTATGCCCTCCGGCGGCGCTGCACACAGCGCGCCCGCCGGAGGTAATCAGTTCTGGGCCAATGAGCCCAAGGTTGCTTTTGGGCGGAACGCCCTGTGGTTTGAATGGGGCAATCAGCCCCAGGTTCCTAGTCTGCACCAATCATGTCCCTCAATCTGGTCGGCCACTTCCTATAAAGGTGTTCCTATTACATTTGATCCTTGCCCGTGATAGCATGCTGCTGGGTGTGAATTGGTGTCTGTTCCGTCTACGTTATCTTGTCGTGTATGACCATCCTTGATTGCTGCCTGGACCGACCTTAGCCTGTTTCCCTGACCACGATTTCTGCCTGCTCCTCTGTACTACGTATCTGTGATTCCCCGGTTTGACCTTTGGCTCGACTCGACTATTCTTCTGTCTCATCCTCCTGTACTGCGCTTCATTGGACTGATCTACCGTGTATGACCCCTGCCCGTTTGACCTTGCCCAGTCTCGTTCCTGGTTCGTTTGCCTTCCCCTGCATAAGTCTGCATCCTTTGTGCTAAGAAGTCCTGGGGGCAACCGTGCCCGGTGAGGCATGTCCAGCGTCCCGGCAAACGGGGGCTTGTCTATAGGCGAAGCTAGCAGCGGAGATTGGGGGTTGCAGACTTAATTGGAAGGTGGGCGTCCCACGGGACCTGACACTGAGGAATAGAAAAACACTATAGAAATTCATAATACTGGGGGTGTCCAAGCATTTTTATGTGGCCCTCTGGCAAGTACCGTGGCGGCATGGTGGCCGCTTCTAGCTGGCCTGGTCACTCCAAGGCTTCTGGCACCAGCAGCCCATCTTTACATCTGTGTGTGCCACTGGTATGAAGACCAATCGGTTCCGGCTGGATATTGTTGAGGATGCGGACAGCCAAAGGAAAGAAACCCTTCCTAGACCTAGAAGTCCTGCAAGCTGGGACTGCAAGACGTCGCCCAGATGGTAAGTAATGGAATAGGGCGTGTCCAGGGTGGGACGGACCCCGGAGTATCTTTCCAGCCCGCGTCTTGATTCTGTGGTTGTGCAGTTCCTGTAGGGATGGTAAGGGGGCTCCGATTATTCTTTCTACTGTCTTTATTGTTCTTTGGAGTCTACACTTGTCTATTTTTGTAGCTCCTTTGAACCAGACAGAGAAAGAAAAACACAGAACAGAACTAATGACGGCATTGAAGAAGAGCGCAAGCAACCTTTTCAACAGGCCAGCCTTCTTCAGTTGCCTCAGGATTTTGGAAACAACTGTGTGTGCCGTGTCAGGGCTGGGTAAGTAAATCAAAGGATGCTATGAGGAGGTGAGCGTTTGAGTGCTTTTGACCTTTGAATATAAATGTGAGCAGTACAGCCTATAGGCATGTGCCCATTGAGCCTAATGCTAAATGCAGTCCTGTATGTTTCTTATTAATAAAATGTGCTTTCAATTAAATGCGGCTGTGCAACATTGCGTGGGGTTATTCTCTTTTCTGTTAACATAACAAACATACACGAGCAACGTGTTCACATATAGCGTATTAGAAACTTGGAAATTTGCCAATCACATTTTGTGTTTCAGATGTTCTGTATCTGTGTATGCATGAGCCATTTAATTCCTTCTGCATAGGTTACTGCTTCTAGGGACAAATTCTATTTGCATAAAAGCTTTGGCTGTATCTTCTCACTGAAGTAAAACACATAAAAGCATCCTGATACATTTTCAGTGCATGCATGGCTGCCCCTATTTAAAAATCTGCATACATCTTCACATCTGGGAGTTTTTCCTATAAAAAGGGACCAGCTAATCAATGGCATAACACTTCCTCGCTGTGGATGGTGAATGGCTGAAGAAAGAAGATGCTAGCATGGTGATTACTTTTTGGCTGGGCACAACACTGTACAGCACACCATACACATACCTTCCAACTTTTCAGGGTGGGAAAGTGGGACGATTGTTAAATGAAGCCACGCCCCCTCTTTGAGGAGATACATTGTAACATTTACAACAATAGAAACACGTTGAATAGGCGAATGAATCATTTATTGATGCAGATCTGCATGTTACACCTCAAAGTGGGACAAATGAGAACAATGATGCGCAGGGGGACATGGACTCAAAAGAGGGACATTCCCCCCAAATCAGCGAAAATTGGGAGGTATGCATGCACCATATTCAGTGCTGAGCTGTTCAGGGTGCTTCCCGGTTGGTAAGAAGTGTAGACAGTACAAGAAAAAGCTTGCTAGAGTTAAACAGGTGGATGCAATGTTCAGAAACAAAAGTTGTAGGAAAAGTAAAAAAGAGGGACCTGCTGAGCAAGCTGGGAGCTTTCTTTTCCTGAATGGGGTAGAGAATCAAGGTCCCAGTAAGTAGTCCTGCCAAATTTTAGGCCAAGTGTACTAGGGCAAGGCACAAACCTTTTTTGAATAACTCGAGCTTTATATATGGAGAGGAAGTTCAGTTCTTCAATAACCTTTTTCCTTCTTGCAGTTCAGCATTATATTGCCTTCAAAAGATGATAGCTGAATATAAACCAAATTGAAGGTCCCACTCCTCCAAAAATCCCCCTTACAGATGTGGCACCAAGACCAAATATGTAAAAATATATAAATGTTTATTAATAGCTATGTGAACATGATTACATACATGAAAAGACTCTTTAAAAAACATAGACACAAACAACAATACATGTGGGGAAGGGCAGGATCTTCTAATAGGGGGCAAAGGGCTGGTGTCTAATAATCTTAATATAAAGCAAATAAATAGAGTAACCCAGCCAGTCTTATATTAAAGTGCTAAAGTGCATCTCAACTCCTATAATTATTATACTAATATCACCAAACTATATCCTAATCTATAATGAAATAACCTATAATACATCTATAAACCCACTTGTGTAATAAATTTGAGGACAAGCCGGGAACGACAAAAGACAAATGTGATCCATGTAATAAGAAATACCTTAACCGTGAACACGACTGCCAGCCAACTGTCCCAGCGTCTACGCGTAACGTGACGTAACGCGTCACTTCCTCAGGACATAAGATGATAGGTTGAGCAGATTTGATCTTACCACTCACCTGGCTTGTCAAAAATGACTTGTGGATAGTGTTGGGCGAAACCAAACTGCAAAGTTCAGGTTCTTACCAAACTTTGCGAGTTCGGGTTCTCAAGCCTGAACACAAATTGCAGCTAGAAGTCCTTGCTCAAGTTCGGCATTTGCCCTAAACCAGAAACGTGTGAAAGTGTCACCTAAAGTGTGCAGCAGCAAGAAGCCCTGCAATGCCATCGTCGGTTGGTCGGCGTTCCGCTGTTAAAATGTCCCCAGCAGGGGCTTCAGAAAAATGTGCTCACTTTTGAGCAGTTTGCTCAACACCACTGGACAGATCTAATAGGCAGTTGGGGGGGGGGGGGAGTTTGACATCCCCATGAGTGATACTGCCCATACAACCTCCAGAAGATCAACATCATGTGGATATACTTATGTACTCCCTTAATCCCTGGGATGGAGTCCTTGGGTGACCACAATGCTTTACTGCCCTGCTTCTTTGATTGACCTTCCAGTATTTTTTGACAGGAGGGTATCTCTAAAGCAGAGCTAAACTCTCTCTTGAAACTTGGGCCCTTATTTAACAAGGAATAGCGACAGGTAGCGACTGGTGAGCGCCCGGAAATGACGGGCCCGCCACGAGAACGCCGGCTCCCTACCACAATCACACATTTATCAAGGCAATCCTGCTTAGCGACTGAGATAGCGCCATATAGCCACTCATTCATCATTATTCCAGCCTCAGCCCACAGCGCCAGCGTCCGGCCTTGAACAGTGACAGGTATGACCTCTCGCTACCTGGCGCTCTCCAATGCATTTCAAAGGAACAATCTTTAAATATTAATTGTTATTAATTTTTTTTTTTTAAATGTGAAAAATTCTGTGACCACTTCTGCCATTTTAAATAATTTTTTTAAGTTAAAAAAAAAAAAATGTACAGAATTGATATTACAGGTCTGATATTAATGTATTCATATTACAAAATTATTTAAAAAACTTGTTTTTTTTGGTTTTCAAAAATATGGTTGTTTGGGGGTTAAAAAACTACTTTTAACCCATCGCCGCCAGCGCTCTGGGGTTTAAACATGCATTTTACAGCGCGAGAATTTTTTGAGCGTGATTTGTTAATGAATATGGTGGCAGCTGGTCGCTATGGCCAGTCGCTATCATGCGCTCCCATACAGCGCGGAACCTGTCAAATAGCGACTCCTCACCCAATATTCAACATTACGGCAAACCGACTGAGTCGCTATCAACTACCGAACAACGGCCAAGCACAGCAACTACTAGCGGGCGCTCTGAAAATGCCGCTACAGTCACTCAACTGTCACTACCTGCCGCTATTAATGAATCGGCCTCTTGGTGCCAAAGAGGGTCTTGGTCCACTGGGACAGTAAACTAACTTAGCCTACCCTCAAGCCATTTGTGAGCCCTACATTAGACTTGTATTCACCTTTCCCCCAAGAGAGCTCGGTATGATGGCAGACAGCCATTTCATTAAGAACTTCGTTGTGTAGCTGGTGAATTCAGGACAACATAATTGAGTGGGTTAGGGTCATTGCAGGCCCCAACATAAAAAGGGGAGGAATGAGAGGTACTTTAATATATACAAATCCAAAGAATGCTTAATAAAAGGAGGTGTAGGGTTGACATTAGAGGAAAAGAGCAGAAAAATGTTAGTACTGGACAGACAGAGGTTTCTGGTGCTGAACATAAACGTGTGGGAAATGGTTATATTATATTTGTACCCTTACACAATATAGCCTGAAATTGGGCTTAATTATAGAACGTTTCGGTCAAGGGAGAAATACGGGGGCTGCTATAGCTAATCTCCTAAAGAATGTTAACATGCCTCCCGGCCTGCTTCAATGCTTCAGTGCAGATTAGGAGCTCTGACTCTTCTCACGATTGATAAGGGCATGAAAAGACATCTAAATACACAAGAATAAAAACAACACAAGGCATGGAAACATATCTTAGTACATAATGAAAAAAACAACACAAGCCATGAGCCTGCATAGTACATAATAAAAAACTAACACAAGGCATGAAAGCATATCTCAATACATAATGAAAAACACTAATGGAAACATATCTCGGAACATAATGAAAAAAGAATTGTGCAACGCATAAAAACATCTCTTCATTCAAAGTGGACCAACACCCACGGGTGATCGGCCCGGGAATCTATAAGATTCCCGGGCCGATCACCTCCCTCCCCGCGGGACATCCGAGATCGGGATGTCCCGCGGGGTGAAACCCCCCCAAACACCCCAAACCCCTTACCGCCGCCGCCTCCCTCGCGCCCCTCTAGGCGTGCGCGCGCCCGCGCCGGCCGTCTGCGAATGCGCGCGTGTCGAGAGGGACGCGCGGGAGGCGGCGGCGGAGGAGCCGCTTGTCCGCGGCTTGTCCGTCGGCGCTGGGAGCGGGGAGAGGTGAGTTTTTCGGGGGGTTCGGGGGGGTTTCACACAGCGGGGCACCCCGATCGGGGGTGCCCCATCGAAGTGGACCAAGACCCAGGATAGTCAAAATCCTGGGTGTTGGTCCACTTTAAAGAAACACAACACAACGAATGGAAAGGAACCTGAGTATATAATGAAAAAACACAATGCATGAATATGTAGCTCAGTGAAACTGCCCCCCGATTGCCTAATACACTCACCACAAGCTCTCATCACATCTCCACGATGTGGCCACATCCCCAGTATACCTCTAGCTAGGTGCACATGTGTCACTCACTCCATTCTGATTTCCTTGCTGCAGGGCTATATTAAGTGTGGTGGAGGCCCCTGGGCACAAAGGCCCCCAGATACAGTATAGTAAAGTAATAGTCCAGCCAAGCAACTGATTGGTGGTTGTCTGGCACCCGCCTACTTACTGGAACATCAGATGGAGTCCCTTGTGCCATCCATGTGCGGGTGCGTGCTGCTCGGGAACTCCTGCTTTGCCATTCTGGGCGGGTGGGGGGGGGGTAGTGTAGGCCCAGCTGGTCCAGCAGAAAACAGTTCCCTGCATTGAGCTGCCAGCGGCTGTGCTTGGTGGCTTATGTGCAGTGACAGCTCTGCACGCACCCATCATTGTAGTGTTGCTGATGGCGGCTTTGCTGCTCTAGACTCTCCGTCCTGCCCTGTGGTGGCTTAGGCTGCAGGTTTGCAAAAAAACAAAAAGGCTTGTCCAGGCACACCCCCTCTGCTGCCAATAGCTTTGTTGCTGGCCCCGTGGCCCATCAGACCAAAGGCTGAAAAGCCTTCTGAACAAGACCATAACCCAAACGCACCACAGGAAATTTGAAATCGGAAAGTCCAACCAAAGAGGAACAACAAGTAAAATGCTTGGGTGGTGTTCGTCTTTGAATAAAGCATCTGAAAAAAAATAAAGAATATGAAAAAAGACCTTCCTGTCTGAAGGTTAAGGTGTATAGACATCACCCTGGTAGCACCTACATCCGAAAAGTGCCCCACAGGGCCAGAGAAGACTCCCCCCCCTCAAACCTCAAATGTGCCATTGTGAGTGAGGAAAACCTTTAGCTAAACTCTTTAGCTAAACTCTGTGTACTCCTCATTGGATTGTGTTCTTCTTTGAAGGGAGTCCCATTGTCTTGCCCCCTTTCTTATCACTTCCCCAGAGAAACTAAGACCCTGCAATTGGCTGCCAATAGTTACATGGTCTGAAGTCCTCCTCCAGAACTCTGAGTACGGACCACTTAACCGCCAGCGGACATTCAGGATGTGGCTGACCTTCACCCTGAATAAGATTCTATTTTCTATGTTTCCCTCACCCCCTACATACAGATTGCCCACATTAAAAATCATCCAACTTGCACCTGTTGCGTTCTTTTAACTTTTTAACGTCCAAGATGAAGGCCCGTGTCTTCTGGATATGCCGCTCTGCATTCTGGGATTGCTGACCTATTCCTGATCTCAGCTCTGCTCTGTCTGTGCGAAGCACATCTAGAGCCTGCTCCTCTGCACATGCCCACCCCCCTTCCTCTCCTCAGTTTGCTGTGCCCATATCCTAGAGTCCTGAACAGAGTTGCAGCCCAGTAGGGGAAAGAATAATAAGTATACAACTAAAAACTTAAAAGTATATTAACTTTAGATGCTGGGGCATAGTTTTTTAAGGGTTTGGGCATTTAATTAAATGATGCTGAAGGTCCGGTTTAAAGTGGACCATCACCCAGGATTTTGACTATCCTGGGTTTTGGTCCACTTCCCCGGAGCACCCTGATCGGGGGTGCCCTGCTTTGTGAAATCCCCCAGATCGCCCGATTCAACTCACCTCACCCCGCTCCTATGGTGCATGCGCGGCTGCTCGGCCAATCAGCGCTTGGAGCCGCTGAGGTATGTGCCTCAAAGCGGCGTCAAACCTCAGTGGCTCCGAGCACGCTGGCAGCCGCATCTTGCGCTTCCCTCTAACAGGGATACAAAAGTCTTAAAGGAGCCACAGCACTCAAACCAGTTAGCTTGCTGACCAAGCTACAATCTGTCACAAAACTTGGTTAAAGTGGACCAACACCCAGGATTTTGACTATCCTGGGTATTGGTCCACTTCCGCGGGGCACCCCGATCGTGGGTGTGAAACCCCCCAGAAAGCCCCAAAAACTCACCTGACCCTGCTCCCACGTGACTCGCTCGTCCAATCGCCGCCGCCGGACAAGGAGAGGCACCGCCGGACAAGCTGAGTGCGGACCACCGCTGCCTCCCGCGCGTCCCTCTTACAGGGAGCGCGCCCGCGCCGGCCATTCACAAACGCCCGGCGCAGGTGCGCACCCTGCTAGAGGGACGCGTGGGATGCGGCGACGGCCCGCGCATGCGCCGCTGGAACGAGGATCGGGGTGCCCCACAGTCAGGGAGCTGATCGGTCCGGGAATCTTATAGATTCCCGGGCCGATCAGGGGAGGGTGTTGCTCCACTTTAAAAACAGAGGGCTCGGTCACATACATCTGCAGAAGTAGTTGAAGCTGCACCACCATGCGCCAAGGTGCCTCTTTGGGGTGCAGTCCTAACTCTAATCTCTGAGAGCCCCATTTGGGACATACAATGCAATAGATAAATTGGGAGCAGGCTTACCTGAGGTTGCCCTAAACCTCGTGTGCATCCCATGGGGTGGAAGGGTCGAAGACCTTGCAATACAGCCTAGACCCCACACACCATGTGCTTGCACAAATTCAAAAGAAACAAAGGAGGGGTGGCAGCCGCTCAGACCATTTTATAACTAACCTGGGAGGTGCACATTAGCAGGGCATTTAGGATACAAAAGTCTTAAAGGAGCCACAACACTCAAAGCAGTTGTGGCTCCTTTAAGACTTCTGTATCCTAATTGCCCTGCTAACGTGCACCTCCCAGGTTAGTTATAAAATGGTCTGAGCAGCTGCCACCCCTCCTTTGTCCCTCTAACAGGGAGCACGCCCGCGGCGGCCATTCACAAATGGGCGGCACAGGCACGCGTCCTGCTAGAGAGAAGCACGAAATGCGGCCGTGGCCCGCACATGCGCCATTGGACCGGGATTCAGGTAAGTGCAGCGGGCGTCCTGGGGGGTTTCACACAGCGGGGCATCCCGATTTTGGATGCTCTGCGGGGAGGGATTGGATTGGCCTGGGAATCTTATAGATTCCCGGGCCAATCCAGCAGGGTGTTGGTCCACTTTAAGTACAGAGACTTAAAGCAATTTTGTTTGTGCACTACAAACAAAAAAGGTGTAGCGTGTAAGAGCACCAGCAGTTCCGCATAATATGTATCAGTATATAATGTAATAAATGTCTTTGAATTCTGTCGCCTGCCGTACTGATGGCTTCATTACAGCAAGAACTAGCTCAGCCCACAAAATGTCTGCCTCGGCTTTGCGTCACAACAGATAAAACAGATGTTACTCCACTGACAAAGCCTTACTTCCCGGCTTCCACACCAGGCATCAGCGATCTGCAATTTATTTTTTTTTTTACTAGGATCATATGTTGTAGCCTCGCTTGCATGTCCCTATTCCTAGAAACTGAGATGGTGACTGTGATAAGTGCTAGCACAATGGTTCTAGGCCAGCTGCTTTGTATTTGCACACTTCCCTGCAGACCTGTTCTCCTTCTCCCCATCATTCACACTCTCCGTCTCTCTCCCCGAATCCCATCTACTGTTCTCCATATGCTGCAGATTGATTCATTTCTCAATTACCCCCCTTTATCCATTCCTTCCCCCTCCCTTCCAGCTGCTCTCCTTGGAATGCTGCAGATTGATTCATTTCTCAGATAAGTGCAATATCTAACCCTATTCCTCCACCCCCCTCCCCTCTGATTGCTCGCCCACCCCCCTTCTTTTTCTATATCTCCCCTTCTCCCCCTTTATCTCCTCTCCCTCCTCTGTCTGTCAGTAGAAGTGATTCCTCTCCGCAAATGCCTCCTGCATTCCCCATGTTGTAACCTCCATGGAATGTTCAAACTCGTTACAGATGTGTTCCCACTCTTCCTGCTGGGCTCTTGCCTTAACTCATACGCTGCCTCTCGGAATAAGTTAACATTAACCCCCCCCAACCCTATCCCGAATCAGTAGCCGAGATCAGCTAGGGCCCACAAGGTTTCTTAGCTGTAGCTGGTACTTAAAGGAGATAAAGGCAAGGGGATCTGCACAATACCCTATAATCATTAAAGCTATATAAAGCTCACCTCAAGAACACAGAATCATAGAGGGAGGCACTCAAGAAATTTATCAAAAAAATATATTTTATTCCATATCACTAAATTAATCACTACACATAACCACTACACAATTAAAATCCCTTAAAAAACACATAATGAGACAATATATATAAGACCAAAGTGGAAGTGTGTAGGCGATGGGGAGAGCACTGACGCACATAAATATCAATCAGCATCTACAGTATATTTAAAACACATAAACACAAGTGATCTAACAATGCAAATAACAATGTGCAAATCCTGCCTATGATCCGGATCCTATATCAAATAACTATAAAGTGCAACCAATCAATAGATACAAATACAATATATAATCACAAATAGAACCTACATGATTACCCAATACCTAAATGCCCTATAAGAAATATAAAAATGACCACAAAATACCTCACCAATGTAGATGCTAGTATCAATCAACCATTAAATACCAAATACAGCGCAAAAATACATCCAACCAAAATATACTCAAGGTATAACAGGTATGCCAGTAAAGGGTCTCCCCACCACCTACAGCACCAGGAGCCACGCGTTCCGTGGGTGTATCCCCCACTTCATCAGGCGCTTAAAGGAGCACTATCGCAAAATTGTGTAATATTAAAAATACATTCAAACACCTTGGCTAATGAGAGAAGGGGTCACCTTAACATACGAACTGAACAAATCTCCCGCCAAGCTTGTGGTTTTCTTCTCCTGGAAGGAATAAAATCCAGGGGTGGCAGGTTTAGTGTATCAGGGGTGACAGAACTTATCACCCCCGATTCCCTCTTCCTTCTATTAAAATTAAAAAAAAAGCAAGCCTGGCTGGATATTTCTTGATGCCGGGTGTATAAGTGACACCTCCACTCGCCATCCAGCATATTTATATGTATTTTTATCATTGGGCCATTTTTTCGCGATAGTGCTCCTTTAATCACTCGGTCACAGGGGGACACCAGTATAGTTGTATCCTTTATTCTAAGCTAACATGTTCTGAAAACTGCTTCAAATTTTAAGGGGTAAGTATAGGCTTAAGACAGATTAGCTTTCCTAATATATCCTGGGAAACAAAAAACGTTGTCACTTTAACTCTTTAGTCTCGGCTTTCCTTAGCGCTGATTCACATGGCTTTTATTTCCATGTGTATTTTAATAGGGATACTCGCAGGGGAATGCATTGCCCTTTGTTTATTCAATGTGCTCTATATTATTTAATGCAATAACAATGAATGGCACAACAAAGCAGCTCATAAAAGTGAGCCCACTGCAATGCAACACACCTAAACTCATTTTGGTTTTAAGGGAGATGCTGCCGAAAAAGCTAAATTTTGCTGACATCATCTGTCTGGCCAAGAAAATGATTGTAGCTAGATTTCCTCAGCGTACTCTGTTTTGAAGAAGTGACGTTACGTCACGAAACGCGTCGCTGGTCTTTTTTTGGGGGGGAAGTGGTGACCATTCCTATGCACATTATGGACACGTAAGATTGTTTACATTCTTGGAACATTTTTTCTATGATCTGTACCTACCTCATTTAGTAAGATAGTTTTGCACCTATTTATTATAGGTTTTTTGGGATTGATGCACTTTTGGAAGCACCTGACACTTTATCATGTATCTATATTTATATTAATTCATTTATATTAGATGTATTGGTCCCATTTGTCAACAGCACCCCTCATGGCAGTTTGTGTAATTGTTGTTTGTGTTTTTAATGGGTATTTTAATGTGATTTATTATGTTTTTATGAATTTCAATAAACTTTAGATCTACTTTAATTGTTGCGTGCCATTATAAGTCTCTGGATAGGGTTCCCTGTAAGGGGGACTGGGCATCCCCGTCTGTGTATCTAGTAGGCTAAACTGGCCCTTACCAGAGCAAGGCACCTAAAATATTAGAGTCTTATTTGGTGCCGTCCCAAAAAAATATTTTCCTTTAGATTTCCTCAGGGCTAGCATTTACATCCTTAGTAACTGCATAGAAGGGAAGGTGTAAAAGTCATAATAGTGGTTCTAAACACTTTAGGGCGCTTCCGGTCCGCATCCCCGGCATCCCTGCAGCTGAGACGTGCTCCCACAACCAGCCTTTCAGGTAGGCTGGGCACAGGTGCACACGTACTCCGCAGGAACAAAACGGGGGGTGGAGCCATCCCATCTCCCTATGCCGAAGCTCAGTCCAAAACAACGACTTTATGCTGTGCTTTAGAAAGCGCTGATTGGAAGATGCATTGTGGGAATGATAGAAAGGTGAGTTGAGTGGGCGGGGCATTCCAAATTGCGATACCCCAGGGACAAGAATAAATCCTAAAGTGTCCTAAAGAATAAATCCTAAAGTGTAAATTGTGGTGATTGCTCCATTTTAACCCCTTCTCCCAGGGACATCACAATTTAAAAAATAAGTTGGAAAGCCAAAACAGGCTGCATTGGTTAAAGAGTCTGTGATGCCCTATGCTCCTGATGGAACTATGGACGGTTGGGTTTGCTGGGTCTCTGCACTTTAACCCAGCTGACCTGATTGGTTGCCGTCCAAGAATTGGCCACTGTAGGGACCTGGTAATAACTAGGAACGCTTCAATTAATTAATAAGAATCCTTTAAATAGAATCAACCATACGTTAAGCTCTTTTATGGTTTCTACCCATTTAAGTACATTGGAAGTGCCATAATCTAAACAGACACAAGATGGTAGTAGTGGGTTTAGGCCATAGACTAACATTGTCCATAGACTAGAATGGGGAACATTCTAGAAGATGAGGTCAGAAGGGTTGTTAGTCATAACATGAGATAGACTAGTAACATAGTTACAACTGCACGGTAGTGATTGGTCAGAGGGTTTACCAACCATCCTATCAGATGTCGGACACGAGGTCGAACATGTGATAGAAGGTTCTGGAAGGTAGTGAGAAGGGATATAGGGAAGCCCCCAACCCAAAGAGTATGTGATTCACCATTTGAATTGTAAGGAGCAGGAGCACAGACTCGGTAACAGAGAGAGACAGGAGAGGTTCCAATCTAGGACATTATTTTCTATGGAAGCAATGCTGATGATTGTACCTGATATTGGACAGAACCAGAGATGTAACTGGAAGACATGTACTTGTTCCGTGTTTTGCCATTTGCTTGTGGAATAAATAAAGAGGATCTCTGCTTTCAACAGTTGGACTGCTGTACATCTTTCCAAGCGGCACCAGTGAGTACTTACCTTTCCCTGAAACCTTAACCCTTACCTACTCATAACACACACATCGGACACCTGGGCCCAGAAGAACCTGCTCCCTGCCGTCACGTGTCGGACACCCCGGTACGTGAGGGCTACACCACTATTAGGTGCAGTGCGGCAACACGGAACCCACAGTAAAATACATTTCTCTGCAGTGGGATCCACAGGTTTTGTTCAGTTACTCATGGGAAAACAGTGTGAATCACGGGAGGTGGGACACTGGCGTCATGAAGCTCCTCGACAGAGAAACTTACTTTGTGATCAGCAGTATGACCAGGAGATTGAGACTTCAGAGATCTTAGTGTACATCAACCATGTCAACCATTCCAAGAGGAATCTAGAAACAAGATTACTTTCTCTTAGTAAACTATCTCTTATAAATAACTGCTATTTCTTGCTTTATTTCAGAAAAGGTTACGCGTGGAATGATCCAAAGCAGTATACTTAGAAATGTGGGTAAGAGTGAAATCCTGAATTGTGATGCCCCTGTGAAGCCGATCAAAGCCTGGGTGGGTCAATTTCCTGGGTTTTGTCATGTCTTCATACCACTTAAAATAAGCCTTATAATATAAGGCTGCACCACAGCTACCTCCAAAGCAATTAAAGTGGACCTCCAGTCAGTAAACTGCTTCTCCTAAAGCCCTTGTCTGGCAATCAGCAATGTAAGCTATTTAAGAGGGCTTAACCTATGTAGACATTATGAAATAACAAGCAGATGATGCGATCCGGAACTGCATGGGAACTGCTGTCTTGCTTTATACTTGAGAAGCCAGCTTTTGAAAAACCCAGTCCTACAGTCAAATCTACACATTTCTGTGCAATCATCTCTTATTTCCAACTAGTAGTAGTAAGCAATCTGTAATGACTCATCATTGCTCTGCTCACAGCAGATATCTCATAGATACATGTTAGATACATTGCAGCTCTCCCCTCACATAGATTTCCTCCAGTAGCTGTTTATTCAGTGTGTGTTTCTGTGTTTGTGCACGCGCAGCATGACAGACATGATGCTCCATGTTGCTCCATGTTTCTATGGTATATATCTCTTTCATTGTGGTGTAGGCTTCTGCTGGCACAGCTCCCTCCTCATGCTCATATGTAAACAAGGCTGTTAGATGTATAACAAAATGTCTGCTCTCAGGTAGTTCAGGGGCATATTTTTCCACAACATCTGCATAAGTCCTCTCAGACAGCTCATGCCACTGATCATCAGAGGCGGGGTTTAGAAGAGCAGTTCAATAAACGTTCTTTTTTGCCTGGAGGTCCGCTTTAAGGCAGAAGCGCTCTGGTCCTCTAGAACAGTGGTCCTCAACCCTGTCCTCAAGTCCCACCAACATGTCATGTTTTTTGGATCTCCAAATAGCCAGCTCTATTGCTCAGAAGCTGCACTAATTACTCCACCTGTGCATCTTTGTGGAGATCTGCAAAACCTGGCCTGTTGGTGGGACTTGAGGACAGGGTTGGGGACCACTGCTTTAGAACACTGGCTTTACCAGCCACACCTTCAAAGCAAGGAACCGTGAACTGGGGTGTCTAAGAGGGCCTTGGAAGAGCAGAACTAGGCACTGGAGGAGTCTGCCAGCTGAGTTGCAATGCCGGTATTCTAGGACCCTTTTTGCAGCGTGGGGCCACCAAAACTATTGGGTGGTCTCAATCTAACCTTGTGTAGCACCTAATACACCAGATGTGGCATACACTAGGCTTAACCATTTCCGAGATAAGACAGGGCATCTGTCCCCAGTTGGTGCCTCAGGAAGTCCAATGTTTCTTTGTCCACCCTTGGAAAATAGACTTTCGAGATGGCCAAAACCTGATTTCCTGCTTATTGGAGAATGAGGCGAACCCCTGCCCTATCGGATTTACTTTCAGTGAGGTGTCAGCTAAAAGACCTGTTCCAAATGTTCATGTTTCCAATTACAGTGGCCTGGTATGAAACAGTTAATATGGTACTAATGAGACACGGTTCAAATTGAGGCTGTCTGTCAAGAGGAGATGGGTTAACAGAGAGTTAACCCACAAGTGACTGAATAGAAGCTGCAGATCCCCCCTGCAGAAAGTATTAACCCTTTAAACGCCAAGCACGTAGATTCCACATGCTTGCTTCTCCTACCGCTAAGTGCCAAGCACATGGAATCTACGTTCTTAGCATTTTCCCCAGCTAGCTTAAAGCGGACCTTCAGCATCATTTAAAGAAAAACCCCAAACCCTTAAAAAACTATTCCCCAGCATCTAAAATTAATATATTAAACATTTTTAGTCACTTACATTTTATTCTTTCCCTCACTGTCCTGCAACTCTGTTCTGCACTCTAGGATATGGGCGCCGCCATCTTGGTTCAGTAGCATCACATACTGAGGAGAGGAGAGGGTTCAAAAGTGCAGGGGAACAAGGATATAGCTGTGCTTTGCACAAACAGAGCAGAGCTGGGGTCAGGGAAAGGACAGCAATCCCAGAATGCAGAGCCACACAGTCAGGAGACACTTCCTGTATGCAGGCAGCCTGCACCTTCATGGGCATCCATCTTGGATGTTTAAAGTCTCAGAAAATGCAATAGCTGCAGGTAGGATGATTTTTAATGTGGGCAATTTGTATGTACAGGGTGGGGGAAACATATAATATAGGCTCTTATTTAGGGTGAAGGTCCGGTTTAAAAGAAAAACTCACCTCCGTTCTAGATCCAGTGCCTGGGTCTCTTCTTCGCACAGTGGGCCTCCGTTTACTGGCGACACAACCCCGGCTTCCTTTTAGTTTAAAACATGGTCTGAATCGCTAGGTACTGGAGCGCTAAAAGGAAGGCCGTGAAAACACTGTGGAAGCGCTGGGAAATGTGAGTTTATGGGGCCAGTCCTGGGGTTACCCAAGCATTGGTTGGTTTTGATCTGTTTTAACAGTGGAACTACGTACTTATTTTTAAAAAAAAATCACTGGGCTTTTTTATCTCCTCTCCCAAAAGTGACCAGGAAATGTCAAAAATTGTGCAGTTTTGCTCACCCCTGTGTGTTATGTGACTGGCAGCAACCCACAGACAGTGCCATGCAAATAAACACTAAGGACCACCACAGTGCACAGGAGCACTGAGTAGTCAGTAAATTGCCTGAACTCATGGTATTTCCATGGGGACTACATCTAAAAAAGCCAGCATCTCCAATAATAATTCAGAAAAATCATTTAATAGTGTCCGTTAATATACAGGATCCATTGTCATAGAGATGGATAAACACCTTTTAATCTTTAATTTAATTTTAATAGATGCTATTTAAAGTGGAGCAACACCCAGAATTTTGACTATCCTGGGTTTTGGTCCACTTGGGGTGGGGCACCCCGATCGGGTGTGTGAAACCCCCCAGAAAGCCCCAAAAACTCACCTCTCCCCGCTCCCACGTGACCGCTGCAGCCAATCCCCGCCGGTGGAAAAGCGGGAGGCAGGGACGGACAAGAGAGCGCGCCCGCCGCCGCCTCCCGTGCCTCACTCTTACAGGGCGCGCGCCCGTGCAGGCCATTGACAAACGGCCGATGCGGGTGCGCGTCCTGCTAGAGGGATGCCCGATCGGGGTGCCCCGCAGTCAGGGAGCTGATCAGTCCGGGAATCTTATAGATTCCCGGGCCGATCATGGGAGGGTGTTGGTCCACTTTAACACTTATTGAAAATGGAAAACCTGGCTGTGCAGTGACGGGCAGATTTGTACTAGCTGAGATGTTTATATGCTTCTATTTCTCAGCAGGAGGGTACAGGACACATGGGCCATGGCCACTGTGGGGTGTGGGTCCTTTAACGCTGCCCGAAAAGCTGGCTACAAACAGGACTGGCCAGAAATCTAATAAAATCCTGCAGACACTTGTCAGACAGAACATTTTGAAGAAAAGCATTTGTCTAGAAACCTAATCTGATTGCTACTGTTCTCCAAGACGCCACTGAAAGACTTTAGTTACTTCTGATCCATTTCTAGGAGTGCTTGGCTGATGAGACTGGTCAGATAGGTTGGACCTTTAGTTTATTATATCCTACAGGGCAGTAAAGGCTGTTTGAAGTCTTATCTTTGATTGGCACTGCTGAGATGTATTGGGACTGCCTTAAACACTTGTAGAATTGAGTAGGTAGCATCTCCACCAACACCCCATCAATCTCAGCAAGGTTGGTGTCAGATAAGCGATGGGACTTCAAACAATCATCTGCACTTATGTTAATGAGCTGGGGGTTGTAAATCATTCCCTTTCCTGAAAGGATTTTTTTGTTAATGGTCACATTTTTAATTGGAAAAATGAAACCAAGTCAGCAAGAATTATCTGCTGATAATATCTTTGTATATGCACACGCATATGCCCATATACCTGGACAAATGTTGCCACCCAACACCAAACTTTTGGTTCTCCTGATGCTTCCGTGTCTGGTCTAAACTGCTCTGGGGGGCTTCAGTACATGGAGAGATCCTTGCAAATCTCTAACATAGAGGCCGATTCATTAATAGCGCCAGGTAGCGACAGATGAGCGTCTGTTGCAGGCATTTTGAGAGCGCCCGCTAGCAGTCGCTGTGCTCAGCCGTGGGTCGCTACTTCATAGCGACTCAGTCGCTGTTCAGTAATGTTGAATACATTGTGAGGAGTCGCTATTTGACCAGTACAGCGCTGTATGGGAGCGCATGTTAGCGACTGCTCATAGCGACCGACTCACAACATATTCAAGAAAAAAACGCCTCACTGCTTATCTGCAGCCCAGAGCGCAGGAGGCGGTGTGATTAAAGTCTGTTTTTCAGCATCTATCCACTAGTAACAAAGCGAAAACATATGGAATTACATTGTAACAACATTGTAACATGAACACTTTAATGCCAGACCTGTAATGTAATTTCTGAAGAAATATATAAAAAAAGAAAAATTTGTCAAAAAACTGCTTATTCAATGCCAGAAGGGGTCACAGAATTTTTTGAGATTAAAAAAAACAAACAAAAAAAAAAACCCCGTTAAAAAAGAAGAAAAGGATCGTCCATTGAAATCTATGGGAGAGCGACAGGTAGCGAGAGGTCATACCTGGCACTGTGCAAGGCAGAACGCCGGCGCTGTACGCTGAGGCTGTGAAAATGATGAATCACATGGCGCTATCCCAGTCGCTAAACAGATTCTGCTTGATAAATGTGTAATTGCGTGCCGTGTCCGGCGTTCACCAGTCGCTACCTGTCGCTACCTCTCATTAACCAGCCACTACCTGACGCTATCCCTGTCCCTGTCTTGGTAAAACAGGAGTGGCTTTCTTGCCCTATAGTAAAACTTTCAGTATCCTTTCTGACAACAACTCCCACAATCCTTCCACTATGACTATATTGTCACCCTACACTTGGGGGAATGCGGTGCAGGCTTTTGATTCTATATGTTAAGAGAAGACAGAAGGGGCTGTGCGCAGGGGGTTTCACCATATAATTTACTAAATTGACTGAATGTAACTGTTATTGGCACACTATTCCAGAAAATGCCTGGGGCCACTCCTGTCTGATTTTGTTCTTAAACTAATACATGGTTAAAATAAACACACAGGGTTTTTTAAGCACAAAATGTCTGCTTTCTATTGAGCTGAATTAGAACTACTTACCCTTACCAAGGAAATCTGTCCCAGGTCCATGTTAAAGCCCGCAGCAACATTCTGTCCTTTCAATTCTCATGCTTTCCAATTTGAGATGCCCATCTGATATTGGTCGCTTTCCATGTTCCTGTAGCCTTGGCAGTCATCAAACACACTTTAAAAGTCAAAACTGACGATGCTCCACCTTCATACAATACACCAACCAGCTCCTCCTCAGTCTGTGTCCAGTCCTCAAACCAATATAGACCTAATTTAGACTACAAACGAACAAGAAATGGTTTCTGTTGGGCTGAAATTCCACACTCATTACCAACAGTAGGATCCACAAAAAGGAAATGTATAGAGATGTGCATGACGATCTGGTCAATCCTATAGGTCAGGTGTCTCCAACCCTCATCCTCAAGACCCACAAACAGGTCATGTTTTGTGGATCTCCAAAAAGACACAGAAGTGTGGAGAGGCTGAGTATCAATGTCCAAATTTGGGTAAGTCTAGAGGACATATAGCGAATGAGTATCCAAAATTATGATCTTTTGGGGGGAGGGCAATCTGTAGTTTCATTTAATTGGAATTCCAAATTAAGCCTTCTTTTATAACAAGCACAAACTGCCCAGCTATGTACCTCAGGCTCTGGTTCCCACATCTGTTAGAGACTTGGATCAGGTAAGCATAGTTAAATGTGGGGGGCAGGTGTCTCTGGGATCAGATTACCTTAGCGCCACTTGGGTGTAAGTCTACATTACATACCTAAGTGCTAAAACGCCCCTTGAAACTGCACAAACACTCTTGCAAGTTGCGTTATAAGCCAACATTTTAATAGAGGAAACCACTCAACTGTGTTCCAGTCCTAGTAGGTAGTGATCAGGAAAGTCTTGAATATAATGTGAATTTCCATATAAAGAGATCATTAGTAGTGCTCAGTGCTCCACTAATTCAAATGTGTATTCTCCATCTACAAGGGGATTATCCCAGGATAATACCTAAACATTTCAATCACTAGATAATCTCCCTACCATGATAGCAACATGTAATAGCACAATCCTTCTCTCTATATGAACTGCCAGTACTGTATCTAATCATTTTAACCTCTGCTTATTAGGTGGGGCAGACTAGCAATAGGGCGTACCGGGCAATATCCCGGTAGACCGGCGCCAGGGAAGGCCACGACCCTGTAATAAACATATGCCGGAGGGTGAGAGGTGGCCGGGGCGGCCAGCCTGCCGGTCATGCCAACAGATACACTGAATGCAGACTGAATATCATTGATTGTTGACATTTTTTCCTCTGCCATTTGAGTGCCTTAGGAAGACATCCATGCCTCTTGCCTTTTTTGGAGGGGATTTGGAAAAATGTCTATGAAGCAGTCTATGAAGGTGGAATGTGAAACAAATGTTGTCTATTCATTTTCTCTTTATGTAGACTATTTAAGAAGAGGGGCAGACCACATGCACAGAGAGCCCTGGACCTTTCTAATTATGACAGCCAAGATGGCTGGAGGCCGCAGCTTGAAGAACATTTCACAGACTGTGAACCTTTTGATTTTCACCAGATGACCAGCAACTACTCAAATAGGTGTTTTAAATAAATCAACAATGCACATGTAGCAATACTGTTGATATTTATGATCAGGGGAAGTTTGGGCCCAAAAAAACGATGCCCATAATGGAAGATGCTGCAACGCGCCTGTTTGGGATGCCCCTCACTGGCTGTAATGAGGGATGCTACTTACTGGATGAAATGAGGGATACCGATCACTGCCTGTAATTGGATGATTCTGCACACTGCGTCTGTAATGGGTTTCAGCACACCATTTAGTTCAGAATATTTTTTTTCTTATTTTTGTTCTTTAAACCCTGGGTGCATGTTATGGAACAAAAAGTGCCAGGAACAGCGCAGCAGGGCAGGTGTGCATCAGAAAGTCCCGGGCCGTTTTTTAGCCCCAGTCCACCCTTGCCTGCTAGCAGCGCCATCATTATCACTAATATGTAAGAACGGAACCTGTAGAGGAAAAGAGTCATCAAAAAAGACTAAAGGTGTGTCGCAACGCACCCAAGTTGCTCAAAACTGGGCTAAGTACTTTTTTTTCCCCCCAAGCAGTGGCCACACTTGGTCCTCGCTCCTGCCCCACTCTTGCAGCCCAAGTTTTCTGTGTCACTAACAGACGGGGGGGCCGATTCATTAATAGCGGCAGGTAGCGACAGTTGAGCGACTGTAGCGGCATTTTCAGAGCGCCCGCTAGTAGTCGCTGTGCTTGGCCGTTGTTCGGTAGTTGATAGCGACTCAGTCGGTTTGCCGTAATGTTGAATATTGGGTGAGGAGTCGCTATTTGACAGGTTCCGCGCTGTATGGGAGCGCATGATAGCGACTGGCCCTAGCGACCGGCTCCCACCATATTCATTAAAAAATCACGCTCGAAAAATTCTCGCGTTGTAAAATGCATGTTTAAACCCCAGAGCGCTGGCGGCGATGGGTTAAAAGTAGTTTTTTAACCCCCAAACAACCATATTTTTGGAAACCAAAAACAACAAGTTTTTAAATAATTTGGTAATATGAATACATTAATATCAGACCTGTAATATCAATTCTGTACAATTTTTCTTTTTTTTTTTTACCTTAAAAAAATTTAAACTGGCAGAAGTGGTCACAGAATTTTTCACATTTAAAAAAAAAACAATTAATAACAATTAATTATGAATATTTAAAGATTGTTCCATTGAAATGCATTGGAGAGCGCCAGGTAGCGAGAGGTCATACCTGTCGCTGTTCAAGGTCGGACGCTGGCGCTGTGGGCTGAGGCTGGAATAATGATGAATGAGTCGCTATATGGCGCTATCTCAGTCGCTAAGCAGGATCGGCTTGATAAATGTGTGATTGTGGTGGGGAGCCGGCGTTCTCGTGGCGGGGCCCGTCATTACCGGCCGCTCACCAGTCGCTACCTGTCGTTATTCCTTCATAAATAAGGGCCTAAGTACTTTTTTTTCCCCCAAGCAGTGGCCACACTTGGTCCTCGCTCCTGCCCCACTCTTGCAGCCCAAGTTTTCTGTGTCACTAGCAGAGCAGGACAACTCCCAGCTAGGGAAGAGCAGAGAGCATATGGGGCGTTAACATGGTGTTTCACCATGCTTAGCAGAGGGAGATTCAAACATTTGTATAGGATGTGCGCTTGCTTTTAAGCCGATCACCCGTTCAATGCGTTGCCCCTTCTCCTACAAGACCACAGGCGGTTGGCCATGCATGATGCTGTGTGAGTCCTGATAGTGAGCCCCATTAGCTGCCTTAGTTACTATATGGCCTGCATGGTAATTCAGAGAGTTTTATTCTCATTTTTTAGGATCTTTATAGTGGACAGGAATCCTAAATGGGGGGACACAGCAGCCCCAAAGAGACGGAAGGTCTACTTTAAAGAAGGTTTGAAAAAGCTTGTGGTTAGGGGCCCAGTGGGCGCTATCTAATGCATAGAGTGTGTCTAGGCGATGTCAGGCACGGGGGTTAGTCTATGTTTCCTACAAGGACAGACAAACAATGTGTTTGGGATGTGTAGTACAACTTCTGGCACACAAAGTCTTCCCTCCTCTTCTGAATTTGGGACCTTGTTCCTACACACTAACAACACGTCTTTTCCAGATGTGGAGGAGTTTGCCCTGATGTTTGAAGCATTCAGGCAGCTTGTGGGTTAACCCTTCTGCATCCAAGACATTGTTCGAAATGTAAACGATATTATGTGCATTTCTACATGTGTTTGACAGCTGGAGTCTTAGGCTGGACAAAGATAGGTTTAGCAATGCAAGTAATGCTGCCAGCTTCCATTAATTTACAGAGAGATATGCCACCAGGGATTGATAGAAGAAGCTAGTGAAGGGAGCAGCCAAGAAAAGCAAAGTTAGGCCCTTATTTATGAAGGAATAGCGACAGGTAGCGACTGGTGAGCGGCCGGTAATGACGGGCCCCGCCACGAGAACGCCGGCTCCCCACCACAATCACACATTTATCAAGCCAATCCTGCTTAGCGACTGAGATAGCGCCATATAGCCACTCATTCATCATTATTTCAGCCTCAGCCCACAGCGCCAGCGTCCGACCTTGAACAGCGACAGGTATGACCTCTCGCTACCTGGCGCGCTCCAATGCATTTCAATGGGACAATCTTTAAATATTAATAATTAATTGTTATTAATGTTTTTTTTTTTTTTTTTAATGTGAAAAATTCTGTGACCACTTCTGCCATTTTAGATAATTTTTTAAGGGAAAACAATTAAAAAAAAAATTGTACAGAATTGATATTACAGGTCTGATATTAATGTATTCATATTACTAAATTAATTAAAATCCTTTTTTTTTTTGGTTTCCAAAAATATGGTTGTTTGGGGGTTAAAAAACTACTTTTAACACATCGCCGCCAGTGCTCTGGGGTTTAAACATGCATTTGACAGCGCTTGAATTTTTTGAGCGTGATTTTTTGATGAATATGGTGGAAGCCGGTCGCTCTGACCAGTCGCTATCATGCGCACCCATACATTGCGGAACCTGTCAAATAGCGACTAGTAACCTTGTGTTGAACATTTAGCCACACTGACTGAGTCGCTGTCAACAACCGAACAACGGCCAAGCACAGCGACTACTAGCGGGCGCTGTGAAAATACCGCTACAGTCGCTCAACTGTCGCTACATGTCGCGATTAATAAATCAGCCTCCCCGTGGAGTCCATTCCCCCACCTCTACCCAGGTAGCATTTGAGATTTGTGATACCCCTACAGATGTAAAGTATTGGGAAGCACCAGCAAAAGGGGGGGTGTGGACCAAATGCCGCACCTACCTCAATAAAGGAGCACCATAAGAAAATAAAATTAATCTGAACACTTAATTAGAAAACTATAGCACCAAAAAACAAACGAACATACTAGACAAGACACATCAAAAGCAAAGCTGGACCCCCTAAAAAATATATTCTATTCATCAATAAATAACTCGATATTAATAATGACTGGACGGAGGACCCCCCAAAAATAATAATGGGGCCCATATATAATTTTTGTGCGGGCACAAAAAACAATTTATAGTCACTACCAAGCTGAAGGAGGGGGACAGTGTAACCTAATAAAGTGACTAGTGCAAACAAGAAAGTCATTTATAAGCAAACCCCATATTTAAGGGATCTAATACATAATCCTCAGTACAAAGATAAAAATGATACAAAAATAAGCTTACACATCAAATAATTGATAAACAAAACCATGAAAAACTGCTCCTGTGATTATGGACATGTGGAGGCTGATTCACTATTAACGCCAGGTATCAGCAGATGAGCGTCTGTATAGTGGCGCTTAGAGCGACTGCTAGTAGACGCTGTAAGCGGGTATGGGGCGCTGTAACATAGCACCTCAGTTGCTGTAGTAACCTGGCCGGCATTGATGAATGTGATGTATGTTGGGCACTCTAACACCAGTACAGCGCTGCATCCAGCGAAAGGTAAGGCCATCTCAGTGCAACCGGCACTCCACACCATGCTTATCAAAAAAGGACACACACACACAGCATTGGCCCTCTAAATCTGGTCGCTATAGCATGGAGCGCCAGACGCTGTGTGATTAACATCTGTTTTTGGACACATATCCACCAGTAACAAAGCGAAAACACATGGAATGACATTGTTTTAACGCTGTGACATTAACACTGCCAGATCTGTAATGACAATTCTACATAAAAATATAAAAAGTCAAAAATGTTTCTAAAAATGTTTGTTTGCAGCCAGGAGAGGTCACACAATGATTTGAGCAACAACAAAAAAATGTCAAACACGCTGTTTAAACACAAGAAAATGAACGGCCATTGAAATGTATTTGAGAGCGACACTAGCGAAAGGTAATACCTGGAAGCTAGAGCAACGGCGCTATACGCTGAGCCGCCTGTAATAATACATCGGACGCTACATGGCACTGTTAGAGTCACTCACCAGATTTGCTATTGGGAAGCACAAAACAGGTGACTTTTACACCTCAGAATTATTAAAGGGGGGTGGTTGTTTCTTTAAAAATAAATCAAACTTAGAGGCTGATTTCTTAATAGCGACATGTAGCGACAGTTGAGCGACTGTAGTGGTATTTTCACAGCGCCCGCTAGTAGTCGCTGTGCTTGGCCGTTGTTCGGTTGTTGACAGCGACTCAGTCGGTGTGGCGTAATGTTCAATACAAGGTTACGAGTCGCTATTTGACAGGTTCCGCGATGTATGGGTGCGCATGATAGCGACTGGTCAGAGCGACCGGCTTCCACCATATTCATCAAAAAATCACGCTCAAAAAATTCAAGCACTGTGAAATGCATGTCTAAACCCCAGAGCGCTGGCGGCGATGTGTTAAAAGTAGTTTTTTAGAGCCTCCCGGTGCTGGACGCATCTCCCAGGCAATTCACTTGGCGTCTGAACGACAACCTCCTGAAAGACACTCTATGCATGGCCGAGATTAAGGCTGTGGTGGCTAATTTCCACCTTGACCATAGCAATGACAGTACCTCATTGCCGATACAGTGGGAGGCGCTCAAGTGTATAATGCGGGGAGTCTTTATCAAGCATGGCGCGAGGCTCAAGAAAGAGAGAGCCCAACTGATAGTAGAGACTATAGGGCACATACAGGAATTGGAAAGGGCACATAAGACCCTCCCGTCCCATGGAAAATTGCGAGAACTGATAGAAGCCAGGCAAAAGTTAAAGGGGCTATATGACCAATGCTACCTTAGATACAGGGATAGGTACAGGGCATGCTTATATGAATACTCAGATAAATGCGGTAGGCTGCTGGCTAGATCACTCCACCCAAGGCAGGGCTGCTCGTTTATCCCCAGCCTGAAAACGGCGGATGGAAGGGAGGTACATAAGACAACCCTAATTGCAGGTGAATTCCAATCCTATTATTCCGGCCTATACAACATTGGAAATGATCCACAGGGGAGACTAACAGGGGATCTGGACAATTATATAGCCGAGACGGCCCTACCAGTCATTCCCCCGGAGGAAAGTGAGGCTCTAGAGGATCCGGTGAGGCAGGCAGAGGTAGAGAAGGCCATAAGGGAAACCCCTGCAGGGAAAAGCCCCAGACCGGACGGGTTTACCCCCAGGTTTTATAAAGTCATGGGACCTCTGATTGCCCCTTTCCTGACAAAGGTGTTTAATTCTATATCGGGTCGCTGCCCCTTCCCGAGACAGACCCTGGAAGCCCACATTACGGTCATCCCGAAACCCGGGAGGGATAACACCCTTCCGGGTAACTATAGACCGATTTCACTGATCAATGTAGATATCAAAATGTTCGCCAAAATCATGGCGACCAGGATTCAGCCCTTGTTGCCCTCATTGATTCACAATGATCAGGTTGGGTTTGTCTCGGGCAGGGAGGCCAGGGACAATGTGATCAAAACCGTCTCGTTGATCCACTTCGCTCAATCAAAAGGAATCCCATCATGCCTCCTGGCGGTGGACGCAGAAAAGGCATTCGATAGGGTACATTGGGGGTTTTTAGAGGCCGCGCTCTCCCAGGTGGGGGTGGGACCGGTCATGAGAGATAGAATTATGGCTTTATACCATGACCCCACTGCTAAAGTTAAGATCAACGGCACCCTCTCTGGATCTTTCGACACAAGGAATGGCACACGGCAGGGATGCCCTCTGTCCCCCTTGCTCTACGTTCTAGTAACGGAACACTTGGCGAACGCTTTGAGAGCCAACCCTTCCATTAAAGGGGTGCCATGCGGGGGAAGGGAATATAAGCTCTCCCTCTTTGCCGACGACCTCCTGTTATATATAACCTCCCCACACACCTCTCTGACGTCTGTCATTAAGGAGTTTGAAAGATTCAGCAGGTTGAGCAACTTTAAAGTCAACATGACTAAAACAGAGATCTTGAACATCTCCCTAGGGGAACAGACCCGGGAATCAATACAGGTAAATTTTCCGTTAAAGTGGCAGAGGGAATCAATAAAATACCTGGGGGTACAAGTGTCCACGGATCTGGGGAAACTCTATAAACTGAACTATGTGCCACTCCTCAACAGCACCATGGGAAGCCTGAAAACATATGCTAAAAAACAATACTCCTAGCTGGGGAGGACTAATATCCTAAAAATGGACGTCTTACCTCGATTCCTATATGTTTTTCAGACCTTACCGTTGTTGCCGTAACGGGGGTTCTTTAAACAGATACAGGCGGCTTTTTTCAACTTTATTTGGGATGGTAAAAAGCCTAGGGAAAGCAGGAAGACGCTGTGTAGACCCAAATCTGCGGGGGGGGCTGGGGGTCCCCGACATGAAGTCATACCACGCAGCCGCGGTACTAGTTAGGCTCGTAGACTGGTTCCACCACAAGGGGAGTAAGCAATGGGTGGACTTAGAAAATGATACCTCTCCAATTAGTTTGACTGCCCTGCCTTGGGTGGACCCTGAGCTCCGTCCAAAGAGACGGGAACATCCCTACCTTGTGAATCCCCTGCTGACCCTCTGGGACAGGTCACTGAAACTAAGGGGCATATCATGTAGACCGGGCCCTCTCACCCCACTCTTCGATAACCCTGCATTTGCCCCGGGATTGGGGGCCAAAACATTTCTTGTGTGGGAAGCGTCTCAGGACACAAGATTGGGAGAGATTACCTCGGGAGTTGGCCTGCCACCACTATCGGATTTGAGGGAGCGGGGAGGGGGGAGGAAACTATCCTGGTTTTTATATGCACAGTTAAATGCTTTCATCGGCTCGGTAGCCCATGGGAATATTCTATCTCGGCCACTAACAGCGCTGGAGACGATCCTCAGGGATCGGTCACCCCCCCTCCCGGGCAATTTCAACCTTATATAGGATTCATCAGGCAGGAAGTATGGAAGAGGGTCTCCCATTATTTTGTAGAAAGTGGGAGGAGGAATTGGGTCAGACGTTTGAGAAGGAGGAGTGGGAAAAGACTAACGCACAAACTCTCAATGGCATGTAGGGCCCAGGAAAGGAACTACAAAATCCTGACCAGATGGTACAGGAGCCCAGCGGACCTGGTAAGATACCGGGGCTCAGAGACTGATAGATGCTGGAGGTGTAACAGAGCGCGTGGGACCCTAACACACATCTGGTGGGAATGCCCTGCCATAAATGCCTTTTGGGAGGAGGTGTTGAGATTATTTGAATACACAACGCTTCTGAGTGTCCCCAACTCCCCTCAGGTGACCCTCCTCTCGATGATCCCGGGTTCGGTGGCGGCAGGGGGGAGAGGCCTTCTGAGGCATATGCTTACAGCTGCCAGATCGATAATACCCCGACACTGGCGTTCCAACACTGTACCCTCCTTAACGGAATGGTACGGGGAGTTAGAGAATATTAAAAGGATGGAGGATTTAGCACTTGCCGGGGTCGAGGGTGGGGCTAAAAAACACGATAAGACCTGGACAACATGGGAATTATCCAAGAGCTCCCCGAAGATCCGGGAGTTACTGGAGAGGAATAGGTGAGGTGGACATTCTTCTTTCTTTCTTTCTTTCTTTCTTTCTTTCTTTCTTTCTCTCTTTCTTTCTTCCTTTCTTTTGCTTTCCTACATTTCTCGCATATTTCTTGCTGTTTTTATGTATGTAAGTCTATATAAAACCCAATAAAGATATATTACATAAAAAAAGTAGTTTTTTAACCCCTAAACCACCATATTTTTGGAAACCAAAAAAAAAAGTATTTTAAATAATTTAGTAATATGAATACATTAATATCAGACCTGTAATGTCAATTCTGTACAATTTTTTTTAAATTTTTTTCCTTTCTAAAATGGCAGAAGTGGTCACAGAATTTTTCACATTTAAAAAAAAAATAAAAAACATTAATAACAATTAATTATTAATATTTAAAGATTGTTCCATTGAAATGCATTGGAGAGCGCCAGGTAGCGAGAGGTCATACCTGTCGCTGTTCAAGGTCGGACGCTGGCGCTGTGGGCTGAGGCTGGAATAATGATGAATGAGTGGCTATATGGCGCTATCTCAGTCGCTAAGCAGGATTGGCTTGATAAATGTGTGATTGTGGTGGGGAGCCGGCGTTCTCGTGGCGGGGCCCGTCATTACCGGCCGCTCACCAGTCGCTACCTGTCGCTATCCCTTGTTAAATAAGGGCCATAGTCTTGATAGCAGCTTTAACTGAACGAGAATTCCAGATTCCAGCGGTGGGGAGCAGCATGGACTTAAATAGCATCATTAGGACCCACCAATGGTAGGGGTGGAAGGCCAACTTTAATGTGCACCAAATTCTGACCCTAGAGTCTGAAGCCCTTTCCTAGTGGCATCTCAGTCCGTATGCCCTGCTGTACTAATTTCACTTAGGGCCTTATTCATGAAGGGATAGAGCCAGGTAGTGCACACCTGTACAGCGGCAGGTAGCGGCAGGTGAACGCCAGATACGGCACGCAATTACACATTTATGAAGCCAAATCTGGTGAGCGACCGGAACAACGCCATGTAGCGTACGATTCATCATTATCCCAGCCTCAGCGTACAGCGCCAGTGTTCAGTCTTGCAGAGCGCAATGTCTTAGCTGTCGCTACCTGGCGCTCTCCAATACATTTCTACGAACGATCCTTAAATCCCTTTCCTGATCCCAATTTTTTTGTTTTCCTTAAAAAAAATCGCAAAACTTTCTGACATGTATCCGATTCCTGGGCAAGAAAATGACATTTTTGAAAACTTTTTGGATTATTAATATTTTTATACAGAATTGTCCTTACATGTCTGGTATGAAAGTGTTCACGTTACAATGTAATAACAATGTAATTCCATATGTTTTCGCTTTGTTACTAGTGGATACATGTTCGAAAACAGACTTTAATCACACAGCTTCTGGCGCTATGGGCTAGAACTACATGATTTTGAGCGCCGGCAATGTTTTAGGCTGTTTTTTTTATGAATGTGGTGTGAGTTAGTCGCACTGAGCTGGCGCTACCATTCGGTCCCATACAGCGTAGTACTGCGACTCACACAATATATTCATCAATGCCGGACAGTGACTGAGGCGCTCTGAAACAATGATCCATGGCCGAGCACAGCGACTACTAACGATCGCTCAAAAATCCGCTATAAAGACGCTCATCTGTCGCTACCTGGGGTTAGTAATGAATTAGCCTGCCCGTCTCTGTATCTGCTATGTCATGTCATCCTGCTTCCTCTGCTATGCACAACCAGCAGCAGATATTAGTGCACCAAAAGCCATTTGGATGCCTTGGGGCATCTTAGATTTTCCTTTCTCCTTAGGGCATCCCCTGGGATCACCATAAAAACCCTGCATGTGACTAGCGCAGATACAGATTGGCCCCATCGTTTTAGCATGTGAAGGCTGTGGGGGATTCCAGCACATCAGCCCCATGGTGTGAAATATAAAATAAAACCTTTAATCGATTGCATTAAAAATGGATGCTTGGACCCATCTGCGACATACAAGACTCCCGCGATGCGTTTCGGAGATACAATGCCCCTTTATCATCCGGCCTAAAGGCTAAAGGCTGCCAGAATCCCTGCAGGCATGGGCAGTGTACAATTTTCCTACAGGCAATTCAAGAAAGCAGCTTTATATTAAACCTTACCCTCCCTGGACTCTAAATATTGCAAACACATTGAGAAAACATTGTGGTTACTGGGATATCTAAAAATGTAAAACAAATTAAAAAAAAAAAGGAATTTAAACTGAGGCAAGTCTCAAGTGAAGCATTGTGACTGAATTGTTGCTCTAGAGACAAAGAGCTCCTGCTGAGCTAATAATATTGACTTATATCCTTAGTTTAATTTCTGATAACAGGAATATTTATGAAAGAATAGGTGTTACTTTTATGAGCCATTATTACACTCATATATGGTTCACTCAGTAAGGGAATCTCTTCAGGCGCCATATGGCAATGCTAGAGTTCTATTCATATATTAGTTTGTAGTGGAATAAAGGTAGAAGTATAGGTCGCTCTAGAGCAGCAAGACCGTGGACTGTGGCAATGATGAAGGCAAATGGGGACAAGATCACTAATGGCTTGTGGCCCTGGTAGTGATCTGGTTGCGATCATGGGTTGACAGACAGGCATAGTCAAGCATAACAGAGGGCAGCAGCGGAGAACCACATGACATGGTGTCACGCTCAGGTAACTCCAGTCCTCCGGGTAAGCCCTCAACCCCCAATCTCCGCAGCCAGCTTGAGCCTGTAGGAGCCCCCGCTTGCCGGGACGCAGTACACACCTGCCTGGGATCGGTTGCCCCCAGGACTTCAATGGCTCAAAGGATGGGAGCTTACTGGGTGGAGGTCTGGAGAACCAATAACGGAGAGCGGGATCAGAGTGAGTCCCAATAATGAAGCAGGAATACTAGGAAGTCCAAAGACAGGCCAGAGGTCAACACTGGATAAGCAGAGATTGCGACAGTACAGTAGGATGAGGCAGCTCAAGGTCTAGGTACGAAGCAGGGGTCAAGGCCGGCAGCGGTCAGGATGGTCGTGGATAGCAAAAGTCGGCAGCAGAGATCAATCAGAGAGTAGTCGCTTCAGGCAGGGGCCGGCAACGGAGATCAATCAGAGAATAGTCAGTTCAGGCAGAGGTCGGCAACGGAGATCAAACAGAGAATAATTCAGAGACAAGCTAGATCCGACGAGGCTCCATCACAGGCACTGAGCAACTGACAAGGTGTAGCCTTTATAGGATTCCAGATATGATTGGAGATGGGGAAGTAAGTGCGTGATTGGTGCTTATTACAACTCTAACTGTCATTGGCACTTTAATTGAGCCTCCGGCGGGCGCGCTGTGTGCAGCGCCACCGGACGGTATATAAATCAGCCGGGGACGGGGAGGAGAGGAGGGAGCCACAGCCGCCGGCCGGCGCAGCCGCCGAACAGGAAGCGTCGCGAGCGACCGCCCCGGAGACAGCGTGGGACCGGGACGCAGGTGAGTTAGTCATGATACATGATCTTTGTTCGTGACAGGATCATCAGAAGGACAGGAGATTGACAAGAAGTAGCCAAAGTTCATGGCAAGGTTGGCAACAGGAGATCAGCAAGTCAATGCATGGTCAAGAGGTGGCAAGGTAGACAGCGAGAGTTCAATAGATGTGCTCAAAGCTTGTGGCAAATTTGGCAACAGATCAAAAGAAGGTACATGGACTGGAACAGCAGGTACTGGAACTGGCTTTTGAAACTACTGCCTTCAAGCAGCTAAGTCGTCAGGCCCATGATGGCCTCCCATTGATCATTAACAGAAATGCTGAGGGTGCTCCAACACCGTTGCACCAGACGAGGAATCAGTTGAGTACTGGGCTGTGACAAACATTATCTGCTGACCATCACTGCCCTACCTATCAAACCTGAATTGTGTGTAAAACCAGTTAAGGCTGTAACATTTTTAGGAGAAGGTCAACAACAGCATATTTATCTTATTTGCTTAAATGTCCCAGTCCAAGCACATACTAACTTCTAAAAACCTAAGGAACAATATAAAATAAGCCATTTCAAAATCGCAGATTATATGTAAACAGGGCTGTTTCTAGGGCAGGGGGGTCACCCTGGATGCCAATGTAATTGGGGGTCCTTATATCCCAGCCATCCTGTTTTCTGCAGATTAGTCAGGGACACTGTTAGTAGGAAGGAAAACATGGGGACTTGCACTATACCCTATTTAATCTGTA
Organism: Gastrophryne carolinensis; assembly: GCA_027917425.1. Classification (NCBI taxonomy): domain Eukaryota; kingdom Metazoa; phylum Chordata; class Amphibia; order Anura; family Microhylidae; genus Gastrophryne; species Gastrophryne carolinensis. The sequence goes on from CM051243.1 coordinate 169,767,872, forward strand.
AAGGTGCCGCTCCCAAAGCTGCAAAAGAGCTCAAATCAGGAACAAAAAAAGCCTGATGAAGTGGGTGATGTGCCCACAGAACGCGTGGCTCCTGGTGTGGTAGGCGGTGGGGAGACTTCACACATGTTATTTTCATGATACTTTATTTCTGGTGATGTTTTTTTTGTGATAGATTTGTGATATTATTTTTTGATTGGTATTGTGATATATATCAGTGGTTCCCCTTTGGGATTCCTAATAATATATACAGGTGATTATATTTTCATTGGTGAATAGAGTAGATTGATATGTTTATGAGTTGTTATGGTTGGGAATATTAATTCATAATTGATTGTTTGACTAGTAGCACTTGCATTTTATAAATATATAAATTTTGTAGTGATCTGGATCATAGGCAGAATATGCACATGTTTAGTTGCACTGTTGGAACACTGGGAGGCTGATTTATTAATAGCGACATGTAGCGACAGTTGAGCGACTGTAGCGGTATTTTCACAGTGCTTGGCCGTTGTTCGGTTGTTGACAGCGACTCAGACGGTGTGGCGTAATGTTGAATACAAGGTTACGAGTCGCTATTTGACAGGTTCCGCGCTGTATGGGTGCGCATGATAGCGACTGGTCAGAGCGACCGGCTTCCACCATATTCATCAAAAAATCACGCTCAAAAAATTCAAGCGCTGTGATATGCATGTTTAAACCCCAGAGCGCTGGAAGCGATGTGTTAAAAGTAGTTTTTTAACCCCCAAACCACCATATTTTTGGAAAACAAAATAAAAAAGTATTTTAAATAATTTAGTAATATGAATACATTAATATCAGACCTGTAATATCAATTCTGTACAATTTTTTAAAAAAAAATTTTTACCTTAAAAAAATTATTAAAAATGGCAGAAGTGGTCACAGAATTTTTCACATAAAAAAAAAAACATTAATAACAATAACTTTTAACATATTTAAAGATTGTTCCATTGAAATGCATTGGAGAGCGCCAGGTAGCGAGAGGTCATACCTGTCGCTGTTCAAGGTCGGACGCTGGCGCTGTGGGCTGAGGCTGGAATAATGATGAATGAGTCGCTATATGGCGCTATCTCAGTCGCTAAGCAGGATTGGCTTGATAAATGTGTGATTGTGGTGGGGAGCCGGCGTTCTCGTGGCGGGGCCCGTCATTACCGGCCGCTCACCAGTCGCTACCTGTCGCTATTCCTTCATAAATAAGGGCCTTTGTTGAATGATTTAGCACATATATCTAGGCATTTGATATCAATTAGTGTGGTGAGACTCTCCCCATCGCCTACACACCTTTATGTTGGTTTGTCCTGTGTGTTATTGTCCGATTTATGTGTTTTTTAAGGGATTTTAATATGTTGAGTGTATTGTATGTAGTGATTATAAATATGTAATTAATAAAAATGTATTTTTTGATCAATTTATGAGTTGGGAGTGCCTGCCTACATGTTTGTTTTGTTCCAGGGACACTGTTAGTGGTGCAGGCCATAAGACAAGCCCCTCATTGCTCCATATTGGGGTCAGTGAAGGGGTAGGGGCACTGATCTGCTGCTAAAAAGGAGCACAGCATGGAACATGCCTGTGTGGGACAACATCATCATCATAGGATAGGTGGGGAGGGGGCAGATTTCTTCCCCTTCCACATTGAGTATTATTTTGCTTAGAAACTGCCCTGCATGTAAATACCTTATGTTTTATAAGTGAAGCCGTGTTTTTCAACCCCTGGTTTGTGGCTGAGCTAGAAAAGGCATCATGTGGTGCTCAACATCTTACAGAGCACAGGCCACTTAAGCGATTGGTCGCTGGAATACCTCCCAAGTGTCCCTGATTTGGAGGGGCTGTCCCTCTTTTGAGGCAGTGTCCCTTGTTGTTCTCTGTTGTCCCTCTTTGCGGTGTAACATGCAGATCTGCATAAATGATTAATTTGCCTATTTAAAGTGTTTATATTGTTTTAACTGTTACAACCTATCTCCTATCCTTCAATCAATGAGGGTGCGTGGCCTAATTTACCAAATGCCCCTCTTTCTCACACTGAAAAGTTGGTAGGTATGGTTGCAGGCCACAATGAATAGTGCCCCTCCTTTATCACTCTCCTTTTAACCTCTCGTACCGAGCAGGGCCGTATTTGGTGTTCATGGTGCCCTAGGCACTTTTAAGTGCTTGCGCCCTCTTTTTTTAGGTTAGGCCACCATCCATATAAAAAACAGTGTGTAAGGGGAAAGGGTGCAATGGGCTAGAGGGCACAAAGGGCGAAATTCAGAGAAGCAGGCAAGCATGTTCCATCTTTTACTGCATTCTGACATACAGGAGTCACATGATCACACCAGTGGAGGGGAGATGATGTGGCCTGTGTTCAACCGATTGCACCCCCCCTTCACACAAATACACTTTGCATCCTTCTGTGGCTGGGGAGCGGTTGCTTGTTAGGAGGCATTAATGTTCTGGCTATGTGAGTTTTAATTTCCTTTCTTTACTGTAGTAGTAGTGACAGCGCCCTCCCCTCTTCCAGTTTGCCACCCTACGCACGTGCCTAGGGTTGCCTAATGGTAAATACAGCCCTGGTACCGTGCTCTCAAGCCTCTACCTAACTTGTTGTTGTTCTCTGTTGTCCCTCTTTGTGGTGTAACATGCAGATATGCATAAATGATTAATTTGCCTATTTAAAGTGTTTATATTGTTTTAACTGTTACAACCTATCTCCTATCCATCAATCAATGATGGTGCGTGGCCTAATTTAACAAATGTCCCTCTTTCTCACACTGAAAAGTTGGTAGGTATGGTCGCAGGCCACAATGAATAGTGCCCCTCCTTTATCACTCTCCTTTTAACCTCTCATACCGAGCAGGGCCATATTTGGTGTTCATGGTGCCCTAGGCACTTTTAAGTGTTTGCTCCCCCTTTTTTTAGGTTAGGCCACCATCCATATAAAAAACAGTGTGTAAGGGGAAAGGGTGCAATGGGCTAGAGGGCACAAAGGGCGAAATTCAGAGAAGCAGGCAAGCATGTTCCATCTTTTACTGCATTCTGACATACAGGAGTCACATGACCACACCAGTGGAGGGGAGATGCTCTGGCCTGTGTTCAACCCATTGCACCCCTCCTTCACACAAATATACTTCGCATCCTTCTGTGGCTGGGGAGCGGTTGCTTGTTAGGAGGCATTAATGTTCTGGCTATGTGAGTTTTAATTTCCTTTCTTTACTGTAGTAGTAGTGACAGCGCCCTCCCCTCTTCCAGGTTGCCACCCTAGGCACGTGCCTAGGGTTGCCTAATGGTAAATACAGCCCTGGTACCGAGCTCTCAAGCCTCTATCTAACTACATTTACACGGCAGCTCTATTTACACATTTCACTTTCCCCACATAAGGTCAATGGCCACATCAGATGGCTCAGAGGGCCACATGTGGCCCCTGGGCAACAGGTTGAGCATTTGTGACATAGATTTGCTGTGGTGAGAAAAAGCTTCAAGACCACTGTGGCTTGCCAGGCTCGCTCACGCCAAGAGCACCAATGGACAGTGTCGCACTTTTTGTTGCGTGGTCCTGCAAGAATGAAATTGAAAGGAAGGAAAATTCTAGAGACCTGCTATGGCTTCTCCCCAGCATTGTGGGAAATGGAGGAGAGGCAGAAGGGACAGGCATCAGGTGAGCTGCTTGCTGCCTTATTATAGCTTTGTGGGTTTATAGTCCCTTTAATGCCTTAGTTCCCCCATTGGTAATACTTTACATATGATGCTCTTAATCACTGTACAAAATGCAGGTGCATTTACAGTTTGGAGGTTATGTTTCTGAAGTTGCAGTGACAGTAGTAAAACATGGTGCTTAATACGTGACTACAACGCGCTGCTGGCACACAGCTACATGAAAGGCAGAACAGCGCCATCGGATCCTGGGTGTTTAATATTTAATGTGGATGATGCCTAATTTCCATGCATTCAAATGCATACTAGCAGGGTAGAAGAAGACAAAGGTATAAATTAGTATTTAGTACCAAAATCCTTAAACCACAAGCTGTGTTCAGATTGTATTGAAACACTACTTATGTTGTATGACTGCAGTAAAGGCTTGAATTTATACTGGAGGAAGGCTTAACCCTTTAAATGCCAAACACATACAATCTGTGGTCTTGCTTCCCCCACTGTTATAGTGGACCAACACCCTCAGGGGCGAGGTCAGGCTGGGGGGGCATCCAGAATGCTGGAGCCCCCCCCCGCACATAACCCCCCAGAACGTCCATTATCTTTACCTTATCCTCGCTCCCCAGCCGGAAATCCCGCCGCCGTGATTGGCTGCCTGACGCTCATGTGGGAAGTGATGTTCTGGTCGCCGAATGCAGCCAATCGCGGTGCTGTCACTGCCCACATGTGTGCCAGGCAGCCAATCATGGCATGAGATTCCCGTAGAGGGGGGCCAGGATAAGGTAAAGATTATGGGCATTCTATGGGGTTGTGTGCAGGGAAGCTCCAGCATTCTGAATGCCCCCCCCCCCCCTAGTCTGCACTGTAGCGGTGGCACCAGCGGTCATCAACACTTTAGTCGGGGACGGTGTTGGTCCATATTAGAAGTCAAGCACAGATTCTCTGTCCTGGCTTTTTCTCCTTGCAAGAGAAAAAAAACTCACCTCCATCCAGGATCCATTTTCAGGGGCCTCCTCTTTCCCTGGGGGCCACCTGATTGCCAAACCAGGGCCATCAGCAGGGCAGAGAACACTCTGCCCCACACACCAGCTTCTGTCATCTTCCTCCCGCTGCAGGGAGGGGCTTTTGTGTGCTGATGTCAGCTCAGTGAGCTGGTATAAAAGGTCCCTCCCTGCAGTGGGAGCAAGAGACAAAACCCAGAGTGACCGACAGAACCTGGTAGCAGGGCATCACCCTGCTCCCGGCTTCCACTTTAGGCTGATGACAGCAGCGATAGACATTGCGGGACCGCAGTAGTTAAAAAAATAAAATAAAAGTACTTTGGAAAGTCTGTGTTTTTTTACATTTAAATTTTTGTGAACTGGTAAGGGGTCACTGAGAGGGTCCAGCAGGTCATCTACTGGCTAGCGGTGCCCATGTGGACTATGCGGGCTGGAAGCCTTCAGGGCCTAGTTCGGCGCCTCAGCTTTCCCACCCTGTCTGCCAGATCCCATAGCTAGTGCCCGGGTTGGTTTTGCTGAATAGGGGGACCCCAGGTGTTTAAAAAAAAAAAAAACATATTAAGGGTTTAACCCTTTTTTAAAAAGCATTGGGCTCAAACCCCTAAAAATTGGGGACCCCACGCAATTTAAAAAAATTATATTAATGGTTTAAACCCTTGATAGTGCTCATAGTAGTTCTAATTTATTTGCAAAATTAAAGTGGTCCAAGACCCACTCCAGGGACTCCAAGGCAGGCTTACCCCCCGGCCGCTGCCTGCTATACCCTTAGCAGGGCATGCACCTGCAGCAGGCACTTGTGAGTGGCCGACGCCAGCACGCTCCCTTTTAGAGGATAGTGGAGATGCTGCCGCCAGCGTGATCAGCTACGCTAGACTCCGCTCAGCTAGAGCCAAGTCTAAGACAAGCTGACGTCTGCGATGTGGAGCGCACTGATTGTACGTGTTTTATGGTGCGACCTGGGGGTTTCGCACAGTGGGGCATCCCATATTGAGGTGCCCCGGGGGCAAGGACCAAAACCAGTTGGGGGCAAGGACCAAAGCCCGGGATAGTCAAATTTACAGGTTTTTGTCCACTTTAAGAAAAGGATATCTACCGATACATATATGATAACGTTATAATCAGGAGAAATGGAGCTTTTACAAGCACTATGATTTTCTTGAAAAACATTTTTGTTAATTAAGAAACAAAATGCTAAAAAATTTTCACCCAAAAATATTGAGAAAGCCCTGACAAAATGACAAACAAGACATTTGATGTTAAAGCCCAAAATCTACTGAAAAAAACATAATTTTCCTGGAAATTCCTGCAAGAATCACAGTTAAACAAAAATAGTGCAAAATGCTAACAAATGATCTGACAACAGAGAGGGGCAAAATCTCTAGGTAGGCTGCCACTTAAAGGGTTAAAAGGAAAGCCCAACAGACCCAGGACCACACTTGCTCACTTGCTTACTTGGAGCAGCTCTCATGGAGCTCCTGGGGGTGCAGTGTTTCAGTGATTTTCCTCCCAGAACCTTCATTTCCAGCTTTATGTGTACAGTGGAGAACGGGGCCAGACATGGGGTCATATTCAAAACACACCCACTTTGAGGCATGAAGGCAGAACTGCAGGTCCCAGTGTGGTGATCCTGGTATCGCTCCCGGGGCCCCTTCTTGGTACACCTGCGCCAGCAGCTTCCTTCCCAAGGGCCGCCACTGCTCCGATCACCTTGACTCCACCACAGCTCCCATCACCTCACCTCCGCTCCCGGTCACCTTGCCACCATCTTGCTGCACCCATGCTGCCATCCTGAAGCCTATCACTATCCTGGTGATAGATCCTTGTCCCAGTGACACCCCAATTTCGGGATGCGCCGCTTTGTGAAAACCTCTAGATCTCCCACCCAACACACCTACGACACATGCGCAGGCTCTCGTTCAGTTAGCGCTTTATGCCATGCATACATACACCCCAAAACTCACTTGCCTCATCTGCATGCATGATACTGAATCATTGTCAGCACTTACATTTACTTCTACTTTCACTCAAAGTCAAACAGCACCTCACTGATTTTCTCCTGGTCATATGCATCTTGGAGCACCCAGAAGGCTTCATTTCCTAGCCACGCTGCTGCCTGGATTTAGCTGACATTACCCACAATGCACAGCGGCAGGAAACCGAGCAGCACTTCCTCTTTGCAGACTACTCGCAGATCCGTAAGACGCCACTGATGAGGGAAAATTCACCACAGCAGGAGTAACAAAAAGGTAAATTTTTTGTTTTTGCAGCAGTCGGCCTTTGGGACGGATGCATTTTGTAAAGGTGCTGGTCTGGTTTAAGTCGAACCGCAAAAAGATCCCTACATACCTCCCGATTTCATGGTAAATGTGGTTATGCTAAATAAGTAATTTTTTCCTACCTGCTTAGCAAATACAAATATTCATTACATTAGAGTTGTGTACTGCAGATGGCCTTATACCTCACTTTTTGTATACTTACAGATCCTCTGTGCAGATGGGCTGTTTCTCCGAAGCTCCTCCGTGCAGCATTGGCATCTTCATACTTACAGATAGCGGAGAGGAGCAATTAAGTCCACCATTGTCAGAGGCATTGCATGGCTGCGTCCAATAAACCTTGTTTCTACCCCTAACATGCATGTTCCAGTCATTGCAATGGAGGGGGCGTGCCACGGCATTCAGCACATCCTGCCCCCCCATTGAATAGTTACATAGTTAATACAGTTGAAAAAAGACATGTCCATCAAGTTCAACCAAGAGACAGGTTGGGATTTTATTATTTACAGATGATAGCTAATAGCAATTGTTAAAGTTATTTTTTATAAAACAAAGCATCTGTCAGCTGTTGATGCTATAACAATGAATTACCATAAATAGATCAGGCGTGTTAGGGAGGGGGGGTAAAACCAACATGATGGACTCCACCCGGCACTGGAGAACAGAATAGTTCGTTCTTCTTCATCAGTGAGTTTGAAGACACCAGAGCTGCTGGCAGAGGCGCAACTAGGCTTTCTGGCACCCGGGCAAAGATTGGTATTGGTGCCCCCCACCTGTGCTCAGGCCGCTCTTTGGCGCCCCCCCTGACCTGCTGCACCAGGGGCATGTGCCTCCCCTGCCCCCCATAGCTACGTCGCTGTCTGTGGGGAGCAAAATATGAATAAGTCTATTTCATGGACAGGGTCTTTACTCTATTTTCTCCTGTGACATCTACACAAACCATTTAGCTTGCCTTTACTCAATGTGGTTTGCTGGCTTGATATGCACAGCATCAAACATCCCGGTTATGTGGCGGAAGTAACATGGTTCTAGTTTCAAATCCCACCTTGCGCACTATTTCCAGAAGAATGTTGTAATGCAGTAACCAGAGCATTCAGGGTTTGACCCATGACTTATTACATTAGCCCCAGATAATTGAATAAATTAGATAATGGCAAGGTATGTATCCTTCATAATCAGGGTTAGGAAGAAGGAGGTACCTAAATACATGGGTGCAAGAGTTGTGGGCAGCAATAATTTCATAATACTGGCACCTTCCCATAAATATCACTTCTGCAGCACATGTCAGCCAAAGACAAATGTTCTTCTTTTGCATTTTGCCCCAAGCATTGGGGAGGGGGTGACCCTTCCTTGGCTTCCAATGTTTGTAGACATTAGAAGAGATTTTTTTTTTGTTTAATAGTATGTAAGGGAGTCTCAAGACGGTCACTGCTATTCACACAGGAAGAAAAAATATTACTGTAAAGAGAAGAGTCTGCAAACTTTATGCAGGAACCTGAGAAACCTGTACCTTCAATCTCTCTCCAACTCTTTACATCCCCTCCACATGCCCTCATTCACCAACATAATCACTGCAACATCACACTACAATACACTAACCCCCTGCTGTTGACTCTGTAGCTCCCTTCAATTATAGCTTCCTGTAGCCCAAGAAATGACCGTGGCTTAACACAAAAACTGCTAGATTGGAACCGCAATCTAGAGTTGCTGAACAACAATAAACAGTGAAAAGGAGTTTCCTGAACAGTGCAAAGTGCACCACTGGGACCCTATCATCTGAGAGCCCTCAAAAAACTGGACCCAGCCAGACCCTGATTGTGGGTCTTGCTTTTGCTTTCAGCCTGGGCATACTTTGAAGTTGCTCTGCTTACAGCCTTACCAGAATGTGCAGCAGAGTATTCTTTTACAGCAGGTTACCTATTACTATAAAAACTTACTGCAGGCCTCTGGTCTAAAAGACAGTGGCAGCAGGTAAGTCCAGCAGGCAGTGACATATGTCCTGGGATCATTAGAAAAGGTTTAGAATTTCTTATAATTTGAGATAAATTCTGCTGGGGGAGTAAATGGGTTTATTAATACTCCCTGACTCTTGTTTAGAGTTGTTTATCACAGTGAGTCTCGCCCGACCCTCCCTGTTGCTATGTCATACAGCAGGAGGGTCACTCAATGCAGGATCAACGAGTGCAAACGGCAAATGTCAAAGAAAGCAGAGTGTGTACTCGGAGAGACGCTTTGTTAAATACAATTGGCTGCTCTGAGAATGTAAAGCCCTGTAACCAAGGCCATGCCAGACATGTTGGCAGAGTTGCAAACAGCACACAAAAATAAGGAATAAAATAGAAGCATTCTATTCCAATGCACTGTTAGTAATTGGGAGTGTGTTTGTTACAATTGTACAAATGCTGATGAATAAAAAGAAGCATAATAAAGGTAAAAAGGAGCAGTATGGAGAATAATTGGACACAATAAAGGGCTTCATATAGTGGATTATACAAGGGAATGAGGCATGTTTTCCACAAGCCTGCTTAAGGCAGATACCCCTTGATTTCAGACCAAACATTTGACACTAGTTGGGGCATTCAAATATCTTGCATGGGTTGTTTTGCCACCATCTTATTCCTTATAGGTCTTGCTAGTAACCTCTTCTGCAGGTGTTAGGCTTGCTATCTCAGATGATTAAGATTGGTAAGCTCTATACCAGGGGTTCCAAACCAGAGGTACTAGTACCACTTGTGGTACTCCAAATCCTATCAGGTGGTACTTGATTTTGCTTCAGACTGACCCGTACCCCAACCTGATCTGCAGCCTTCTATGCGTTACCCAAACCTGATTTTACCTGAAGTACAAAAATGACATCACAAGAGATAAAAACTATTTGTGCATTTTTTTCTTTGTATGTTATGCACGTTACTTGACAATCGATACATACAGGCATTATGAGGAGGTGCAAAGGGATGTTCACCTTTTCTTGCCCTGCAAAGGGGGCTTCCACCAACCTTTGGTTTATGGTCTGGTCCAGGGGGCTCTTCAGTCTTTGGTCTGATGGGCTGCAGGGCCTGCAACAAAGCTATCGGCGACAGTGGGGGCCCCCCGCACGCCTGGGCAAGCCTTTTTTGTTTTGGCAAAAATGCAGCCAAAGCCACCACAGGGCAGGATGGAGAGCCTGGAGCAGCAAAGCCGCCGTCAGCAACGCTACAGTGATGGGTGCAGATCTGTCACTGCACATAAGCCGCCAAGTACAGCCGCTGGCAGCTCAGTGCAGGGAACTGTTTTCTGCTGGACCAGCTGGGCGACTACACCCCCCACCCAGAATGGCAAAGCAGGAGTTCCCGAACAGCACGTGGATATGTGGCACAAGGGACTCGATCTGACGTTCCAGTTATTGAGCAGATGCCAGACTGTTACTTGGCTGGATTATTATTTTAAAGGGAAAAAAAATATTGTATCTGGGCTTCCACCAGAATTTGTACCCCGGGGCCCCTACCACACTTGATTCAGCCCTGGATACATAACCTACAGTTACTTTGATAATTCGACAATGAAAAGTGGTACATAATGAAAAAAGGTTGGGAACCCCTGTTCTAATCCATAGCACAAAATAAAGTGCTTTTAACGTGGAGAATTATTATTATTATTATGGGGTATTCACTAAAGTGTGGAGAGCTCTCCATTTGTCAACATGGATCATAAGACACAAGCTCTCCTACTAAAAATGGATAAGATAACAGGATTTGAAATCTCCTGTGTCATATCTGGCTTTACAAGGCCATCCTGATTTAGGATGCCCCCGTGTGTGTTGGAAACCTCCCATTTAGTAGAGTAAACTCCCCAAGATACGTGCTGCCCCCACCCCTGCACATGCGCAAGCTTGACTTTAATCAGCATTCATTGCTGTGCATAATAATACATTCCTAATGAAAAGATTGGAGGGCACCTCCCATAGGCTGCTCTCCCTGTGGCTGCACGCACCCACCATCAGCCTTTTAGATATACCTGGCAAAGTGCCCACAATAGATGGAGGAGTGCTGAGGATGCTGGTGGGGACAGGACTGATTCCTAAGGTGAGTATACTGGAAAATCAGGGGGGTTTACACAGCAGGGCATCCCAAATTGAATGGCAATGTGTAAGACTACTCTGGAATCTTAGACTGCAGAGTCAGGTTACATGGGTTTTGGTTCAGAAAGGAATTACCTGACACAGCCTAGGACCTGAAGAGTGAAAGCAATCCAATTTTGCTCTGTGGTGGGTGATTCCCAGTCACCGAGGTGTGCACTCATGCTTCCACTTTTACACGTGGCAGAATCAGAGTGACTCATGGTGGGGGGGCATGTGTTCCTCATGGTAGGCGACAGTGACAGGATACAATCTAGTGCAGTGGTAATCAACTGGCGGACCGGGGTCCGAATGCAGGACCTCTGTGCAAAAGTTGCTTCTGTGTTGCCATGCTAAGCGCTGCCCCCTTTACTTGATTGGTGATATAGGGCTGTAGTGTGGTGTCTTCCTGCCAGTGTCATGACAGGCCTGGCATCTGTCATTGCAATACGACGTACTGCACGGGCGGGAAGTGGCATTGCAAGGTTCACACAAACTTAGTTTGTTTCTTGGTCTGTTTGCCCCATCCAATCCTGTCCCGCTCCCCCAGCTCAGCCCCACCCATCCCTGTCCCACCATCCTGTCCCCCCAGCTCAGCCCATCCATTCCTGTCCCGCCATCCCGCCCCCCCCAGCTCAGCCCCACCCATTCCTGTCCCGCCATCCCGTCCCCCCAGCTCAGCCCCACCCATTCCTGTCCCGCCATCCCGTCCCCCCAGCTCAGCCCCACCCATCCCTGTCCCGCCATCCCGCCTCCCATCCCTGTCCCGCCATCCCGTCCCCCCAGCTCAGCCCATCCATTCCTGTCCCACCATCCCAGCTCAGCCCCACCCATCCCTGTCCCACCATCCCATCCCCCCAGCTCAGCCAATCCCTTTCCCGCCATCCCGCCCCCCAGCTCAGCCCCACCCATTCCTGTCCTGCCATCCCGTCCCCCCAGCTCAGCTCCACCCATCCCTGTCCCGCCATCCCGTCCCCCCAGCTCAGCCCCACCTATCCCTGTCCCGCCATCCCGTCCCCCCAGCTCAGCTCCACCCATCCCTGTCCCGCCATCCTGTCCCCCCCAGCTCAGCCCCACCCATCCCTGTCCCGCCATCCTGCCCCCCAGCTCAACCCCACCCCTCTCTGCCCCGCCATCCCGCCCCCCAGCTCAGCCCCACCCATCCCATCCCCCCAGCTCAGCCCCACCCATCCCTGTCCCACCATCCCGCCCCCCAGCTCAGCCCCACCCATCCCTGTCCCGCCATCCTGCCCCCCAGCTCAGCCCCACCCCTCTTTGTCCCGCCATCCCGCCCCCCCAGCTCAGCCCCACCCATCCCATCCCCCCAGCTCAGCCCCACCCATCCCTGTCCCACCATCCCGCCCCCCAGCTCAGCCCCACCCATCCCTGTCCTGCCATCCCGCCCCCCCAGCTCAGCCCCACCCATCCCTGTCCCACCATCCCGCCCCCAGCTCAGCCCCACCCATCCCTGTCCCGCAATCCTGCCCCCCCAGCTCAGCCCCACCCAACCCTGTCCCACCATCCGGCTCCCCCAGCTCAGCCCCACCCCTCTCTGTCCCGCCATCCCGTCCCCCAGCTCAGCCCCACTTTTCCCTGTCCCGCCATCCCCTCCCCCCAGCTCAGCCCCATCCCTCACTGTCCCACCATCTCTGCCCCATCCATTCCTGTCCCCCCCAACTTTGCCCCATCAATCCCATCCCCATCCATTCCTGCCCCCCAGCTCAGCCCAATCCATCCCTGTCCCGCCATCCTGCCCCCCCAGCTCAGCCCCACCCATCCCTGTCCCGCCATCCCACCCCCCCAGCTCAGCCCCACCCATCCCTGTCCCGCCATTCCGTCCCCCCCAGCTCAGCCCCACCCATCCCTGTCCCGCCATCCCGCCCCCCCCAGCTCAGCCCCACCCATCCCTGTCCCACCATCCCGCCCCCCCCAGCTCAGCCCCACCCATCCCTGTCCTGCCATTCCGTCCCCCCAGCTCAGCCCCACCCATCCCTGTCCGGCCATTCCGTCTCCCCCAGCTCAGCTCCACCTATCCCTGTCCCGCCATTCCGCCCCCCAGCTCAGCCCCACCCATCCCTGTCCCGCCATCCCGCCCCCCCCCAGCTCAGCCCCACCCATCCCTGTCCCGCCATCCCGTCCCCCCAGCTCAGCCCCATCCCTCACTGTCCCGCCATCTCTGCCCTATCCATTCCTGTCCCCCCAACTTTGCCCCATCAATCCCATCCCCATCCATTCCTGCCCCCCAGCTCAGCCCAATCCATCCCTGTCCCGCTATCCCGCCCCCCCAGCTCAGCCCCACCCATCCCTGTCCCCGCCATCCCAGCTCAGCCCCACCCATCCCTGTCCTGCCATCCGCCCCCCCAGCTCAGCCCCCACCCATCCCTGTCCTGCCATCCTGCCCCCCCAGCTCAGCCCCACCCATCCCTGTCCCGCCATCCCGTCCCCCCAGCTCAGCCCCACCCATCCCTGTCCCGCCATCCCGCCTCCCAGCTCAGCCCCACCCATCCCTGTCCCGCCATCCCTTCCCCCCAGTTCAGCCCCATCCCTCACTGTCCCGCCATGTCTGCCCCATTCATTCCTGTCCCCCCAACTTTGCCCCATCAATCCCATCCCCATCCATTCCTGCCCCCAGCTCAGCCCCACACATTCCTGTCCCGCTATTCCGTCCCCCCCCAGCTCAGCCCCACCCATCCCTGTCCCGCCATCCTGCCCCCCAGCTCAGCCCCACCCATCCCTGTCCCGCCATCTTTGCCCCATCCATCCCTGCCCCCCCAGCTTTGCCCCATCAATCCTAACTCCATCCATTCCTGCCCGCCCAGCTCTGCCCCAACCATCTCAGCCTTTTTTAGTTTTGCCTGTGGAATCTATAGCCCCCCCCCCCCCCTCCATCAGTGCAAGGATTTCTAACTATCCAGCCCCCTGCTTGGACCTTCGGCTCTCACCGGATGCCTGTATACGGACCTTTACAAGAAGTGGTTGAGTACCCTTGATCTAGTGATTGTGTGGGCTCCTGAGCGCTGGCATGATTGACTTTGGGTATAAAAGGTAAGTATGGCTTTGTTGTTTATTATTATAGATCTATTAGACAAATATCTTCCTTCTCTCAAGAAAAGTCAATGGGGAGGCAGCCGCAGTAAACCCACCATGGCTGTTCCAATGAACCATAGGATTTATTTAGACTAGATTGAACAATCCTTTTGAAGTCCCTTGTCAAGCAAAATAAAAATAAAAACACATCACTCACCTTTTCTCCTTTCAGCCTTTCTGTTCTAGTCCGGTTGAATAATTTAGGCCTGCAATGTCGCTACTCACCGGTGAGCACCATCACAATCGACTGTCCCTTTTCCACCAATTTAAAGACTGCACATGCCCAATCCATTCACTGTAATTGCTGGAGTCTCTATGACTGACGCAGAGGGTGGAAGCTCGTCTCGGTGGTCATTGGTGAGTGGGGACCCCACTGAACTCCATTTTAGGGCCCCGTGATTTATATTCAACAGATGCTGGGGAGAAAGGAGAAGTGATGACAAGCAAAAGTTTTTGTTGTGTGTCTGTGACAGATCAAACATTAGTTCTTGTATACAAAATGCTGGAAATATCAATGGCATAACTCCCAGCTCAGCAGTGGTGGAAGATATTCCCAGGCTGCAATGTCCCAGGAGCTATTCTGAGAATTCACTGCCAATGACATGTCTTTCACTAAAAAAGGAAAATGCAGAAATATCCTTCCATCACGTGCAATATGATGGAATAGAAATACATTATGATGCAAAGCCAGAGAAATCTACACAGGCTATATGTGGCGACTTCCTGCTATATCATCGTCTTGCTGTTCAATGAGCGGAGAACAAAAATATCATTACAAATAGGATCAAATCATACCCCAAACAGTGAAATACTCAAATAAAGTACTATCTTGTTATGGGTTGTACCAGACAAATGCTTGTAATGGAGATCAGCTCTGTGTGTGATTTGTGCACTCCTCCAGGGCTACACAACAGAAAAGAGAGACCCTTTTAGTAACTCCGATCAGCAGCTTCCTACGAAAAAAGGAATATGTTCTCCATCCACGGTTCTTGACAATTAATATAAGTTATACCTGGCTCTATACAAGGTGGACAATACCGCGCTGAAACAAAAGATTTTCTTTGAATAGTTCTTAAAGGAGTGTGGGTGCTTGATGTGCAAAAAACTCCTCAATCCGTGCAGAGTCCACTGTATATAGTAATAAATAGGCACAGAGCTCCCTAATGTCCGAACAAATTTATATGAACCAATCCCACTGTGCATGCACTTCAATCCAAGTCCACCTGAGTGTCCACCACCAACATGCTAGGCCTCTTACCAGACTTCCCAGGATGGCAGGACTATTAATAATATCTCCAGGATCTCATGTATTTTCAATCCCAACACACAACTTCCACAGCGTTGGAGTGTCACTCCCCAGTAATATCTCCTGAATCGATGAACTAGCAATCAAAGCATAAAGACAGAAAAGGGGACAAAAGAACGCATCTAGCGTAATATTGTCTAAAACCAATTTAATCGTGAAAAAAATTGCACTCACATTAAAAACAGTAGTGTACAGCTTTAAGAATACTTAGGTGGCTCCCACCCACTCCAAAATCATCCGACCTGGCCAGATCCGTGAAATCAAGTAAAATGGTCAAATCAATAAAAGTACAGCCTGCCGCTGCGTTTCGTTGCCCGTAGCAACTTTAACAAGGCTCTAAGAAATGTATTGTTGTGGGGATGGGGTGGGGTGGGGGGGTAGATATTGCATGTACTACATTAGCGTACATTAGGGGTATGGGTAGTGAGTTGGCCTCACACCTAGTGATGACCTTAAATCTGGGATTTTGACTATCCCTTGCATGTGTCTGTCTTCAAATCACCTCTACCACAAAACAATAATTTCATTTCATAGTCAGTTTCGATTATTTCAGCGTACTGCCCACTAATCGAACATTCAGATAAGCATGTGAGTGATGTTAATCTACTCCAACGGATATTCAGTGACTGGGAAAAATGCTAGTATCTCTCTGCCGACTTGTAGAAAATATGTTGTTTTTCTCCTATCATTTTTATTGTTTTTATCAGGGGAGTACCTACCATAAAGGCAATGGAACAAGGGGGCCTGGCGCAACCTGCCTCCACCGCCTCTGTAGTATGTACTTAGTATGTATTTACCCAGCCATGCTGCCTCCTTCCTCCACGCTGGCTCCACTGCAAGATGCAGGGCCGGATTAAGTGTGGTGGAGGCCCTGGGCACAAAATCTGGTGGAGGCCCCAGATACAGTATGTTTTTCCTTTTAAATAATAGTCCAGCCATTTAACTGATTGCTGGTTGTTTGGCACCCGTCTGCTTACTGGAACCTCAGATTGAGTGACAGCTCTGCACGCACCCATCACTGTAGAATTGGTGATGGTGGCTTTGTTGCTCTAGACTCTCTGTCCTGCCCTGTGGTGGCTTTGGCTGCCCAGATGTGGAGGGACCCCACTGCCGCCGATAGCTTTGTTGCTGGCCCCGCGGCACGTCCAACTGAAAAGCCTCCTGGACAAGATCATAACCCAAAGGTTGGTTGAGGCCCCCTTTTCAGGGTAAGTGGTGGAGGCCCCGGGGCTCGCATAATCCTAATAAGGCCCTGGCAGGATGCAGGACTCTCTCGCAACAGTGTGTGAGTGTCTCCCCTGCCGCCGTGCGAGCGCTTCTCCATCACATCATATCTTTAGTTCTGGACCGGGGCAGATGGGCAGGAATGGTGCTGATAAGGGCCCGTGATGTGGGCCTGTATGGGGTCCCATCAGGGCTATGTACTATGTTGCTCAATGTTAAAAAGGACAAATGAAATCAACATTGAGAATGAAAAAGAAACACTCAGGTCCATACATACCTGCCAGGTTCCCCGATTTTGGTGGGACCATCCTGGGATTGCAATGCTATCCCACTGTCCCTCGGGGCTACCCACTTGTTTCACAGTAGCAAACCTTGAGACAGTTGGGAAGTATGCCATATACCCCCCCCAATGCATAGCTACTATTTCTGCTTTTATTTCTTTCATGTGAGGCCCCAAACCCTTGTAAGTCTACATAAATACCAGCTTTTTCAGGGAAAAATTAGGTTGGCCTATTCACTCCAATAGCGGCCTAATGCTGTTGCATTCACTAAGGTTTCTGACTGCCATCCTGGGCCCTCCTGGTGTCATATTCACTTTAAACTTTGTGGGAAGAATATAGTGCTGACCACAATGCCATCTTTAGTTTTCTGTGATTCTGGTAATTCAAAATCAGTTGGATTACCATGGCCTGTCTGTAATCAAGCCATGAAATTTAGCTCTCTTCACCAATTTGCTGCATTAATTAGACTATTTGAAGATTAGAATATATCTTGTATGCATGTAGATTCATAGGGAACTTTTAAACCAAAATTCAAAAAATAAAGAAAAATTCCCAGGGATTTACCTTCTCGAAGAAGATTTGGGTGTTCCCGCAGCACAAAGAGGCTGATTTATTAATAGCGACATGTAGCGACAGTTGAGCGACTGTAGCGGTATTTTCACAGCGCTCGCTCGTAGTTGCTGTGCTTGGCCGTTGTTCGGTTGTTGACAGCGACTCAGTCGGTGTGGCGTAATGTTGAATACAAGGTTCCGAGTCGCTATTTGACAGATTCCGCGATGTATGGGTGCGCATGATAGCGACTGGTCAGAGCGACCGGCTTCCACCATATTCATCAACAAATCACGCTTAAAAAATTCAAGCGCTGTGAAATGCATGTTTAAACCCCAGAGCGCTGGCGGCGATGTGTTAAAAGTAGTTTTTTAACCCCCAAACCACCATAGTTTTGGAAACCCAAAAAAAAAAAATTATTTTAAATAATTTAGTAATATGAATACATTAATATCAGACCTGTAATATCAATTCTGTACAATTTAAATTTTTATTTTTTTCCCATAAAAAAATTATCTAAAATGGCAGAAGTGGTCACAGAAATTTTCACATTTAAAAAAAAAAATAAAATAAAACATTAATAACAATTAATTATTAATATTTAAAGATTGTTCCATTGAAATGCATTGGAGCACGCCAGGTAGCGAGAGGTCATACCTGTCGCTGTTCAAGGTCGGGCGCTGGCGCTGTGGGCTGAGGCTGGAATAATGATGACTGCGTCGCTATCTGGCGCTATCTCAGTCGCTAAGCAGGATTGGCTTGATAAATGTGTGATTGTGGTGGGGAGCCGGCGTTCTCGTGGCGGGGCCCGTCATTACCGGCCGCTCACCAGTCGCTAACTGTCGCTATTCCTTCATAAATAAGGGCCAAAGTCGACTGCTTCTCTTCCTGAGGGCTTCTGGGTTCATGTAGTGGAAATCAGTGTTACATGAACCAGTTGGAACCTGCGGACATTTGGCCGGTGACGTCAGCTTTTGAATTCCGCGGCTCTTCAAAATTCGAATCAAGAACCCAGGAGGCGTATGTATCCCACAATATTCCCGGGTGCCTGATGGGTACAGCAAGATAGCGGTAGATTCCCGGAGCAGCCAGATGGGTGAGTTAAATCTAATCATTTTTAAGCCTGCAGCAGTTTGCATGCTTATCAATGATACATTTATGGTTTGTTCGGCTTGGTGTCCCCCCCGCCTCACGCTTAGATGAAAGTCAAATCATCCATTGCGTTAAGAGAAAGCATTTTGTAAGTATGCCATTGTATAAACAAATGCTGTGCTTTTGATGCCTTAGTAATGTGTTTGCGTTGTATATTTAAAAAGAATATTATTTTTGCATAATAAGTAAATCGTAAATTCTACGGCAACAAAACGCAGGTACACTGCGTTACACATGCGCACTGAAAAAGGTGGCTCCATCACTTTTTAATGCATTGCACAGCACAGATATGTGAAAAATAGAATAATCTACCCATCTGGAATAATATATTCATCTAGAATAATGTACAGTGTTTCCTCTGCGTTGTAACTGTGTTGCATCGCAGCACAGCGCAGCTACACAGAAAAAGCGAAGAGGTGTGAACAGAGCCTGAAAAGCATCTACCATTATCACCATGCAGTTTCCCGCATGTTCAATAACTTGAGCTCTATTGAAAATAGATGCACTTCAGTATCAAAAAATGACAAAAAAAATTAAGGGATAGCGACAGGTAGTGCCTATTAAGCGACAGGTAGCGTCAAGTGAACGCCGGACATGGCACGCAATTCCATATTTATGAAGCCGAATCTGGAATCTGGAACAACGCCATGTAGCGTACGATTCCTCATTAGCCCAGGCTCAGCGTACAGCGCCGGCGTTCTGCCTTGCAGAGCGCCACGTATTACCTCTCACTACCTGGTGCTCTCTCATACATTTCTATGGACGATCCTTAAAGTGGACCAACACCCACCGCTGATCGGCCCGGGAATCTATAAGATTCCCGGGCCGATCAGCTCCCTGCCTGCGGGGCACCCCGATCGGGGGTGCCCCGCTGTGTGAAACCCCCCAGGATGCCAAAATCCTACCTGTTCCTCATTCCAACGGCGCATACACGGGGCGCCGCCGCCTCTCGCGCATCCCTCTAGCAGGGCGCGCAACCGCTGTTTGTGAATGGCCGGCGCGGGCTCGCTCCCTGTAAGAGGGACGCGCGAGAGGCGGCGGTGGGCGCTCTCACCTTGTCCTCGCTTGTCCGTCGGCGGTGATTGGTGGAGCGAGTCACGTGGGAGCTGGTCAGGTGAGTTTTTGGGGCTTTCTGGGGGGTTTTACACAGCGGGGCACCCCCCGATCGATAGTGAAAATCCTGGGTGTTGGTCCACTTTAAATCCCTTTCCTGATCCCAATTTTTTACATTTTTTTTTAATAAAATCTCAAAACTTTCTGACATATTTTGGCCAAGAAAATGATGACATTTTTGCAAATTTTTTGTATTAATAATATTTTTATGCAGAGTTGTCCTTACATGTCTGGTATTAAAGTGTTCATGTTACTATGTTATAACAATGTAATTCCATATGTTTTCGCTTTGTTACTAGTGGATACATGTTCAAAAACAGACTTTAATCCCACAGCCTCTGGCGCTATGGGCTACAACTGCATGATGTTTAGTGCCGGCGCTGTTTGAAGCTGTTTTTTTGATGAATGTGGTGTGAGTCGGTCGCACTGAGCTGGCGCTACCTTTCGCTCCCATACAGCGTAGTACTGCGACTCACACAACATATTCATCAATGCCGGCCAGCGACTGAGGCGCTCTGAAACAAAGAACCATGGCCGAGCACAGTGACTACTAGCAGTCGCTCTGTCCACGCTACAGACGCTCATCTGCCGCTATCTGGCGTTGGTAATGGATCAGCCTGCCCGACTATATCGTCACATCCAAGAGGATAACAAAATGCACTGGATTGCATAATACATATGCACAGTCTAGTTTTCAGAGTATAACTCAAGGTGGTTCTGCAGAGTCTCATAAAATAACAACCCTCTAGGCAGAAAAATCTACATGCACCCCTGTCAGTGTTGCTAACAGCTCAGATCAGAGGCACAAGTTTACCTGCACACAGCTCCAATACAATCCAATACAATCATCAAGAGAAGACAAAAAGCTGGCAGCAGATTATCCATGCAAGCTATTTCCCCTGAATTTAGGTATCTGCATTCTTCTATGTTCTCTGTAATCTGTGTCTCTTTTCTATATAATCTGATTAACCCTTCCTTCATCTGTTTCATAACCTCCTAAACCACTTTTTCCCTGTCACTTGGGGATTTAAAATATAAATATTAATTATCAATAGTACATATCAATATTAACTTAATATTACATTCCACCTTAGTCAAGAGGTTAAATGCATTTTACAGGTGTTGAATGTACATGTAGGGGGTATTTAAGGTGAGGCCTGCTACAAGACAAATGCCATCACTGGAGAAATTGATAGACAAGAAGCTTCAGGTGAGTCAGCCTACAAATATTATTTTTGGATTGACCAAGTCCTCAGTGACAAAGCATTTGACTCACTGATAGCTAAAACCATCCACAGACAATTGAAGGGGTTGGACAAACAGGCTCAATCCTGCTACGGATCATGTCTGTTACCTAATCCTATATGCTTGGATATCCCATCTTAATATGTTTACCGAATAGAGAGGAAAGAAAAAGTACAACCAGTTGCTGCCAGGGGAAACACCAAAGAAATGCAGCTAGATCAGTTGGCTATCATCTTTTCACACACAAATATATATATATATATATATATATATATATATAGTGGTAAAGTTCTGGATGGTGTCTATTTCTCCCTGGGTTTTCTCAATCAGGCACAATCCATGCCAGGTTTACAGGACCCCAGTCCACATTCCCAGTCCTCTACGGGTTTTTTCCCTACTCCCAGTTCTTAAACAGGTGATGAGGCTAATTGCAAAGGAAGCCTAATAAAAGGAGCTGCTGAGGCTTCCAGTATGGAGATGGAGAGACTGGGATGAGGAGCCTGGGCCTTGCTGCTCCCAATACTGACAGTGCTGAATTGTCGCTGAAGGACCTTATGTGTTATCTGGTCCTGGAACCTATGGATTAACAGCCTGGACCTGTATGCCCCAAAAGTGGACCTGTGATATCAAGGACTTGCAATACGCTGTAATTATCATACCCTGGACATTGCTAAAGTTGGTGAGGTAACCGCTTGCTGTACTGCATTGTATCCTGCATCATACTCTGAAGTTAAGAGATTTTGCCTGTTGGACTCTGTTTTCAATAAATCGCTTATTATTTGACTAAGAACATTCTTCAGACTCATTGCCGTTGGCCCCATATCCTGACTATATTTTTATATATATATATATATATATATATATATATATATATATATATATATCTCTGTTCATACTACAAACGTGCAAACATGTGACAAGTTCAACTAAGGCCACTGAGCCCTAGTTCTAGTGGTACAATTGGGGGGAAGCTAGCATAACAAATTAAGCTTCCTCATTGTCATGGGCAGCTGCAACAGGCAAATGGGATCACTTCTGGTAGTGTTAGAATTAATAGATGGAAGTGGATATTGGTGGATATCCACCAATGCAACACATGCTCTGCTCTGCCAATGTTGCAAATAAATCATGCATAATAATGTAATAATGTAGAGTGGGTCTAGTTAGAACTGGATAATTTTAGCTGGGAGTGGAACCAGTGAGAAGTCTATTCTGGGGAGGAAGGAGAAGATAGTCAGGAGCTGAAGGAACCCTTGAGTCACAACTAGACCAGACAGCCATCACTAGGCTCTGTGGAGGGAGTGTAAGGACCAGGTTGAATGAGACTGCATTGTGTCAGCTGGAATCACTCTCTGAGTGTTAAACAGAACCTGTCAGCAACCTCTATTCCACAAGTTTACCCACAGGACCCTTAGGAGACCCTACTCCTCACACTGCTTGTATAAACTCCAGGCCTGTACAGCCAAAAAAAAGAGAGTAGAAATATAAGTGGAATTTGTTTTGTTTTATTTGCATATTGTAACCCTGCTGGTGGTGATCTAGCCTCACTTCTTGTCTGCAGGCACTAATTAGGGTGTTCTAGGAAAAGCAATGGTTGAGCAAAAAACTCATGGTTTTGCGTGACATCCCTGGTGGCAGCTGTAAGTAGCTTGTTCACCTCTCCTCCAGTTCGCTACCCAGTAGCAGCCCAGGCTCCCCAGATGTAAGTGGCCCGGCCAGACACCTTTTGGGACATCTGGAAGATCTGTGGAAAAGCAGTGACCGAGTTGTTTCACAAGGCCCTGGGGAGGAGACAGAGGTGGAGGGATAAGCCCAGCGGTTTACCGAGTGTCACACTGTGTTGTCTCAGAAAAGGCTGGGGTTTGTAGTCTGAACCTAAGAACCAATCCATGCACCTTGCGCATCCAGCGAAGGCTGCCCTTACTTTTCAGAAGTCCACTCATACAGTAGAATTAACCATTTCTTTATTAGTCACCATACCATACAATGGTCCCCCGAGACTAATATAAGCACTAGGATTGGCCAGATCTTGCTCCCATATATCCATCTTATGAACTCCTGTGGTTGATAAGTTGTTCATGGAACTGGAGACCTAACTATGACCTCTTATGAGGTCTATGACCTCTTACAAATGGAGTACCGCTGCCACTACCACAACAGTGCTGTTTCAACAAAACCAGAGCAAGGCCAGATACAACTCCCAATACAGTGGGAAGCCATGAAATGTACACTGATATCGCTACTCTATTAAGGGAACAGAACAGTCAACGAACAGAAACTATATTGAAGAAGATGACTATGAGAATAGGGGAACATGCAAATATATACTGTTATACTGTTATGAAAACAATAAGTGTGAGTGCCCATTGGTAAGATTCTTACACCCTCCCAAACCCCAATAATAAATACTTATGCTGAAGGGAGTAGAGATGCTCAAGCAATATTATAAAAAGATATACATTATTTAAGAGGTAGGAGAGGGTGTAAATGGAGGGATGGGTGCCTATATTAGAGAATCTGCCCAGCCAACTTTAAAGGAAACAGACAGGGAAGTTATAGAAGAACCTTTTAATACTACTGAACTGGCCTTGTCTATAACCTACACAATGGCAGTAAAGAGTCCAGGCCCCGATGGGTTTACTCCCAGGTTTACTAAACAATTTAAGACACAACTAATACTATATAGAATGATCAAAGCCTTCAACACCATCTATAAGATTCCAGATAGATTG
The DNA here is from genome assembly GCA_027917425.1 of Gastrophryne carolinensis. Taxonomy (NCBI): domain Eukaryota; kingdom Metazoa; phylum Chordata; class Amphibia; order Anura; family Microhylidae; genus Gastrophryne; species Gastrophryne carolinensis. Next base: position 169,791,570 of record CM051243.1, read on the forward strand.
CAGGGCTGCTAGAGACCCTCCCCCTGGAGCATCCAGAACCAGAAGCTGTGTGAAACCCCTCAGGTCGTGCACATAAGGGTAATTTTACTTGAAAAGTTGAGCTCTGCAGATAAATATGTTCCCTGAAAGTACACACATTAAGTTTTCTAGGCATACCCAGTTTGTTGTAGTGGGCACTTTCTGGAAGTAATCCCTCAAAGAATTCTTTGGTTGTAAAAATATATAAAAAAGTATAAAAAAGTAGAAAGAAAACACATTTTCCTAAAATATCAATATGCAAACAAGAAAAAACTAGTTAAATCTGAAAAGGTCCCCCGGACAGAACAATACACAACATACATAGCTACTTTTAACTGCCACCCTACTTGAGATGTTGTCACGCTCTGTTGACAGGTAATTTGTCACCATTTTGCGCTATGTAAAAAAACAAGTTTTTTTTTTAAATTGTCTTGATTATTTTAAATAAAAATGTATTTTATTCATGATAACCATATTGCTTGTGACAGCCCAATTTCTCCTGATTACAACGGTACCACATATGTATTGGTAGACACCCTTTCCTGTCCAGAAGACTCCCCCAAACTGAAACAGCGCTTTAGGAGATTTTCAGATAAAATACAACTGCTATGCACACCTTGCAGTTTTTCAAGAAAAACAACCCCAGTTCCTGCCCTGGAGAACCCCCAAAATGAAAAAAACACATCTACACTATAAAGGGTAAAATAAAAAAAATTGTGGTGGGGCTAAAAACCCCTATAAATAAAAAAAAAATTGCATGGGATCCCCCCTAACCAGCATAACCAGCTTGGGGGCCAACTATGCAGGGCTTGTAGACCAGGGGCTATAGTTAATTGAATTAATGGCAAGTCACCCGCTAGCGCTAGCTTGATCCCAAGCCTTGTGAACTGGTATAGGGGTACAAATGTCTTAAAGGAGCCATAGCACTCAACCTTGTTAGCTTGTGGACCAACCTAAAATCTGGTTAAAAACAGAGGGCTCGGTCACACACCACCAAGCGCCAAGGTGCCTCTGTGGGGTGCAGTCCTAACTCTAACTCATTAGTTATAAAATGGGCTGAGCGGCTGCCACCCCTCCTTTGTTTCTTTTAAACTGGTATAGGGGTCTCATGGATCCCTTACCAATTCACAAAAGGTTAAATGTAAAAAAAAAGACGCCACAGGTAGAAAAAGATAATTTTTTTTTTTTTTATACTTACCCCCCATTGATCCATCCCTGAACACTGTGTCCCACGCCACCAATCACTCTGGCTTCTGCTCTCCTGCTGCTGCTGGAAGCCTTTTTTATCTGCTGAGTGATGGGACATAAAGGATTTGTTTTAAAAAATGACATAGGGTTAAATGTATAAATAAACAAACACACACTAGAGAAAAAAAATGACTTTTAAAATATTTTTTTTCTCTACTCAGTCACCACCTATCCTGTCCCATGCTGCTGTCTTCCGATGACAGATGGCGGTGGTGATTGGTGCAGGGTGGATGGGGGGGCAGAGGGCACCCTGCCCTCCCACCCGCTCTGCCCCGGTACTATGGGCATCTGTCAGAGCCAGAGTCGGGCCGGAAACTACAAGGAGCGGGATGGTGCCATTCCTCTCCTCTAACATAAAGGCGTGGCTAAACGAGGCGACCAGCAGAAGTGGTGGGGGGCCCTGTTCTGGGCCTGAAGCCTGCGGAGCTGGGGGGGGGGGAATCGGTGTCCCCCTTCCCTCAGTGAAGGGAAGACCCGGATGGAGGGATAGGGCGAGGAGGTGAGTAAATGTACCTTTATTCGCATATGTCAGTGGTGGCAAAAGCCAGGGGACCCTGGGGATCAGATGCCCAGGGGTGAGCATTTTTTTACAGTAGCAGGGGAAAATGCCAAGCACATAGTTTCTACGTGCTTAGCACTGAAAGGTATGAGAAGCGAACACGTAGAAACTACATGCTTGGCATTTAAAGGGTGAAAGGCATTACAGTAGGCAAACAGAAACCGGCTCTTTTTGCCATGATATGCCATGTTCCAATACAAAGGGGGGTGGGAGCAGCTCAATCACTATTATTTATACAAAATTATTATTATTATTCAGGGCCTGGGAACTAATTTACCGCCCAGTTTAACCCTCTCATCAACTAAATATCAAGCAACAAACATGTCTAGCTATGTGGAAAGACAGAGATTTGGTTGCATATATCTGCAGATACATGTGGAAGCCACACTGCCCCGGCAAGGCACTCTGTGTTTAGTGTGGTCCCTACTCTTAATTCTGAGTCCCCAAAGTTGGGACATGCAATGCAGACAAATATCTGAGAGCTACTCACCTGGGAAGCTGCCAGCCTCCCTTTAGAACACTTCACAGGGGGAAATCCATATTGACTGAATTCCTCCCTGCTTGTGCTCATGGCAATTCAAATGAACAAAGGGGGGTGGGAGCAAACATGTCTAGCTATGTGGAAAGACAGAGATTTGGTTGCATATATCTGCAGATACATGTGGAAGCCACACTGCCCCGGCAAGGCACTCTGTGTTTAGTGTGGTCCCTACTCTTAATTCTGAGTCCCCAAAGTTGGGACATGCAATGCAGACAAATATCTGAGAGCTACTCACCTGGGAAGCTGCCAGCCTCCCTTTAGAACACTTCACAGGGGAAATCCATATTGACTGAATTCCTCCCTGCTTGTGCTCATGGCAATTCAAATGAACAAAGGGGGGTGGGAGCAAACATGTCTAGCTATGTGGAAAGACAGAGATTTGGTTGCATATATCTGTAGATACATGTGGAAGCCACACTGCCCCGGCAAGGCACTCTGTGTTTAGTGTGGTCCCTACTCTTAATTCTGAGTCCCCAAAGTTGGGACATGCAATGCAGACAAATATCTGAGAGCTACTCACCTGGGAAGCTGCCAGCCTCCCTTTAGAACACTTCACAGGGGGAAATCCATATTGACTGAATTCCTCCCTGCTTGTGCTCATGGCAATTCAAATGAACAAAGGGGGGTGGGAGCAGCTCAATCACTATTATTTATACAAAATTATTATTATTATTCAGGGCCTGGGAACTAATTTACCGCCCAGTTTAACCCTCTCATCAACTAAATATCAAGCAACAAACATGTCTAGCTATGTGGAAAGACAGAGATTTGGTTGCATATATCTGCAGATACATGTGGAAGCCACACTGCCCCGGCAAGGCACTCTGTGTTTAGTGTGGTCCCTACTCTTAATTCTGAGTCCCCAAAGTTGGGACATGCAATGCAGACAAATATCTGAGAGCTACTCACCTGGGAAGCTGCCAGCCTCCCTTTAGAACACTTCACAGGGGGAAATCCATATTGACTGAATTCCTCCCTGCTTGTGCTCATGGCAATTCAAATGAACAAAGGGGGGTGGGAGCAAACATGTCTAGCTATGTGGAAAGACAGAGATTTGGTTGCATATATCTGCAGATACATGTGGAAGCCACACTGCCCCGGCAAGGCACTCTGTGTTTAGTGTGGTCCCTACTCTTAATTCTGAGTCCCCAAAGTTGGGACATGCAATGCAGACAAATATCTGAGAGCTACTCACCTTTGAAGCTGCCAGCCTCCCTTTAGAACTCTTCACAGGGGGAAATCCATATTGACTGAATTCCTCCCTGCTTGTGCTCATGGCAATTCAAATGAACAAAGGGGGGTGGGAGCAGCTCAATCACTATTATTTATACAAAATTATTATTATTATTCAGGGCCTGGGAACTAATTTACCGCCCAGTTTAACCCTCTCATCAACTAAATATCAAGCAACAAACATGTCTAGCTATGTGGAAAGACAGAGATTTGGTTGCATATATCTGCAGATACATGTGGAAGCCACACTGCCCCGGCAAGGCACTCTGTGTTTAGTGTGGTCCCTACTCTTAATTCTGAGTCCCCAAAGTTGGGACATGCAATGCAGACAAATATCTGAGAGCTACTCACCTGGGAAGCTGCCAGCCTCCCTTTAGAACACTTCACAGGGAGAAATCCATATTGACTGAATTCCTCCCTGCTTGTGTTCCAATTCATCTCACTTCCATCAAACTTTCCATCAAACTTTAAGAATTGAAGGGGTTCAACAGAGAGTGCTTTTCTAAAATGGAAAGCATTTCTATAGGGAATACAGGACAGAATACATTGCAGTTGACGAACCTATGCAAATTCCTTTTTTCCGCCCAAAAATGTCAGTTCCATGTACAGTGCAAGAGAAGAATCATAAACTCCTGTCTCCCTTTTATAGCAGCCCACCAGACCTTCATCAGACATCAAGCATCAAATCCCTACTAGAGATGTGGTGTTTATCGGGGCACTCTCATATACTGAATGGAAATGCCCTGCAATATTTATATCGGAACAACCCCTGTTTGTAACAAATGTAAAAAACTTTTGGCAAGGGTTGCTTTCTCTCCATGACAAAGCTTTTAGTGTAGTAAACCCACCCCTCAAATAAAACTCTTGTCCATGCTACCAGGATGTAGAAAATCATGCAATCAAGTCTCAATACACTGTCTATTAGAAGGAAGGACCCAACTAGAATGATATCAAGCTTTGAAGGACATCATGACAATAGAGGAATTTATGATGGATCTGAAGGGTACAAATGAGTTCCAAGCGAATATCACGGCCTGGCTAATTTCCAATGACTTAGATGAAGGGTTGAGAGTACCAAGAGAGTTATAATAGGGAGTGTTCTATCTGAACCTAGAACAGTCCTTGAGTTTTGAGCAGCCATTTTTGCCCATTTCCACAAACAGATAAATCGACCATTCATTGAGTGAGCAAGCGAACATATGACTTGTATGCAAGTGGATGTCTTGCTTTTGGAGGATTTGTTGGATAATTGTCAGATCCATTGGTAGTGAGATCGCACATGCTGTGTGCTCCATTTCCTATTTTCAGTCATTTTCTGTTCGAAACCATATGAAGCTGGACCAACAAATGAATTTATGTGATCACTTGATTGCAGTTGGAATTTCCATGGATCAATTATTTCCTGTTTGTGTTCACTTAACCGCTCTTCACAAACCATTGACTGGAAATGGGCCATTACAAGGTATTAATCAGTGAGTTTACCACCACACCCTCCACCTTTTCTTGTCTACCCTGTATATGTATTTGTCTTCATTTAGTGTTTGTCAGTTTTTTAAAGTATCATTTAAAACCTCAGAAGGTTAACTGCATTATGGCCATGGAAAAAATGTCCGCCATTCACAATGGGACTGTTCAGGGAGGTGTTAAATCCTTGGGTTTGGAATTTTCTGCCTACAGATTTTGATGAAAACCTAATGAGCATCTGATCCTTCCTCGACCCCTTCCTTTATTTCCCCCCTTACCTCCTCCCCCCCCCCCCTCATAGGGGTTGTTATTTTTCTTTTAATTTATTTGAATTGAACTTTTTTAGTAACTCTTGAATCTTATTGGATTTTCTTGTCTGCAGTGAATAAGCTTCTGATTGTGACTTAAGTTGTCTGCAATCTTTAAATTCTGTGTATGAACAGTATTATGTTAATAGAATGATGTTCAGAATACCGTATATACTCGAGTATAAGCCGAGTTTTTCAGCCGACTTTTTGGGCTGAAAAAAGCAGCCTCGGCTTATACTCGAGTCAGTAACCTGACTTACCTGAGCGAGGGGGCGGAGGAAGCGGCAGAAGAGCCTCCGAGGCGGCAGAAGAGCCGCCGAGGCTTCAGAACTCGGCGGGGAGATCAGTACACCCAGCGCGAGGTGGGTGTACCAAGATGGCGGCCCGGGCCTCAGTGACGTGGCGGCGCGGAGCGCGCCGGCCGCCATCTTGGTACACCCACCTCGCGCTGGGTGTACTGATCTCCCCGCCGAGTTCTGAAGCCTCCGAGGCGGCTCTTCTGCCCCGCGTCCAGGGGCATTGCGACTGGCCGCGTCCCATGCCGTCGTCCCGCGCCGTCCTCACTCTGTCCCGCACCGTCGCCTTGGCTGGAAGGAGCCTCGCTGAAGATTGTGCAGGAGCTGAACTGGTGAGTGTGTGTGTTGTGTGCATTGAATGTGTGCTGTGTTGTGTGCTGTGTGTTGTGTGTGCCTTGTGTGTGTATGTGTGCTGTATTGTGTGCTGTGTTGTGTTTGTGTGTGTGTTGTGTGTGCTGTGTGTATGTTGTGTGTGTGCTGTGTTACACCTGAATGGCTGTAATGAGGGATGCCCCTAACTGGCTGTAACAAGGGATGCCCCTCACTGTATTATTATTATTTATTTTATTTAATTCTTAGGTGATGGCTGGGGGCGTGGTCAGGGGTGATTCCTCAAATCAACTCCAATTCCAATTGAAAAAAGCCGCCTCGGCTTATACTCGGGTCAATAACTTTTTCCAGGTTTTTGAGGTAAAATTTGGGGTAAAATTAGGTGCCTCGGCTTATATTCGGATCGGCCTATACTCGAGTATATACGGTATACTCAATAAAAAGATTGATAAAGAAAACCTCTGAAAATGTTATGGTGTTATATTTTTGACCTTGAAAAAAATAAACATTTTACCAGGTTTAGTGTGGCAAGAGTACTGCTCTGTACCCCAGCACAAGCATGTAGAATGAGACGGGCCTAATACTTGGCAGCCCCCAAACCTATAGAGCAAAGGGTAATATCACACCACCATTCCTGCTAGTCTACTTCTAGCTGAACAGTGCTGTCAGAACAATGAAAGATAAGGTTCGAGTTTTCGATACTATAAGTGAAACAGTATGGTGCCTGACAAACAAGGCGAGTGTGCGGTGAAATGTCTGCAGTTCAGTTTTCTCTGCCAATAAAAGGGATTACTTTTAACTCTGAGCTTCCCAGAACAATGAATAGAATGATGTCTTCCACTATTCTATGGATTGAACGCTGACTCTAGTGCACACAGTGATGTACGCAGTGCGTTAGTGACTGCACTGTATATAGCAGCAGTGTGAACAAAGCAGCTGTGGCAATAAGTACAGTGCGGCTAAATGGAGTATGTGTTTCCTGCTTCCTAGCTGGGAATCTGGCAGCGAATCTACTGTACAGGCGTCAGATCTCTTCTAAGTTCCCCCTCACGATTCTCTCTCTTCCTCCCCTAGTCTGTCTTGGGTCCCCCCTCCTCATGCTTCCCACCCACGCCTGGCAATGGACTGAAGCTTATGGAATGGCTGTTTAACCCATTTCCTTAATGGTTTATCCCAGTCTCCTGTGTTTTTAAACTGGGACAAAGAGCAGGGGGGAGCAGTGAGTAAGCAGCGTGCATGCGTGCCTGTACATCTACTTCTATCTTACAAATTGTTTACTTGGAAAGCTAATAAAAAGGCCAAGATTGTCCTCATTCTGGAGGAACACTCGCTCTTATAGATTCAAATCCCTTTGTCCCTCTTCTACTTAAAGAAATATGATGCACAAATCTAAATAAATCAACCGCAAAATGTAATTAGTTTAGTTGTGCTGCATTTGCTTCTTTAAAGGAGCAAAATGCTGGGCCTTTGGCCTGTAGAGTCTCAGGGGATCTTTTGCAGAGCACTGGGGGCCCTCAGTGTGATCCGTTTTTTAGGCCCAACTCAATATCCTGGCAGAACAGTGACAGGGGATCTACATTTTGGTTTTGGAGAATCCATTGTTGACAATGGCACCCCTGGATGCCGCTTTAGAATTCTGAGTCTGATGCCTCCTTAGAATTCTGAGTCTGAACCCATTTTTAGGCCCAACTCAATTTCTTGGCAGAACAATAACAGAGGATCTACATTTTGGTTTTGGAGAATCCATTGTTGAGAATGGCACCCTAGATGCCTCCTTAGAATTCAAAGATACTCCTGTGCATATACTCTAAACCCATTAAACCCTGGACTTGCATCCAGACTTTCAGGTAAGCGCTGCAGCCCTGGACTAGAAGTGATGGTCTGCGTGGGAGAAAGAGTTGAGTATAGCTATTTTAAATTTTTTGACTGAAAATGTACTTTAAGTAAAAGAAACCCAGACACAGTAGTTGCACATTCTATTGGAAAAGCACCCTTGCCAGCTCGCCAATACTGCGCATGCCCGAAACCAGGCGCATCCCTTCATTCAAGTTGAATGGAGCTTCCAGCTGAAGGTGGGCACATGGCTCAGACTCGGGATCTCATGATAGGTGAGACTCAGGGTGAAAAGAACCGAAAAGGGCAGAGACGCCAAGCCTATTGAATTTGCAACAAATGTGGACAATCTGTATGTAGGAGGTGAGGGAAACATACAAAATAGACTCTTATTCAGGGTGAAGGTCCGTTTTAAAGCGCACCAATCTTTGTAGTGAAACTGCTGTTGCTCTTGTCTGGGGGGGGGGGGTAAACTCGCATCCCAGAGCTCACCTCTTCCGCTCGCATCTACCAGGTTCCAGATCTAACAGTGGACTCATGGGGTCATAGCAATTGGCGGCCACAGTCATGGGGGCTAGGACTGGCCACCTATTCATTCAGTTCCGGAAGAGGTTAGTTTTGGGGTATGCATGAGAAGGGGGGCTTCACCAATTGGGAGGACAGTTTCCTTATAACAAACCTGGCTTGAGGCAAAGACATCCGCGTTCTATGAGAATCCTATTGGACATGTAGGAATGCAGGCAGCCGGGTTTGGCACAAAAAGGGGGATTTTTCCAACATGTTTAGCCAATTTGAAGGGTAAACCTGTGCCAGAGGGCCAAGCTTGATATAAACATATAGGGCCCCTTTAAATAAAATGCTTCCCCCATCTGGGAGCTAGTGCATTGTGTTATATTTATGTGTAGGATTTCATATTTAATAGTCATTTACAGGCTACATGGTTAATCCCAAGATACGCACTTACTGTTTATACTTTCTGTATCCTCATTCATTTATAAGTAAGAACTAGGCTGTATTAATTAAGATGCTAATGAAATGTCTCTCTGCCTTGTTCTTTTTCCCCAGCAAATACATAACAAAACGGCAAAGGAGTTTTATATACAGTTGTGTAATCTGGAAGGATCGAAAAAAAAAAAGCCAGTGAGCATCAGCGCCTCGGTTAGAATAAATATTTAATTAGACACGTTCCTATACATTGCAATCTAGGGCACAGCATCTGTGATCCCCGAGGAGCTAGCTAGTCGTGTATGATGTCATTTGTAGTGCGCCAACAATTAGACGAGTGACATATTATTATCTGCCCTGTAGGGAATGGTCAGTTTCTGTTTCTTCTGGAACAAAATAGAATTTTTATCCTTCTATGAGGCTCTACATTAAAGAGCTGCAGCAGACATGATGATTTACGACAGACTGTGGTCACCTGCCCCCACCCCACTTCTTCCAGTACACCCACACCTACCCTCGAAATCTCACACCCCCGCTCAGCGCAGCCATGCAGAAGGTAAGTCTGTCAATGTGAATTTGGATAAAGAGTCTGATGCTTATATAAGGCGAGGACGCCGCTCCACACATAGCAACAGTGTGGATAATACACACAGCTAAGTGTTCCTATTAGGGGAGGGGGCTGGGCTGTATAATAAGACATTTGGGATAATATAGCTTATTACAATAAAAAAATAAAGTAATGTAAGCAAGAGAAATATGAAGGAGCATAAATATAAAATATCAAGAATAAAAAAGTAGCAAAGTAAAAAAAGTAAAAAAAAACTTAAAGAGGACCATAGGAGTCTTAGACTCCAGGGCAGGCATACTCGCTCCCGATTGGGGCAGGGCGCTGTGTGAAACTCCCCAGGTTGCCTGAAATCTCACCTTCGTTCCCGGTCCAATGCATGTGCGCTGGCGGCTGCATCCCCGCTATCCCTTAAGCAGGGCGCGTGCCCGCGCCAGGCATTTGTGAATGCCCAGCATAGGCACACTCCCTGTTAAAGGGTAGCGGGGGATGTGGCCGCCAGCGAACTTGGATCCGGTCGCATTAGACGAGCTCCTGGACGAAGGGGCTCAAGCAGGTCCAATTGGACGCGCCGTGCATGTGCTGTAGAAACGGGAAGAGGTGAGTTCGTTCAGGCGACCTGGGGGGGGGGGGTCTCTCAAAGTGGGGCACCCCCCAGGGGCAAGGGCCAGGGGTTTTGGTCCACTTTAAAGGAGACCCAAAACAACACATACACAAAGGCAAATACATTAGAGTTAAAGTTTAAAGCCCCCCCCCCAGAGAAAGACTCACAGACATAATAAACACCAGAGATAAAGTGATAGCTACTAAGACTATTTATACTATGTAGGAAGGAGATATGTACAATAAAGGATGTGAAGAAGACAGATAGATGGGTACTGGCAACTACCCAGTTTCCCCAGGTGATGTCTGAACTAGTAATTGTCTTTTGGAAAATGAATCTCCTGTTTTGGAAAACAAAACCATTTGTTTTCATATTAAATAGTATTTGTGATCCTACAGGAGTAGATCTGGAGTTACTGTAGGTGAGATAAGGCTGTGGCTGATCATCTGAATAGCTACTTTTGTTTGGTATTTTCAGATAGTAGCAGGTATGGCCATAGCACAGCATCCAGCTGGGAGGGCACAGCTCCAGAGTTTTTGGAGGATGATGTCTTAGCTGAGTTGGCACATCTAAAGGTAAGTAAGGTGATGGGTCCAGATGGAATCCACCCAAGAGTTCTAAGAGAACTTAGATTTGTGATTGCAGCCCCTCTGACTGATTTACTTAACCATTCCCTTTCAACTGGTGAGGTTCCAGATGATTGGAGAATGGCCAATGTTGTACCAATCCATAAGAAGGGGAGTAGAGAAGAAGCCAGTAATTACAGGCCAGTTAGTTTAACATCTATAGTGGTCAAATTAAAATTGGAAACGCTCTTTAAAAAAGAGATAATTTCCCATCTAAAAATTAACGACCTGTTGGACCCATAACAGCACAGCTTTACTGAGGGCTGATCATGTCAGACCAATCTTAGTGATTTATTTGACAATGTCACTAAAGTGGTAGATGAATGTGGTGCTGTGGATATTGCCTATCTCATAGTTATTGAAGTTAGGAATCAATCCCTGGATAGTTCAGTGGATTTCCAGTTGGCTGAAGGATTGGTGAAGGATCAGTGTTGTTAATGGCGTGCAACAAAGATGAGTGGTGTGCCGCAAGGCTCTGTCCTGGGCCCCATTCTTTTTAATATGTTTGTAAGTGACATAGGAGAAAGCTTGGTAGGAAACATTTGCCTGTTTGATGTTGATACAAAGGTTAGTAATAGGGTGGATATTCCTGGAGGTGTCTGCAACATGGAAAATGATTTAGCATTACTGGATAGATTATCAAAACTGTGGAAACTATAGTTAAATGTGTCTAACTGTAAAATCCTGCACCTGGGTAGAAGGAGTCCTGGCTCTGAGTTCCGTATGGGCAGCACTGTGTTAGCCAGGACTTCGGAGGAGAGAGATTTAGGGATACTGATTACTGATAGCTGCAAGATGAGTGGACAGTGTAGCCAGGCAGTGGGAAAAGCAAGCAGGATGCTCGGCTGCATAGCTCGAGGCATCGCCAGTAGGAAGAGGGAGGTTGTGATGCCGCTGTATAGAGCCCTGGTGAGGTCACAGCTGGAATACTGTGTGCAGTTCTGGAGACCTTACCTGCAAAAATACATTATTCAAATAGAACGTGTCCAAAGGCGGGCAACAAAAATGGTAGGAGGACTTAAACGTAAAACTCAGGAGAGACTTAAAGAACTTAATTTGTACAGTCTGGAGGAAAGAAGAGAGAGGGGGGACATGATGGAGACCTTTAAATATATGAAAGGATTCAATAAAGCTCAGGAGGGAAGTGTTTTTAAGAAGAAACTTAATGATAGAACAAGGGGCCCAACCTGAAGCTAGTCGGAGGGAAGATCAGGAGCAATGTTAGAAAATATTATTTATTATTATTTTAATATTATGGAACAAACTTCCAGCAGAGGTAGTTGAAAAGTCACCAGTCAGTAAACCTGCCTGAGATAAGCATCCATCTATCTTAAGATAAAGAGTACATACAGTATACACATAAGGGAAGACTAGATGGACCGTATGCTCTCCTTCCCCCGTCCAATGAAATCCACCTGCCCTGACTACATCATTCAGCAGGTGGCTGGGGCAGAAGCGCAAGTGAGACCAGGGATACGTGGGATGCAGCAGAGCACGCTCCCAATTCATTTGAATCAGAGCCCTTTGCCAAAGAAAGTAAGTGTGGCAAAGAGCTTTGATTGCAGGAGAGCCTGCACACTGTTGGAGCAGGGAAAGGTGAGTTTTAGTGGACTTTCTGGGGGGGGTCACACAGCGCGGGCGCCGAACAAAACCCGGAAAAGTCAAATTTCCACGTTTTGTTTCGCTTTAAAGTGGACCAAAACCCAGGATTTTGACTTTCCCGGGTTTTGGTCCTTTCCCCCGGGCCCCTGGGGGAGCACAGGGAGAATTCTCTGTGGGCCGCACTGCTTTGGGGCCAACTGGGCTGGCACTTCACACATGCCCTCTGTCAGAATGTATTTAATCCTCTTTTCTCAGCTCATGTTTTGCCCCTGAAATGCTGGGGGGGGGGGGGGGGGGGGTTGGGGGGCGCAAACTCACCTGCCATATTATCTGCCCCTACAATACTAAAGCTTCAGTTCCGCCTCTTTAGGATTGTCAATTTGGCCATGAGCCGGCCCATTTAGTGCTATTTCCTTAGTTGGTAAATGCACTAGATGAGAGGCTGGGATGTACCCAGTAAATGGCTGTTGGCATCCCAGTTCCAGATGCCCCGCTGTGTGAAACCCCCAGGGCACCTAATATTCTTACCTTGCCCCCAAGTCCATGGTGCATGCACGTCCGGCACCGGCATCACTCACTGAGTGGCTGTGCGTGGCCGTGCACACCCGAAAGGATAAAGTGATGCTATTTTTTAGGGCTGCTATGAGGAGGAGTAAGGTGCTGGACAGAACATTTTCTGGTTTGGAAGATCTGACCTAAAATTATTAGTATAGGCACACTAATGCAATATCTTCTAACTCACAAGAGGAATCCTAAGAGGGCTTACAATATAAACTGACCTGCTAGAAATATTCAAAATAGTCTGACTAGTCTCCCAAATATAATTATCTGAGCATTAGCAAACATTTGCAGTCAGATAGTCATATAAAAGATATCTGCCTAACATGATCATTTGTGTCAATGTAAGGTATTCAACTCAAAACTGCTGTTGATCGTAGCACAGGAGAGGTGCCATCTCAATTGCCATTCCACCCGCTGATGCATACTTCCACTGCAGCCCCAGTTTCTCCTACCTGCTTCTTGTTCCCTCATCGAAGCTAAGCTAAGGTCAAATTATTTAGGGGCCTCTTCTGTGTTTCCAGCTACTGTAAGGACTCAACAAACAGAATATGCTCATTGCACCACCCTGGTGGCAGTAACTGTGCTGGCATACTCTATTACATGCCTACAGGTGAAAAGTCACCACAAACATCTTTAAATTTTATTTTATTATTTTAACAACACAATGGTAATGAGACATTGGTCACAGGGATCAAGAGAAGGTGGAGCTGCTAAATAGGTTTTTTAGCTTTTTGTACATAAAAAGGAGCAAGGAGCTAATATAGGCAATGCCACAGCTGCCAATACCCTAAGAAAATTCTTTAATGGCTCAATGTAGATATCCAAGAAGAAAATAGAGGCTAAATAGTTTGATAATGAATGATACTCCAGGACCGGATGGACTTCACCCAAGAGTTCTTAAATAATTTAGTTCAGGTATTTCCTGATCTTTAAAGACTCACTAACAACTGGTAAAGTGTAAGACATTGACGCAATGCAAATGTGGTGCCCATTTTTTAAATATTTTTCTGGGTAATTATAGACCTGTAAGCGTAACATTAATTGTTGGAAAATGGCTTGAGGGGCTTCTACAGAAGCTGTCGGACTGACCTAATTGGCTTCTGTAAGGAAGGGAGTAGAAGCCTGGACAAAGGGGCAGTTGTAGTTTTTTAGTTTTTCTGGATTTTAGGCATTTTAAACAGCTCCTCCTAGATGCATATTGGGGAAACTGAGATCTTCAGGGTTAGAAAATACAGTCTGTAACTGGACTTAAAATTGGCAAAAGGACCATATGCAGATATGCAGTTGTAGTTAATGATACCTACTCTGAATGGTCCCTGGTTGTATTACTTTACATTTATCCACATTGAACTTAATTTGCCAGGTGGATGCCCAGACGCTCATAGTGTCCAAGTCAGCCTGAAGCTTGTGAACATCTTCATGTTCACAAGCTTCAGATTGACTTGGACATTTTGAGTGTCGGGGCATTCACCTGGCAAATAAAAGTTCAATGTGGATAAATGTAAAGTAATGCACTAGGGATGTAATAATCTGCAGGCCACATATGTCCTTGTGGGAGTAAAGCTGAGTGAGTCACTTGTTGATGAGGATCTCCAGGTGCTGCTTCCAAGGCCACCAAGATATTATCATGCATTTAAAGAGACTTAGAATCACAGAATAGGGATGTCATTTTGCCTCCTTACAAGGTACTGGTGCGCCCTCACCTGGAATATGTGGTCCAGTTTTGGGCACCAGCTCATAGAAAGGATGCCCTGATTTCGTAGAGTGCGGGGGGAGATTATGGGAATTACATTTACCGTATTTTTTGCCCTATAAGACACACTTACTTTTCCCCAAAAGTGTGAGCAAAATTGCGTCTTATCTGGTGAATGAAAAAAAAAACAGACATTCCCTGGCTCGCCCCTCTGCCTGCCGCCTTCATAGCTGCCAGTACCCTCCACCTCCGTAGCCGCCGCAAGTTCAGAGCGAGCCACGCCACCCAGAAGCCGGAACCGGCTCCCTCTGAACCCGCGGCTGCTGACCACCGCTCCCGAAGCCGCCTCTACTTCCGCTCCCCGCCGTCTTTGTAGCCACCACTCCCTGCCATTTCCATAGCCACCGCAAGCTCAGAGCGAGTCGGCTCTGGCCTCTAGGTGGGCACGGCCTATGAATCCTGCCAGCATGATTGGACGCTGACATGAGTCACAGGCCACACCCACCCAGTGGCCAGAACCGGCTCCGATCTTGCGGTGGTCAGCAGCCGCAAGTTCAGTGCGAACTGGCCCTGGCCCTCGGGTAGGCGCAGTCCGTGACTCCTGGCAGTGTCCAGTGGCTTGCTCCAAACCCACGACGGGAGTGGCGTGCAGCGTCAGGAATGCCGGGAAATGTAAATTTCCTTTGCTTGTTTTTGGGGCATTCTGCACACTGCCTTTTTTTGGGATGCCGGCACATTGCCTGTATTTGGGATGCCAGCACATTGCCTGTAATTGGGATGCCTCACACTGTTGGTATTTGGGATGCCAAACACTGCCTGTAACTGGGATGCCTCACACTGCCTTTAAATAGAATGCCATGCACACTGCCTGCATTTTGGATGCCTTCACACTGCCTGTATGTGGGATGCCCTCATACTGCCTGTAGTTGGGATGCCCGCACACTGCCTGTAATGTGGGGTCTGTTATGGGGTGATAGGGAGGATTCTGCACACTGTCTGTAATGGGGTGATTGGGAGGTAGGTATTTTAGCACACCATTTAGTTCAGAATATTTTTTTTCTTATTGTTCTCCAAATCCTGGGTGCGTCTTATAGGGCGAAAGATACAGTATTTTGTCTTGAGAGGAGACATCTTAGAAGGAGACATTAGTTACTTGTATAAATGGCCAAAAATATGGAGAAAAGAGATTTCATGTAAAATCTAAAGTCAACAGGGCAACTCCCTCCGCCTAGAGGAAAGAAAGATTTGCTCTCCAGAGGCGACAAACCTTTTCTCCCTTATACATCTGTGGAATGGCCTCCCACAGAAGCTTGCTACAGCCTAAAAGATAAAGATTAGATGTTTTTTTTTTAGAAGTGAATAACATTAAAGTCCCTTTTTAGACGCACACTAACTCCCCCCCCCCCCCCCCCCCCCCAATGGGAACAGTGTCAGATAAGCCATTTTAGGGCATCTCAAAATTTCCAGTTATATGTAAATGCCTTCTATGTATTCTGTTGTGGTCAAGAAAAGCTGTGGAACCACCGTGGCTTGCCATGTTCACTCACACTTAGAGCTTGGTCCTGGAGAATTAAAATTGAAAGGAGGGTGAATTTTGGAGCCCTGCTACAGCTTCTAACCTGCGCTGCAGGAAATGAAGGAGATGAACTTGACGGCCATCTTTTTTCGAACATATTAACTACGTAATGCTGCGCCAACTATTGCAAAAAATATTAATACTGTTTTTTTAGATACATAGAATAGATACATAATCATCATAAATACATCACTTATTATAAGTCTTTAAGGAAAAGAGTACTCAGTACTCACCTTTTGTCCCCCCGAAGCTCACCTGATCGCACCCCTCGCTGCCCTGGGCCAAATTCCATTTACTGGTGCTTTTTTATATTGGGTGGTCAACTTAAACAAAGAGGCCCTCAACAGGGGCAGTTATCTTAGAAGAAAGAATAATATGAACTTAATACATATCCTACTTAAAATGCAGATCTCTACTATATGAATTAAATAAAGTACATCAATTAAATTACTGGGAAGCAAAATGCTTCCAACATAAGGGACTATGATGTAATGTTGGTAACATGTCTGTTGCATGTATTTAATAAAAATGTTTTTGTATTTTTGCAATAATAGAAAGGATAATGCAACTGCTGGTGGCCGATTTTGGATCCCATTTCGCTGAAGGAGCGAGAAGCAGGTAAAAAGATACTGGGTTGCAGGAGGGGTACGTATGGAGGGAGGCATAAGCATTTGTGGAGCCCCCCCCTATTCTGCAGTCCATGCCCATTTTGTGTAAAATGAGTGTTGGATCGCTTTAAATGACACAAATAGAGAAAGAAAGGGAGGAAGAAGAGATAGCTATCTATTTAGAGCAAGAGACGGTACAGGTTACACCAGCTTTCAGCACACTTGCTTCAACAAGGTAAGGCAAGAAGACAATGAGTTAAAGGTCATTTGAACCAGTAAAGTAGGACAATTAAATAACGTTATGGGGCACCAGAGAAGGTTACAGAACTAAATGGGGTTATATCTCTTCTGCTTCTGACACATTTATAAGTCAGGAGTTTACTTGATCATTACAGGAGATGTTTGTGCTGCATCGAGAGATCAGGGTAGAAGCAAATGCATGAATAGCCTTGTACCTTGTTGACTCCCTTCTTTATATTGTGGCCCTCAACTCTCTCTGGAACATTTTGTACTGCAGAAAAAGCACTCGCCGTTGCTGTACATTTGCCTATTAACTCCCTCCATCTTTAGCGCTTAGGAGAGAGAAAATAAAGAGTTAGATTCTGTGTGCAATGATGCTGAGAGAAAAGAAAGAGGAGAGAGAAACTCAGATAAGAAGAAAAGGTAAATGGTAGCATTGTGTACAGTAACAGCAACCTCATCTGACCACAGTAAAATAAAACATAGCGGATGCTATAAGTAAAAATAATTGATAACAGATCAACTACGAAAATACTTGCCTGGGTTATGCGTCACATCCTCTAACAATGCGTGCAGAGGAAATTGCCTCAAGCTCAATTACGAAATTAAGAAAATAAAGTTTGAAGTCTTTAGCTGTCTTTCAATACGTTACATGAATGATTTAAAATATGATTGTATAGTGCTGTGGGTATAAACTACCGTATTTTACTCCAAAAGCTGAGGGGGAGGTGCTTGTGCGTCTTATAGGGTGAATCTAGCAGATTCCCTCCCAATCCCCAACCACTGCTGAGGAAGTTAGATTAAAAAAGTCATACCTGTGCCGTGATCCAGAAGAGCAGCCAGTGCAGCTTCTTCCTCAGCTAACTTCCTCAGCGATGGTTGGGGATGGGGGGGGTGGATCTGCCACACTGTCTGGTATATGGTGGGAGGGTGAGTTTTTAATAATATGTATGTTATATATGTATGTTATGTGTATGTATGTTTTTATGGTTACTTGCATTAGATGTTTAATTTTACATTGAATAAATTGATTAAAAGTGATTACGGTGTGTGCGGCCACTTATGTGAGATTGTTGCAGTGGGTTGGCTCTAGAGTCTCATTGCCTAGGGGTGGTTAATGTGATACGGTTTTCCCCTGGGTCTGCACCATTGATTATAAAGGCTGTGCATTTTTGAGTGTGGTGATATATGGTGGGTTGGAGGTATTCTGCACACTGCCTGTTATATGGGGGAGGGGGATTCTACACGGTGCTTGTTTTGGGGGATGGTGGGGGGGGATCTGCCACACTAGCTGTTATGGGGGGGGGGGGGGTCTGCCACACTACCTGTTATGGGCGGGTGGGGATTTTTAGCTCACTATTTGATTTAGAATATGTTTTTCCTTTTTTCCTTTATTCTCCTCCAAATTCTAGGTTCGTTTTATGGGCAGGTGCGCCTTATAAGGTGAAATACGGTATGTGCGCATGTAAGTAACTGGGTAAATGTCGTCAGAGGGAGTAGAAAGAGAACAAAGAAAAGGAAGGCCATGCCTGTGTCTGAGCATCCTGGCAAGTTGGGTGTCAGCAGATACTGTTCTCCATAACAGTCGGGAGGACTAGTAATCAGGTGGATGGGACTGCAGGTAGAACAAGACAATTACTGGTCATAGGGGATTCTATTATCAGACGGACTGATAGAAGCCAAGACCACCTCAGTCAATGATTTGCTGTCTACCTGTGGTGGAAAGGGTGAATACATTGCTGGGAGGGACTGGGGATGATCCAGCTGTCAGGGTCCATGTGGAAACCAATGACAGAATGTATAAGAGAAGGAGGATCCTTAAAAGAATGCACTTAAAGAACTAGGCACCAAGTTGAAGGAAAGGACCTCCAAGCTTGTATTCTCTGGAATACTGCCTGTGCCATGCGCTACACACGAATGATATTGGGAGCTTAGAGAGCTTAACGCATGGCTCAAGTCCTGGTGCAGGGCAGAGGGATTTGGGTTCCTAGAGCACTGGGCTGACTTTTCACTGGGGTACAAACTGTATTCTACAGATGATTTGCACCAGAATGGAAGGAGGGCTACTGTGCTGAGTAAGCAGATACTAGAGGTGGTGGAAAAGTATTTAAACTAGAAATGAGAGGGGAGGCCAAGAGTGAAAGCAAAGGGGAAGACAGGTTACTTAGGGGCCAGCATATGATGATGGCTGAAGAAATAGGAGGGGGGGAGGACTTCTATGTTGGATAAGGATCCATGTGTTACAAACCGGCAGTGAAAAAGTGTGGACACAACACTGCAAGAGTTAATGACACTAAAGTCGAATGTGTTAAACTGGTTGGCTGAAGAAAACGTTGATGTTATTGGTGCGGTTGAGACATGGCTGGACTCCACACATGATTGGGCTGTTAATCTTCAAGGGCTGACCCTCTTTCGGAAAAGACAGAGCAAACAGTAAAGGGGCGGAGTGTTTCTTTATGTAAAACAAGATTTCAAAGCATATATTAATGAGGGGATACTAGCTGAGGATTGTGAGGATGTAGAATCCTTGTGGGTAGAAGTGCAGGACGATGAAAACAATGTTAAAATACATCTTGGTGTAATATATAAACCCCCCAACATACCTGAGGCAATAGAGGGTCAACTGCATAAACAGATGCCATGGATCTGCTTCAACTGCAAGGGGGAGAACATTCCTGAGCTTGCTGCAAGATAGCTTTATGAGCCAGTTGATGGAGGCATCTACTAGGGGTGATGCTCTATTGGATCTGGTAATATCATGTGATGATGACCTGGTAGGTACTGTTACAGTTCATGAAAGTCTTGGAAACAGTGACCACTATATAGGTGTATTCAACATAAACTGTAAAAAACATTAAATACACCAAATATATAGTAGAATCCGCGCTAAAATAATTTCATTCCGTTTTTTGTTAAGTGTCCAATGCGCTGGAGAGTGATAGCTTAGTCACAAAAGCTAGCAATCAATAGTGTAATAAATATATATAATGTAAAATGTAAAAAACATCCTCTGGCTGGGAGAGCAAAGACACTAAATTTTAGAAAAGCTTCTCCAGCTTCTTTAGAAAAGGCATTTAAAAATTACAAATTGGATCTCTCAGAAGTAACCTTTGAAAAGTATAAAGCAGTAAATAAATCATGTAAACGAGTAATAAAGCTGGCAAAAGCACAAAAATTAAAGAGATGTGGCCAAAGAAAGCAAAACCAACCCTAAATGTTTCTTTAAAAATATAAACTCAAAGAAACCAACATCAGAACAGGTAGGTACCCTAATGAATGATAATGGAGAATTGGTCACTGGGGACCAAGAAAAGGTAGAGCTGCTAAATGGGTTCTTTAGCTCTGTGTACACAAATGAGGCACAAGGTACCAATGGCACCAGGGTACTCACCATTAACCTTGTTTCGTTTACAGCGTGGATTGGCAGGAGCTTAGAGGAAGAATCTCCATCTTAAGCCTGGTATCAAACTGTGCACACCGCAGCACATTTAAAAGTGATTGTGTTCTGGTCATTTATTCTTCCCAATTTATAGCAGCCTAGAAGTTGGTAGTATCTAGAGCAGGGGTACTCAACCACTTCTTGTAAAGGTCCATTTACAGGCATCTGGTGAGAGGCGAAGGTCCGGACGGGGTGCTGTCGGGGGGGTGGATAGTTAGAAATCAGCGCACTGGGGGCGGGTTGGGGGTGGATTATACCTTGCAATGCCACTTCCTGCACATGCAGTACTTCATATTGCAATGCTAAGTGTCAGGGAGTCATGAGACACTGTCAGGGAGACAAACTACATCGCCAATCCTGTCAGGGCAGGGGTCCAGAAATCTGGCACAGAGGTCTGCATTCGGACCCCGGTCCGCCAATTGAGTACCGCTGATCTAGAGGGTCGTCCACCAGGTCCCCTGTCACCCTTGTTGTTGCAGCCATACTGTTCTGATCTAACCATTTTGCAGCTCTAGTAGCCATGGTCACAGCAAAGACTAGCTAAATTCCTACACCAGAGGTAGTTCATCTCCCTCCAGTCTGTTATCCCCTGGATCTTTCAGAATCAATGGACCCTCAGTAATGCTCCTTTGAATAATATTGTAATGGATTGATTCATCTTGGGGACTTCCTATAACTTTTTATCTTGAGTTCAACAGCTAGTCAATATGTCAATATTTAGAGGGGCTTCGATATCTTATTCATCCTTTTTCCACCCCTCCTTAGCAATCTTATCAAAGGCAACAACATTGGTGAATACTCTCTTAGGTGACTTCAGATTCTTCAGTAGGAGTTCCCTTTCCATGAGCTTTTTCTGGAAAATGCAGTACTTCTCAGATGTAAAACTGGAATTTATAGAGCCTCCAATTGAAGAGAAGCCTAATTTTCCCTGAATTCCCCCAACCCCTCTTGGCAATGGAGTCAGCCTGTGTCTTTTAGGGACATAGATAGCTGATGAAATGAGCTGCATGTTGGGTCTAGGTTTAGAAATAGCCCTAGAAGCACTCCGCTCCTCTGCCCCATTGGCATGCTGAAAATTAATGGAAATATATTGTCAATGTCCCTGGCCTTATTTACAAGATATTTACTCCTTGACAGGGCTAGGAAAATAACTCAACACAACAGGATTGGATGCTGCGGGTCATGAAGTCCAGTTGGGAACTGCCGAAAGCCTGCTGCAATACATTTACAGTAGATATTTCTCTTGTCTACTAGGGTGAACTAGTTCTGGCACTGCATGCATTTTAGACCAGGGGCCTATGCCTACTGGATAAGACTGGCACTTTCTCTGATGTCTCCACGATCACCTACTTGACAGCCCAGATATGGCCTACTGTTAAAGACCTTCTCCACAATGGGTACATCAAAATCCTGTTGCAATCAAAAAGATAAGCCATCACCAGCAGTAGTAAGATATTGAACGTGAAAGTTGCATAACTAGGGTAGAATATCCAATTTATTATTGTATTTTTTTTTTAAATGAGGACCTACTCATAAGGCAATCTGTACTGTCTGAAATATCTACTTAATGAGGAACTCCAATGCCCCTTTCTCTTGTAGATCTGAACATAGTTGATTTAAACTCTGAGCTTAGTATTTTTCCAGATGAATTTAAATATTTTGAAGTACAGTGTGCTGGTACAATTACAGAAAAAGTAAAAAAAAGGAATTCACACAATAGGGCCATTTTTATAGCATTTATATGGCCTAGCCAAGACAGTTCATCAATTATCCAAGAATTTAATAGGTATCAGAAAAAATTGCAAATAATTTTTTGCATAAAAAAAAAACTATTGCAGGCGTCTGTGTAAGGTTCCGTAAATTTCGGGATTTAGCTGGTCGAAAGAAAATGTCTGTAATCGCGTGTGGGGCTGAGAAAAAACTAAAAGGATTCTGTCTGCAAAGATGATATCGGCTAGTGCCTGACGAAACACGCGTCAGACAGAACTCAGTAGCTGTTTGGACATTTTATTCTCGTAAATTAGCTGTTCTTGGTATGTGTCAGGAACCGCTTACCTGATCCCCGTTCCAGCGACGTCTCCAGGCGGCCAGCCGCAGCTGTCACTGTGCGGCGGCCGCACCGGGCGGCGTCGGCTCGAGCAGCGTCGGCTCGAGCGACGCCCAGCTCAGCCACGCCCCCCGCTTCCTCCTCCAGTAGACGTGCTCGCGCGCGGCCGCGAGCACGTGTCTGTTATGCCCTCCGGCGGCGCTGTGCTGTGCGCGCCCGCCGGAGGATCAATTAAAGGGCCAATGAGCCCTAGGGGATTGGGGGCTTCGCCCTCTTCTGCTCTGCGGGCCAACCAGCCCCATTGATATCTTGGCCTGTACCTCCTCCCTTCTTGCCAGCCAATTACCCTTAGGAATCCTACGTGCACCAATCAGTACACTGCTCCCTCAGACCTCTCAGTTGTGAATTGCCTGTGATAGCGCTCAGAACCCTGTGTACTCCATTCCTGTGAAGTTTAGCCTGTTGCCTACTTGATTGTACTGACCATTCTCGATCCTGAATCCTCGTTGCCGACCTCTGCCTGTATTGACGCCTCTTGATCCTGAATCCTTGTTGCCGACCTTTGCCTGTGCTGACGCCTCTAGATCCTGAACCCCTGTTGCCGACTTCAGCCTGTACCCCGACTACGTCTTGCCTGATCCTTGGTGCCGCTACGATCTCTGCCTGCCTGTTATCGACCTATTGCCTGTCTCTGGACTTCCGTCACTCACGCTCCAGTTACTGGTTCTCCAGATCTCTCCATATAAGCTAGCATCCTTTGAGCCAATAAGTCCTGGGGGCAACCGATCCCGGGTAGGCGTACTTGCGTCCCGGCAAGCGGGGGCTCCTATAGGTGAAGCTGGCTGTGGAGATTGGGGGTTGCCAGCTCATAAGAGGTCTGGAGTTACCCCCTAGCGTGACAGTATGATAAAATTCACATTTGAAGCAAATCTCCAGTAAAAAAAATCATAGTTTAGTAAATTGATCCCCTAACCCCTCTCGGAATCAGTGGCATGAGCTATTTGAGAGTGCTTAACTCCATGCAGATGTTGTGGAACAGAAGGCAGATTTTTTGATACTGAATTGCAGCCATCTTGCCACAATTCTGACAGCCCTGTTTCTGAACGTTCTTTAGTCAGAATTACCTTGAATCTCTTTGAAATAATGCATCAGCTGTAATGACTCATCACTAGTGATGGACAAACCCGAAGCTGGGGTTCGTACAGAACTTTGCAGCCAGAAATCTCTTTTCAAGTTTTGCGTCTGGCCTGAACATGGAAAAGCTAGTTGATGGGCTGCTGAGTAGCCACTTCACCTAAGGGTGCAGTAGCAGGAATTACGATCTTCATGCTGGCACTCCTAGTGCCAGCATGAAGATCGTAAGTGAGGTGAATTACAGCAGTGTGCTTCCTGCTGCACACTCTGCCCCCACCACCACCATAGCCACCCCCAAAAGTTTTGGTCCCCATTGATGTTTTTCTGTGGCAAATCTCTCTTAGAGTTTCGTGTGGGCTGTTTATAGTTGTGAGGAATAGATCAAATATTATATTGCACCTTATCACCATTGTCGGCATTCCCCTTTAAGAAACCCTACATATCCAGGTCTAGAGTTTCCTTTTATTCCCCCTGTTATATATGCACAAGTCCGTATCTTTCTTCAGGAAGAGATAATTAGCATGTATGTGTTGAATAGCACAGAGCACAGACCCCCCCCCCCCCCCCCGCTGATCCTGTCACACCTTAGTCTGGGAAGATGCCGGTTAGTCTGTAGCTCGCTGGACCCCTTGCTGTGAATTTGTCATATCAAGGATGGAAACCGCAGACTGGCGGCACCAACAGAAATTGCTCCATATCTGCGCGTCCATGTATCCCAGCACCAAACCAGGTACAGGATCATAACCGGCTCACAAAACCGCATAAGGGGATAGGTAATTGCATTCTCAGAAATAAAGCAAAGCCCCGTAAACGGAGATCCAAGTTTCTGATCCGCTTAGGAACCCCATTTCTGGACTCATTGGGTGCACGGCGTCCAGCCCGATAGTTTGGTACCGCTTCCAAGGCCATACGACCCCCCTGCTCCAAGTTATAACCTCTAAAGGGTTTTAGGGCAAAAGCACGCTCCAGAACCATGGGAGGGGACATCCCATCCCACAGAGGGGAGGGGACAGAGGGCCCTCGCAGCATAAATAGGGTGGGCTGGAGCCAGGTGGCTGTCACTCATCTGGAGGGGATATGCGGTCAGCATACTGGAGGTGCCCATCATCATCATCATCATCATAAGCTCTTGACATAGCCCTTGTGAGAGCTCCCCCATCACTACTACAACTGCATATTAAGGTAACTGCCTATTGTTTCTCTGTGTAATGCACTCTATCCTGTAACCGTCTCAGAATAGCATTTTGTATCACCTGTATCACTTCATATTACCTCATAGTTAAATGTTTGTTATTACTGCCTATTGTGCTTATAGCATTAAAACTTATATTTAATTTGAGCGATCTGCTTTGCCTTAAACCAAGAATCTGTGTGTCCGGAGGCTGTGGAGCCTGGTATCCCTGATTGGAGGGGTCGGACAAAGGGTTTTGCGAATGCGGTCTTTGTGTCGGGAGGTCCCTGGTTTGTAGTCGGACCACGTTCCCTGACAATAGTAAAATCCCAAAATGCTAAAAGCCTGCCTGTGGAGAAACAATATCACATAGACACACTGTAACCATGCTTGCTCCTCTTCAATGCAGCCAGCTTGAGAAGGATTTTATCCTTTTATAACATTCTGGGTGTAAATAGATAAAATCTCTTTATGGCTGGTTGAGCTGATCACAAGAAAGCTCCCAGCTCAACTGTAGTGTGTCTGTGTGCCAGCAATTGCTCTTTATCATCCATTTCATGCTTGTAAGTAGATAGGGCTCTTTAATCCAAGATGGCTGCTTCCATGTAATTCTAGGAGCACAGCTATTCCACAACATCTGTATGGGGTTAAGCCCTCTAAAAATGCATACACCACTGATCGTCAAAGCGGGGCTTTAGGATAGCAAATTACTAAAATGTGGAGGCCTCCGTTAAGGAGATGCCAGTAAAAGAAGTCCTCCCAGGAGAAGGAGATTGAAGTGGACCAACACCCAGGATTTTGACTATCCTGGTTTTGGTCCACTTCCCCAGGGCACCCCGATCGGGGGTGCCCCGCTATGTGAGACCCCCCAGATCACACGTTCCAACTCACCTTACCCCGCTCCTATGGGCCGCTCGTCCCATCAGCGTGCTCGGAGCCGCTGCTGTATGCGCGTCAATGAGATGTCTTACCGCAGTTGCTCCGCGCACGCACCCTGCTAGGGAGAAGCGCGAGATGCGGCCGCGGCCCACGCATGCGCCATTTGACCGGCAATCAGTTAAGTGCAGCGGGCGTCCTGAGGGGTTTCTCACAGCGGTGCATCCTGATTTTGGATGGAGAGATTAGATCACGCTGGGTGTTGGTCCACTTTAAGAGCACCTGAGAAGACCGTTTAAAACTCACCACGTGACCAGAGAGGCGTAGAGGTGACGTTGTGTAGTTCGTGAGCGAGCAGAGCGGGAGGCCTGGGGACACTGAATACGTTTTGATCCCAGGACCACAGCGGTGAGCTAATAGTCTTTTTTGCAGTTATAGAGTTACAAGTGATATTAGAACAGAATGTTCCAGGGATTGGAAGCGTGCCGTAGAATATACCTGTCAGGACATCTGGTCCATTGGGTTACTGGGGACAGCTTTTAAATCGTTCCAGTGATCAAAAGAACTCCTACATAGGCTAGAGGACTTATATGAGGACTGTACAGACTGTATATATTGTTTTTTTTTCCTTAATTACAAGCCAATTAACATAAAGGTTTGTTCTGTGGTTAAAGTGCACCTGATGACTACAGAAGTAGAAAGGTGGAATTAAAGTAGAAGGCTTTGTGGGTTCTATCTAGCCACCAATGACAGTCCTTAAAAGTCTGTTGTGTTAATAATCCCTTTAACTAGGGCACAGATGGTTTATTGTTGTACTGTATTTGCAATGGCAATACTTTTCCTTTTTATTGTTTATATTTGAAAAGATGCATTGCTTATGCTGAAGACTGAGCTAGAGCAATGTAGAGGATTATTAAGCCAATTAAATACAAAAAACAAATTGTACAAAGAAAGCTATCATTGCTCTGGATGTAAAGATGTTTAAAGATAGCACAGGAATATACATAGGAATAAGGGTTTGAGGCTTCAATGGCCCTTTTCCCATCTTTGTGCTCTGAGGCCGTGAGCTTTGGCGGGTGGCCAAAACTCCAGTATTCTTCATGTCATTCAGTGTTACTGTACGTGTGCTTTCACATGTGCTTTACCATTAACAGCGTAATAGAGTTTAAAAAAAAGAAAAAATCTGTAGCATGGTTTGTAGAGAGCTCAAAATTGATTAACCCGTATCAGTGAAATTATGAATTTAAATGCAGGATTAAAGCGGACCTTCACCCTGAATAAGAGTCTATCTTATATGTTTTTCACACCCTGTACATACAGATTCCTCACTTTAAAAATCATCCTACCTGCATCTACTGCATGTTATGAGCTTTTACACATCCAAGATGGCGGCTCATGGAGCATCAGGCAGCCTGCAAACAGGCTTCTGACTGTGCTGCTCTGCATTCTGGAATTGCTGTCCTTTCCCTGACTCGAGCTCTGCTCTGTCTGTCTAAAGCACAACTATAACCCCACCCCCTGAAATTTATCCCGTTCTCCTCTCCTCGGCATATGATGCTACTGAGGCAAGATGGCGGCGCCCGTATCCTAGAGTCCTGAACAGAGTTGCAGTTGGGTGGGGGAAAGAATAATAAGTGACTAAAAATGTAAAATATTTTTAATTTTACATGCTGGGTGATAATTTTTTAATGGTTTGGCCTTTTCATTAAATCATGGTGAAGGTCCGGTTTAAGTACTTTAGTGCCCAAAAGCAGTCCCAGAGACCTTTGTACATTAGAAGCTTTGGTCTAAGACAAAGTACATGTTTGGAAACTTGCTATTAAAATGTTGTTTGTAGGTGAAGAATAAAACAGCAATGTTGCTGAGTTCGAGCCCCTTCCCTAGCTTTCTCTGCAGCCAGGCCATATTCTATTAACAGAGTGGACTGAATCCTGCATCACGGTATTTGAGCAGCTACATACACTGTGTGTAGGGGGTTGCTTTAGCTCTAACTGATTATGCCAGCCTCCTGAACATCTTAAAGCCACTAAAATATGGATCTTGTTTTAAACATCAAGTGCACATTTCCATGTACAAGAAACACGTTGTGGCTGATTACAGAGTTCAGGAAAAACAGTAAGGGAGGCAACTGGGGGAGGGATACAACATACACATGATAAAGTTACATCAGTTCAGAAAAAACTGTCACGGCAACTGGGCCAGGCCATATTCTATTAACAGAAGAGAGCGGACTGAATCCTGCATCACAGTGTTTGAGCAGCTACATACACTCTGTGTAGAGGGTTGCTTTAGCTCTGCCTGATTATGCCAGCCTCCTGAACATCTTTAAGCCACTAAAATATGGATCTTGTTTTAAACATCAAGTGCACATTTCCATGTACAAGAAACACGTTGTGGCTGATTACAGAGTTCAGGAAAAACAGTAAGGGAGGCAACTGGGGGAGGAACACAACATACACATGATAAAGTTACATCAGGGTAACTGGGGAGGGGGGGGTACACTATATACACTATACAATAAAGTTACATCACAGCAAGTATGTCAAAAAGGAAGTGGCATTACATCACTGCACAAACGTGCTGCCTGCAGTTAGCAAGGTGTTATCATTGCATATGAAAAAGTCTCTGTATACTAATTTGTATTGTGTCAGTACATGTGCACTGGCCCATATCAGTGTACAAGCTCTCCTTTGTATTATTTACATATAGCATAAGGGTCCCTGGGGGGTTTAGCTCCTCAGGCATATGGGGAGTGGGTTCTTTGTTAACGGGCTTGGGAGACCTCCTGATGTGGGCTTTCTTCCAATGACTCCAAATGAGACCGACTTTATAAAAAGGGCACTTACTTTATTAGCAGGACTTCAGGTACACTTTAGGCTTCACAGCAGGTCATATAGTCTTTATCCACAACAGTTCCATTAGCAGTTTCCATAGCACAGCATTAAATCCAGGTGGATTTCAACAGGTGGTGGTCACTCATTCTGGTCCCATAGCAGAATACTGCGGCCTTAAGCTTCCTCCATCAGCATGTTGGGTGGATTGGTTCACCTCTCCTGTGGTCACTTATTAGGTATGAATATGGCTCCTCTGCTCTCCCTTACACCAGTGACTGCTACCAGTTGACCCTGCTGGTACCTTCCTCACTCCCTGTTATTACAATACATTCTGACTTCTCTCAAGTTCTGAGGTTCTCTCTAACCCATGGCCTCCTTCTAGAACCTTCTCTAGCCTTACTCACCTTAGCCAATGGAAGCTCAGCTGTACTCCTATGTGGTTAGGTTTTAGCCAACAGTTTGGTAGACCTGCAGTGTCACAATCCATTAGCCACCCAACAGTGCCATCTTGTGGTGATGTAGCGCAACAGCAGGACAGATATGAACTACCCCACGGAAGAACCACAATAATGGCTGAACACTTTCCGCCAACTACATACAGTCCATCTGAGCAGTCTTAATTAACTTAGAGGCCTGGTACGAAGTGGGAGCCATTTCCCCCCACCAGTCATGTTTAGAAGGTCGACAGGTGACACAAAGAAGCTGTTTTTGAACCTCAAGGTTCTACATTGGGGAACTCTGAGGTGTCGTCTAGACTTAAAGGGTATTTCCACTTTTGATGATTAAAGTTTCCATTGTTGTGTGCTAAAATGATGTAATCAATCTTTTTTGCAATTCTTTGCTATAAAAGCAATGTACATCGACTGGTGTGTTAAAAGTACAGTACACAAAACTTACTCACTCTGGCTTGCTAATCATCTGATTGGCTAAGACACAGGCATCAGATTTAATCCATTCTGCTGAAATTCAACTTGTTCAGATAGGGAGGATCACAATCTTGACTTCCAGTAGCTAAAAGGTTACAGGCAGTGTTCTCAGCTGGAAGTGTCAAAGCTGCTAAAGTCAGTAGTTTTTATTCAAGGCCAGAAAAAACACTCCCATCTTAGGATCACAGGCGCAAAAAAATATAGGAAATTTGGAAACAGCATGCTGATAAGTAAATCATAGGTAGAGGGGCACAACCCAAACACAAATGTTTATATTACTCACCAGAGGAGGGAATTCAGAACACAAAAAAGAGAGAAGCGGTCACCTGGATGTGTTGGGTCAGAGAGGATTTTCTGGCTTTTCTAAAGTGAGAATTTTCATAGATGGATTCCATTGAAGTGAGTGAGGCCCTGATGATCTTTCCTGCTGAGTTAATGGTCAGCTGTAGCTTGTTCTTGTCATGTTTGGTAGAGCTGCCATACCAGCCAGTGATTGAGAAGGACAGGACTACACTAAAAACAGAGTTGTGGAAGCATACTAGCAGCCTCCTGGGCAGACCAGCCTTCTTAAAGGGACACTATCATGAATATTTGCCTTAAAAAAGATAAATAATGAAATAGCCACACAATAGCGTCTAACCTGCGTATAAATAATGTGGCAATGGTAAAGATAAAAAATGTATGCCTAACTTTTACATTTTAAAATGAAAATGGTTCAGTCCATTTGCTGAATGGGGGGATCTGCTGGGTTTTATTCAGTGAGGTGATAGCAAACAGCCGCAGTATTTAGCCCAATGGTCTCCTAGCAACAGCTGCAGTGATCTTGCTCCAGCTTTTTTCACAGGAAGGCGCTGTTCATGGCGGTAACAGCTCTGTGTGTATGAGGTGCTGCTTCTGTGATGAGACCACCAGGTGACCCAATAAATGTATACAATCTCTACAAAATAAACTAAACTGACTTAAAAAAATCTGCATTGAATGACTGTGCAGGTATATAAGTATTAAAGTGGAACAAAACCCACAGCATCCGTCCCTGTAGACTATAAGACTCCTGTGTCGGCCACTGGCCTTCCCCGGGGGCATGACAGATCATGATGCCCCAATGTGTGAAACGCCACCCACCACAGAACTCACCTTTTTCCTGGCTCCCATGGCGATGTTAATAGCTGCGGCCGCATCCTCAATATCTTTGGGCTGCCACCCTTACCTGTAGTTCTATCCCTGAGGAAGTTGTATGTCCTTGTGCAGATAATATTAAGGACACCAAGTCAATTCATCTTTGTGGCTATAATCCACAAAGAGGATTCTGGCATAGGAATTTGTGTGGTCCATATGCTTCAGCATCACCTGAAGGGCAACATATACTGTTCATTGATGGCTTGCTGGATCTACGGGCAGACTGTAATGGATCTAGTTTGCAGTCGGTGACCTTTTTGATGAATTGTGACACCAGTTGCTCTAACTACTTTATTATGATCGATTACATTGATATAAGGGCTACAGGCCTGTAGTAATTTAGGTCCTTAAGTGATGGTTTCTTGGGCACTGGGATAATAATTTCAAGCACGATGGAACAGTCACCAGGGAATGCTTTAAGATGTTCATGAATGCTGGGGAATGTTGATGTGCACAGGATTTCAAGCCTCTTGTTGATATTCCATCGGGTCCTGATGCTTTTCTTAGGTTAAGACCTGCAAATTGTTGTGTGATTGTACTCTTGCTGACAATTGAGTCAACTATAGGGGCCCAGTCATTGGTTGCATTCAATGTTGCAATAGACATCAGAGGTGCTCGGGGAGTTCTAAAGTTGGATAGTCACTTACTTTGCCAGCGCTCATTCACTGATATTCACCAGCTGTGAAAAAGCAAATGTCTATTTTGTTTTTCACCTAGCGTACTTTTTACTAATGATGATGAACTGAGTCAAATGTTTTTTAGTATTTAAGGGAGTGGGCAGGCTTATATCCTTTTTGTAGCCAGTAATCCTTTAGGACAGATTTTTTTTTTGGGTGTCCTTAGGAATGGAAGGTGGTGACAGGCTCTTTGCTAGTGATACCACTGTGGTCATTGCATCCAGGGGCATAACAACAGACATACCTCCCAACTGCCCCAATTTTCGCAAGACACTCCCACTTTTGGTCGCTTGTCCTGTGCCGCTATGACATGTCGCGCCCCTGTCATCGCTCCCGTCGCCACCGCTCCCGCTGCCACCATTCTCTCTGTCACCACGCTGCCAATAAGGCACTTCCTCTGTGGGGCGGGGCTGGCTGCTGCATTTTTTTGTTATGCATTGGTGATCCAGTGGGTGATTGGGGCGGGGTTAAATAGCAGGCACCATGCTTTTGGTTGGCTTTGTAGCTCCACCGCCTGCATGAGCTGGTGCCGCTTCTATCATAGGATGTTCTGGCTCGTATAGGGGCAGAGCTACAAAAACCACTGCCAACACATGCTGCTCTGGAAGGAAGCAAGAATGCTGGTTCACGTTCCTTGATCCCCCGCTGGACCAGTGAGAGAGAGGTGGGGGTGTCTGTCCATCCAGCTTTCTGTGGTGGAGGGAGGGTGTATGCCCCTCACTGGTTGTAAGAATGAGGGATGCCCCTCACTGGCTCTAAAAATGAGGGATGCCCATCACTGGCTGTATAGGAGGGATGCCACTCACTGGCTGTAATGGAGGGATGCCCCATATTTTCTGTAATGGAGGGATGCCCCTCACTGGCTGTAATGGGTGGATTTTTGGTTCAGAATTTTTTTTTTTCTTATTTTCCTCCTCTAAATGCTGGGTGCGTCTTATGGTCAGGTGCTTATGGGGTGAAAAATATGGTACATGTACATATATGATGTCACATGAAGATACTATACTGGCCAGGAACAGTACAGCAGGGCCAGTGTGCCGTTTTTTAACCTCTGTCGCCCCTGGTTGGGGGCTTTCCTGCATGTATGTGTGTGTTATTATTATGTCATTCTTAGGTGGTGTTGCCCTTTAACCCCCTTGGCGGCGATCCCGAGCGTGACTCGGGGTCAATTTGCGCTGTAAGTGGCGGTGACCCCGAGTCACGCTCGGGATCGATTTGGGAGCAAGAGCGGGCGGCGCAGCCTCCTTACCTTCTCCCTGCGATCCAGCGATGTCTCCGCCGCGATCGCAGGTGAGAGCCGCGGCTGCGGCGTCCCTCTCCGCTTCCGGGTTCCGTCTCTGTGAGCCGCAGAGGCTCATGGGGGCGGAGCCGTGCGTGAGAGACAAATGCAATGGCAACGCTTTCGTTGCCATTGCATTTGTCTATATCGCAACGCCAGGAAGGTTAAGAGTGTGGCTTTGGCATGGTTTAATTGCAAAAAAATTTTGTCCGCCGCTGCACATGTCCCTCTTTCCTGTTTTCAAAAGTTTTCAATGCAAGAGATAAAAAGGGAGCAGCTTACCTGAGGTTGCCCTAAACCTCATGTGCAAGCCATGGGGTGGAAGGGTCAAGACCTTGCAATACAGCCTAGACCCCACACACCATGTGCTTGCACAAATTCAAAATGAACAAAGGGGGGGGGGGTGGCAGCCGCTCAGACCATTATATAACTAACCTAGGAGGTGCAAGTCAGCAGGGCATTTTATCTCTTGCATTGTATGTCCCAAGTGGGGCTCTCATAGATTAGAGTTAGGACTGCACCCATAGAGGCACCTTGGCGCGGTGGTGCAGCTTAGCATACTTCTGCAGATGTGTGTGACCGAGCCTCTGTTTTTACCAGATTTAGAGACAGATTATAGGTTGGTCTGCAAGCTAACAGGGTTGAGTGCTGCGACTCCTTTAAGTCTTTAGTCTTTTTAACTTGTTGACTTGCTTTAAATCTGAACAAAACCCAACTGGGCCGGCCCGGGAATCTAAAAGACTCCAGACCCGACTGCTAGCCTGCCCCCAGGGAATCCTAAATTGGGATGCCCTACTGTGTGAAACCCCCGGAGTCATAGGTAAACTCCCACAAGGCTGTGTTCATCTCTGTAGCTGTGCGCACTCCTGCACCCAGCAATTCAGTTAGGCTGGGAGCGGGAGCAAAAGCACTCAGCAAGAAAGCCAGGGATGCGGCCATCCTACTGACAAGTCATCCAATTGATGATCTCTAAAGTGCCAGAGGGTGTGGATTCGATAGTAGAAAAACCCATTTTATTTTTAATAGCGGACTACTGCTGAGCCAGCTGCATAACCCGTGGTACTTGGGTGGGGAGGCTTGGGGAAAGTTGTGAATCAGTCTAAATACCTACTCTTTCGTGGTTCATCAATGGCAGCAGTCACATGAGCATGTACACTGCAACCAACAGGGATCACGGGGGATAGTGCATGAGCTGTGTGAGGAACACACCCACCTGAACAATCCCATTGGTCAACGTCAGTCATGTAGGAGGCGAGAGCAGCATGGACACATTTATTCATGTTTTATCTGCTCTCAAACTTATCACCAAGTGGCGTGCACCCCAATTCGGAGTACTCAGGTGGTGGAAGACGCAGAGGCTCCGAGGGCCAAGTTCAGTCTGGGGATCCACTTTAAAGAGACTATTTACGGGGGGGGGGGGGGGGTCTCTCTTCTGGTTCCCGCATCCAGCACATGTCTATAGCCCTCCGTTTGTCCGTTTCACTGAGAGGCATTCCCCACTAGCTGTGGTACTTGGGTGGGGAGGCTTGGGGAAAGTTGTGAATCAGGGTAAATATCTACTCTTTCGTGGTTCATCAATGGCAGCAGTCACATGAGCATGTACACTGCAACCAACAGGGATCACGGGGGATAGTGCATGAGCTATGTGAGAAACACACCCGCCTGAACAATTCCATTGGTTACTGTCAGTCATGTAGGAGGCGAGAGCAGCATGGACACATTTATTCATGTTTTATCTGCTCTCAAACCTATCACTAAGAGGCCGATTCATTAATAGCGCCAGGTAGCGACAGATGAGCGACTGTAGCAGTATTTTCACAGCACCCGCTAGTAGTCGCTGTGCTTGGCCGTTGTTCGGTTGTTGACAGCGACTCAGTCGGTGTGCGGTAATGTTGAATATTGGGTGAGGAGTCGCTATTTGACTGGTTCCGCGCTGTATGGGAGCGCATGTTACCGAATGGTCATAGCGAACGGCTCCCACCATATTCATTAACAAATCACGCTCAAAAAATTCTCGCACTGTGAAATGCATGTTTAAACCCCAGAGCGCTGGCGGCGATGGGTTAAAAGTAGTTTTTTAACCCCCAAACAACCATATTTTTGGAAACAAAAAAAAACAAGTTTTTAAAAACATTTTGTAATATGAATACATTAATATCAGACCTGTAATATCAATTCTGCACAAATTTTTTTTTTTTTTTTAACCATAAAAAAAAATCTAACATTGCAGAAGTGGTCACAGAATTTTTGACATTTAAAAAAACAAAAAACAAAAAACATTAATAACAATTAATTATGAATATTTAAAGATTGCTCCATTGAAATGCATTGGAGAGCGCCAGGTAACGAGAGGTCATACCTGTCGCTGTTCAAGGTCGCTCGCTGGCGCTGTGGGGTGAGGCTGGAATAATGATGAATGATTCGCTATCTGGCGCTCTCTCAGTCGCTAAGCAGGATCGGCTTGATAAATGTGTGATTGCGGAGGGGAGCCGGCGTTCTCGTGGTGGTGACCGTCATTACCGTTCGCTCACCAGTCGCTACCTGGCGCTATCCCTTGATAAATAAGGGCCTAAGTGGCGTGCACCCCAATTTGGAGTACCTAGGTGGTGGAAGACCAAGTCCAAGTTTCAGTCTGGGGATCCACTTTAAAGAGACTATTTACAGGGGGGGGGTGTCTCTCTTCTGGTCCCCACATCCAGCACATGTCTATTAGCCCTCCGTTTGTTTCACTGAGGGGCATCCCCCATTATGTGCAGCCTCACCATGGCAGGAACCAGGTGATTATAAGGCTATATATTTAAAATCAATTAAAAGTAAAATGTAATTTGTTGCTAAGAGATGCCGCATTTCTATACCATTTTACCATTAGCGCATTACTCTGATCTGTGTGTTCTGTATGTATGCGAGGAAGAGAAGCTATGAGATTGTGGAGAGATATACAGAGAAGAGAACAGAATGGGGAGAGCAGCTGATACACACAGGAATGTTAAAAGCATCGGTAGGCTGAGTGCTTGGAGGGAGGGGTGAGGAGGGTCAGCGAGTTCTGCAGAGTGAAGTGATGCCATACATGTTGGCCTCTATCAGTAAAGCAATGAGTACTCCACTTGCGGAGGAGGACGAAGATTAAAACTTGTTTGTCACAACATTGAGAATTGCAGGCATGGAAATTAACTATATAGTTGAAGGTCTCTTCGTCTGCCTCAGTATTTCCGCCTCTGCATGTACCTGGATGCACTATACAACTGTCCTTTCTGCAAGGCTTTCGACATTGGTAGAAAATTATTATTTTATTTTTTATAATTATTATTATTTTAGACTTGCTCTAAAACAATTATTGTTATATAATTTGAAATAATACAACTGTCGTCAATCTTTGTTGAGGGTGGAAAATTCAACATGTACACTATATCACCACACTTTTCTTAAAAAAGTATCATATGAAATTTTGAGTCGTAATTAATGCCTCTAACATCCCCTCTTTGTTGACGGGGAGGCCGATTCATTAATAGCGGCAGGTAGCGACAGTTGAGCGACTGTAGCAGTATTTTCACAGCGCCCGCTAGTAGTCGCTGTGCTTGGCCATTGTTCGGTTGTTGATAGCGACTGAGTCGGTGTGCAGTAATGTTGAATACGGGGTGACGAGTCGCTATTTGACAGGTTCCGCGATGTATGGGTGTGCATGATAGCGACTGGTCAGAGCGACCGGCTCCCACCATATTCATCAAAAAAATCACACTCAAAAAATTCTCGCGCTGTGAAATGCATGTTTAAGCCCCAGAGCGCTGGCGGCGATGTGTTAAAAGTAGTTTTTTAACCCCCAAACCACCATATTTTTGGAAACCAAAAAAAAAATTTTGTAATATGAATACAATAATATCAGACCTGTAATATCAATTCTGCACAAATTTTATATTTTTTTTTTTTACCTTAATAAAATTATCTAACATGGCAGAAGTGGTCACAGAATTTTTCACATAAAAAAAAAACATTAATAACAATTAATTATGAATATTTAAAGATTGCTCCATTGAAATGCATTGGAGAGCGCCAGGTAGCGAGAGGTCATACCTGTCGCTGTTCAAGGTCGGACGCTGGCGCTGTGGGCTGAGGCTGGAATAATGATGAATGAGTCGCTATATGGCGCTATCTCAGTCGCTAAGCAGGATTGGCTTGATAAATGTGTGATTGTGGTGGGGAGCCGGCGTTCTCGTGGCGGTGCCCGTCATTACCGGTCGCTCACCAGACGCTACCTGTCGCTATTCCTTCATAAATAAGGGCCTTACACTTTAAATTAACTCTGTGTTCACCGTCGGGCTCATCTCTGTAGCTTTTCCTAAAATAAAGCATGCAAATAAACCTTATTTTAAGGAGATGCTGTAAAGTGGACAGGCAGGCTGATTCATTACTAACGCCAGATAGCGACAGATGAGCGTCTGTAGCGAGGCTTTGAGAGCGACCGCTAGTAATCGCTGTGCTTGGCCATGGTTCTTTGATTCAGAGCACCTCAGTCGCTGGCCGGCATTTATGAATATGATGTGTGAGTCGCAGTACTAGCAAACGGTAGCGTAAGCTCAGTGCGACTGACTCACACCACATTCATCAAAACATCGCCGGCGCACAAAATCATGTAGTTGTAGCCCATAGGCTGTGAGATTAAAGGCTGTTTTTGAACACGTATCCACTAGTAACAAAGCGAAAACCTATGGAATTACATTGTTTTTACATTGTAACTTGAACACTTTAATACCAGACATGTAAGGACAATTCTGCATAAAAATAGTATTAATGCAAAAAGTTTTCAAAAATATCATTTTCTTGCCCAGGATACATGTCAGAAAGATTTGAGATTTTATTAAAAAAAAATTGGGATTAGGAAAGGGATTTAATGATCGTCCATTGAAAGGTATGGGAGAGCGCCAGGTAGCATCAGGTAAGACGTGGCGCTCTGCAAGGCTGAACGCCGGCGCTGTAATCTGAGCCTGGGTTAATGATGAATCGTAACCCTACATTGCGTTGTTCTAGTCGCTCACCAGATTCTGCTTCATAAATGTGTAATTGCGTGCCGTGTCCGGCGTTCACCTGCCGCTACCTGGCGCTGCCTGCCGCTACCTGCCGCTGTACAGGCACTACCTGGCGCTATTCCTTCATGAATAAGGCCCCAAAACTTATTATACCCAGCCCTGGGGTCTAAAATGTTTTTCTATAGGTATCTCTAGGGGTCAGACTCCAACGCCATCCCTATTGTGCATCATGGGGCGGCACAACTGTTTTCAGCTGTTATTAAAGGAAAAGCAATTATTAGAAAGCAGATTGTTTCCAATACATTTGCAATTCGCTGCAATTCGGCAGTTTCCACAGAACCCAGTTCCTGTATTTTGTGGACCAAAATCCTGGGTTTTGGTCAGTTTCCCTGGGATGTCCCAGATCGCCTTCAAAACTCACCTTTACAGTGGTCCCACGGCATATGTGGGCTCTTTTCCAATCCGTGTTGTACGCTCTAAATGACGCACTTTTTCCAGACTCTCCGATTGGCTGGAGTCAGGGGCGGACTGGGGTTAAAAAACGGCCCGGGACTTTCTGGGGCAGACCGGCCCTGCTGCACTGTTCCTGGCACGGTATAGTATCTAATGTCACTTTTTGTTCCATAACACGTACCCAGGGTTTAAAGAACAAAAATAAGAAAGAAAATAGTCTGAACCAAATGATGTGCTTAAATCCCCCCATTACAGACAGTGCGCAGAACCCCCCATTACAGGCAGTGATCGGTATCCCTTATTACATCCAGTAAGTAGCATCCCGCATTACAGAAAGTGAGGGGCATCCCACACAGGCGCGTCGCGGCATCTTTCATTAAGGGCAATGATGGGGGAACCCTCTTTATAGCCAATGAATGGCATCTCTACATTACAGTTATTGAGGGGCATCCCTCTTTAAAGGCAGTGGTAGCATCCCTCAGTACAGGCAATGGGGGCATCCCTCAATACAGTCAGTGGGGGCATCCCTCAATATAGCCAGTGGCAGCATCTCCCATTACTGCTAGTGGGGGCATCCCTCAATAAAGCCAGTGGAGCATCCCCCATTACTGCCAGTGGGGCATCCCCCATTACTGCCAGTGGGGGCATCCCTCAGTACAGCCAGTGTGGGCATCCCCCATTACAGCCAGTGGGGGCATCCCTCAGTACAGCCAGTGCGGGTATCCCCCATTACTGCCAGTGGGGCATCCCTCAGTACAGCCAGTGCGGGCATCCCCCATTACTGCCAGTGAATGGCATCTCTACTTTACAGTTATTGAGGGGCATCCCTCTTTAAAGGCAGTGGTAGCATCCCTCAGTACAGGCAATGGGGGCATCCCTCAATACAGTCAGTGGGGGCATCCCTCAATATAGCCAGTGGCAGCATCTCCCATTACTGCTAGTGGGGGCATCCCTCAATAAAGCCAGTGGAGGCATCCCCATTACTGCCAGTGGGGCATCCCTCAGTACAGCCAGTGTGGGCATAACCCATTACTGCCAGTGGGGCATCCCTCAGTACAGCCAGCGCGGGCATCCCCCATTACTGCCAGTGGGGGCATCCCTCAGTACAGCCAGTGGGGCATCCCTCAGTACAGCCAGTGCGGGTATCCCCCATTACTGCCAGTGGGGGCATCCCTCAGAAAAGCCAATGAGTGACATCCCCCACTCCCCCCGCTCCACTCACACACCCACACACTTACTGCTGGTTCCCAATAGTCAGAGGGCCGGTCTGCCTGTCGCTGCTGTCCCTGCCGCCTCCGCCGCTGCTGCTGCTGCCGCCCCCGCCGCCGCTCTCATACACACAAACACACACACATTCACACACTTATCGGCACTTCCTGCCTGTTGCGCGCTGTTCCTCGCTGGGCGTGCCCCATATGGCCGGCGTCCAATGAAAACATAGGATGCCGCCCATTGACGACCAGCGCGCAACAGCCTGGAAGTGGCGGTAAGTGTGTGAATGTGTGTGTGTGTTTGTGTGTATGAGAGCAGCGGCGGCAGCAGCAGGTACAGCAGGGACCCGCAGCGGCCGCCCTCACCCTCCAGCATCTGTTGTTTTCAGGGTTGCGGCCTTCCCTGGCGCCGGCCTACCGGGATATTGCCCGGTACGCCCTATGGCCAGTCCGCCCCTGGCTGGAGTGCACCTCAGCTATGAGATGCAGCTGCGGGCCACACATGCACTGTGAAATTGCCAGCAATGTAAGTATATCGGCGACCCCAGGGGGTTCCACCTGGGCTAGCTTTAGGATGGAAGGCGCCCTGTGCGTAGCTTCCTCACTACCGGCCTACTGCCCTACATGATTGTTGACAGCCACTGGGGCTCGCAGGAAGCCCCTGCAAATAACCTAGCATCAAGCCTGAGGTACACACTGGCCGAAGCATTCCCTAGCCATTGGCTGCTGGTGTACTGCTTCATGTGGGGTGGTGAACTGGCACCCGGGGGAAGGCAATACAGAAGTGGGGAAATTCCTCCGCTATCAGGCATGACGCTAGGCGCAAATGGACCAGCAGTCATTTTTAACTGCCAGCTCTCTTTAAATTTGACTAAAACTTGTATTTGCTGGTCCTGAAGTCTAAAGGACTTTGGAGCTGGTGGATTCCCTAGCCCTGTGCAATCCCAGTATCTCTGACACCCATCGCCTCAAAAAAAAAAAAATGACAGGAGAAAGTGGGCACATGCCGTCCATAGTCCCAACCCAGGACAAAAACATACCCCCAGCAACCAATTAAACCCCCACACAAACCAGTTTACTGGCAAACCAGTAAACTGAGCAGGCAAGGGTGGGAGTAGTGCCCCCCTGTGCAATGGCACACCCCAAAGGTTGGCCCTGGCTTCCACACAGTAGGGCATCCCAAATCAGGAAACCTTGGGGTGGTAGGGAATCAGCCAGCTCTGGAGACTTTAGAATCAAGGGCTAACTTTAGGCTTTAGAATGTGGATTGAGGTGCTGATGGGAATTGATAGATGAGGGTGATGAGTACAGGACAGAAAGCATTGGAAGAAGAATTCTAAAAAGCATTAAGTGGATGCTAAGTCATTTTTGCATTTACAAAGTCAAACATGGTAAAAGTTAAAGAAAAGTTCTGAGATTTATAGAAAAGATGGGATGAGTTACCCATAGCAACTGACCAGTTTCATTTTATTTTTACATTAACAACTCCCTAACAACTGGTATAGTGCCAAGAGATTGGCGCAGGGCAAATGTGGTGCCTATTTTTAGAAAGGGTTCAAGGTCTTCTCCAGGCAATTACAGACCTGTAAGTTTAACATCCATTGTGGGAAAATTGCTTGAGGGGCTATTAAGGGACTATATACACGAATATGTAACTATGCATAATATTAAAAAAAAGTGACAACCAGCACGATTTTACTAAGGGCAGAAGCTGCCAGACTAACCTGATTGGCTTCTATGAGGAGGTGAGTAGAAGCCTGGACAGAGGGGCGTCTGTAGATATAGTTTTTCTGGATTTTGCAAAAGCATTTGACACTGTCCCCCATAAATGCTTATTGGGGAAATTGGAGAAAATACAGTTTGTAACTGGATTGAAAACTTGCTGAAGGATCATGTGCAGAGAGTTGTGGTTAATGATCCCTACTCTGAATGGTTACCGGTTGTAAGTGGTGTACTCCAGGGTCCAGTCCTGGGCCCACTATTATTCAACTTGTTTATAAACTACATAGGAGATAGAATTAAAACCACTGTCTTCATTTTTGCAGATGACACAAAGATGTTCACAATCTTTCTGGGCATCCACTTGGCAAATGAAGTTCAATGTGGAGAAATGTCATGCACTTGGGGCCTAACAATGTGTAAGGCCACATATGTCCTCAGGGGAGTAAAACTGGGAGAATCACTCGTTGAGAAGGATCTGGGGTTACTGGTAGACCACAGGCTAAATAACAGCATGCAATGCCAAGCAGCTGCTTCCAAGGCCACCAAGATATTATCATGCATTAAAGGAGGCCTGGAATCATGGGATAGGGATGTCATTTTGCCTCTTTTCAAGGCACTGATGCGCCCTCACCTGGAATATGTCATCCAGTCCTGGCACCCGTTTATAGGAAGGACTATGGAAAGGGTGTAGAGGAGAGCCACCAAACTAATAACAGGAAAGAAAGATCTTAGTTATGAGGAAAGATTACGAGAATTAACTCTGTTTAGTCTTGAGAGGAGACTACTGAGGGGGACATGATTAACTTGTATAAATATATAAATGGGCAATACAAAAAATATGGGGAAACACTATTTCAGGTAAAATCCTCTCTAAAGACAAGGGGCACTCCCCTTGACTGGAAAAAAATAAATTCAGTCTCCGGAAACGACAATCATTTTTTTACCATAAGAACTATAAATCTGTGGAATAGCCTCCCCCAGAAGCTTGTTACAGCATCAACCACTGACAGCTTCAAAAAAGGATTAGATGCTTATTTAGAAGAAAATAACATTAACAGTTACTATTAGCTGTTATTAGAGATGAGCGAACTTCTCCAAAATTCGATTCGGGCGATTCGCCCAATTTCTCAAAGAAATTTGGGTTCGTCCGAATCGAACTTTAGCGAATAGCTCATCTCTGGTGGGAGTGGGGAGGCCGGCTGTGCTGTCAGCTGTCATCAGAGGACGCGTCATCAGATGACAGCTGACAGCGCAGCCGGCCTCCCCGCTCCCACCATGCCGGCATTTTTTTTTTCCATTTCATGGCTTGGTGGGAGCGGGGAGGCCGGCTGCGCGGTCAGCTGTCATCAGAGGACGAGTCATCAGAGGAAGCCGGCTTCCTCTGATGACGCGTCCTGTGATGACAGCTGACAGCGCAGCCGGTCTCCCAGCTCCCACCATGCCGGCATTTTTTTTTTTTATTTCAGGGAAAATTCGGTCAGCACGAACCGCTAAAAATTCGGGTTCGTGCTGAATCGAATTTTCCCTGCGAATTCAGGTTTGTTAAAACCGATTCGCTCATCCCTAGCTGTTATCATTAAAAAAAATAAAAAATAAATAAAAAATAACTTCTCCTACCCCAATACCCTTGGTTGAACTTGATGGACATCTTTTTTTTCAACCGTATTAACTATGTAACTATGTCATTTTCACAGAGATGAAACTTGATTGGTAGCTTGTTGATGGCTGGAACATAATAGTGTTTAGTCATTCAACAAGTTTGATCATTTGGTCTGAACCATCATATCTTTGATTAGTGATAACCTCATGTACCTACAT
This sequence comes from Gastrophryne carolinensis, assembly GCA_027917425.1. Taxonomy (NCBI): domain Eukaryota; kingdom Metazoa; phylum Chordata; class Amphibia; order Anura; family Microhylidae; genus Gastrophryne; species Gastrophryne carolinensis. The sequence continues at coordinate 169,834,204 of CM051243.1, forward strand.
CTTATGCAGAACATGCAGTACCAAGGAGATCTGCCAGACTGGTTTCAAGTGTTAAGAGCTCTGTCTAGGGAAAAATAACCTTGCCCTGACAGTTCAGGCAAGAACAATCAGATCCCCTGTAGTGCATCCGCTTTAGCATCAGTAAAATATATATTTTTTTACTGTAAAACCTGTTTATCTTTGAGTGACTATGATTACTTGTGCTTAGCTTGCATTGTACATATAAAAGGCCTAGATCTATACATTCAATCTTTATGGCTGCTGTTAATGCACTTAAATGTAGTAAAATGTGTTGTTATTTTACACACATGCAGACCCGCCACTGTGTATTTGTTTGGAAAGATGGTTAGGCAGCCCCTCTTTGTGCCCCCTGATGAATGGGTCCCCATGTGTGACCTGTGGCCCTGCAGCACTAAATCTTCTCTCCCAAACATTCACCTTGACCAGATAAAGGACCGAGAAGAGGGGTGGGGGGCCGGGGGTTCACTCGATGATTTCTTATTGGGAGGAGCACATGGTGGGGATATGTCTGGGAAAGCCATCTATTTCCCCTCCCAGAGGACCTCACAGGGCTGCAAGGCTTTAACCCCATCACAGTCACCAAAAGTAATCACATCCCCTGTGGGGATCACAGACATCACCTCCCACCAGCGCTGCCTTGCTATTCCCATAATATGCCCATCTCCTCTTTACATTCTGGAATGCGATTCTTTTCCCTAATACACAGCCCCCCGAAATACATCTTTGTAATAAAAGGCACATAAGTAATGTCTTCTTCCTAATAAAGACTCAGGAGTCAGGACTATAGACTTTAGTCTGCCTTCATGCATCCGCTCCCTTCTAATACAAGGGCAAGAGGGGCTATAAACCATTTCAATGCAAATTTGCCAGACGGCAGAATCTATTCCATCCTAATGATATTGCTTACCCTTGGAACACTCACCTTTTCTTAATGTAGGGGCACCAGAATTATAAATCATTTCTAATACACAGGCACCAAGCCGTACCAATGAGTCTACATGAAGCACACACTTCCCACAAGGGATACTTACCTCTCATAAATACAAAGGCACCAGAACAATAAGACATTTCTCATAAACTGATACAAACCTGTACACTGACAAATACATACCACTCGGGGAGGCCGATTTATTAATAGCGCCAGGTAGCGACAGATGAGCGGCAGTAGCGTTATTTTCACAGCGCCCGCAAGTATTCGCTGTGCTTGGCCGTTGTTCGGTTGTTGACAGCGACTCAGTCGGTGTGCGGTAATGTTGAATACAGGGTTAGGAGTCGCTGTTTGACAGGTTCCGCGCTGTATGGGAGCGCATGACAGCGAATGGCCATAGGGAACGGCTCCCAGCATATTCATTAACAAATCACGCTCAAAAAATTCTCGAGCTGTGAAATGCTTGTTTAAACCCCAGAGCGCTGGCGGCGATGGGTTAAAAGTAGTTTTTTAACCCCCAAACAACCTTATTTTTTTAAACAAGTTTTTATAAACATTTTGTAATATGAATACCGTATATACTCGAGTATAGGCCGACCCGAATATAAGCCGAGGCACCTAATTTTACCACAAAAAAACTGGAAAAGTTATTGACTCGAGTATAAGCCTAGGGTGGGAAATGCAGCAGCTACCGGTAAATTTCAGCTACCGGGCGGGTTATAGCTGTACTTTGCTCAAACAGAGCAATTAGGTACAGTGATGGTGGACTGAAACATGATAGCATTCCTAGTCCTGTCTGGATCTTTTATGTGGATTTGGTCTTGTTAGGAAGTGTAGCTGGGCCTTGCAGAAAGGGAGATGGAGGAGGCTCTAATCGACCCTGTGGCCAGCACCTGACTTTTTGCTGGTGCTATGCATACTATGCACACCCACCTATCCCATTTGCATATGGTACATGTTTAATATTTAAAATATGGTACCTCCTGGATGCTGGACACCAGAAATCCTCACGAGTGCTCCTGACCTGCTGCTGTCCGGACCCGGAAGAGGTTTTCGGGGGGGGGGGGTCGCTTTTCGCGCTCCTCACGCTCATTGGCTCCGCAGACTGTCAGACGGCAGATGGAGCTGCGCGGCCGTGCGCGCGCGCACACCACAGAATCTAAGGTGCGCGCGCACGGCCGCGCAGCCCCATCTGGCGTCTGACAGGGGCTGCGCGGCCGTGCGCGCGCACCTTAGATTCTGTGGTGTGCGCGTGCGTGCGGCCGCGGCCTCGCACCTCCGCCTGCGTCTCCCTGCAGCCTTCTCAGCCTGACCCCCGCTGGGGTCACGAACCGCTACGTTACAGGGAACGCATCCGCCCATCCATCCGCCCATAAGGTAATCCGGCCCTGCCCCTTTTTCTCCTCCATTGTCCACTGACTCGAGTATAAGCCGAGGTGGCTTTTTTCAGCCCAAAAAGTGGGCTGAAAAACTCGGCTTATACTCGAGTATATACGGTACATTAATATCAGACCTGTAATATCAATTCTGCACAAATTTTTTTTTTTTTTTTTTTTTTACCTTAAAAAAAATATCTAACATTGCAGAAGTGGTCACAGAATTTTTGACATTTAAAAAAAAAAAAAAAAAACATTAATATCAATTAATTATGAATATTTAAAGCTTGCTCCATTGAAATGCATTGGAGAGCGCCAGGTAGCGAGAGGTCATACCTGGCGCTGTGATGGGATTAGCAGCGGCGCTGTTCGTTGAAGTCTGCTACATGATGAATCCCGCGCTAGCTGACGCTCTCGCCGGCGCTAGCCTCATTTAGCGTGATAAATGCGTGATTGTGTTCGCAGCCTGGCGTTCTGGAGTCGGTAGCTGCCGATAGCTGGCGATACCTGGCGCTAGTGAGACACTACCTGGCGCTATCCCTTGATAAATAAGGCCCTAAGTACTCACCTCTTCTTAAAGTGGGCCAAAACCTGTCAGCAAAGGCCACTGTGGGTTCGCTGGCAGGGTAAGCATTTTGGCATGACTGGGGGGGTGGGGGGTTCACAAAGCGCGGCATCCCAAATCGAAAGTGGATATAGATGTTAGGTCGGGTTTTGGTCCACTTTAAAGAGGACCAAAAGCCACCCTGGAGTCTATGAGGCACCAGGGCAGGCATACTCGCTCCCCTCGGGGCACTCCGTTCCCCCCCCCCCCAGGGTCACCCGAAAACTCACCTTCCTTTCCGGTCCAACGGCGCATGTGCGAGCAGTGGCCACATCCCCGCTATCCCTTAAGCAGGGCACGTGCCCGTGGCAGGCATTTGTGAATGGCTGTTGTGGGCACGCTCCCTGTTAGAGGGTAGCGAGGGATACGGCTGCCAGCGAGCTCAGATCTGAGCTGATCGGACGAGCGGCCACGCATGCGTCGCAGGACCAGGAAGAGGTGCGTTTGTTTGGGCAACCTGGGGTGTTTCACACAGCGTGGCACCCGTGATCGAGGTGCCCCAGGGGCAAGGGCCAAAACCCAGGATAGTCAAAATCCTGGGTTTTGGTCCACTTTAATACAAAGACTTCAGAAAACTAGGGCTTGTCATAGACCTCAAACTGGACCAAAACCCATCCTATCCAACGCTAGAGTCTAATACACTCTAGGGAAAGGGAAAAGCCCATCCAAAATTGGGCTTTGCGAAACCCCACAGATGCTCTGTTACCTCAATCTAGTGATCCCATGGCAAATGCGTATTCCCCTTACTGGGGAAATCATTAATATGCACACCAATGAATCACGATTGGAGGAGAGCACCACATATGTACTATGGCATAGCCAATCAAGGACTCACCTAGGTGAACCAGGGATTTTCAGACACATCCCGATTCAGGATGCTCCTATAAAGCGGACCAAAGCGTCCTGGGTTTTGGAGGATTGTTTTAAACTTTCATCTACGTAAAGCAATCCCCCTGGTAAAAATTTGACATTGACTATGTGTATTACTCTTCTATGCATAGGTAAGATGTGTCAGTCGGTTATTTCTTGGAACAAAAAGAGAACATTTTGTTTTGTTTAGATTGCAGCGTTTAGTTATTTTGCTCGAGATGACATGAACAATCTTTTTGAGGGTATAAAAATTAAACCGGACCTTCAGCATGATTTAATGAAAAGCCCATACCCTTAAAAAAACTATTCCCCAGCATCTAAAATTAATATATTTTAAGTTTTTAGTCACTTTATATTCTTTCAGCTACTGGGTGGCAACTCTGTTCAGAATATGGGCGCTGCCATCTTGTCTCAGAAGCATCACATGCTAAATGGAGGAGAGTGGGCAAAAGTGCAGGGGGTGGGGTTATAGCTGTGCTTTGCACAGTCCGAGCAGAGTTGGAGTCAGGAAAAGGACAACAATCCCAGAATGCAGAGCAGCACAGTCAGAAGACACTTCCTGTCTGCAGGCAGCCTGACACTTCATGTTCCACTATCTTGGATGGTTAAAAGGCTCAAAATAATGATTTTTTAATGTGGGCAATCTGTATGTACAAAAACAAAAATATAGCCTCTTATTCAGGGTGAAGGTCCAGTTTAAAGTCCTTGATGCAGTTCGCTGAGACCTCACCCAAGGAGTGAGGTTGCCCCCAACTTATTTCTGGTGGGCACTTGGCTGCTGCAAGGAGGTCTCCCAGCCAAGGCATCAGTTAGCATGGTGAGACTATTGATGAATTTGAATTAAAGATGTTGTCTGGGCAGAAAATGCTACTCACCTTATCTCCAGCAAACTCGACTGCCCAGACCTGCTGCAATATAACTTATTGAAGGCCAAGAACGAGAGCCCTGCCGGTCCTTTCATGTCCAAGATGGTGGCCACTGATGTGTCGGGTTTATCTCCTGCAGCACGGCCACTCTATTCTTTGCATTGTGGCAATTCAGTGCCCAAATAACCCTGCATAAGCACCATCTACTACAGTAAGTTATACTCCAGCAGGTTCCTCACTTCTGTCTCAGCTGATCTTGGCTGCCTTCCACAGGTTTTTGTTGCCTGCTCTCCGACTCTCTGAAGCCATCCTGAGCTCTCGGTCCTCGCTGCCGGTCTCTACTGCCCAATGCTAATCTCCGGCCTTTCACCCTCTGGCCGGCCTTTCCTGCTTCTGTTCCACATGCAGGGCCGTATTTGGGGTTCATGGTGCCCTAGGCACTTTAAGTGCTTGTGCCCCCTTTTTTAAGTTAGGTCACGGTCCATATAAAATAAGTGTGTAGGGGTAAAGGGTGCAATGGGCTAGATGTGTGTGGAGGAGGGCACAAAGGGGGAAATGCAGAGAAGCAGACAAGCATGTTCCATCTTTTACTGCATTCTGACATACAGGAGTCACATGACCACACCAGTGGAGGGGAGATTCTCTGGTCTGCGTTCAACCCATTACCCTCCCCTTCACACAAATACACTCTGCATCCTTCTGTGGCTGGGGGGTGTTTGTTAGGAGGCATTAATGTTCTGGCTATATGATTTTTAATTTCTTTTCTTTACTACAGTAGTAAGGGCAGTGTCCCCCCTTCCAGGTTGCCACCCTAGGCACGTGCCTAGGGTTGCCTAATGGTAAATACAGCCCTGTCCACATGCTGTGGGAGCCTATAACCAGGAACTGCTCAACACTGTTCCCTGCCTAGTAACCCCCACTCTGCATGGGCAGCTAGGAGAGTAAATGCCACATGGGTGGCTTGTAGAGCTTTAATGCAGTACACAAATGTGCACCACACTGCACGAGATTGACGGTGCAAAGGCATAGAAGCCGAAAGAATAATGGATAACAATTCTGTAATATCTCTGGGCAGCCTTGTAGTGGGTGTAGTGGTCAAGACAAGCAATACTCTCAATTCAAGCAGCCATAGGCTTGTTTCTCTTGCAGCTACCTGCAATCCCTGACCCGAGACCCTTACTAGCAACAAGCATTTGGTTTGTTTATAAGATCTATGCCAAAAACCTATGCCAAGTTAAAGAACACCGTTAGAGACACTTGAGATTTATTATCTATTGCAATATGTTATTAAATACAATGTGACTTCTTCAACTTCAAATACAATGTGACTTGACAACTTCTGTGGTGAGCTTGCCATCTCATTTTGGCTGGAAATCTCACCAAACTTGAAAAGTGGCCAATAGAGATGGCAAGCTCATTACATGAGAATGAGAACTTGCCACATAGGGGAAGGTGCTCTCCAACATGGCAGCTGTTTTATTAATATTATTACATGTACAGCCTTAAAGTGGACCAAAACCCAGGATGTGTAAATTTGTAAAATTTTAATATCCATATAATTATTGGAGGCTCATGATTATATGGATATTAAAATAGGTTTATACAAAGAAATTATGGACATGGATTATGCATAGAATGATTGTCTCTTTGTATCTCATGTTTCTCATGTATTGAGAAAGCCAGAAGGCGAAACATGTCTACCTAGTCCCCCTCAAAGAGGGCAATTTAGTTCCCTAAGTAAGAGGAGGAGAATCATGAGTTAAAATCACAATAAAAATAAAATGCTATGTGTACTAAGAGGCCGATTCATTAATAGCGGCAGGTAGCGACAGTTGAGTGACTGTAGCGGCATTTTCAGAGCGCCCGCTAGTAGTCGCTGTGCTTGGCCGTTGTTCGGTAGTTGACAGCGACTCAGTCGGTGTGCAGTAATGTTGAATATTGGGTGAGGAGTCGCTATTTGACAGGTTCCGCGCTGTATGGGAGCGCATGATAGCGACTGGCCCTAGCGACCGGCTCCCACCATATTCATTAAAAAATCACGCTCAAAAAATTCTCGCGCTGTAAAATGCATGCTTAAACCCCAGAGCGCTGGCGGCGATGGGTTAAAAGTAGTTTTTTAACCCCCAAACAACCATATTTTTGGAAACCAAAAAAAACAAGTTTTTTAAATAATTTAGTAATATGAATACATTAATATCAGACCTGTAATATCAATTCTGTACAATTTTTTTTTAAATTTTTTTTTTTCCCTTAAAAAAATTATCTAGAATGGCAGAAGTGGTCACAGAATTTTTCACATTTAAAAAAATAATAATAATAATTAATTATTAATATTTAAAGATTGTTCCATTGAAATGCATTGGAGAGCGCCAGGTAGCGAGAGGTCATACCTGTCACTGTTCAAGGTCGGACGCTGGCGCTGTGGGCTGAGGCTGGAATAATGATGAATGAGTCACTATATGGCGCTATCTCAGTCGCTAAGCAGGATTGGCTTGATAAATGTGTGATTGTGGTGGGGAGTCGGCGTTCTCGTGGCGGGGCCCGTCATTACCGACCGCTCACTAGTCGCTACCTGTCGCTATTCCTTCATAAATAAGGGCCTTAGATGTTTTAAGATGAATACATTTATATGCAATATGTACTGTAACATCATGAAATGATTTCACTGTTTTTAATATGAGAACTAAATAAATCATGTAAAATTTCCCTTTTAAATATGATTGAGGTGGTCAAATGATTGGGCCAAATGAAATGGAACCAAGCCTTAGGGCCCCCAAACGAGAGATTTTGAATTAAGGTCGCCCAACTTTTGAACCAATCTAATAGAGTCAGACGGTTAATGAGAGGTCACCCCTAAGATCTCTATTTTAGGTTATTTTGACAAAACCCAGGATAGTCAATATTTTATACTATCCTGGGTTTTGGTCCTTTCCCTGGGGGCACCCCAATCGAAGGACCTAGTGCCAGCATCTTCATACTTACAGAGTTTGAGTAGCCAGTATCTCCATCCCCCAGTGCTGGGGACCTCATAGGGTGGCGTCTGTGGGGCCTTGCTTACGCCTCCTTCATTTATTAGAGGAGCAATATCCTCTATTGCAATGAAGTAGGCATGTTAGATGAAAGTAAATACGACTTGATGGACTCCACCATGTCTGCCCGGCACTGGACCATGGAATTGCTCTATCTCCCTCCTTGGTATGTATGAAGATGCCGGGGCATACTTTGACAGTGACATCAATTACAAGTCTAGTCTAGAGCTGCATGCTGACTGAGACAGACTCACAACCTTTCTTGTTTTATTATTAATATGGTGCATGTGTGTTAGGGAAATGACATTGTTAGTTCCTTTGGGACATAGGGCCAAATGTGAATTCTTCAATGGACAAAGATCAGCAGTAGAAAAGCAACATGAAATAGGCAATTAGTGAGTTCCCTAAGAGATGATAATGAGATCATCTTGCTGTCAGAAAGACCTGTTACCGCAAGATGAAATAGAGTAGTTGCCCTTTAATAAGGTTCTAGGCATTATGCCAAACAGAATATGATAATGGCAAGCAATGAGACTAATTTCAAGCTGAACTACAGGCACAACAAAAAATAATTGAACAGTGTGGATGCCTATAGAGCACAAGGTTTGTGTAAAAGTACACTGGCTGATATTAAAGGAGCTCTATTGTGAAAAGATTTTGTATAGACATGCTAAATGGCACATATGATGAAAACCCCACCAAGCGTGTGGTTTTTCTTTACTGGAAAAAATAAAATTCAGGGCAACAGATTTTTTGAATGTGCCTTTCCTATTTTACAGGGAAAACTGCTAACCTCTACCTATCGCTCATCAGAGTAAGCATGTAGGTAAAAGTAATATTAGGAATGTCCAGGCAAAAAACAATAGACGATGCATGCTCACTTATAGTCCTACAAGGCTGATCAGAACGAATCCAGGGGTTTAAAACCTACCTCTGCTGGAGATACAGACTGCGCCATCCCGGCTCTGGACTATGGCTGTGGTCGCGTTGCTGCACTTCCTCCTGGTATCAGGCATAATGACTGGCCACACCTGCTCCATTTATTTCAATGGAGGGGCATGCTGAGTGCTGGCATTCCCCCCTATTGTAGTGAATGGAGTGTGTGCAGCCCAGGGAGGAACATTCGGCCCTGGGCCATTGGGATGAGGTGCAGTTTAGCTGTGCAGGAGGTGAGGATATGTCATATATTTTTGCCCGGACATGGCTTTCAATTATGAGGTGCAACCACCACTCTTATAGAAGGTTGACGGCAGAAGGAGACCATACGGTCCATCTAGTCTACCCTTATTTGTATACTGTATGTTCTCTTTAGCTTAGGCTAGATGTATGCTTATCCCAGGCATATGCACATTCACTTACTGTCGATTTTTCAACTACTTCTGCTGGACGTCTGTTCTAAGCATCTAGCATGTTTATGAAGATTTTTATTATTAGACAATTTTTTTAGCCATAGAGCTCTTTTAAATCAGGCCACCTGTCACTACATTATCTTTGTGAGTAACACAACTGAGTTACAATTCTTACTCATTCTATAACTAATTGTTAATAACTAGGTTTACTCACCTTCTCCATGGTGTGAATGCCACAGCACAAATCGGCATCTCTAATATATTAAAGGAGGTGTCTGCAGCCTCAGATCCAGCATTACACCTGGTGGGGCCAGTTCCTAGACTAGCAGAGTTGGGTCTGACAACTAGGAAGGTCTACTTTAAGACATCAGTTGCTCTTTTTGAAACATTTGACTTCTGTGGAAACATGCCAGAAAATGTTTTGGCCATAAGACTGGAAGAGCTAATCTCTTAAACTGTCTTTATAAAGGTAGAAACACAAAGATTAACACAAGGGATGGATACAAATGTAAAAGATGCAGCCATGCACTCCATGTGGAGAAGCAATTATATCACATGGGGAGCACCACTAAGCACCGAGCTGAACGGTTTTCAAAATGTTTGAGCTGATGCCACCAGCTCAGATCACCACTTCATCCCCAAGCTTCAACAAAGCTTGTCCAAACCAGGCATTAATAAAATTGACCACTTGTAGTGGGCTTTCCCCCTATCACTTGCATTTTTCTGAATTCTCTGGATGTCAAGTATTAGGAACACTTTTATTGCCTGAGGCCAAGTACATCAAGGAAAATACCAGTGATAAGTGCAGGACCCGACTATAATGCGTCATAGTTGATATCCATATACTTGGTGGTTGTCAGATCGTTGTCAGACCTTTAAAAGAGGAATGATGCTAGTGGTTGTTAGAGGGATAATTGCTTGATGTTGGAAGGAGTCCTGTGGCTTAGAGCCTGGGAAGAATATTTCATGTAACTTGCCTGCCCTTGGCTGATCATAAATTGTCTATACATGTAAAATTGGGTAGCTCACCATTATACAGGCTTATGTACCAGCCATAAAAGAATAAGCTGGAAGCAAGGTAGAATGTTAGCCTTCTTTTGTAAATGATGCTAATTACTGCATACAGAGGTTTTCCAAATTTTCCAGCAAAAAAATGAACCTTTAAAAGAAGGAATTCACTTTTGAAAGAAGCTATATTCTGCATGGCAGCAAGGCAGAATTTGTAACTGGTAGCAAAACACTGAGCTTTATGAACAATCACTGTGCCAGCTTATTGGCTATTTAAATAAGAAATTTTCTAATGAAAGTGGAAATCTTCTTTTATTCTGTTTTATTGACCATCCAAGAGTTGCCATTAAGAATTTTTGGGCCCCAACAGCCCAGTTGCCAGGATTTCCCCTTAACCTTTCATACCTTCCATACCTCTGCCACCATTTAATTAAATATCCCCACATGCCATCCAAGAACCCCCTTTCCCACCCTTGGCCATCCATACTGACCAAGAACAACTTTCTGTAACCACCCTTATTCTACCGGTTGCCTCCATACTATAAAATGGTGCCACATATCTTCTAAGAGCCCCCTTTGCTACTCTGCACACATCTAATGGGGCTTCACCCAGCTGTCACTCTACTATAAAATCATGCTAAATATCATTACAGGGCTATTGACACTACATTAACCTTTCCAAGGACCTCCTTTAACCTTCAGGGGCCACCCTTACTCTCCAGGAGCCCAATTTGCCCATGCATACTATTCAAAAATCCTTTACACCACTGTTTCAAAACTGTAGTATGTGTACTCCAGGGGGTACGCGGTGATGTTGAGGGGTACACCAAAAGAGGAGTCTGACAGGTCTGGTATATTATTTCAACAGTAAAATATTATTAATTTTTGCTTCAAAAGGTCTGCAAGCTACTAATTTTGGTAACATTAATAACTGATCCCCTCCTTGGTTGTAACTGCTAGTTGCTAGGGGATACTTGGCATAAAAAGGTTGGGGACCATTACTTACGTCCATTACATAAACCATAAATACAATAATAAATACAATAATGAAAACTAGAAGTGGCAGTGGGGGACAACAGTGGCTCCAAATAGACCAAATTTCCAGCGGGAAATTGCCAGAGCCCCAAATTAAAGTTATGCATGTACTACCCTAATGGGATTGTCACTGGTTCAGGAAAAAACAATCTTTTCCCTAATGAGATAAGTAGTAATAGCTATGGGGGGGGGGGGGGTATCCCTGACTGAGGACATTCTTTCATGTGCATTGCTTCCTGGATCCAAGCTGCGTAATGTATAATTTGGATTCTTTTTCCCAATAGCCTGCAGAGACACTGGACAGGTAATAGTGACGCAATCAGATATGCATAATGGGGTAAGCAGCTTGTTGGCATCAGAGGTAGTTTTGTTGGATTAGTTGCCCAGCCTTTTTGCCATTGGTTCACCTTAAAATATTAACAGAAAAATTTAATCTGACTGTCCACTTATGGTGAGGCCCAGCGTGTGAATACAACAGTATTATAATGCAAGATTGTGTGTCATACTTTAGAACTCTTTTAAATACAGAGACGATTCTACATGTCTCAACTAACAAAGAAAAGCCCTGATAAAATAAAAGCCAGCATTGCGTTAATTAAAACTGAACAGGCCCACAGCTCCATTTTTGGTATAAAAATAGGAGGGGGATCTTTTATCCCTCAAGTAATTTATATCAGTCAGAACCGCCATGGCTGAAGCCCCATAAATCTTTATATACTAACTTAAAGCAGACAATAAGTACCCCCCCCACCTCTGTTCTGTGATTAATGGAGAGACCCCCCCTCACTGCCTGCTACAGACACATTCCTCACCACCCCCAATACTAACACTGCTAGACTGCTAGACTGCTTTAAAGGGCTAGCTTCCAAGTACACAAATACATATGTAATAATAATTCTAGTTACATAGCGTCATCATGTTCCCTGCCACTGTGGTAAAACAAATAACATACTACATAGGTACAGTGTTAGTCGAATGTGACAGAACTACACAAAAACATTCATACTAGAATATACTAGTGATCAGGGCCCTGCCTTTTCAAATAAATAAATAAATAAATATATATATATATATATATATATATATATATATATATATTACTTAAATATATATTGCTGGCTTGAATGGGCTCTCAGGACTTCCATTCATGCCTAGCTAACCCCTTCCTCCTCCCTTCCAAGCCTAATTCTTTTGTAAAAATATAAACCAGTGGGGTTGAATCTGCATTGCCTGAGTTTAGTGCCCTGATGATCTGAAGAGTCTTACTATATATATAGTTCAAGTTGTTGTAAATTTGTCAACATCAATTCTAAGAGGATAATCCCTCCTGACCTGCTCTTCTAGAACATAGAAACATAGAAGGTTGACGGCAAAAGGAGACCATTCGCTCCATCTAGTCTGCCCTTATGTGTATACTGTATGTTCTCTTTATCTTATGTGTATACTGTATGTTCTCTTTATCTTATGTGTATACTGTATGTTCTCTTTATCCTAGGATAGATGTGTGCTTATCCCAGGCAGGTTTAATTTCAGTGAGTTGATTTTTCAACTACCTCTGCTGGATGTTTGTTTCCAAGCATCTACTACTCTTTCTGTAAAATAATATTTTCTAACATTGCTCCTGATCTTCCCTCCGACTAGCTTCAGGTTGTGCCCCCTTGTTCTATCATTAAAAACACTTCCCTCCTCAACCTTATTCCATCCTTTCACATATTTAAAGGTCTCATGTCCCCTCTCCCTTCTTTCCTCCAGACTGTACAAATTAGGTTATTCCAGTCTCACCGGATAAGTTTTGAGTTTAAGTCCTTCCACCATTTTTGTTGGCCGCCTTTGGACTCGTTCTATTTGAATGATGTCTTTTTGCAGGTAAGCAAAAAGAAGAAAAAAAGACCGCACCGACAGTTATAAAATGGTGTGCTACACAGTGCAGGGTGAACAGTAAAAAACTGTTACTACATATGCCCATGAAACGGGGGGGTCCCACACACCCACCCAGCCCTGTCACAGAAGCACCACTAGGCGATAATAGCAATAAATCCAATTTTATTATTACATATAATCTATATTGTATATTAAATCCTACATGACAATATTAAAAAACATTGATTTTTTAAAAAAACATATAAGACAACTAACACCGAGGAGGGGGCACAGTAAAAAATGGGGGGGAGGGGGGGAGAGAGGAGGGCCAATGGGCCCAATAACCACGCTGCTGTAACTGCTTATCCAATACCAGAGCATACACCTGAAACTAAGCTAATAAAGTCATGTGCATGATAAAACTTACATAAAAATGTGCAAAGGTGCTTAACCTAAATTAATATACTGAGTGATAACCTAATAAATATATACAGTCCTGGCAAAAAAAACTATGAAAAAATCTTTAAATAGAATTTTTGCAGGTAAGGTCTCCAGAACTGCACACAGTATTCTAGCTGTGGCCTCACCAGGGCTCTATACAGCAGCATCACAACCTCCCTCTTCCTACTGGTGATGCCTCGAGCTATGCAGCCGAGCATCCTGCTTGCTTTTCCCACTGCCTGGCTACACTGTCCACTCATCTTGCAGCTATCAGTAATCAGTATCCCTAAATCTCTTTCCTCCGAGGTCCTGACTAACACAGTACTGCCCATACGGTGCTCAGAGCAGGGATTCCTTCTACCCAAGTGCAGGATTTTACATTTAGAGACATTAAACTCTAGATTCCACAGTTCTGACTAAATCCAGTAAAGCTAAATCATTTTCCATGTTGTAGACACCTCAAGGATAACCCCCCTATTACTAACCTTTGTATCATCAGCAAACAGACAAACTTTTCCTACCAAGCCTTCTCCTATGTCATTTACAAATATATTACAAAGAATGGGGCCCAGGACAGAGCCTTGCGGCACACCACTTGTAACTCGCCTTTGTTCAGATTGCACACCATTTACAACAACACTCTGATACCGATCCTTCAGCCAACTGGAAATCCACTGAACTATCCAGGGATTGAGTCCTACCTTCAATAACTTATCTATGAGCTCCTTATGTGGTACAGTGTCAAAGGCTTTGCTAAAATCCAGATAGGCGATATCCACAGCACAACCTTCATCTAACACTTTAGTGACACTGTCAAAGAAATCAATAATATTGGTCTGACATGATCGGCCCTCAGTAAAGCCGGGCTGTTTTGGGTCCAACAGGTCATTCATTTTTAGATGGAAAATTAGCTCCTATCAGTTCAACAGGCAGCAAACTATGCAGAAGCCTGGAAACCAGAGAACACTTAAAGAGACTCTGAAGGCAAAGTTCATAAACTATTATACAGCAGCTCACCTCCTAATGACTGCCTTCTCTCTTCCTGTCAGCACATAGCTGTTCCTGGAAGCAGAACCAAGGCAAAGAGTAGTGGCACACCCCCTAAATTCCTTTGCCATAAATAAGGCTTTGACTGGTGGTCTATAGCTCCGTCAGATCAGCTCATGAGCACACTAGTATTATGCAGCTCGAGCCTTCACAGCCTTTATCCTTGTGCCTTCCAGACTTGACCGCGGCCCTAAACATCATAAGAATAGCAGTGAATAATTAGCGTTTCAATCACTGTGCACCTAATTAGCTTCTGGATTGCTTATGACTGTCTGTGTGCTTGTGGTTCTGATTAGGTGGCACAATTACTGCTTTGAACATGACAATAGAACCTTCACCCCTTCCCTTCACTACTGATCATCAGACTGTGGACACTGTGGATTAGAAATTACTCTGCTGCTGTGTATAAACTGATTCTATTCACTGTATAGAAACACTAGCAACAGGCAGAGAGGGAGGAGCACAGCCAGGGTGTTTAAAGCACACTATCAGGCACCTACAGACCTTGCTTTTTATGTTATTTATTATGTGGTATCACAGCTCCAAGGGCCATGCCCACTTGCTTCAAAATAAATCATGAGGTAAAACTGTAAACCTTGATATTTTGGCCATTTCTTCTTCAATTTAAAAATGGAATACAGTTTAGTAAAGTGCCAAACGTAGACCGATACAATGGTGTAACAATTGCCTTTGCCTGTTGTATCCCCATAACACAATTCAACCTGTCCATTTATAACGCAACAATGGCCTTGATTCACTATTGATTCATGGTAGTAAAAAATTCAATTCATGAGATAAAAAAAGCCTGAGAATTTCATTGTTGGTGAAGCAACAGTTGGGAAGACAATTAAAGTCTATGGCACTCTTTACTACAGTTAAAAAAGGGGTAAAATGTTCAATACTTGTCTCAGGAGTAAAAAGTGCTATTGACTTTCATTGTCTTCATATCTGGTGATTCACTAAAAGTAGAATTCGCAGGCTTTTTTCTCTTGAATTTAATATTTTACTACCATGATATTTTTTTTAACTCTTAGTGAATGAAGGCCAATGATTGTGAATCGATTTCTGTTGTGCAGGAGGAACAGGTTGAAATGTTCGGCAATTAGCAAGACAGCCCCTATAAAAGAGTGGTGCTGCAGGTGGTGACCACACAGGGCCGGCATCAGCACCCGGCAAGGCCGGTCACCTGCTAGGGGCCCCCACTCTCTGGTGGGGCCCACTGACAGGGCAAGCCTTTGGAGTGTGCGATGGTAGACTGGGAGGGCACCGCCAAAGCTGGTGCACACATCTCGGGATCCACACAACGGGGCATCTCGATTTAGATTCCAGGGGAGGAGGTGCTGGGTTTTGCTCTACTTTTAAGTTGCCCACCCCAGCAGATTTCCTATCCCTGGAGCATCCTAATCTGTGATACCCTACTGTGTGAAACCTCCTTGGGATCGCTGGCATACCCACTATGCAAGCAATTCCAGCCCTGGGTTTTGATCCGCTTTACAGCGGTATCTCAATTTGGCATGCCCCTGTTTGTAAAAGAACCCCCTTGGTTTGGCTGGTAACTCAAACTGGCAATCCCACAATGCATTTACCAGTTCCAGGAAAGTAATAAACAAAGGGGGAGAGGAGGTCACACATAGGGGCATCCAAAATCAGGAGCATCTAAATTCATTTAGACTCCGAGGCCGGGATTTGGTGTGCTTCAAATTAGACCAAAACTAGAGTTTTGGTCTAAATAGCATGATCCTTAGGGGGCATCCAGATTTGGAACGTCCCTCAGGGATGTGACGCGACTCTTCACCACAAAGGGGCCCATTGAGACCATGGCGCCCAAAGGGCCCACATAAACCTGGAGCTGGCCCTGTGACCACAGACCATTTCTATGTTGTCATCCTTTTTGGCTGTTGTTTTGGTCACTTTTGCATTTTATCATTGCTCTCACCCCTAGAGGTAGCATGAGGCAGTGTCTACAACCCACAGCAGTTGCTCAGGTAGTGCATCACATCCAGAATCATCAATGCGAGCTGTGGCAAGAAGGTTAGTTGGGTCTTTCAGCACAGTGTCCAGAGCATGGAGCAGATACCAGGAAACAGACCAGTACACCAGGAGACGTGGAGGGGGGTATTGGAGGGCAACAACCCAGCAGCAGGACTGCTACCTTCTCCTTTTTGCGAGGAAAAACAGGAGGAGCAGTGTCGGAGTCCTGCAATGTGACCAAAACCCTGGGTTGCTTGACCCCCCCCGATGCATCCAGACTCGGGATGCCTTGCTGTGTGAAACTCCCCAGGTCGCTCGGTAAACTCACCTTCTACCCCAATCCAACCGCGCATTTGTGAGCAGCGGCCACTCCCTGCTATACCTTTAGCAGTGCGTGCACCCGCTAGACATTTGGCCGGTTAGGGCACAATCCCTGTTAGAGGGTAGCAGGGATGCTGCCCTGACGTGCTTGTCTGCACTGGGATGAGTCCTTAGCTGAGCCTAGATGAGTTCGGGTCTGCACAGTCGAGCGTGCTGATTGGACCAGAGGCAGAGCATGCGCCATAGGACCAGAGAAAGGTGAGTTGAATTGGGTGACCTGGGGGGGATCACACAGTAGGACATACCGGATCAGGGTGCAATAGAGGCAAGGACCAAAACCTGGGATAGTCAAAATCCTGGGTTTTGGTCTACTTTAAGGTGTCCAAAACAGACTCCATGAGAGTGGTTTGAGGGCCCAGCGTCCACAAGTCGATGTTGTGCTTACAGTCGATCACCATGCAGGGCGATTGGCAGAGAATGCCAAGATTGGCAAATTTCACATTGGTGCCCTGTGCTCTTCACGGATGAGAGCAGGTTCACACTGAGCACGTGTCAGAGATGACAGGGTTTGGAGAAGCCTTGGAAAACATTCTGTTGCCTGCCTACTGCATGACTGGTTTGCCACTGGGTCAGAAAATGATGTGGGGAGGCATTTCTTTGGTTGGCCTGACTGTCATTAGGTACCGGGATGAGATCCTCATACCCATTGTAAGACCATATGCAGGTGCAGTGGTGGGTCCTGGGTTCTTTCTGAGGCCTTATCTAGGCATTGATGCTATGGACTGGCCTGGCCATTCCCCAGACTTGAATCCAATCGAGCACATCATGTTTCGTTCCAGCCACCGAGGCCATTTTGTACCACAGACTGCCAGGAGTTGACTGATGCTTTAATCCAGGTCTGGGAGGCGATCCCTCAGAAAACCTGTTGCGTCATCAGGAGTATGCCCAGGCATCGTAAGGATATAGGGATAGTAGGATTGTAGGGATGTAGGGGTCGTACAGACACAGGGAGGCCACACACACACTACGGAGCCTCATTTCTTTGGCTTCAGGCATTTCAACTGAAGTTGGATCAGCTTGGAATTTGATTTCCACTTTTTGATCATTCCAAATCCAGACCTCCATGGGATATTCTTTTTGATTTACAGTAATCATTTTTATGTTTTATTGTTCTCAGTGCATTCCAATATGTAATGAATATTCATTTCAATTTAGTGAGATCTAGCATATGGGATTGTAGTGTTCCCTTTATTCTTTTTCCAGGCCAGCTCAGACATAACAGTGATTTAGACATTTCACAGTCCAGTTTTGTTAAATATATGAACATCACGTTTTTATTTATGTGAAAGCAGGATAAAACTTAAAAGAAAAACCGAAAGAAAGAAAAACAAAAAAACTCTTTGTTAGCCTCTGTTTATAACAGTCCTGCTGGGTCTCCATCCGCCACTCTATACAAGTACCATTCAGAGTGACCAAAACAGATCAATTGATTTCTAAATTCTTGTGGGAAGGTATCAATGCAGCTTTCCTACATGGCGAAAAATCTGCCTACCCTCCTCAGCCCCAAAATCTGAGCCACAATCCACTCCAAGCGAAATAAGTGTAATTTAGCCTGAAACATGTTTGAAAGAGGGGGGTTTCTGAGAGATCCATTGATGTAAGATATACTTCCTCCCCACTGTCGAAGGAAATTAAAGCTAGTCGTTTCCCACCCTTGGTGGCTGTCTGAATTTCGAGTTACCATATGCTTAGCATGGCCCACCCAGGTGTGTAGGGTAAGTAATTTAGGAGGAATCTTAAGCTAAAAGCTACCACCCCTCTCCAGAATGGCGGACATTCCCAGAAGAGGTTATTTAAATCGGCTGGGCATTTTATGTTCTTTCAAACTAAGGCCCTTATTTATAATAATCAGTGATAAGCAGCAGCAGGGTGTTCTAGTGGTGGTAGTAGGCCCGCCACTTTCAGTAGTAGATCTTAACTGAAAAAGTGATCCTGGTAGTGGGTCACAAACCAGGTCATCTTCCTGTTGCTCCTGGTCACATAAAGATTCACACTGGGAACACCTTAGCCATTATGTGAAATATCTCTGGATGAAGGATCCACTCTGTCGGGTGCACCATTTCTGGGATTTTCACACCTGGGAGGTGGACAGCTGAGATGCAAGTCACATGCGGTTCCACCCATGCAATTATTCTGGCCTAAAAGGTCTTCTTGCTCCTTGTGCCCCTCTGATGGTTCATATATATATTTATATAGGGATCTATTTTGCAAAGTATTTTTTTCTTGATTGGTATTTATTTGTCCGCCGAAGGCATTTTATCCATATATATACACTATTGAGTAATAAAATCGGGTCCAGGGCAGACAGGTTTTGTAGTTTTTTTTATCCTTTGTCTAATGTGTGTTGTTTTTTGTGTTTTTATTTGTAATGGTGGCTTTTTTGATTCAGTATTTCCAATAAAAATTAATTCTTTTCATTATTAGGTTGCAGTGCCCTTAATTTAGCACCCGTAGTGTGTTTGGATTGTGCTCTGATGGTTCACATAAGATGCAGCCATCATGTTGTCCAACTGGACACAAACCGAAAGCCCTTGGAGACTGCTGGACAGGCACATCGCCCCAAGTTCTAGGAAATTGATGGGAAATCGGAAGACATATGAAGACCAACGTCCCTGCACCCTCACTTGGTTCCACACTTCCTCATTACCCATCAGACTGGCATCTGTTGTAAGCACAGCCCACTGAACTGGTATAAAGGAGGCGTTCCTGACTTATGAAGCATGACTACAGCCACAACCAGAAATGATCGAACCACCTCCTGAGAAGGTAATTGGTCCCTCCAGGCCCAGTGGTGACCAATCCCAATTTGACAAAATGGAGAAGTAAGTAGCCCTGGCATAGATCTAGGCATTAGGCACCACCATCAAGGCCAGGAGTTGTATGCATTGCCTTACACTGGGTTGAGTCCTCGACTGCTGGGTCACCCACACTCTCATGCAGTTTCTGCAGCTTATCCACTGGTAGGAGCAACATGACTTGGACAGTAACTAATTGCATGTCCTGTTACGAGGGCCTTATCTGGGATTTGGGGTAATTGATCATCACCCACCCGAATCTCTCTAGGGTAGTTAGTACTGTCTGAATATCATTGCAGGCCTCTGAACGAGAGGTTTTTCAAGTAAGGGCCAAAGCGAGTCCTTTTAATACTACATTCAAATGCCTGTCTCTGGAGAAGCAGTATAAATTCTAAGTAACTTAGAAGGCCATTAGAGTTGAGCAGATCTCCCCGTTTGATGAAGGTTGTAGAAGTAACCCCACCACTTGCTGTCTAGAATATTTTTTGGGGGGCTTTTATTACTGGACCATTTTAAAGCAATAGCACCTTTAATGTTGTTGCTAAGTGGTCCCACGAATAAATGGCACCACCAGCATTCAAGACTTCATCTTTACGACATCCCCACAAATCGATTAAGGTGTTCCAGGTCTAGGATGGGATGCAATGCCCCAGAAACAGGTTTAAGTAGAAAACGTTGATGGCCAACCTCAGCAAGGATGGCTTCTCAGGCGAGCGGGGAAGTCTGGACATCAGGAATATGGGCCACCTCATTAACTTGATCTTGCACCCTGAGGTCATGACCTCTCAGATCCAGGCGTCTCAAACTTCAGCTTGCCAGATCTGTGCAAATTGGCAAAGACGCATTCCTTTCTTCCCGGCTTGGTGAATGTGTCACTTAATGCCTGTATGGGCTTAGGTTTCTGCTTGGACTTAGACTTAACCCCCTGCTTCTTCTTGAGGTCATGCTGTGTCCCGAAATTTTTAAGGAGCCGTAGTCCCATATCTGCAAAAGGGACAAAAGGAAGGACCCTGACAGCTCTGCTGCCTTAGTTGCTTTTGGTGAGGCAATCTGTTACTCACTTTACCATATTATCCAGTCTTTTGCCAAACAAACCAGTCCACCATATCCTTAAACAAGGTGCTGTCAGAGGTGAGAAGCAGGCGATTGGGTCGTTCACATAGGTGGTTGGGCCCATTTCTGGAGAGAGCCTTTTCTGAAAAGTAAGAGCAGAAATCCAAGATTTTTGGAAGGGAGTGACCTATGTCTGATTTCTCTCATTCCCTGTGAATAATTCTTGCGTTGTCGGTCTGAAAAAACCTTGTAATGGTAGTTATCAGGGTTAACCAGCAGAAATCACGGTCAGCTTTAATTGCAATCCCAAGTATGACACCGTGTCAACTATTAAGCATTGTCACAGCACACAGGTGGTAGCCAAGGGTAAGAGTTAATAGAGACCCCAGCATGGGGAGCTGACAAGATGGTATCACAGTGGACAGACACTCAACAGCAATCAAAAGTAAAGGTATCAGCTTCCTTTATTGTTGCAGGGTCATGAAAAGAAAGTGTAATGCTTTAAATCCACTTCACAGTCAAATACATAGTTCACATGCCAAATAAACTTGCACAGATTTGTAGAAAAGTAAATACAGTTGCTTCAATACACTTGCTTTATATGAATGTTTCAGTGAAAGTGGATTAATCAGGCTTGTGTCCATCAGCAAATAACACATTTACACCTGCTTATCACTACAGGACAGGGGCCTCAGACAGGGGCAACCACATCGTAAAAGTGCAAATATGGAAAAGGTTATGTACACCGGTAAAGAAGTCAGGGTGCTCGGCCCAGGGCTGTCCCCCGCCCCAAAACAATAGCAAAATTGAAGGTGAAGGGTCCGCACTCCTTAAAATGTCAATGCTTTATTGATTCATTATTAAAATCATCTCCATCCAGTAAATGTCATGCCTCAGCCATAAAAATATGAAATCAGATCCAGAGCAAAATGACTGACAGGGCCAGCTCCTGAGGCATGTGACTCCCCGGCCGGCAGTGAGGGTGACGTCATTGCCCCTTCCGATGCTCGGAGCTCCAGGCAGTGGGAGGAGACGGGGATCCACAAGGTAAGTTTAATCAATTAATTTATTGTTATATTTTTGTATAAATTATTGGGTTTTGCTCAGTCCCACATCTATGATTAAGGGCCGGCCCTGAGCCCGAAACGCGTTACGGCATTAGGACGGCATTACCATTTTGCTCTGGATCTGATTCCATGTTTTTATGGAGGCATGACATTTACTGGATGGAGATGATTTTAATAATGAAACAAAAAAGCTTTGAAATTTTAAGGAGTGAGGACCCTTCACCTTCAAGCACAGCGTCTTCCTCCACTCGGCCCATCGGTTCCTTTGAATTCCCTGCACCTCAGTCTTCTCACTCTCTCTCTCTTTGCAACTCAGTGCAGCTCTGCTTTACTACAGCCACATCCTCCTACTTGCTTCTAACTGCACCCGGGCCTTGTCTCTGCAGTAGCCCCACCAGACATTTTACACAGGAGGCCACACCAGTCTTCCCCTTAGCATGGTTATGGACAATCTCCCTGTGTGTCCCTGTGGCTTCCTCATTATGAAACCTCTGCTCAATACATTGTAGCCTGAGGTTTTTGTACAAAAAGCTCCCAACCATTCTGAGTAGTTTCCTGTTGTTCCCCAAATGTATCTTTTGCCACCTGGCTCGTCCTAAAAGGGAACTCTGAGCTATAATTCTGAGCTTGAATAAAATTCTGCTCATCTCATTTGTGGTCTTAAACCTCCCCCCATCTAGTGACCAAATTGGGAATAGCAACACATTCTATATTTTACTGGACCATTCACACATAAACCCCTTTTTTAGCACCCAAATGTGTGAGCACACATGGACTCTTTCATCCTGATCTAGCATCTAACTCTTCGTCTTCCTGGAAATCCAAGTGGTCTTCCTCCAATTCAGCCGAGGGGACTCTCACCAAGTGTTTTCATTCTAGTACCAGCAGTAATCAGGGTTCACTTTGTGTGGTCCCTTAATTAATTAATTTGGTCGGGATATTGGAAACTGCTGCACATGGCCGCCACAGGCATGGCCTCCAAATTGCTACAAACAAACTTGGGGGTAGCCAGGGGCTCCCAATCCCCTGCTTCAGGAGCCCCAGGAGAGCTGTGGGAAACGCAGGAAGATGGAGCCTGCAACAGGGGGTACTTGTGCCTGTTGGAAGCTCTCTACAGCATCTGCAGCCCCCCTGCACACAAGCAGGAAGACCTCTCCCCTGTTGTAGTAGTTCAGTGGAGATCAGGGGTGCGGCTGCATGCTGTCACCATGTTACAGTCCAAAATTGGTGGCTTAGTGACTGGGGCCCTGCCCAGGGGCATAGCTAGGGGGGAGCAGGGGTCACTTCCCCCAGGTGCAACAGGTCAGGGGGGGCGCAAAATGGGGGCTTGAGAACAGGTGGGGCGCCATTTAGAATCTTTGCCCCGGGTGGCAGAAAGCCTAGCTGCTCCTCTGATCCACCCTGCCCCTATCCCCACTACGAGTTGGCGCCAATCACATAAGTCTATTTAAGCTTTAAAATGACTTTAGCCCTAGAATTAAATGCATTCCTGAAAGTTAAAGGAGCACTATCGCAAAAAAAATGGGACAATAATAAAAATCCATATAGGTATGCTGGATGGTGGGAGGAGAGGTCACTTATACACCCGGCATCTAGAAATATACAGCCAGCATTGCTTTTTATTTTTATTAATGGAAGAAAGAAGAAATCGGGTGACAGGTCCTGTCACCCCTGATACACTAAACCTGTCAACCCTGGATTTTATTCCTACCAGGAGAAGAAAACCACAAGCTTGGCGTGAGTTTTATCCAGTTCAGGTGTATAAGTGACCCCTCATCTCATTAGCCAATGTGTTTATATGGGTTTTTCATATTACACAATTTTGTGATAGTGCTCCTTTAAGTAAATCAACGTAAGAAATTTATAAAAGTTTCTTTCATAAATGCCACTTTGTAATTGCTATTTGCGCTTTGTGCATATGACATTAGACTTGAAAAAGGAAACAAAATAATCCTGCTGACAGCAGTGAAAACAGTCTCTTTATACGGTTGGAACATTCTTCCTGAAAGAGGCCAGCGGTGGTGTGATATTGGGTTAATGTTTAACTTTCCGATTATTGCATAATAAGTGTTTGCCAGTGCTAAATGTAAATTTACAGTACAGCAAGCTGACGGCTTGCGACTCCCTTACTTGTGGGCCCAGAGGTGGGACCGATACACAACATGCGTATGTTTTCACAGCTGTAGTAAAGCGGGATCTTTTGTTATTTTGATTTCTGGAAAGATTTTGGCTTATTCTGCAGATCTTACTATGGCAGAACAGCCTCTGCTGCTCTCTCCAGTTCCCTCGTCATCTGCACCTCCCAAGCCATGCTGCCTCCTGCTGTAGGGTGTAACACACGGCTGTCTGGCACATATACTACATCATTTATGTGGCTATTAGTAGCAGCTACATAACAAATAATTAACAGAAAGGCCGGGACAGGCATAAGCTACCAATCTGGCAATAAAAGAAGGTCTACAGATCCGATCTCAACATATATTTCCATTGCAGTGCAGTGAAATGTAGTAGCACAATCAGGGCCGGATTAAAGTGGACCAACACCCTCCCAAGATTGGCCCGGGAATCTATAAGATTCCCGGACCGATCAGACCCCTGACTGCGGGGCACCCTGATAGGGGGTGCCCCGCTGTGTGAAACCCCCCCAGATCCCCGAAATCCCTACCTTATCCTCTCCTCGCTCCCACGTGACCGCCGCTGCCAATCGCCGCCGACGGACAAGCGGGAGGCAGCGACGGACAAGAGAGCGCGTCCGCCGCCGCCTCCCGCGCGTCCCTCTAGCAGGATGCGCCCCCGCGCCGGCCCTTTGTGAATGGCTGAGGCGGGCGCGCGCCCTGTACGAGTGACGCCTGGGAGGCGGCGGCGGACGCGCTCTCTTGTCCGTCGCTACCTCCCGCTTGTCCGTCGGCGGCGGTCACGTGGGAGAGAGGAGAGGTGAGTTTTTCGGGGTTTCTGGGGGGTTTCACACAGGATAGTCAAAATCCTGGGTGTTGGTCCACTTTAAGTGCGGTGGAGGCCCCTGGTCACAAAATCTGGTGGAGGCCCCCGATACAGTTTATTTTTTTCAAGTAACTGATTGGTGGTTGTCTGGCACCCATCTACTTTTTTAACATCAGATCGAGTCCCTTGTGCCACCCTTGTGCGGGTGCGTGCTGCTTTGCCATTCTGGGTGGGGGGGGGGGTATAGTCGCCCGGCTGGTCCAGCAGAAAACAGTTCCCTGCATTGAGCTGCCAGCGGCTGTGCTTGGTGGCTTATGTGCAGTGGCAGCTCTGCACCCATCACTGTAGCATTGCCAACGCTGGCTTTGCTGCTCTAGACTCTCCGTCCTGCCCTGTGGTGGCTTTGGCTGCAGGTTTGCAAAAACAAAGGCTTGCCTAGGCGCACCCCCACTGGCGCCGATACCTTGGTTGCTGGCCAAAAACTGAAAGGTCTCGTGGACCAGACCATAACCCAAAGATTGTTGGAGGCCCCCTTTGCAGGGCAAGTGGTGGAGGCCCCGGGACTCGCGCCCCCCTCATAATCCGGCCCTGAGCACAATGCAGCTGCATGCGATGCTATAGGACTCCTCTGACTTGCCCAGCAGTAGTAAGGACTAGAGGACACAGGTTTGGCTCAAAGAAATAAGAGCCGGGCAATGCAGCAGACACTGGTGGTGGCAGCAAAAGTTTATCAGTGGCAGCGGAGGACTTGCTGCAGTTTTAGGGATTATGAGGAGGCTGCAAGTCAGAAGAGGCGTGCAGCACAAATTCCAAGGCAGCATAAAATTAAAAGCAGGCCAGCATCAAGGATCCCAAGGCAGCAGAAATTAAAAGGAGGCCAGAAGCATGTCAGGCGAGGCCAACTGCAAGGAACCCAAGACAGCTGCAAGTCAGAGGAGGCAAGCGGCAAGGAACCACAAGGCGGCAGCAAGTCAGGGGAAGCTGGTAGCAGAGATCCCAAGATAGCCGCAAGTCAAAGGAAACAAGCAGCAAGGATCCCAAGGTAGTAGCAAGTCAGAGCAGGCCAGGAGCAAGGATCCCAAGCAGGGCCGGATTATGAGAGGGGAGCAAGGGGCGTGAGCCTCGGGGCTCCACCACTTGCCCTGCAAAGGAGGCCTCCACTAACCTTTGGGTTATGGTCTGGTCCAGGAGACCTTTCAGTCTTTGGTCCTACAGGTCACAGGGCCAGCAACAAAGCTATCCGTGGCAGTGGGGGCCCCTTGCGCCTGGGCAAGCCTCTTTTTTGTTTTTGCAAACCTGCAGCCAAAGCTACCACAGGGCAGGACAGAGAGTCTAGAGCAGCAAAGCCGCCTCCAGCAACGCTACAGTGATGGGTGCGTGCAGAGCTGGGCGACTAGTAAGTAAGTGGGAGCGGGTGACAGACAACCACCAATCAGTTACTTGGCTGAACTATTATTTTAAAAGAAAAAATACTGTATCTGAAGCCTCCACCAGATTTTGTGCCCAGGGGCCTCCACCGCACTTAATCCGGCCCTGATCCCAAGGCAGACACAACTGAGAGGAAGTCAGTTGCAAGGCTCCCCAAGCAACCACAAGTCAGTAGAGGCAGCTGCAAAGAACCAGGCGGCTACGCATCAAAGCAAAGCAACTCAGGCGAAGTAAGTATCTGCTCACAAAGATCACAATGACACAGTGATGTATCTTCAGGCACACACACCACAATCCCTCACCCGTCATACATGCTAGTTCTTTGCATACTACTTATAGTAGTAGTTTTGTGACTTTCAAGTGGGAAAAAAGTACTGAAGGAAAGATTTTTTTACATTAAAAGATATTAGTGAAATGTTTCCCTTTCCGAAGTCTCAAACAATAGTTGAACTTTAAGGCAGAATTGTGTACACAGATGGGGAACCTCTCTGTCAAATTCACCTTATTGGGGCAGGCATAACCCTAATGTATATGATTGAATGTTGTGTCTCCAAAAAAACTCCATGAAACTGATTTTAGGGGGAGTCCTAACCCGATAGGACAGGTGGGTCTCCAGTGGCTCTTCAGTAAAAAAAACGTAGTCTTTATTCCATGATTAAAACCAGTGTGAAATATCGCCCTTATTTGAGTGTAACATAGCATGGAAAAGGCTCACCTTATATACACCATATTGTCACACAGTCAGTCACATAAAAACTTTCAATTCAAAATTCAGGGGAGAACAACATGTACCACCTTTGTACTAATACATATATGCTTGATATTTATCATATCCATGTAGGAAAAAATTATGGAAAATGAAAATTGAGCTTTAATAAAATACTGATTGTCAGGGAATTGCGGGTCACGTGATCCCACTATCAACCAGGAACCTCCGGACACAAAGACCGCGTTCCCAAGAGACCCTTGTTCGAGTCCTCCTATCAGGAATACCAGGCCCAAAGCCTGCGGACACACAGATTCTTGGTTTAAGCTTGGTTTAAACAGATCGCTCAAGTTAAAATTTAAGTTTTAATGCTATAAGCACACTAGGCAGTGATACTAAACATTTGGCTATGATGGAATATGAAATGATACAAATGATACAAAAATGCTGTTCTGAGAAGGTTACAGGATAGAGTAAGTTACACAGAGAAACAATAGTCAGTTACCTTAGTATGCAGTTGCAGAGTAGTAGTGATGGAGCTCCCACAAGAGGTAAGTGGCAAGCTGGGTGGATGGACACCTCATGCACGTGTGAATCATGACCTCTCCAGATAAGTGACAATGTTCTCATCCCCTTGGCTTACTTTTAAGCAGGTGTCTGCCCTCCACCCCTCCCATCTGTGGGACGGGTTGTCACCTCCCACTGTTCTGGAGCGTGCCTTAGCCCCTAAAACCCTTTAGGGGTATAACTTTGGGCAGGGGGGTCGTATGGCTTTGGAAACGACACCAAACAATTGGGCTGGATGCCGGGCATCCGATGAGTCCAGAAATGGGGTCCCTAAGTGGGTCAGAACCTTAGATCTCCATTTACCTGGTTTTTCTTTATTGCTGAGCCTGCAGTAACCTCCGTGTGCGGTTTTGTGAGCCGGTTCTGATTCTGTACATGGCTTGGTGCTGGGACACGTGGTGGCGCCGCTATGGTCCAATTTGTGTTGGTGCCGCTTGTCTGCGGCTCTCATCTTTGATGTGACAAATTCACACCCAGGGGTCCAGCTAGCTGCAGACCCACTGAAGTCTTCTCAGGCTAGAGGTGTGAAGTCAGCAGGAGAGCAGCGGGGGGGGGGGGGGGCTTTGAAGCTCAAACTGCCTTTCCTGAGTTTCAGAACCCCATGCCCATATATGGACCTTTGCCTGCAGTAGCCATTTAAAGAACCTGGAGAAACTGTGAAAAAATGACCAAGTGGCTGCATTACTGACCTAAACTACTGGTGGCCCACAAAGAACTCCCCTTGTGGTATGCACTGTCACCCAACAGAAAAGAGGGTCTTACCTCAGAGCCTGTCACATTTGGGCTGATCCAATAGTGTCCAATATGGAGCAAGACGACTGTAAAATCTTGCAAGCGCTTCTTTAAAGTGGATTTTGACTATCCTGAGTATTGGTCCACTTCCCCTGGGCCACCCCAATCTGGGGGGGGGGGGGGGTGCCCCGCTTAGTGAAACCCCCCAGATCTTCTAATAAAACTCACCTCACCCTGCTCCTACGGCGCATGCGTGGCCGCTCGTCCAATCGGTATGCGCATCAAAGAGACGTCTTACCGCAGCGGCTCCGAGTGCGCTGGCGGGCGCATCTCGCGCTTCCCTCTAACAGGGCACACGCTCTGCTAGAGAGAAGCGAGAGATGCAGCCACGGCTCGCGCATGCGCCGTTGGATCGGGATGCAGATAAGGTGAATGGGGCGTCCTGGGGGGTTTCACACAGCGGGGCATCCCGATGTTGGATGCCCTGCGGGGAGGGATTGGATCCAACACCCTGAAGGATCCGATCCTTCAGGGTGTTGGTCCACTTTAAGTGACCACAAAGCAGAAGACTTCTGAGTCTTCTGAAAATCCCCTATTCCATCTCCATCTTTGGGTAAGAAGGCACTTGGCAAAAGAAAAAAAATATGATTTTCAAAGCTGTGTGGAAGGCCAAGCCCAACTTAGAACTTAGACTTTTTTGGATCAAGATCAAGAAGGATGGCTTGCTAATGAAAGCAGTCAGCTCTCGGACCATCCAGATTAAGGCCACTAAAATATCTACCTTCTAGGAGAGATGTGAACACACAATGCTATCACCATTAAAAGGAACTGCTAAAAAACTGACACTACCAGGTTGAGGTCCCATACAGTGGTGATCTGAATAGGAAAGACATGGGGCAGTGCTGCAGGAAAATCTTAACCAAAGAATTAGGCTACATTCACACCCATCCAAATTCTTCTGTTTCTGCATTTCTCTGATTAGCAAAAAAATTGTGTAATGTATGGGCCCTTTCATACCATTTTGATACAATATGGTTGGTATATGCCCAAAAAAGGCCTGCTTGCTGCATTCCAATCGAACTGCAATGCCACCAAAAAAATCACAGTTCAAAACAATGGAGAGGGACGTCTCTGCACTAAAATACCAGATTTACCACACTGTCAGAATAAGCAAGGTAATTTGACCATAAAGGATTCTGCAAAAGCATATCTGGCCATGATAGCAGCTGAAATGGATCATCTACTGCAAGGTTGACTACATGAGTATACAAAGCCCGTCCTGGACAATATGGAGAAATCATGAAAGTATGACTCTGTCCATATTTATTTTTCAGGTTTAAAGAGGAATTTCAGGGGCCCTGGAGTCCAAATGAAACCAGAGCTGTCCGAGTTCCATTTCTTTGGACATCTGGGTTCCACTCACCTTCTCCTTGAGCCCTCTCCATATCTCGGTGCCACCTCCTTGCGAACATCCACGCCAGGAATAGGTGGAGCGGGCACACTATAGCTAGAAGCTGAGTAGAGAATGCAGCTGGCCGCGCACTCTGCTCTCTTTGGCTCTGCTCGGCTGTCAGCCATTCAGACGGCTTAGCTGCTGACAAAGCCCAGTGAAATCAACCACGCTGACTGGCTAAGCGGGCCATTCAGCCAATCAGCATGCTTGGCTTCGGCTGATCCTGCTCTGTGCAAACGGCAAAAAGGTGAGTGAATCGAGTGACCTGGGGGGATATACACAGCAGGTCATCCCAAGATTCTGGTCCCCTCCCTTCGGCCTCCTTCTTCTCTAGCTTCACATCCTCACAGCTCCCACACTGCACTAGGCGGAAAGGTCAGTGGCCTCCGGGGGCATGATTCATCTCCCCTGCTGTGTGTGTGAGCAGGGGAGGGAGAAGAATTATGCCCCAAGCGGACACAGTCATCCCCACTGAGCGGAGACATACAGCTACCCTACCTCCTCTTTCCCACAGCACTTTAGGAATGTGTGCATACACTTTGGGGGAGCGCACATGTGCTCTTGGGAGTGCGCGCATGGGCTTTTGGGAAGATAAATCATGAGGTGGAACTGTAAACCTTGATATCTTGGCCATTTCTTTTTCAATTTAAAAACGGAAAACAGTTTAGGACAGTGCCAAATGTAGCCCGATGCAATGGTGTAAAAACTGCCTTTGCCTACAGTAGCAATATAAACGGAGCTACAAAGCCAGCTAAGCTTTTCCGGGGCTCCATATACCCGTGGGTTAACTCCCCTACCAGCAGGCGTGACTGTAATACATCAAAAACTAAATCTATACACAGGCTGTGCCCTGCTAGCTGCCAGTAATAGCAAAGCAGTGCAGATGCAGCCCTGGGAGAAACAATAATAAATACCATTGTAACAGAATCAGAGTTCAAAAAACCCATGACTAAGGCATCAACAGCAACCAACGCAGTCACAACAAAACAGGGGCAGGAATGGCATCCGAGAATTGAAGAAAAGAGAAATAAGCTTTACAGGTGGGGAAACAAAGTTCACTTTTCTCTCTTATACCATTCTGGACCACAAGAAAATCATGGCAGTCCTGTTTTAGGGTGTATAATCCTAACAATGAGTCAATGAGAAGCCACCTAAGTCAACCATCGCTGAACCTATACAGAAAGGCTAACATACTAGACCCTCATGGAAGGGTCCGCCAACGCCAGACACACCTTACGACCAAACGCAACATCAGCCGATGCCTTCACATCCACTTTGTAGAATTTTGTAAAGGTGTAAATTGAGGGCCACATTGTTGCCACCTTGCACCGCTGGTTCACAGAAGCCAGGTGATGAAAAACCCAGGATAATCCAATTGCCTTGGTAAAGTGAGCGTGACCTAGAAAGGGTGCTTTCTGACCTTTACAGGTTTACACCCTCACCTCTGCTTGGCTAATGCAATCACTGATGCCAGCCATGGCATCCGCCAAGACCTTTCTCAGTCCCTCCGGGATTACAAACAAGGCTTCAGTCTTGTGCAACCCTAAAGTGGTTGTCAAGTAGTGCTTTAAGGCCCAGACTTCATCCAAAGTATGTAGAAATCTCTCCTTGTGGTAAGTAGGACTTGGCCACAAGGAGGGGAGAAAAGCCATTCAATAAGATGTAAAGAAGAGACCTTCTTAAGTAAACAGATCTGTACCAGAAAATTGCTTTGTCTTAGTGTTACACCATTTATGGTGACTTGACCGCTATGCCAGGTAACTCTGATACCTACCGGACAGAAGCCAACTCTGATAGATGCTAAACAGAAGTAATGGCCACCATAATCTCAAAATTAACCATCATTAGAGCCAAGCGGGTCTCCACCAGCAGCATAAAAGGAATACCCCCCCCCCCCCCCCCCCCCCCACAATGCTGGCAAGACCTGATTCAGATCCAAAGGAGGTACGAGCACCTGCATGAGCATAATTTCCAATTTGTCTTTTGCTAACATTCAACAGGGCTGATACTAGGCCCTTAAGAGTACTAAACTGCAATCCATTCTCAAGCCACTTTTGAAGGAAGTGGTCCTACTTGACTGACCAACTGATTCACACCTGGCTACAAATGCACAAAAGTCCTGTAGTAGATACTGGATGTAGATTCCTTCTGCAATTTGATTAACTCTGACTTACATACCCCGTTCCCTCAAGATGCTGATTTCAACAGCCCCTGTCAACTTTACCTGATCTGTAAACCAACTCCTTCTTGGCCAATATAGAGTGACTAGAATTCTGGGAACCCTGTCCAGGGAAACACTAGCACGTTCACTACCACTACTAGTGGATCTCTTATCCTGGCCACAAACGTTTGCACCTTGGGCTGCAAATAGGTCCACCACTAGCATTCCCCATTGGTAGCAGATTGCTATGAACACCTCCCTGCTCAGGAAATCCACCTGGGATTTGAACCGCTGAGATGCACGGGACATAGTTTCACCCACTGTGTGATCTGATCCACCTCCTGAAGGGCCAGCTTTTTCCTTGATGGTTGACGCACAGCGACCACCATAAAGATGACACATTGGTGGATTTCAAGGAGGGGGTTAGGGGAACACTGCTGCTCATCTTGCAACAGTTTAAGGTAAGTAGGGTAACTGAGGGCAGCTTCCTGTAGAGAAAGGAAGAGGGAAAACAATGGCATTCTGATGCACCCATCTGTGGTCTGCTTATAAAAAGGCAAAATGGTCTAAGCACAATGGAGGTGCCTGTGACTTGACCCACAAAGCCGAGGACCACAGACCTGCACTTTGACCATGTGGCCCAGTCTGCCCTGCTGACCAGATGAACCTCTACTCAATCTAATCAAAACTAAGTTGGGCTTTAAAGAACTCCATGAAAAACCATTAGAAATGTTACTTAAAACAATGAAATCTGGCAAGATAAGTTGCCAACCCGCAAACCTAGAACAGGAACAACAGCAGCATTTGACATACATATGAAAAAAAAGGATGATGTTTTCATTTAAATGTTTCCCTAAAGTTTTTCCCACTCCTCCAGGCAGCTCATCCTGATGGACAGCTAAAGGAATTAGAAGGAATTGAATACTGTTATAGTACAGTATTCAGCGGTTTTGTTTAACAGGACAGGAAGTGCTTAAAAAATTCAGGCTCTTTTCGCACGGGTGCGTTGTAGTTGTGGGGCGATTAAAGCAATCACTATCTTAGTAGCCTGTAATTATTTTTACTTATGCAATTGCAAAAGCCTGTTTGATTCCTATAATCATTCATTTAAATAATGCAGACAATTCTTTCCTACCTTTTCACCAAAACTGCATGTCCCTGCATACCCTAGTATTCATAGTCAGGACGAGCTCTAGGTTTGTGGGGGCCCTTGGGCAAGAGAGTCTTAGGGCCTTATTCATGAAGGGATAGCGACAGGTAGTGGCTGTTAAGCGACAGGTAGCAGCAGGTATCGGCATGAGAACGCCGGCCACAGCGCGCAACTTCACATTTATGAAGCCGATTCTGTTGAGCGACTCGGATAACGCCATGTAGCGTACGATTCATCATTATCCCAGGCGCAGCGTACAGTGCCGACGTTCAGCCTTGCAGAGCGCCACGTCTTACCTCTCGCTACCTGTTGCTCTCCCATACATTTCAATGGACGTTCTTTTACTTCTCTTTAAACAGGGGAGTTTTATTATTATTTTTTTTTTATTCTCAAATAATGGCCTTGAAAAAGCCATTTTTTCAAACTTTTTTCATTTTTTATATATTTATGCAGAATTGACATGACAGATCTAGCATTAATGTGTTCATGTTAAAACAATGTAATTCCATATGTTTTCGCTTTGTTACTGGTGGATACATGTTCAAAAACAGCCTTTAATCACAAGTCTCCGGCGCTCTGGGCTACAGCGAAGCATTTTTGAGTGCCGACGGTGTGGGGCTGTTTTTTTGATGAATATGGTGTGAGTCGGTCGCACTGACCAGTCGCTACCATTCGCTCCCATACAGCACTGTACTGCTCATATAGCGACTCCCCACAACATATTCATCAATGCTGCACAGCGACTGAACTAGCGAACCACGGCCGAGCACAGCGACTACTAGCAGGCGCTCTGAAATGCCCGCTACAGACGCTCATCTGTCGCTACCTGCCGCTATTAATGAATCAGCCTGTTAGTTGGCCCCAAAGCAGTGATTCACATGATGTCACCTTTCATCTCAGCTGTCACAAATTGATCACGTTCTTCTGCTGATCACCCTCCAGTCCTTATTGCCTTCCCTATAGCCACCAATCATCCTCTAGTCCTTGTTGCATCATCTAGTGCCACCAAGCACCCCTCAGCCTTTACTGCTTGCTCCGCTGCTACTAAATACTTCATTATTGCTGTCAGTTGTCACCTGGTTCTTGCCACCCCCCTTCCATGCCACCTTCTCCATGTCTCCCTTCCCCTGTGCTGGAGCCGGCCCTGTTCATAGGTAAACAATTTGGATAACAGAACATGTTGCGGGTTGGGAAAATAGGGAAAAGTAAGCCAGCAAATCATTTACAGTACTTGAAAATTAGGCTACCTGACATGTGAGAGTGTGATGAAGGTCACAGGTAGATCGACCTTTTAAAGGAAACAAGGGGCCTCCTTTATTGGTCTTGTGTGGGTTTAGAAAATCGTCAGTTTCAACTAAATGGATTCCCCAGATTGTAGGTCTTTTCTGTCCTTTAGATGGCTGAATTCCACTTTACCCATAGTATTCCACCATGGAGGTGCCAGGAAAGTAGAAAACACAGATGCTCACTGTCTGTCTGACAGCAGCCATTAAATTGTCTGGGTATTCAGAAACTTGGCAGTTTCTGAAAATGGCTCAGGCAAGTCCTGGTGTACTTCACTGCCATGTACAGTGCTTGCCACGTCCCCTTAACCAAATTGGTAGATGGGCTCCGTAAGGGTGCATGCAAGCCACAAGACCCAATTTACGAATTTATGTAAGTTTCAAAGAATGAGACACCATGCTAAATGCTACAGGGTGGATGGCAGAAATTGAAATCTTTTCTTTGCCCAAACGGGGGTGGGGGTTAGTCCAAATCTGCTTCAATTCTAAAGTGTTCAAGAGGATTTCCAAATTCCAAGTTCAGTATGTGTGTGTAAGAGAATAAAGCCAATGTCATTATTTGGA
The DNA here is from genome assembly GCA_027917425.1 of Gastrophryne carolinensis. Taxonomy (NCBI): domain Eukaryota; kingdom Metazoa; phylum Chordata; class Amphibia; order Anura; family Microhylidae; genus Gastrophryne; species Gastrophryne carolinensis. The sequence continues at coordinate 169,868,889 of CM051243.1, forward strand.
GACTGTTGTGCTGCTGTTTTGACACAAGGGGCCGCTGTTTCCCCCACGCTGAGTTACAATGAGAGGGAGGAAATGACCGCTGTTGTGTGTGGAACCAGGAAGGAACGAAGCGACCTCCATCTTGAGAGAGAGCAGAAGGCTGTGTGAGGAGTTCTGCGTGTCGTGCCGAGACGTGGTATAGCAGGACTGAATCCGTGTATTCCCTGTAGCAGAGGATTCCTTGAGTTCAGCTACCGAGAGCTGTAGAGCCAGCCTGCTGTTCTTCATGGATGTGAGAGAGACTTGCTGCGGCCCAGCCTGAAGATACCATTGGTCAGTAATCATACAGCATACATGCTTAACCGTACAGACTGAGACTAGGCCTATTAGTTAGTTAGATAGGATTTACATAGACCCAAAGAATTTTCCTTTTCCCTGTTTTGCTGCCTGGATTTCTGAACTGAACGGAACATTTTTGCCTGTGAGAACTGACAACTGTGCCACAATTTCCATCCTCGGTCAGTGGAACACTCACGCATTCAGGAGCAACATTGTTCTTTTGGGTTCTGGGCTAGTGCTGGGGAGGGGAGTTGCTTTTCTTGCATTTTAGATTATAGGATTGTAAGCTGCTGTGCTTTACTGACCCCTCAGTGAGCACCCACATCAAACATTTGTTCCAGCAAGAGGGTATTAACAGGTAACGTGGGACGTTTTAGTGTATCCACTAGTAGGTGAATTACCAGGGTTTCCTGTAACATCCAATCAGGGTCATCTGGCTGTGTAGCACAGGGGTTCTCAGCCCAAGCTGAGTGTGTGTACTTAATTTTTATTATCTCTCCCATTTGTCTTGTTGAAGTGGGCTGGGTACTCTTTTGTAGTAAAAGTTTGGTTTACAACCGCTGGTGTCAGTGTCGCTTTTCCCGCACGTGGCTTCGCTGTATCCTGGGGAGCCCACACCCGTACACGGCTTACATGTGTTTAGCTCATATCTGCACATGATAGGCATTGGAAAATACATCATAGGGGTCTATAGGTGTACATTTTCACTTGGCTTTAAATCAGCCACAAGTTAGGAAATGAAAGTGAATGGCAATTTTCTATACTAAAAAAGAGTTTTCTCACCAGGCTCTGAAACAATCCCATAGAGACAGATGATATATCTGTCTTGGTGTTGGGTTCACTATAAGGGATAATATTAACAAACACTATTGCTGAAAGATGGTCCACATACTGTAAATAAACTATATAGCAAGAATAGTGGTAACGTATATACTCTGCATCAAAAAATCCAGCCAAGCATGTTTATTTCTTTTGCTGAAAGGAAACAAATCAGGTGTGACAGGTATCGAATACATCATTTTGCTTTTACAGGGGAGAACTGTTCAACTATAACTGCCTGTCCCCTGAGCTAGTATAGCTTATTGCTATTGTACTTTGCCTGATGTGTCTAGATCAGCGATACTCAACTGGCAGACCAAGGTCCGAATGCGGACCTCGGCAAAAGATTTCTGGACCTCTGCCCTGACAGCCCTGCACTCAGTTGCTTCTGTGGTGCCATGGCTCAGAGCTGCCCCCTTGATGTAGTGCTTAGTCTTCCTGCCAGTGTCATGGCTCCCTGACACCTAGCATTGCAATATGAAGCTCTGCACAGGCAGGAAGCGGCATTGCAAGGTACACACAAACTTTGAGGCCGATTCATTAATAGCGGCAGGTAGCGACAGTTGAGCGACTGTAGCAGTATTTTCACAGCGCCCGCTAGTGGTTGCTGTGCTTGGCCGTTGTTCAGTTGTTGATAGCGACTCAGTCGGTGTGCAGTAATGTTGAATACGGGGTGACGAGTCGCTATTTGACAGGTTCCGCGATGTATGGGTGCGCATGATAGCGACTGGTCAGAGCGACCGGCTCCCACCACATTCATCAAAAAATCACGCTCCAAAAATTCTCGCGCTGTGAAATGCATGTTTAAACCCCAGAGCGCTGGCGGCGATGTGTTAAAAGTAGTTTTTTAACCCCCAAACAACCATATTTTTGGAAACCAAAAAAAACAAGTTTTTAATTACATTTTGTAATATGAATACATTAATATCAGACCTGTAATATCAATTCTGCACAAAGTTTTTTTGTTTTTTTTTTACCTTAAAAAAAATATCTAACATGGCAGAAGTGGTCACAGAATTTTTCACATTTAAAAAAAAAAAACATTATTATGAATTAATTATGAATATTTAAAGATTGTTCCATTGAAATGCATTGGAGAGCGCCAGGTAGCGAGAGGTGATACCTGTCGCTGTTCAAGGTCGGACGCTGGCGCTGTGGGCTGAGGCTGGAATAATGATGAATGAGTCGCTATCTGGTGCTATCTCAGTCGCTAAGCAGGATCGGCTTGATAAATGTGTGATTGTGGTGGGGAGCCGGCGTTCTCGTGGCGGTGCCCGTCATTACCGGTCGCTCACCAGGCGCTACCTGTCGCTATCCCTTGTTAAATAAGGGCCTTTGTTTCTCGGTCTCTTTGCCCCATCCAATTCTTTCCCCCCGACCCAGCTCAGCCCCATCCATCCCATCTATTCCTGTGCCACCAGCTCTGCCTCATCCATTCCTTTCCTCTCTTTTTTTCCAAACTTTGCCTGTAGGTTCTGTGGGGTCCAATAGTTTTTTTGGAGTGGGGTGGGTCCACAACCGCCATCCACCAGGACCTTGACCTCTCGGCGGCTGCCTTTAAATGGACCTTTACAAGAGGTGGTTGAGTACCCCTGGTGTAGATGCTCTTACCCACCATATAATGCTTTGGGCAGATGTTAGAGTGGTAACCGCTCTGATTACAAAGAAAAAAAAAGCCTTACCTCGGCTGGGATCCAGCTCCAATCCTCCGGCGCTTTGGGTCCTGGGCATCGCCATCTTCATGAGAAAGCACAGAGCAGCTCCTCCCACTCTGTATCGCTCTCTTGGCCCATTCACCGGAATAGGCAAACAGAAGCACGCACAGAAGTAGGGTATGCCTGATGTCCGTGCAGCAGCCGCCTATGCCTGGGGGAATGCTGCACAACCCGGGCGAGGTAAGGGTTTTTCTTTTGTAACTCCCGTCCTGCCTCAGGGCCAGGGGAGGGTGGCAGGATGGCGGTTACCGACTGACTGGACTTCCACTTTAAACCGGACCTTCAGCATGATTTAATGAAAAGCCCAAAACCTAAAAAAAAGATTGCCCAGCATCTAAAATTAATATATCTAAAGTTTTTAGTCACTTACTTGTTATTCTTTCCCCCCACTGGGCTGCAACTCTGTTCAGGACTCTATTATATGGGCGCCGCCATCTTGACTCAGAAGCATCACACATACTGAGGAGAGGAGAGCGGGATAAAGTACGGGGGCGGGTTATAACTGTGCTTTGCACAGACAGAGCAGAGCTGGAGTCAGGGAAAGGACAGCAACCCCAGAATGCAGATCATCAACACATTCAGAAGACACTTCCTGTTTGCAGGCTGCCTGAAGCTCCATGAGCCACCATCTTGGATGTTTAAAGGCTCATAACATGCAGTAGATGCAGGTAGGATGATTTTTAATGTGAGCAATCTGTATGTACAGGGTGTGGGAAACATAAAAGATAGGCTCTTATTCAGGGTGAAGGTCCGGTTTAATGCAAGCAATCTGTATGTACAGGGTGGGGGGAACATATAAGATAGGCTCTTATTCAGGGTGAAGGTCCGGATTAATGTGAGCAGTCTGTATGTACAGGGTGTGAGAAACATATAAGATAGACTCTTATTCAGAGTGAAGGTCCGGTTTAATGCAAGCAATCTGTATGTACAGGATGGGGGAAACATATAAGATATGCTCTTATTCAGGGTGAAGGTCCGGTTTAATGCAAGCAATCTGTATGTACAGGGTGGGGGAAACATATAAGATAGGCTCTTATTCAGGGTGAAGGTCCGGATTAATGTAAGCAATCTGTATGTACAGGGGGGGAAACATATAAGATAGGCTCTTATTCAGGATGAAGGTCCGAATTAATGTGAGCAATCTGTATGTACAGGGTGGGGGAAACATATAAGATAGGCTCTTATTCAGGGTGAAGGTCCACTTTAAAGCAACTGTTCCCCATAGACAGCAGACAGGAGGAAAGCATTTCTCCTCTATAAAAGTAGAATGGTAAAAAAAACCCTTTCACGCCTGTATATTATTCCCACCCAAAAAAATACGAGCTTAGGTGGAATTTTTCTTTTTTTTCTTTTTACAGCGTTCCTTTAAATGTAATTCACACATAAACTCTCCACCCTGGCTATTTCGAAAGTGTCATAAATGTGTTTTTGGGTTTGTTTTTTTTTTTTTTTTTTATCAGATCGCTCTACTTCCCTCTACTTTTGTCCTTTGCTATGAAACTCGCCTGCTATATGAGACGTCTCGAAATAAAGGTCAATTTCCAACACGCCAGCGGACGTCACCAAATGCCAGGCGCCTCGGCTACCCACCCACAACCCACTCCTGTGCCCAGAGCTGTAGAGAAGAAACAGTGTGGCACTTACAAGTCTTATTCACGCATGGCAAAGGCCCCCCGAGCATTTCTGTGCCAAGTCTGATGGGAGCAAGAGAGAAAAAGACAGTAGACAGTGGAGAGACAGCACGAAGTAATGTGAGAGCTCGGAGAATAAGAAGTGAGATAATGAGAGGAAAGGAAAACCGGTTTAGAATACTACAAATAAAAGACTGATGGTAGGTGATAAGGAAAATTGAGGCACTTGGAAAAAACAATACGCAGAGCTTTACAAAAAAAAAAAAAGATATAATCTGCCATAATGGAATGAAGGTGGTGAAACACATAAAAGAAAGGTTAGTACATTCCCCGCCCTTTCTGAATACGACTGTCCTTATATGCTCTCTCTGCCACAATCATTTCTGAGGGCGGGGAAGCTGCACGGGGCACAGAGAGAAAGCAGGGACTTCCCCAGCACCCTACGCTGCAGGTGATGGGTGCTGCATGTGATCGTAAGCCGCCGCCGCGATGAAAAAAAAAAAAAAGACAGTCAGCAACTTCAGGAGATCCTTCCACGAAAAGCGGAATATGAAACTGGAGAAGTATTAAAGGGACCCGGCCCGTTATGAAGGGACAGAAAGAATTTGTGACTCATTTGCACACATACACAATAATCACTTGCTCTACTACACAACGCCAAATTTGCCACATTTCCTTTGGTAGACAGTTAAACATAACTTTTGAGCGTAATCATTTTCATTATGGGGAGGCTGATTTATCATTAGCGGCAGGTAGCGACAGATGCATTTTCAGAGCGCCCGCTAGTAGTCGCTGTGCTCGGCCGTGAGTCGCTACTTTATAGCCACTCAGGCCCTTATTTATGAAGGAATAGCGACAGGTAGCGACTGGTGAGCGACCGGTAATGACGGGCCCCGCCACGAGAACGCCGGCTCCCCACCACAATCACACATTTATCAAGCCGATCCTGCTTAGCGACTGAGATAGCGCCAGATAGCCACTCATTCATCATTATTCCAGCCTCAGCCCACAGCGCCAGCGTCCGACCTTGAACAGCGACAGGTATGACCTCTCGCTACCTGGCGCTCTCCAATGCATTTCAATGGAACAATCTTTAAATATTCATAATTAATTGTTATTAATGTTTTTGTTTTTGTTTTTTAAATGTGAAAAATTCTGTGACCACTTCTGCCATGTTAGTTAATTTTTTTAAGGTAAAAAAAAAAAAAAAAATTGTGCAGAATTGATATTACAGGTCTGATATTATTGTATTCATATTACTAAATTCTTTCAAATTTTTTTTTTTTTGGTTTCCAAAAATATGGCGGTTTGGGGGTTAAAAAACTACTTTTAACACATCGCCGTCAGCGCTCTGGGGTTTAAACATGCATTTCACAGCGTGAGAATTTTTTGTGCGTGATTTTTTGATGAATGTGGTGGGAGCCGGTCGCTCTGACCAGTCGCTATCATGCGCACCCATACATCGCGGAACCTGTCAAATAGCGACTCATCACCCCGTATTCAACATTACTGCACACCGACTAAGTCGCTATCAACAACCAAACAATGGCCAAGCACAGCGACTACTAGCGGGCGCTGTGAAAATACTGCTACAGTCGCTCAACTGTCGCTACCTTCCGCTATTACTGAATCAGCCTCCCCGTCTCTGTTCAGTAATGTTGAATACATTGTGAGGAGTCGCTATTTGACCAGTACAGCGCTTAATGGGAGCGCATGTTAGCGACTGCTCATAGCGACCGCCTCACAAATCTCTGGCGCTGAAAAAAAAATTGTTGTTTGAAGCCCAGAGCGCAGGAGGCGGTGTGTTTAAAGTCTGTTTTTCAGCATCTATCCACTAGTAACAAAGCGAAAACATATGGAATTACATTGTAACAACATTGTAACATGAACACTTTAATGGCAGACCTGTAATGTCATTTCTGAGGAAAAATATAAAAAATGAAAAAAGTTTGAAAAAAATGCTATTTCAATGCCAGAAGAGGTCACAGAATTATTTGTGATTTTTTTGTAAAAAAAAAAACAAAAAAAAAAAACCCTGTTTAAAGAGAAGGAAAGGATCGTCCATTAAAATGTATGGGAGAGCGACAGGTAGCGAGAGGTCATACCTGGCGCTGTGCAAGGCTGAACGGCAGTGCTGTTCGCTGAGGCTGTGAAAATGATGAATCAGGCGCTACATGGCGCTATTCCAGTCGCTAAACAGATTCTGCTTGATAAATGTGTAATTGCCTGCCTGGCGTTGACCAGTCGCTATCTGTCGCTACCTCTCATTAACCAGGCGCTACCTGACGCTATCCCTTCTTAAATAAGGGCCTAAGTGTAAAGAAACTTTATTTTAGAGGCAAATTTTCTTTAATATTTGAAGTTTAAAAATGGCATTTCTTTCTGCTAAGGGTCTTATTCATGAAGGGACAGCGACAGGTAGTGCCTTGTAAGCGGCAGGTAGCATCAGGTAGCGGCAAGGCACGCAATTCCACATTTAAAAAATAACTAAATAATGCATAGATCGCCATTGTATGCTTGCACACACATAGAAATTCCTCTTTTGCATTTAACCCATCCGTGCAGTGAGTGTACACATACCCGGAGCGGTGGGCTGCCCTAATTGCGGAGCCTGGGGAGCAGTTGGGAGTTAGGTGCCTTGCTCAAGAGCACTTCAGTCATGTCCCAGGACCGGGATTCGGCCACCCTCCGGTCTCAGGTCCGCTCCCTTACCTCTAGGCCACAACTGCCCCCCATAAATGCCGAATCTGGTGAGCGACTGGAACAACGCCATGTAGCGTACGATTCATCATTATCCCAGGCTCAGCATAGAGCGCCGGCGTTCTGCCCTGCATACATACATTTCTATGGATGATCCTTAAATCCCTTTCCTGATCCCAATTTTTTTTTTTTTAATAAAATCTCAAAACTTTCTGACGTATCCTGGCCTAGAAAATGACATGTTTGAAAACTTTTTTGATTTTTTAATATTTTTATGCAGAATTGTCCTTACATGTCTGGTATTAAAGTGTTCATGTTACAATGTAATAACAATGTCATTCCATATGTTTTCGCTTTGTTACTAGTGGATACATGTTCAAACACAGACTTTAATCACACAGCCTGTGGTGTGAGTCAGTCGCACTGAGCTGGCGCTACCGTTCGCTCCCATACAGCGTAGTTCTGCGACTCACACAACATATTCATCAATGCCGGCCAGCGACTGAGGCGCTCTGAAACAACTAACCATGGCCGAGCACAGCGACTACTAGCGGTTTCTCTGAAATCCTCGCTACAGATGCTCATCTGTCGCTACCTGGCGTTAGTAATGAATCAGCCTGCCTGATGCTTGGAGGCTACAGAGGACTATGGCTCTTATTTAACAAGGGATAGCGCCAGGTAGCGAATGGTGAGCGAACGGTAATGACGGTCACCGCCATGAGAATGCCGGCTCCCCACCACAATCACACATTTATCAAGCCGATCCTGCTTAGCGACTGAGATAGCGCCAGATAGCGACTCATTCATCATTATTCCAGCCTCACCCCACAGCGCCAGCGAGCGACCTTGAACAGCGACAGGTATGACCTCTCGCTACCTGGCGCTCTCCAATGCATTTCAATGGAACAATCTTTAAATAATCATAAATAATTGTTATTAATTTTTTTTTTTTTTTTTTTGTGAAAAATTCTGTGACCACTTCCGCAATGTAAGATATTCTGTAAAACTGCATTTGAAATAGTATATGTACCGTATGTTTCTACCCTGTCTGTAATTACTACTTTGTAAAGCGCTACGGAAGATGATGGCGCTATATAAATAAACAATAATAATAATAATCTATTAAAAAACTAATATAAAAGCCATTCTTAAAAACAATGCATAAGCCAGGTAACATGTTTCAGGTTGGTTTCCTTAGTCATCTCTGCTCAAAATATGACATGTTAGAGGAGAGATTGCACTGAATAAGTTAGAGTTGCTATGACTAATGGTGAGTGGGCAGCCTGTCATCCTGAAGATGAATGTGACGAATAATCAGCCCAGGCAGTGCGGGGCTCGGATCTATCGATCAGGTAAGACCATGACCTTATTGGACTCCCTCTTTGATCACCAAAGACAGGAAGTTCATTTCACAGTAAATCTAGGGCCCTTATTTAACAAGGGATAGCGCCAGGTAGCGAATGGTGAGCAAACGGTAATGACGCTCACCGCCACGAGAACGCCGGCTCCCCTCCGCAATCACACATTTATCAAGCCGATCCTGCTTAGCGACTGACAGAGCGCCAGATAGCGAATCATTCATCATTATTCCAGCCTCACCCCACAGCGCCAGCGTCCGACCTTGAACAGCGACAGGTATGACCTCTCGCTACCTGGCGCTCTCCAATGCATTTCAATGGAGCAATCTTTAAATATTCATAATTAATTGCTATTAATTTTTTTTTTTTTTTTAAATGTTAAAAATTCTGTGACCACTTCTGCAATGTTAGATAATTTTTTTAAGGTAAGAAAAAAAAAAAAATGTGTGCAGAATTGATATTACAGGTCTGATATTAATGTATTCATATTATAAAATGTTTTGAAAAACATGTTTTTTTTTTTTTTCTAAAAATATGGTGGTTTGGGGGTTAAAAAACTATTTTTGACCCATCGCCGCCAGCGCTCTGGGGTTTAAACAAGCATTTCACAGCGCGAGAATTTTTGGAGCGTGATTTGTTAATGAATATGCTGGGAGCCGTTCGCTATGGCCGTTCGCTGTCATGCGCTCCCATACAGCGCGGAACCTGTCAAACAGCGACCCCGTATTCAACATTACCGCACACCGACTGAGTCGCTGTCAACAGCCGAACAACGGCCAAGCACAGCGAATACTAGCGTGCGCTGTGAAAATAACGCTACTGACGCTCATCTGTCGCTACCTGGCGCTATTAATGAATCGGCCTCCCCGTTTGTCATTGAAAAAAAAAAAAAAGGTGACAAAAAGTGGTGGCAAGGTTACGTGTTTACACAGGCAGGCTGATTCATTACTAGGGCCAGGAATCGGCAGATGAGCGTCTGTACAGCGGCGCTAACAGCAACCGCTAGTATACGCTGTGATCGGCTATCGGGTGCTGTAACAGACGCCATGCTGTAGTAACCTGCCCGGTATTGATGAATGAGCTGTATGTTGGGCGTTCTAACAGCAGTACAGCGTTGCAGGGAGCGAAAGGTAGCGCCAGCTCAGTGCGACCGACTCTCAGCGACTCACACCATATTCAACAAAAAAAAACAGACACACACAGCGTCGGCGCTCTGGATCTGGGCGCTATAGCATAGAGCGGCAGACACTGTGTGATACAAGTCTGTTGTTGAACACATATCCACTAGTAACAAAGCAAAAACATATGGAATGACATTGTTGTAACATTGCGACATTAACACTTTAATGTCAGACCTGTAATGACAATTCTGCATAAAAATATAAAAAATATAAAAAGTTTTCAAAAATGACTCTTTCTAGGCCAGGAGAGGTCACACAATTTTTTGAGAGAAGAAAAAACAATTACACACAAAAAATCTGTTTAAACAGAAGAAAAGGAACGTCTATTGAAATGTATGGGAGAGCGACACAAAAGAACCTGCACACTGTGCACCTATTGGTTCAGCACAATTCAAAAGATACACATAGGAGTAAAAGTGTGCCAATGAAGCGTCCCAAACAAGCAATGCAATACACACAAAAGAAACTTGTGGCCCAGTATACCACAAGAACAGGAACCTAACTACAAAGGCACCACTCCTCCTCACCTAATAAACCAACAATACAACTAATTCATATCAAAAAAGAAATGTAATTCATCAGTAAATCTCGTTAAAAAACATACAATACATTAATCATCACAAAACATTTAAAAGACATACCAACACATAACCCAACCCAGCAGGGGGAAACCTAATCAATCCCAATCATCTGTGCCAAAGCATAATAATCTTACAACACAAAAATACGTATATACTAAATATCCTAAAGTGCCTATGTGCAATGTTAAAGTGCTATAAATCAATAAACCTAAGAACTTTTTAAAAACAACACAAAAGTCACCTCAGTGAGAAATATATAAGCCTCCTGCTGAGCAAGATAATCAGCCACCTGGGAGAGCGACAGGTAATAGCCGGCGCTATACTCTGAGCTGCCTGTAATGATGAATCGGACGCTACATGGCGCTGTTAGAGTTGCTAACCAGCATCGCCTTCATAAATGTGGTATTGCCTACAGCGCCCAGCGTTCACCAGGTGCTACGTGTCACTACCTGGTGCTATCCATTGATGAATAAACCCCTTAGGCCCTTATTCATCAAGCGATAGCGCCAGGTAGTGTCTGACGAGCGCCAGGTAGCGGCAGCTAACGGCGACTACCGACTCAAGTATGCCCGGCGGCGGTCACAATGACGCATTTATCAAGCAAAATGAGGCTAGCGCCGGCGAGAGCGACGGCTAGCGCGGCATTCATCATGAAGCCGCCTGGACCGAACAGCGCCGCTGCAAATTCTCTCACAGCGCCAGGTATGAGCTGTCGCTCCCTGGCGATGTCCAATGCATTTCAATAGAGCAATCTATAATTATTCATAATTAATTGGTATTAATTTTTTTTTTTTTTTTTTAATGTCAAAAAATCGGAGAACACTTCTGCAATGTTAGGATTTATTTTTAAGTAAAAAAAAAAAATAAAAAAAAAATGTGCAGAATTGATCTAACAGGTCTGAGATTAATGTATTCATATAACAAAATGATTCTAAAAACATGTATAATGTTACATTCAAAAAATATGGTTGTTTAGGGGTTAAAAACTAGTTAATACACATCGCCGCCAGCGCTCTGGGGTTTAAACAAGGAATGGACAGCGACAGCACATTCGGAGCGTGATTTGTTGATGAATATGAAGCTAGCCGTTCGCTCTGGCCATTCGTTGTCAGGCGCTCACATACAACGCTGGACCTGTGAAACAGCGACCCCCCAGCCCGTATTCAACATTACCGCACACCGACTGAGTCGCTGTCATCAAGCTAATGCCGGCCAAGCACAGCGAATACTGGCTGGCGCTGAAAAAATCACGCTACAGTCGCTCATCTGTCGCTACCTGGCGCTATTAATGAATCGGCCTCCCCGCCTCTCAGGTCTTGTCAGTGGGGACTTAAAGCAGAACTTAGGGCATTTTAACATACCCCCAGGAACTGCACCAAGAAAAAGTATAAAAAAAAAAAAAACACACCTTACTGATATGTGGACCCCCCCCCCCCCCCCGGCCTAGTCTCCACCATAGAGGTTCACTGTTTCTCATATACTGCATATGAGGCCAACTCCTCTCCTTTGCTCTTTCCGACCAAAATCTCGCCTCACGCGAGGTTTTGGGTGGTTCCCCTGTCTGTGTCATGCGCAGACCCCCCCTCCTGTTGTTAGCGCGTACACGCGATGACCATATTTCGTTTACCGCTCAGAGCAGTGTGTGTAGATGGTATCTGTGGGCATTCCCAGATACAGTAAAAGAGCTCTGATTGGCTTTGGGATTCTTGTACTGACCACAGATACTAGTTTCATAGATACGTAATGTCTCTTTCATTACACAATATATATATATATATGTAGGCGGAAAATCGAACACCCAAAAAAACGTACTTGCGTTCAAAAAGATGATTTTTTTAATGCTGGTGGAAATACATAAGAAGACAACAGTGATGATCAGTACAACAATATATACATCCATGTAACAATACACTATATACAGGGTGTAGACCAGGAATGGTATGCAGCATATAATAGTTGCTCCAGGAATTAAAGTTATGAAGAGCTTAATTAGTATGCTAAAGTAGTATATAGTAAATAGTAAATTGTTCCAAGCAACAAGCCAAAATACATCCAATATCATGCAGTACAATGGGAATAAACAGCAAAGAGACTTACAATGATGAGCAACAAGCTAGGATACCAGGTGGACAAGAAAATACTCGATGTTTCGGCCGGTTACAGCCTTTTTCAAGAGATGCGGACCGCATCTCTTGAAAAAGGCTGTAACTGGCCGAAACGTTGAGTATTTTCTATTTAATGTGTGCTACAACCTCTAACTAACATTGTATTTCTCTTTCATTACACACACACACACACACACACACACACACACAAAAGGGGGAAACAGAATAGTAATCTCATCAAGTTTACAAACTATTTGCACCTGAGTATGTCTATAAAGACTTTCACTGCATGTCTGACAAAGAGAACTGAGCTTTCTCAAAAGCTCGCCTTATATATACTAAGTAAGTCTGAAAGGTATTGTCTGAATTCTTTTTTTATCTACAACTGCAGCAGCATAGCATGCGGTATAGAATTGCTCTTTGCAAAGATTTTCAGACAGGTTATGCTAAGTTGGTGTGGTGAAGCTCTTTACATGTGCTACCATAGCGGATAAAAACCCTGTGCGGCTGGCCCTGGAATCTAAAAGATTCCAGGGCCGACCGCCGGCTTGCCCCTTGGGGCAGCCTTTAGCAGGATGCCTCTCTGTGTGAAACCCCTGGGGGTCGCTGGTAAACTCACCTTTACCAGTGTCTCCCGTGATTACCAGCCGCTGCATGTCCAGCTTCCCTGTAGCTGTGCGTGCCCAAAGAGAAAGCCAGGGATGTGGCCAGCTGGCTACAGCTCATCATAGCGCAGTTTTGAAATGAAACAGTGTTTTCCCACCACCGAAGCCACGTCCAGCGCAGTTTTGAAACTGGTGGAGCAGTAGACTACAGAGCGTCCATACTTAGGGCTTTATTCATCAAGGGATAGCGCCAGGTAGTGCCTTGTAAGCGGCAGGTGAACGCCGGCCGCAGCACGCAAAGCCACATTTCTGAAGGCGATTCTGGCGAGCGCCTCTTACAGCGACATGATTCATCATCACAGACGGCTCAGCGGATCCCGGCGGCGCTCTGGCTTTCAGAGCGCCTGGTATTACCTGTCGCTACCTGTCGCTCTCCCATACATTTCAATGGACGTTACTTTTCTTCTCTTTAAACAGGGTTTTCTTTTAATATTTTTTTTGTTTTGTATCAAATCATTGTGTGACCTTTCGTCGCCTATTTAAAGTCATTTTTGAAAACTTTTTTGATTTTTCTATGCAGAATTGTCCTTACATGTCTGGTATTAAAGTGCTAGTGTCACTATGTAATAACAATGTAATGTAATGTTTTCGCTTTGTTACTAGTGGATATGTGTTCAAAAACAGACTTTAATCACACAGCTTCTGGGGCTCTGGGCTACAGCGACTGAGAGCCTTATTCATGAAGGTATAGCGCCAGGTAGCGCCAGGTGAACGCCAGTTCCACATTTATGAAGCCGAATCTGGTGAGCGACTAGAACAACGCCATGTAGTGTACGATTCATCATTATCCCAGGCTCAGCGTACAGCGCCGGCGTTCAGCCTTGCAGAGCGCCACGTCTTACCTGGCGCTACCTGCCGCTCTCACATACATCTTAATGGACGATCCTTAAATCCCTTTCCTGATCCCAATTTTTTTTTTCTTCATAAAAAAAACTTAAAACTTTCTGACATGTATCCTGGCCTAGAAAATGACATTTTTGAAAACTTTTTGGATTAATAATATTTTTATGCAGAATTGTCATTACATGTCTGGTATTAAATTGTTCATGTTACAATGTAATAACAATGTAATTCCATATGTTTTCGCTTTGTTACTGGTGGGTACATGTTCAAAAACAGACTTTAATCACACAGTCTCTGGCGCTATGGGCTACAATTACACGATTTTGAGCGCTGGCCTTGTGTGAGGATGTTTTTGTTTATGAATGTGGCGTGAGTCAGTCGCACTGAGCTGGCGCTACCGTTCGCTCCCATATAGCGCTGTACTGGTGTTATAGCAACTCACACAACAAATTCATGTGTTACTACAGCGACTGAGGTGCTCTGTAATAACGACTCATGGCTGATCAGAGTGACCACCAGCATTCGCTCTTAGCGCCGCTGTAGAGACTCTCATCAGGCGTTACCTGCCACTTGTAATGAATCAGCCTGCCCGAAGGTTTTTCAGCTGTTGACTACTTTTGCATGTGGACAGGAATCTACTCTAGATTCCCTCAGAGTTAATCGAGGCACTGATGTATTTGGCAGCAGCTGACTGGAGGACATCTGAATGTACTGAAATCTTCCACCCATGATGCTAAAATGGGGATAGAATATTTTGGGCTGTCTCTACTTAGCCATACATGAGACATGAGATTGTAAACTACAGTAACTACTGATAGTTACACTAATAGCTACAAATCAAGGGTAAAGCCCCACTTCAGCCAACATTTCTATTTAGTTGTTGGATATAGTAGGGCAGTGTGTATGTTGCCGCCACTGAAGTGATTTAGCCTTACTTCCTGTCTATGATAATACAAAAAGCCCATATTTGCTGCTGGTCTGTATCTTTAGGTCCCATTAACATCTTGTGTTTCTCAGCTTTATTGTTTGAAAAGGTCTAAGAGAGGCCAGATCTTTCTAAAGAGGACAAAAGCAAATAGCAGGACAAAAGTGGGGTGGTTGAACTATCAATTTTCTCATCATAGTTCCGGCTGTACACCCACCCGCCAGCCAGAGCCAGGAAGAGTAGCTCCTGGATTCACAAACCAACTGGGGCTTTGGGAGGAAGATCAGCAGCCAGGTAAGCAGAGTGTCTATGAGTCTTTGGAAAAGTCTTTGGGAAAATGTCAAGCTTCCTGGCTACAACCATGGGGAGAGCTGAGCTCCAGGTATGGGGCGAAGTGAAGCAAACAATCCCAAAGAGCATAATAAAAAGTCTGGGCAGACGGCAGAGTCCAAAGGATGAATCCGGGGTCAGAGGCTGGCAGAAAACAAGCAAAGTCCACTGAGCAAGTCCGCGTCAAACCGAGTTATCCGTCCGAGGGTAAATCCAGGCATTCAGATCAGGAAATCAGGAGTCAGGGAAGCAGAGTCCAGGAAGTAAGCTGATAACACAGCATTGGCTGCAGGCCAGCTGTCCTCTTAAATAGGGCTATCATTTAGAACAGGGAGGGATGTGTCAGAGTCTGGGTGAGGTCACTTCCTATCTATTCAGACTCAGGAAACCAGGAAGTGAAATCAAGCCCAAGAGCTTACACTCTAGGCTTTGCATACTTGCAGTGGGCTGAACACCAGGTGTCGCTGTGGAGCAATGCGACAGATGAACAGCCTGCTCTGTTACAAACACCCAGCCGAGCATGTCTGCTGCTGCATGCAGTCCATGGCCTAGCATGCTCTCGATGCTTTAAAGGTCAAGGAAGACGAGGAGAAAATCCAGGAAAGTTGACTTTCATACTGGACCAACCACCATTGTTCCTAAAGCGGCTTCGCAATTTGAGATGCCTTGCACTGGGAATCACTAATGAAAAGGCCCGGACCTGGACACATACATACTTCAGGGATCCCATGGTGATCACATATGGCAGCAGTAGATGGAGCTGGTGAGAGGCAGCATGGCTGCCCTGCCAGGCTTGCATAGCAGAGAGAGCAGTATTATCGATGCTCTATAGAGGCTCTGCTGATGGATCATGGAACCACCAAGGGAACCAGAAAGAAGGCGAGTATGCGCCACAGCCCAGGGCATGTTGGTAGCGAGTCCTACTGCGGGGCATCCCAAATTGGGACATTGAAGGTTAATTATGACTAACTAGCGATCTGGTTCATTTGAAGGGCTTGGAAAGAGTAAGAAGGGGGTGTCTAGAGCCTGTCCTATACCACACACCGTAGTACAGAATGAATCAGTCAAAAATAAAGCACTTATTCATCTGAGCACTCACCGCCGTGGCCCGGGGTTCTGAACTCACCCAGGGCCTCTGAAGATATATCGCTTCTTGAATGTGCCTGGCGGTCTGGTATCTCCTAATGCAGGTTGCATTTTTATGTTCCTTGAAGTCCAGGCTGTGTGGCGAATCCTGAGATGAATTGGTTGGCCCTTTAAATGATCATCAGGCTCGTCCAGACGGATTCAACACGATTTTATTTGTACATAATAAACACTATGGGTTGGATAAAATAAATAAAATAAAGTAAAATGGGATTTAATAAAAAAAAGGCAGTCAATTATCAGTTGTGTGTCCTTTGAAGTTCAGGCAATTAAGAGGTTAAAAAGTCTGTATGTCCGTATGGTATCTTTTGTGGCTGCTGATGGTAAGTTTTTGTTACCTGGCTTTCCGAATGAAGCGTCACTGGACGCTGTGTTCTCCTTGTTTTGTAAAGCCGGACATGCAATAAAGTGAAGTAAGCTGGGTCGGTGCTCCGTACAGTAAGCTGGGTCGGTGCTCCGTACAGTAAGCTGGGTCGGTGCTCCGTGCACCGCTCCTATACCGACGCACGTTTCGGCGGTATGCCGTCCAGCTTACTTCACTTATTGCATGTGTAGCTGTGGGTGAGCTTGCCTGATTGCAGAACTAGGTGAAAGCAGGAAGACAGTGTTTAGAATGCTGAGGGGAAGCCACTCCCAAAGTGTAGTATTAAATGTGATTTTGTAGGCAGCGCAGGGCGGACTTAAAGCGGACCTTCACCCTGAATAAGAGACTATCTTATATGTTTCCCACACCCTGTACATACAGATTGCTCACATTAAAAATCATCCTACCTGCATCTACTGCATGTTATGAGCCTTTAAACATCCAAGATGGCGGCTCATGGGGCATCAGGCAGCCTGCAAACAGGAAGTGTCTCCTGAATGTGTCGCTTTGCATTCTGGGATTGCTGTCCTTCCCCTGACCCCAGCTCTGCTCTGTCTGTGCAAAGCACAGATATAACCCCACCCCCTGTACTTTATCCCACTCTCCTCTCCTCAGTATGTGTGATGCTTCTGAGTCAAGATGGCGGCTCCCATATACTAAAGTCCTGAACAGAGTTGCAGCCCGATGGGGGAAAGAATAATAAGTAAGTAACGAAAAAACTTAAAATATATTAATTTTAGATGTTTGGGAATAGTTTTTTAAGGGTTTGGGCTTTTCATTGAATCATGCTGAAGGTCCGGTTTAATAAAATACAGCTAAATATCGGTCATCCTATGTCCAGAATCCACAGTCACAGGGAATCAGCCAACATTTAAAATAGGGATAGCTTTCCACTTTTGATTATGGAATTGGTGTGTTTCCACATTTAGAGAATACAAGGTGCAAATTGGTGCAGAAGAAGCCCTTACGGGCGAAACGAGTTCACCTTCACCTACTCTCATTATTCCAACTGTGTTCAGTACCATCTACAAATTATGTACTTTTCCTTGTATTGCTTTGTATGAATTACTGACAGTGTATGATGTCACAGTGCTTCAGACAATCATGTATACCTGAAACTAATTTTTATTAGGTGTTGTTACACCACAATTAATGAGGAGATAGCAAATGTGTGGTTTTCTCCTTTTTATCTTTTGAAAAATTAATTAAGAATTTTGTATAATTTTATCAATCATGTACTAATCCTAATTCATTGGCATGGTCAAACTCTGAGGTCTTACAGGTTGGGGTTACCTATACTCAACAAGTTTTTTAAGGGTTTGGGCTTTTCATTAAATCATGCTGAAGGTCCGGTTTAAATAAAATACAGTTAAATATCGGTCATCCTATGTCCAGAATCCACAGTCACAGGGAATCACCCAACATTTAAAATATGGATAGCTTTCCACATTTGATTATGGAATTGGTGTGTTTCCACATTTAGAGAATACAAGGTGCAAATTGGTGCAGAAGAAGCCCTTACGGGCGAAACGAGTTCACCTTCACCTACTCTCATTATTCCAACTGTGTTCAGTACCATCTACAAATTATGTAATTTTCCTTGTATTGCTTTGTATGAATTACTGACAGTGTATGATGTCACAGTGCTTCAGACAATCATGTATACCTGAAACTAATTTTTATTAGGTGTTGTTACACCACAATTAATGAGGAGATAACAAATGTGTGGTTTTCTCCTTTTTATCTTTTGAAAAATTAATTAATAAATTAAGAATTTTGTATAATTTTATCAATCATGTACTAATCCTAATTCATTGGCATGGTCAAACTCTGAGGTCTTATAGGTTGGGGTTACCTATACTCAACAAAAACTTTTATTCTCGTGTTTCCACATTCATTAGGAAGGGGCGAGTCTCCTCCTCGGATTACGTAGTCAGCGACGTTAGAACATTCTGTGGTGGTGTAGCTATATGAGCCGCTGCTTAATGGCTTCCTAGAGCTTGTGCGGCAGGCTAACGGGGGTCTAATCATTCTGCTGCATTACAGCTAAGTGACACACAGCGCAGCAGAAAATGTTCCCCCGCTCCCAAATAAATGACATAGATTTTAATTAAACCCCGGCGATTCATCTTATTTAAAATTAAAGAGTTGACAGATCAGTTTGTGCTTCATTTGGTTTCTAGCCTCTGATCCTATTGCTTTAAAATTGAGCCTGTAGATACATGGAAGGATAAATGAATTTAAAAATGAAAAAAAAAAAAAAAAAAGTTTAAAAGGAAAACGTCAGGAATAAAAAGAATGGATCCCGGGCCAAAGGCTACGTGGAGTGAGAGTATTTCATTTCTCCGGCTGGCTTTACTCTTAGGAAGTCTGCAGACGGAAGCAGATTTTATGGTGTCCATACTCAGCATTCTGCAGCTTGTAAAGTCAGAAAAGGTGGGAATTCATTTATTCATTGTGGTTAACTCTCCAAGTATTCACAAGACAGGAGCGGTATGACAGCCAAGTAACTAGCATTTTTAAAAAGGGAGGTTAACTCACCTCTGTTTTCCCACTTAACAGGCTTCTTTCGATTGAGCAATGTATTTAGATTGTACGGGTAGCTTATTTTCTGAAGAGGATCGCCACCTACTGCTCACTGCTGGTAAAACAAGAAAGTAAGGAGCGGTGCAGATAGATGGGTTGATTATCTACATTTGGCAAGCTTTTTTGTCATAGCCCAAAAATAAAAGCAATTCTGTTAACATCCATGAGTAATTATTTTTAAAGTAAAAGCATTTGGTCCTGCTTTCAAGTCTCCATCGCTACATAAACACCTAGCGGTACACCGCACTGCACGGTCACGATACTATTGAGATTATTGCCTACTGCACATTGAGTATTTTAAGTCTATTGCAGATTAATTTATTGCACAGAATTTGCATTTTGGATGCAGCAACCGTCCCTCTGTTGATGTCAGGTCGATTTCTTCCATCTGCTTTTTTTTTTTCTCTAGTTCTACAGTAAATGCAGGTCAGGCAATAGAAAGATAGAAGGTTGACGGCAGAAGGAGACCATATGGTCCATCTAGTCTGTCCTTATGTGTATACTGTATGTTCTCTTTATCTTAGGATAGATGGATGCTTATCCCAGGCATGTTTAAATTCACTGACTGTTGATTTACTGCTGGAAGTTTGTTCCAAGCATCTACTACTCTTTCTGTAAAATAATATTTTCTAACATTGCTCCTGATCTTCCCCCCGACTAGCTTCAGGTTGTGCCCCCTTGTTCTTTCATTACTAGGGATGAGCGAACCGGTTCGGACGAACCGGAATTCGCTCCGAATTTCAGGGAAAATTCGATTCGGCACGAACCCGAATTTTTTTTGGTTCGTGCCGATCGAATTTTCCTTGAAATAAAAAAAAAAAATGCCAGCATGGTGGGAGCGGGCAGGCCAGCTACGCTGTCAGCGGGCCTCCACGCTCCGGCGCCGCTCTCAGCTGTCATCAGAGGACGCGTCATCAGAGGGCGCCTGAGAGTGGCGCCGGCCTCCACACTCCGACCATGCAGGTCAGTGTTTGCTTTTTAAACAAATGCCGGCATGGTGGGAGCGGGCAGGCCGGCTGCGCTGTCAGCGGGCCGGCGGCTGCCCGCTGACAGGCGTAGCCGGCCGGCCCGCTCCCACCATGCCAGCACTTTTTTTTTTCATGAGCGATTTGTGAAAGTTCGATTCGGGCGAACCCAAATTTCTTGGGGAAATTCGGCGAATCGCCCGAATCGAACTTTCAAGAAGTTCGGTCATCTCTAATCATTACGTTTCTTCTTAAAAACACTTCCCTCCTGAACCTTATTCAATCCTTTCCCATATATAAAGGTTTCATCATGTCCCCCTCTCCCTTCTTTCCTCCAGACTGTACAAATTAAGTTCTTCAAGTCTTTCCTGATAAGTTTTAAGTTTAGGTCCTTCCACATATTTTGTTGCCGGCCTTTGGACACTTTCTATTTGAATAATGTCTTTTTGCAGGTAAGGTCTCCAGAACTGCACACAGTATTCTTGCTGTGGCCTTACCAGGGCTCTATACAGCGGCATCACAAACTCCCTCTTCCTACTGGTGATGCCTCGAGCTATGCAGCCGAGCATCCTGCTTGCTTTTCCCACTGCCTGGCTACACTGCCCACTCATCTTGCAGCTATCAGTAATCAGTACCCCCTAAATCTCTCTCCTCCGAGGTCCTGGCTAACACAGTGCTGCCCATACGGAACTCAGAGCAGGGATTCCTTCTACCCAAGTGCATGATTTTACATTTAGAGACATTAAACTCTAGTTTCCACAGTTTTGACCATCTATCCAGTAAAGCTAAAAAGCCTCCACCAACAGCCCCATGTGAGAAGCCTGTGTGCCACATGAAAGACATGGAAACCAAGATCCAGTGGTCTTATCCTCTTCTATACAAGGAAGAGATCGCACATCCTGCGCTTCTGTGCCCCTGCTGTCTTTCTTTTCCTCGCTCTCTCGTTTCCCCATTCCTCCCCACCTTTTCCTCTCTTGCCTTCCCCAAGTTCATTTTCTTTTTTCCACCATTCCCTCTTTCCTTCCTAACTGTCCTTTTCTTGCCTTTTTTTTACTTCTCTTTTCCTTCCCTCTTTCATTGACAAATATTAGTCCAGCAGTCAAATCTCAGAAAAGATTCATTTTAATATTAAATTCTACATTAAAAACTAATACATATCCCCAAAACGCATAAATACAAAACATATAATAGACAACATACCAAAAAATGGACACTATGGCCTTGATTCACTAAGAGTAGAAAAAAAATTTCATGATAGTAAAAAATTCAATTCATGAGAAAAAAGCCTGAGAATGTCACTGTTGCTGAATCACTAGAAAAAAAGACAATGAAAGTCAATGGCACTTTTTTACTCCTGAGAAAAGTATTGAACTTTTTACCCCTTTTTACTTGTAATAAAAAAGTGCCATTGTCTCCCTATCTGGTGATTCACTAACAGTGACATTCTCAGGCTTTTTTTTCATGAATTGAATTTTTTACTACCATGAAATTTTTTTCCAACTTTTAGTGAATCAAGGCCTATATTTGTGCAGAATAAAAACACCATAAATTAGCAGCATAATGGCAGCGTATTATACGGTCTCTCCTGTACCTGGCATAGATAGTAGATTACAATGTACTAGCAGGAAGTCATACAACATTAATGACAACATCTATGAATCAATCTATAAACAATTGTACTTCATAAAGTGCTCAATGGGGTATAAATGTAGCAGCAGTATCAGCAAATAACATTTTACAATGTAGCAGCATCTCACAAAAGCATCTCTGCACTCATCCTTCACAGTATGGAATACACACGCAATACATGACATGGCCTTCAGCAGCATAATAATCACATAAGCATGTTTCCTAAACACCTGGGATAGGCATAATCCTGGGTTTTGGTCCACTTTAAGGGAAAGCAAGATAGCAGAATTTTCTTGGTAGTAAAATAGTCACTTAAAGTGAAAAAAGCCTTGAGACAGGCAACAGGGGGGCAAAACCCATGAGATCAGAAGGTGTAACACTGGATTGATGCAGAAGGAAGGCAAGTGTTTAGAAAAAATGTTTACCCCAGTTGGGGTAACTAAAATTGTCAGCAGGGCCAGCTCCAGATTTGTGGGGGCCCTTGGGCAAGAGAATCTTAGTGGGCCCCAAAGTAGTGTGTCACGTGATGTCCCCTTTTTTTAACTCTGCTGCCACGAATGGGTCATCTTCTGCTGCTGATCTCCCTCCAGTCCTTATTGCCTTCCCTATAGCCACCAATCACCCTCCCATCCTTATTGCCTTCCCTATAGCCACCAATCGTCCTCTAGTCCTTGCTGCATTCTCTATTGCCACCAATCACCCTTCAGCCTTTACTGCTTGCTCTGCTGCCACTAAGGACTTCATCATTGCTATCAGTTGTCACCTGGTTCTCATCAGCTTCTGAGCTTCCATCAATTGACCTCCATTCCATGTCAGCTTCTCCATTGTTGCTGACCACCCCCTGTTGCTGAGGCCAGCCATGAGCTATCTGGCTTGTACAAGGTATTGTATCTCCACAGGTTTACTATTAGTTAATTCTAGTGTCAGACTGAGGTGTCTTGGGGCCATCAGTAAAACTGAAGCTGGAGCACATCCTACATTTACATGCAAAGATTAATCTGTTTAGGCACACAAACATCACGTTATTCCCCCTTACTATTACAGTAATGGACATTATTCTGTAATTCTGACCAAGAGTGGATCAGTTGGGTTCTCCTCTTATAGAACAGCATCATCCAGCGTACCTGCTGCTTCCATTATAGAGAAAAATATAGATTTTGACTATCCCAAGTTGGTTCCCTGCCCCATGAACATACCAATTTGGGAAGACCCGCTGTGTGAACCCCCCCCCCCCCATTGATCTCCCAGAAAAACTCAGCTTTCCCCAGTCCTATGGTGCATGTGTGGGCTCTTGTCCATTTGGAGCCGTTTACCATGCATATTTAATGTTAAGCAAACAACTGTTTACGGCAATCAGAAGGGAACATAGGTGCATCCCAAGCAGCAGGTGCACTCCTGCCTATCTGAATGGCTGGGGTGGCAGCCTGAAGATGTCAGGGATGTGGCCACCGATATTTACACCGGTGAGGAAGCCAGGAAGGTGTATTTTACGGGGGGAGATTTTCACACAGCGGGGCATCCCAAATGGTGAAGGCCAGCAGTCTTCCCGGGTTTTATTCCACTTTAGGTGTGTGTGCACTATTTGACCATATAATGTGGCATCTTTGCAGAATCGGCTGAGCACTGGGGCTGTACAAAGAGCCAAAACTAAGAACTGACCATTAATTCCCAGGCACTAAACAGACGGGGTATCAGGGCTGTTAGTACGATATAAAACAATAAGCACAGAGCAGGGGACCTACTTTAGACATGGAGGTCCCCAAAAGGCCCCTGAGTTCCTCTGTTACCATGTGGGCCAGTCCAAGCCTGGGTAAGCAAAAGAAAAGGGGTGGATATGCACTGCCAATGATAATGGGGGTGCAGGCCCTGGGAGAGATGTGCAGCTGAAAATTAAACTAATGGGACTCTGGAGCTGTCCCCTAGTAAAACCCAGATAGGTGGCCGCACACACATGCACGAATACATATATTACAAAACCAAACCTACATAAATGACAATTTATAAAAAACTTATAACAATGACTGGGATGGGGCAGGAGGAGAGATAGGGGCTTATCACAATATGGCATAAACAAATAAATATTGTATATAAATCGGCATTAATTGCACATCTGTTTAAAAAAATTAATTAAAGTGGCCAGAATGAGACATCAGCGGCAAAACGCTTACACCGACGCGTTGCATGGTTTGGGTACCACTTCGCCAGATACCCAAACCACGCAACGCGTCGGTGTTAGTGTGACTGGAGACGTTGGTGCAGGATGGATGGGGCCCATGTTTGATCTTTTGGTGATCAATAAGTTGTATTTACCATTGTGATTTTTTGGCTACTATTGTGATTTTCTGGTTGCCCATATTGCTACTGTGGCAGCATACGCGGTCCTCTTGCACCTTGCACTTTTACTTGGCCCAAGTTGTTTACAGGGCTTCTTTGTTCTTTTGCACATGCACTTTGCACTTTCAGAATTCACTGTTATCTCACGGGGAGGCCGATTCATTAATAGCGCCAGGTAGCGACAGATGAGCGCCAGTAGTGTGATTTTCACAGCGCCAGCTAGTATTCGCTGTGCTTGGCCGGGGTTTGCTTGTTGACAGCGACTCAGTCGGTGTGCGGTAATGTTGAATACGGGCTTAGGGGTCGCTGTTTCACAGGTTCAGCGTTGTATGGGTGTGCCTGACAACGAATGGCCAGAGCGAACGGCTTGCTGCAGATTCATTAACAAATCACGCTCCGAATTTTTTCGCGCTGTGAATTCCTTGTTTAAACACCAGAGCGCTGGCGGCGATGGATTTAAAATAGTTTTTAACCCCCAAACAACCATATTTTTTGATTGTAAAATTATACAAGTTTTTATAAACATTTTGTAATATGAATACATTAATATCAGACCTGTAATATCAATTCTGCACAAAATCATTTTTTTTTTTTTTTTTAGCTTAAAAAAAAATCCTAACATTGCAGAAGTGGTCACAGAATTTTTGACATTAAAAAAAAAAAAAAAACATTAATAGCAAGTAATTATGATTAATTAAAGATTGCTCCATTGAAATGCATTGGACATCGCCAGGGAGCGACAGGTCATACCTGGCGCTGTGATGGGATTAGCAGCGGCGCTGTTCGTTGCAGTCGGCTACATGATGAATCCCGCGGTAGCTGTCGCTCTCGCCGGCGCTAGCCTCATTTAGCTTGATAAATGCGTCATTGTGGCCGACGCCGGGCGTACTTGAGTCGGTAGCCGCCGTTAGCTGGCGGGACCTGGCGCTCGTCAGACACTACCTGGCGCTATCGCTTGATGAATAAGGGCATTAGTATCACGATTCAGTTTATTTCCTCTGTTCTTTGTAATTTGCATTTTTGCACTACTTTCCTATATACCATGCCTCTTTGAGCACACTGCATTTTATTCTTGATCAGGCACTTACATTTACAGCTTTTTGCCGCTTTCTGGGCACTTTAATTATTTTTTTTAAAAAAGCTGTGTGATTACTGCCAATTTATATACAATATTTATTTGTTTAAGCAATATTGTGATTAGCCCCTATCTTCTCCTGCCCCATCCCAGTCATTGTTATATGTTTTTTTATAAATTGTCATTTATGTAGGTTTTGTTTTGTAATATATGTATTCATGCACTAGGCAATTTTATCTAACTTAACCAATAAATAATATATACTTTTAAATTATCTGTGTGTGTGCAGCCACCTATCTGGGTTTAACTAGGGGACAGCTCCAGAGTCCCATTAGTTTAATTTTCAGCAAGCCTGGGTAACCCACGAAAATAATAGCAACAATGCTGTTTTTCAGGTCGGTAGATGGACTTGCTCTATGGTAACTGGGGGTCCTAGCAGTGCGTGGACGACAGGTGCACCACTTATCTCTGTTTCTCCTTAGAGAGACACCCAGCAGGGCTGCAGAGACAGATCAATGTCTTGTCTTGTCTAATGCTTCCTCTACAGTATTCCTTCCAAGCTTCACACTTCTATCTGCAATATTTCTTCTACATTTCAACAGGCTTCCTGCGCCTCTCCATCCTGTCCACACATACAATCTATCTTTTCCACCACACGTGCATTTCCACAGCTGTCAAACCAAATTATTTTCAGACGGCGGCAGGAACGGGTGACACCAATATGTATTTTGGAGTTTTAGAGTGGGGGGGGGGGGGGGGGTGAAAATAGCTCTCAATGTATGTACGCATTTATTTTTACATCGCCACAAATAAATAAGAGGTCACGCGAGCACAGCGAGGGAGAGGGCAACATGACATGGTGAACTAATTATCCCAGCCCACATAGCACTTGCATTAACCCAATTTTGGGGAAAAAAAACAGTTCAGGGTTACAGAAACAGCAGAATTGTGCACAGTAAATGGAGACTTAAACTAAGAGACTGGGCCTGGTGTGATTTTAAATAGCTGTTTTTACAGCTATTTTTTACTGAGTAGAGGTGTGTGCTGCACAGAAAAACTGCATCTGCCGGCGCTGGGATCTGCTGGTCATTGTAGTACACCTTGTAAAGACTAAAATCTTCAGTGAGGGTTTTTTTTATTTTTTAGCCCATGTCACTGCATTGGGGACTTTGGGGTACACAGTGCCTCAGTGTTTAATAAAGTCAATCTTTTCACCTGCCAAGGAATTTAGGGGGAGGGGCAGCTCTGTTTTAAGTGTGCAGGCCCTGTCTTTCTCTAAGTTGGGGTCCACGGTGCCTCTTTGTTAAATACAGTTTAAGTAAAACAAGGGGAGCAGCTCTGTTTTAAATGTGCAGGCCCCTTATCTCTCTAAGTTGGGGTCCACGGTGCCTCTTTGTTAATGCGGACCAACAGTCAAAAATGACTTGAACCAGACCATCACAACAAGCAGGGCTCATTTGCATCTCTCCCCAGGGCAAATTAGATTGCTGCACATAAAATTCATTTACCTTTTCTAACTCCTGCTGTAGCAAATTTTAGAAACAAAATGGCGTCTCATGCATTTGCAGGCCACGTGCAAACAGGAAGTTCTGCTGGGCTTCCTGTTACTGTGCATTGTCAGTTATGTCCGTTGAAACCAGACAGCAGCATGGCTTAGATGCTGGGAGGTGAAGCTCCAAAATGGCAGCTACCTTTCTTTTCCAACTGTGCCAGGCTGTCGGCCTGGTTTAAATACAGCTAAAAAAAACAAGGGGGCAGCTCTGTTTAAGTGTGCATGCACCGTCTTTCTCTAAGTTGGGGTCCATGATGCCTCTTTGTTAAACAGAGTTTAAAAAAGAAAAACAATCTTTTTCACCTGCCAAGTTATATTTTAGGTAACATCTATCTGTTTTTGGAAATACTAAGTAAACTGTATGGGAAAGGAAGGGGTAGGAAAGGACAGAGTAGAGGAAAAGACATCCCGGCAATTCCCTCTGCCACTAAGGATAAGGATATTGTTGGCAGTACCAACACGGGGGTCAGCAGCCATGTGCCCAGGCCAGTAAAAGTAGAACCAGCCTTTGCCCAGACCCAACCATAGTAGTGTCAACATCCATTTGCCCAGGCCCTCACTGCTAGTAGTAGCAGCAGCAGTAATGTATGTGGTAGTAGTAGCAGCATCAGCAAGCCATTTCCTCCAGTGGGGGTGTTATTTTGGACAATGCATCCAATGTGGACTGGTTGACTCGCTCAACTCAGGAGAAAGACAATGGATGCAATGACTTTGAGCCAGGTTTCAGTGGATTTTTCCTCCACTACAGATACACGTCACAGTAAAAGAAGCCTTTCTCTACCATCATCTGTCTCTTTAATGCCCCCTCCTAGTAGAGAGCCAGCTTTTCTCAGCAGTCTCATTGCTATGACTTTGTTTGACGACAGTCAGCCTTTGAAGTGTGTTGCGGAGGTGGTAGAGGTGGAAGCGGTGTCAGAGATGCATAGCTGTGGCAGTGGGGGTGGTGGTAGACATAGACATACTGGCAGTTATGAAGGTGCGTGTGGTGTGGGGAGTCAGGTAGACCATGTAGAAATATTAGAACATGGAAGTGGCAGGGGATCAGGAGGAGGAGTATGATGATGTAGTTTTGGACAGCACCTGGCAACGACTCAGGAGACACTGATGCTGCGACACTGATGCTGCTTTTGCAGACTCCAGAGGAGGAGCAAAGTCTGGCGATGGTGTTGGAAAGGCTAGCTCTGTACAGTACTCTGCCATGTGGCAATTCTTTTGTACCTTCCCAGAGGAACAAAACCTGGCACAGTGCCAGATCTGCAAGCTGAAAGTTAGCTGTGGTCAGGGAACAAATCTAGGATCTTTGGCTCTACTAGGCACTTGGAGTGGCATCACAAGGCTGCCTGGGACTTCAAAATGCCTTGCAAATGCTCCATCCAAAACCTTACTGCTCTTGGTGATGCTGCTGATGATGGTGCAGCTCCTATATCCTGTCATCTGTCTAGTAGCCAGGCCTCATCCACAGACAGTACATTCTCAGTCTGGTCATTGTCATCTAGTGCTCCTCCTCCATCCCGTCTGTTATTCATAATGGAATCTATATCCGTCAGACAACAATATGCACCCAGTCATCTGATTATCGTGCGGCTGAACTCGCACCTGGCCAAGTTGTTGGTGGTGCAGTCCCTGCCATACCACCTAGTTGAGTCCACCGCCTTTAGGCAACTAATGGGATGCACCCAGCCCAGGTGGCATGTCCCCAGTTGCCATTTCTTCTCCAACAAGGTCAGCCCTACCTTGCACAGTTATGTGGAAGAGAGTGGGGCTGTCTATGCAACTGTCAGTGTGTATGCAACAGTAGATACTTGCCAAGGGCAATACATGTGTTTCACAGCCCCAATGGGTCAACCTTGTGCAGCACAATGCTCCAACGCAACAAGGTCAGGCATTAGTAGCACCTCCGTGTTTGTGCCAATATGCTTCATCTTTGAATACCAGGCACCTATCCTCCTCCTCAACATACGGGAGACAGCAGGGCATAGCCTACACTCCTCCTTCATCCTTTCAGCACTGCAAGGTACAGCACTGCCATGCCGTATTACACATGCTGAGCCTTGGTGAGAAAAGCCACACTGCCGGGGAGTTTCTGCCGTGCATGCATGAGGAAATCTCCCGCTGGCTGTCTCCACGTAACCTTAGATTGGACAATGTGGTTGCAGATAACATGACAAACGTGGCTGCTCTGTGTCTAGATCACAGGATACATGCCACATGCTTGTTGCACATGATCAATCTGGTCATCAAATGCTTCTTAAAAACATATATCGGTCTGGCGGATGTTCTAGCCATGTCCAGGAGTGTATGTGTTTGCTAAAGCCGATCGTAGGCCTTCAAACATGCTCTCCTAGACTTGCAGCGCTTAATCTGTGATGTCCCCACACGCTGGAATTCCATCATACAGATGCTGGACCGCCTCTACCACCAGCGCAATGTGGTGAATGATTTCTTCATGCGGCAAAAGATCAGTTTTTCCAGCTAGTATGATTTCCAGCTCCGGCATTGGCAGATGATCAGACACGTGTCGCGTGCTGAGGCATTTTGAAGAGGTGAGAAGATTTGTCAGCAGGGACATTTTGGAGCAAACACTGATGGCCATGATTCAGCAAGGGACGGAGGAAGGATCCTATCTGTCTCCTGGTGCTTTGGATCTACAAGATGAAGAGGTGGAGGAGGGTGAGGTGGAAAAAATCAGGCCCCAGGAGGTGAATTTGGAGATGGAAACAACCAACTTATCACAGGAAGGGATAGGGGAGGAGGCACATGATGATGACGATGATGATGACGGCCATCATGATGGTGGTGGTGGTGACAATGATCGATGACGATGATGATGATCAAACGTGGCAATATGGAGCAGAGCTGGAACCAACCGGGCCCTTGGAAATGCTGGGGAGGATGGCGAGCTGTATGCTCGGGTGCTTGCGTGCTGACAGACGCATTGTTAGCATGAAGCAAAAAGAGAAGTACTGGATCGCTACACTTTTAGACCCTTGTATAAAGCCAAAATGGGGGAATTATTTACACCTTCCGATAGGAAGGCAAAAATTGCTTATTATCAAGAAAGGGCATGCAGCCAGTTAGCCATGGCTTTCAAATGGCAGACACCTTCCGCAAGTATGTCTGACCAGGTGACCACTCTTGGCTCCCCGCCGAGTCAGTGCGCTGCCTCTCCAACAGGCAAAGGCAGCAGCAGTGTGTAACTCACTCTTGAGAATATGATTTACAAGTTTTTAGATCCCATAAGCCCATCTGAAACACATCATCATGGAAGGGATGTTCATCACCAGCAACACCACTTGACAGCCAGGGGAACGCCTACCTTGACTGTGCCCTTTCTCTAGGAGATACATTGAGCAGACAACCTGTAGCTTTAAAGTGCTACAGTAGGCAAAGGTAATGGTTACACCATTGTGTTGAGCTACATTTGGCTCTGACGTAAACTGTTTTCTGTTTTTGAATAGAAGAAGAAAAAGCCGAAATACCAAGGTTTGCAGTTTCACCCTTGATTCCTCTTCTGAAGAAGTGGGAGTGGCCCTTGGATACTGTACAATAATTCACAGAACATAAGACACCCTGGCTGTGCTTCTCTCCTCTCCCCCTGTTGCTAGGTGACATTGGCACTGCTGAGCAGATTAAAGGGATAGGATGTAAGGGGGGAATGTCATAGGCTAAACCTGTAAACCCTGATATCTCAGCTATTTCTTCTTCAATTTAAAATTGGAAAACAGTTGAGGACTGTGCCAAATGTGGTAGCATTTTCATTTACAACCCCTGATCTGAGAAATCTGTGCGAAGGTCCACTAAAACGGACTTAAACTCTCTCAATCAGCATGCTCGATTTCACTAGGCTACCTTCAGCCAAGCAGAGCTGAGTGCGCCGCTGGCCACTTCCCCCATTTGGCTTCTAGCTGTGTGCCCCTGCTGCCCGTTCAGAGTGCCTGCTTGGCTAGAGGTGAGCAGGGATACGGGCGTGGTGCCCAGATGTGGCGAGGGCTTCGGGATCAGGTGAGTGGATCTGGATCCGGAGGGGGGGGTTTACACAGTGGGGTATCCCAAATCAGAATGTTCCAAGGAGTGGAAGCCAGACAGCCCTGGAGTCTTTTAGACTTTGGGGCCTCCGAAGTTCCTCTTTAAGTGTCAGGTTGATGCCCACCAGTAGATGGAGCGCCGCCATCCAAGGGGTAACATTATCTGACCACTATCAGAGGGACCATGCCTGCCAGAAGCGGTGCCAGTTTTTTCCTCCTGCCCTCCACAGCTGCAGCTAATCTGCCTCGAAAGGGCAACACCTAAATCTTCTGTAGCCAGCCTCCACTAATGTAATCCGCGGTAACCCTCACACTCCCATCCTCCCAGTATTTCTAATACGAATGAACATCCACTGGAAATCTCAGTAAAATGCCTGAAATTAAGGGCACATACTCACCTGCTGTCCATGTGATCACCCTTGAATAATGGACACAATGTACATCCTGCTAGCATACCTGATTGTTCACTGCAGTTACTATCAGAGTGAGTAAAATTGCCTGATGTTAAGCATTTCCCTGGTTTAAAGAGGACAGACACCTTATTTGTGTGTCCTGGGGACAAACTCTGCCCCCTCCTCATGTGTCCTATGGTGCAGCTGCTCTCCCATACTGGTATGTGCCATGCTAGGCCTCTTTCTTAGCAGCAGGCAGTGTCTGTTACCATGAATGAGCCCAACATGTCTTATGGTTTGCAGCACAAATATTGGCCCTGGCTCATCTGCAGAAAACAGGCTGAGATGAAAGCACCCGCCCAGTGGCCTTGGTGCTCAGGTCGATCGCCCAAGCAGCCCTCCTCTAGAAACAGCCCTGGCACTAATACTGGTCACTGGAAATGAAAATGGCACCAGGGGCGTACATACCATAGGGGCAGTGCAGACACGTGCCCCTGGGCCCATGGAACAAGGGGGGTGGGGCACGCTGCCTCCATCGCCCCTGCGGTATGTACCGCCCCCTAGCAATACTTACCAGCCATGCTAGGGAAGGACGAGGGGACCAAGAACAGACCAAATGCGGCCTCCCACCCACACTGCAAGTTAACTATAGTAAACCCAAGCCCTGATAATATCAACTGATATTACAAAAACATTTATTTTTATTGTATGTACTTTATACTTACTTGACATAATTAAACCTGAATACAAATCTGAAAAAGAACATAATTAATTGCAAATGTACCCAATGCCAATAAAGCTATGATTATATCAATGTGAGAACAATCCAAATCCATAAACACACCCCAAAAAAACCCAAATCCATAAACACACCCCCAAAAAATATGTCCTATATATATGTGAGTAAACAAAATGTATCATATACAAATTTCCATACCACACTGAGAGGGTTTAAAACAGAAAGATAAAAAAAGTCTAAACTGCAATTGCAATTGCAGTTAACAGGGTTGGGAGTGCACAGGCACTGTGACTGGTTATTATTTTCACTTTACAATCCAGCGCCAGAGCACCAGGTATTACCTTTTGCTCACTGTCGCTTTCCCATACATTTCAATGGCCGTTCATTTGCTTGTGTGTAAACAGTGTGTTTGACCATTTTTTTTTGCTCAAATCATTGTGTGACCTCTTCTGGCTGCAAACACTTATAGAAACTTTTTTGACTTTTTATATTTTTATGCAGAATTGTCATTACAGGTCTGGCATTAAAGTGTTAACGTCACGTCATGTTACAACAATGTCATTCCACGTGTTTTCGCTTTGTTACTGGAGGATATGTGTTCAAAAACAGACTTTAATTACACAGCGTCTGACGCTCTATGCTATAGCGACCAGATCCAGAGCGCCAATGCTCTGTGTGTGTCCTGTATGTAAGTATGGTGTGGAGCGCTGAGAGTCGGTCGCACTGAGCTGCGGCTACCTCTCGCTGACTGCAGCGCTGTACTGGTGTCAGAGCGCCCAACATAAATCACATTCATCAATGCCGGCCAGGTTACTACAGCGACTGAGGCACTCTGTTACAGCGCCCGATACCCACTTACAGCATCTACTAGTAGTCACTCTAGGCACCGCTATACAGGCGCTCATCTGCCGATACCTGGACAATTCTGCAAAAAATATTATTAATCAAAACAGTTTTCAAAAATGTCATTTTCTAGGCCAGGATACATGTCAGAAAGATTTGAGATTTTATTTAAAAAAAAAAAAATTGGGATCAGGAAAGAGATTTAAGGATCGTCCATTGAAATGTATGGGAGAGCGCCAAGTAGTGTCATGTAATAAGTGGCACTCTGCAAGGCTGAACGCCGGCGCTGTACGCTGAGCCTGGGATAATAATGAATCGTACGCTACATGGCGTTGTTCTAGTCGCTTACCAGATTTGGCTTCATAAATGTGGAATTGCGTGCCTTCTCCGGCGTTCACCTGCCGCTACCTGCCGCTTACAAGGCACTACATGGCGCTAGAGCTTCATTAATAAGACCCTAAGGCTCTGTTCACACTTCTACATTGCATTAAGAGCATGCATTTTGTAAGTGTGCCAGAGGGGCATTGTATCAAAACAAATGCCGCGCTTCTGATGCGTTGGCAATTTGCTTGCGTTGTGTTTTTGAAAAGAAAAATATTTTTGTACAATAACTAAATGGTAAAATCTACTGCGTTATACCTGCATTGCCATAGACTTCTATTGGCCTGCGCTGTTACTACATTGCGCTGAAAAAGGTGTATTTTTTGATACATTGTGTAACGCAGTGCAGATGTGTGAAGATGCAATAAAATCTTACAAAACAACAAGATACCACACGCTATGATGCAGATTTATATGACTGGCATACACATATACAGTGGTTAAGGTTTAGGCAGACTTAAGAGCATTACCTGACCAGCAACTGATACATTTACCCTCCTGACCCAAAAGTAGATCATCAAGCTGGCAGCCTCGGCCTACTTTCTCCTCCTAGAGCCTTTTTCCTCCAGCTCTCTTTAGGGCCCCCCTTTCCTAAGGCCTCCCTCCTCCTAAGGCCATCTCTCTGTCAGTTATACCCCGATCTTCCTTTGATGTCCAGCCTTGCTCTGCCAGTTTCACCAGCCTGGAAACCCGCTTTGCAGAGAAACGTTTTTTTTTCCGTTTTTTCTAATTATGGTTTTGGTTTTAGGAATTTTTATAACTTTATAGACTGGCTGTTTGTTTATGGTTTTGGGTGGAATACCTTTTGTTGATGAAAACCTGCTTTTATTATGGTGGGAAAGGAATGAGGACTGAGAGTCTCTGGGCTTGTGAGGGACATTCGCCTGCCTTAATGATCTGACTTGTTTGACTGGTCAAATGCAACTAATTATACAAATACATTAAAACATTACATAATATTTTAACAATATTAATTTTCCATAAAGGCCCCTTTGTTTACAGGCCCAAGATGCTTAAACTGGACCTTCACCATGATTTATTGAAAAGCTCAAACCCTTAAAAAACAATTCCTCTGCATCTAAAATTAATATATTTTAATTTTTTAGTTACTTACTTATTATTTTTTCCCCCACTGGGCTGCAACTCTGTTCAGAACTCTAGGATACGGGCGCCGCCATCTTGACTCAGAAGCATCACAGAAGCATCACACTTACTGAGCATAGTGAGATAAAATACAGGGGGGCGGGTTATAGCTGTGCTTTGCACAGACAGAGCCGAGCTGGGGTCAGGAAAAGGTCAGCAATCCCAGAATGCAGAGCAGCACAGTCAGAAGGCACTTCCTGTTTGCAGGCTGCCTGACGTTCCATGAGCCGTCATCTTGGATGTTTAAAGGCTCATAACATGCAGTAGATGTAGGTAGGATGATTTTTAATGTGAGCAATCTGTATGTACAGGGTGTGGGAAACATTTAAGATATGCTCTTATTCAGGATGAAGGTCCGCTTTAAGTCCGACCCTGCCCTGGTCATATCCCAACTGGACTACTTCTTTGCAAATTACCGACTAACAGAATGGCAATGCCGCTCACCTCATCCACCTCTCCTCTTGCTCATCCAGCTCTGCCCCCCTCTTTCAGTCCCTCAGGATGACAGTCCCACAGTGAATGCTGTTTAAAACTCTAACGCTTACCTACAAGGCTCTCTTCAATCAGGCCCCTCCGTATAGCTCATCTCTAATCCAACAATATCAACCTAGATGCAGCCTCTGCTCTGCTGCCGACCTTCTCCTGTCCTCCACCCTGGTCACCTCCTCTCACATTTGCCTCTAGGACTTCTCATAGGCCACTCCAATTTTCTGGAATGCCCTTCTCCGCCCAATCTGTCCCAATGCTCCAAGCTGTGAAAAGCACCCTAAAAATCCACCTCAAGACAAGCATACATTCTGGCTTAAGCAATTCTCTAAAGGGCACATGCCATAACGCTCAGTACTGACCTTTAGACCAGGGGTTGTCAAACTCATTTTCATCAAAGGCCACTTGGTTTCCTTTAATAGGTTGTTTAACACAAAACAAAATGCACAAGGTCAGAATATCCACAGAATTATTTTAGTATTAATAAAAGGTTGTAGCACACTGTTAAGTAATTTAGAAAAGAAATAAAGTTCGGTAAAGAAAGGGGTTCAAAAGGTCCCAAAATGCGTCCACTCACTGCGCATCACACATACCATAGACTTCTAAGAATGGGAAGAAATGAACACCCATAATAACTGCTATGCAAGAGAAATAGTGATTTAATACTGTGACACGAAAGGACAGCACATTAACATTGTGTAAATACAGACACAAAAATATATACAGTAGAATGAACGCTAGGTGGCTCTGTGTCCCTGATCACAGAGCTCTGGTGTAGCCTATAATAAATGCATAACACAAGAAGAAAAAAGTCAAAAAATGCAGTCATATGCTGTAAAGGCAACCTTTAAAACAGCCAGAGAAATCCATTCCTCAATAGCATGTAATAGAAACAAAAAGCATAATGTAAGGCTTACAGGCAGGATACACCAATCTCCCAAAGGAAGCACCACTACAAACAACAGTATATATTAATGATTTTATTAGTACAAAAAAACCAAAGAATTAAAATACATACACCACAAGACAAATTTAAAAACAACCAGTATGGCCAAATGTATCTATATCAATGTGTACGGCCCCTAAGGGCCTCTTAAATAACTGCCCTATGGGTGAATAATATTAATTATCCTAGAATAGTCATAACCCATCCTTTTTGTGCCGGCACAAAAAATCCTAACCACATGTAAATATATGTGCAAATTTCATAAAACCAATACTACAAAAATAATAATATATATGGCAAAAATATGTGCAAAAAAATACAATAAACAAAAATATCAATATATAAAGTGCAAATGCATGAAAAACACATAAACCTAGAACACTACCTAATATTGCACAGGGAAACCCATACCAATAAGACTTTAAAGTGCAGGCAATAACAATGTATGATATAAATGCAAGTGCCAGCAGAAAGAAAATAAATGGTTAAATCTCACGTCATAAGATAACATCCAGGGCAACAGTCAGGCCAACCTCAATGACAAATGTCTGCGCACGCAGCCCCCATGCTGCTTCAAGGACAAGTAAGTATTACAGGCAGGATACCAGGGAGACAACAACAGGTAAACTCAACGTTTCGGCTGACACCTTTGTCAAGAGATGCAGTACCAGTAGTCCGGCTAAAGGATCCTTATATAGTTCTTAGAAGTCCACAAAATTATATTACCCAGAATAGATGCAGCATTATTTTGCCCAGGGGGGCCACAGAATTATTTTGCCAGGACAGCCGCAGAAATATTTTGCACAGGAAAGATGCAAATGCTAAATGATTTTGCCCAGGACAGATGCAGAATTATTTTGTCCAGGACACCCCACAAACTTTTTTTTAGGTGGGAGATAGTTGCACAGAGATGCAGAACAGTTGCAGACACTACTCCCTTCTTCCCCAGAATGTTACAAAGGCATTCACCAGCCGCTTTTATAGGCACCAAATCACTCTGCGCCTCCACACACAGCAACAATGATGTGCTGCCAGGGTCAGAAGCCTTGGATTGACCTGGCCGGATAGAGGTGATGCCACCCAGAAGCCACCATCTGGCACCTGTCAGGGGGCCACATAAAAAAGGTTGGAGGGTTCCCCTGAGCCATGAGACACATATGCTTTAGACCAGAGGTTCCCAACTATTTTTTCATCAAGTACCACTTTTCATTTTCTGATTAAATCAAGTACCACATGGTTGGTGCATGTGCATTTTCAGTCACCTAAAACCATAATCAACACATACAAAACTACAAAAGCCATTTGAAGTGATTGAATCACACAAGAAATGGAACAGTTTATGGTGCTTGAATGAAGTACAGATGGCAGCTACTAGTACTAGTATCTGGTACCAGTATCATCTGTTGGGAACCCCTGCTTTAGACTGTAAGCTCTCAAGGGCAGGGCTCTCTCTTCTATTGTATCTTGTATTCAGAATATTCATTGTGAACACTGTATTTGTAATAGTCTATGTACTGTCTGCAATCAATACATTCAATTTAAACAATACATCATAATGTACTGTAATCAATACATTGTACGGCAGTACAGAAGATGATGGCCCTTTATAAATAAATAATACACTTGTAGTGATTTTTTGAGGGCTGTAACCTGATTTTTAGCCTCTAGATGGTGCTGTAGCTCTGTAAAAGGATGGCACTGCTTTACTGTCAGTAATTTACTGGCAGGTGATCATCCAATGTAGATAAAAGAGACTTGGAGAGGTAGAAGAGGCTATATAAGTTGGGGCTCCCCCTTAGGTTGTATTCTTTGTGGAAATACAGAAATCCAAAATGAAACACAGACGTACCAAGAATGGCACTTATATAAACCAGGCTTTTCTGGAGAGTGTAAAGCAATGGTACATCTTTTGGCACCAGCCAATCAGATGTTAGTCCAAAGTTGTTCTGATATTTTTCATTATATGCAGAGCTAGTGGGGTTGTGATCTCAGCTTATTTAGAGGATGTCGTGTTGAGAAAATAGCACCCAACTACCCCCTTCAGGCCCAGAATTTCTGCCTGTCCCTTTGATCTGCCTATACAACCCTTATGCAAGCCACCCACTACTAGATTTTAAAGAGGAGCAACCACCTCCCTAGAGTGTACCTATACCTTTAGCCCAGGTGAATAATTGCCCCAGGCATTAATGATTTGCTGGCGCGAGCACGGCCCGCAGAGGTGGCAGGGTATACGGCCTGTGGTGCGCACTCAATACAGCTTTTCCTGCCAGTTCAAGCTCGGAGAAGAATGATCTGAATAGAATGCAGCCACTGATTGTCTGAGCCGCCCTTGCATGCACCTTAGGAATGAAAGATCCATATACAATCAGATCTCTTCATTCCTGACAGTTTCACCAATCCAATGTATTGGATCAATGACTGATCTATCTATAGCAATCTACTGAAAGAAGACCGAGCTGGGTCCCCATCTACTACTAGCGTTTGATAAGAGATTGTTCAGTGTGTGTCCAGTAAAGGGCTTATCTTTAGGACCTGTTACCGAACACACACAACCCTGCCCATACACAGACTATACATACATACATTTATAAAAAACAACAACTATATATATATACACACACACACACACACACACACACACACACACACACACACACACACAGTTTGGCTTTCTGGCACCCGGGGCAAACATTGGAAATGGCGCCCCCACCTGTGCTCAGGCCCCCCTTTGGCGCCCCCTGACCTGTTGCCCCCGGGGCATATGCCCCCCCTGCTCCCCCCTAGCTACACTTCTGTATATATATATATATATATAGTCTTGAAAAATGTATCTATTTTACTACAGATTTTATGTGATTGAGCAACACGATGTAGCAAGTATATGCGAATTGTAAAGAAAATTATACATGCTTTTCCAAGTTTTAAAAAAAAATAAACTAAAATGTGTGGTGAGTATATGTATTTAGCCCCAGTACACAGAAATCATCCTAAATGAAATCCAGTGTGACTAATTCCCTTTAGGTGTCACCTAATGAATAAATTAAACCTGCCTGTGTGGTATTAATTCTCAGTAAACAAACTAGTGAACAAACAGCATCAAGGAAAACACCAGACAGCTCAGAGGTAACATTTTGGCGAAGTGTGTTGCAGGGTTAGGTTATAAAAAATAGAACAAGCTCAGAACATCTCACAGAGCACAGTTCAATCCATCATGCTTAAATGTAAGGAGTA
Organism: Gastrophryne carolinensis; assembly: GCA_027917425.1. NCBI lineage: Eukaryota > Metazoa > Chordata > Amphibia > Anura > Microhylidae > Gastrophryne > Gastrophryne carolinensis. The sequence continues at coordinate 169,907,897 of CM051243.1, forward strand.
TTGCAGTTCCACAACCTATGAAGACATGGCGCCAAAAGGGTTCCAGGGCCAGGGTCCACAGCAGCCCAGGTGGGAGATTCTGTCCATAGGACAACTATTAGTTGTGTACTGCACAAATCTGACCTGATGGAAAAGTGACAAGAGGTAAGCCATTCTTGAAAGCAAGACATATGAGGTCCAGCTGGCAGTTTGCCTCAAGCTATGCAGGGGATACAGCAGGAATGTAGAAGATGGTGTCCTGGTCAGATGAAACCAAAGATTACTTTTTGGCCTAAATGTCAATCCCAACTGCTATGTGTGGAGGAAAGCTAACACTGCAATCACTGAAAACACACAATCCACACTGTGACACATGGTGGTAGCAGCATCAGCTGAGGCTAAGCCTTTCTTCAGCAGGGATAGGGAAGCTGCTCAGAGTTGGTGGGAAGATGGATGGAGTTACATACAGGGCAATCCTTGAGGAAAACCTGTTAGATGCTGCAAAAGACTTGAGACTGAACTGTAGGTTCAGCTTCCAGCGGGACACCGAACCTAAACATGCAGCCAATGCTAAAATGTAATGTTTATTCAAAGCATGTTTATGTGTTTGAATGGCCCAGTCAAACGTCCAGACCTAAATCTGTGGCATGACTTGAATATTTCATCTGGGGGAGGGGGGTTGATCCATTAATTCTATGTATAGAATTTACCTAGGGTCTAGGTGTGACATCCTATGTCCAAATATATGTCATGATTCCCCCTCTGCCTCATCCCCAGCATTTCTACAGACATCCTATAACTAAATAAACAGAGTTCTTCAAAGACTTCCTAGACACAGGGGCAATAAATCCTTATCTAGAGACAGAAAACCCCACTGATAAGGAAAAGGGGGGGGGGGGGAGCAACTTGGAATAAAAAGTAACCAAAAGTGGTGACTACAAATAATTTGCTCCTAGGCTAATAAAATATCAGCCTGGTCCCAGCACCCACCCAGGGGGATGGCATCTGTCTCCCAGCCCCTTGGAATTTAGGATAAATCCAGGGGGAGAAATGGTTTTCTTTGTCACATACAGATGGTCCGATCTTTGATCGTGGTGTGTCCGACCCACTGCTCCTCTAGCCCCCGGAAGCTGAAGACATTGTATCTTTATGAAGTATAGGATTTTCAGTGTTTTCGCCCCTTTTATTTTCTAACTGTTTTTCTGCACATTTGTACATTGTGTTTTTTTGTTTATTATTTGTATTTATGTCTTCTTTTTTTTAATTAAAATTTTAACATTTCCACTTTGCACGGGCCTACCTTTTTGGCAATTAGAAATCCTCTAACCTGGTTTACTTGGAGCTCTAAAAACTACCCCGGTTTCTGAAGATTGTATGACCGCTCGTAAATGTGTATTAACCCATAGACTAGACTGTAAGATTGATTGTAACTAATCCATTGTATGATTGGGAAAGAGTAACTAATCATATAGTGTTACAAGGTTGAATGACTCACAATTAACTTGGAGTGCTGCATGGTGACTGTGTGTGAACCAGCAGATTGCAAGCTGATTGTATGTGATCGTTCCACAGCAGAACTGATCAGACTCTCCACAGGATAAGTGTGGGACAGAATCAGTGTGGATTGCCTGTGTCCTGATGTATGTGGAGAGGGGTGTGTTGGTGTGTGGTTTCTCGATTACTCACCAGCAGAGTTTGATCGGATGGTGATTGAGGAGGGTTCCACCAGCCCGATTTAATCGTTTAAAGTGTATTGGCAGTGGTGGTGGCAGCTTGTTGTAATTGGTGTGTGGGTGTTTCTGTTGTGATTGCTCTCTGTGCTGGAAGCAGCGCACACAAACCCATTCGTGAATGGCCGGCGCGGGCGCGCATACTGTTAGAGGGAAGCGCAAGATGCGCCCGCCAGCGTGCTCGGAGCCGCTGAGCTATGATGGTGCTTAGACGCGTAGCTCAGCGTCTCCGAGCACGCTGATTGGACGAGCGGCCGTGCATGCGCCGTAGGAGCGGGGTGAGGTGAGTTTTATTAGGAGATCTGGGGGGTTTCACGCAGCGGGCACCGGAACTATACCCAGGATAGCCAAAATCCTGGGTGTTGGTGCACTTTAAAGCTTCAGGTCAGGAAAGGTTAGTTTCTTGGTAGTTGCTGCGTCAGCTGCAACTAAACGTCCTTGCCAGTGACAAGTCTGTTGAACCCATTTGTCTTCCAGCAATCACATGGTGTGTGGGAGTGTGGGGATGGTGAGTTTCTTTGCCGGAGTGCAGGCATTGCGAGGGAGAGAAATAGCGAAATGTGCCACCCCTCTGCCCACAGTGACAGCGATGACTTCCTGCCCAATCTCCACAGGCAGGAAATTAAGTTGATCCTCCCACATTAATGATAATTAACTGGCTCTAAGCTCCCTCTGGAGTTGGGTTTGTAAAGTGCTGCACATAATATGTTTTCATATACTATTCTCTTTCAGGATTCATCCCCCAAATCCAAGAATTGGAGGCCAAAGCAGCCTGCTCCAGACCACACCCGTTTTAATCTGGCAGTGAATCATTAGGTAACCTGAAGTATACAGGTCAGCTGCTGATTGGCCTGTATGGCTACCTCTTGGGATGTAGGAATGATTCTGGCTTAAAAGGAAAAAACTCATATCCTTCTAACTACAGCACTATGCCCAATGTAGATAGAAACTCACCTAATCCCTCCCTGGAGACTAAGCACTGTAGTTCTAATTACATGGTTTGCAGAACTTTGGGAATAACCCAATCACTGTATCTGAAAGGCAGTTTTTCTTTTAATTTAAACTTGTTAAAGGAGCGCCTTTTATCGAAAAAAATGACCCAATAATACAAGTCTACATAAATATATTTTTTTTTCTCTTAATGTACAATTCTGCTTTTAGAAGGGAGAACTGTTTATACTATACTGTTACCTAATGATGACCTGTCTATGCACCAGCTTGTGCTAGAAGTGATGAATGCTACTGTTCCCCACAGGCTAGCTCAATAGACAGGCATTTAGAATTGGAATAGTATGTTTTAAACCTGTCACCTCTGCATTTTATTACAACAAGCAGTAGGCAACTAAGAGCTTGAAGGATTTGGGGGGGTTGGGGTGTAAAGTAGCACCTCTTCTATCTTATGTGTATATATGGATCTATAATATTAGAGAATGTAATCATGCTGGGGCTTTAATTAAGAGTATATGGTCCCTTAAACTACCACTGTGGCTTACTGAGAAGCTGCAAGCATGTTCTATAAAATGCCTGTCTGTGAGTTGCAGGCCCAAGACCAATGATCTCTATCTGTTACTGCAGGCTTTATCTGGGGTAGTGACCCTGTAGGCAAACCGAATTAGACTTAATGCCATCAGGGGTATAAACATACATTGTGCAAAAGAGCATTACAGAGAAACCCAAAAACCTGATGGTGCTCATTACCATGAAATGTGGAGTACCGCCACACTGTGCTCCTATACCATGTCTACTACATGCTTTCACATACTGGGTGTATCAGAGCAAATGAACAAGCCATTCATCTTTCCCATAGCCCCCTGGGAGGAGGATCACTTATCTTTGCCGCTTTCTATGTGTGTGACCTATTTTCCTGCAGAGATGCAGCCACTTATAAAACAAATGCAGCCAGGCTATGGTGGGAGTCCAGAAAGAGGGGGTGAGAAGTGGCAGGCATTGTTTTAACCCCTTTCATGTTTTAAGGTTAAAAGAAGTCGATTTTAGTCTACTAATTGTAAAACCATTCTTTTGGAGCACATATGGGCATTTGCATATTATAAGTGAGTAGTTCGTATTTTTTCCTGTGTATGCAATATTTTTCTCATTTATACATTTGCTCACCTTTATTTGCATAATCCGGATAATACATTTTTTTAAGAGACTGAACCAACTTGGTAAAATAATAAAACAGTTTAGTCTGAGGCAGCCAAGACTCAAACAAGGAGGGAACTGCATCTTTCAAATGCCCAGAAGATAATTTTTTTTCCGTGACTTCTTAAAGTGGACCAACACCCAGGATTTTGACTATCCTGGGTTTTGGTCCTCTTTGGTGGGGCACCCCGATCGGGGGTGCAAAAAATCAGTAAGAAAAGAAACAGGCCGGGAGGCCAAGAAACCATAGCTTCAGCATGTACTCTCTCAACAAAAACCATAAGGACAACGATCCAATCTAAAAGGTAATCACCATAAACAGGAAAACAAGAGATTCACAGAATTGTATTTTTCACTATATCCAGTCCAGGTCGTCCCAGAAGTGATGACAATTGGGACATCCAAAAGCAGCGTCCATTAGGGCGGGATCCCCAGTGCGGAACAGCATGTAGTTCATTTCACTACCGCCTGAAACACCTTTCGGCCAAAGACAGCATCATCTGAGGCCCTAACGTCAACCTTGCAAAATTTCGTAAGGGTATGAACAGAAGACCAAGTGGCGGCCTTACAAACTTGTTCAACAGATGCCTGGTGCTGAAAAGCCCAGGAAGCACCAATAGCTCTAGTAGAATGAGCTGTAATACGAAAAGGGGGTTCCTTAGGCAAAAAATCAGGTTTAAAGCAAAACACCACCTTATCCTTATGACGCTCAAAGTAAGGAGGCTTCATACAAAGCGCGTCCAGCTCTGACACGATGCACCGAGGTGATTGCTACCAAAAAGACCACCTTTAGGGTCAAAAAATAGACAATGCAGCATCGCACAAGGGCTCAAAGGGAGGACCCTGGAGAGCAGAAAGCACCAAATTCAAGTCCCACACCGGTATTACAGGCTTACACGGTGGCCGTACATGGGTAACACCTTGGAAAAAGGTCTTGATCAGTCTATGATTGGCGAAGGATCTTTGGAAAAAGATAGCCAAGGCCGAGACCTGGCCCTTGAGGGTGCTCAGCATAGAGACCCTAGTCTAAGCCGTGTTGCAAAAACTCCAATATCCTAGAGAATGTGTGACAAGGGGGACTCTTGGATTCACACCAAGCAATGTAGGCATGCCACACTCTGTAATATATCATGGAAGAAGACTTCTTCCGAGCCTAAATCATGGTCTACACGACCGTGGCCGACAGCCCCTTCTCTGTCAGGATTGAGGTTTCAATAGCCAGGCTGTCAAAGCCAGCGTCTATAAATTGGGGTGCTGCAGCGACCCGAGTGAGAAGCCCTTGATCGTTGGGCATGATGTAGAGATTGGCTGACATCTGAACTATGTCCGCGAACCAACTCCGTCTCCGGGAACTCCGCTCAGGGAATCTGCCTCCCGGTTTTCTACCCCGGGAATGTAAACTGCCGAGATGCAGGGAACATTCTCCTCTGCTCAGTCAGAATCTGGGTCACCTCCTTGAGGCCTCGCTTGCTCCGAGTCCCGCCCTGGTGATTGATGTAGGCGAGAGCCGTCTGATTGTCCAAGCGAACCTGGACCGCACGACCCCTTAAATGAGGAGTCAGGTGAAGAAGCACCAACCGGATCGCTCTCAGCTCCAAGAGATTTATGGGCAAGTGGGCCTCCTGCTGCCCCCACTGACCCTGGATCTGCTGCGTTTGCCAAAAACCTCCCCAGGAGGGACTGTCTGGCCAGGGGAGACAGAGAAAACTCCTGTTCCAGTGATTCCTGCATCCGGTCCCAACCGGTCAACAGATTCAATTGAAGAGGTCTCATGTGGAACTGGGCAAAGGGCACTGCCTCGAAGCATGACACCATAAGGCCCACCAGTTTCATCCTCAGACGGATAGATGGTCGCTGACAAGACAGCAAGGCCTGCACCTGCGTCTGGAGGTCCACCACCTTCTGATGTGGCAGGAATACCCTGACCTGAGAGGTGTCCAACATCATGCCCAGAAAAGACCTCAACCTTGAGGGAATGATCGAAGACTTGGGGTAATTGACTACCCATCCGAAATCCTGGAGAGTGGATAACACTGTCCGGGTGTTGCTCTCAGCCTGCTGAAGGGACTAAGCCGCAATCAGTAAATCGTCCAGATAAGGCAGCACGCGAATGCCCTGGTTCCTCAGGATAGCCATGATGCCCGCCAGCACCTTGGTGAAGACAAGGGGGGCTGAGGATATCCCAAATGGAAGTGCCACAAACTGGTAATGCTGATCCTCCAGAGCAAACCTCAGGAACTTCTGATGCCCCTGGAAAATCGGGATGTGCAGATAAGCATCCCTGATGTCCACCGTGGTCACGAAGTCGCCGGGTCGAAGCAAGCTCACTGTGGACCATTAGGTCTCCATGCGGAAATTTCTGACTCTGACAAACCTGTTAAGACCCTTCAGGTCCAGGAAAGGTCTCAGCGTTCCGTCCTTCTTGGGCACTGTGAACAGAAGATTGGAGTAAAAACCTTGACCCTGTTCCTGACTAAGTACAGGACAAATCACACCTAACCGCAGAAGGTGTTGGACGGCTATTCGTAGGCCCTGTGCCTTCAATGGGTTCTGGGATATCCGCGATTGAAGAAATTTTGAGGGCGGCCAAACTGCCAGCTCTATTTTGTAACCGGAGGACACCACCTCCTGAATCCACCGATCTGAGACGTGCTGTCTCCAGATATGGGCAAATAGCAGAAGCCGTCCCCCCACCCGGATGGGTGAGGGCGCCTCCTCATGCCTGAGGGGCCTTTGCAGGGGGCTTGGACTTGGATCCCCAAGAGGGATTGGGTCGGCCGTGGGACCTACCTCGTCCCCAGGAATCTCTACGAGAACCTGAAAGTGAAGAACCTTGAAAGGGCCACGCAGGATTCCGTCGCTGAGGGAGTCTTCCGTCTTTGACCAGGAGGTCCAGACGCTGTGGCCCACGAAGGGGATACTAGTGAGCGACTTTTTCGCCGCAGCATCAGCTGACCATTGCCGCAACCAGAGCGAGCGGCAAAGCGCAACAAGCAGGGCCGAAACCCTGGAACCGAGCCGGACACCATCGTCCATGGCAGAGACAACAAAGGCAATAAACTCCGCGCAAGCCTTGAGGTCGTTATACCCCCTCCGCTCGCTTGCGAGACTTAGCAATATCCACAAGACGTCTCACCTTCTTTCTGATGGCCAGGGAGACAATAGCTGCGGCACACACAGCAGGGCGGAACCAAGCACCCGCAAAGGTAAAGGCATGACAGACCAGCTGATCCATGCGCTTGTCAGCTGGATCACGTAGGGAAGCAGTATCGGGTGAAGGCATGACCGTAGTGTTGCACAGACCCGACACGGGGGCATCCACCTTGGGAGGACGGGACCATAGCCGGACCAGTTCCTCAGGAAAGGGATACCGCCTGTCCAGGCCCTTGGGCACCGACGGTAACTTGTTAGGCCTTTCCCACTCCTTGAAAATCATGTTAGAAAAATGGGCCTGCTCAGGAAAGACTCGTCTCTGTCTCTCAGGCCGAAACAAATCACCCTGCTTCCTCTTAGCCGCTCTAGGAGGGACAATGTGCAGCGTCTCAAAAACTGAAGCCAGCAACTTCTCCGTATCATCAGGGAGCCACGTATCCTCATCCAAGGGAGAACCAGGCCCGCTGTCATAGCTGGCAGAATAATCCACAGTGGAGATGGAGTCCTCATGCAACTCGCCTTCCTCCACGGAGCCCAGACCGCCAAAAAGATCATCATCATTATTTGAGTAAACGGGCTCGATGTGCCGCTTCTTACTCGTGGCCTTCTTAGGAGCCGCACAAGAGATCTGTCTCTCAAGGATGGCCACCCGGTATGCAAATCAACATGGGACCCCCTGCTGGCTTCCCCCTCGCTGGGGGCTGAGTGCAGCAGCGGGGGCTCTGGAGAGGCCGCAGGCAAGGAAGGGCCAGGGACAGATACGCCCGCCCTATCATGCTCCAAAATGACGCTCCTGGCGCAAGTGACACAAACAGCGCTGAGTCTGCCCAGAGGACTGGCACTGCACATTGGGCAGAGCTTCACCCGCCCAGAGGGGGCCCCTAGCTCACTATCCCCAGAGGCCTCCATTATGGTGATTAGCAGACAAAAAATCTCTATGCAGGTTACAAGGCACTAACGGCCCAAACCGCTATAGCCCTCCGATAAATTCCCTCTTTTAGTGTGATCCCTCTTAATAAAAAAAGGGGGAGGAGGGAGGGGGGGGACCGCCAGTGCAGAGACCTTTGAAGGTACTAAGCTGGAGCCCCAGGTCCAGACCGTGTTGAAGAAAATCCAAAATCCAAAAAGCCTAGATCGAAAACACCCTGCAAGGCAAGGCCCTAGCCTCACACCAATCAATATAGGACCTCCAAGTCCTGTAGTAGATGTTAGAGGAAGATCACTTCCTAGTCCTAACAAGTGTCTGAATCACAGCATCAGACAAACCTTCTTTTAAGATGGAGGTTTCAGCAGCCACGCTGTCAAAACCAGCGTTTGTAAATTGGGGTAACAAAGTTGACCTTGAGTGATCAGATCCGGAAACAGGTGCAACCTGTACTGATATACCGCCAGCCGTAAGACGTCCGCGAACCAAACCTGTCTTGCCCACCTTGGGGCCACCAGAATTGCTGGCGCACCCTCTTGAGCCAGCTTGCGCAGCACCTTGCCCACCATGGAGAAGGGGGGAAACAGGTACAGGAACCCCAGATCCCTCCAGGCAAGAGACATGGCGTCCGCTGCCAGGGCCAGAGGATCCTGAGACAGAGACACAAACATTGGGAGCTTGCGATTGTGACGTGAGGCAGAGATCCACCTCCGGAAACCCTCACGTGTGACAGAGGGACCGGAATACCATGTGGATGAGAGACCATTCCCCTCGGCGAGAGGCTCCCCTGCTCAGGGAGTCCGCCTCCGTGTTTTCCACTCCCGGAATGTACACTGCTGAGATGCATGGAACATTGCTCTCCACCCATGCAAGAATCAGAGAAACTTCCCTGAGGGCACTCCTGCTGCGAGTCCCTCCTTGGTGATTGATGTAAGCTACCGCAGTTGAACCGGTATGCCGCGTAGGTGATGCGCCAAGCATGACAGAACCAACCGAATAGCTCTCAGCTCCAAGACATTGATGGGGGTGTGAGCCTCCTGAGGACCCCACAGCCCCTGGAACTGATGCGTCTTCCAAAAACCTCCCCAGCCCGACAGGCTGGCATCCGTGGTAACCGTCTCCCAACAAGGGGTCAGAAAGGATCTGCACCTCATCAGATTGCTTGGTTCCAGCCACCGCTGAAGGAACTGCCGAACCCGGGGAGACATCATGAATGACTGATCCAATGACATCTGTCCCAGGCCAACAATAGATGGAGCTGGAGCGACCTCATGTGGAACTGAGCAAAAGGAACTGCCTCGAAGGAAGCCACCATCAATCCCACCAGTCTCATCCCTAGCCGGATAGAAGGACGAGGATTGGACAGGAGAAGACTTATCAGATCCTGAACCATCTACACCTTGGACTGAGGAAGGAAAACCCTGGTCCGAATGGTATCCAGATTCATGCCCAGAAACGAGATCTCCCTTGAGGTGGAGAGAGAAGACTTGGGATGGTTGATCACCCAGCCGAACTTCTCCAGCGTCGCCACCAACATACCTGGTGTACAGCTCCGCCTGACAGAGAGGATGCCGTAATGAGGAGGACGTCCAAATATGGAACAATGTGAATGCCCTGGGCTCTGAGAAGGGCCATTATGCCCGCCAACACCTTGGTGAACTCCCTTGGTGCCGAAGTCAACCCGAAAGGGTGGACCACAAACTGAAAATGCTGATCTCCCACCACAAACCTGAGAAATCTCTGGTGTGCTGGGTAGATTGGTACATGAAGGTAAGCATCCTTGATGTCTATGGATGTCATGAAATCCCCCTGACGAAGGGAATTGATGACTGAGCGCAGAGTCTCCATGCGGAACTTCTTGGTTCTGATGAACCCGTTGAGAAGCTTCAAATCCAGAATGGGTTTTATGGATCCATCCTTTTTGGGAACCGTGAAGAGGTTGGAATAATAGCCGCGGCCTCTCTCTGAGAAAGGCACCAGGCATATGACATCCATGACTAGAAGATTTTTTACAGCCAACAGCAGCCCCTGCGCAGCCCGGGGATCCGAGGGGACCCGAGACCTTAGGAATCTGGGAGGAACTCCAGTTTGTACCCGGAAGAGACCACTTCCTAGATTCATTTGTCTGTGACCTCCTGGGCCCAGACCAGGAAGAAGTGCCGCAGCCGTCCCCCCACCCACAAGGGTGAGGGCGTCCCCTCATTGCTGAGCTGTCTGGGCACCAGGCTTGGGACCCCAGTTAAGGCCTGGACGAGCGCGTCTTCTGCCTCTGTTCCAGGAATCACCTCTGAAATTAGAGTAGGCAAAGCCTCTGCCTGCTCTGGCACCGCGAAAGGAAGGATTGAAGGAGCCTGCCCCCCGAAAGGGGCGACGCTGCTACTTACGCTGAGGTAACTTTCCACCTTTCACCACTGAATCCAATTTATCTCCGAACAGCCTCATACCCAGGAAGGGTAGCGCTGCGAATGATTTCTTAGCCACAATGTCAGCTGCACACTGGCGTAGCCAGACCTATCGGCGAATAGCCACCAGCATTGCCGAGGTTCTACTACACATAATAATCGCGTCATCCTTAGATAAAACAAAGGTCACAAATAATTTACACCGCTTAAGGGCTGTGAAATCATCACTGGCCGAGTTAAGCTGGGAACCATTCAACAGGCCCCTAACCACAGACCTGGTAGCCACAGTCACGAGCGCCGAGGCACAAACAGGCCGCAAGGCTGACTGGCAAAGGCATGGCATGCCATCTGATCAAAGCGTTTGTCCTCACCATTTTTAAGAGTGGCGGCGTCTGGAGAATGTACAACGGAGGTGTTGGACAATCCCAGAACGGGCGCATCGACCTCGGGAGGGGACGACCAGCGCTTCACCGCGTCCACCGGGAAGAGATACTTCCTATCCCTTCCCTGAGGAACACCGGGGAGCCGGCTAGGCATCTCCCATTCCTAAAGAATCATGCAATCAAAATGATTCTAATTTGGGAACTCCAAGCAGGGCTTAGAAGTCCCAAAAAATTCCCCCTTCTGCAGGGGGTCTCCGCTGTCAGAGAAATATCCAGTACCTCAAATAGATGGGCCAGGATCTTGGGGGTATCCACGGCATCCCCCAGCGCCTGGCCAGTATCAGTATCCAAAAAACTGCTGATCCTCAGCATCAGATTCCTCAAACAATTTCCCCTCCTCGAGTGGGGAATAATCAGACCAGTCAAGGGAATCATAGTCATCAAAATCCAGTACCGGCGTGGCCGGCCTGGGACCCCGACTGCCGCGTAATGGCCTGCTGTGCACTTGAAATACAAATAAACACATTATCCCCCCACAAACCACACACTGCCGGGGTTGCCCCGAAGGGAGCCCGAGCCCGGTATCCTGGGAAGCCTCCATATGGTGATTTTTTTATGGTAGTCGCAATGACCAGTGGAAATTACGCCAGTAAGCTACCCGGGATGCCCCTTAACGTCCATTAGTGGGAGGATTTGTAAAGCCCCTATTTGAGTGAGGGACCTAAGGACCGGGAGAACCCCCTTTTAACTATCAAGGAAGGTAATCCCCCTGGAAGACATAATATAAAAGGGTACCATAAGCAGGAAGTCATTACAGCAATCATACATCCAGATATAATCACAGTCATACAATATATCAGTATAACCTTAAAGTACATGTCAAGGATAACGCATCATACAAGGCACCACAATAGAAATATCATTGTGAATAAAAAAAAAAAAGGCATATAATAGAACAAGCCCCGCAGGGCACTCACAGTTAGGATGCAAGATGGCGTCCGGACACCCAGCAGCATCAGCCAGGCCAGAGGAAGAGAAGGAGGGCGGGCCAGCACGGATTGCGCACCGTGCGTGGCCCCGCCCCCTCCTGCTGGGAAGAGTAACCGCGGTTCCCAAGCCACCTAATGCAGCGCAGGGAAAATGATGGACAGGGCATCCCAAACCAGGATCCCGAACCTGGTATCCGCCATCCCCTTGGAGGGGGTCTCACGGAGGAGCATGGCTCCAAGTTATCACACCACTAAGGTGTATCCTACCTTCACCCGGACCAACAGCCAGGGCTAGGAGGCATTAAACGGAGGAGACAGCCATCTTCTGACTTACTTGCCTTCTGCAGAGACGATTACTGGGGAATGCGTGGGAGGTCCCAGGTATTTATGGACTGGGAGGGGCTCCTTTTTTTCCTGTCATCTCTGCAAAGTTTGCCCTCTACTGGCCATAACCCACGCCATGATTATGGAAGCAGGGTGTGTGACATACTTGGAATAATGGAACGGGTGGGAATAGTCCGACAGGGCCGCAGGCCAATAAGCCCCGCTCACCTGCAAGTAGAGAAAGCCATGTTCTTGTTATCGCAGCGCAGACTGCAGAGGAGATCTGGGGAATTTGTGGGAGTACCCTGGTATATAAGGGGCCAGGAGGAGCCACTTTTTTGCTGTCTCTGCAGTCCAGCGCCATCTTGTGGATGTATAACCCAAACATAAGGAATTATCTTTGGAGCAGGACGTGCTGTATACTTAGAATATATATATTTCCTGGAGCCTCCATGGCGGCATACTAACAGTTAAACTAGCGACTTACTACAAGCTTTCCTTTTCTTTGCCCAATGTGGGCAGTAAATCTGACCGATGGGCACCCCACTGAGAACTGTGCATCAAGCAGAACGTGGGAGGCCAAGCAAGGTGCTGGGGAAGCTCAGGCGGGCAGACGCTTGGTACAAGGTTGTGTTTCCATGTTAGTGGATGGTGGAAACGGCGGCCCAGGAGCAGAGGGGGCAGGGCCGGAGACGATGATGCGCTACCTCGCAGGCAGCGCCGTACCTCGGGCACCATCTTGGATGAGGGCAGAGCTCTCTGAGTGCAGGGCAGTTCCTAGGTCTCCATCTTTGTTGTGGGTGGAGTCAGGTAGGATTGGGCTCATCTGTCTTTGCTGGTCTCTGGTAGGCTAAACACCACCATTTAGGTAGGATTGGGCTCATCTGTCTTTGCTGGTCTCTGGTAGGCTAAACACCACTATTTAGGGAGCATTGTGGAGCAGCTCTTGGGGCTTCCTTTTGCAGTTGTGGCTGGCACTGGAGCACCTGGAGCACTGGTTTCATCCTGTCAGGAAGGCTTATCCTGTTACTGGTCTATGTACTGATGTATTCCCTCTTGCTCCAGGTATGGATGGTGACAGCGCTGCAGCCTAACCCGTTTGTGGAACTTTATAATGATTGTGCCTATCTTTTAGCTCACAGCAGAAGCATCAAAAGTTGTCCAGGCACAGGTCCAGTTCGGAATCCCAGTGCCTGAGAGAGGAAAGTCAGAGATCCAGAAGCATAAGATGCTCAAGGTCCAGTAGAAGCTCTACCAGACACTCAAGGTCTCATCATATATTTTGACACAAAGCGTGCCGCAGCAGGGCTCCCAGTTGCAGAAACTGTAGTGCATCACCCTCACCTGGCAAAAGAATGTGTCAGATGTCTACGGGAGCTGCTGGTAACTGAAGCAGACCTGCTAGAGGCCACAGTTAGAGAAGCCCATAGAGAGGAAGTGGAATCCAGAACCCAAAGCTCACAGCCACCTGGTTCTAATTTGGCCTCCCTGGCCCAGCCGGGTGCAGACATGGGGGTAGAAGCTGACCAAGAAGACTGTCCAAACCAACCAGAGCTAAAAATGTATAGCCCAATTGAATTCCCATCCTCCTTAGGGGCGTGGAGACCTCTCAGATGAGCAGGCATGGAAGTACGAAGGTAAATGCTGTTGGGAAAGTAGGTGGGGTTAAAAAAGACCCCAGGGATGGCCAATTCCATGTTCCCAGGGCAACCTGCTTTGGGATGCCAAAGCTGTAAAATCCCTTGTACCTTCTAGTACACTCACCTCACCAGCCCTGAATTTCCTCTGGCATAATACCTGGGTTAGGTATGCAGGGCAGCAGATCACACTCCATTCAGTCTGACATCATAGTGGCTTAGTAAACTTGAATGGAGCACACGCTACTGATTGGAGAAGTCTTCACTTGCCCCACCACAAAAACAATATAAACCGGATAATGAAAAGGAAATTGTGCACGTGATGGGCCTCTGGAAAAAGCCAAGACCGGGCCTTTAAGGGTGCTGGGCTGCAGGGCAGCATCCAGGCCCTTCTGAGGAAATTCCACCATCCTGAGCAACGAGTACCTCCTACTGGAGAAGCCCTTCAACTCACACCAAGCCACAAAGGCCCTCAAAGTCCTGTAGTAAATTCTGGATGATGACTGCTTTCGTGCAGGAATAAAGGTCCGAATTACTGCTGTGGATAGGCCCTCTCCTTCAGGATGCTTGTGTCAGCAGCCAAGCCGCTAAAGCCAGCACTTGGGGTGCTTCAGAGGACCCTGCTGTAGAAGATCCAGACTCCCACGGGGGCTCCGTTGCTAGGCTTACCAAATTCGCAAACCACACCCTACCAGTGTGGGGCGATCAGGATGATGGGAATCCATTCGCTGTTGACTTATATTAAGACGTGGCCCAGTAGCAGCAGTGGTGGGAACGTGGGCAGCAGGCTGAACCCCAACCTGGGTATGGCCAGTGTGTCGTCCACTACAGCCAGGGGGCCTTGCACACTGGACACAAACTTCTGGAACTTCCGGTTGTACCGAGACCCAATAGGTGCACTTCCAGCACCCCCCACTGATCAAAGAGGGCTTGGAACACACCCTGGTCAAGGGACTGTTCCTCCTGGTCCACCGTCTGCCTGCAGATTCTACACCCCAGGAATGTGGATTGCCGAGATGCATGGAACATGAAGCTCCGACCACCTTATAATGCTACTTGCCTGCCAGCTCCTGTTACCCCTGATGGTTTATGTAGACCACAGCCGTGGAGTTGTCCCCTTGTACCCTGAGGCCTCAGAGCTGGCAATTCCAATGCCTGATGGCCAACAGAACCAACCTCAGTTCCAACACATTGGGAGACAGTGATCCTGCCATCCCAGCATCAGGTGTGGGGTGGTATTCTGGATAACCAGACTCTGGTCAGGATGACCACTGAACCAGTAGGAAGGACCAGCCCACCGCCAGCTTAATCTGGTCTAGCCACCAGTCCATTAAGGTGAAGTCTATACAGTCCTGTTCCATTACGACAGGAGCAGCAGCTGTAGAAGCCTGGCATGGAACTGGGCGTACGGAATCCACTCAGTGTGGATATCATTAGGCTCAGGAGGTGCATGCCCTGTCGGACCGTGGGATGGCCATCTGGATAGAAGAATCCTGAATCACCTCAACTGCAAGAACTGGGGTGTCCAGCCACAGCCTGCCCCATATAGGCTGGGATCTTTGTTTTTCTTGCAGTCTGCTTCTACTGCTGAGGTTAACCCATGCATTGATGGTGGTTGTCCCAGAATGAAGGGACCAAAAATTACCATTGCATGTAGTATCACTTTGAGGGTGTAGAATTGAAGTGGACCAAAACACAGCTGGATCCATTCCCTCCCTGCAGGGCATCCAAAGTCAGGATGCTCCGCTGTGTGAAACCCGTCACCCACTGCACTTACCTGAATCCCACCTCAACAGCACATGCGCGGGCTGCGGCCACATATCACGCTTCTCTAGGAGTGCGTGTGCCCGCATGGGCATGCTCCCTGTTAGAGGGAAGCGTGAGATGCGGCCGACAGCGCGCTGGGAGCTTAAGACGCCCATAGCTTAGCGGCGGCATATGCGCCGTAGTACCGCAGTGAGGCGAGTTGGTTGCGGCAATTGAGGGGGTTTCACACAGTGGGGCACCCCTGATCCGGGTGCCCCAGGGGAGTGGACCAAAACCCAGGATAGTCAAAATCCTGGGTTTTGGTCCACTTTAAGAGCCACCATCCATTAGGATGGGAGCCTCCCATTTATTTCAGCTAGCATTAATATACAGGTTTTAATTCTAAAAAAAAAAAAAAAAAAAAAAAAAAAAGCACTAAACACAGAGTAAGCCATTTTAAAGTGCAGTATAAGCAAAACACAAGTGGTTTCATTTGATTTATTTACAGTAAGATAAAGCAGACAGGGTCTGTAAAACAACCGTATCGCACAGATACAAAAGTCAACATTTGCTGTACACAGCAAACAGTCACGATGATTAAATTAAACTATATACAATCATAATTTAAAAATTCTTTAAAAATGATTTCAATGCTGAAATGTGTTAAAAAAGGTTAGAAACGTCATTAGCAGCAAATAAGTTTGAGAACTTCCATTCACCTGGAAAAGTCATTCCCGTGTAAAAACATTGTAAAAACAATATTCAGATATATAATAATGGTCACTGCTAAACTAAAAAGGCCAAGCTTTATATGCCTGCATGTAGCACATTCCCAATCAGGACTTTATCCTTGAAGGCATGCTCAATGTCCTTTTCCTCTATCTTCAGGGAAACCTAAGGTGGTAAATAAAGAAGCACATTGAGAGATGTTTTACATTAAACAAAAACACCTTAAAAAAAAGGAAGGAGGTGCATAGCAAAGTACAAAGGTTACGTTGATCCAACTGGAGCAACACAAAGGTTCAGTGTGACCCAACCTCCTAACCCTTAAAATGGACCAACACCCACCACTCCCTCCCTGCAGGGCATCCGAAAATGGGATGCCCTGCTGTGAACCCCGGACACCCACAAACCTTACCTTCTCCTCATTCCAATGACGCATGTGCGGGCTGCCTCTCGCGCATCCCTCTAGCAGGGCTAGCTAGTGAATGGCCGGCCTCAGCTTGCCCGGCGGCGAGGTGAGTTTTTGGGGCTTTCTTGGGGGTTTCACATAGCGGGGTGCCCCGCAGAAGTGGACCAACACCCAGGATAGTGAAAATCCTGGGTGTTGGTCCACTTTAAAGAGGGCTGGCACTTATTCTACAGATCTCCTATACAATACACAAAATCAGGAGGGCTCTGGAGAAGCCATATACAAGGTCTTACTTGCATGGAATAGATATGAACTAATATCTCCCATGAGAATCATTACATTAACTCTAATTTAATATAAATATGAGTTTTAATACATCAATAAATATGACTTGTTGAATAGGGCGGGGACAAACCTGAAAACAAATTGTGTAAACCATAAAAACATGTTGGCTAGAGAGGAAGAGGGTCACTTGTACAGCAAAACTTAAAGACTCCTGCCAAGCTTATAGTTTCTTTTCCTGGTAGAAGAAAAATATCGAGGGGTGACAGGTTTGAAGGCATCTGGATTTCTTGATGCAGGGAGTATAAATGACTCACCATGTAGCATATTCATGCTTTTTATCATTGGGCCATTTATTGCAGTCATTTAACATACAAGCGTGATACAGATACAAGGATTAGTTGGGGCATATGCTTCTCCAATAGTTTTAGAAAGACTTAAACATGAGATTGCTTTAATCATACCTTTGTAAGTCGTGCTTCCTTTGCCCTTTTGAGACCGACAATACCCCTTGTTTCCAGAAGCTGACAGAGGGAAAGGCATTCGGATTGTCCCACAGAGGGCATCTGCTGCTTCCTGCAGACTTTACTGTATGCTTCATGAAGCTGTAAAAAAAAAAAAAAAAAAAAAAAAAAAGGAGTTAACGCCAATCCAAAGAGGACATCTAATTAGGACAAAACAACAAATCCAAAATCACAACACTTACCTTCCCCAGAGTAACTTCCTTGATCTTGCTTTGACGAGTCAATAAGAGGAGCGAGCAAACTACGAGTTTCTGTTGTAAGGGGAAGGAATCATCTCCACCACTGCTTGCCATTTTATCCCCATACACATCAGAGATAACACGCGAGATGTGGGGTAGGCTGACCTTCTTTGGTATTGAAGACGTAGCTTCCTTACTTGGAGATGAACCTATAAAAAGGTGGTAAAGAAAGTTAACAAAAAAAAAAAAAATCAGCCATCCCGTGGTCAGATGTACAATATTTGTTTACAATAAAGGCATATATTACACCACATAATTCACTGAACAGAAGTGGCCTCTGGGCACATTGTTTGCCAATACTATGCATATACACTAGTACATTTCCCTTGCCCTGCATTTTAAAATGGTGTCAAGCATAGGGATGCAGCTGCTGACCTCCCAACCCTGTCCCCAATCTACTGGGTATCCACTACACCTTGCGACGGGTGGAAACCATGGGCAACACTACAAGTAAGAACCATTAGAGCCCTGTCAATGGAATAAGCCCCTAATCGTGTTAGAAACGTCTATGCACAAACTTTATAAGACTGACACCATAAACAGCTTGTAACTAGTAAGGTCCCACCCCAAACGACAAGAAAATACACAGGAAATGGTCAGCATTAGCAGCGCTCACATATGAGTGCCATACAGCAAAGATAGGCATCTACTTACATTCAGACAAAGGCTTAAGGACAGTCTGGCTCCTCACATCTGACTCCACAATTTCTACAGCGCGCCTGCAGAAAGAGGTAAATATAGCATGAATAACCTGGGTTAATACAGCTCAAAAGAGCTAGACCAAAAACCAGAGCCTGTCATTAAGGACTACCATAACCATTTTTGGTAAATTAAAACACAAAGCTGGCTGACCAGGTGCATTAAGAATTAGACTGGGAATCAGGCAAAGCAACATTATACAGATTTTTAATTTTCAAAAGTAAAAAACTTTCATCACCTGCAGATATCAAGCGCTTTCCGGGCATCACCAGAGACTGCAGACACCTTCCTGGCACAAAACTGAATGGCAGCATTATCTAGAACCTGGTCCCCAGATACCTTTAAATAAAAACAACAAATTTAGTGACTTTAAAGCTGACAAAAAGACTAAATAAAAAAATTGTTTTTGTAAAGAGGAACATTGGGCGGAAGGTTGAAACCTCCCCAAACCTTACCGGAGTGCCCCTCTCTGGATTCACAATTGGTCAGTATTTACTCACCTCAATATGGATCCATCTTCTGGGTCACAAAGATTCCAGGCAACACCATCTTGCATCCAATCAGGCACCATGTGACCCGATCTCATGCAGTGCTGTGTCCATGAATGGTATTGCAACAGAGCAGGACAAAATCCTGTAAGGCTTTGCAGTGCTGCGAGATCAGCATGGGACATTGAAGAGCACAGCTAAAGCAGTGCCTGACAGTTTGCGACGGCTAAGTGTGTGGCGAATGGGCCCTGAAGCAGCCGGCTGAGGCGACATCCAAAAAGTATGGGCCAGTTTTCTTGGGGGGGGGGGGGTCAGACCCTTATTTCAGGCCCGATCCCCTTTAATATAACTCACAACAACCCCTAAATAATCCATGCATGACTTACTCGTTTCAGTCTCTCTTGCAGAATAGTAGCAATCTGATCCTTCGAGTACGGAGAGAAATTCAGTAGTTGTGGCTTACAATTTGGTCGTGCCTGTAGCCTAGGCAGGATTCTGTCTGTCAAATCCAGAGCATTGGCAATCCCTGAAGGGCCAAAAAAAAAAAAAAAAAATATATAGGTATGAGGGAGAAAAATTTTAGGATGTGCTATTGAGTAGACCATCCACAAAACTCACCAATAAGTACAACTCTTGAGTTAAGGAGCCACGGCCACTCGAAAACTGTGTACAGGACATCCTGCCCTTTACTGTCTAATTGATCCATCTCATCCAGTACAAGAAGGCTGCAAAGAGAAAAGTTGACAGTTTGAATTTACTTAGTGGCCAAGTGGCTCACTTCCTTAAATTGTAACACAATGACACTGGCTGATTCAACACCAGGTGAGAATACCACCACTTAAGAAAACTGCTTCAGGGCCAATTCAGCACCAGGTGAAAATTTACATTATGTTGTTGAATCAGTCCCAGGGTAGACCGTGAATGGCAGTTCTCACTTGTGGCTGAATTGACCAGCGTGTCCGTTGAATTAGTTTAAGTAAAAGTGAATTTTCAAAGTAACAATGTACATACATGGCTGGTCCTTTGGAAGTGACCATTTTCTCCAGACATCTGACCAAGTCTTTCCCAGCGAGTGAGGACTTTGATAACCCAGAGATTTCTTCAGCTATGGCTGGAAAGACAGCTTGTGAGCTGCGGAGGCGCATGCAGTTGATATAAACCGTCTTTGCACCTTTTAGAACCTCCTAGGAGGAAGAAAAAAAAAAAAAAAAAAAACATTTAAACAAATAAGCATAAAAACAGTCAATGGCACAAGTGTAAAGTAATTGAAAAATACATTTAGTAAAAAAAAAAAAAACTGGCAGAAAAAAAAAAAAAAAATGATAGCCAATTACCTTATTTTCTTGCAGCATCTTTGTTAGGCAGGCGGTTTTGCCAGTTCCCGGAGCCCCAGAAATATAAAGACTGCCGGGTTTCCCAGAGGCAACATGTGCATTCAGAAAGTCCAACATGGTTTTAGTCTCCTTCTCCCGGCCAAGTAGATGTTCTGGCACAGCAGTGTTTAGAGCACATTTTGCCTGCTGATAGCACGTCCCTACACAAAGCAAATTGAGAAATGTCAGACAAGCCTAAAAATTATTTTCATTAACAGTGTCCCAAGCTGTACTACATTGGAGACTTGAAAGTAACAAGGAATCTGCAGTTAAAACTAAAGTTAGTTCTGTAGCAAGACCCACACAAACAGATCAAAGGTCAGGAAATATTTTGCTACAATGCACCTCTGGCATAGTCACAGAATGCCTGCTCCTAATGCGACGGATAGCTGTTAACATAGCCTAATAGGTAAGCTTAAACACAAACATTCTCACCTTCCTGCTTAAACAGTCTGATACCAACACTCTTCCTCTCCTGCAGCCCACGCTGTGAAGAGCTGGTTGGGGTTTCCTGGCCCCGCTTTTGAGGTGATGACAAAATTTGGTCCTGCACCTTCTTTAGGGGAGATAATGGTGTCTTTAGAGGGGATGCAGGTGCCAAAGAAGCCTGGTTTTCATCAAAAATTAGGCGCCTCCCTTTGGCAGGGCTTAGAGGTCCATTTTCACTGCGGCTTTGTTTGGGTGGAGAACAGTGGAGGGACTGTGGGATGTTGCAAAGGTTATCGTCACCTGGTAAAGGCAAGAGGCAAAGGGATCAGCTGCACTGTTCTTTTTTTTCCTTTTCCTAATAAAATACACAGACTCCACACTTACCAAGCCTCTTCCGTGGGCTGAGGGGTAGGTCCCTAGAAACAGGCAAGAGCTGTACAGTATTCTCTGCATTGGATTTTGTCCGAGCACGCAGTCCAGCTTTGGCAGTCTTTGTCTTGGGAAATGAAATGGAACTTTGAGACTTTGATCTGGTGCTTGGCATGGCTGCAAGAAACAGACAGTTTTCTCTAGATTACATAAGAGAAGCATTCCATTTAAAATAGAGGCACCCATACAAAATGGGCATTTTCAAAATTCAACTACTGGTCACAACACCAGCACACCCCATATATTCACTGCAACAGATTGATGTACCAGATCTTAAAGTGGACCAACACCCAGGATTTTGACTATCCTGGGTTTTGGTCCACTTCGGTGGGGCACCCCAATCAGGGGTGCCCCGCTGTGTGAAACCCCCCAGGAAGCCCCGAAAACTCACCTCACCCCGCTCCCACGTGATCGCTGCAGCCAATCCCCGCTGACGGACAAGCGAGAGGCAGCGACGGACAAGCAGAGCGTGTCCGCGCCGGGCATTCACAAACGGCCAGCGCGGGAGCACGCCCTGCTAGAGGGACACGCGAGAGGCGGCGGACACGCATGCGCCACTGGAACGTGGAAGAGGTAGGATGGTGGGCTTCCTGGGGGGTTTCACCCTGCGGGACATCCCGATTTCGGATGTCCCGCGGGGAGGGATCTGATCGGCTCAGGAATCTTAGATTCCCGGGCCGATCCCCCCTGGGTGTTGGTCCGCTTTAACATACTCCCTCAGTTGAGCAGGCGAGGGGGGGTCCTGTCATGAATCCAGATGCAACAAATGGCTTGGATCTGGCAGGATTCAGAGCGCTGGACTAGAAGCAATCATTTTTGGGACAAAAAAAAAAAAAAAAAAAAAAAAAAAAAAAATTCGTGTTTTATGTTTAGCCTAGGAACTATAAAAACCCTCCCTGGAGTCTGAGACTTTAGGCCAGGCATACTTGCCCCCCCCCCCAACCCAGATGCTGTATGTCCCACTGTGTAAAACCCCCAGGTCGCCCAGTAAAACCACCTGCCAAATCCAATGGCGACATTCGTCATGACAATCCTTGGACAAGTGGGCAGGATTCGAGCACGGGGATCGGCAGGAGGCAACACGTGTCGTAGGACTGGGGATTTCCCACAGCAGGGCATCCCCGATCAGGATACTCCAGGGCCAAGGACAAACCCAGGATAGTCAAAATCCTGGATTTTGGTCCACTTTAAAGATGACATCCAACCAAGAGACTTAAGATCAGCTCTACCTCTTAAAGAGAATGCACGACAGCTCCGAAATCTAGAATATTCCAGGGCTGTTAGTTTTCCCCCAAAGGTAACCTGAATCATGATGTCCCTCTGTGTGAAACCTCCCTGGGGTGCCCATAAACATTAATTTTCACAGCTAACAGCACATGGGACATCATGCAATGAGGAAAGTTTGCCTAAATGACCTAGCCATGGTAAACTGCTATGAATGTTGTGAAAGGGCAGCGAGCTCTCCCCATTCTAATCAATAAGATGTTTGCCAGACGAGACCCCACGCATGTGCCATTGGAACAAGGAAGTAGTGAGTGACAAGCAGCATTCAGAGGTTCCACAGCAGGGCATCCCAGTTGAGGATGCCCCAGGGGGGGTTGGAGCAAAACACAGAGCATACCAATTTTAGGATGCTCCACTAGGGACCCCTGATACTTTCAACATCAGCATGCCCCCCTAATAGTCAAACAGCTGCAGATTAGCTATGCCAGCCCTCTGGTAAGACTGGCGTGCAAACTGGTGGCAGTTACAGGTTAGCATTGACTTCCTAAAACCTGATGTCTAAACTAACATGGTGGCCAGGAGGCCTCCTCAATAGCACAGGCCTGCTACATCGTGTGCTGAGAGCAGCTGATCCCTATCTGCCATGTATGGGGAGGGGGGTGTGCAGGAAAATCATGGCGGAAGATCAGAACAAGATAAAACACCATAATAAACAACATATTAAGGGTCCCATAAGCCTAACGCATTATTAAAACGTACACCAAAACCACGTATATCTTTTTATAGTCATGGGGCGAATGTCTGGGGTCATGTTACTAGTAACTTTCAGTTCCTTTACTGTAAACTGCTCAATAAACACTAACACAAAATAAATAAAAACAAACACGCGCGCTAGTATTTCCTTAACGAAATGATAAACGCAGCCACTTACCGTGACGAGTATGGAGCTGAGGCTTGGCGGGTTACTGTGCAGGATGGAGATGGCGCCCCTGAAAGAAACAGCTGCAGACTGAGGCAAAACGCGCCAAACACTTGCCTGTAACTCAGTCGCCTGCTCAGAATATCGCGCCGAACAAGCGGATTGGACGACGTTACAGTCAAGTTGCGTCGTGATTGGCTGCGCCTGAATGGGCGGTGACTGGCCCGCTCGATCCAGCCCCGCAACAACGCGGTGACGTCAAAATCCCGCCAGAATTGGTCCAATAAGATTTCGATCAGAGGTCGGAGCCTGTGTGAGTTGCTTTCCCGCCAACGTTTACTTAGCACGAAGACATTTGGTAAATGCGACAGATCTTTCAATTAGCTCATGATACGAAGTAGCGCGTTTATAAAATACAATGTACAGTAGGTAAAAAAGGAAGTTACGGGGGCTTTTCTCACTGGTTTGCTCATATGAGTCATTCAGCGCATCCTCTTGCTCTGTGGAAAGAATTATAACCTATCTTATAGAAAAAAAGGTTTTCAAAGGAGACCTAAAAAAAAAAATGTGTGGTCTGCAGCTCACCCTTCCCAGGAGCATCCCAAAGCTTACCCTGCCTGGTAGCAATCACAGCTTTATTTAGTGACTGAAAGGGTCAATGGCGTAACTGTGATTGGGCCCTGTTAGAGCGGACCTTCACTATGATTTTTTTGAAAAGCCCAAACCCTTAAAGAAAAACAATTCCTCAGCATCTAAAATGAATATATTTTAAGTTTTTAGTCACTTATTCTTTCCCCCACTGGCAGGGGCATAGCTATAGGGGTCGCAAGGGTTGCCATTGCGACTGGGCCCCCCCCCTGCCCAGTCTGTAACTGTCTGTTCCCTGACAGCGGCGCGGCGCCGCCGCGGGTCGGGCGGGGCCTGGAGGAGAGACAGAAGGTCTGGTGGCAGGCCCCCCCCCCCCCCCCGGCCCAGTTTGACTCCTCGCCTGCGCCCGCGGATTCACTCTGAAGGGGACTGCCAGACTGGAGCACGGAGAGCCGGCGGCCCGGCGCCGCTCATTATAAGGTAGGTCGCTGTCACTGATGATGATGGGGGGGGGGGGGTTGACTCCTCGCATCGGGGCCCAC
This sequence comes from Gastrophryne carolinensis, assembly GCA_027917425.1. Classification (NCBI taxonomy): domain Eukaryota; kingdom Metazoa; phylum Chordata; class Amphibia; order Anura; family Microhylidae; genus Gastrophryne; species Gastrophryne carolinensis. The sequence continues at coordinate 169,932,175 of CM051243.1, forward strand.
AAGACTTTAGCTACGCCCCTGCCCACTGGGCTGCAACTCTGTTCAGGACTTTAGGATACGGGCGCCGCCATCTTGACTTGGAAGCATCACACTTACTGAGGTGAGTGGGAGAAAGTACAGGGGCCAGGTTATGTCTGCTTTGCTCAGACAGAGCAGAGCTGGGGTCAGGGATAGGTCAGCAATCCCAGAATGCAGAGCAGCACAGTCAGAAGGCACTTCCTGTTTGCAGGCTGTCTGATGTTTCATGAGACACCATCTTGGATGTTTAAAGGCTCATAACATGCAGTAGATGCAGGTAGGATTATTATTATTGTTTATTTATATAGCACCATCATCTTCCATAGTGCTTTACAAGGTATGATTACAGACAAGGTAAAACATATAGTAATGGGAATAGCACTGACATCAGTGCAGCAAAGATGGATGTATGTAACGAGTGCTGCTGATTGGATGAACAACCCAAGCAATCACCATGGGTACGAGGCAAAGGTGAGTCAATTTATTGGGTGTTGTTCCTCTTTAAAGCAGGATAAAATGTTTCTCACCTGGGTTTTGGTCTGCTTAAAGCAGCCCAACGTCCGATATTCTTACCTTAGCTCGCAGGGAATCCAGTGCTGCCACTGGCCTACAGCGCTCACATGAGTGCTGGGCAGCCAATCGTCGTGCTGGATTTTGGGCAAGGATCAAGGCTAAGGTAAGAATTACAGGCATTCTGTGAGGTTATGAATGGGAGGGGTCTCCAGCATTCTGGATGCCCTCCCAGCCTGTCTTATTGCAGCGGAACCAGCACCCGCACAGGTGTTGGTCTACTTCAGACCTGGGCATTGTACGGCCCTTTGATTGGCTCTGACCGGCCCGGGCTGAGCTGGCTGGTGGAGACCCTCCGCTCGTGCTGCCTGCGAGGCGCCCGTCCATCCCTCTTCGCAGCGGGACGGCGCCTCCCGCACTGTACACAGGTGACAGTGCAGGAGGCGCCGATCCGCTGCAAAGAGGGATGGGAGGAGAGGAGAAGGAGGTAGGCTCCGGCGCCATCTTGCCTGGGTGAAGAGGCGGGAAATACAATTAATCAATAAAATACAATAAATATTATGCAGAATTGAGTTCAGCCTTTTGACCCCGGCCCTCCACAATATTTTTAGTTTCTCATGTGGCCCCATGGAAAAAAAATACAATTCTGTGAAACTCACCTGTAGAATTGTTTTTGATAATATCCAGTCCAGGTAGTCCCAGTGATGACATGTGGGTATTCCGAATGAATTGAATAAAAAATGGTAATCACCATAACAGGCAAACGAAGATAATGAACAAAAGGGCAGGAAGGGACAACCTGGACTGGATATAATCAAACAAATTCTACAGGTGAGTTTCACAGAATTGTATTTTTCCCTATATCCAGTCCAGGTCGTCCCAGTGATGACGTGGGACATCCAAAAGCAGTGTCCATTTGGGCGGGATCCCCAGTGCGGAACAGCATGTAGTTAATTTCACTACTGCCTGAAGCACCTTTCGGCCAAAAACAGCGTCAGCTGAGGCCCTAACATCCACCTTGTAAAACTTTGTAAAAGTATGAACTGAAGACCAAGTGGCGGCCTTACAAACTTGTTCAACTGATGCCTGGTGCTGAAACGCCCAAGAGGCACCAATAAGCTCTGGTAGAATGAGCTGTGATCCGAAAAGGGGGTTCCTTCCCCTTGGCAGAATATGCTTGCACCACCGCCTGCCTGATCCACCTACTGAGAGTGGACTTGGCCGGTGGCAAACCCTTCCTAGTGCCCTCTGCTAGGACAAGGAGAAAATCCGATTTCCTGAAAGACTCAGTCGCAACCAGGTAATACTTAATGGCTCTGACCACATCCAAGGCATGGAGGGTCCTTTCCTTAGAGTTAGTCAGTGCCGGACATAAGGAAGGCAAGACAACTTCCTCATTAAGGTGAAAGGGAGAAACGACCTTAGGCAAAAATCAGGTTTAAATCGAAAAACCACCTTATCCCGCTCAAAATAGGGAGGCTTCATACAAAGCGCGTCCAGCTCTGATACACGACGCACCGAGGTGATCGCTACCAAAAAGACCACTTTGAGAGTCAAGATAGGCAATGCAGCACACAATGGTTCGAAAGGAGGACCCTGAAGAGCAGACAGTACTAAATTCAAGTCCCACACTGGTAATAATGACTTACGCGGTGGCCGAACATGGGTGACTCCCTGGAAAAAAGTCTTGATCAATCTATGGTTGGCAATGGATCTCTGGAAAAAGATGGCTAAGGCCAAAACCTGACCCTTGAGGGTGCTCAGATGGAGACCCAAGTCTAAGCCGTGTTGCAAAAACTCCAGAATCCTAGCAATAGAAAATGTGCAGCAAGGGAGACTCTTGGTCTCGCACCAAGCAATACAAGTGTGCCAAACTCTGTAGTATATCATGGAAGAAGACTTCTTCTGTGCCTGAATCATCATCCGCACAACCGTGGGCGACAGCCCTTTGTCCATCAGGATTGAGGTTTCAATAGCCAGGCCGTCAAAGCCAGCGTCCGTAAATTGGGGTGCCGCAGCGACCCCTGTGTGAGAAGCCCTGGGTCGCCGGGCATGATGTAGCGATCTACTGACATCTGAACTATGTCCGCAAACCAACTCCTTCTCGGCCTGCGAGGAGCCACCAGGATGGTTGGTACCCCTTCCTGGGCTATCTTGCGCAGGACTCTGCCCAGGAGTGGAAACGGGGGGAATGTAGACCGCCGAGATGCAGAGAACATTCTCCTCTGCCAAGTCAGAATCTGGGTCACCTCCTTGAGGGCTCCCTTGCTCCAAGTCCCGCCCTGGTGATTGATGTAGGCGACAGCCGTCTGATTGTCCGAGCGAACCTGGATCGCACGACCCCTTAAATGGGGAGTCAAGCGTAGAAGCACCAACCGGATCTCTCTAAGCTCCAAGAGATTTATGGGTAAGAGGTTCTCCTGCGGACCCCACTGACCCTGGATCTTCTGAGTCTGCCAAACGCCTCCCCAGCCGGTCAGACTGGCATTTGTGGTAACTATCTCCCAACAGGGAGTCAGAAAGGATTTGCCCACCAACAGGTTCCTGGAGTCCAACCACCACAAGAGGGACTGTCAGGCCAGGGGGGACAGCAAAAATTCCTGTTCCAGCGACTCCTGCATCCGGTTCCAGACAGTCAGCAGGTTCAATTGAGGAGGTCTCATGTGAAAATGGGCAAAGGGCACTGCCTCAAAGCATGACACCATTAGGCCCGCCAATCTCATCTCCAGAAGTATCGACGGCCACTGACAGGACAGCAAGGCCTGCACCTGCGTCTGGAGACCCAAAACCTTCTGCTGTGGCAGAAAGACCTTCACCTGAGCGGTGTCTATCGTCATTCCCAGGAAGGATCTCCCTGCTGAAGGAGTGATAAAAGACTTTGGGTAATTGACTACCTAGCCGAAGGCCTCTAGGCTTGACAACACCGTCCGAGTATCGATCTCGGCCTACTGAAGGGACTAACCCGCAATCAACAAGTCATCCAGATAAGACAGCACGCCAATTCCCTGGTTCCCCAGGATGGCCATGATGCCCGCCAGCACCTTGGTGAAGACGCGGGGGGCTGAATGGCAGAGCCACAAACTGGTAATGCTGATCCTCCAGAGCAAACCTCAGGAACTTCTGATGCCCCTGGAAAATCGGGATGTGTAGATAAGCATCCCTGATGTCCACCGTGGTCATGAAGTCGCCGGACCAAAGCGAGCTCACCGCTGACCATAAGGTGAAAATGTCGGACTCTTACAAACCTTTGACACCATTCAGGTCCAGAATTGGCCTTAACGTTCCGTCCTTCTTGGGAACCGTAAACAGGTTGGAGTAAAACCCTTGACCCTGTTCCTGAAGAGGTACAGGGCAAATCACACCTAAACGCAGGAGATGTTGCATGGCCATTCTCAAGCCCTGTGCCTTCAGTGGGTTTTGGGATATCCGAGAAGGTAGAAATCTTGCGGGCGGCCTGACTGCCAGCTCTATTTTGTAACTGGAGGACACTACCTCCTGAATCCACCGATCCGAGACGTGCCGTCTCCAGATTTGAGCAAACAGCAGAAGCCGTCCCCCCACCCGAATGGGTGAGGGCACCCCCTCATGCCTGAGGGTACTTAGCAGGGGGCTTGGACTTGGCTCCTCATGCGGGATTGGGTAGGCCGCAGGACCTACCTCTACCCCAGGTATCTCTGCGGCCACCTGAAAATGAAGAGCCTCTTCCTCCTCGAAAGAAACGATAGGCAGAGGGATTCCGAAAGGACCGAGTAGGCTTGCATCTCTGATGGAGTCTACCATCCTTGACCAAGAGGTCCAGGCGCTCCCCAAACAGCCTGTGCCCCACAAAGGGGATACTCGTAAGCGACTTATTGGCGGCCGCATCAGACGACCACTGTCGCAGCCAGAGCGAACGGCGGAGGGCAACAAGCAGGGCCGAAATCCTGGCCCCAAGCCGGACCCCATCGTCCATGGCAGAGGCAACAAAAACAATAAATTCCAAGCAGGCCTTGAGTTCTTTATACTCCTCCGCCTGCTTGCGAGCCTTAGCTCTATCCACAAGATGTCTCACCTTCTTTCTGATGGCCAGAGAGACAATCGCCGCAGCACACACAGGGCGAAAGAGGGCACCAGCAAAGGTGAACGCATGGCAGACCAACTGATCCATGCGCTTGTCAGCAGGGTCACGTAAGGAAGCAGTATCAGGTGATGGCATAACAGTAGTGTTGGACAACCCCGACACGGGGAGATCCACTTCGGGAGAGCGAGACCATAGCCGAACCAGCTCCTCAGGGAAGGGATACCGCCTATCCATGCCCTTAGGCACCGACGGTAACTTGTTAGGCCTTTCCCATTCCTTGAAAATCATGTTAGAAAAATGGGCCTGCTACAGAAAGATCCGCCTTTGTCCTTCGGGCCTAAACAAATCACTCTGCTTCCTCTTAGCTGCTCTGGGGGGAACAATGTGTAGTGTCTTAAACACTGAGGTAGGCAACTTCTCTGTATCATCCAGAAGCCACGCGTCCGAGGAAGAGCCAGACATACTGTCATTGCCAGCAGAATAATCCACAGTGGAATGGGAATCATCTGGCAACTCACCTTCCTCCACAGAGCCCAGATCATCAAATAGATCATCATTATCCGAGTAAACGGGCTCGAGGTGCCGTTTCTTACTTGTGGCCTTTTTGGGAGCCGTCCGAGAAATCTGTCTCTCGAGATTGGCCAGCCTATGCGCCAAATCAGCATGGGACCCCCTGCTAGCTCCCCTCTCGCTGGGGGCTGAGTGCAGCAGCGGAGGGTCCGGAGAGGCCGCAGGCAGTGAAGGGCTAGGGGCAGGGACGCCTGCCCAGTCATGGTCCAAAATAATGCCCCTGACGCAAGTGGTACAAACAGTGCTGAATCTGCCCAGAGGATTCCTACTGCACAAGGGGCAGAGCTTTTCCTGCCCAAACGGGGCCCCCAGCTCACTATCCACAGATGCCTCCATTATGGTGATTAAAAATGGTCAATCAGTAAGGTTACAAGACACTAACGGCCCAAACCAATAATGATCCCTCTTAATAAAGGGGGGGACCGGGAGGAACCACAACCCTAAACCACAAAGCCCACGACCTATACAAGAGAGGGGGGAGAGGCCCATCAAAATAAGCAAAAGCAAGTGGCATAATAAGTCATACAAAAAGAGGGACTCACGACACAGACAGAGGGACAGTCCCTGGAACTGCTCGCTGCCTCCGATGACGGAATACCCAGCATCAGAAAAGGCGCAGCCAGAAGAGCAGACCCACCGTAGCAGCAGCACCGCTCGCAGCCTCTGTACACACAGACCAAGGCCTTCCAGACGGTTCCTCGAGGGGCAGGTGGCGCCTAATGACGCGGAGCGCGTCAGCGCCCGGCTCTGCCCCCTCCGGCGACGCGAAAAGACGCACCCACCCATTGCCCTCATGCAGTATGACCTAATGGCCAGTAAAAACATGGCCGCGGCCCACCACGCAGCAGCGCGGCTCCCACAGTGCAATGGAGCCGTCGCCGCACTAGCGGCGTCTCCCCCCGTCACGAACAGCGCTGCAAGGGCGGTGATGCGAAGGCCCGCGGTGTACGGCAACCCCTCAAACAGGCAGCGATGAGGGAGCGAGGGAGGTAAGTATGCTCATGCTCCAAGGCCCAGCTGAGCCAGTGAGGAGCCATACACTGAAAACAACACAGTTAAACACAAGTGCCAAGACACCAATAAAGCTTGTGGGCAGGGAGGGTACATCACAGATAAATAGTGGTCCCCCCCCCCAGGCTCAGCATAAGCCTGTGGCCATCTACCCTTTAGTACAGGGACTGCGGCCCAGAGCCAAGCTCTGCCGAACGCCAATAGACCCCAGCGTTCACCCTACCGTCACAATTCCGTAGCAGCCAGCGGCTGGGAGGCAAGAATGGGTCAGAAGGGATCAGTGGAAATAGGACACCTGCCTTTATAGGGGGCCGGGAGGAGCTACATCTTTTGATCTTGCAGTCGAGCGCCCCCTGGGGGCGGAATACCCACATGTCATCACTGGGACGACCTGGACTGGATATAGGGAAAATAATTGCCCACCCCTGCTCTACTTTAACAGTGACATCCCAATTTGGGATGAAATCTCAGGGATCGCCAGTAATCTTACTTTGCACCATTTTCCCAAGGTGCACGAACAGGCTTCCAGCCAATCAGAATAGATTGCTTTGAGTCTATTGGGAATGAATACCCACACTGGCCATTTAGATGGGCCTGGAGCAGGAGTGGGCATCAACCAGCAGGATGCCGCAGCATTCACTGTGGAATTGCCAGAAAGGTACATTCTTCTTCTTTTAGACTTCGGGCCAGCCAAAGCAGCGGCTAGCCCAGGTTTAGTTCCGTGCCCCTGGGTCATCTGGCATTGGGATGCCCCGCTGTGTGAAACTCCTCAGATTGCTCAATAAAACTCAGCTCTTCCCAGTCCAATGGCGCATGAGTGGGCTCAAACAGATCTGTTTGCTGTAAACAGAGCCATTTGCCAATCATTTAATATGCACAGCAATCAGGAGCATGCTCACAGGCCAAGGATACGGGGATGTGGCTGCCCAATGTTTACATCCCCGAGAGAGCCAGGGGAAGTCCAGTAGCCAGCCCTGGAATATTTAAGATACCAAGGCCGGCCCCAATGGATTTTGTTCCACCAGTACACTCACTTTGCCAGTGACTCAATGCATCCCCGCTATACCTTTAACCTAAGCATGTACCCGTGCCAGGTTTTTCCTGATTGGCTAGCATGGGCACACCCCACAGCTAGAGGTGAGGGGGATGCCCCATTCAGCTTTTTTGCTGTTCTGAGCACAGAACGGCAAAGAAAGGTTGAATGAAACACAGATTGCTGACTGGCTGAGCAGCCTATGAAACAAAGGTGTGTGTTCAGGCAGTTCTGGGGGATACACACAACGGGGCATCCCAGGTTCCTCTTTAACGATTGCCAAATAGTGGCAGTTTATCCTGTTAGAGGGAATCCTATCCCTATATAGTAGAGTAATTACTGGCAGGTGAACATTTGACTGCTTAAAGTGGACCAAAACCCAGGATTTTGATTATCCTGGGTTTTGGTCCTTGCCCTGCCGAGTGAAACCCCCACATCGCCGAGCCCAACTCACCTCTTCCCGTTCCTATGGCGCACGATCTTCCAATCAGCGTGCTCAGAGCCGCTGACACCACGTTGTCTAAGGCTAGCAGCTCAGAGCGAGCTGGTGGCCGCATCCCCCTCTTCCCTCTAACAGGGAGCGTGCCTGCGCCAGCCATTCACAAATGCCTGGTGCGGGCAAGCACCCTGCTAGAGGGATAGCAGGGATGCAGCCGCAGCTCGCGCATGCACCGTTGGACCAGTAAAGAAGGTAAGTGTATGGGCGACCTGGGGGGTTTCACACAGCGGGGCATCCAAAATCGGGGGGAGGGAAATGATTGGCTCAGGAACCTTATAGATTCCCGGGCTAATCGCAGTGGGTTTTTGTCCACTTTAAGCAAGATGTAGATTTATTCATTTTCTTTAGGTAGTAAATTAGCCGCACATACACTACTTTTGCGTGCTGTCAACAAGGGGGTGCCCCCAGACTATGAATGTTTTTAATGGTGTTTAATGTAGGCATTGCTTCTATTTGCACTCTAATAAATGTTTACATTGTGTTAGATTGGAGTGTACACCCTATGAATCTGGCCAGATAGGTTCCACACACTAGGAGGTTAGACACAGATACCACTTTAGAGGAGTCCACATAGTCTTAACCTGCATCAGGACAAAGGGTTCAGGTCCCTCTTGTACATGAGAATGAATCATTAACGTGGACCTCTAATCAAAAATAACTGAAGCACAGCGGACTCCCGCATTATGAGGCCATTGCAATTTGGGATGTCCAAATGCTGTCCAAGACCCAGCAGTGGTATTTACACTCGTCTCCCCTTGCTGTCAGATGCCGACAATCAATCTAGTTCAAACCTGATTGGTCACCGGCAGTCACGTGAGGGTTCCAGGCAGTCAAAAAGCAGTAACTTACACAGCCGAGTCTTGAGCTAACTGCCAGGCAGAGAATCCCTATTCTGGATGCCTTCCCGCTTGCTGTGGAGGTCAGCGAAACTCTGATCCTTTTTGATTCTCCAAACTGGGATGATCCACTGTGTGAACCCCCACCACAAAACCCACCTTTGCTTTACATGGGGCACCCCAATATGGGGTGCCCCTGTGTGTAAATATTCCCCTCGATTCAGCATTCTCACGGCTTATGTGTGGACCTCCTCAAATAATTAATTGCAGTGTATATCATTGAGCAGCAATGAGTGGAGCATGAAAGAGCTGCCGGGTGCCTCCCACTGCCGGCCATTCACACCTACCTGGGGAGGGCGTGCCAGGGGAGGCCATGGGATCGCCTGATCAAGGAATAATACTGTGTGAACCTAAGGGCTTCTCACACAAAACATGATGTCCCTGGGGATGACCAGGTGCAATGTGGTTTGGTCCATTTTAAATATGAACAAAACTCCATCCGAATTGGGATGTCCTTCTGTGTAAAACCCACCAGATCGCCAGTATTAGCTTACATTTCCCCGGTACAGTGGTGCATGCGCAGGCTCTCATCCAATCAGAGCCATTTTCTGCACCTATGTTATTCAGCAAATGTCTCTGATTGTCTACAATGGGGAGAGCGGCCACATCCCCTGTATCTTCAGGCTGTGTGAGCACTCCCATCCCAGCCATTTAGATGGGCTGGAACTTGCGTGCTGCTCCCCATTGAGTTACATCAGAGCCCGTATATGCGTCATTAGACCAAGAGGAGGTGAATTTTACAGGGCGTTCTGGGGGTTTCACACAGTGAGGAATCCCAATTTGGGATGCTACCATGGCACAGAACAAAACCCAAGATAGTCTAAATCATGGGTTGTGTTCCGCTCTAAAGCACCATTCAAGTCTACAAACGATCAAAGGCATTTTTCTCTCACAACCATGCCCCCCCCCCATACAGGGGTAGGGGCATTTTTCTCTCAGAACCATGCCCCCCCCCCCATACAGGGGTAGGGAGCCTGTAGGGGGAAGCACCTCATCCATATTTCTTGAAAGACTAACCAGTATCTGCTACATTATTCTGGGAAGAATGTGAGGACATGAAGTTGCCCCAAGTTTAGGTCATGCCACTGTTTCTCCCCTTTCTCTGTGCATGGTGATTTTGGATGTGTGAGGGCTGCATTACTGAAGTAGATTGCCATTGATTTTTTTTTTTTAATGCATAGATGGCCGTTGTATGCTTGCGCACACATAAGAATTCGTCATCTGCATTTAACCCATCCGTGCAGTGAGTGTACACATGCTCGGAGCAGTTTCGAACCTGCCAAAAGAAATTGTAGAACACACACCTGTGCCTAGAAAATCTGCCAAATCCCATCCAACCTCCAGGAATGTTGATCAACCCTCTGGTGTCTATGCAAAGAGCATTTGCTCTGCTAACCATATAAAGCAAGTAAAATCTGTATTAAACTGGTAAACAATTTTCGCAGCAACTATAATTTATAAAGGTGCTATCGACATGAAAATCTCACCAGATGTCAGTAACAACCCATCCCATCCACACATGACAACACATCAAACCATAGGCATCCATAAATAATGTGTAACAACGAGAAATGACACAGGGAAAATACATTTCTGTGAAATACTCACCTGTAGAATTGGTATTATAGGTATAAAGTACGTCCTGCTCCAGATATAGTACTTACACTTGGGTTATCCTGCGCCAGATGGCGCTGCACTGCAGAGACGTGTAAAACAGGCTCCTCCCGGCCCCTCAAATACCCAGGGACCTCCCACAAATCCCCAGCATTGAAAAGCAGTGAACAAGAAGCCGGGAGAATTTAACCACCAAAAACTGGTAACTATAATGATAATCACCATACTGGGGATGCAGAATAACGCAAAAACCAGGGTGGGGTGGAGCAAGACGTACTGTATACCTATAATACCAATTCTACAGGTGAGTATTTCACAGAATTGTATTATTCTTAGTATACAGTACGTCCTGCTCCAGATATAGTACTTACACTTGGGACATCCAATAGCAGTGTCCATAAAGTAGGGTGGGATCCCCAACAAAAAGGTAACAGCAGACAGTTTAAACCACTGCCGCCTGCAAAACCTTGCGGCCAAAAACAGCATCAGCTGAGGCCCTAACATCAACCTTGTAAAACTTTGAAAAAGTATGAACAGAAGACCAAATAGCGGCCTTGCAAAATTGTTCAACAGAAGCATGGTGCTGGAAGGCCCAAGAGACACCAATAGCACAAATAGAATGAACAGTAAGGCGGAAGGGAGGACCCTTCCCCTTAGCAGAATAGGCCTGAATCACGGCCTGACAGATCCATTTGCTAATAGTAGACTTGGCAGGAGCCACACCCTTCCTGGGCCCAGAAGGGACCACAAAAAGAGCATCAGTTTTCCTGAAGGACGCAGTGACTACCAGGTAATACTTCAGACACCTGGCCACATCCAAGGAATGCAGAACCCTTTCCTTAGCACTGCTAGGATTAGGGCACAATGAAGGAAGAACAATATCTTGATTCAAATGAAAAGCAGACACCACTTTAGGCAGAAAGTCCGGCTTAAAGCGGAACACCACCTTATCCTGGTGTCTCTCAAAGTATGGGGGCTGATAGACAAAGCAGCCAGCTCAGACACACGCCTGACCGAAGTAATAGCCACCAGAAAGACAACCTTGAGGGTAAGAACAGCCAGAGCAGCATCCTGAATAGAAGCAAAGGGAGCACCCTGCAAGGCAAACAAAACCAAGTTCAAATCCCAAACAGGGACCATAGGTTTACGTGGGGGACGCACCTGAGTAACCCCCTGAAAGAAAGTCTTAACCAAAGAATGCTGAGCAAAAGACTTCTGAAGAAGACAGACAGGGCAGAAACCTGACCTTTCAGAGTACCGAGTTGGAATCCCGACTCCAACCCATGCAGTAAGAACTCCAGAACCCTGGGGACTAAAAACACCCGAGAGGGAAGAGACCTAGACTCACACCAGTCAAAGTAGGTACGCCATACCCTGTAATAGATGGAAGAAGAAGTTTTCTTCCTAGCCTTCACCATAGTATCAATCACCGAGGCGGACAAGCCTTTTTCCATCAAGATGGAGGTTTCAGCAGCCAGGCCGTCAAGGCCAGAGTTTGTAAATTGGGATGGCGTAGTGAGCCCTGAGTGAGCAGATCTGGCACCCTTGGCAGAACGTACTGGTCTACTGCCATCTGCGAACCACACTCTTCATGGCCACCTGGGGGCCACCAGAATTGCTGGCACCCCTTCCAGAGCAATCTTGCGCAGAACCCTGCCCAGCAGGGGGAATGGAGTAAAGACATACAGGAGCCGAAAGTCCTGCCATGACATTGCTAGGGCATCCATGGCCAAGGCCAGAGGATCCTGGGACAGGGAGACAAAGGCCGGGAGCTTGTGATTGTGATGGAACGCAAACAAATCCACATCTGGTTGGCCCAAACGGTGGTACAGAGATTGGAACCCCCTGTTGCAGAGGATCTCCCAGCAGATTTTTCACCCCCAGAATGTACACCGCTGATATGCAGGGAACATTGGCCTCCACCCAGGTCAGGATCAGAGACACTTCCTGGAGGGCCCTCCTGCTCCGGGTCCCTCCCTGACGATTGACCACCACAAGAGGGATCTCCTGACCAGGGGGGAGAGAGCACAGACCCTGTCCAGGGACGCTGGGTCCTTGTCCCATACAGACAATAGGTGAAGTTGCAGAGGCCTCAATTGGAACTGAGCATAAGGGACCTTTTCGAAGGACGCCGCCATCAGGCCCACCAGCTGCATTCCCTGCCAGATGGAGGGATGGGGACAAGCAAGGAGGGACTGAGCCTATGCAATCGGATTATCCACCTTCCTTCCTAGTAATGGAGTTACCAAGGAAGGGGACTGTGAGGACTTGGGGTGGTTGATCACCCATCCAAATGACTCCATAGTGGGCACCACCAGCTGAGTATCCAACTCTGCCTGATGCAGAGACTGTGGAAGTGAAGAGGATGTCGTCCAGATAGGGAAGCACGCTGACACCCTAACATCTGAGTAGAGACATCACGCCAGCCAGCACCTTGGTGAACACCCTGGAAGCTGAAGTGAGGCCGAAGGACAAGGCCACAAATTGGTAATGTTAATCCATCAGAGTGAACCTGAGGGACTTTTGATGACCTGGGAACACAGGAATATGAAGGTAAGCATCTTTGATGTCCACAGAAGCCATGAAATACCCTTGACGCAGGGAACAGATGGCCGAGCACAGAGTCTCCATGCGAAAGCGCCTGCCCTTGACAAAAACTTGTTAAAGTGGACCAACACCCAGGATTTTGACTATACTGGGTCTTGGTCCACTATACTGGGTCTTGGTCCCCGCTGTGTGAAACCCCCCCGATCACCCTAAAAACTCACCTCTCCCCGCGCTGACTGACAAGGGATTTGACAGTCCCGGACAAGCGGCTCCTCCGCTGCCGCCTCCCGCGCATCCCTCTTGACGCGTGCGGGCACGCCTAGAAGATAAGGTACGGGGGTTTGGGGGGGTTTCAGCCCCAGGGTAGGATACCCCCCCTTCCCTGTCTTGCATCACGGTAAGGGGAGGAGAAGGAACCCTGACCCGTAAAGGGCAGAGGTTGCCACCTGCGCTGGGGTAACCTGCCTCCCTTAGCAAGAAAGGTCCAGGCGGTCTCCAAACAGATGCCGTCCTTTAAAGGGAAAACCAGTGAGGGCCTTCTTGGCAGCATTGTCAGCGTCCCACTAGCGCAGCCAAACCCAAGCGGCGCACAGCCACCACAAGGGCAGACGTTCTGGCACACATTCTGATGGTGTCATCCAATGCTGACAGGACAGAATTTACACAAAACATCAACTAGAGAGTGCAATAAACACCTCACAAGGCAAATCATCAGGGGCACTATCAAGCATATTTCTGATAAGGGTTCTAGTGGCCACAGCAGTAATAGCAGAGGCACAGACCGGGCGCAGCGCCGTCCCCGCACATGTTATGGCGTGGGAGGCCAGCTGGTCAATGCACCGGTCCTCAGCATCCCGCAGGGTAGTAGAATCAGGGGAATGCATGACAGAGGTGTTAGATAGCCCTAGAATCAGGGCATCCACCTCGAGGGGGGGGGGGGGGGGGATGACCAACCTTTACCCACCTCAGCAGGAAATCGATACTTCCTATCCCAAATCTTTGGAGCCCCAGGAAGTTTACTGGGGCGCTCCCATTCCTTGAGCACAAGGTTATGGAAATGTGCCTGCCCTGGAATTTCCAAACGTGATTTTGCGGTATGGCAAAACTCCCCTTTTTTGCCTGGGAGCCTCAACAGGGAGAGAGATAGACAGAACCTCAAGGTCTGGGTCAATAATCTGTCAGTGTCATCCGGGGCCCAGGGGTCAGAGCCAGAATCGTCATGACCCCTTGGTCTCTCATCAGATGAGCCTGAATCAGAAAGGAGCTCCCCTTCATCAGCAGGGGTATAGCCACACAGATTCATAAACTCCTCAGTTTCCATAGGGAAAACAGTAACATTAGGCGTCAAGTGCCGCTTCTTACCAGGACCCTTACACTCTAAAGACCTTGCAATAATCTGTTCAACAGTAGTCAGTCTAGAAGACACATCAGGCTGAGAATCCCCACTAGTATGCAACTCAACGGGAGTGAGATTTAAGCTTGGGGGAGTAGGTGAAGTGAAACGAGGCGCAGCCACTGGCAGGTCAGATTGCGATGCAAGCACCTGCTCAGCACACGGTACACAGACCCGTGCCTTGTCAACGTCAGCACGAAGCTGCCCACACGCTACACACAGCTGGGCTTGTCCCAAAGGGACCCCGGTTCCTGGGATGCCTCCATATGGTGATTATTAGGCACGATATGCCAGTAGGGATTTACGCTATAAGCAACCCTGGATGCCCCAATGACCCGCTAAGTGGGAGTAATTATACAAGGCCCAATTATCAATTACACCGGGCCGGAAGAAGTCAATGGCTTCACCCGTCTGGAAGACACAGTGGGAAGAAGGGGTGTCAGAAGCAAACACACTACAATGAGTATAACACGGGGCCATGACGCAGGGCGCGCCAAGCCAGGACCCCCCCCCCCCGAAGAGCGCGAAGCTCACAGACAAGCAGCCAATTATAACGCAGAAGTGTCTGAGGTAATGCCGCCGCCCGATGTGGAACATCAAAATGAAGGAAAAGAAAAATTGCGGCGGCATTTGCAATAGTAAAAAAGACAAGTCAGCGCGGCGGCAGACACCACATATACTAGTCAAAAGACATGACAAACGCCGTATGCACGAATCATGCTACACGCTAACCCACACACCCCCCCCCTTTTTTTCCTCCCTTTGTACAGGACCCACCGCTACACGGGGCATGGGGCAATAATGCGGGAGGGACATCCATAAAGGCTCACCATCAGCCTATACCGCCTACCCTTTGGTGGGGGACTGCGGTGGAGCAACGCTCCATAAGCACACATGGTGCTGCCTACCTTCACCCGACCAGCGCAGCACAGGCTGGGAGGCACATCACACGAAGGACGGGTGGGAATAGTCCAACAGGGCCGCAGGCTTAAAAGCCCCGCTCACCTGCGAGAGAGTGATACTTCATGTCTTCGCAGTAAGCACTGCAGAGAAATCTGGGGATTTGTAGGAGGTTCTTGGGTATTTGAGGGGCCGGGAGGAGCCTGTTTTACATGTCTCTGCAGTGCAGCGCCATCTGGCGGAGGATAACCCAAGTGTAAGTACTATATCTGGAGCAGGACGTACTGTATACTAAGAATAAAGTATTGATCAGGCTTCATACTAAAGATTTTGTTGGAGAGAGCAGCTACGAGATCCTGTATGGAGGCACTAGTCTCATGCATTGCTCAGGTGTGATTTTGGCCCTCTTAAATTCCTGAAAGTAGCATGGGCACTTTCTAAAAACTCTGAGCTTTAGTTCCTCTAGATCAGGGATACTCAACTACTTCTTGTAAAGGTCCATATACAGGCATCTGGTGAGAGGTGAAGGTCCGGGCAGGGGCCTGTCGCTTTGGATAGTTAATAGTTAGAAATCAGTGCACTGGGGGAGGGCTATAGTTTCCACAGGCAAAGCTAAATTCTGGGATGTATGGGACAAAGCTAGGGGGACAGGAATAGATGGGGCAAAGCTGGAGGGACAGGGATGTATGGGGCAGGAATGGATGGGGCTCAGCTGGAATAGTGGGACATGATTGGGGGCAAAGAGAGGAGGGTCAATGCCACTTCCTGCCCCAGCAGTATTGCAATGCTAGGTGCCAGTCATGACACTGGCAGGGAAACTAAGCACTACATCGTCAGTCAAGTAAAGGAGGCAGCACTGAGCATGGCAACACAGAAACAGGACTGTCAGGACAGGGTCCAGAAATCTGGTTTCGAGATCCGCATTTGGACTCCGGTCCACCAGTTGAGTACCGATGCGCTAGATTCTCAATTGGGTTCAGGTCAGGTAATTGGCTGGGTCATTACATAGTAACATAGTATGTAAGGCTGAATAAAGACTTTAGTCCATCCTGTTTAAATCCTTCCAGTCAGTGGTCTAGTATCCATAGCTGGAAATGTTATTACATGCAAGGAGGGCATCCCGGCCACTATAGATCTTTTTCCAGTGGTCTAGTAGCCATAGCTGGAAATGTTATTACATGCCAGGAAGGCATCAAGGCCACTTTTGAACGTTTTTACTGTATCCTTCATAACTACCTCCTCTGACAGCGAGTTCCATAGTCTCACTGCTCTTACAGAGAAGAATCCCCTCCTATGTCGGTGGAGAAAGCACCTTTCCTCGAACCTTAGTGGATGCCCTCGGGTTATAGTTACACTCCGAGGTATAAATAGATTGTGGGACAGATCTTTGTATTGGCCCCCGAATATATTTATACATAGTTATTAGATCACCCCTCAATCGTCTTTTTTCTAAACTAAATAAACCTAACTTTGACAATCTTTCAGGGTACGCTAGTCCCCGCACTCCTTTTATTAACTTTGTTGCTCTTCTTTGAACGTGCTCCAGTTCTGATATGTCCTCCTTAAGCACAGAAGCCCAGAACTGTACACAGTACTCCATATAGCGGTCTGACCAGTGACTTGTACAGGGGTAAAATGATGCTCTGGTCATGAGCACCTATGCCCCTCCTGATGCACCCCATAATCATATTTGCTTTGGCAGCAGCTGCCTGGCATTGATTACTACAGTTGAGCTTATTGTCAACTAAAACCCCTAGGTCCTTTTCCATTGTTGTTTTAACAAGTGTTTGTTTATTTAGTGTGTAATCATGACACAGATTTCTCCTTCCCATGTGCATAACCTTACATTTATCTGTGTTAAACTTAATTTGCCATTTAACTGTCCATGCTTCCAATTTATCTAAATCCGTTTGTAGCTGCCTGTTGTCCTCTTTTGTTTTAATTACTTTACACAGCTTAGTATTATCTGCAAAGATTGAGACTTTACTGTTTAATCCATACCCAATGTCATTTATATATATATATTGAAGAGAATTGGTCCCAGAACTGACCCTTGTGGTACTCCACTAGTAACAGTGACCCAATCTGAGTGTGTACCATTGATAACCACCCTCTGCTTCCGACCATTAAGCCAATTTCCCACCCATCTGCACACGTTTTCCCCTAGTCCAAGCATTCTCATCTTTTGTACCAGCCTTTTATGTGGCACAGTATCAAATGCTTTAGAAAAGTCAAGAAATATGATATCCAATGACTCCCCCTGATCCAATCTTGAACTTACCTCCTCATAAAAGCTGATTAGGTTTGTCTGGCAGGAGCAATTCCTCATAAATCCATGCTGATATGGAGTAATACAGTCATTTTCCCCAAGGTGCTCCAGGATAGTATCCCTTAAGAAACCTTCAAACAGTTTGCCCACCACAGATGTTAAGCTTACTGGTCTGTAGTTCCCAGGTTCCCCCCTAGATCCCTTTTTGAATATTGGCACCACATTTGCCAAGCGCCAATCCCTCGGAACAGACCCTGTAGGTATTGAGTCCACAAATATTAGAAATAATGGCTTGTCTATTACTGTACATAACTCCCTTAAAACACGAGGATGTATGTCATCTGGTCCCGGTGATTTATCGATTTTTATCTGCTTGAGACGGTGCTGGACTTCTTCCTTGGTTAGACCAGTGACATTTAATGGAGGGTTTCGGTTATTCCCCTGCATTTCACTCGGCATGTCACATTCTTTTGTGAATATAGAAGCAAAGAGGTTGTTTAGTAAATTTGCTTTCTCCTCATTTCCCTCTATAGGTGTCCCTCCTTGCTTTTCTAGCAGCGGTTTTTCTCTTTCTGAAACCAACTTCAATTTTGGTCTCATTTGCCCAGACTATACGCTCCCAGTATGTCATAGACTTGTCCAAATGTTGTTAAGCAACGCGCTTCAACATGTCTCTTCTTCAGCAATGGCACATGAGCGTTCATACACTCCATTTTCTTTGAAACAATTGTACCCGCTGATTCCACGTTTTACTGTAGTTTAAGCTCTTGGACAACTATTGATAATTATTTTCACTCCTCTGTTGTAAATATTGTTGGGAGCCCATAGTTGTATCCATTTTATGGTGAAATGATGGTTCTTTCCACTACCTGATTATAGACCGTGCTCACTGGATCCTTCATAAGTTTAAAAATTATTTTGCAACCAATACCATCAGTATGTTTTGCAACAAAGTTGCTGAGGTATTGAGAGCTCACTGGTTTTACGCATCATGAGAGGTTTCTTGCATGGTACCTTGGTAATCAGACACCTTCAGACCATCAGTTGAACCAATTGATACTTATTTGCATTATCTATAATTATGAATTTCAACTGGGATCATTACTTTTTGCACCCCTCTTTCTTCATGTGTTCCTTTTACCATTATTACAGTAACTGAATTTATGGACATCTATGCTTTGATTTCTTTGCATGTATGGATTGAATCGGTTGTAACTAACATCTGGGAGAATTTTAGGTCATTATATTTAGGTCAACATCGGGGACATGTTTTATACTTCTTTCACTTACATTGGCTCCCTTTTCCTCTAAATTAGAGTCTTAGGACCAGTCAATATTTACCACACCAAAAGAATTTTACATGACTATAGGTATTTTTCAGTACACTCTTAACAATATTGTATCTGGTTGTATATGTCAGATTATGCTCTGAGGAAGCACCCAGGGGTGAAACGTGTCAGAATCAAGACCTACTGAATATATTTTGCTTTTTGCCTTTCAACATGTATAATTTAATGTGAGCTTTACCATCGGTTTCAATTGTCAAATTTAGGTATGAATCTATCGTGAACCCCTTTATTTTGCTGTCTATTATTTGACAATTTGTCATAGATGTCAACATTCTTTTCAGCTTCATATAACCCTAAAATTCTATTGCAGGAACTCTAGGAAGCAATTTCATATCGACCCACCAGCTATTTTATATATAGATATATTTATATTTTAGTATTTTTCCACCATTTTCTCAGAGTCCTATTTTACAACATACAAAATAGACATCAGTATCTATAAGTCTGGATTATTTCAGAGTAAAATATACATTAGAAAAGAATAGTACCACATTTTGCTAAGTGTTTAACCCTTTCCTTGCTGGATAAAGAAGCAATGCATTGCAGGTCAGATTTCAGAGACGACAGCGCAAGGTGCTGTGTGGAACGAATGCACGCCACCCTAGGCTTCACAGCAGTAGCTTATGCATTTAGGTCTCGACTCGGAGGTCAGTGCTTTGCTTTTTATTATCAGCGACAGGGCGGAGTAGTGTGTGTAAGGAAAGGGGCAGAAATGGCACCTTGATGGCAACTAGGGCAGGCTCTTTAGGATATGCATCATACTCTACACACCAGTCCGTCCAAATTGTGCGCAGTGTCAATTCCAATAACACCGGAAAAGGTGTAGGACAACTTGACCCTTTTAGCCTGCAGGCTGCATTTTTTATCATAGGATAGTCAGTAGCTTTGTCTCAAACAGTGGCAAGTACAATACGGAGCAACTAATCAAAAGGAAAATGTTGATTGGTTTAGGAAAACAAGCATTGCTGAAGTCCACAGCCATCCAAAACATGGGATTCATTCAAGAACACCTTATCCATTAATCATTGTTTCCACCCTTGCCATAAAGAAGAAATCACAAGGATGTAGTGGTATAAAGCAGAACTCCAGGTGTATGGAATTCACAACAGTTGGGGGGAGTGCATTGATTTTCCTGTTCAGTAAAGTATGTCCCCCGACTAATGGTGCATTTTCTAGAACAGTGTCTGATCCAGTTCCTTCCGAGAACCCAGATAAAAGCTCTTGGGTACCAGACAGGTTCACTTGGAAACTATTCCAAATAAAATGCGTTATAATGCAGGGAGCATTGCATTTAATATATACAATTAATTATATTTAATATATAATGTAATTGCATTGCAACTAAAAAGGAGTGCATGCATGGCAATCCAAATAGCACTTAGGCACCTGAACACTGTTACTGATGTCTATATTGCCCAAGTTTGGACCCATATCAAGTATTTTGCTTTAATTTAGGAGGTTTAGTCTATTCTTGATTCTGTAAGTAGTGCCATTCTGGTGAATGGGCACATCCATCTTGGAAAGGCTGCAGAGCTGTATCCCCCCCCCCCACTCTGCAGCCTCACTGAAGGAATAGCTCTGGCCAGCACCATCCTGCTTCAGAATCCAGGGACAGAGGCAAGGCAGGGAGAGGTGATAAACAGACTTCTGCTTTGGAGAAACAGATGACATTAATGACCTCTGTTTGAATTAGTGGTGAGTGTTGACCATTGAACGTCTCTTTACATATTGACCTTTTATGAGTGCCAATTAACAACATGAAAACAGTACTACTCCATAATGCCCATACATATGAACATAGAGTTTAGCTCTTACAAAGTCTAGCAAAAAGGCACACACTGAACTCACCAAGGTCAGACCAGCCAAGCTGAAATTGAGGATGCAAATTAGATGTATCAGTGCATTTCGGGTACAATAGACCAATAAGTAAGAGCGTGTGTATAATATACATACACACTTTATTTGAAGCAACATGAGGAAGAGGATTTTTGGAAAGGAAGAGAACACGGTCTAAAGGTTTAGCTGTGTATATATTTCTCACTGTGTTAAAAAAAAATTAAACTGGGAAGCAATATGGCCACTGGAATGATCCTATTGCAGTGTGTTACCACTGTTTGTGACAAGAAGCCCTTCTAGAACCAAAATGGTTGTGACCTGCACAACACGTTTGTTCAAAATGAATTTAAATTCAGGTGAAACCAAACAATCAGCATTTGTTAAAAAAAAGGGGCTCAAACATGACACCAGCCTCCATTGAGCTAAACTTTCCTTGGCAGATCAGATATACAAACCAGTCCAAGACTTCTCAGCGTACCTACAGCCAGTTTTATGGACTCGAGCACCAGCATCTCTGTGAGCTCCCTTCAAATCCGGTCTTGTGAGGAGTGAGCCCAGACTGAAGCATCATAAGTCTCTGTGGGTGCCTTGCCTGGTCTCATACATATCAACTAGAAGTGTAGTACCTGATAAGGAGCCCATGAAGACATGGGGGGCCAGGGACAGCCAGTGCAGGTAAGCCTTGTGACAGACTGTGGTTCAAGGTTCTGCTAGGGAAAGTACACAAACCCTGGACTAAGTTCCATAGATGAATACATCTGGGCTGTAAGAATTGCTACCGTTAATGTGAAAATATTGAGAACAGCCAGCTTTGTGCTATTTTCTTTACATTCATTTCCTCATACACACAGGAAAGTGAACCTCGGCAGACTGACACCTCAAGCTTGCTACACTGGGCGCAAGACAGAAAGCAAGTTGGAAAAGCTATCCCCAAGAGCCTTGTCCAATAGTTGCAAGAGTGTCAGATGTGCTCCTGTTATAAGGCAAAACAATTCCTGCAAATACAAGCAGCATTGGGGGTTGTTTTGCAGTCATAAACATATCTATACATAGATAACAAACATGCTGCAACATAAAATGACATGAATAACACACAGTGGGGAAACCGCTCCACACCAGTGCCAAATGTGTTGTGCCATCTACATTGTTAAACATTAAAGAGCCCAAGCAAGGCTAGTTAATAACTATATCATCTTAGTTACATTACACGTGTCCGGACTGGAGACCGGCAGCCAGAAGGCATTCCTGATGCCAATGACCAGTAAATAGTTACCTGTACAGTCATATTATTGGCTAATGTGAAAAAGTAGGTTTACAATGTAGTCATGTAGTGATCATAGCAACACAAATCCATATGGATAACAGGACACAGAAGTTTTAAATGGAGCTCCATGGTTTACATGTGCTGAGGAGCTCAAGTATGGCAAAATTTTGAATGTCATCGTGGAACAAAAAGAAAAATAGGACATGATTGGCCAAGAGATCCAATGACCTTCGAAAAAAAACAAAAAACACCTCTCATGAAAAACCCTCCTATCTGCATAGACAGCCATGTGCATAACCACCAAAATGTTTGTTCCCATCACCATAAAAGACAAAAAAAAACCTGTACTGTTAATATGTCACAATTTAAAGTTAAAATCTGGAACTTCCATCTGCTCTTCTCGCATCTTCTCCACAGAAATCTATGAGTTGCCGTATGCTGCAATATGGTCACTTGCCTGCAGGGGCCAGAGAATGGATCTGCCCAATGTCTTTGGGTAACAGTCAGAAAGTGCTTTATGGGAAGACCAAGGCATCATACAGAGAACACATACTGCTGTCTCTGCTCACACTGGTCATTACTCCTCTCTGTAGTGTATTTCTTAGACTATAATCGTTGTTCTCACCTATAGTTTCTATAACGCTGAAGCCCATTTCCTAAGGGCACATTAATTTCAGTTTTTTTATGGCATCGCCAAAATGAAGCCTCCATTAATTTGGATGTGGGTAGAATAGAAAGCAGCCCTGGATGTAGTTATGTTTCCTCAGGAAGCAGGATCACACAATACTCTCCCCTCCCCGTGCAAGTAGTGAAGATGGCCGTGCCCAAGGCAAGGATGTGGAATGCATAGAAAGGCAGCAGGGAGACCGCCCAGCTCCTTTTTGTTCATAAATGTCTTCATGCGGGATCAGCCCTTCTCTGTAGGATACGAGGAGAGAGCAGAGAAGGGTGTGCTGGGGTGAACAGTCCAGACAGCAGAAACTGGCATCAAGGTCTCACCTCGGGATGGGAGGCAAAGGTGGAGCACCACGGGTTGCTGAAAAGCAGAATTATTCAGATTAAATACACAATTCAATAAGACTTTATAGACCATGAAGGTCAAAGATTAACTTTACAAACCTGCACAAAGCTCTCAAATACCCTAGTGGAATAAACAAGTGGGGGCAGAAGCAGTTTTTTCCCAATATCAAAAGAAGACGGGGAGGAAAAGGCACAAAGCATTCAGGGAACGGTTAGATCTGAGTTTTAAAAAAAGTCTCTAAGGGCCTTATTCATGAAGGGATAGCGGCAGGTAGTGCCTAGTAAGCGGCAGGTGAACGCTGGACGTGGCACGCAATTCCACATTTATGAAGCCGATTCTGGTGAGCGACTGGAACAGCGCCATGTAGCATACGATTCATCATTATCGCAGGCTCAGCGTACAGCGCGAGCATTCAGCGTATTGCCTGTCGCTACCTGGCGCTCTCCCATACATTTCAATTGACGATCCTTAAAACCCTTTCCCTTTTTTATAAAATCTCAAAACTTTCTGACATATATCCTGGCCTAGAAAAACGTTTTTGAAAAAGTTTTTTTTTTTTTTTTATATTTTTATGCAGAATTGTCCTTACAGGTCTGGTATTAAAGTGTTCATGTTACAATGTAATAATGTAATTCCATATGTTTTCGCTTTGTTACTAGTGGATACATGTTCAAAAACAGACTTTAATCACACAGCTTCTGGCGCTGTGGGCTACAACGACCCAATTTTGATCGCTGGCGCTGTTTGAGGCTGTTTTTTTGATGAATGTGGTGCGAGTCGGTCGCACTGAGCTGGCGCTACCGTGCGCTACCGTTCGCTCCCATACAGCGTAGTACTGCGACTCACACAACATATTCATCAATGCCGGCCAGCGACTGAGGCGCTCTGAAACAAAGATCCATGGCCGAGCACAGCGACTACTAGCGGTCGCTCTGAAAGCTGCGCTACAGACGCTCATCTGCCGCTACCTGGCGTTAGTAATGAATCAGCCTGCCAGACAACTCAGACAATGGGACTACTGGACCCTGGACTAATGTGCATCGAATTCGGTTACCAAATAAGTCATTTGTTTATTGCATTTTTAAAAGCGGTCAAAAAAGAAAAACAACTCTGCCGCTTGAGCTGCTGCCCATTTTAATTGGCACAAGTTAGAATGACTAATCAGTTTGTGCCCCAGGTAAATTACAGAAAAAGGATAATAAGTTAGCCGTGGCGGCCACATCGCCAGCATCTGTGGACTGAGGTGTGCTCCTGGGGGCGGGAACGTGCCCCAACTTAGGAACAACACACAGGAAGGTGAAATTCATGTGTGTTCCTCTTCCTCTGCGGGGGCATCCCCGCTGTGTGTGCCTCCCAGGTCGCCCTGTTTCACTCACCTTCCTTCCACTCCCACGACGCAGACTCGGGTGAGAGTGTGTGCGCCGATTGGCTGAGCGGCACGCCCAGCGTCACTCGGCTTCCTTCGGTGCTGCCAGCCACATCCCCCACCCACCTTGCAGCCATAGCTTTTAGACTCCAGGGCCTCAGATGTTTCTCTTTAAAGTGCACGAAGGATATGGTCGTTCGATTGCCAAGCTCAGCTCCATTCCCCCCAGGGTGCCAGTAATCTTACATGATCCCGGGGCAGCGGCGTGTCTTTGCCGACAGGCTTCTCTGCAGCCACGCACGCTCCCGGGCGCAGCCTTTTTGAATGGCTGGACACGAACGCACGCTTGAACAGCATGCCGGGGATGCGGCCACCAGGCAGCACCTAATCACAGCAGCACTTTTGATGGAGCCAACCGCTCTCTCAAAAAGTACCGCAGTGTGTGAAAACCCTTTGAAGGCCCGAGCCAACAGCAGCGCCCTGCTGCTCAGACAGGGGGGGGGGGGGGGCAAAGATTAAGCGGAGGATCTGTTTCTGGGTTTCCATCCGCTTTAAGTGGATGGGTGGCTTATTCACTACATTTGCCCTGTAATCCTAAAAAAGTAAAACATTCTTAAATTTAGGTTGGAGAGAGAAGGCTACAGTTAAAGCGGACCTTCACCCTAAATAAGAGCCTATCTTATAGGTTTACTTCAACCTGTACATACAGATTGCTCACATTAAAAATCATCCTACCTGCATCTATTGCTTTTTCTGAGATTTTAAACATCCAAGATGGCATCTCATGGACGTGCAGGCTGCCTGCAAACAGGAAGTGTCCTCTCACTGTGCCGCTCTGCATTCTGGGATTGCTGACCTTTTCCTGACCCAGCTATAACCCCGCCCCCTGCACTTTATCCTACTCTCCTCTGTATGTGTGATGCTTCTGAGTCAAGATGGCGGCGCCCGTATCCTAAAGTGCTGAACAGAGTTGCAGCCCACCGGGATAAAGAATAATAAGGGACTAAAAAAAATATATTAATTTTAGATGCTGGGGAATAGTTTTTTCAGGGTTTGGGCTTTTCATTAAATCATGCTGAAGGTCGGCTTTAAGTGTATGCCAGCAGGGTGGCTTATTCACTACATTTGTCCTGTAATCCTAAAAAGTTAAACATTCTTAATTTTAGGCTGGAGAGAGAAGGCTATAGTTAAGCATCACCGATAATAGTAGGAGCCACATACCAAACTGTATAAGGACACACGCAAGACGTTCAGAAGAGTGTCATGTGATTTAGCCTCAAGATGTCATTCTCCTAGTACAGACAGGGTCTCACCTCTAATAGATTTGCTGGGGTAGATTTTCTGGAATGGTCTATAGTCCTCTGGAGCAGGAAATTCATCAACCGAATGGAAAGAGTATTTGGACTCAAAGTCTTCTGCAAAACAAAACATTTTGTAAGGTGTACCACTTGGCCAAATGACAAAAGCGTACCCCCCCCCCCCCCACCATTAACCACTGGGTCATAAAATATTACAGCAGGAAGCGCATTTATCTGTGCACAGGACCATTCTGTCGAGTACTCAGCAATGATTACCACTTAAAGCGGACCAAAACCCACATTTTTAACTAGCATCCTCTGAATTGCTCTCCCCACAAATAGTAACTAAGAAGAGGGAGGGAGAGCCCCAAACTCCCTAATAGGAAAGTAACCAAAGATTTTACTGCTGCACACACCCAATGTATAAAAATGATGATATTTTAATTAGCTGGTCAAAGTTACATTACAAAAAAAAAAAAGACATACATTTTAAAAAACACATAAGACAGGTTATATCATTATCTGCCACCGGGGGGGGGGGGGGGGGGGGGGGGGGCACTGGTATACCAGGCTGTAATACATCCATTTACATATCCAAATGTGCAAAAAATGTAAACAATTAGCATCTATTGTTGCAATAAAAATTCATATGGAGTGCTATTTACATAAAGTGCTGAGTGCAAAAAAGTGCATCAAAAGAACAATTACTCAGATCCTAGCGTGTGGACCACAACCCGGGAGACATAAATCATACAGAAAAAACATAAAACTACTTCTATTTCTAAACATAAAACTACTTCTACAGAAGCTTCTATTCTGCCCTGAGGAAGAGACTTAGCGTCTCGGAACGCGTGGGCTCTGTGTGCGGGGGGCCTGTGTGATACTGACATCCAACAATAGATAAGTAGTTTTATGTTTTTTCTGTATGATTTATGTCTCCTGGGTTGTGGTCCACACGCTAGGATCTGAGTAATTGTTCTTTTGATGCACTTTTTTGCACTCAGCACTTTATGTAAATAGCACTCCATTTTTATTGCAACAATAGATGCTAATTGTTTACATTTTTTGCACATTTGGATATGTAAATGGATGTATTACAGCCTGGTATACCAGTGCCCCCCGGTGGCAGATAATGATATAACCTGTCTTATGTGTTTTTTAAAATGTATATGTCTTTTTTTTTTTGTAATGTAACTTTGACCAGCTAATTAAAATATCATCATTTTTATACATTGGGTGTGTGCAGCAGCAAAATCTTTGGTTACTTTCCTATTAGGGAGTTTGGGGCTCTCCCTCCCTCTTCTTAGTTAATGTTTGTAGAACACCAAAGTAGTGCACCACAGGAACGATATTAGTGGGTGCCACCTCATTTACCCCTTTGGGGTTTCTTGGTCCCACAAATAGTAACGTATGCTTACAGAGATGGCTGGGAGAAGGCAATCAGGGTTTTGGTCCCTTTTAAAAAGGCTTCTACAGAGAATTTATGGTTACTAAAACAAGGAGTCTTGAGGTGGACCTAAACCCTAGCAATGCTGTGCCAGGCAGGTTGATGGGCCACAATAGGGCTAAGCCATCCCCTCTAGAGCTCCACATTAAGATAAATTCTTAATCTCGGAGTGCTTTGCTATAGTTAGAGAAAGAGTTCATTCAAATGATACTCTAGTCTAAAATGATTTGAATAAAGCACGTTTGAAGCACTGGCAAAACAAAAAATTGCCCAATGCTAAACTAGTCAGGCTACAGGAGTTTGCAAAGCAGCGCAACCAAGGTAGGGTCAGCTATTAGACTTTGGGGCCATGTGATAAGGAGGTTCATAGAAACTTCTACATGTAAAGCCAGGAGGAATTGCTAAAACCCAGCATAAGCTTAAATCCCAGCTCTCTATTGGCAAGAGCCAGTGATTAGAACCAAGCAGATGGTCTGAGGCAGGTTTAATAATATTAACAAAACGCTAACTAGCATACTGAATGATACTAACCTAAAAGTAACACAATCAATAGCACTTTTTCCTATTCTATAGCCAAGGGACACCACAAACAGACCCTCATATACATATATGATTAATATAGAAATGTGGACCTACTGCATACAAACCTCAATCAAGAGGACCCTAAACTGGACACATTCTCTCCTCTACCCAGCTATTTAAAGCAGTCCTTCACTCTGAATAAGAGTCCATCTTATATGTTTCCCACACCCTGCACATACAGATTGCTCACGGAACATCAGGCAGCCTGCAAACAGGAAGTGCCTTCTGACTGTGCTGCTCTGCATTCTGGGATTGACAACCTTTTCCTGACCCCAGCTCTGCTCTGTCTGTGGAAAGCACAGCTATAACCCGCCCCCCCCTGTATTTTATCCCACTCTCCTCTCCTCAGTAAGTGTGATGCTTCTGAGTCAAGATGGCGGCACCTGTATCCTAAAGTCCTGAACAGAGTTGCAGCCCAGTGGGGGAAAGAATAATAAGTGACTAAAAACTTAAAATATATTAGTTTTAGATGCTGGAATCATTTTTAAGGGTTTGGGCTTTTCAATAAATTATGGGGAAGGTCCGGTTTAAGCAAACTGCCAGAGAGAGGGACCGACCCTAATACAACAAGCAAATGTGCACCACTAATAAGAGTATTTGCTATAACCCACAGGTTTTTATCATATTGAAAAAAGGTAAAATACGGCAAAATGCATCTATGGCTAAAAGCAACTAATATAAGGATTCCTGATACCCATTCTCACTAGAATCCCTGTACCTTGGATTTTTGTCAAATACTCGTAAATGTGACAGGATTCTAGTATGAACAAGTGATTTCTAATGTATCCTGAACCCCAGATGTGCAAGTATCGTTGCTCAATTATTGCAATGTTTGCTTAGTCCTATCACTGAGGATGAGAGTTGAAACTGAACAAAACCCAGCAGCGGTCGGCTTGGAATACTAAAAGATTCCAGGGCCAGCCGCTGGCTTTACCCTTATGCCCTGGGTGAAGCCCCACAGTTCGCCCATAAACACTCCCCTATTCTTAGTATACAGTACGTCCTGCTCCAGATATAGTACTTACACTTAGGTTATCCTCCGCCAGATGGCGCTGCACTGCAGAGACATGCAAAACAGGCTCCTCCCGGCCCCTCAAATACCCGGGACCTCCCACAAATCCCCAGATTTCTCTGCAGTGCTGACTGCGAAGACATGAAGTATCACTCTCTCGCAGGTGAGCGGGGCTATTAAAGTGGACCAACACCCAGGGGTGATCGGCCCGGAAATCTATAAGATTCCCGGGCCGATCACCCCCCACCCCGCGGGACATCCGAGATCGGGATGTCCCGCGGGGTGAAACCCCCCAGAAACCCCAAAAACACCTTACCTGATCCGCCGCCGCCGCCTCCCGCGCACCCCTCCAGACGTGCGCGCGCCCGCGCCGGCCCTCTGTGAATGGCCGGCGGGGGCGCGCGCGCGCCGAGAGTGACGCGCGGGAGGCGGCGGCGGCGGAAGCGGCCTGGACGTTCCTGATCCCCGCCTGGACGTTGGCGGGGATTGGCTGCGGCGCTCACGTGGGAGCGTTGAGAGGTGAGTTTTTTGGGGTTTCTGGGGGGTTTCACACAGCGGGGCACCCCCGATCGGGGTGCCCCGCCGAAGTGGACCAAAACCCAGGATAGTCAAAATCCTGGGTGTTGGTCCACTTTAAGCCTGCGGCCCTGTAGGACTATTCCCACCCGTCCTTCGTGTGATGTGCCTCCCAGCCTGGGCTGCGCTGGTCGGGTGAAGGTAGGCAGCACCGTGTGTGCTTATGGAGCGCTGCTCCACCGCAGGCCCCCACCAAAGGGTAGGCGGTTTAGGCTGATGGTGAGCCTCATGGGATGCCCCTCCCGCATTATTACCACATGCCCCGTTGTAGCGGTGGGTCCTGTACTAAGGGCCACCATCCTCCCTCTTTCTCCCGGTAGGAAAGAAAAGAAAGGGGGGGGGGTGGGTGTCAGTGTATTGTGGTTACGGGCATATGGGCCTTTGTAATGTCTTTGGACTTTATATGTGGTGTCAACCGCCGCACTGACTTGTCTTTTTACTTGGCAAATTCCGCCGCTGCGCGCGCCTTTTTCCTGCATTTGGATGTTCCGCGCCGGGCGGCGGCGTTGCCTTTTGACGCTTCTGCGTCCTCATTGGCTGCTTGTTGGACTTCGAGGCATTAGGGGGGCGGGGCCGGGCTTGGCGCGCTACGCGTCACGGCTCGCTCCGGCCCGCCCTTCGAGGTACTCGGTGCCATGTTGTCTTTTCGCGCGCGCGTGTGACGTTCTTACTGACTGTGGTCCGTAAGTGCCCTCGCGGGGGCGGCCTTATACTCATTGTAGAGTTTTCCATTCTGACACCCTTCTCTTCTCATTGTGTCTTTCAGACGGTGAATCCATTGGCTTCTCCCGGCCCGGTGTAATTGATAGTCGGGCCTTGTAAATTTACTCCCACTTCCCTAGCGGGTCATTGGGGCATCCAGGGTTGCTTTATAGCGTCAATCCCTACTAGCATATTGTGCCAAAAAAAATCACCATATGGAGGCATCTCAGGATTATGTGACCGGGGTCCCCTTGGGACAAGACCGGCTGTGTATGGCGTGTGGACAACCCCATGCTGACGCTGACAGGCACGGGTCTGCGTACCCTGTGCCGAGCAAGTGCTGGCCCTGCAATCAGGCCTGCCAGTGGCGGCACCTCGTTTCACTTCACCTACTTCCCCGAGCTTAAATCTCACTCCTGCTGAGTTGCATACAAGTGGGGATTCCCAGCCTGCTGTGTCTTCCAGACTGCCGACGGCTGAACAGATTATTGCGAGGGCTTTAGAGCGCAAGGGCCCTGGTAAGAAGCGGCACTTGACGCCTCATGTTACTGTTTTCCCTATGGGAACTGAGGAGTTTATGAATCTGTGTGGCTATACCCCTGCTGATGAAGGAGAGCTTTTTTCTGAATCGGGCTCATCTGATGTGAGGCCGGAGGGTCATGACGATTCTGGCTCTGACTACTGGGCCCAGGATGACACTGACAGATTATTGATCCAGATCTTTGAGGTTCTGTCTATATCTCTCCCTGGTGAGGCTCCC
Organism: Gastrophryne carolinensis; assembly: GCA_027917425.1. Lineage (NCBI taxonomy): Eukaryota > Metazoa > Chordata > Amphibia > Anura > Microhylidae > Gastrophryne > Gastrophryne carolinensis. Next base: position 169,962,708 of record CM051243.1, read on the forward strand.
AGGCATAGAGGGGAGCGCTTCCATACGGCAACTTCACGTTTGGAATTTCTAGAGCAGGCACATTTCCATACACCTGTGCTCAAGGAATGGGAGTGCCCCAGTAAAATTCCCGGGGTACCAAGGGATTGGGATAGGAAGTATCCTTTTCCCCCTGAGGTGGTTAGATGTTGGTCATCCCCCCCCCCCCCCCCCCCCCCCCCCGAGGTGGATGTCCCTATCATAGGGCTATCTAACACTCCTGTCTTGCATCCCCCTGATTATACTACCCTTCGGGATGTTGAGGACCGGCGCATTGACCTGCTGGCCTCCCACACCTTTGCATGTGCGGGGACGGTGCTGCGCCCAGTCTGTGCCTCTGCCATTACTGCTGTGGCCGTTCCAACCCTCATCAGCAAAATGCTTGATCGTGCCCCTGATGATCTCCCTTGGGAGGTATATAATGCACTCTCCACTTGTGATGTGTTTGTGAAATTTATCCTATTGGCATTGGATGACACCATCAGAATGTGTGCAAGAACGTCTGCCCTTGTGGTGGCTATACGTCGCTTGGTCTGGCTGAGACAGTGGGGTGTTAACAATGCTTCGAAGAAGGCCCTTACTGGGCTTCCTTTTAAGGGGCGACGTCTGTTTGGGGCCCGTCTAGACCTGTTCGGTAAGAGATGTAAGTTACCCCAGCGCAGGTGGCTGTCTCGGCCCCTTCGGGGCCAGGGCCCCACTGCTACCACCAGCCATGGTGTTAAACAGGAACCAGGGGTGTTGCGCAGATTCCTGTCCCAGGAGCAGCAGACGATACCCTCAGGGCAGGCTAAGCTCAAATCTTCCCCCAAGTCCCCTCAAGCATGATGGGGCGCCCTCGCCCGTCTGGGTGAGGGGACGGCTGCGGCACCTTGCTCATGTCTGGAGGCATCACGCCTCAGACCGGTGGATTCAGAAGGTAGTGTCCTCCGGCTGCAAGACCGAGTTTGCTGTGCAGTCTCTCCCAAGATTATCAGGTCCCGGGTACTCCGGGTCCCTGCCTCTGCTCAGGTGTTAGCGCAGGCCGTGTAAGGCCTGCAAGGTCTGGGGGTCATTTGCAAATTTTCCCTAACAGATAAGGGCAAGGGATTCTACACCAGCCTTTCCACAGTTCCCCAGAAGGATGGGTCAGTCTGGGCCATTCTGGATTTACAAGTCTTCAGCAAATCGTCCAGTACAGGCGTTTTCTGCTTGGAGACTCGAGGCTCGGCCATCAGCTCCTTGCGCCCCGGGGGCTTCATGCCGTCTGTGGAGTTCAAAGATGCTTATTTTCACATTCCTGTGTTTTCAGGACACCAAGGTTCCTCCTCTACTTCAGGCTGAGTTGGGTACTCAGCTGGTGGTGTCCATTCGGGAGTCATTTGTGTGGGTGCTCAACCACCCCGAGTCCTCACTGTCCCCTTCCTTGGTAACTCCATTCCTAGGATTGAATCTGGATACAATTCAGGCAAGGATATTCCTTCCTCAGAAAAACGTGGACAATCTGTTTGCACGGGCTCAGTCACTCCTAGCTGTCTCCGTCCCTTCACCAGGCAGGGGATGCAGCTGATGGGCCTGACGGGGGCGTGCTTCGCAGTGGCCCCTTATGCTCAGTCCCACTTGGGACTTCTGCAGCTTCTCCTACTGTTTGTATGGGTTTAGGACCCAGCATCCCTGGACAAGGGTCTGTGTGTCTTCCCCCCTGGTAAGGGAGTCCCACTTGTAGTGGATAGACTCAAAGAACCTGTTGAGGGTCTTCCAGAAGTCCCTGCGGTTCCAGGGGAGGTGGGGCCCTTGGGAGGCCCATACACCTATCAATGTTTTGAAACCGTGAGCAATCAGGTTAGTTCTGACTCGCTTGGCTACTCATCTTCAGGGCCTATCTGTTCAGGGGCGCCTGGTCAATCTGACATCAGTTGCCTACATCAATCATCAGGGAGGGACCCGGAGCAAGAGGGTCCTCCAGGTAGCGTCTCCGATTCAGACATGGGAGGAGGCAATGTTCCCTGCATGTCTGCGGTATACATTCCGGGGGGGGGGGGGGGGGGGGGTCCCTCTGTAACAGGGTGTTCCAATTCTGTGTCACCGTGGGGACCAACCGTGCGTGGATCTGTTTTGTGCCCCGTCACAATCACTAGCTCCCGGTCCTGCGCAAGATTGCTCTGGAAGGGGTGCCGGTGATTCTGGTGACCCCCAGGGGTCCTTGAGGAGTGTGGTTCACAGACGTGGTAAAGATGGCAGTAGATCAGTACGTTCTGCCAGGAGTGCCAGTTCTGCTCACTCAGGGCCCTTAGGTCATCCCAGTTTACAGACTCTGGCTTGACGGCCTGGTTGCTGAAGCCTCCATCTTGATGGAGAAAGGCTTGTCTGCCTCGGCGCTTGAGACCATGGTGAAGGTTAGGAAGAACATGTCTTCCTCCATCTGGTATAGGGTATTGCGTACCTATATTGCTTGGTGTGTGTCTAGGTCTCTTCCCTGTCGGGTGTTCTCAGTCCCCAGGGTTCTGGAGTTTTTTTACAGCATGGGTTGGAGTCGAGTCTCCAACTCAGTACTCTGAAGGGTCGGGTTTCAGTCCTGTCAGTCTTCTTTCAGAAGTCTTTTGCTCAGCATTCCTTGGTTAAGACTTCTTTCAGGGGGTTACTCATGTGCGTCCCCCACGTAAACCTATGGTCCCTGTTGGGATTTGGACTTGGTTTTGTCTGCCTTGCAGGGTGCTTCACTGGATCCTATTCAGGTTGCTGCTCTGGCCGTACTTACCCTCAAGGTTGTCTTTCTGGTGGCTATTACTTCGGTCAGGCGTGTGTCTGAGCTGGCGGCTCGGTCTTCCGGCCCCTATGTTTTGGGAGACACCTGGATAAAGGGGTGTTCCGTTTTAAGCCGGATGTTCTGACTGAGGTGGTGTCTGCTTTTCATTGGAATCATGATACTGTTCTTTCCTCATTGTGCCCTAATCATGGCGACGCTGAGGAAAGGATTCTGCATTCCTTGGATGTGGCCAGGTGTCTGAGGTATTACCTGGTAGTCTCTGAGTCCTTCGGGAAATTGATGTTCCTTTTGTGGTCCCTTCTGGGCCCAGGAAGGTTTTGGCTCCTGCCAAGTCTGCTTTTAGCAAATGGAGCTGTTAGGCTGTGATTCAGGCCTATTCTGTTGAGGGGAAGGAACCTCCCTTCCACCTTACTGCTCATTCTATTCGTGTTATTGGTGCCTCTTGGGCTTTCCAGCACCAGGCTTCTGTTGAACAAGTTTGCAAGGCCGCTACTTGGTCTTCTGTTCATACCCTTTCAAAGTTTTACAAGGTTGATGTTAGGGCCTCAGCTGATGCTGTCTTTGGCCGCAAGGTTTTGCAGGCGGCAGTGGTTAAACTGTCGGCCGTTACCTTTTTTGTTGGGGATCCCACCCTACTTTATTCACACTGCTATTGGATGTCCCAAGTGTAAGTACTATATCTGGAGCAGGACGTACTGTATACTAAGAATAATAGAATTCTGTGAAATACTCACCTGTAGAATTGGTATTATAAGTATACAGTACGTCCTGCTCCACCCCACCCTGTTTTTTTTGCATTATTCTGGATCCCCTGTATGGTGATTGTTATCATTACCAGTTTTTTTGTGGTGGTTAAATTCTCCCGGCTTCTTGTTCACTGCTTTTCAATGCTGGGGATTTGTGGGAGGTCCCGGGTATTTGAGAGGCCGGGAGGAGCCTGTTTTGCATGTCTCTGCAGTGCAGCGCCATCTGGCGGAGGATAACCCAAGTTTAAGTACTATATGTGGAGCAGGACGTACTGTATACTTATAATACCAATTCTACAGGTAAGTATTTCACAGAATTGGATTTTTTCCCCACTCCAATGTGGCGCATGTGTGGGCTCTTGTTCAATGAGAGAAGCCCGCTATGACTACATTATTCGGCAAGCAGTTGCTCATTGTTTTCAATAGGGAGCACATGTTTTTTTTTTTTTGAAGCCATCTGTGTGATAAACACACTGTGAAAAACGTGCCACCCAACGTGAAAAGTGAATCCACTTTGGGGTGCCCATACTAGGCCCATCTCAGAAGAGAAAGAGCCCCTTTCCCCTGCCCACCCGGAGGACGAACCCCCTGACAGAAAGCACAAGGATACATATCCCTCCCGAAGGAGAAGAGGGGACTTGGTCCTCAGGTACTACCCGAAGGATTCCCTGTGGACCACTGACTGGATCCCTCAGTGTAAAGCTTTCCCTGGCAGTTGTCCGACCAGGTACTAGCTCGCTCCGGCACTGACCTGCCTAGTATTAGCCCGTGCCTCAAGGGGGAACCACTGGGCAGGGTTTTCGAGGCGAAGCCAGAAGGCCTATAACCTCTTCCACCCTCGTTCTTGGGGGGGCAGGGCCTATAAGGGTCCAGGCACCCACAAAAAGAACACCACACGTGCACAACAAACAAAGGCCGTGAATAAATAAGGGGGATGGGGCTTAAGTGCTATAAAAAGCAAAGGTGCTCTGTGAAGAAGAGAGCGGAGCCTTACGGCTTTAAAAAATACAATTCTGTGAACTACTCACCTGTAGAATTGGTATTATACGTATACAGTACGTCCTGCTCCAGATATAATACTTACACTTGGGTATTCTCCGCCAGGAGGCGCTGTGCACTGCAGACATGAGAAAACAGGCTCCTCCCGGCCCCTTAAATACCCAGGGACCTCCCACAAATCCCCAGCATTGAAAAGCAGTGAACAAGAAGCCGGGAGAATTCAACCACCAACAAAACTGGTAACTATAACAATGATAGCAATCACCATACAGGGGATCCAGAATAATGCAAAAACCAGGGTGGGGGGGGGAGCAGGAAGTACTGTATACGTATAATACCAATTCTACAGGTGAGTATTTCACAGAATTGTATTATTCTAAGTATACAGTACGTCCTGCTCCAGATATAATACTTACACTTGGGACATTCAATAGCAGTGTCCATAAAGTAGGGTGGGATCCCCAACAAAAAAGGCACAGCACACAGTTAAAAGCACTGTCACCTGCAAACCTTGCTACCAAGAGCGACATGAGCAAAGGCTCTAACGTCAACCTCATAAAAACCTTTGAAAAGGTATGAACCGAAAACAAGTAGCGATCTAGCAAACTTGTTCAACAGAAACTTGGTGCTGAAAGGCCCAAAGATACCAAAGCACAAGTAGAATCAGAAATAAAGTAAGAAGATTCTTCCCCTTAAAAGAATAGGGCTGAGTAACAGCCTGACCAGTCCAAATGCTAACAGTAGCCTTGGCAAAACTTAGAGCTCCCCGTCGGGGAATTGAACCCTGGTCTCCCGCGTGACAGGCGGGGATACTGACCACTATACTAACAAGGATCAGCTAGAAGCCGAAACCTTTCCTAGGACAATCCATCCAAGTAAAGACCAGGCCAAAGGGCGCATAACCCCTGGAAGCAGACGAGATCAGGCACATACGGATGGAGACGCCCGCAAACCCCAAGGGGCATCAGTCCCCCTAAGGGACAAGAGATAATCCAGGAAAAAAACTTCCAACACCTGTTGAGGGAATGTAGACCCCCTTTCCTCAGCATTACTAGGAATAAGGCCCAGAAGAAAGACAAATGTCTTGAATACATGAGCATAAGACACCACCTTAGGCATAAGGTCCTGCGTAAAGCGGAACACCACATCATCATGGTGTATATATCAATGAACGAGGGCTAGCTAAACAGAGCCGCCCACTCAGGCACACGTCTGACTGAAGCAACAGCCCCCAGAAGGACAACTTGAGGATAAGAACAGTCAGACAGCATCCGGAATAGGTCCAAAGGGAACACCCCGCAAGGCAAACAGATTAAAATTCAATCCCAACAGGGACCATAGAATTACGTGGGGGATGCACCTGAGCAATCCCCGAAAGAATGCTTAACCAAGGAAAAACTGAGCAAAGACTTCTACAGGAAGGCGGACAGGGCAGAACCTGAACCTTCAGAGTACAGAGTTGGGGAGCCAACTCCAACCCATGCTGTAATAACTCTAGAACCCTGGGAACAGAGAACGCCCAACAGGGGAGAGACCTAGACTCACACCAATCAATATGGGTACGCCATACCCTAAAATAGACGGAAGAAGAAGCTAGCTCCTAGACTTCCAATAGTCACAGTCACCCAGAAGATAAGCCCGTCTCCATCAAGGTGGATGAATCAACCGTCAGGCCATCTAGACCAGAGCCTGTAGATTGGGGTGAAATAAAAAGGGGGCCTGAGTGAGCAGATCAGCACTCCTGACAGAACATAAAGGTCCGCTGTCCACAGTACCACGTCTGCAAACCACACTCCACTGGGCCACCAGTATCACTGGTCCCCCCTTCCTGAGCAAACTTGCGCAGAACCCCGCCTAGCAGGGAGAATGAAGATAAGACATACAGAATATAATGTCCAGTCATAACGTTACTAAGCCTCCTGACAACAGTCAGAATATTCTGGGACAGGGAACAAGGGCCGAGAACCTGTCATAGTGACGGGGCCCAAACAGATCCACACTAGATGGATCCCAGAGTGACACAAGGATTAACACATCCTGTCGCAGAAGGACATCCACCGGAGCGAATACCACTGATATGCAGGGAACGTTGTCCTCCGCCCAGATCAGGATCAGATACCTTTCTGGAGGATCATCCTGCTCCGAGTCCCACACAGATAATTAATACAGGCCACTGTCGTCAGACAGACCAAGAGCCCCCAGACAGGTCCTGAAAAGGAGTAGTCCAGCGAGAGCCAACCTGAAGGCTCACCGCTTCAAAAATAGACAGGTGTATGGACCCCTAAAGGCCCCACCTCCCCCGGAACCACAGGGGATTTTAGAAGAACCCCCCCCCCCCCCGTCAACCTGATAGATTTGGTATCCACAGGAAGATGCAAGGAAGGGGGTGCCCCCTGACTGGTTCCTTGAGTTCAACTGTCTCAAGAGGAACCACCGTACCAAGGGGGAAGGTACACAGACCCAGCTCCAGGGATGCTGGAACCCTGTCCAGTATTAACAATATAAGTTGCAGAAGAGCCCAAGGGCACCGAGTATAAGGGACATCCTCTGAGCAGCCACCAACGGGCCAACCAGCTGCAATCCTGCCTGGTGAAGGGACAGGGACAGCAATGAGGGACAGAGCCCATGTAACCAGATTGTCCACTTTATTGCCAAGGAAGAAGATTCTAGCCTGAACCGAATCCAAATTCAACCCTAGGAATGGAGATACCAAATAAGGGGACAATGTGGAATTGAGGTGACTGAGCACCCATCCAAATGGCTCCCCAAAGGACACCACCAGCCGAGTAACCAACTCGGCCTGACGTAGAGATTGGGAAGTAAAGAAGGACGACCAGGTAGGTCCTTGCGCGGATGCCCTTGGTCTCATCAGAGACGTCACCCCGGTCAGTGCCTTGTCGAGCACACTGGGAAGAGAGGCCAGATAAGGCCACAATCAGCAGTGTTGGACCTCCAACACTAACCTGTAAGAGCCTTGGTGTCCAGAAGACACAGGGGTATTAAAATAAGCATCTTAGATCTCCACAGACGGCAAGAGGCCCACTGGGCGCATGGCGCTGGCGGCCCAACTCAGAGATACCATGCAGAAACTGCCTGTGAATGTAAAATTGCCGAACCTATGGAAGGCCAGAATGGGCCAGACTGCCTCATCCTTTTGGGGGAATGTGGAAAGGCTGGTATAGAGGCCCCTGCCTCTGCCTGTTAAGGGCAACCTGCAAGCGACCCCAGACCTTGCAGGCCGTGCATGGCCTGCACCAACACCTGAAGAGAGACAGGGACCAGAAGCACCCTGACAATCTCGGGAAGGGACCGCCCAGTAAACTCTGTCCTGCATCCGGAGGAAACTACCTCCTGAATCCACCAGAACGAGGCATGACGCCTCCTGATAGGAGCAAGGTGCTGCGGCCATCCCCTCACCCAGACGGGCGAGGGCGTCCCATCATGCTTGGGGGGTTTTGGTGAAAGATTTGGACTTAGTCCGGCCGGAGGGGCCAGGGCGTTGTCTGCCACTCCTGGGGCAGGAATCTACACCAAATAGCTGGAAGGACACTCCTGGTTCGTGTTTGACACTAATGTAGGGGGGGAAGGAGGGGTGCCCCTGCCCCGAGGAGGCCGAGACAGCCTTCTGCGTAGGGGTGTTTTGCCCTTTTTCCAAACAGGTCCAGACGGGCCCCAAATAGGCGTTGCCCTCTAAAGGGAAGCCCAGTAAGCGTCTTTTTTTGTAGCATCGTCAACACCCCACTGTCGCAGCCAGACCAAGCGACGTATAGCTACCACAAGGGCAGAAGTTCTTGCACACATCCTAATGGTGTCATCCAGCGCTAAAAGGATAAACCTTACAAATACATCACAACTGGAGAGTGCATTAAACACCTCCCAGGGAAGATCCTCAGGTTGATGATCAAGCATCTTTCGGATGAGGGTTCTAGCGGCCACTGCAGTGAAGGCCGCGGCACAGACCGGGCGCAGTGCCATCCCTGCACAAGAAAAGGCGTGGGAAGCCAGCCTATCAATGCGCCGGTCCTCAGCATCCTGAAGGGTACAATAAGTAGGGGCTGCAATAAAGGGGGGGTTAAGAACCCCTATGATTGGTGCATCCACCATGGGAGGCGATGACCAACAGTTAACTACGTCAGGGGGAAAAGGGTATTTCCAATCCCAGTCCCCTGGAACCCCTGGAAGTTTACTAGGGGATTCCCATTCTTTGAGTACAAGAGCCTGGTGATCCTGCTCCGGAAATTCCAAGCGCGGTGTCGCTGTATGGAAACTCTCCCCTCTAGGCTTGGGAGCCTCACCAGGGAGAGAGAGATAGACAAGACCTCAAAGTAACCTCGAAATAATCTGATCAGCTGTAGGCAGTCTGCGCGGCACGACTTGCTGGTCATCCCCGCTCGAGTGCGACTCATCAGGAGTGAGATTTAAGCACGGGGAAACAGGTGTATTGAAACGAGGTGCAGCCACTGGCAACTCTGATTGCAGGGCCAGTACTTGTTCAGCACAGGGTCCGCAGACCCGTGCTCTGTCAGCATCAGCATGGGGCTGTCCACACGCTGTACACAGCCGGTCTTGTCCCAGAGGGACCCCGGTCACATAATTCTGAGATGCCTCCATATGGTGATTATCTAGGCAAATATGCCAGCAGGGATTTATGCAATAGGCAACCCTGGATGCCCCAAAGACCCGCTGTTTAATGTGGGAGAATTGTTTGTAAGCCCGGTAAATTTATGTCAGGCCGGGAGAGGCCACCGGAGTCTTCGACGTCTGAAAGACATAAAGGGAAACAGAGGTGTCAGGGCCATGCGCAGGAGAAAAATATTTATAATGAAATCACCCGCGAGGGCACTTACAGACCAAAGGAGGAGGGGGACCGCAACCACGCGCGCGAAGATCATCGAAATGGCACCCAGCAAACCTCGAAGGGCGGGCCCAATCTTTGGCCGTGACGCGGAGCGCGCCAAGTCAAGTCCCCGCCCACCCCGAAGAGTGCGAAGCTCTGAGGTAGCAGTCAAATACGCAAAGGATAAGATAAACTTAGTATAAGCCTTTGCTAATGGAGACGCCGTAGCGTCTGGACGACGCTGCCGCCCGGCGCAGCACACTTTTAGTAAAGGAAAAGACACACGCACGGCGGCAGCCAAACAATTATAAAGAGCAAGCCGCGCGGCTCTGACACCCAGATGCAAGTCAAGGGCAATACTACGGCCATAAGCGTGACACTTCAGTACACTGAGACCGCCACACACATACCCCCCCCCCAGAGAAATCTGGGGATTTGTGGGAGGTCCCTGGGTATTTAAGGGGCCGGGAGGAGCCCGTTTTCTCATGTCTGCAGTGCACAGCGTCTCCTGGCGGAGAATACCCAAGTGTAAGTATTATATCTGGAGCAGGACGTACTGTATACTTAGAATATTCTTCTGGTGGAGCCGTAGGGCCCCGCCAAGGAGGCGGTGCTCTAAAGAACAAGTGCTGGTGCTACCTTACGCCATACTCGTGCACTACGTGAGGAGTGACTTTTAGGCATCCTCCTGGTCGCCACCCCAGGGGGCAACAGCAGACAGCTTCAAAGCGTTTCCCGGCTAATTGCCGGATACCTGGATGGCCAGCCGTCTCCCAGCGGGGGTCACCACTCCCCCTCGAGCACATTCCCAGGCAGAGGGCAGGTCTAAACCAATCCAATTGCTAAAGGGTGCAGACACCACCCTCCAGCTATTAAGAAAGGCCTCCCCACATCAACCTCTGCCGGTCATGATCCCGTGGGATAAGGACTGGCCCAACACTCCATCCGGTCAAAAGGCCGAGAAACGTACCCGGCAGGGGATAGCCACAATCATAGGCGGCTTCTCAGGAGGCCTATCCTCCCCCTGGGAGAACCACCTTCATGATCATGGTGTCTCCCCTGCCAGGTAAGTGGGGAAATGGGAAGCACGTGTCACTGCACCCAAGACGTTGTGCCATTCAGATAAGCTTGGGTGGGAACATGCATATGGTTGGGGATGCGGCAGAGCGCACTCCCCAATAAAGTCAATGAGAGCAGTTTGCCAAAAGAGGCCAGAGCTCTCACTGGCTGGGTGCCCGGGCAGAGGGCCTTTTGGGGAAGTTCACAAAGCGGGCATCCCAAATTGGGAACGGGACAAAACTGGGGAAAATAAAAATACCAGGTTTTGTTCCACTTTAAAATAGGTCCATTGTGCCATTGTGATGTTTATTTGCATCTAATGATGCATATTTTTATAGCGCATATAGCACTGACTGGAAAAGTTCCAGCAACAGCGCCGTGGGAAGGGGTGTACATCAGGTTCCTCCTGGGACAGGGATCAGTCACCAGAATAGTCGAAATCCTGGTGATTGGTCCACTTTAAGCAAATATTTGCCCAAACTACCAAGCCCTCTAGCACAACCCACCAGTATTATTTGACAATAATAGTATTGCATCTTTGTCAGTCTCTTCGCCTTCCTTGCTCTTTAAATGGGCGTGCTTTATCACTGTATGCATGCAGTAGCAGACTTGCATGGCTGGGTGTTCGTACCAGAGCAGGCTCTTCAGCTGTTGCTCTGCTCAACAGCGACACCTGGTGTTCAGCACACTGCAATTGCACGAATCCTAGAGTGTAAGCTCTTGGGCTTGATTTTACTTCCTGGTTTCCTGGGTCTGAATGGACAGGAAGTGACCTCACTCAAACTCTGACACTCCCCCCCCCCCCCCCCCCTTGACGGCCCTATTTAGGAGGACAGCTGGCCTGCATCCAATGCTGTGTTATCAGCTAAGTTCCTGGATTCCGTTTTCCCGATTCCTGAGTTCCTGATCCGATTTCCTGAATTTACCCTCGGACGGATATCTTGGTTTTTGACTCAGATTTTCTCACTGGACTTCACCTGCCTTCTGCCTGCCCCTGAACCCGGAATCATCCATTGGACTTTGCTTGTCTGCCGCTGGCCCTGACTTTTCGATTGCCCTTTTAGATTTATGTGCTTCGCCCCCACAACTGGAGCTCGCTCAGCCCTTCCTTGGTTGTAGCCGGAAAGCGTGACAGATCTATGTAACTATGGGGAAACTGCAGACAATTTGAACTTTAGAAGAACAAATTAATGTTTAAAGAAATAACGATTATGTGTCAGTGAGGTGTCATCTATGAATAAGTAAGGGACCTTTGTAAGTGAAGAGAGCTTAAAATTCTGGACATTCTGTCAAAAGAAGCTTCATAGGGAGCATAGATATCTCACATCTCAAACTTACCTGCAAATGACCTGCCGACAGAGATGGATTCACGATGACCATTTCTGACTGGGGGTGGGGGTGGAGGAGGTCCAGAAGGTGTCCGAGAGGGAGGTGGAGGGGGCTTTGCCCGGTTCTGAGAGGAATCACTTACACCATGCATTCTATAGGGAGGAGGGGGTGGTGGTGGAGCATCACGACCACCATTGCGCACGACAGGAGGTGGTGGAGGAGGAGCTACAAGAGAATGAGAAAAATGACTACATGGTAAGGGCAATATGAGTAGAAAATCTTCTAAGCATTGAACTTTCCATATTACATCATAAAACGTTTACTACTAGACAAGGTTTAATGATCATCATACTGCTTTTATGCGTTTGCATTCTCACTCGGAAAGTGCATATGAATCATAAACAGCAGTATGGCAGGGAGCCTTCACATGGTTTCCCTCAAGAATGGCCCTAGGGCAAGTACTACACCTAGTTCCTAAAAGTAAGGTATAATTAAAGCAGTAGTCCAGCCTAGTTAAGTGTAACTCTTGCCCTTAATCCATAAATTAAATGGAAGAAATCAAGACCGAGTGTTAAAGGGCAATTCCACATGTTTCCATTATTGCGTGCGAGTATGATTTTCTACTTTTCTACATTTTTGCAACTCGATGTTATAGAAGAAAGTGGTTTCCCCTAATAGTTTACCTCAGCAATGTACATCAAAGTGGCGTTCTAGCATACAGAACAAAAACTCCCTGACTCTGGCTTGCTAATCATCTGATTGGCTGAGGTAGAGCCGACAGGTTTAAACCTATCTGCATTAATTCAACCTCTTTAGATATTTGGGGGGGGGGGGGGGGGAGAAACGGACTTTCATATTCAGTTGTGTGTTAGGATTACAGGCAGTGTTTTCACCCGGGAGGAAATTGCTGCTGCTTTGTTTACTTGAAACTACTAAAGAGCTCGCCTATTACAGTGGGAGGAGTCTAGGATTTGTAGTCAGAAGTATACTGAAGTAGTAAGAAATTTACTAAAAGGGAAAAAGCCACTCCTAGAGAAATACTAAAGAGGGGTTCAGGCTAACCCCATGTGTTTTTGGGAGCTCCGAGACAACCTGTCCACGCGCTAACCTATGAAATCATCGTAATATAAAATAGTCCACATCATGAGAAAAAATACTTTTTTTTTAAAAAGACAATATAGTTGTCTGTTAGTTTTATTGGTGTTTATACAAAAACCATAAAAAACATGGCAATACACATAGACTGACATACATTCATGGTTGTACCCCCACTTTCAGTATGATGTATTCATGCAGTGTTTGTTTAGCTTGATTTCCAGTGAATGGGCGGACTAGTTTCGCCTAGTTATTTAGGCTTCTTCAGCGCCTCAATTTTTTTAAAATCACTGTCAGTACAGATACCATAGTAATGTATAAACACCAATAAAATTGACAATTATATTGTCTTCTTAAAAATTAAGTATTTTTTCTCATGATGTGGACTATTAAGTTACGATGATTTCATAGGTTAGCACGTGGACAGGTTGTCTCAGAGCTCCCAAAAACACATGGGGTTAGCCTGAACCCCCCTTTGTATTTCTCTAGTTGACCTCTAGAGGGAGCCTACCAACTCGACCAGCGCTCTACTGTATACAAAGCAACACAGTGCTTGGCTTTGTCCTATCAGTGCTTTAGTGTTTTTCACTTCCCTTCCCCCAGGGGTGTTTTTATCCCTTTTTTTTTATTTTTTTCTTTCTCCCTCCCCTTTTCCCAGATAATTATTTATGGTTCATGTTCACACTAAAGTTGGAGGGTCATGTGTTCTGTTCACCGAGCTATTGTAAAAAAGCCACTCCTACCAAAATCACAGTAAAAAGCCTCATTTTTAACTAGCATCCCCTGAACAGCTCCCTCTATGAAGCGTGCCTTTTGCCAATTTTCACTGCAACCCACTTCACTCTAATCCCAGATAACAGCGCTTGATTTAGCTGTAAAGCTCCGCCCCCTCCATTCATTGCCACTGTTGTGTGTGGCAATGATGTAATTGCCACATCTTTGCAGTGACCGATCACCTGCCATCTAACAGAGAGGGACAGCAAAAAAAAAAGTGTTCCAGGACAATTCGAAAAACGAAAATATCCTATTTCTAGTTGTATACCCCAAGAAGGAAGCATCAGCAGGAGCTTTGGCCAAATGTATTTCAGAAGTTCAGTGGGTTTTGGTTGGCTTTAAGGTTACTTTTTTGCCCAAGCACATACTGATTTAGTTTGTGTTAGTAAAAGCGGACCTTCACCCAGAATAAGAGCATCTCATATATGTTTCCCACACTCAGTACATACAGATTGCTCACATTAAAAATCATCCTACCTGCATCTACTGCATGTTATGAGCCTTTAAACATCCAAGATGGCGGATCATGCCTGCAAACAGGAAGTGTCTTCCGACTGTGTCGCTCTGCATTCTGGGATTGCTGTCCTTTCCTTGACCCCAGCTCTGCACAGCTATAACCCCGCCCCCTGCACTTTACCCCGCTTTCCTCTCCTCAGTATGTGTGAGGCTTCTGAGACAAGATGGCAGCGCCCGTATCCTAGAGTACTGAACAGAGTTGCAGCCGGGTGGGGGACAGAATAATAAGTGACTAAAAAAAACGTAAAAATATATTTCTGATGCTGGGGAAAAGTTTAAGGGTCTGGGCTTTTCATGAAACCATGCTGAAGGTCTGGTTTAGGTTGCAGATAGAATCAAAATATGTTTTTAAAGCCAATAACATTAAAGAAAAAGTCTCACCTGCGCCTCTCCCTGGAGGATCTCTGGCGGGAGGCGGTGGTCTATTTCCACCTGGAGAAAGGTTGGCTGAAGGAGGTGGGGGTGGCGCCAGATTTCTCCCTGGTGCAGGCTGTTTCCTATGGAGAGAGTTATGCCTCTGGGGCAAGTCTGGCACTAGGTCATTTACTGGACTGGGTGGTCCATTGACAGAGGGAGGTGGCTGCCTGTAGGGTGGCGGTGGAGGAGGCTGTCCCTGAGAGGAAGGGGTCCGCATGTTGACAGGAGAGGGAGGGGGCTTCACTGGAGGTGCAGCAGGAGCACGGTGCCCTGGAGTTGGCGGTAAAGGCTTATCTCGATTATAAGGTTTAGAGTTCTGTGAAGAAGGAGTTGGTGTTGCGGCTTGTCTTCGGCCGGGAGGAGGCGGTGGAGGGGCAGAGGAACTGTGCTTCATGCCAGGACTGGTCGAACTGGGCGGTCGAGTGAGGTCAGGCAGGGAAGGCCTGTGTGCTCGCCCAACTTCTGGAGGTGAAGAGCGATGGCCACCACTGTCCGAATCATCTTGTGGTCTACTTACAGATACCGGTGGAGGAGGAGCAGCTGATCGTGCAGAGGAACCCTGAAGAGGTGACCGGCCAGATGGACCCTCTAATGGGAAAAAAAAAATTATATATGTTTTTCAATTCTTGGGAGTCATCTGGGGACTTACTACTTTTTTTTTTTTTTTTTTTTTTTTACCAGAATGTATATCAAACTTACTATTTACTTGGGCATAGGTTAGCACCAACCGGTGAGGGTAGACCTTTGAGTTCAACCACGCCTCTAAATTGATAACATTTTAAAATTCAATTAAAATTAGTAATATCTTTATTGGAATATTACATTTTTTTCAGCAATTCTGGTTTAAGGGCACCTAGAGTGCTGCCAATAGATTATGGAGCATGATTATTAGATATCTTCCATTAAATCCAACACTATTAAATGAATTCATAACACCTGTTCAAACTATTAAAAATACAACTGGTCAGCATATAATCAATGAAAATACATAAAGAACAGATAGGTGGAGGCGGACTAGTTTCGCCCCTGGGGGCTTTTTCAGTGCCGATTTTTTTTTTTTTTACTATAGGAGCGAGTTCAAGAATTATACACAGAATTATGTATATCTTCTATATGAAATAAGGCGACAATCGGCACTGAAAAAGCCACCAGGGGCGAAACTAGTCCGCCTCCACCTATCTGTTCTTTCTGTATTTTCATTGATTATATGTTGATCGGTTGTTTTTTTTTTAAGTTTGAACAAGTATTATGAATTCATTTAATCATGTTGGATTTAATGGAAGATATCTAATATTCATGTTCAAGAATCATGCTCAATAACCTATTGACAGCACTCTAGGTGCCCTTACACCAGAATTGCTGAATCAGTTGGTTTCTTGTCAAAAAAATGTAATATTCCAATAAAGATATTACTAATTTTAATTGAATATTGAAATGTTATCAATTTGGAGGCGTGGTTAAACACAAAGGCCTACCCTCACCGGTTGGGGCTAACCTATGCCCAACTAAATATTAAGTTCGATTCCAATAATAGACCAGTCCATACCAGCCCACCATTTAATGAAAGCCAGAGGGGTCGGTCACTGCATAAGGGCAAGTTGGTGTTCCGTGGCTGGGATTCATCCAACATTCCCTTATTAACTTTCCTTGTTATGCATGTATATACCAAAGTGCACACACACAGGTAAAAAAAGTTATGACTAGTAGTATTGTCGCAACAACAAATCTGGAGATCTCTTCTGGAGATATCTTCTGGAAAATGTTTCAAAGCAGTGAGATGATAGGGCAAATATGGCAACAATTAGCCTCTTCAAGAACAAAACTCTGGATTTTGACTTTCCCGTGTTTTCTTCTGTTCCCCAGGGGGCATCCTGGTTGGGAATGCCCCACTGTGTGAATCCCCCACCCAATTCAGCCAGTTAAGCTCGCCTCAGTCCAACGGCGCAAATGCAAGCGCTCAGCCAATGAGAGCTGTTCGCTATGTTTACCTCTTATGGCAAATGCCTGTCATTGACTGTAATGTGTGCTCTGCCACATCCCCTGCCTATGTGATTGGCTGGAACAGGAGCTCCGGGGATGCGGCAGCACGCACAACAAAAAGAAGTTTATGTGGTCACCCTTCCATCCCCAGCCCAGTGTCCCAAAACAGCCTGCGCTTCTTTTTTTACTTGAGCCTTTGCCCAATATTCATAACACCACTATCTGAATGCAGTCGGCCATATTGCTCCCTGGTTGAGCGGCCCGGCTCCCAGTGATGATGCGTTCAGTAAACGTACACACAGCTCAGCAATGGGGAGCACTTCCACCTAACTGCCAATAAGGCTAATTCAGCAGCATGAGAATTTTTTTTTCCTCGTGTTTTTGATATCTTTCCTCAGTGCAATACAGCACCATGGTTAGCTGTGCAAATGTTTTATAAAAGTTTCACAGCTAAAAATTATGCTGAATTGCACTGTGGGAAAAAAAATCTAAATGGAATTTTTTCTCATTTTTTTGAGAACTTTTTTTTGTATGTTTTTTTTCCTTTGCACAGCTAAAAATATTGCTGAACTGTACTAATTTTTGAAAAATGCATAGCGAGAAAGGTACTGAATTTCATAAAGGAAAAATATCATTAAAAAACCCAAGAAAAAAAAGAAACGCAGGCACTGGGGTGAGGATGGAAAGTGACCACATAAACGTACTGAGTATAGGTGCACTTAAGAGATAGAACAATGGGAATTTCACTCTCCTGGGTATTGTTCCTCTCAGGCCGCGCATCCCGGTTTGGGATGTGTACGGAAACAAAACCCGGGAAAGTCAAATTCCCAGGCTTTGTTTCATTTTAAAGTGGACCAAAACCCTGCCGATCCATGGTCGCCGGCTACACTTGCCTGAATTCCAGTCCAACGGCGCATGTGCGGGCCGCGGGTGCATCCCCGCTATTCCTCTAGCAGGGCGGGTGTTAGAGGGAAGCGGGAGATGCAGCCGCCAGTGCGCTCGTAGCCACTGAGCTAAGACGTCTTAGATGTGCATAGCTCAGCGGCCCCGAGTGCGCTTATTGGACGAGCGGCTGTGCATGCACCGTAGGACCGCGGTGAGGTGAGTTTATTCGGGAGATCTGGGGGGTTTCCCATAGCTGATTTAATCTTTAAAGCAAAAAAAGATTTTGATTTAAAGTGGACCAAACTCCCCGGGGCACCCCGATCGGAGGTGCCCCGGGGAGTTTGGTTCACTTTAAAGCAAAAAAAGATTTTGATTTAAAGATTAAATCAGTTGCATTCACCTCCTGTTTCAGCAAAAGTCAAGATGTACTGACACTTCAAGAAGTGGGACCTTATTGTGCAGAGGGCGCCAGTATGAGCTGTATGCGTGCAGTAGAATAAGCAGCTACAGCATTCATTCCCCCCACTTTTTCTGTAGAGTGGGAGTGTCACTGGGCAGTGACAGCAGCATGACAATGAGAAGAGTCATTAAATAGTACAAGTTCTCACCAATTTCAAACTTCATAAACTATGGGCCTTATTCATGACGCTCTAGCGCCAGGTAGTGCCTTGTAAGCAGCAGGTAGCGTCAGGTGAATGCCGGACACGGCACGCAATTCCACATTTATGAAGCCAAATCTGGTGAGCAACTGGAACGCCACCATGTAGCGTACGATTCATCATTATCCCAGGCTCAGCCTTGCAGAGCACCACGTATTACCTCTCGCTACCTGGTGCTCTCCCGTACATTTCTATGGACGATCCTTAAATCCCTTTCCTGATCCTAATTCTTTTTTTTAAATAAAACCTCAAAACTTTCTGACATGTATCCTGGCCTAGAAAATTACATTTGTGAAAAATTTTTGGATTAATAATATTTTTATGCAGAATTGTCCTTACATGTCTGGTATTAAAAAGTGTTCATGTTACAATGTAATAATGTAATTCCATATGTTTTCGCTTTGTTACTAGTGAATACATGTTCACAACGACCCGATTTTGAGCACCGGCGATGTTTGAAGCCGTTTTGTTGATGAATGTGGTGTCAGTTCGTTAGTAATGAATCAGCCTGTAGGTATGAAGCTTCTAAACTGCTGTATATAGTTTAAAATGGCATTACATTGTGATTAATAACTCTGCGTTACACTTGGCAGATGCTACAGTAGGCTAAGGTAATTGTTACACCATTGCGTCGGGCTACATTGGGCACTGTCCTAAGCACTGTCCTGTTTTCCATTCTTAAATTGAAAAAGAAATGGCTGAGATATCAAATTACCTTAGCCTGCAGTATCAATTTAACTTACCTGAAAATGTTCACATTTTGGCCCTTAATAAAATACCAACTTGGCTTGTTATGTCATGTGTCCTCCGACACTTATATACCACTTGCAATGGCAAATCTGCAGACTTAACTCCTGTGGCGAGGACTGCCTCCCATGAGAAGGAAGTAATATAGTTATGGTTCTCTCTACATCGTACTACAGCATTTTATATACACTTTTCATACACATTTGCATTTGACTGGAATTAATTTCTAATAAAACATCATACCAGGACTGTCCTTTGTACCCACAGGCCGCAACCTCGGTACTCCACCCTGGAAGAGGCCTCCTTTTGGCTGCAATGCCCCTCCAGACGCTGGGCCAAAACCAGAACCCCCACCGGGACCTTTAGATTCTGCAAAAGAAAAGCAAGAAGGTTCTTAAGTTTCTACAAAAGCAACACCAGATGAACAAAAGACTAATCCCTGCCCCAAATAATACTTTGTCTTTCATACTATTGAAGTTAGGACTGTACATGATCAAGAAGGGCACCCTTGCACTCAAGTTTTTAATCTGTTGCTGCTGAAAGAGTAAAAATACAATTCTGTGAAACTCACCTGTAGAATTGTTTTTGAATATATCCGGTCCATGTCGTCCCAGAAGTGATGACAGTTGGGTAGTCCGCCAGGTGGCGCAGTTACTGCAAGATCCAGAGCTGTAACTCCTGGTCCCCTATAAAAAGAGCTGTCTCCATAGAATTCCCAGAATGTCAAAAAGCAGTAAATGAGACAGGCCGGGAGGCCAAGAAACCATGTTAACTCACATAGCTTCAGCATGTACTCTCTCCGACAAAAAACTAAGGACAATGGTCCAATACAAAAAAGGTAATCACCACAGCAGGCAAACAAGAGATTATGAACCAAGGGCAGGGTGGGACGACCTGGACTGGATATATTCAAAAACATTTCTACAGGGGAGTTTCACAGAATTGTATTTTTCACTATATCCAGTCCAGGTCATCCCAGAAGTGATGACAGTTGGGACATCCAAAAGCAGTGTCCATCAGGGCGGGATCCCCAGTGCGGAACAGCAAGTAGTTCATTTCACTACCGCCTGAAGCACCTTTTGGCCAAAAGCAGCGTCAGCCCTAACATCAACCTTGTAAAACTTTGTAAAGGTATGAACAGAAGACCAAGTAGCAGCCTTACAAACTTGTTCAACCGAAGCCTGGTGCTGAAAAGCTCAGGAAGCACCAATAGCTCTAGTAGAATGAGCTGTAACACGAAAATAGGAATCCTTCCCCTTGGCAGAATATGCTTGCACCACTGCCTGTCTAATCCACTTACTGAGAGATGACTTGGCCGGAGGCAAACCCTTTCTGGAACCTTCAGTGAACAAAAAGTGAATCAGACTTCCTGAAAGATTCAGTCGCAACCAGGTAGTACTTAATGGCTCTGACCACATCCAAGGCATGGAGGGTCCTTTCCTTAGAATTAGACGGTTCTGGACACAGGGAAGGCAAAACCACTTCCTCATTAAGATGAAAGGGAGAAACAACCTTAGGCAAAAAATCAGGTTTAAAGCGAAAAACCACCTTATCCTTATGCCGCACAAAGTAAGGAGACTTCATACAAAGAGCAGCCAGTTCTGACACACGACGCACAGATGTGATAGCTACCAAAAGGACCACCTTTAGGGTCACGATAGACAATGTAGCGTCGCCCAAAGGCTCAAAGGGAGGACCCTGGAGAGCAGAAAGCACCAAATTCAAATCCCACACCGGTAAGACAGGCTTACGCGGTGGACGTACATGGGTAACTCCTTGGAAAAAGTCCTGATCAGTCTATGATTGGCAAAGGATCTTTGGAAAAAGATGGCCAAGGCCTTGAACCTTGAAGGTGTCCAGCTGTAGACCCAAGTCTAAGCCGTGTTGTAAAAATTCCAAAATCCTAGAAATAGAAACTCTTGGATTCACACCAAGCAATGTAGGCATGCCAAACTCTATAGTAGAGGACATGACCAACGCTTAATCACATTAGCAGGAAAGGGATACCTCTTGTCCCAACTCTTGGGCACCCCAGGTAGCTTGCTACGTTCCCATTCCTTGAGCACCAGATTATTAAAGTGAGGCTGCTCAGGGAACTCCAAGCGTGGCTTCACTGTATGAAAAAGCTCAGCCTGCTGCTGCGGAGCCACTGCAGGAGGGGAAATACAAAGCACTTCAAAAATGTGAGACAACAACCTATCAATGTCATCTGAGGACCATTGGTCTTCTCCAAAAGGAGACCCGGTATCACCCTAGGTTGTTCCTCAGATCATTCTGAATCAGAGAATAGTTCCCTTTCCTCAAGGGGACCATAACCCGAGATGTAAAAAAATTCAGCCTCAACAGGGAAGAGGGAAACAGTGGGGGCATAGATGCCGCTTCTTGGCAGAAGCCTTACACGGGCCCGACACAGCAATATGCTTTTCAATGCTGGCCACCCGTGCAGCCAAATCCAATTGAGACTCACCGGTAGTATGCCCCTCGCTGGGGGTCAAATGCAAGCGTGGGGGGGGGGGGTAGGTGAAACCAGAGGGGGCGCCGCACCAGGGCCCGTAGCAGGCGACCCAGACTGCAACGCAAGTACCTGCTGGGCGCAGGTTACACATACCCTGACATCTTCACTTATAGGGGAAACCCCACACGCAACACACAGCCGAGCTTGTCCCGATGGAACCCCAAGCACATTATCCCCAGAAGCCTCCATATGGTGATTTTTACAAAAAGTATGCACAATAGTCAGAACAGGGACACAGCTAAACAGCCATCCTATTTGGGATGCCCCCTGAAACCAGCTAGGGGAAGTGGGAGATTGGCAATAGGCAGGGCCAAGAGAAATACATCCCTAGCCATACAATAATAAACCAAAGAAAAAAAACCCGTAAGGGACTCACAGACCAAGCCGGCAAGCGCACAGATAAGCCGATCACCAACCGCGTCGCAGCACCGCAATGGAAGGGCCACAAAATGGCGCCGACAGCAGTACCACCGCGGGCTGACTTCCCCCTCAGGGCAAAGGAGGGCTAGGGGCAGAGACGCCCGCCCTATCATGCTCCAAAAATACGCTCCTGGCGCAAGTGACACAAACCGCGCTGAGTCCGCCCAGGGGCTGGTACCGCCACAATTTGAGCCCAGATGCTGACAGAACACTTCCTGCAGGCTTCTAGGCAGGGCTGACCACAAATGAAAGGTAGAGAATTTGCATGAGATGAGAGATGCCCTACACTGCATTGACTGGGAAAATGCCCTTAAAAACAAAAGCATGGACGCTAAATGGGATACTTTCAAAGGCATACTTAATTTTCATTGTGACAGATATATACCTTACAGGAATAAAACTATTAGACACACATGTAAACCGATGTGGCTAAATAAAAAGGTTAAGGGGGCAATAAACAACAAAAAGGCATTTAAACGTTTAAAGCAGGAAGGGACAGCGGAAGCGTTAAAAAAATATAAAGAAGAAAATAAACAATGTAAACAACAGATAAGGGCAGCTAAGCTGGAGACAGAAAGACTGGTCGCGAAAGAGAGTAAAACTAACCCCAAATTATTCTTTAGCTACATAAACCGTTAAAAAGGTACAAACCTGAGGGTGTGGGCCCCCTGAAAAGCAAGGAGGGGACCCCTATAGAGGGAAATGAGGAGAAAGCTAATTTGCTTAACAACTTCTTTGCTTCTATATTCACAAAAGAATTTGACATGCCAAGTGAAATGCAGGGGAATAACCGAAACCCTCCATTAAATGTCACTGGTCTAACCAAGGAAGAAGTCCAGCACCGCCTCAAGCAGATAAAAATCGATAAATCACCGGGACCAGATGACATACATCCTCGTGTTTTAAGGGAGTTATGTACAGTAATAGACAAGCCGTTATTTCTAATATTTGTGGATTCCATAACTACAGGGTATGTTCCGAGGGATTGGCGCTTGGCAAATGTGGTGCCAATATTCAAAAAGAGATCTAGAGGGGAACCTGGGAACTACAGACCGGTAAGCTTAACATCTGTGGTGGGCAAGCTGTTTGAAGGTTTCTTAAGGGATACTATCCGGGAGCACCTTGGGGAAAATGACCTTATTACTCCATATCAGCATGGATTTATGAGGAATCGCTCCTGGCAGACAAACCTAATCAGCTTTTATGAGGAGGTAAGTTCAAGATTGGATCAGGGGGAGTCATTGGATATCATATATCTTGACTTTTCTAAAGCATTTGATACTGTGCCACATAAAAGGCTGGTACAAAAGATGAGAATGCTTGGACTGGGGGAAAACGTGCAGATGGGTGGGAAATTGGCTTGATGATCGGAAGCAGAGGGTGGTTATCAATGGTACACACTCAGATTGGGTCACTGTAACTAGTGGAGTACCACAAGGGTCAGTTCTGGGACCAATTCTCTTCAATATATATATAAATGACATTGGGTATGGATTAAACAGTAAAGTCTCAATCTTTGCAGATGATACTAAGCTGAGTAAAGTAATTAAAACAAAAGAGGACAACAGGCAGCTACAAACAGATTTAGATAAATTGGAAGCATGGGCAGTTAAATGGCAAATTAAGTTTAACACAGATAAATGTAAGGTTATGCACATGGGAAGGAGAAATCTGTGTCATGATTACACACTAAATAAAGAAACACTTGGTAAAACAACAATGGAAAAGGACCTAGGGGTTTTAGTTGACAATAAGCTCAACTGTAGTAATCAAGGCCAGGCAGTTGCTGCCAAGGCAAATAGGATCATGGGGTGCATCAGGAGGGGCATAGGTGCTCATGACCAGAGCATCATTTTACCCCTGTACAAGTCACTGGTCAGACCCCATATGGAGTACTGTGTACAGTTCTGGGCACCTGTGCTTAAGAAGGACATATCAGAACTGGAGCGTGTTCAAAGAAGGGCAAGAAAGTTAATAAAAGGAGTGCGGGGGCTAGAGTACCCGGAAAGATTGTCCAAGTTAGGCTTATTAAGTCTAGAAAAAAAGACGATTGAGGGGTGATCTAATAACTATGTATAAATATATTCGGGGTCAATACAAGGATCTGTCCCACAATCTATTTATACCCCGGAGTGTAACCATAACCCGGGGGCATCCACTAAGGTTCGAGGAAAGGTGCTTTCTCCACCGACATAGGAGGGGATTCTTCTCTGTAAGAGCAGTGAGACTATGGAACTCGCTGCCAGAGGAGGTAGTAATGATGGATACAGTAAAAATGTTCAAAAGTGGCCTTGATGCCCTCCTGGCATGTAATAACATTACCAGCTATGGCTACTAGACCACTGGAAGGAGTTAAACAGGCTGAACTGGATGGACTAAAGTCTTTATTCAGCCTTACATACTATGTTACTATGAGGGGGCTATATGGCATCAAGCTAGCTGCAAGTCTGGTAAATACTGTATTTAGTTCCTGACAAAGTGGGGGGAAAACATCCGTGTGTCTTATTGAGCGGATGTGCGTATGTGAGCAGGGAGAGCAATGGACAGGGGGGCAGGACTTCCAATGTCTTCCCTGCGCTCCACGCATACACAGAAAAAAAACAAAGATTTCACAGTGCTCCCATCCACTAGCTCTGGCAGGTGAGCCGGGCCTATGAATGGACGCCAGCCGTAAATAGGCCACATCCGACCACCAGAAGCAGCTGGGAGCACTGTATGGGGTGCGTTTGTGGAGAGCACTGGGCATTGGAGGACCAACAGGTAAGGGACCAAGTGAACTGCTACCTGCCCATCAGTACTCCATTGCTCTCCCTCCTCACACAAGTGATTTTTTTGAGGGGGGGCACACTGCCTGTTATAGGGGGATTTGGCGGGCAACACTGCCTGTTATAAAGATATAGGGAGTGGGGCATTTCATGCTTCTAGATCAGACACAAGGTCAATACTTTCAGTCACACATACTTTCCAAAACAGGGGCACTTCGGTCATTGATTGCAGTAGTCTTCTTCAGTTTTGCTCCCTTGCAGATGTCATTCAGGAGAGCTCCTCGGTCCCGCTGCTGGGAACGGTTCAATTTGGGAGGCTCGGTATTAGCCTGCAAATAAAGATTCAGCAGAACATGGAGTTATCAAATGTGAGATATTTCTCTGAAGCCAGTGATGAGGAATTTAATATGGACCCAAAGCAGATTATAGACTCCAGGACTGCCCGATTCCCACTCCCTGGGGCAACCTAAATTGCTATGTAAAATCCCCCAAATCTCAAGTAAAACCTACCTGATCCCTGACCCAACAGTGCACACGCGAGCCGCTGCTGCCCTACACTATACTGTCAGCCAGCCAGAAGCGAGCAAAGCATGCCAATTGGCTGCCTGCCTTGTTGGATCGGCGGTCAGATGCTTTTTACCGGTGATCAGGGAAATATCACATAGCGGGACATCGACCAAAACCCACTTGGCCCACTTTAATCCTATTTCTTTACAGTGTTGGGTAATGTTCGCCCAAGTTTAGCAAACCACTCGAGAGCATGCTATGACTGGTGGTTTAACACAAGGTTTGTTTTTTTGTTTTTTGTTTTTTAAAGCGGACCTTCACCCTGAATAAGAGCCTACCTTATATACAGATTGCTCACATTTAAAATCATCCTACCTGCATCTACTGCATGAGCCTTTAAACATCCAAGATGGCGGCTCGTGGACCATCAGGCAGCCTGCAAACAGGAAGTGTCTTCTGACTAGACTGTCACTCTGCATTCTGGGATTGCTGTCCCTTCCCTGACCCTAGCTCTGCTCTGTCTGTGCCAAGCACAGCTATAACCCCGCCTCTCAGCACTTTATCCCGCCTCCTCTCCTCAGTATGTGATGCTTCTGAGGCAAGATGGCGGCGCCGTATCCTAGAGCCCTGAACAGAGTTGCAGGCTGGAAAAGTAAATAAGTGACTAAAAACTTAAAAAAAACTATTCCTCAGCATCTAAACTTAATATTTTAAGGGTTTGGGCTTTTCATTAAATCATGCTGAAGGACTGGTTTAAGCAGACAGGGAGTCACGGGTTTCCTGTTATTGTACCGTACCATTTCTCGAGGCAGCACTGAGCGGTCATGACCAGGCAAGAAAGCAAGGTGTGGCTTTAATAAGGAAATGCGAGAAATTAACTGATATTGGGAAGAGAGCCAAGCACTTTGTACCTGAAAGAAGGCAACACCCCCCTGATAAATCCTGTCTGGCTGTCTGTGTGACATGGACTAAATTGTATAAAGTCCCACAGCTGATGCATCTTTAACAGAAAGACAAAACCATTAACTTACAGAAAGCTTATCTGTCTTTATCATAAAGCTCTACCCCAATCAGCAAAAACATTCTATTTATGTACCTGTTGTGGTAAAGTGTATGGGAAAGTGCTGGATGGTGTCCATTTCACCCTTGGATTTCAGGCACGATCCATGCCGTGTTTTCAGGACCCCAGTCCACATTCCCAGTCCTCTACAGGTTTTTCCCCTACTCCCAGTTCTCACAGAGGTGATGAGGCTAATTGCAAGGAATCCTAATAAAAGGAGCCGCTGAGGCTTCCAGTATGGAGATGGAGAGACTGGGATGAGGAGCCTGGGCCTTGCTGCTCCCAATACTGACAGTCCTGAATTGCAGCTGAAGGACTTAATGCGTTATCTGTTCCTGTGGATTAACAGCCTGGACCTGTATGCCCTGAAAGAGGACCTGTGATATCCAGGACTTGCAATACGCTGTAATTATCATACACTGGACATTGGTAACCGCCTGCTGTACTGCATTGTATCCTGCATCATACTCTGAAGTTAAGAGATTGTGCCTGTTGGAATTTTCAATAAATTATTTGACTAAGAACTGTCTTCAGAGTCATTGCTGTTGGCCCCAGATCCTGACAATGTGCAAATATCTCTTAAAGTGATTGAATTGCCACATGTACGTGCCCCCTTTCATTAATATTTACACACACACACTTTCCACATATGCCATGGAGGCAGTTTCCATTTCCAGAAGCGCACACCTGGGCAACACATAGCTGCATACATGTTCATAGCATGTGAGAGGGGGGGGGGGGGGGATTCATTAGTGGTTGCACACCAACGAGTGATAAGTGAGGGGCAAGATAAGGGACCTGATTACAGCCCATGAGCCATGCTTCAGAACACAGGCACAGTTACAAGGGGCTCTAGGTAAGCTAAGGGCCTTATTCATGAAGCTCTAGCGCCAGGTAGTGCCTTGTAAGCGGCAGGCAATTACACATTTATGAAGCCGAATCTGGTGAGCGACTGGAACAACGCCATGTAGCGTACGAATCATTACCCCAGGCTCAGCGTACAGAGCGGGCATTCAGCCTTGCAGAGCGCCACGTCTTACCTGTCGCTACCTGGCGCTCTCCCCTACATTTCTATGGACGATCCTTAAATCCCTTTCCTGATCCCAATTTTTTTTTTTTTTTTTTTTAATAAAAATCTCAAAACTTTCTGACATGTATACTGGCCTAGAAAATAACATTTCTAAAATGTTTTTTGATTAATAATATTTTTATGCAGAATTGCCCTTACATGTCTGGTATTAAAGTGTTCATGTTACAATGTAATAATGTAATTCCATATGTTTTCACTTTACTAGTGGATACATGTTCAAAAATAGACTTTAATTACACAGCTTCTGGCGCTCTGGGCTACAACGACCCGATTTTGAGCACCGGCGATGTTTGAGGCTGTTTTTTTGATGAATGTGGTGTGAGCCGGTCGCACGGAGCTGGCGCTACCCTTCGCTCCCATACAGCGTAGTACTGCGACTCACACAACATATTCATCAGTGCGGGCCAACGACTGAGGCACTCTGAAACAACTAACCATGGCCGAGCACAGCGACTACTAGCGGTCGCTCTGAAATCCTACAGACGCTCATCTGTTCGCTACCTGGCTTGGTAATGAATCGGCCTGCCCGTATATTGTGCATAAACTGCTTCGGGTGGACTGGTCAATGAATAAGCATATTGTAAGTATAATACAAAAATACAAAAGGAGCTGCATGTCCAGCCCGTAAAACCAATCATTGCCTCGCATTTCATTCAGATTTCCATTGCCTGAGTTCAGATTGGCAATAAAGGCTGAATGGAGAAGCCTCTAGCTGTGGGTAGGCCAGTGCCAGCTATTCAGAAATGCCTGGCACAGGTAGATGCCCCTGCTAAAGGTACAACGGGGATGCACCACAGTCTGGAGATGTGGAGTGGGCTTGGGGGGGGGGGGGGGGGAAAGGTTAGTTTATCAGGCAATTTAAGGAGCTCGACACAGCGGGGCATCCCTATTCAGGATGCCCCCATAAAGGAGACCATCGCCCCTAAAGTCTTATGGACTGTAGGGAGGTGATAGCCCCTCTTTAAATAAAGGACCTAGCAAAGGACACTTACTCCTTCTACTGCAGAAGGTGCAGTTGCTGCCCTTAAACCGGACATTCAACACGATTTAATGAAATGCCCAAACCCTTAAAAAAAAAATTCCCCAGCATCTAACGTTAATATATTTTAAGTTTTTAGTCACTTGCTTATTATTCTTTTCCCCACTGGGCTGCAACTCTGTTCAGGACTCTAGGATACGGGCGGCGCCATCTTGACTCAGAAGCATCACATACTGAGGACAGGAGAGCCAGATAAAGTACAGGGGGTGGGGTTATAGCTCACAGACAGAGCAGAGGTGGGGTCACGGAAAGGACAGCAATCCCAGTATACAGAGCGACACAGTCAGAAGGCACTTGCTGTTTGCAGGCTGCCTGATGCTCCACGAGCCGCCATCTTGGATGTTTAAAGGCTCATAACATGCAGTAGATGCAGGTAGGATGATTTTTAATGTGAGCATTCAGTATGTATAGAATGGGGGAAAACATATAAGATAGGCTCTTATTCAGGGCGAAGGTCTGGATTAATGTGGGCAATCCGGGGTGTGGGAAACATATAAGATAGGCTCTTATTCAGGGTGAAGATCCGCTTTAAGGTGATAGAACAGGCCTAGCCATGTGTTAGACCATCGTGTTGGGCTACGTTTGGCACTGTCCTACACGGTTTTCGGTTTTTAAATTGAAGAAGAAATTGCAAACATATCAAGGTTTACAGTTTTGCTGCATGAGTTCTTCTGAAGCATGTGGGCGCGACCTGAGGTCTGTATGCAGCATAATGGGCGGGGTCTGTAAGAGCCCGAGATCTTGACTTACGCATTCTCAGGTTAGCTGGGCATAGTTTGCAGGCTAGAAAGGCAGCTCTGACAGCATTATTCAAGCCATCAATTCAGAGGGGAGCGTGGTTTGGACTAGCTCCTTGAGCTAGTATTGGTGGGCCACATCGGCAAAGTGGCACTGGATGGGTAGAGGAGGAACTGTATTAGCTCATTCATTGTGCCAAGCTAAAAGGAGGAACACTTGGCAAAGTAAGCTTCTGGTTACCGTATTTGCTGGCGTATAAGACGACTTTTCCCCCTGTAAAACATGGCTCGCAGTGGGGGGGGGGGGGGGGGGGGGTCGTCTTATACGCCGGGTGCACCTGGGTCTGAAAAAAAAGACGCTAGAGGGTGAGGGGTGGCCGTTGCGGCTGGCTGGCTGGCCTGCCCGTCCCTGCCGCCGCCGCTCTCATACACACTAACACACACACACACATTCATGCTTACTTCACTTCCTGGCTGTTGCGCGCTGGTCGTCGGTGGGCGTGTCCCAGATGGCCGCCATCCAATGAAAACAATGGACGCCGGCCATCTGAGGCACGCCCACCGACGACCAGCGCGCAACAGCCAGGAAGTGCCGGTAAGCATGAATGTGTGTGCGTGTTTGTGTGTATGAGAGCGGCGGCGGTGGCGACAGGAACAGCAGGGACGGGCAGACCAGCCCTCCGACCATTGGTAAGTGTGTGGGTGTGTGAGCGGCTGGCGGGGGGAGGAGGGAGTGGGGCCCCTCGCTGGCTGTACCAAGGGATGCCCCCATGCCTGCACCGAGGGATGCCCCCATGCCTGCACCGAGGGATGCCCCCATGCCTGCACCGAGGGATGCCCCCATGACTGTAAGAAGCCAGAAAGTATGACTGTAAGAAGCCACCCAGGGACTCTGGGGAAGGGAATTAACATGTTGAAATAAAATCTGATGTTCTTTTACATTTTATTTGGTGTGCGGAAGAAGGAGTAGTCTTATACGGTGAGTATAAAACAAACTCTATATTTTGAGTGGAAATGTTGGGGGGTCGTCTTATACGCCGGCAAATACGGTATATATATTTTTTTTAACCTTTCACCTGAAAAATCCCTTTAAATTCCTTCCACAGCAGAGAGAAAAGTAGCACATCATCGCAGGATCTGCTTGCTGCTGGGCGGGGGTTAGGGTCCTTGCATGGAGTTGCTAAACAAGTACTGTTTATGTGTCGCATTTCTATATATGCTTGCTTTATGCAGCTTCCCAGCAAGTACTACATCCTCATACATGAGTGGTACGTGCCAATTATTTAAGCAACCCACACCTCATATTGCATGGCCCACCCATTGCCCAAACCAAAGACCCACGGGTAAACTAAATATTTCTAACTATCAAGGGGCATCTCACATCTGTTGATCTTTTAACAATTAAGGCAACAAAATTCAGGTAAATTGCAGCAGCAGTTCCTGGTGACTTTCCTCCCAGTGCTCTCCACAGACCGATTCATTGATGACATCAATATCTTTGCACAACATTATGGTATGTTTGGCAGGCGTCCAGCAGTTACTACTCGTATTTACAAAACACCAGTATATGTCTATTTTCGGTAACATAGATTTGTTCCTTTATGCACACGGAGAGTGGGGCCTGTGACCAGTTAAAGCACTTACGGTAGGTGGCCTGTTCTTTTAGAAAGGTTGAGTGCCCCCATTCTAGGCTATCCAAAGGAAGTCTTCATTAAGGCTCAGCAGTCTATAAGCTTCCAGGGCCACCCGATTCCTTCACCTCATGGCATCCAGATTCAGGATGCCCTGCTGTGTAAAAACCCTCAGGCCACCCAGTAAACTCCTTCTCCCCAATCCAATGGCGCATGCGTTAGCTGTTGCTGTACCTTTAGTAGGACGTGTGCCCACACCAGGTGGTGTTTTACCAATATTGGGCAAAGGCTTTGTAAAAATACAATTCTGTGACTACTCACCTGTAGAACTGGTTTTGATGGTGTCCTGTTCAGGTCACTCCATTCTTGACAAGTGGGTTATCCGCCACAAGGTGGCGCAGTGACTGCAAGATGAAAATCGTGGCTCCTCCCGGCCCATATAAAGGCACCCGTCTCCCCAAAAATCCCCAGTGGTCGAAAATCAGTAAAAACAGACATGCCGGGAGGCCAGAAACCATGTTACTTCACATAGCTTCAGCATGAACTCACTCAAGAAAAAACAAAACAGTAATCACCATAACAGGCAAAAGAGGATAACAGAACAAGGGTGGGATGGAGCGACCAGAACAGGACACCATCAAAACCAATTCTACAGGTGAGTACTCACAGAATTGTATTTTTCCTGGTGTCCTGTTCAGGTCGCTCCATTCTTGACAAGTGGGACATCCAAAAGCAGTGTCCAAAAAAGGGTGGGATCCCAAAAGAGTGACAGCATGAAGTTCATGACACTACCGCCTGAAGAACCTTAAGTCCAAAAACAGCAACAGCTGAGGCCCTAACATCAACCTTGTAAAACTTGGTAAAGGTAGAACTGAAGACCAAGTAGCGGCCTTACAAACCTGTTTAACCGAAGCCTGGTGCTGAAAAGCCCAAGAAGCACCAATAGCTCTAGTAGAATGAGCTGTAACACGAAAGGGGGGTTCCTTCCCCCTGGCAGAGTACGCTTGCAACACCGCCTGTCTGATCCACCTGCTGATAGTGGATTTGGCTGGAGGCAAGCCCTTCCTAGGCCCGACAGGAAGGACAAAAAGAGAATCCGATTTCCTGAAAGATTCCGTAGCAATCAGGTAGTACTTAAGGGCTCTGACCAAATCCAGGGCATGAAGAGTCTTCTCCTTAGCATTAGAAGGCACGGGACACAAGGAAGGCAAGACAATGTCCTCATTGAGATGAAAGGCAGAAACAACCTTAGGTAGAAAGTCCGGTTTAAGTTGAAAAACCACCTTATCCTGATGCCGGTCAAGGTAAGGAGGCTTCACACAAAGCGCCGCCAGCTTTGAAATGCGACGCACCGAAGTGATAGCTACCAAAAAGACCACCTTCAGAGTCAAAATGGATAAGGCAGCATCGCACAAAGGCTCAAAAGGAGGACCCTGGAGAGCAGAAAGCACCAAATTCAAATCCCACACCGGTAACATAGGTTTATGCGGTGGGCGCACATGAGTAACTCCTTGGAAAAAGGTCTTGATAAGTCTATGATTGGCAAAAGATCTTTGGAAGAAAATAGCCAAGGCTGAAACCTGACCCTTGAGGGTACTCAACTGGAGACCCGAATCCAAACCATGTTGTAGGAACTCTAAAATCCTAGAGGAGAAAATGCGACAGGGAAGACCCCTAGACTCACACCAGGCAATGTAAGTGTGCCAGACTCTGTAATAAATCATGGAGGAGGATTTATTCTGAGCCTGAATCATGGTACGCACGACCGGAGCAGACAGCCCTTTCTCCGTCAAGATGGAGGTTTCAGCAGTGAAGCCATCTAAGCCAGCGTTTGAAAATTGGGGGGGCGCAACAGCCCCTGAGTGAGAAGCCCTGGATCGTCGGGCATGACGTATCGATTTACTGACATCTGAATGTCCGCGAACCAACACCGCCTCGGCCAACGAGGAGCCACCAGAATGGTTGGCACCCCCTCCTGGGCTATCTTGCGCAGCACTCGACCCAGGAGTGGAAATGGAGGAAAGGCGTAAAGGAGTCATAACTCCGTCCAAGGAATTGCCAGAGCGTCTGTGGCGAAGGCCAGAGGATCTCTTGACAGGGAGACGAACCTTGGAAGATTGTGATTGTGTCGGGACGCAAACAGGTCCAAGTCCGGCAGACCTCAACGGCGACACAGAGCGTGAAAGATCTTGTTGCCGAGAGACCATTCCCCCAGACGGGAGTCTCAGGGAGTCTTCCTCCTGGTTCTCCACCCCGGGAATGTAAACTGCCGAGATGCAGAGAACATTCTCCTCCGCCCAAGTCAGAATCCGGGTCACCTCCTTGAGGGCTCGCTTGCTCAGAGTCCCGCCCTGGTGATTGATGTAGGTGACAGCCGTCAGATTGTCCGAGCGGACCTGGACCGCGCGACCCCGAAGGTGGGGAGTCAAATGAAACAGGACCAACCGGATCGCTCTCAGCTCCAGGAGATTGATAGGCACGTGAGCCTCCTGCAGGCCCCACTGGCCCTGGAACTTCAGCGATTGCCAGAAACCTCCCCAGCCGGTGAGACTGGCGTCCGTGGTGACAATCTCCCAACGAGGAGTCAGAAAGGACCTGTCCACTAAAAGATTTCTGGAGTCCAACCACCACGAGAGGGACTGCCTGGCCAGAGGAGACAGCGGAAATTCCTGCTCCAGGGACTCCTGTGTCCGGTCCCAAACGGTCAAGAGATTCAATTGAAGCTGCCTCATGTGGAACTGGGCGAAGTGCACAGCCTCGAAGCATGACACCATGAGACCCACCAGCTTCATCCCCAGACGGATGGATGGTTGTTGGCACGCCAGCAAGGCCCGCTCCACCTTCTGCTGCGGGAGGAACACCTTGACCTGAGAGGTGTCCAACGTCATGCCCAGGAAGGACCTCACCAATGACGGAGTGATCGAAGACTTGGGGTAATTGATCACCCAGCCGAAATCCTCGAGAGTGGACAACACCGTCTGGGTGCTGCTCTCGGCCTGCTAAAGAGACTGAGCAGCAATCAGCAAGTCGTCCAGATAAGGAAGAATACGAATGTCCTGACTCCTCAGGATAGCCATGATGTCCGCCAGCACCTTGGTGAACACACGGGGGGCTGAGGAAATCTCAAATGGCAGCGCCACAAAGTGGTAATACTGATTCTCCAGTGCGAACCTCAGAAACTTCTGATGTCCCTGGAAGATAGGAATGTGCAGGTAAGCATCCCCGATATCCACCGTGGTCATGAAATTGCCCGGCAGAAGCGAACTCACCGTAGACCGTAAGGTCTCCATGCGAAAGTGTCTGAATCTGACAAATTTGTTGAGAACCTTCAGGTCCAAGATAGGCCTCAAAGTACCGTCCTTCCTGGGTACTGTGAACAGATTGGAATAGAACCCTCGACCCCCTTCCTGGTGAGGCACAGGACGAATCATCCCGGACAGCAGAAGGTGTTGAACAGCCATTTTTAGGCCCTGCGTTGTCAACGGGTTCTGGGAGATGCGCGACCGAAGAAATCTTGGGGGCGGCCACGCTGCCAGCTCTATTTTGTAGCCGGTGGACACCACCTCCTGAATCCACCGATCCAAGGACGTACTGTCTCCAGACGTGAGCAAATAGCAGAAGCCGTCCCCCCACCCGGATGGGTGAGGGTGCCTCCTCATGCCTGAGGGGCCTTGGCAGGGGGCTTGGACTTGGACCCCCCAGGAGGGATTGGGACGACCGTGGGATCTACCCGTGGGATCTACCACGTCCCCAGGAGTCTCTGCGACCACCTGAAAAGGAAGAGCCTCTTCCCCCTCAAAAGTGGCGAAAGGAAGACAAGCCCCTAAAGGGTCGCACAGGCTTCCAACGCTGAGGGAGCCTGCCATCTTTCGTCAGATCCAGACGCTCCCCGAATAGCCGAAGCCCCAAGAAAGGAATACCAGTGAGAGACTTCTTGGCGGCAGCATCAGCTGCCCACTGCTGCAGCCAGATAGAACGCCGAAGAGCAACCAGCAAAGCCGAAGCCCTGCCGCCAACCCGGGCGGTATCGTCCAGGGCTGAGATTACAAAGGCAATGAAATCCGCGCAAGCTAGGGGGTCCCTATACTCCTCCGCCCGCTTGCAAGATCTGGCGATATCAACAAGGCGTCTCACCTTCTTTTTGATGGCTATGAAGACAATAGCAGCGGCACAGACTGGACGGAGGCCAGCACCCACAAAGGCGAAAGCGTGACAGGCCAGCTGATCCATGTGCCTGTCAGCATGATCACGCAAGGAGGTAGTATCGGGAGATGGCATAACCCTGGTATTGGAGAGCCCCAGAACGGGAGCATCCACCTCCGGGGGATGGGACCAGAGGCGAACCAACTCCGCTGAAAAGGGATACCGTTTGTCCAGGCCCTTAGGCACCAACGGCAACCTCTCCCATTCCTTCAAAACCATCTTGGAGAAGTGGTCTTGCTCAAGAGAAACAAGACTGTCTCTCAGGCCGAAATAAATCCCCCTGCTTCTTCTTGGCTGCCTTCGGGGGTACAACGTGCAGGGTTTCAAATACCGCAGACAACAACTTTTCCATGTCATCGGGGAGCCACCTGTCCTCGTCCGAGGAAGACCCAGGGTCACTGCCAAAGCCACCCGGTCGGTCCCCTGAGGAGTCGGAGTCATGTAACAACTCACCCCCTCCTCCATGGAGTCTTGGCCACCAAAAGCCTAGTAATCATCATCAAAAAGTGAATAACCCGGCTCAAGATGCCGCTTCTTACATGCGGCCTTGCCAGCGGCCGAGCGCGATAATTGTCGCTCTATGCTGGCCAGTCGGAGAGCCAAATCCGTTTGAGATCCCCTGCTGGCTTCCCCCTCACTGGGGGCTAAATGCAGGCGCGGGGGTGTTGGCGAGGCCGTAGGTAAAATAGGGCTAGGGACAGCAGCGCTCGCCCCATCCTGTTCCAAAAGAACGCTTTGGGCGCAAGGTACACAAACTGCGCTGCAACCGCTCAGAGGGCATGTACCACACATGAGACAGAGCTTACCCCACCCCAAGGGGGCCCCAAGCTCGCTATCCCCAGAAGCCTCCATTATGGTGATTTGCAGCACAATAAACGGGTTACAAGGCACTGACGGCCCAAACCCGGACAATCCCCAATAAGATCCCTAAATAGATCCCTTAAACAAGAGACTGTAGGGAAGGGGGGGGGGGCGGATAAGACCGGAAGGAACCACAACCCTGAAGATAATATGGGACCCGTCTGGAAGACACAAAGGGAAGCAAACCATGAGCATCCCACAGCGCATGCACAAAGGAAAAAAAACGTAAAACTGGACTCCTGGACCACCATGGGACAGCGGAGCAGCGCACAGCGTAGGACCCGGGCAGGACAGTGCAGCAAAGCGATGGAAGCTCAGATGCAGAGGTGGGATCAGCGCGCCCCTTCAGGCGCAGGCAGGCGCCAACGGTGCATGGGTGAGCCACGGCGCCGCTGGCAGGGCACACGCCCACTCGCTTAGACCTTGTCGGCTAGAATCTCCCCTTAGCCGTTATTGATTCAGCCAAGCTCGCTGAATCGTCGAGAGGCCACGCGTGCGCTTTAGGACTGGGAAAAGGCAAATTTACTGGGCAACCTGGGGAGTTGCAATCAACCAGGCATCACAAATCAGGGTACCCTGGGGGCAAGGACCACATCCCTGCATAGTCAAAATCCCAGATTTTGGTCCACTATAAAAACTCCTTAACCATGCCCCTGCATCTCACGCCTAACGATACAGAAAACGCTGCCGGAAAAGCTGCAGGTTTGACAGCAATAGGGTTCCTTTCCCTTTAATACCATGGTACACAATGCCTTGTGTTTGTAAGAACATTCTAGAAGTCCAAGTTCTATCTATGGGAGTCTGATTACATAATGTTACCTGTGAAAATGTTGGAGGCGGGGGAGGTCCTGGAGGTGGTGGAGGAGGAGGTGGGATGGGCATCTTGCTGGCGATCAATACTATTCAGCCTGGACACCCAGAATCAACCCCTGAAGAGGGGTGGGACAGCTGGAAACCTAGGAAATAGAAGAACACGTTGCTCCCACATCAGAGTATAAAATAAACACAACAGTGTAAAATAAAACACACATATACAATATACAAATCTGGCAATAATCAATAAATAATCAACAATAATCATCTCACAATTTAATGGGGGCCCATTGGCAAGAGTCTTAGTGGGCCCCAAAGTAGTGTGTCATATGATCGCCCTCCAGTCCTTATTGCCTTCCCTATAGTTACTAATTGTCCTCTAGACCTTGTTGCATTCTCTACTGCCACTAAGCACCCTTCGGCCATTACCGTTTGCTCCGCTGCCACTAAGGACTCCATCATTGCTGTCAGTTGTCACCTGGTTCTCGCCATCTTCTGAGCTTCCATCAATAGCCCTCCTCCATTCCATGCCACCTTCTCCATTGTTGCTGACCATCCCCTGTTGCTGAGGCCAGCCATGAGCAGTTCTGCACACAACACCCGGCATTTGATGGTTTGGGTCCACTTTAAAATAATACCATTGTCAAGTGTGAGCTTGAGTGGGCCCCTGGAGACGCCTGGTTTGCCCTGTGCTGGCGCCGGCCCTGAGGTCACACTATTTTTTTCAGTGATGGGTAAAAAGAAGTCAACCTAAACCGCATCTGACTATTCAGGTGCCAGGTAGGATCCAGGTCCCCAAAGACCATAACCCACCTACCTTAGCTGATCAAGACTCCAAGTTTTGGATTCTGCTTACTTTCTCTTAAAGGAGCACTATATGATGTGGCACTAGGAAACAGCTGTACACTGTGGTCAAACACTATTCCTATTAAACCAGACATTAAACCACTTTCCCCGGTTTTGTTCCTGAATCCCGAATTGGTCAGAGACAGTGGCAGAAACACGGTGGTTCCCAAATCAGGATTCCCTGCAGTCTGAACCACCCGCCCCCAGTTAGCCTGTAACAACTTACATATTCTAAGTATGTCACACACCCCGCTTCAAGAATCCATAACATGTGGGTAATATCGTCCTGAAGAGGCGTTCCTGCAGAGATGATAGTAAAAGAAAGCCCCTCCCTGATCCATAAATACCTGGGACCTCCCACTCATCACCCAGTTTTCCATCTCTGCAGACGGCGAGCAAGTCAGAAGATGATGGCTCCTCCTTGCACAGGGGGATTTTCAGGTAGCCGGGGTAACTCCCGGCCTGTTATTGGATTATTTCCGCTCGGACCCCATTTTTTTTTCCCCGGATTGACCTTTACATGCCTCCACAGTCCCGGCTGCTGGCCCGAGCGAGGGTATATCGGCACCTCTGGTGCTTAGGAGCAGAGCTCCACCGTGAGACCCTAAATAAGAGGGTAGGCGGTCACACCGGGTAGGTGATCCCGGTTTGGGATGCCCCGTCCCTGGATTCTGCCCCTGGGGGGTCCTTCCACATTTTCCCTTGTACAATGGGGTTGGGGGGGGTCTCCCTCTTAGGGTTAGTCCTTATTTTCTGTTTTGTGTGGTGTTTCATCACTTTATTCTGTGTCTGTGTGTATTTTATTTTTTGTGTGTTTTACTTTTTGTGTGCGGCGCCGCGGCCGCCATTACAGCCGGGCGCCAGTATGTTCGTTTTTTGTGAGGGGATTTGTTTCCCCTCACGTTCTTCAGGGGGGCGGGGCTGGCACTCGGCGCACTGCCGCGGCCAGCCCCCGTTCTCTGTGCCTCCCGCAGCGAGCGGGGCGAGTGCCCCGCAGGTCTGCGCGGATGCACCCGTTGTTGTATCTTAGTCCGGCGCCGCGGGTTCTTGGCGGCGCCGGTTTCTGAAGGGGCTGTATGTGAGGGAGCTTCTCCCTCCCTTCTGCTTCAGGGGGGGGGGCGGGGCCGGGCGTTCGGCGCGTCGCCGCGGCTCCGCCCCCTCTGTTCAGGCGCTGATGCGGAGCTGGCTGCTCCTTGATGGTGGAGGACAGGGGCTGAGCTGGATATTAGCGCGGGCTGCGCTGACCACGCCCCAATTTCGGCCTGCTTCTCCCCTCACGAACGCTGCACGGTCGCCATTATCCTGATTCCTAAGGATCGGTGAGTGGCCCTGTGGGCCCTATCTATTTATTTGTCTCTGTAGCATTTATTGTCATTTATGGGGTTTTCTCTGTCTTTTAGGGATACGGATGTTACTCAGAGGATCATCATTAGTATTTGAGGGTCTCTCCTGGTCCTGGGTCCCTGGGTTCTTTTTTATCATAAATCCTCCCACTCGGGACATTAAAGGGGCATCCCGGGTTGCTTACTGGCGTAATTCCCTGGGTCTTAGCGACCACTAAAATTTCACCTTATGGAGGCATCCCCGGATACTGGGCTAGGGACCCCTTCGGGGCATCCCCGCAAGTGTATGTTGTGTGGAGTATCCATTACTGGGGACGACGTACTTCTGTGTATTCCTTGTGCACAGCAGACTATTGCGCGGCAGTCCGAACCCCAGGCGTCTGGCTCAGCGCCGCCGGTCGATTCATCTCCCCCTCCCGCCTTGACGCGTGCTCCGTGTGACGTCGTCATGGGCAGGGACCTGCAATCTGAGATGTGCGCCAGATTGGCCAACCTTGAGAAAATTGTTTCCAGTTCGGTCGCCCGTAAGGCTCCGGCTAAAAGAAAGCATTTGTCGCCGGCTCCGCCGGTGGACGACTTTGATGACGTTAATAATCTGGATTGGTCTGATTATTCCCCGCTAGAGGAAGGGGAGGTTTATGAGGGTTCAGATGTTTCGGAAGATGAGTTGTCTGCTGGCGCTGATGCCGAGCCTGGTGACTTAGGGAGATCTTTGGATTCTTCTCACGCTCTGGCTCTGATGTTGGAGGTTCTGAATATTTCCCCTCCCGA
The DNA here is from genome assembly GCA_027917425.1 of Gastrophryne carolinensis. NCBI lineage: Eukaryota > Metazoa > Chordata > Amphibia > Anura > Microhylidae > Gastrophryne > Gastrophryne carolinensis. The sequence goes on from CM051243.1 coordinate 170,002,113, forward strand.
GGAGGCGTCACAGCAGAAGGGTGAATTGTTTGAGGAATCCAGGCCGCGCTTGGAGTTTCCTACGCAACGACATTTTGACAAAATTATTGATAAGGAATGGGATAGGCCGGCTCGGCTCCCTGGCATCCCTCAGGGGTGGGATAGGAAATATCCTTTCCCTTCGGAAGCGGTTAAGCGCTGGGCATCTCCCCCCGAAGTGGATGCACCGGTTTTGGGGTTGTCCAACTCCTCGGTTTTAAATAGACCTGATTGTTCCACCCTCAAGGATGGAGAGGATAAACGTATTGACCAGATGGCTTGTCATGGCTTTACTAGCATTGGGTCGGCCATTCGGCCTGTGTGCGCTTCGGAACTTATGGTGTTGGGGGCCAGGTCTGTGGTCAGGGACCTGTTGACTTCTTCCGGGCTTCGTCCTGGTAGTACCGAGTTCCATAGTCTTAAACGGTGTGAGCTGTTTTTATCCTTTGTGTTAACAGCCTTGGATGACACTTTGATGATGTGTGGTAGAACGTCGGCTTTGCTGGTGACTATTCGGCGTTCAGTGTGGCTGCGCCAGTGGGCGGCTGATTTTATGTCCAAAAAGTCACTAACGGCTCTACCTTTTGTTGGATTACGGCTTTTTGGAGAGACATTGGACTCTGTTACCAAGGGTGGTAAGTTACCTCAACGCAAGAAACAGCGCCGTCCCTTTCGGGGGGCGCCTTCCTTTACTCCTTCCTTTCGTGGGGCCAGATCTGGCAGGGGTATTGCATTCCCCTCTTCCAGAGGAGATTCTGGGAGCAGGGGCAGAGGACGTGCCCGTCCAGGATACAGTTGGGGCTCTAAGCCCAAGCCGGCTCCTAAGCCGGCTCAGCAATGAGGGGGCGCCCTCACCCATGAGGGTGGGGGGACGGCTGCGACACTTCTCCCAGATCTGGGATCAAGAAGTCTCGGACAGATGGATCTGGGAAGTGGTGTCTTCCGGTTACAAGCTAGAGTTCGAGCTCCGCCCCCCCTCCAGATTTTTCAGGTCTCGGATGCCTTTGGAGCCTCTGGCGGCGCAGGGGCTCCTGGTGGCAGTGGAGAATCTTCTGGATATGGCTGTCATTTGCCCAGTGCCTCCTTCAGATCGGGGCAGGGGTTTTTATTCCAATCTGTTCACTGTGCCCAAGAAGGACGGATCGGTCCGACCCATCTTGGATCTGAAGGTTCTCAACAGGTTCATCCGGCCGCGGAAATTCCGCATGGAAACGCTGCGCTCGGCTATTCACTCCCTTCGTCAGGGAGACTTTCTGACGTCCATAGACATCAAGGATGCTTATCTACACGTTCCGGTTTTTCCAGCACACCAGAGGTTTCTCAGGTTCGTGGTGGAGGATCGGCACTTTCAGTTTGTGGCACTTCCTTTCGGTCTCACCTCAGCACCTCGGGTGTTCACCAAGGTGCTAGCGGGGGTGATGGCTCTGCTCAGAGTTCAGGGTATCCGCATTGTGCCCTATTTGGACGATCTACTGATCATGGCCTCTTCCTTCAACCAAGCGGAGTTGGACACCAGTGTGGTGGTGTCCACTCTGGAGAGGTTCGGTTGGGTGATCAACCACCCCAAGTCTTCTCTTTCTCCGTCCAGAGTTGTAACCTTTCTGGGAATGTCTCTGGACACATCGCAGGCCAGGGTGTTTCTACCCCAGGCCAAGATTCTTTTGATTCAGGAGTTCGTTCGGCTTCTTTTGTTGGCCCCTCATCCGACCATTCGGCTCGGGATGAGGCTGGTGGGGCTAATGGTGGCCTCATTCGAGGCAGTTCCCTTTGCGCAGTTTCATACGAGGACACTTCATCTGTTGAAGGTTTGGGACAAGTCTCCTCTATCGTTGGATCAGTCCTTCCGGATGTCTCCCCGTGTTCGTCGATCCCTGCAATGGTGGCTGGGGTCTGTCAATCTGTTGAAGGGCAGATCCTTTCTGGCGCCGTGTTGGGAAATGGTCACCACGGATGCCAGTCTGTCAGGTTGGGGGGGTGTTTGGAAGGACCTCCAGTTTCAGGGTCTGTGGAGTCCGCAGGAGGCTCACGAGCCCATCAATATTCTGGAGTTGAGAGCCATCAGGTTGGTTCTGTTTCGCTTGACTCATCAGTTGAGAGGCCTGCCAGTTCAGGTCCGGTCGGACAACAGGACGGCGGTTGCTTACATCAATCACCAAGGAGGGACTCGCAGCAGGAGTGCCCTCAGGGAAGTGTCTTTGATTCTGGACTGGGCGGAGACCCACGTCCCGTGTATCTCAGCAGTCTACATTCCGGGGGTGGAGAACACGGAGGCGGACTTGCTGAGCAGGGCCTCCTCTCGTCAGGGGGAGTGGTCTCTCAGTCCCAAGGTGTTTCGTTCGATATGTCTCAGGTGGGGGGTCCCAGCGGTGGACCTTTTTGCCTCTCGTCACAATCACAAGCTTCCAGTCTTTGTGTCTCTCTCGCAGGATCCTCTGGCTCTGGCAGTGGATGCCATGTCTCTGAACTGGAGGGATCTGGGGTTCCTTTACCTGTTCCCTCCGTTCCCAATGCTAGCCAGAGTGGTGCAAGGCGCGTTTGGTTCGCAGATCTTGTAAGGCTGGCAGAAGATCAGTTCGCCCTGCCTCTGCTGCCGGACCTGCTCACCCAGGGTCGGCTACGCTATCCCAATTTACCATCGCTGGCTTTGACGGCGTGGCTGCTGAAACCGCCATCTTGAGGGAAGAAGGTCTTTCTGACGCGGTGATTCAGACTCTTATCAGCGCCAGGAAGCGGTCTTCCTCTTCTGTTTACTACAGGACCTGGAGGTCCTATATTGATTGGTGTGAAGGTAGGTCCTTCTCTTGTCGAGAGTTCTCCATTCCTAGAATTCTGGAGTTTCTTCAACATGGTCTAAATCTGGGGCTCCAAATTAGTACCTTGAAGGGGCAGGTCTCTGCCCTGGCGGTGTTCTTCCAAAGGTCCTTTGCACTTCATCCTTTAGTCAGGACCTTTTTCCAAGGAGTTACGCATGTACGTCCGCCTAGGAAGCCCTTTGTTCCAGTTTGGGATTTGAACCTGGTTCTTTCTGCTCTTCAGGGTCCTCCGTTTGAGCCCTTGAATGAGGTTGCCTTGTCTTCGCTTACTCAAAAGGTGGCCTTTTTGGTGGCTATCACTTCGGTTAGGCGTGTTTCTGAGTTGGCAGCTTTATCCATTAAAGCTCCATACTTTGAGAGGCATCAGGACAAGGTTGTCTTTCGTTTCAAGCCGGATTTTCTTCCTAAGGTGGTCTCGGCTTTTCATCTGAATCAGGACATTGTTCTGCCTTCTCTATGCCCTAATCCTAGCAACGACAAGGAAAGGGCGTTGCATGCCTTGGATGTAGTTCGTGTTGTGGAATATTATCTGGAGGTTACGTCTTCCTTTCGCAAGACGGACGCCTTTTTTGTGGTGCCCTCCGGGCCTAGGAAAGGTTTGGCTCCTGCCAAATCTTCCATTAGTAAATGGATTCGTCAGGCCATCATTGGGGCCTATTCTGCCAAGGGGAGGAGTCCCCCTTTTCGTGTTACTGCTCATTCTACTCGTGCAGTTGGTGCGTCCTGGGCTTTTCAGCACCAGGCTTCTGTTGAGCAAGTTTGTAAGGCCGCTACCTGGTCTTCTGTTCACACTTTTTCCAAGTTTTACAAGGTTGATGTTTGGGCGTCAGCGGATGCTGTTTTTGGCCGCAAAGTTTTACAAGCTGTAGTGGTTTGAAGTTGTGCATTGTTGCCTAGTTTTGGATCCCCGCCCTTGTTATGGACACTGCTATTGGATGTCCCACATGTTATGGATTCTTGAAGCGGGGTGTGTGACATACTTAGAATAATACCATTTTGTGAATACTCACCTTGTAAAATGGGTATTCTAAGTATGTCACACACCCCGCTTCACCCGCCCTTTCTGTATTCAGGATCCTCTATTTTGTGAACTTTGCGTGGTTGTGTTTTATATTTGCCTCTTCCTGGTCCCTTACCTTACTGCTTCTGTATACTGGGTGATGAGTGGGAGGTCCCAGGTATTTATGGATCAGGGAGGGGCTTTTTACTATCATCTCTGCAGGAACGCCTCTTCAGGACGATATTACCCACATGTTATGGATTCTTGAAGCGGGGTGTGTGACATACTTATAATACCCATTTTACAAGGTGAGTATTCACAAAATGGTATTTTTTCTAGTCTAACAGTGCATGCGTGGGCCCTCGTCCAATCAGAGCAGTTTGTCGTGCCAACGGCAACGCCATGTAATTCCATGACAAATGGCTCTGACTTTCTGGACGTACACATTTTTAGCTGCTGTTCACATGAAACCCTTCTCAACCCGTGTGAGAACTCCCAGAAAGCAGCTTTACCCTCACCTCTTCCTCATTCCACATGCACAGGCACTCATCCAATGAGAGCCATCTGCCGTGACTATGTAATTCAGCAAATGGCTCTTATTGGCTAGAATATGGAGTGCGTGCTGCCGCATCCCTGGCAACGTGTACGCTCCCGCCCCAGCCTATCTGAATGGCTGGGTCGGGAGCATGCACTCTATCAGAGGAGCAGCAGCATGTGCTCCCCATTCACCACAATGAGTGCCATTTGCTGAATGACAAGTCACAGCATATGGTTCTCACTGGAAGAGAACCCGCGCATGCGCCATTGGTGTGGTGAATGAGTGTTTACGGACTTCCCGAGGGGGGGGGGGGGGGGGGGACTGACCTGACCCGATTCCAGGGGGTGTGGCGTCTCCTAAAGTTTCCCTGCCCCCTTTAGATGGAGCTATGTAAGGAAAAGGTGCCTCCCAAGCCCCCTTCCACTGAATTAAGCACAATTCGGTAAATCACAGACACACACAAAATCCCCTGCCAGGATCAATGACAAGTCACAATTCGCAGCACTAAGCAGCAGCACTTTTAAGTTGGGAGCTGCCATCTCAATTGTAACCAACTGCCTTGATAAAGTGAGAATTCGTCACAAAACGCGCTGGCTTTTTCCTGGGGGGACCTTTGATTGCCAGCAGCACCGATATGCAAGATTGACACTTGTTGATATGCTTTGTACCTACCTTATATTATTGCGTGTTTTGCACTGTATTATATTGATGGTTTACTGTGAACTGATGCACCTCTGGTTGGAAGCACAGGCACTTTATATAAAATTACGGTAATTATTATATTTATTGTGATTATGATATTTAGGGTTTAAATATTACATACTGGCTTCATTTAACATCTGTGCCCCCCCATGGCAGACTGTGAGATTGTGTTTGTCTTGTATGTTTTCTAGTATAGATTTTTAATATGTATCATTTTGTATCTCAGTAATGAAACTATTTAAAATAAATTACAAGCGAGTGCAATTATAAGTCTCTGGACACTGCTCTTTATCTGGGGGATTTGGGCTCCCCCTATTAGTTCTAATACTGTTCACTTAGTCTGAGCTTGTTCCAGAGCAGTGCACCACATTAATTGGATATAGGTTGGTACCGCCCAATTTTTCTTTTTTGGTACTTGCCTAGTTGAGTAGTGACTGGCTAAGCAGTCAATTATAGTAATGGAGTCGGCTTTGCTGAAACCAATCTTCTGTGAGAACGGGCAGACAGGTAATTTTTTTTAATTGCCCAAATCAGGCTTAGCACGGAATTGAGGCTGCATTCCAGACTGGACTGCCACTTTAAGACAGTTTTGGGTCCCTTTAGGCCAGGATCCTTCAGTGTTGCAAAGACTTTATAGACATATGATGGTTCAGAATAACCTTCCTATAGCCTGAAGCGCCCATTCATATCCATATCTTACAGTATGCACGTCCGCCATCAGACTTCATGTGATCCCTGGCTTCCAGGAAGGCAGACTAATCATTAGTAAATGTGGATCGGCATAGGTAAAAAAAAAGAAAAAAGGGGGGAGGATTAAGAGCCTCACCTTAAACACACAGCCACAAGATCTGGATCATGGCCTGAAAGCAAAGAGAACACATACATGTAAGATCCAGGAAGGAGAGTCACATAAAAAGTCAGGTAAGAGACTTTGATTTAATAAAAGGTAGAAAAAAAATCTCATAGTAGTAAAAGATTCAATTCATGAGAAAAAAAGCCTGAGAATTTCACTGTTGTTGAATCAGCATCTAAGAAAACAATGAAAGTCAATGGCACTTTTTACTCCTAAGAAAATTAGAGAACTCTTTACTCCTTTCTACACTGTAGTAAAAGCTGCCATTGACTTTCATTGTCTTGTTTTTCTAGTGATTCAGTAACAGTGACATCCTCAGGCTTTTTTCTCATTAATTTAATTTTTTACTACCATGAGAATTTTTTTCTACCTTTATTGAATCGAGGCCTTCATGTGAATCAATATAATAATACCAATAAAACACGTATTATTTCTAGAAACAATATTCTACCAGTTTTCTCTATGCTACATTTATATAACATTACATTGAGTCTTTCAACCTGAGCAGTTAGGATAACGTCTGGCTCATGCCTGCTATTGTACAGTTCCCCATGTAAAAATAGCGGTCCCTGTCCAGTAACAAGGTCCTTCCTAGTCCATAGTAAAATGACCAGAGCAAAGCGATACAAAAAACTCTTTCAGATAGTCCACTACATGTTAGAAGCTTTGCTTGCCTGAGGAGAGGCAATTAGCAAAGAAAAAGCAAGATGTACAGCAAAGATCGATCCTTCTCATTCATATTCAATTATTTTCATAAAAAAAAAAAAAAAATAAAAAAAAAGGGGACCATAATGGAACAGCCCCGCTCGAGTCATCAGATTATGAACTGACTGCATTGTATAGAACATCTTCATGTACGAATTGTATGTCTAGTGCCTTTTCAAATTACACAAAACCAACTCACATAGAAACATGAGAAAAAGAATATAAATAAATTTATATAATATATATATAATATATATATAATATATATATAATATATATATAATATATATATATATATATATAATATATATATATATATATATATATATATATATATATATATATATATATATATATATATATATATATATATATTTATTCATAAAAAGGAAATAAAATACTCACTTTTCCTCAAAGAGCACAAGCTTTCTCCCAGTCCGGTGCTCAAACTCCTCAGACATTAGATCGAGTCCCATGGCATTCCTTGGGCACCCAGCTAACCACAGCAATTGGAGCACGCCCAATTCTATTCACTGCAATGGATGGGACGTGCCAGGTGACAGCAGGACAAGTGAGCACCAGAGAGCCCAAGCTCAAACAGGTAAGTGAGGGCATTGGACCAGGAGGAAGGTGAAAAGTGGACCTGGATGAAGAAGCAGAAAAGGGATAGCTTCAACAGTCTTTCTGGGGAATCCTGATTTGGGATCAGTTTAATATTCTGATTTGGGACCTACAGTTTAATATTCAGCCAAATCTGGCATCAGGAACTGTATGACTGGAGACAAAAACAGCTGCATACATCAGCAAAGCATGTCTCCTATTGGAGGAGGTACAGCTGCTGCAAGTGTGCCTAGCAGTTTCTGCCCCCCATTGAATGGAGCTTGGCTAGAAAAAGGAGCAGCAACTAATAGTGTTAAGGGGTAGGTTAGCATCCCTGTAAACCAGGATCTTTCCTTGCACAGTTGCAAGTCCACTTAAAATGAATCAAAAGTGGCCCTGGAATCTATAAGACTCCAGGGTCGCCTGATTCCCTTCCCCCGTGGCATCCAGATTTTGGAGCAGACCTGGGCATTGTACAGGCCCGCGGGCCGAAAACGGCCCTTTGATTGGCTCTGACCGGCCCGGGCTGAGCTTGGTGGCGAAGTCCCTCAGCTTGTGATTTGACGAACAGGGCATCTGTGGGCAAGGACCAAAATCAGAGATGGTCAAACTCACGGGTTTTTGTCCACTTTAAAGGTCTGCTTGCAGCCCCAACACACATGGCGGGGTCATGTCCAGGTTACTGGCAAAGTGGAGAACACGGGAGTGCAGCTTTCAGCAGTAACCAGCTTTACAAAGAGGACAAATGTAATGAAATAACTTGTTAAAGTGGACCAAAACCCAGGATTTTGACCATCCTGGGTTTTGGCCCACCGCCCCAGGGTGCCCTGCTATGTGAAATCCCCCAGATCTCTCGATAAAACTCACCTCACCACGGTCCTACGGCGCATGCGTGGCCGCTAGTCCAATCAGCGCGCTTGGAGCCGCTGAGCTATGCACGTCTAAGAGACGTCTTAGCTCAGCGGCTCCTAGCGCGCTGGCGGCCGCATCTCACGCATCCCTCTAACAGGGAGCGCGCCCGCCATTCACAAATGGCCGGCACGGGCCAGCGCCCTGCTAGAGGGATAGCGGGGATGTGGCCCACACATTCGCCGTTGGACCGGAAATTCAGGTAAGTGTAGCCTGCAACCTGGGGGGGTTCACACACCCGATTTGGATGCCCCGCGGGCAGGGGATGGATCGGTCCGGGAATCTTACAGATTCTCAGGCTGATCCGGCAGGGTTTTGGTCCACTTTTTGGTGCATTTAGTATATAGCAAGTTATACAGTTATGTAAACATGTAAAGAACCCGGCAGAGATCTGCATTCTTGCATCTTGCCACCATGTAAATAAGGGGCCTTTATAGAAAATGAACCAGTTTTTCTTCAAATCAGAGACATTTGCATAGAGCCATCTATGAAGTCACACAAAGTAATTTCCTGCATGGCACCATGGAGCAAGCTGAAACTCATGCCACCCGGTCACCGGGGTAAGGAGTTATATGGGGACTCCACCGATCTTTGCACTAGAATATAGTAAAACCTGTCTTTCAACGCTTCTATTACCTGCGCACAGAAAAAAAAAGAAATCCCAAAGGCCCAAAGCCCCTGAACCTGACCAATGTACTAAACAGTAATTATAAGGCAAAGCATCGGGCTGTGGGCCCCCATTTTCTGGATTATCCACATTTTTGAAAGTTCTGTAACAGCCTTTCGGTAAGGTATGCGGTGGTGTTATGCGGTCACGCCTCTGGGGCCTATCATGCTCCCCCCCCCCACAACTTCCCAGAAAGCTGAGCCAGATAGTGCAGACAGACAGGTAAGGCAACACAAATACCTTCCTTGAACTTGGACCCGCCACCTGGGGCTACTGCCACAGTCATATAAACCTGCAGAAGCAGCTAAATGCTGTGCCTCACCATAAAGCCAACCAGAGTTTCTAAGTGGGATCCGAAAAAACTTTAAACCGGACCTTCACCATGATTTATTGAAAAGCCCAAACCCTTAACAAAACGATTCCCCAGCATCTAAACGTAATATATTTTAAGTTTTTATTCACTTATTATTCAATCCCCCACCGGCCTGCAACTCTGTTCAGGACTTTGGGATATGGGCGCCGCCATCTTGACTCAGAAGCATCACACTTACTGAGGAGAGGAGACTGGGATAAAGTACAGGGGGGCGGAGTTTTAGCTATGCTTTGCTCAGACAGAGCAGAGCTGGGGTCAGGAAAAGGTCAGCAGTCCCGGAATGCGGAGCAGCACAGTCAGAAGGCACTTCCTGTTTGCAGGCTGCCTGATGTTCCATGAGCAGCCATCTTGGATGTTTAAAGGCTCATAACATGCACTAGGTGCAGGTAGGATAATTTTTAATGTGGGCAATCTGTATGTACAGGGTGTGGGAAACATAAGATATACTCTTATTCAGGGTGAAGGTCCGCCTTTAAGCTAGCGGTGGGGACATCCCAATTCAGAAAGACTGAGAATGAGGAAAAGCAGCATCAAAATCTTTTGACTTAAAAGTGGGCTAAAACCCACGCCGATCCGCCCGGGAATCTAAGATTCCCTCCCCTCGGGGCATCCAAAATCGGGATGCCCCACTGTGTGAAAAACCCCAGGCTGCCCCTTTCACTTACCTTACTTGCCGGTCTAACGGCGCATGCGCGAGCCACATCCCCGCTATACCTCTAGAAGGGCGCATGCCCACAACAGCACGCTCCCCGTTATGGGGATGCGCCCGCCAGCATGCAAGGAGCTGTTGGCCTTAGACACCGTCTTGGATGACGGCTCAGAGCGTGCCGATTGGGTGAGCGGCCACACATGTGCCATAGGACCAGGAAGAGGCGATTGATTTTGGGCGATCTGGGGGGGGGGGGAGGGGTTCACACACCGAGGTGCCCCAGGGGAAAGGTAAGCCTGCTCCCAATTTATCTATTGCACTGTATGTCCCAAATGGGCTCTCAGAGATTAGAGTTAGGACTGCACCCCACAGAGGCACTTTGGTGTAGTGGTGCAGCTTAAGCTACTTCTGCAGATGTGTGTGACCGAGTCCTCTGTTTTTAACCAAGTTTAGAGACAGATTATAGGCTGGCCTGCAAGCTAACAGGGTTGAGTGCTGTGGCTCCTTTAAGGCCCCAGGGGAAAGGACCAAAACCCAGGATAGTCAAAGTCCCTGTCCGGTCTGGGGTGCTAAAAAAGATACTAATATTCTCCCCCAAAAACTGCGTCAGTGATGTCCAACACGCTAAAATTCACCCAATTTAGAGACGGAGTCCGTGCACATCATCTTGAACCTTTTACAGAATGGGCGTGCCGAGCAAGTGCTTGGCACGGAGCCTCCACTGCACTGAATAAAGTGGGTGATGACATAGCAGGGACGGCCCTCTGGCTTCAATGGGAGACGCTACCCAGGGAATCACTGGGGCCAGTGAACACTGCTTAAATTTTACATAGCCGGACATTGCCGCAGCATACGTGGGGAAGAAGGGGAAAGTACAAATTTCTTCTTCTTCTTTAGTCCAGGCAACAGTAATAAGGCAGCAAGCTGCTCACCTGATACCTGTCCATGTCCCGCCCCTCCCCATAGATGCCATAACAGGCCTCCAAACGTTGCCTTCCTTTCAATTCTATTTCTCCAGGACCACACAAAAAAGTGGTACCCACGGCTCCCATGCTGCTTTCACCTGTAAATACATTACCCGTTGTACTGCATTGGAGGGTGGGGGGCAATAGAGCGGCTTAGTCCACTTTAAAGCGGACCTTCAACATCATTTAATAAAAAGCCCAAAACCCTTAAAAAACTATTCCCCAGCATCTAAAATGAATATATTTAACTTTTTCATTTTATTTATTATTATTATTATTTCTTAATTTAATCACTTTTTATTCTATCCCCCACTGGTCTGCAACTCTGTTCAGGACTCTAGGATACGGGTGCCGCCATCTTGGCCCAGTAGCATCACATACTGAGTAGAGGAGAGGGGTCAAAAGTGCAGGGGGTAGGGTTATAGCTGTGCTTTGCACAGACAGAGCAGAGCTGGGGTCAGGGAAAGGACAGCAATCCCAGAATGCAGAGCGACAGTCAGAAAACACTTCCTGTCTGCAGGCTGCCTGATGCTCCATGAGCCGCCATCTTGGATGTTTAAAAGCTCAGAAAATGCAGTAGATGCAGGTAGGATGATTCTTAATGTGGGCAATCTGTATGTACAGGGGTGGGGGAAACATATAAGATAGGCTTTTATTTAGGGTGAAGGTCCGGTTTAAACTAACCTAAAGTCTGGGAAATACACTTCTCTACCCCCTTCCCTTGCTCGTTCATGTTAGGGCACTGGTCTGGCTGCAAGCACGTTCCTGCACCGTGCTGTGAATGGTGGGACACCCCCCAGGGCCACTGTAGATTGGGTCAGCTGTCAGAGAACCTAGAAAGGACTTGTGGGTTTAGGTCTGCTTTAACTACTATAGCAAGATCCGGAATCAGGGAGTAATTCTCTAGGGCTACTGAATACTACAGCAAGTTCTGGTGGTGTTTGCATTTGCCCAAACCTGTCACCTGCCGTGGTGAATTCCCCAGCTACGTGAGCAGAGGGCGGGGAGCACAGGTGAATGCTATTGCTCCCTAGCTGAGCTACAGCATGGCCTGAGGCATTAAAGCAGACACTGTGCTAGGGAAGGACCCTAATCCCCCTTCACCCACTGCCTCGGGTTTAGGAGACGCTCACCTTTTCCTCACAAAGCAATGTACCCCCATCTCCTCTGCCTCTCAGACTACCTGGCAAGGCGTTTTTCCCCCAGAGACCCAAAGATCAGGGATCCCCCAATAGAAGCTACATGAGCCAGACCCCTAATACCTGCATTGTGGGATCTGGGTATGCCATTTAAACTGGACCTTCAGCATGATTTCATGAAAAGCCTAAACCCTTAAAAAACTATTCCCCAGCATCCAAAATGAATACATTTTACGTTTTTATTCACTTATTCTTTCCCCCACCTGGCTGCAACTCTGTTCAGGACTCTAGGATACGGGTGCAGCCATCTTGACTCAGAAGCATCACATACTGAGGAGAGGAGAGCGGGATAAAGTACAAGAGGGGCGTGGTTATAGCTGTGCTTTGCACAGGCAGAGCAGAGGTCTGGGGGGCAGCAATCCCAGAATGCAGAGCGACACAGTCAGAAGGCACTTCCTGTTTACAGGCTGCCTGATGTCCCATGAGCCGCCATCTTGGATGTTTAAAGTGGACCAACACCCAGGATTTTGACTATCCTGGGTTTTGGTCCACTTCGGCGGGGCACCCCGATCGGGGGTGCCCCGCTGTGTGAAACCCCCCAGAAAGCCCCAAAATCTTACCTGTCCCCGCTCCCACGTGACTGGACGGTCCAATCCCCGCCAACGTCCAGGCGGGGGATCAGGAACGTCCAAGCGGCTGCCGCCGCCTCCCTCGCGTCACTTTCGGCGCGCGCGCGCCCCCATTCGCGGACGGACGGCGCGGGCGCCCGCACGCCTACAGGGGCGCGAGGGAGGCGGCGCCGAAGATCAGGTAAGCGATTTGGGGTGTCTGGGCCGATCACCTCCCACCCCGCGGGACATCCGAGATCGGGATGTCCCGCGGGGTGGGAGGTGATCGGCCCGGGAATCTTATAGATTTCCGGGCCGATCACCTCTCGGTGTTGGTCCACTTTAAAGGCTCATAACATGCAGTAGATGCAGGTAGGATGATTTTTAATGTGGGCAATCTGTATGTACAGGGTGTGGGAAACATATAAGATAGGCTCTTATTCAGGCTCTAATTCAGGGTGAAGGTCCGCTTTAAGAATTGATGTTTTGGAATATGGTGGTTAGATAATCATGATTGGTTCTGATCATACTTTTTTGCACTAGCACTTTATTATATTAAAACGATCCAGATCATAGGCAGGTTTTGCACATTGTATATTGCACTATTTGGTTCTTTTATAGTATAGGGTTATATTGATGGATACATTTATTTTATCATTTATTATCGATTGATGTTTGTGATATTCCTCTCCCTACCGCCTACTCACCCATTTATGTTGGTTTGTCTTGTAAGTCATCGTCCTCGATTCAATAAAGGAAGAAAAAAAATTCTCATGGTAGTAAAAAAATTCAATTCATGAGAAAAAAAAGCCTGAGAGTCACTGTTACTGAATCACTAGATAAAAAGACAATGAAAGTCAATGGCAGCTTTTACTACAGTGTAGAAAGGAGGAAACAGTTCTCTACTTTTCTTAGGAGTAAAAAAGTCCCATTGACTTTCATTGTTTTCTTATCTGGTGATTCAGTAACAGTGACATTCTCAGGCTTTTTTCTCATTTATTGAATCTTTTACTACCATGAGAATTTTTTTCTACCTTTATTGAATGGAGGCCATTGTTTTATATGTGTTTTTTTAATGGTTTTAACATGTCTGACATATGTGCTGTGGTATTTACTAAATAAATACCATGTACTGATTTGGAGAGGAGCGTGCCTCCCTCTTTGTTTTTGGTACCTGCTAAAACCCGATACAGCATGTATATCTTTATAACTTTTTTTTTTTATTCAGGTCCAAAAACGAAGTAAAAGCTCATTAAGATTAACAGGCCCTACATTTTGGTATATAGGAAGGCAAAATCTATCAAAGTGGACCATCACCCAGGGGTAATCGGCCCGGGAATCTATAAGATTCCCAGGCCGATCACCTCCCTCACCGCGGGGCATCAGAGATCAGGATGTCCCGCGGGGTGAAACCCCCCCAAAAGACCTTACCTTATCGGCGACGGATCAGCCGCCACCGCCTCCCGCGCACCCGTTTGTGAATGGCCGGCACGGATGCGCGCCCTTTAAGAGGGACGCGCGGGAGGCAGTGGCGGCTTATCCGTCGCCGAAAAGGTACATTTTTTGGGGCTTTTGGAGGGGTTTCACACAGCGGGACATCCCGATCTCTGATGCCCCGCTGAAGTGGACCAACACCCAGGATAGTGAAAATCCTGGGTGTTGGTCCACTTAAAAGTAAGCAAGTTAAGGCAAAACATAACAGTAATACAATTTTCTTTCTTGCAACCTTTCTGTTTTAGTCCAGTGGAATAAAACTTACCAGGTACTGCGAGTCCCTTAGAATGCAGGCCAGGGCAGTTTCTAGGCAAATAGCACTTGGAATGGGCAGAATGGAAAAAACTCTGCCCCCTCTTAAGCCGAACCTTCAGCATGATTTGATGAAAAGCCCAAACCCTTAAAAAAAACTATTCCCCAGCATCTACATAGAAACATAGAAGGTTGACGGCAGAAGGAGAGCATACGGTCCATCTAGTCTGTCCTTATGTGTATACTGTATGTTCTCTGTATCTTATGTGTATACTGTATGTTCTCTATATCTTATGTGTATACTGTATGTTCTCTTTATCTTATGTGTATACTGTATGTTCTCTATATCTTATGTGTATACTGTATGTTCTCTTTATCTTATGTGTATACTGTATGTTCTCTATATCTTATGTGTATACTGTATGTTCTCTATATCTTATGTATATACTGTATGTTCTCTTTATCTTATGTGTATACTGTATGTTCTCTGTATCTTATGTGTATACTGTATGTTCTCTGTATCTTATGTGTATACTGTATGTTCTCTTTATCTTATGTGTATACTGTATGTTCTCTATATCTTATGTGTATACTGTATGTTCTCTGTATCTTATGTGTATACTGTATGTTCTCTATATCTTATGTGTATACTGTATGTTCTCTGTATCTTATGTGTATACTGTATGTTCTCTATATCTTATGTGTATACTGTATGTTCTCTTTATCTTAGGATAGATGTGTGCTTATCCCAGGCATGTTTAAATTCAGTGACTGTTGATTTTTCAACTACCTCTGCTGGAAGTTTGTTCCAAGCATCTACTACTCTTTCTGCAAAATAATATTTTATAACATTGCTCCTGATCTTCCCCCCGACTAGCTTCAGGTTGTGCCCCCTTGTTCTATCATTAAGTTTCTTCTTAAAAACACTTCCCTCCTGAACCTTATTCAATCCTTTCACATATTTAAAGGTCTCCATCATGTCTCCCCTCTCCCTTCTTTCCTCCAGACTGTACAAATTAGGTTCTTTAAGTCTCTCCTGATAAGTTTTAAGTTTAGGTTTTTAAATCTACAATTAAGATATTTTAAGTTTTTAGTCACTTATACTTTCCCCCACTGGGCTGCAACTCTGTTCAGGACTCTAGGATACAGGCGCCGCCATCTTGAAACAGAAGCATCAGACATGCTGAGAGGAGAGCGGGATAAAGTACAGGGGGTGGGGTTATAGCTGTGCTTTGCACAGACAGAGCAGAGCTGGGGTCAGGGAAAGGTCAGCAATCCCAGAATGCAGAGTGATTCAGTCAGAAGACACTTCCTGTTTGCAGGCTGCCTGATGCTCCACGAACCGCCATCTTGGATGTTTACTTGCAGTAGATGCAGGTAGGATGATTTTTAAAGTGGACCAAAACCCAGGATTTTGACTATCCTGGGTTTTGGTCCACTTCCCCGAGGGCACCCCACTATGTGAAACCCCCCAGATCTCCCGATAAAACTCACCTCACCCCGCTCCTATGGCGCATGCACGGCCGCTCGTCCAATCAGCACGCTCGGAGCCGCTGAGCTATGCGCTTCAAAGCGACGTCTTAGCTCAGCGGCTCTGAGCACGCTGGGGGCCGCATCTCGCTCTTCCCTCTAACAGAGAGAAGCGCAAGATGCGACCGCGGCCCACGCATGCGCCGTTGGACCGGGATTCAGGTAAGTTTTGCGGACGTCCTGGGAGGTTTCACACAGCAGGGCATCCCGGTTTTGGGGGGAGGGATTGGATCGGCCCAGGAATCTTATAAATTCCCGAGCCAATCCTGTTGGGTTTTGGTCCGGATTAATGTGAGCAATCTGTATGCACAGGGTGTGGGAAACATAAGATATGCTCTTATTCAGGGTGAAGGTCCACTTTAATGCAACCTATGGTGGTGGTGGTGCTGCTGCTGTCCCATACAGGTATGTACCATGCCGTGCCTCTTCCTTAGCAGCAGCCAGCACCCCCTCCCCATGACAGGGAGTGAGGGGCCCGTCTTATGGCCTGTGCCACTAACAGTGGCCCTGACCCATCTGAAGAAAACAGGATGGCGGGGATAAAGCCACCCCCCCCAATGCAGGATGGCGGGGATAAAGCCACCCCCCCCAATGCAGGATGGCGGGGATAAAGCCACCCCCCCAATGCAGGATGGCGGGGATAAAGCCACCCCCCCAATGCAGGATGGCGGGGATAAAGCCACCCCCCCAATGCAGGATGGCGGGGATAAAGCCACCCCCCCAATGCAGGATGGCGGGGATAAAGCCACCCCCCCAATGCAGGATGGCGGGGATAAAGCCACCCCCCCCCAATGCAGGATGGCGGGATAAAGCCACCCCCCCCAATGCAGGATGGCGGGATAAAGCCACCCCCCCAATGCAGGATGGCGGGGATAAAGCCACCCCCCCAATGCAGGATGGCGGGGATAAAGCCACCCCCCCCCCCAATGCAGGATGGCGGGGATAAAGCCACCCCCCCCCCCCAATGCAGGATGGCGGGGATAAAGCCACCCCCCCAATGCAGGATGGCGGGGATAAAGCCACCCCCCCAATGCAGGATGGCGGGGATAAAGCCACCCCCCCAATGCAGGATGGCGGGGATAAAGCCACCCCCCCAATGCAGGATGGCGGGGATAAAGCCACCCCCCCAATGCAGGATGGCGGGGATAAAGCCACCCCCCCAATGCAGGATGGCGGGGATAAAGCCACCCCCCCAATGCAGGATGGCGGGGATAAAGCCACCCCCCCAATGCAGGATGGCGGGGATAAAGCCACCCCCCCAATGCAGGATGGCGGGGATAAAGCCACCCCCCCAATGCAGGATGGCGGGGATAAAGCCACCCCCCAATGCAGGATGGCGGGGATAAAGCCACCCCCCCAATGCAGGATGGCGGGGATAAAGCCACCCCCCCAATGCAGGATGGCGGGGATAAAGCCACCCCCCCCAATGCAGGATGGCGGGGATAAAGCCACCCCCCCCAATGCAGGATGGCGGGGATAAAGCCACCCCCCCCAATGCAGGATGGCGGGATAAAGCCACCCCCCCCAATGCAGGATGGCGGGATAAAGCCACCCCCCCCAATGCAGGATGGCGGGATAAAGCCACCCCCCCAATGCAGGATGGCGGGATAAAGCCACCCCCCCAATGCAGGATGGCGGGATAAAGCCACCCCCCCAATGCAGGATGGCGGGGATAAAGCCACCCCCCCCAATGCAGGATGGCGGGGATAAAGCCACCCCCCCAATGCAGGATGGCGGGATAAAGCCACCCCCCCCCCCCCCCCCCCAATGACCTTGGCATCCAGCTCGCCCTTACGGAGAAACAGCCCTGATGCAGGCTTACAATACCATTCAATGCGGACCACCTAGATTACCTTTACAGTTACTGCATGAGCCCCCTACTTGGTCCATCGTGTCAGATATTTTCTAGCAGTGATCATTGAGGGGTATGGTAAATATCGGATGTGTTTTTGTATGAAGGGGTGTTATATGATGGAGAGTCTAAGTTGGCATGAGCCCTTAAAGTGGACCAACACCCCAGGGGTGATCGGCCTGGGAATCTATAAGATTCCCGGGCTGATCACCTCCCTCAGATCCGAGATCGGGATGTCCCGCGGGGTGAAACCCCCCCCCCCAAAAAAAAAAACGTACCTTAGCCTCCCCGCGCGCCCCTCTAGACGTGCGTGCGCCCGCGCCGGCCGTTTGTGAATGGCGGGCGCGCGCCCTGTAAGAGTGACGTGCGAGAGGCGGTGGCGGACGCGCTGTCTTGTCCGTCGGCGGGGATTGGACGGCGCGGTCACGTGGGAGCATGGTGAGGTGAGTTTTTGGGACTTTCTGGGGGGTTTCACACAGCGGGGCACCCCCAATCGGGGTGCCTCCCCCCCCGAAGTGGACCAAAACCCAGGATAGTCAAAATCCTGGGTGTTGGTCCACTTTAATGCAGCATAGAAACATAGAAGGTTGACGGCATCTAGTCTGCCCTTATGTGTATACTGTATGTTCTCTTTATCTTAGGATAGATGTGTGCTTATCCCAGGTATTTCTAAATTCAGTGGCTGTAGATTTTTTAAACTACCTCTGCTGGAAGTTTGTTTCAAGCATCTACTACTCTTTCTGTAAAACACTATTTTTTAATATTGCTCCTGATCTTCCCTCCACTTTGCTTCAGGTTGCGCCCCCTTGTTCTATCATTAAGTTTTAATTTTAAGCCCTTCTACCTTTTTGTTGGCCGCCTTTGGACCCGTACTATTTGTAGGTAAGGTCTCCAGAACTGCACACAGTATTCTAGCTGTAACCTCACTAGGGCTCTATACAGCGGCATCACAACCCCCCTTCTTCCTACTGGTGATGCCTCGAGCTATGCAGCCGAGCATCCTGCTTGCTTTTCCCACTGCCTGGCTACACTGTCCACTCATTTTGCAGCTATCAGTAATCAGTAACCCCTAAATCTCTCTCCTCCGAGGTCCTGGCTAACACAGTGCTGCCCATACGGTGCTCAGAGCAGGGATTCCTTCTACCCAAGTGCAGGATTTTACATTTACAGACATTAAACTCTACCGTAGTTTACACAGTTTTGACCATTCATCCAGTAAAGCTAAATCATTTAGCATCATGGTCAGGTGGAGTTAGTGGCTGGGCCCTGTACCTCTATAGCAGCGGTTCCCCAACCTTTCTCACCTGGAGAGCTGCATCCATCAATGAAGGATAAGCCACATTCAAAACCAAGTTTAGTGACGACATAACGTTATTACCCACTTCTCTCCCTGCCCAACTCTTCATTCATTTTAGATGGCCTGCAAGCCACAAAGCAGGGGTTCCCTGATCTATAGGCTAGAAAAGCATCATGTGATCAGGAAAAAATACTAGTTAGACGACAATTTGAGACTGCACCCAGGCCTGTATTATTGATTATTTAAGAATATAAATCAAAGGCGGTGTGCACACATGGGTAATACTAATCTACACAGATTTCCTAAAAGCAAGTCCCACTGCATGCCCAGATACCCATTAAACCATGGCACTACCGCTGTAATTGATAAAAATAGATGTTTTTATTTAATAGACAATTCTACATACATGAGACATAATTAAAAAACACTAAGGACAATAAACAACAAGGAAGGGAGACATCTGGTGGGGGCAGTGGGAAGTGGTTTTGATGTAAATTGATAGTACAGATCAATACAAATTAGTAAAACCTGGCTACATTTAAAGTGCATAAGTGCCAATTAACCTAATTCTCATTATTTAAAAATAACTACATAACACCCATATCACGTGCAATAAATAATTGTCAGAAAACCCTTCTAATGGTAACCAATTTATAATGTAATCAAAGGAAGTGACGCGTTCTGACGTCACGCAACGCGTAGACGGGCGGGGCGGTGGGCAGGTGGTCGTGTTTGCATGTAAGTCCATTGTCTCTTACTTTGGGGAGTATTTCCTTGGTCCCCCCCTGGCAGTGTTCATTTCACTTAGTGTGTTCACAGTAGACAATATTATTAGGCTGTTAGGATTACATTATAAATTGGTTACCATTAGAAGGGTTTTCTGACAATTATTTATTGCACGTGATATGGGTGTTATGTAGTTATTTTTAAATAATAAGGAGAATTAGGTTAATTGGCACTTATGCACTTTAAATGTAGCCAGGTTTTACTAATTTGTATTGATCTGTACTATCAATTTACATCAAAACCACTTCCCACTGCCCCCACCAGATGTCTCCCTTCCTTGTTGTTTATTGTCCTTAGTGTTTTTTAATTATGTCTCATGTATGTAGAATTGTCTATTAAATCAGGAAAAAATATCCGCATCCTGGCTGTGGGCACTCTGCCATGCGCCCCCCCCCCCCCCCCCCCCACCTGGCGAGCAACAAGCCAGGAACAGGTACACTAGTCAAGAACTCTCAAGCTGTGCACCCAGGCTCCAGGTAAGTAGAAGCGGTATAAGCAGTATAGCTGGAGCCAGGCAGTGATCTGCAATGGCAGCCTCCGTATTTACCCCCACGACAGATGGCATAATGGCTCTCTTTTATAGCACCATAATTTTCCGAGGCGCTGTACACAGTAGTAACACCTGATAGAAAAGATATCACAAGCAGGATGCTAAAGGAGAGCAAAGATTGTGCTGTGATAACATACAGCAGCAGTGAGCCATGGCCTACAATCTAAATCTAGGCTTTCCTGGAGTCTCCATGATGTCATACACCTGGGTTGACTGCTCCTCCCAGCCATGCGTATGACATCATGGAGACACCAGGAAACAAAAATCACCCATAGGTAAGAAACCATTTTCCTTTTACCAATCAGCATTATGTGATACTGATCGGAGTAAAAATCATCCAATGAGCTGTACAGGATGGGGGAGCTGGGAAGAAGCTGCACGCAGACATTAAGTATAGCAGGGGAGGGGGCAATTATTTTTCCCATTGGGCCACAACTAAAAATATTGTGGAGGGCCGGGCCAAAAGGCTGAACTTAATTCTGCATAATATAATTGTATTTCTTTATAAAAAGTAAATAGCATTGTTGTGACAAGCTTGAAGATTTGATAAAGTTGCGCACGCAACGAAACGCGTTAGGAGAGGAGACAGGAGACGGCGGCTACCTCTTTATTCATTTCAAGCTTTGGCGCCCATTTCAACGGTTGCAAGGGAAAAGGGAAAGAAAAGGACTCCCTCCTAAGTTGTATACATTTACAGGCGCTTATTACTCCAAAGAAATGTGAGTGTACCTTTTTTATTAAATTGCTTTTTAAAAAGTTCCCACGGGGTTGCACTAGATTTCTTTTGTGCTTTTTTAAATTATATGAACGGATCCTATAAATGGTCGTGATGAGTGTTTAAACTGCGCATTGAAGCATTGACGCATCTGGAATCTCCTAATAGCAGAAATTGTTTCAAGGCTTTCTAAATCTTATTAATCTGGTAAGCGCATATGTGTGGAGGTGACGGGCACGTGTCACAAGATCATTTCTGTGGATGTGCATGCACCGTGGGATACCTCCTCAAAAAACACTTTAAAGACTGTTTCTTGTGGTCACATTATACTGTGTCCTTATTGCTCCGTGTCTGTTAATTATCTAATGCTGTGGGACTTTTTGTGAATGAAAGGTTTGACACGTTGTAGCAAAATTCGTTATTAAGTACTTTACATGAAATTTCATATAAGATCATAGCGCGGTGTTTTTTATATATCTTTTATTTGCCTTGATTTATTACTATAGATACACAGACGACACAGAGTCGGATTGCAGGTCAGTGTGGGGAGGGTGAATGTCTGACCTTTCCCAGGTTTACAAGCTGCACACACATGCCAAGGTGAAGCCCCTATGCATGACAGCAGGGCAACTAATCAGCAACTGCCCCCAAAAACATGAGCACCTGGAGGGTCATTGGGGCATCATTATGACAACTTCATCTGATGGGGGGAGGACAAGAATCAGCTGCGCACCCATGCGGCAGCCGAACCTTCTCCAATAAGTGGTATGCTTCATAGCAGGGTGCAGCTTTTTCCTGTCCCCCATCATACACAGTCCCATCCCCGATTTTGGCTTTGTAAAGTTCCGTAACTGGAGGGGCATTCCAAATCAGGATGCTCCGCTGTGTGAAACCCCCAGAGTCTCCGGGATACTTACCTTTACCCGGCGGGCTCCCGCAACACTACATCCTTGGCTTCCCTATAGCTGTGCGCCACCCGCGCCAAGCCTATCTGAATGGCTGGGAGCACCCAGCGTAAAAGCCAAAGACGCGGCACATTGAGATCGACCAACCGGCAATCTGAACAGGGTTTTGCTCTGCTTTAAATCAGTCAAGACTACTTAAACCGGACCTTCAGCATAATTAAATGAAAAGCCCAAACCCTTAAAAAACTATTCACCAGCATCTAAAATTATTATAATTTAAGTTTTTAGTCATGTACTTATTCTTTCCCCCACTGGGCTGCAACTCTGTTCAGGACTCTAGGATACGGGCGCCGCCATCTTGCCTCAGATGCATCACATATTGAGGAGAGTGGGATAAAGTGCAGGGGGGCGGGTTATAACTGCACAGACAGAGCAGAGCTGGGGGTCAGGGAAAGGACAGTAATCCCAGAATGCAAAGCAACACAGTCAGAAGACACTTCCTGTTTGCAGGCTGCTGCAACATGAGCCGCCATCTTGGATGTTTAAAGGCTCATAACATGCAGTAGATGCAGGTAGGGCGATTTTTAATTTGAGCAATCTGTATGTACAGGGTGTGGGAAACATATAAGATAGACTCTTATTCAGGGTGAAGGTCCGGATTAAAGCTGAACAAAACCTGGTTGTTTGGCATGCCCTACTCTTTGAACCTAGTCAGAAGACACTTCCTGTTTGCAGGCTGCCTGATGTTACATGAGCCGCCATCTTGGATGTTTAAAGGCTCATAACATGCAGTAGATGCAGGTAGGATTATTTTAGACTCTTATTCAGGGTGAAGGTCCGCTTTAAGCACAGCAAATGGTTTGGATGAGACCCCGTAGGGCAGACCTGGGCATTGTAAGGCCCCCGGGCCACATACAGCCCTTTGATTGGCTCTGACCGGCCTGCGACCAGCGTTCCCTCAGTCCCGCCCACTGTCCGCGCAGTCTTGCCAGAAAAGATAGCGCCGGGTTTGAACAGCACTTTTGCCCCTCTGTAGTGAGTGTAATGTAGCGGGGGCGGGTGTGGATTAGAGTCTGCTGTCCTATTGGACAGGTTTGGCTGTGGGCGGAGTTTCCCTGTACTGTGTGACATGTGTCAGTCGCTGCGGAGCTGACCCCGGAGATGGAGGTTCTCCAGCCACTTGTCGGTGCCTCACGTCGCAGGCTGCTGCCACTTGTAGTCCACACCAAATGTGTTACATGCCGTACGCAGCGCCTGATGGTGCACTGGCTCTCGTAGTCCATTTCTGGCCTTTGGGAGGGCGGGGGGACCATGCTGCAAGGTGGGAAGGGTTTCACACAGCATTTTATCCAAGGCCTCCCCCCGGGCATCCCAAATCAGGATGCTCCACTTTTTGAAACCCTTTTTACTCAGTAGCAATGTGAAAAAAAGGCAGAACAAAACCCAGAGCGGCCACTGGTCTCCCCCCTGGGCATCCCAGATCGGGGCTTTGTTCCGCTTTAAGGGAGGGAGTCTGCCATTTTTCATGTTGCTACTGAGTAAAAAGGGTTTCACACAGTGGGGCATCCCGATCTGGGATTTCCAGGGGGGAAGACCAGTGGCCGCTCTGGGTTTTGTTCTGCTTTATGTGAGGGAATCCACAATTTTTCACACTGCTACTGAGCAGCGCTGTGTTACTTTTATAATAATGTAAAGGAGGGGGGTTATTCCATCCTAACCTGATTTGGTCATGATGTTTTAAAGCAGACCAAAACCCATGTAACCCAGCCCTATGGAGTGTGAAGGAATCCAGGGCTGGGTTACAGGCATCATACCTCTGGGGCATCCCAATTTGGGATGCTGTGTGAGACCTCACTGGACACACAAAATGTGGTTTATTTAATAAATTACATTTTTTTGTAAGGCAACCTCACTTTTTCATTGTTTAACTATAACATATACTGTGGTAGCAGCTTGTCACACAATGCTATTTACTGCTTATTATAAAGAAATACAAATATATTATGCAGAATTGAGTTCAGCCTTTTGGCCCGGCCCTCCACAATATTTTTAGTTTCTCATGTGGCCCCATGGAAAAAATAATTGCCCACCTCTGCCATAGGACGAGGGAAAGGTGAGTTTGTAGGGATAATCGGGAGGAGGAGGGGGGGTGGGGGGAGATACACAGCAGGGACATCCCAAATCAAGAGGCCCCCAGGGACAAGAAACAAAACCCGGGATAGTCAAAATCGTGGGTTATGTTCCACTTTAAATATGCACAGCAAACGGTTTGGATTGGACGAGACCCCATAGGGCCATAGGACGAGGGAAAGGTGAATTTGTAGGGGCAATCGGGGGGGGGGGGGGAGAGAAATACACAGCAGGGGCATCCCAAATCAAGAGGCCCCAGGGACAAGAAACAAAACCCGGGATAGTCAAAATACTGGGTTTTGTTCCACTTTAAATATGCACAGCCAATGGCTTGGATGAGATGTAGGGCCACAGGACCAGGGAAAGGTGAGTTTGTAGGGGCAATCAGGGGAGGGGGGATACACAGCAGGGGCATCCCAAATCGGGAAGCACCAGGGACAAGAAACAAAACCCAGGATAGTCGAAATCCTGGGTTATGTTCTATTTTAAATATGCACAGCAAACGGCTTGGATTGGACAAGACCCCGTAGGACGAGGGAAAGGTGAGTTTGTAGGGGCAATCGGGGGGGGGGGGAGATACACTGCAGGGGCATCCCAAATCAAGAGGCCCCAGGGACAAGAAACAAATCCCGGGATGGTCAAAATACTGGGTTTTGTTCCACTTTAAATATGCACAGCAAACGGCTTGGATTGGACGAGACGTAGAGCCACAGGATCAGGGAAAGGTGAGTTTGTAGGGGCAATCAGGGGAGGCGGGATAGTCAAATTCCAAAGTTTTGTTACGCTTGAAAGGGTGAGCCCCACAGCCATTAGGGACATCTCTGAGCAGAGCTGAGGCTGCACTACAAGTCCCAGCAGTCAAATTGGCATGGCACCGCATGCTGGGGCTTGTAGTTCCACAGCAGAAACGCTGCCCTCCACCCTATCACACACTCAAGTCCCTAGGTGAGCATGCTGGTGTAGCCAATGAGATCGTCCCCAAAACAGAAGCGCAGAAATAAGCCTTCTGATTGGCTGCACTATATCCCAGCAGACACGGCGAGTAGTGTTGCTGCGCCTTGTAGTCCCCCCCACCCTGGAGTGGGCAGCTTAGTTACAAGCAAGCAGCGCCCTGACCCAGCCACCCCCTGCCGTCTCCTCACCCGCTCTCCGCGCTCCGCTTTCCCCGGGTCCACACAACCCGGAAATACAAGCCGCAGCCTCGGCCGCTAGCACAAAATGGAGTCACCGCAAGGGGCGTGTCCTTCAGCCCAGTGACGTCACGCCGTCCTCCTCCGCTCCGGGCCGTCGTACTGCTGAGGCGGCCATGTTGGGAGGGGCAGCGCTGTGGGGGCTGGAGAGCTGTCATATGCATGTGGTGGAGCCGGTCTGACAGGGTTTCCCCCAAAAGCAGGGAAGTTATGTCTAAAATGTTTAGGTGAGAGACCGGCGGGTTCTGAAGACCAGGAAGAATTAATATCACAACAAACTCTAAATGAAGTCAGAGAAAAGGTCACGTGAAAGAAAACTGGTGACAGGCTGGAGGTACAATTAATTCCTCATGGTTAAAGAAGAACTAAACTCTGGATAATCACTCTCCCGGGTAATGCCCCCCCCCCCCATTTGCATACCTACCAACTTTTCAGGGTGGGAAAGAGGGACATTTGGTAAATTAGGCCACGCCCCCTCATTGAGGGATGGGTAGGAGATAGGGTGTAACAGTTAAAGCGGACCTTCACCCTGAATAAGAGCCTATCTTATATGTTTCCCACACCCTGTACATACAGATTGCTCACATTAATCCGGACCTTCACCCTGAATAAGAGTCTATCTTATATGTTTCCCACACCCTGTACATACAGATTGCTCACATTAATCCGGACCTTCACTCTGAATAAGAGTCTATCTTATATGTTTCCCACACCCTGTACATACAGATTGCTCACATTAATCCGGACCTTCACCCTGAATAAGAGCCTATCTTATATGTTTCCCACACCCTGTACATACAGATTGCCCACATTAATCCGGACCTTCACCCTGAATTAGAGCCTATCTTGTATGTTTCCCACACCCTGTACATACAGATTGTTCACATTAATCCGGACCTTCACTCTGAATAAGAGTCTATCTTATATGTTTCCCACACCCTGTACATACAGATTGCTCACATTAATCCGGACCTTCACTCTGAATAAGAGCCTAACTTATATGTTTCCCACACCCTGTACATACAGATTGCTCGCATTAAAAATCATCCTACCTGCATCTACTGCATGTTATGAGCCTTTAAACATCCAAGATGGCGGCTCATGGGGCACCAGGCAGCCTGCAAACAGGAAGTGTCTTGATTCCCTCCCCTGCAGCATCTAGAATCAGGATGCCGCGCTGTGTGAAACCCTCCAGGTCGCCCAGTATACTCACCTTCTCCCCCGGTACATCGAGGCATGTGTGAGCATCCCTTTAGCAGGGCGCGTGCCTGCTCCAGGCATTTGTGGATGGTCACTCCCTGTTATTGGGCAGTGGGGATGCGGCTGCCGGTGCGCCAGGCTCCTTAGACAAGTCTAGGCAAACTCGCATCAGCGCAGTCAAGTGTGCTGATTAGACGGGAGGCCATGGATGCGCCATGGCACCGGGGAAAGGTATCCCCTGAATGGGGTGCCCCGGGGGCAAGGACCAAAAACCGGGATAGTCAAAATCCTTTGTTTTCGTTCACTTTAAAGTGGACCAACACCCAGGGGGGATCGGCCCGGGAATCTATAAGATTCCCGGACCGATCAGATCCCTCCCCGCGGGGCATCCGAAATCGGGATGTCCCGCGGGGAGGAACCCCCCAGGAGGCCCACAATCCTTACCTTACCGGCGATCCAACGGCGCTTGTGCGAGACGCGGCTGCGTCTCTCGCTTCCCTCTAGCAGGGCGCGCTCCCGCGCCGGCCGTTTTGTGAATGGCCGGCGCAGGCGCGCTCCCTGTTAGAGGGAAGAGAGAGACGCAGCCAATGACAGCGCTCTGGTATGCGCGTCCAAGCGGCTTTGGACACGCATACCAGAGCGGCTCTGAGCGCTGTCATTGGCCGGACGAGGTCACGTGGGAGTGGGGAGAGGTGAGTTTTTGCGGCGATCGGGGGGGTTTCACACAGCGGGGCACCCCCGATCGGGGTGCCCCACCTAAGTGGACCAACCCCCAGGATAGTCGAAATCCTGGGTGTTGGTCCACTTTAAGAACCGAAATCAGGCAGCAAAACTAACTGGGTCCAAGCAGAGGCAACCTAAGTTTGAGAGGCGCACTATGCGAGAAGAAAGGGATTCTGGGAAGCCCCATTGAGCCAGCTGAAAGTTCCTAAATGGTGTCTCTTGGTGCCCCCTTACATAGATTTAGGATGGCGCCCTGTGCAACCCTCTTGAGTCGATTCATGGTCGTTGCGCAGGTGAGTTTGCGCACGATATTTGGAGCGTCAAGTCACACTTTGGCTTCCGTCTGATTTATGGTCATCAAAATTGGATGCGCTTTTGTTTTTTAGCGTTCGCCACTGTGCCAATTTGCGCCTGAAATTTTCTGCTAGCGTCCTTTTTGGGTACCAAACTGTCTCTGTTGCCTGATTTATCTTGGGCCAGCTGCATGTAATGCCTATATTTTTTGTGCACATTTGTTTGTCTTAATAATGGTCCACAATATTAGCTTTGGCTTGAGAACTGGGAGCTCTGTTGCCCCGTAGTATATGTCCTCGCTGGCTACATTGAATCGGCATTAGGAGCGGGCTGTTATAATGTACTGGACTCATGATATGATGGAGGCGATAGGGGCGGTAATGCATGCTGCGTCATGGGGAGGCATGCGCTCAGCGAGCAGAGCGATTGGCTCACCGGCCTGCCGGTCAGATTGGGCGCATCCGTGACGTCACTGACCTGTTCCGGCCCCGCGGCGTCCCACAGCGCGCCGCCCTGACAGGCCAGGTGAGTTTTTACCCCCCCTTTATAAGCGTACTGTTGTCCTGATTCAGATTGTATGATTAAAGTGGACCAACACCCAGGGGGAATCTATAAGATTCCCGCACCGATCAGATCCCTCCCCGCGGGGCATCCGAAATCGGGATGTCCCGCGGGGAGGAACCCCCCAGGAGGCCCACAATCCTTACCTTACCGGCGATCCAACGGCGCATGCGCGAGACGCGGCCGCGTCTCTCGCTTCCCTCTAGCAGGGCGCGCTCCCGCGCCGGCCGTTTTGTGAATGGCCGGCGCAGGCGCGCTCCCTGTTAGAGGGAAGCGAGAGACGCAGCCAATGACAGCGCTCTGGTATGCGCGTCCAAGCGGCTTTGGACGCGCATACCAGAGCGGCTCTGAGCGCTGTCATTGGCCGGACGAGGTCACGTGGGAGCGGGGAGAGGTGAGTTTTTGCGGTGATCGGGGGGGTTTCACACAGCGGGGCACCCCCGATCGGGGTGCCCCACCTAAGTGGACCAACACCCAGGATAGTCAAAATCCTGGGTGTTGGTCCACGGGCCAGATTAGGCCTGAAACGCGTCACGTGGCGGGGGCAACTCATTCACAATGCGCTATGACACCGCCATGGAGTGCTAAAGATTTTTCGAGTTTTTACATTTGATCGATTAAAAGTTACTTTTTAGTCCTGGAGCTGGATACTCTTTTTCCTGCCTGATTTATGGCATGTTTATAGGGGGCAGAAAAGAGTGTGCAAATGGGAATTTCCTCCAGCAAATAGGTGGAGAAAAATGCTGATTCCAATGAGTAACAGGATAATTTGATCCCAAAACAGCATCCTGCATGGTTATGAACAATGAAAGTGTCAGTCGAAAGTTCTTTTTAGGGATTGAACCCGTTTTCTTTGTTTGGGCTCCTACAAAAAAAATGGTAAAATGTTTGAAAAAAAACACAGAAATGAAGGTCCAAACAACAAAAATGTGCACATAGGGCCCCGAAGTTTAGCAAAAACAATTAAAAAAATGATAGTTAAACTATTAAGCATTAATATGCAAAGCAAACGGGGGAGGGAGGGTTAAAGAGAACATCTGGAACAAAACATTGGGCAGCAAAATGTTAAAGCGGTCCTTCACCCTGAATAAGAGCCTATCTTATATGTTTCCCACACCCTGTACATACAGATTGCTCACATTAATCCGGACCTTCACCCTGAATAAGAGCCTATCTTATATGTTTCCCACACCCTGTACATACAGATTGCTCACATTAATCCAGACCTTCACTCTGAATAAGAGCCTATCTTATATGTTTCCCACACCCTGTACATACAGATTTCTCACAATCAAAATCATCCTACCTGCATCTACTGCATGTTATGAGCCTTTAAACATCCAAGATGGTGGCTCATGGAGCATCAGGCAGCCTGCAAACAGGAAGTGTCTTCTGACTATGTCGCTCTGCATTCTGGGATTGCTGTCCTTCCCTGACCCCAGCTTTGCTCTGTCTGTCCAAAGCACAGCTATAACATGGACCCCTGTACTTTTGCCCCCTTCCTCCTCTCCTCAGTATGTGATGCTTCTGAGGCAAGATGGCGACCCCCGTATCCTAGAGTCCTGAACAGAGTTGCAGCCCAGTGGGGGAAAGAATAATAAGTGTATAAAACTTAAAATATATTAATTTTAGATGCTGGGGAATCATTTTTAAAGGGTTTGGACTTTTCATTAAATCACGCTGAAGGTCTAGTTTCATTCCATGCAACCGGGCATTGCCCTCTGGGATGCCCCCATTGTGTGAAACCCTACCCCCCAGGTACCTGTAAATACTCACTTTCCCCGCTCCAACCGAGAATCAGAGCTCTTTTCCATGTTTACATCCTTCAGCAAAGGGCTCTGATTGAAATCTGAATGACTGGGATGGGAATGCGCCACAGAACTCCCGCAATTCTTACCTCTTCCTCGATACTCGGACGGGAAAGCAGCCCAGCAGTTGGCTGCCGGTGGTCACATGGGCATGACCACAACCCTGACCCACGTGACTGCCAGCAGCCAATCGCGGGGTTGCATTCCATTCCCAGGTGAGGATCAAGAAAGAGGTCAGAATTGCAAGCGTTCTGGGGGGCTATGTGTGGGAAGGAGGGCACCAACATTCGCAGTGCTGTTTATATGCCCCCCTCTTAATGGGGAAATGGGTGTGGCCTTCTACTGCATCCCGATTCAGGATGCCCCACTGTGTTACCCCCCCCCCCCCCCCACACCATAGAAACATAGAAGGTTGACGGCAGAAGGAGACCATACGGTCCATCTAGTCTGCCCTTATGTGTATACTGTATGTTCTCTTTATCTTATGTGTATACTGTATGTTCTCTTTATCTTATGTGTATACTGTATGTTCTCTATATCTTATGTGTATACTGTATGTTCTCTATATCTTATGTGTATACTGTATGTTCTCTGTATCTTATGTGTATACTGTATGTTCTCTGTATCTTATGTGTATACTGTATGTTCTCTGTATCTTATGTGTATACTGTATGTTCTCTTTATCTTATGTGTATACTGTATGTTCTCTATATCTTATGTGTATACTGTATGTTCTCTATATCTTATGTGTATACTGTATGTTCTCTTTATCTTATGTGTATACTGTATGTTCTCTTTATCTTATGTGTATACTGTATGTTCTCTGTATCTTATGTGTATACTGTATGTTCTCTTTATCTTATGTGTATACTGTATGTTCTCTGTATCTTATGTGTATACTGTATGTTCTCTTTATCTTATGTGTATACTGTATGTTCTCTATATCTTATGTGTATACTGTATGTTCTCTGTATCTTATGTGTATACTGTATGTTCTCTTTATCTTATGTGTATACTGTATGTTCTCTGTATCTTATGTGTATACTGTATGTTCTCTGTATCTTATGTGTATACTGTATGTACTCTTTATCTTATGTGTATACTGTATGTTCTCTGTATCTTATGTGTATACTGTATGTTCTCTATATCTTATGTGTATACTGTATGTTCTCTTTATCTTATGTGTATACTGTATGTTCTCTGTATCTTATGTGTATACTGTATGTTCTCTTTATCTTATGTGTATACTGTATGTTCTCTTTATCTTATGTGTATACTGTATGTACTCTTTATCTTATGTGTATACTGTATGTTCTCTTTATCTTATGTGTATACTGTATGTTCTCTATATCTTATGTGTATACTGTATGTACTCTTTATCTTATGTGTATACTGTATGTTCTCTGTATCTTATGTGTATACTGTATGTTCTCTATATATTATGTGTATACTGTATGTTCTCTTTATCTTATGTGTATACTGTATGTTCTCTGTATCTTATGTGTATACTGTATGTTCTCTTTATCTTATGTGTATACTGTATGTTCTCTATATCTTATGTGTATACTGTATGTTCTCTTTATCTTATGTGTATACTGTATGTACTCTTTATCTTATGTGTATACTGTATGTTCTCTTTATCTTATGTGTATACTGTATGTTCTCTGTATCTTATGTGTATACTGTATGTTCTCTATATCTTATGTGTATACTGTATGTTCTCTATATCTTATGTGTATACTGTATGTTCTCTGTATCTTATGTATATACTGTATGTACTCTTTATCTTATGTGTATACTGTATGTTCTCTATATCTTATGTGTATACTGTATGTTCTCTTTATCTTATGTGTATACTGTATGTTCTCTGTATCTTATGTATATACTGTATGTACTCTTTATCTTATGTGTATACTGTATGTTCTCTATATCTTATGTGTATACTGTATGTACTCTTTATCTTATGTGTATACTGTATGTTCTCTTTATCTTATGTGTATACTGTATGTTCTCTTTATCTTATGTGTATACTGTATGTTCTCTGTATCTTATGTATATACTGTATGTACTCTTTATCTTATGTGTATACTGTATGTTCTCTATATCTTATGTGTATACTGTATGTACTCTTTATCTTATGTGTATACTGTATGTTCTCTTTATCTTATGTGTATACTGTATGTTCTCTTTATCTTATGTGTATACTGTATGTTCTCTGTATCTTATGTGTATACTGTATGTTCTCTGTATCTTATGTGTATACTGTATGTTCTCTGTATCTTATGTGTATACTGTATGTACTCTTTATCTTATGTGTATACTGTATGTTCTCTGTATCTTATGTGTATACTGTATGTTCTCTATATCTTATGTGTATACTGTATGTTCTCTTTATCTTATGTGTATACTGTATGTTCTCTGTATCTTATGTGTATACTGTATGTTCTCTTTATCTTATGTGTATACTGTATGTTCTCTATATCTTATGTGTATACTGTATGTACTCTTTATCTTATGTGTATACTGTATGTTCTCTTTATCTTATGTGTATACTGTATGTTCTCTTTATCTTATGTGTATACTGTATGTTCTCTTTATATTTGGATAGATGAAGGCTTATCCCAGGCATGTTTAAATTCAGTGACTGTTGATTTTTTTAACTACCTCTGCTGGAAGTTTGTTCCCAGCATCTACTACTCTTTCTGAAACATAATATTTTCTAACATTGCTCCTGATCTTCCCCCCGACTAGCTTCAGGTTGGGCCCCTTGTTCTATCATTAAGTTTCTTCTTAAAAACACTTCCCTCCTGAACCTTTATTCAATCCTTTCACATATATAAAGGTCTCCATCATGTCCCCCCTCTCCCTTCTTTCCTCCAGACTGTACAAATTAAGTTCTTTCAGTCTCTCCTGATAAGTTTTAAGTTTAAGTCCTTCCACCATTTTTGTTGCCGGCCTTTGGACCCGTTCTATTTGAATAATGTCTTTTTGCAGGTGAGGTCTCCAGAACTGCACACAGTATTCTAGCTGTGGCCTCACCAGGGCTCTATACAGCAGCATCACAACCTCCCTCTTCATACTGGTGATGCCTCGAGCTATGCAGCCGAGCATCCTGCTTGCTTTTCCCACTGCCTGACTACACTGTCCATTCATCTTGCAGCTATCAGTAATCAGTACCCCTAAATCTCTCTCCTCCGAGGTCCTGGTAACACAGTGCTTCCCATACGGTGCTCAGAGCAGGGATTCCTTCTACCCAAGTGCACGATTTTACATTTATAGACATTAAACTCTAGTTTCCACAGTTCTGACTAAATCCAGTAAAGCTAAATCATTTTCCATGTTGTAGACACCTCAAGGAATATCCACCCTATTACTAACCTTTGTATCATCAGCAAACAGACAAACTTTTCCTACCAGGCTTTCTCCTATGTCACTTACAAATATATTAAAAAGAATGGGGCCCAGGACAGAGCCTTGCGGCACACCACTTGTATCTCGCCTTTGTTCAGATTGCACGCCATTTACAACAACGCTCTGATACCGATCCCTCAGCCAACTGGAAATCCACTGAACTATCCAGGGATTGAGTCCTACCTTCAATAACTTATCTATGAGCTCCTTATGTGGTACAGTGTCAAAGGCTTTGCTAAAATCCAGATAGGCGATATCCACCGCACCACCTTCATCTAACACTTTAGTGACACTGTCAAAGAACTTCAAAACTCACCAGCTTCCTGGCTCCCTTGGGCAGCCGCATCCCCGCATATCTGGGCTGTGAGCGCGCTCCTGCCCCCGTCCTTTCTGAATGCTGCTGGGCATGTACCCTCTCGCCGTTAGCTAAACATTACATATAAACGGAAAACAGCTCTGAGCAGACAAGAGCCGGTGCCTGTGCTGCAGGGCCACGAACATGTGAGTTATTGTGGGCAAACCGGGTGATTTTACACAGCGGGGCATCCCAAATCAAGGTGCCTGGGATGCAAGAAACAAAACACGGTCTAGTCAAAATCCTGGGTTTTGTTCCACTTTAAGGAAAGTTTGTTTTTTTCTAAATTAGGGCCAAGATCTGTACATTTAATGCAGGAACTAACTATGAGGCCGATTCATTAATAGCGCCAGGTAGCGACAGATGAGCGACTGTAGCGTGATTTTTTCAGCGCCAGCCAGTATTCGCTGTGCTTGGCCGGCGTTAGCTTGATGACAGCGACTCAGTCGGTGTGCGGTAATGTTGAATACGGGCTGGGGGGTCGCTGTTTCACAGGTCCAGCGTTGTATGTGAGCGCCTGACAACGAATGGCCAGAGCGAACGGCTTGCTGCAGATTCATTAACAAATCACGCTCAAAAATTTCTTGCGCTGTCCATTCCTTGTTTAAACCCCAGTGCGCTGGCGGCGATGGGTATTAACTAGTTTTTAACCCCTAAACAACCATATTTTTTGAATGTAACATTATACATGTTTTTAGAATCATTTTGTAATATGAATTCATTAATCTCAGACCTGTTAGATCAATTCTGCACAAATTTTTTTTTCATTTTTTTTTGACTTAAAAATAAATCCTAACATTGCAGAAGTGGTCTCCGAATTTTTGACATTAAAAAAAAAAAATACCAATTAAAATTAAAAAAAAATTAAAAAAAAAATACCAATTAATTATGAATAATTATAGATTGCTCCATTGAAATGCATTGGACATCGCCAGGGAGCGACAGCTCATACCTGGCGCTGTGAGGGAATTTGCAGCGGCGCTGTTCGGTCCAGGCGGCTTCATGATGAATGCCGTGCTAGCCGTCGCTCTCGCCGGCGCTAGCCTCATTTTGCTTGATAAATGCGTCAGTGTGACCGCCGCCGGGCGTACTTGAGTCGGTAGTCGCCGTTAGCTGCCGCTACCTGGCGCTCGTCAGACACTACCTGGCGCTATCGCTTGATGAATAAGGGCATAAGTTGCTTTCCAGGAGTGGAGCTCTGATGCTCTGTTTGAATAGAGAGAAGCTCAAGGACAATCACGGGAATAGAGATGTAATTTTGCCTCTTTACAAGGCACTGGTGCGCCCTCACCTGGAATATGCCGTGCAGTTCTGGGCGCCCATTCATAGAAAGGACGCTCTGACTCTGGAAAGAGTGCAGAGGAGAGCCACCAAACTAATAAAGGGAATAAAAGATCTTAGTTATGAGGAAAGATTACGAGAATTAAATCTGTTTAGTCTTGAGAGGAGGCGATTGAGGGGGGACATGATTAACTTGTATAAATATATAAATGGCCCATACAAATAATATGAGGAAACACTATTTCAGGTAAAATCCTCTCTAAGGACAAGGAGGCACTGCCTTCGATTGGAAAAAAAGAAATTTAGTCTCCGGAGGCGACAATCATTTTTTACCATAAAAACTATAAATCTGTGGAATAGCCTCCCACAGAAGCTTGTTACAGCATCAACCGCTGACAGCTTCAAAAAAGGATTAGATGCTTATTTAGAAGAAAATAACATTAACAGATACTATTAGCGGTTATCAGTAAAAAATAAAAATAAAGACAAAAATAAAATAAATAGCTTCCCCAGTAAAATAAAAATAACTTCCCCCCTACCCCAACAGCCTTGGTTGAACTTGATGGACATATGTCTTTTTTCAACCGTATTAAACCGGACCTTCACCCTGATTTAATGAAAAGCCCAAACTCTTAAAAAACAATTCCTCAGCATCTTAAATTAATATATTTTACATGTTTAGTCACTAATTTATTATACTTTCCCCCACTGGGCTGCAACTCTGTTCGGGAATTTAGGATACGGGCGCCGCCATCTTGACTCAGAAGCATCACACTTACTGAGGAGAGGAGAGTGGGATAAGGTACAGGGGGGCGGGTTATAGCTGTGCTTTGCTCAGACAGAGCAGAGCTGAGGTCAGGGAAAGGTCAGCAGTCCCAGAATGCAGAGCAGCACAGTCACTTCCTGTTTGCAGGCTGCCTGCAAAAATGGCAGCTTCCATAAGCCGCCATCTTGGATGTTTAAAGGCTTATAAAATGCAGTAGATGCAGGTAGGATGATTTTTAATGTGAGCAATCTGTATGTACAGGGTGTGGGAAACATATAAGATAGGCTCTTATTTAGAGTGAAGGTCTTGTAACTATGTAACAAGCCAGGCATTTTACCCTTTGGGCCATATTCATGAAGCTCTAGCGCCAGGTAGTGCCTTGTAAGCGGCAGGTGAACGCCGGACACGGCACTCAATTCAACATTTATGAAGCCGAATCTGGTGAGCGACTGGAACAACGCCATGTAGCGTACGGATTTATTATTATCCCAGGCTCAGTGTAGAGCGCCACGTCTTACGTCTCGCTACCTGGCGCTCTCCAATACATTTCTATGGACGTTCCTTATAATCCCTTTCCTGATCCCATTTTTTTTTTTTTGTTAAAAAAACAAATCTTTCTGACATGTATCCTGGCCTAGAAAATGACATTTTTGAAAACTTTTTTGATTTATAATATTTTATGCAGAATTGTCCTTACATGTCTGGTATTAAAGTGTTCATGTTACAATGTAATAACAATGTCATTCCATATGTTTTCGCTTTGTTACTAGTGGATACAAAAACAGACTTTAATCACACAGCCTCTGGCGCTATGGGCTACAACAACCCGATTTTGAGCGCCGGCGCTGTGTGAGGCTGTTTTTGTTGATGAATGTGGTGTGAGTCAGTCGCACTGAGCTGGCGCTACCATACAGCGTAGTACTGGGACTCACACAACATTATCATCAATGCCAGCCAGCGACTGAGGCGCTCTGAAACAACTAACCATGGGCAAGCACAGCGACTACTAGCGGTTGCTCTGAAATCCGCGCTACAGACGCTCATCTGTCGCTACCTGGCGTTAGTAATGTTGCTTTCCAGAAGTGGTTTGGAGCTCTGATGCTTTGTTCGAATAGAGAGAAGCCAGGCATTTTCCCCTTAGTGCGTTTAAAGAGTTAGCTTTTAATTTTGACTGACGTGTATCATTAATTGATGTCCTCTCTCAGCTTATGCCAGTGCTGCTATTGGACTTCATGCTGTTTTGCGGCTCATCATGAGGATCTCGGTAATGGTGCCTGTGAGCAAGACTGTAACATCATCTGTAAATGTCCTCATCTCCAGCTGTTCATCTGTATGTAAGATTCCTCTTCCCTGTTGTTTTATGGCTGTAACTACAGCCCCCTCTTATTCATTCTCACAGTGCAGTGGTCATGAACAAGAAATAAAGTCTGCCATTGCTGACCTTCTGAAAATGCTCATTGGCTGGCTGAATTGGTGATTATTCAGCTTTTAGAGTCCCTTATTGATGTGACTGATGTCACTGCAACATCAAGTTCACATGATACGATACCTTAATCTGGCCTTCAGGCCCCCGACAGGCTGCTGAGTCCTTTTCCTACCACCAGTGAAAAGAGCCCTGCCAGCGGCACAGGAATGCCAACAGATATGTTTGATATACCCCCGGTCCGTATTATGTTGGGCCTAAAGCCAGCCTGGTAGCGGGTAATATAACTGTAATGCCCTGCGGAACACCCGCCTTGTGTCAGCTGCCAACTTCCAATCTCTGCCGCTGTTTCTACCTATAGACAAGCCCCCATTTCCCAGCAAATGGGGGCTTGTCTATAGGTAGAATATGCGGCAGAGATTGATAGTTGGCAGCTGACACAAGGCGGGTGTTCCGCAGGGCATTACAGTTATATTACCCGGATGGATATGCGACAGTGGCACCCTCGGCTTCCAGCGGCAAGGTGAGCGGCCTCGCAGCATGTTATAGGGGGGTTATGCTTCACAGCATGTTATGGGGGGATTCTGCCAGACACACTGCAGAAGGGTAGCTGTGAACAGAAAAACTTAAGTTTTTTAACCCTTCTAGTGCCAGCTACGTGACTCTCCAACCGTTAAGTGCCAGCTACGTGAGAGTCACGTAGCTGACTTTAGAGGCCCATAAAACAAAAAGTAAAAAACATACAGACTTACCTTACCCCTCATTTGAAAGGGCCAGCTATTCTGTACAAGAATCCGGGCCTCTGATCTTCAGGAGGGGGCCCGGAATAGGTAAAAGTAAATAGTAAAATATTTGTCTGGTGTCTTTTTTTTTTTAACTTAACCCTTTGTGAACTGGTAAGGGGTCCATGAGACCCCTTATACCAGTTCATAAGGCTCTGGGTATGGCAAGTCACCTACGGCAAGCGGGTGGCTTGCCAAAACCCCTAGCCCAACATTACCTGCCTCCCCAACGGCCGGGGGGGGGGCAGAAGGGCCCGGGCCACATGGCTATGTGGGCTAGTAGCCTGCAGGACCAGGGGCCACCAACGCTGGCCCCTGCGCCCTGTTCTACAAGCCCCCATAGCTGGTCCGGGTCGGTAATGCTGGGTAAGGGGGACCCTATGTCATTTTTTGGGGGGGATTTTAAGGGTTTTTAACCCTTAGAATTCCAAAAAAGAAATGAGGTCCCCCCCCCCTGGGATTGTCATTTTTTTTTTTTTTATTAACCCCTTACAACTATGCAATCATATTGCATAGTTGTATCCTATCTGGAATCTCCTAAACTGCTGTTTCAGGAAAGGGGGTATACCTATACATATGTGGTACCATTGTAACCGGGAGAAATAGGGCTTTCACACGCAATAATATTTTATTAACAAACTTACATTTTTTTATTACAAAAAAACACTACAAATTGTAAACAATAGGTTTTTTTCATTTTTTTGCACATATTTCACCCAAAAGTATTGAGAATACACTAAAAAAAGGCCAAACAAGACATTTCATGTTGAAGCCCAGACTCTGCTGAAAAAAACAATATATAATTTTCATGGAAATCCCTTCAAAAATCAAGGTTGCACACGTGTAGCGCAAAAACGTGAAAAGTCGTCTGGCAACAGAGTGTGACAAAAAATCTAGGTAGGCTGGCACTCAAAGGGTTAACCCCAGTCCGCCCATGTGTGAACCCCCCCCCCCCCAGGAAAGTCAGTAATCACCTTTCCTGGGTCCAACGGCCTATGCGCAGGCTCGCCCAATGAGAGGTAAACAAGTTTCACACAGCAGGACATCTCGATTCAGGATCCCACAGAACAAAACCCGGGAAAGTCCAATTCAACTTTTGTTTACAGACATGAGCAGGTCATAACTAGAAATGATATCAGCATTTTCCTCACACTTGACAATACACACAGTTAGTCAAATCTGATCTACTGCTATGAG
Source organism: Gastrophryne carolinensis (assembly GCA_027917425.1). Classification (NCBI taxonomy): domain Eukaryota; kingdom Metazoa; phylum Chordata; class Amphibia; order Anura; family Microhylidae; genus Gastrophryne; species Gastrophryne carolinensis. The sequence continues at coordinate 170,041,154 of CM051243.1, forward strand.
GTTGGAGCTTCTAGTTTGTTCTTTTTGTCCCTCTTAGAGACATATTTTTTTACCCTAACGTCCTGAATTAGGCAGCAGCAGTTGGGTTATGTAATTTCTGCCAAAGATGCACCCAGCTCATCTAAGTATTGAATGGAGGGGGGGTAGGTTCTGCTATTAGTTATTCGGTACCAAGTTGTTTCTTCCTGTAGTCTCTGTGTACAATGGATCAGCACTTCAGCTTTGTGGTTTCTCCCTCTTCTAACTCAGGTACAGATGTGTCGGTAACATGACATGCCACAACTTGTGACCGCTGCTGTAGAGAAGCAAGCACAAACAATCAGCACGCCCTCCTCAGGAACGTCAGGTATATGCATTGATCAATCATGTGACCAAATCATTGCTTTGTGAACAGGTTATAAATCACAACACAATTCTGAGCATTATCCCACAGCAGCAGCATATCACATGCTGAGAATACACACACGCCTATACACACAAGCACAGGTGTTGGGTCTCCTTGCTTAGTCTGTATTTATACCTGTTAACATTTCAAATAGTCAGATTAAAAAAGTTTTTATTTAAAGAGCCTACTGGACTTGCTATGCAGCTGTCATTTTCTTTCTAGGGTCCAAACTCGGCATTCAAAAGGCTTAGACAGTAACCGTCAAGAATTGTCCTGTGGATGGCGCCCCATCCCAATAGTAGACAGCTTTCAATCCACTACCCTACGCCTGCAGTTGTTCACCTTGCATCATCTTGCCACTCACTCCTAACATGGTTAGAAAATACAATTCTGTGATTACTCACCTTGTAGAATTGGTATTATAAGTATGCAGCACGTCCTGCTCCAGATAATAATTCATAACAGATGGGATTACCTCCGCCAGAGGGCGCTTGACTGCAGAGATGGCAAAAAGAGGCCCCTCCCGGTCCATATATACCCGGGACCTCCTACAAATTCCCCAGTATAGAAAAGCAGTAAGGAGAACCAGGAGGAGCCAATGATAATTAACAACGTTAACAAGGATAACAATCACCATACAGAAGATCCAAGATAATGCAAACAGGGTGGGGTGGAGCAGGACGTGCTGCATACTTACCAATTCTACAAGGTAAGTAATCACAGAATTTTAATATTCTAAGTATGCAGCACGTCCTGCTCCAGATAATAATTCATAACAGATGGGACATCCAATAGCAGTGTCCGTAAACAGGATGGGATCCTAAAAGCAACAACGTGCAGTTCACACCACTGCCGCCTGCAGAACCTTGCAGCCAAAAACAACATCCGCTGAGGCCCGAACATCAACCTTGTAAAACTTGGAAAAGGTATGAACAGAAGACCAAGTAGCAGCCTTACAAACTTGTTCAACAGAAGCCTGGTGCTGAAAGGCCCAGGAGGCCCCAACAACACGTGTAGAATGAGCAGTAACACGGAAAGGAGGAGCCTTTCCCCTAGCAGAATAGGCCCTAAAAATAGCCTGACGAATCCATTTGCTAATAGTAGACTTAGCAGGGGCCAGGCCCTTGGGACCCGAAGGAACCACAAACAAGGCATCAGTCTTTCTAAAAGGTGCAGTAGCCACCAAGTGGAACTTCAAATTCCTGACCACATCCAGGGAATGTAAGGCCCTCTCCTTGGAATTACCAGGATTAGGGCACAAGGAAGGAAGCACAATGTCCTGATTGAGATGGAAGGCAGAGACAACCTTAGGCCAGAAGTCAGGTTTAAAGCGGAAAACCACCTTGTCCTGGTGTCTCTCAAAGTAGGGGGCCTGAATAGAAAGGGCGGCCAACTGCGAAACACGCCTGACCGAGGTGATAGCCACCAAAAAGGCAACTTTAAGAGTAAGAATAGACAGAGCAGCCTCATGCACAGGCTCAAAAGGAGGGCCCTGAAGGGCAGACCCAACCAAATTCAAGTCCCAAAACGGCAACAGAAGTTTGCGAGGGGGACGCACATGAGCAACCCCCTGGAAGAAAGTCTTGACCAGAGGACGTTGAGCGAAAGATCTCTGGAAGAAAACAGCCAAGGCAGAAGCTTGACCCTTGAGCGCGCTGAGCTGAAGTCCCAGATCCAAACCATGCTGAAGGAACTCCAGAATCCTAGGAATGGAAAACACCCGACATGGAAGGACCCTAGACTCACACCAGTCAATGTAGGCCCACCAGATCCTATAGTAGATGGTAGGAGAAGATTTCTTCCTAGCCCTGATTAGAGTGTTAACCACAGACTCAGAAGGCCCCTCATCCCTTAAGATGGAGGCTTCAACAGCCAGGCCGTCAAAGCCAGCATTTGTAAATTGGGATGGCATAGCTGCCCTTGAGTGAGAAGGTCCGGGACCAGGGGCAGAGCGTACTGATCTACTGCCAGCTGAACAATATCTGCAAACCACACCTGTCTTGGCCACCTGGGGGCCACCAGGATTGCTGGCACCCTTTCCTGAGCCAGCTTGCGCAGAACCCTGCCCAGTAGGGGGAATGGAGGAAAAAGATACAGGAGACAGAACCCCTGCAAGGATAGAGTCACAGCATCCACCGCAAGGGCCAGGGGATCCTGGGACAGAGAGACAAAGTCTGGGAGCTTGTGATTGTGGCGGGACGCAAACAGATCCACATCCGGTACCCCCCCAACGGTGACATAAGGACAGGAAGACCTCCCTGCTTAGAGACCATTCCCCCAGGTGAGAGGTCCCCCTGCTCAGGGAGTCCGCCTCCAGATATTCCACCCCCGGAATGTACACTGCTGAGATGCAAGGAACATTGTCCTCCGCCCAGGACAGAATCATGGACACCTCCTTGAGGGCACTCTTGCTCCGAGTCCCTCTCTGATGATCGATGTAGGCAACCGCCGTCTGGTTGTCTGAGCGAACTTGGACCGGCCGGCCCTGAAGGTGAGGAGTCAACTGGGCCAGTACCAACCGAACCGCCCTCAGTTCCAGGACGTTGATGGGGGCATGGGCCTCCTGAGGGCCCCACAGCCCTTGGAATTGTAGGGTTCTCCAGAAGCCCCCCCAACCCGACAGACTAGCATCCGTGGTGACCGTCTCCCAACAGGGGGCCAGAAAGGATCTGCCCCCCAACAGGTTCCTCGAGTCCAGCCACCACAAGAGGGACCGCCGATCCAGAGGAGACAGAACAAAGGCCTGATCCAGAGACAGGGGACTCTTGTCCCAGACTGATAGGAGATGGAGCTGAAGAGGTCTCATGTGGAACTGAGCATAAGGAACTGCCTCGAAGCAGGACACCATCTGTCCCACAAGCTGCATCCCTTGCCGGATGGAAGGGTGAGAGCAGGACAGAAGGAAATGAACCAGAGCTTGAAGCGAATCCACCTTCTGCTGAGGAAGAAAAATCCTGGCCTGAACAGTATCCAGATTCATGCCCAGGAAGGAGGTCACCAGAGGCGGGGACAGGGAGGATTTGGGGTGATTGATCACCCATCCGAATGTTTCCAGAGCAGTCACCACCTGCTGGGTATCCAATTCTGCCTGCTGGAAAGAATGAGAAGTGATGAGGAGGTCGTCCAGATAAGGAAGAATGCGAATGTCCCGAGCTCTGAGGAGAGCCATGACACCAGCCAGCACCTTGGTGAAGACTCTGGGGGCAGAGGTGAGACCGAAGGGCAGTGCTACAATTTGGTAGTGCTGGTCCTCCAGTGGGAACCTGAGGAATCTCTGATGCCCTGGGAAGACTGGTACATGAAGGTAAGCATCCTTGATGTCTATGGAGGTCATGAAGTCCCCGGGCGTAAAGAGCTGATCGCAGAGCGCAGGGTCTCCATGCGAAAGTGGCTGGTCCTGATGAACTTGTTGAGAAGCTTTAAGTCCAGGATGGGTCTGATGGAACCATCCCTTTTGGGATGGAATCTTGGAGACGGCCAGGCAGCAAACTCTAGCTTGTAGCCAGAGGACACAACCTCCAGAATCCACCTGTCTGAGACCTGCTGTCCCCAGACATGAGCGAAGAGTCGCAGCCGTCCCTCCACCCGGATGGGTGAGGGCGCCCCTTCATGGCTGAGGAGGCTTGGCGACCGATTTTGGCTTGGACCCAGGAAGATCCGGAGCGGGCACGACCTCTGCCCCTGCCCCAGAAGTCTCCCCTAGGGCCTGCAAAGGAAACCCCTCTCCCAGACCTGGTTCGACGGTAGGAGGGGGCAAAGGCACCCGAACCCCGAAAGGGCTGCAACTGCTTCTTGCGTTGAGGCAACTTACCCCCCTTGGCAAACAGGTCCAAGCGATCACCAAATAGGCGCAGCCCCTCAAAGGGGAGCCTTCTTAGCAGCGTTATCAGCTGTCCACTGATGCAGCCAAACAGAGCGGCGTATAGCAACCACCAAGGCAGAGGTTCTACTACACATCCTAATGGTGTAATCTAAGGCAGAAAGGACATATGCAATGAACATTTCACACAGTGACAAGGCCCTGAACTCGGCTATAGAAGTCTCATCAGGGGCGCCTTCCAACAGACCCTTGAGGAGAGTCCGCACAGCAACAGCAGTAATAGCAGAAGCACAGACAGGGCGCAAGGCAGACCCCACATAGGCAAAAGCATGGGAAGCCAGCTGGTCAATGCGCCGGTCCTCACCATCCTTAAGGGTAGTGGAATCAGGGGAATGGACCACAGATGTGTTGGATAACCCCAATACTGGCGCATCCACTTCTGGGGGGGTTGACCAACATTTAACCACATCAGTGGGAAAAGGGTACCTTTTATCCCAGCCGGGACGCTCCCATTCTTTGAGAACAAGATTATTGAAATGGGCCTGTTCTGGAGACGTTGTTTAGCAGTTCTGAAAAGTTCCCCCTGTAGCTTGGGAGCCGCAGCAGGAGGGGAGATAGAAAGCACATCAAAAATCTGAGTTAACAGTCTATTGATGTCATCAGCATCCCAATGGTCAGAACCATAGTCAGCACCACTGAAATGCTGATCATCGGATAACTCTGAATACGAGAATAATTCCCCCTCCTTAAGTGGGGTATAATCAGACAAATCAAGGAAATTCTCAGTCTCCATAGGAAGGGCAGACGCACCCAGCGCCACATGCCGCCTTTTAGCCGGGGCCTTACGGGCCGCAGAGCTAGCAATCAGCCTCTCAATGTTAGTCAACCTGGAAGACACATCAGGCTGAGACTCCCCACTAGTATTTAGCTCACTGGGAGTCATAATCAAGCGAGGGGGAGTGGGTGATGACATAGTGGGCGCGGGCCCAGTCAGAGATAGCCCAGAATGCAGCGCAAGCGCCTGCTGGGTGCAGGGTACACAGACCCGCACATCATCGCTCACAGGGGATGCCCCACACACTACACACAGCCGGGCTTGTCCTGAGGGGACCCCGAGCACAATATCCTGTGAAGCCTCCATATGGTGATTAAGGTGGCACAACTGGCCGATAGGAATTACGCCGTAAAAGCAACCCGGGATGCCCCAAATGTCCGCCACGGAAGTGGGAGGATTTTACAGTGTAGGCCTCTAATAAAGTTACAATAACTAATAGAGGGGACAGCACCAGGAGAAACCTCTAAAAACACAGTTATCCCGCCTGAAAGACATAATAAAGACACCCCATAAGCACATTGAAATGACAAATGACATATGTCTTTTTTCAACCGTATTAACTATGTAACTATGTAACAAGGGAATAAAAAAGCAAGACCGCAGGGGCACTCACAGACCGCGGTGGGGGACCAGCAATCACACCAGACGAGGACCCAAGGAGGGACCTCGGGGCGGGCCGCAGGAGGAACCGATGCGGAATGCGCCAACTGAGCAAGCCACGCCCCCTCCGAGAAGCGGAGAAGCGAAAATCTAAAAGACTCCAGGGCCAGCTGCTAGCCTTCCCCCAGGACATCCTATAGCGGGATGCCCTATTGTGTGAAAGCCCCCGGTCACCAGTATACTCACATTTACAGGCCGCTTCCACAAGGCAGTAATCGGCAGCCGCTGCATCTCCGGCATCCTTGTAGATGTGTGCACTCCCTCATCCAGCCATTCAGATAGGGTGGGTGCAGAATTGCGCATGTACGCATGCTTGATCAGAAAGCCTTGCATGTGACCAGTCGGCTGGCACAGAGTGAAGATTCGGCAATGGAAAAAATACAATTCTGTGAATACTCAGCTGTAGAATTGGTATTATGAGTATACAGTACGTCCTGCTCCAAATCTAATACTTACACGCGGGATATACTCCGCCACATGGCGCTGGACTGCAGAGACATTGAAAATAGGCTCCTCCCGACCCCTCAAATACCCGGGGACCTCCCAAAAATCCCCAGCATTGAAAAGCAGTTAATGAGAAGCCGGGAGAACTAAACAATCCAAACGATCAACTATAACAATGATAAAAATCACCATACAGGGGATCCAAGATAATGCAAAACCAAGGGTGGGTTGGAGCAGGACGTACTGTATACTCATAATACCAATTCTACAGGTGAGTAATCACAGAATTGTATTATTCTTAGTATACAGTACGTCCTGCTCCAAATCTAATACTTACAGTTGGGACATCCAAAAGCAGTGTCCATAAAGCAGGGTGGGATCCCCAACAAAAATCAGCAGCAGACCTTTCGGCCAAAAGCAGCATCAACTGAGGCCCTAACATCAACCTTGTAAAACTTTGAAAAGGTATGAACAGAAGACCAAGTAGCGGCCTTGCACCAATAGCACGAGTGGAATGAGCAGTAAGGTGGAAGGGAGGACTCTTCCCCTTAGCAGAGTAGGCCTGAATCACAGCCTGACGGATCCATTTGCTGATAGTAGACTTGGCAGGAGCCAAACCCTTCCTAGGACCAGAAGGGACCACAAAAATAGCATTAGTTCTCCTGAAAGGTGCAGTAGCCACCAGATAGTACTTCAGGCACCTAACCACATCCAAAGAGTGCAAAATCCTCTCCTTAGCATTACTAGGATTAGGGCACAAAGAAGGAAGAACAATGTCCTGATTCAAATGAAAAGCAGACACTACCTTAGGCAGAAAGTCAGGTTTGAAACGAAACACCACCTTGTCCTGGTGTCTCTCATAGTAGGGGGGCTGAATGGAAAGCGCCGCCAACTCAGACACACGCCTGACAGAGGTGATAGCCACCAGAAATACAACCTTGAGCGTAAGAATGGCCAGAGCAGCATCCTGCACAGGTTCAAAGGGAGCACCCTGCAAGGCTGACAGAACCAAGTTCAAATCCCAAACAGGCACCATAGGCTTACGTGGAGGGCGCACATGAGTGACCCCCTGGAAAAAAGTCCTGATCAGAGGTTGCTGAGCAAAGGACTTCTGGAAGAAAATAGCCAGGGCAGAAACCTGACCCTTCAGAGTACTGAGTTGGAGCCCCATCTCCAACCCATGCTGCAGGAACTCCAAAATCCTGGGAATAGAACACCTGACAGGGAAGAGACTTAGACTCACACCAGTCAATGTAGGCACGCCAAACCCTGTAATAAATGGAAGAGGAAGACTTATTCCTAGCCTTTATCAAAGTATCTACCACCGAAGAAGACAGCCCCTTCTTCATCAAGATGGAGGTTTCAGCAGCCAGGCCGTCAAAGCCAGAGTTTGTAAATTGGGATGGTGTAGTGAGCCCTGAGTGAGCAGATCTGGCAACAAGGGCAGAGCGAATTGATCTACTGCCAGCTGTACCACGTCTGCGAACCACACTCTTCTTGGCCACCTGGGGGCCGCCAGAATTGCTGGCACCCCTTCCAGGGCAATCTTGCGCAGAACCCTGCCCAGCAGGGGAATTGGAGGGAAGACATACAGGAACTGAAAGTTCTGCCATGACATTGCTAGAGCATTTGAGGTCAAGGCCAGAGGATCCTGGGACAGAGAGACAAAAGCTGGTTGGCCCCAACGGTGACACAGTGATTGAAACACCCTGCTGCATAGGGACCATTCTCCCTGGCGAGAGGTCCCCCTGCTCAGAGAGTCCGCCAGGCGATTTTCCACCCCCGGGATGTACACAGCTGATATGCAGGGGACATTGGTCTCCGCCCAAGTCAGGATCAGAGACGCTTCCTGGAGGGCCCCCTTGCTCCGGGTCCCTCCCTGATGATTGATGTAGGCAACTGTCGTCTGGTTGTCCGAGCGCACCTGAACAGGCAGGCCCTGAAGGTGAGTAGTCAAGTGAGCCAGAACTAACCTGATCGCCCGTAGTTCCAAGACATTGATAGGTGTGTGGGCCTCCTGAGGACCCCACTTCCACTGGAACCGCAGGGACTTCCAGAAACCCCCCCCAACCTGACAGACTGGCATCCGTAGTGACCGTCTCCCAGGGAGGGGTAAGAAAGGATCTGACCCCCAACAGGTTCCTTGAGTCCATCCACCACAAGAGGGACCTCCTGACCCGAGGGGAGAGCACACAGACCCCGTCCAGGGACGCTGGGTCCTTGTCCCATACTGACAATAGGTGGAGTTGCAGAGGCCTCAAGTGGAACTGAGCATAAGGTACCGCTTCGAAGCACGCCACCATCAGGCCCACCCCCTGCCTGATGGAGGGATGAGGACAAGCTAGGAGGGACTGGACCTGTGCAATCAGACTGTCCACCTTCTGCTAAAGAAGGAAGATCCCTGAACTGTATCCAGAGTCATTCCTAGGAATGGAGTTACCAAGGAAGGGGACAGTGAGGACTTGGGGTGGTTGATCACCTATCCAAATGACTCCAGAGTGGACACCACCAGCTGAGTATCCAACTCTGCCTGATGTAGAGACTGGGAAGTGATTAGGATGTCGTCCAGATAGGGAAGCACGCGTACGCCCTGACATCTGAGCAGAGACATCACGCCAGCCAGCACCTTGGTGAACACCCTGGGAGCTGAAGTGAGGCCAAATGGCAAGGCCACAAACTGGTAGTGTTGATCCATCAGAGCGAACCGGAGGAATCTTTGATGAACTGGGAACACAGGAATATGAAGGTAAGCATCTTTGATGTCCACAGAAGTCATGAAATCCCCTTGGCGCAGGGAACTGATGGCAGAGCGCAGTTTCCATGCGAAAGCGCCTGACCCTGACAAATTTGTTGAGGATCTTCAAGTCCAGGATGGGCCTGACAGAAGCATCTTTTTTGGGTGCTGTGAATAGATTGGAATAAAAACCCTTGCCTTTTTCTCTTAAGGGGACCTGGCAGATGACCCCCAACTCCAGGAGGCCTTGCACTGCTTGCACTAGCTCCTGAGCTGACACAGGGTCCTGAGGAATCCGGGATCTGATGAATCTTGGAGGGGGACAGGCAGCAAACTCCAACTTGTAACCCGGAGGACACTACCTCCTGAATCCACCGGTCTGAGACATGAAGCCTCCAGACGTGAGCGAAGTGCTGCTTCCGTCCCCCCACCCGGATGGGTTAGGGCGCCCCATCATTCCTGAGGGGGCTTGGGAGAGGATTTTGCTTTGGGACCCCAGGAGGAGCCAGGACGTCCACGTCCTCTGCCCCTACCCCAGAAATCTCCCCGGGTCCCAGGAAAGGAAACCCCCCTCCCCTGTCTGGCACCACGGTAAGGGGAGAAGAAGGAACCCTGACCCCGAAAGGGCCGAGATTGCCGCCTGCGCTGGGGTAACCTGCCTCCCTTAGCAAAAAGGTCCAGGCGGTCCCCAAACAGGCGCAGTCCTTTAAAGGGAAAACCAGTGAGGGCCTTCTTGGCAGCGTTGCCAGCAGCCCACTGGCGCAGCCAAACCGAGCAGCGTATAGCCACCATGAGGGCAGAAGTTCTGGCACACATTCTGATGGTGTCATCCAATGCTGACAGGACAACATTTACAAAAACATCACAACTGGAGAGTGCATTGAACACCTCACAAGGCAAATCATCAGGGGCACTATCAAGCATATTTCTGATAAGGGTTCTAGTGGCCACAGCAGTAATGGCAGAGGCACAGACCGGGCGCATCGCCGTCCCCGCGCATGCAAAGGCGTGGGATGCCAGCTGGTCAATGCGCCGGCCCTCAGCATCCCGCAGGGTAGTGGAGTCAGGGGAATGCATGACAGAGGTGTTAGATAGCCCTAGGATCGGGGCATCCACCTCGGGGGGGGGGGGGGGGGGGATGACCAACATTTAACCACCTCAGCAGGAAAGGGATACTTCCTATTCCAACTTTTTGGAACCCCGGGAACTTTACTGGGGCGCTCCCATTCCTTGAGCACTAGGTGATTTTGCTGTATGGAAAAGCTCCCCTTTTTGCCTGGGAGCCGCAACAGGGAGAGAGATGGACAGAACCTCAAGAATCTGGGTCAATATTCTGTCAGTGTCATCCGGGGCCCAGGGGTCAGAGCCAGAATCGTCATGACCCCTTGGTCTCTCATCAAATGAGCCTGAATCAGAAAAGAGCTCCCCTTCATCAGACGGGGTATAGCCACAAAGATTCCAAAACTCCTCAGTTCCCATAGGGAAAACAGTGACATTAGGCGTCAAGTGCCGCTTCTTAGCAGGGGCCTTACGCGCTAAGGACTTAGCAATCAACTGCTCAACAGTAGCCAGTCTAGAAGACACATCAGGCTGAGAATCCCCACTAATATGCAACTCAGTAGGAGTGAGGTTTAAGCTTGGGGGAGTAGGTGAAGTGAAACGAGGTGCAGCCGCTGGCAGGCCAGATTGCAATGCAAGCACCTGCTCAGCACAGGGTACACAGACCCGCGCCTTGTCAGCGTCAGTATGAGGCTGCCCACACGCTACACACAGCCGGTCTTGTCCCAAAGGGACCCCGGTCACATTATCCTGGGATGCCTCCATATGGTGATTATAGCGGCGCTATACGCGATAGGGAATAACGCTAAATAGCAACCCCGGATGCCCCAATAACCCGTTAGGAAGGTGGGAGTATTATTTTTACAAGGCCTACAAGTTATACACTAATACAGGGCCGGGAGAAGCCAAAAAGGATTCGCCCCGCCTGAAAGACATAAGCAGACGAGACCAGTAAGCACAAAGTAACAAAAGTGAAAGATATAAGCCGCCCGCGAGGGCACTTACGGACCGCGGTAGGTAGGGGTCCGTCGCGCATGGGCCAACCAAGCAGGTTAAAGATGGCATCGGTATACCTCGAGGAGCGGTTCGGTATCAGCAATGACGCGGAGCACGCCATAGACCGGCCCCGCCCCCCCCCGAAGAGCGCGAAGCCAGAACGTGCAAGCAGCCAATGACAGTGCACCAGCGCCTGAGGTAATGCCGCCGCTAAGCGCGGAACCAAGTCAGCGCGCAGCGGCGGCAATTTTAAAAAGACAGTAAAGGCAAGTCAGCGCGGCGGCTGCCACAAGGCTAAACAGAATAAAAAGAGAGTGTAAAACACAGAATGCATAGCATACACATTTACACACACACCCCCCCTCTTTTCCCCCGAAGGCTACAAGGAGAATGAGGGAGGACAGCGGCCACTTAAATAGGGCCCACCGATGGGCAGGGGCAAGGGGCACTAGTGCAGGAGGGGCATCCCATAGAGGCTCACCATAAGCCTGAACCGCCTACCCTTTGGTGGGGGATTGCGGTGGAGCAGCGCTCCTAAGCATCTAACAGCGGTGCTGCCTACCTTCACCCGACCAGCGCAGCCAAGGCTGGGAGGCATATTACTAGTGGAACGGGTCGGAATAGTCCTACAGGGCCGCAGGCTAATAGCCCCGCTCACCTGCGAGTAGAGAGCCATTTCTCGTCCTTCTCAGCCAGACTGCAGAGAAATTCTTGGGAGGTCCCCGCGTATTTGAGGGGCCGGGAGGAGCCTATATTCTTAGTATACAGTACGTCCTGCTCCAAATCTAATACTTACAGTTGGGATATACTCCGCCAGATGGCGCTGGACTGCAGAGACATCGAAAATAGGCTCCTCCCGGCCCCTCAAGTACCCTGGGACCTCCCACAAATCCCCAGAATTTCTCTGCAGTCTGGCTGCGAAGGACGAGAAATGGCTCTCTACTTGCAGGTTATTAACCTGCGGCCCTGTAGGACTATTCCCACCCGTTCCACTAGTAATATGCCTCCCAGCCTTGGCTGCGCTGGTCGGGTGAAGGTAGGCAGCACCGCCGTTGGTGCTTAGGAGCGCTGCTCCACCACAATCCCCCACCAAAGGGTAGGCGGTTCAGGCTTATGGTGAGCCTCTATGGGATGCCCCTCCCGCACTATTGCCCCTTGCCCCTACCTATCGGTGGGCCCTATTTAAGTGGCCGCTGTCCTCCCTCATCCTCCTTGTAGTCTTCGGGGGAAAAGGGGGGGGGGGTGTATGTGTATAGATATGTATGTTATGCAGTCTGTGCTTTCACTTTTCAAATGTCTTTATTCTTGTGTCAGCCGCCGCGCTGATCTGTCTTTATTGCTTTTAAATTTACAGCCGCCGCGCGCTGACTTTGTTCCGCGCTTGGCGGCGGCATTACCTCAGGCGCTGGTGCGCCATCATTGGCTCTTGGCCTTTCTGGCTTCGCGCTCTTCGGGGGGGGGGGGGGCGGGGCCCGTCTTTGGCGCGTTCCGCGTCATCGCTATTACTGGCCCGCCCCTCGAGGTATGCCGACGCCATCTTTTCTGACTTGGTTGGCCTATGCGCGACGGACTCCTACCTACCGCGGTCCGTAAGTGCCCTCGCGGGCGGCTTTATCTGCTTCACTTTCGTTACGATGTACTTAAGGTCTAGTCTGCTTATGTCTTTCAGGCGGGACTAACCCTTCTTGGCTTCTCCCGGCCCTGTTTTTAGTATATTACTTGTAGGCCTTGTAAAAATAATACTCCCACGTCCCTAGCGGGTTATTGGGGCATCCAGGGTTGCTATATAGCGTCGCTATAATCACCATATGGAGGCATCTCAGGATAATGTTACTGGGGTCCCTTTGGGACAAGACCGTCTGTGTGTAGCGTGTGGGCAGCCTCATGCTGACGCCGACAAGACTCGGGTCTGTGTACCCTGTGCTGAGCAGGTGCTTGCATTGCAATCTGGCCTGCCAGTGACTGCACCTCGTTTCACTTCACCTACTCCCCCAAGCTTAAATCTCACTCCTGCTTATTTGCATACTAGTGGGGGTTCTCAGCCTGATGTGTCTTCTAGACTGGCTACTGTTGAACAGATTATTGCGAAGTCTTTAGCGCGTAAGGCCCCTGCTAAGAAGCGGCACTTGACGCCTAATGTTAATTTTTTCCCTATGGGAACTGAGGAGTTTTGGAATCTGTGTGGCTATATCCCTGCTGATGAAGGGGAGCTCTTTTCTGATTCAGGCTCATCTGATGAGAGACCAAGGGGTCATTACGATTCTGGCTCTGACCCCTGGTTAAATGTTGGTCATCCCCCCCCCCCCCCCCAGGTGGATGCCCCGATCCTAGGGCTAACACCTCTGTCATGCATTCCCCTGATTCTACTACCCTGCGGGATGCTGAAGACCGGCGTATTGATCAGCTGGCATCCCACGCCTTTGCATGTGCGGGGACGGCGCTGTGCCCAGTCTGTGCCTCTGCCATTACTGCTGTGGCCACTAGAACCCTTATCAGAAATATGCTCGATAGTGCCCCTGATGATTTGCCTTGTGAGGTGTTTAATGCACTCTCCAGTTGTGATGTTTTTGTAAATTTCAGCATTGGATGACACCATCAGAATGTGTGCCAGAACTTCTGCCCTCGTGGTGGCTATACGCCGCTCGGTTTGGCTGCGCCAGTGGGCTGCTGACAACGCTGCCAAGAAGGCCCTCACTGGGTTTCCCTTTAAAGGACTGCGTCTGTTTGGAGACCGCCTGGACCTTTTTGCTAAGGGAGGCAGGTTACCCCAGCGCAGGCGGCAATCTCTGCCTTTTCGGGGTCAGGGTTCCTTCTCCTCCCCTTACTGTGGTGCAAGACAGGGAAGGGGGGTTTCTTTCCCTGGGGCCCGGGGAGATTTCTGGGGTAGAGGCAGAGGACGTGGACGTCCTGGCTCCTCCTGGGGTCCCAAAGCAAAATCCTCTCCCAAGCCCCCTCAGGCATGATGGGGCGCCCTAACCCATCCGGGTGGGGGGACGGCTGCAGCACTTCGCTCACGTCTGGAGGCTTCATGTCTCAGACCGGTGGATTCAGGAGGTAGTGTCCTCCGGTTACAAGTTGGAGTTTGCTGACGATCCCCTCAAGATTCATCAGATCCCGGATTCCTCAGGACCCTGGGTCAGCTCAGGAGCTAGTGCAAGGCCTCCTGGAGCTGGGGGTCATCTACCAGGTCCCTTTAAGAGAAAAAGGCAAGGGCTTTTATTCCAACCTATTCACAGTACCCAAAAAGGATGGTTCTGTCAGGCCCATCCTGGACTTAAAGATTTTCAACAAGTTTGTCAGGGGCATGCGCTTTCGCATGGAAACTCTGCGCTCTGCTATCAGTTCCCTGCACCAAGGGGATTTCATGACTTCTGTGGACATCAAAGATGCTTACCTTCATATTCCTGTGTTCCCAGGTCATCAAAGGTTCCTCAGGTTCGCTCTGATGGATCAACACTACCAATTTGTGGCCTTGCCCTTCGGCCTCACTTCAGCTCCCAGGGTGTTCACCAAGGTGCTGGCTGGCGTGATGTCTCTGCTCAGATGTCAGGGCGTCCGCGTGCTTCCCTATCTGGACGACATCCTAATCACTGCCCAGTCTCTACATCAGGCAGAGTTGGATACTCAGCTGGTGGTGTCCACTCTGGAGTCATTTGGATGGGTGATCAACTACCCCAAGTCCTCACTGTCCCCTTCCTTGGTAAATCCATTCCTAGGAATGAATCTGGATACAGTTCAGGCAAGGATCTTCCTTCCTCAGCAGAAGGTGGACAGTCTGATTGCACAGGCTCAGTCCCTCCTAGCTTGTCCCCATCCCTCCATCAGGCAGGGGATGCAGCTGGTGGGCCTGATGGTGGCGTGCTTTGAAGCAGTCCCTTATGCTCAGTTCCACTTGAGGCCTCTGCAACTTCACCTATTGTCTGTATGGGACAAGGACCCAGCGTCCCTGGACAAGGAACCTGTTGGGGGGCAGATCCTTTCTTGCCCCTTCCTGGGAGACGGTCACCACGGATGCCAGTCTGTCAGGTTGGGGGGGGGGGGGGTTTCTGGGAGTCCCTGCGCTTCCAGGGGAGGTGGGGCCCTCAGGAGGCCCACACACCTATCAATGTCTTGGAGCTGCGAGCGATCAGGTTAGTTCTGGCTCGCTTGACTACTCATCTTCAGGGCCTGCCTGTTCAGGTGCGCTCGGACAACCAGACAGCGGTTGCCTACATCAATCATCAGGGAGGGACCCGGAGCAAGGGGGCCCTCCAGGAAGCGTCTCTGATCCTGACCTGGGCGGAGGCCAATGTCCCCTGCAGTTCAGCCGGGGGTGGAAAATCACCTGGCGGACTCTCTGAGCAGGGGGACCTCTCGCCAGGGAGAATGGTCCCTATACAGCAGGGTGTTTCAATCTCTGTGTCACCGTTGGGGCCAACCAGAGGTGGATCTGTTTGCGTCCCGCCACAATAACAAGCTTCCAGCTTTTGTCTCTCTGTCCAGGGATCCTCTGGCCCTGACCTCGGATGCGCTAGCAATGTCATGGAAGGACTTTCAGTTCCTGTATGTCTTCCCCCCCCAATTCCCCTGCTGGGCAGGGTTCTGCGCAAGATTGCTCTGGAAGGGGTGCCAGCAATTCTGGTGGCCCCCAGGTGGCCAAGAAGAGTGTGGTTCACAGACGTGGTACAGCTGGCAGTAGATCAATTTGCTCTGCCTTTGGTGCCAGATCTGCTCACTCAGGGCTCACTACGCCATCCCAATTTACAAACTCTGGCTTTGACGGCTTGGCTGCTGAAACCTCCATCTTGATGGAGAAGGGGCTGTCTTCCTCAGTTGTGGATACTTTGATTAAAGCTAGGAAGAAGTCTTCCTCTTCCATTTATTACAGGGTTTGGCGTGCCTACATTGACTGGTGCGAGTCTAGGTCTCTTCCCTGTCGTGTGGGGCTCCAACTCAGTACTCTGAAGGGTCAGGTTTCTGCCCTGGCTATTTTTTTCCAGAAGTCCTTGGCTCAGCACCCTCTGATCAGGACTTTTTTCCAGGGGGTCACTCATGTGCGGCCCCCACGTAAACCTATGGTGCCCGTTTGGGATTTGAACTTGGTTCTGTCAGCCTTGCAGGATGCTCCCTTTGAACCTGTGCAGGATGCTGCCTTGGCCAGTATTACGCTCAAGGTTGTATTTCTGGTGGCTATTACTTCTGTCAGGCGTGTGTCTGAGTTGGCGGCACTTTCCATTCAGCCCCCCTACTATGAGAGACACCAGGACAAGGTGGTGTTTCGTTTCAAACCTGACTTTCTACCTAAGGTAGTGTCTGCCTTTCATTTGAATCAGGATATTGTTCTTCCTTCTTTGTGCCCTAATCCTAGCAATGCTAAGGAGAGAGTTTTGCACTCTTTGGATGTGGTTAGGTGCCTGAAGTACTATTTGGTGGCTACTGCACCTTTCAGAAAAACTGATGCTCTTTTTGTGGTCCCTTCTGGTCCTAGGAAGGGTTTGGCTCCTGCCAAGTCTACTATCAGCAAGTGGATTCGTCAGGCTGTGATTCAGGCCTACTCTGCTAAGGGGAAGAATCCTCCCTTCCGCCTTACTGCTCATTCCACTCTTGCTATTGGTGCCTCTTGGGCTTTTCAGCACCAAGCTTCTGTTGAACAAGTTTGCAAGGCCGCTACTTGGTCTTCTGTTCATACCTTTTCAAAGTTTTACAAGGTTGATGTTAGGGCCTCAGCTGATGCTGTTTTTGGCAGAAAGGTTCTGCAGGCGGCAGTGGTTTAAACTGCCTGCTGCTAATTTTCTTGGGGATCCCACCCTACTTTATGGGCACTGCTATTGGATGTCCCAACTGTAAGTATTAGATTTGGAGCAGGACGTACCGTATACTAAAAATAATACAATTCTGTGATTACTCACCTGTAGAATTGGTATTATGAGTATACAGTACGTCCTGCTCCAACCCACCCTTGGTTTTCATTTTCTTGGATCCCCTGTATGGTGATTGTTATCATTGTTATAGTTGATAGTTTGGATTGTTTAATTCTCCCGGCTTCTCATTAACTGCTTTTCAATGCTGGGGATTTGTGGGAGGTCCCTGGGTATTTGAGGGTCCGGGAGGGGCCTATTTTCGATGTCTCTGCAGTCCAGCGCCATCTGGCAGAGTATATCCCAACTGTAAGTATTAGATTTGGAGCAGGACGTACTGTATACTCATAATACCAATTCTACAGGTGAGTAATCACAGAATTGTATTTTTCGATGTCTCTGCAGTCCAGCGCCATCTGGCAGAGTATATCCCACGTGTAAGTATTAGATTTGGAGAAGGACATACTGTATACTAAGAATATCCATTTTACCTAAGACTGGGCCACCGCCGAAGTACTAAGGCGGGGGTTGCGTGGAGGAGCAAAAAAAAATGGGCTTTGCTCCACTTTAAAGTGCCTTCAAAAGGATGAGCACCCCTGATCTAGACCATTCTAGCTCTGGAGAGTGAGGAGGAGGTGAAAAGTCATGTAAGCTGGGATAGGTCTCTTGCTTTGATACTTCTAAGTCAGTCCTAACCAGCTGAGGAGCATTAACCCCACACATACATAGGAGCAGGCACTTGCAATGAAGTTTGATTGCACTTTTACTTACTGAGATGGGTGCACCACAATCTCAGGTAACTCCGGACTGTTCAACAGGCCTCAACAAACTATTTCCAAATTTAAAGTGGACCAACACCCAGGATTTTGACTATCCTGGGTTTTGGTCCACTTCGGCGGGGCACCCCGCTGTGTGAAACCCCCCAGAAACCCCAAAAAACTCACCTCTCAACGCTCCCACGTGAGCGCCGCAGCCAATCCCCGCCAACGTCCAGGCGGGGATCAGGAACGTCCAAGCCGCTTCCGCCGCCGCCGCCGCCGCCGCCGCCTCCCGCGCGTCACTCTCGGCGCGCGCGCGCCCCCGCCGGCCATTCACAGAGGGCCGGCGCGGGCACGTCTGGAGGGGCGCGCGGGAGGCGGCGGCGGATCAGGTAAGGTCTTTTTGGGGTTTCTGGGGGCTTTCACCCCGCGGGACATCCCGATCTCGGATGTCCCGCGGGGTGGGAGGTGATCGGCCCGGGAATCTTATAGATTTCCGGGCCGATCACCCCTGGGTGTTGGTCCTCTTTAAGGGTCTGGCCAAATCGATGGGAGCAGGGTAAATACTCACAACCTATGAATGCATTTTTGCACGTGTTTAGGAAATGAAAATGTTGGGCTAGACAGGCAAATTGTAAAACCAGTAAAATCAGGATTCTCATCGGATTGGTTTCTCATTTTGTTTACATGTACACTTGTATTAACTAAAGCTGGAGCTTTCTATCCGGATGCTTATCTATTACGGCTCCACTTTCTCTGTACTGGAAATGCTGGTTACCAAAGGCTGTCAGGCTTTTTATTTCCTCCACTGGTTACTTTTCAATAGTTCCTGGTTTTAAACAAATGTACAAATGTTAGGATGTTTTTTTAAGATGTCTTTTTGATCTGGATGCTCACTTACCACAGCCCCACCACCTTCCCTGTTCTAGAGTCAGGTTAAGTCCAAAGGAAAAAGTTTAGAATGATTAAAACTTGGCTTTTACAGGGACCTGATGGCGCCAGGATCGGTACTGTGCAGCACGTTTCCGGGGGAATAAAGCCCGTCCTACTCACATTGGTCATATCTTGAGCAGCTGTCTCTACTTGATACACCAGTAGCACACAGACTTACCTAAATGATGCAAAAACTGGAAGCAAAGCATTACCTCCTTGCATAAGGTGTAAATGCCAAGATCCGCTTTCTGCATCACAGAGGGAAAGCAGCTCTACTTGATACACCCGGCCTAATATGATCAATAATGCAATAATTATCAGATACTGAACCACAGGGAGCACCTTGACCCACCAGAGGAAATCATCCTCGGGGCTTACCCTTCAGAGGAACTTCGGTCCCAAATGGGAATGCCCCGTCTGAGAGGAACAACACCTGGGAGACAGAAATTCCCGGGTGGTGATACGATAAAACCTGATGTTTCCGACAAACTGCAAATGTAACAAACACATCAGGCAACGTTTTAGTCTTGGCTCTCTTGTACTGCTCTGCAATCCCAGTCGAGGCAGGAGTTAAACATACAATAAATAAATAAAATCTCTCAAATTTCAAGTCAGTGGTGCCTCAGACAGACAGTGGTCAGTCCGTTTCTGGTCTCAGGTAGACATCAGAACGCTACTGGAAGACCTACAAGGACTGTACCCTGCAGAAAGTTCCTCACCAAATTGTATGCAAAGTATGTAGGAAAGAGGAAACCTGCCCAGGACTGGCTTCTCTTCATATTTCATTAGTTTTTCACTCATTTCATCTTATTCCACTCTTGTCTACTGTAGAAATCCTGCACAAGGCAGCCCTTACCCCAAGACCACCCCTGCAGGTTTGCACAACTGCCAGGGGGAAGAGGTGGGATGCCAGCATTATTATACTGGGTGAACTGGGGGGGTTCATAAAGTGGGCATCCCAAACCGAGACTCCAGTGCCGGCTCAAGAGGCTTTTGTACAGCACCCTCACTTGCGTCCTACGGATGGAAACTAGTTTTGTTTTTTATTGAAAAAACACACAGGCAAAGCTGACGGCAAGTTGTAAACACTGTTTAATGGCTGAGTGCTTCCTCTGTATTTCCAGTGTCTCTACCCAGGTCCCTCTGCCCACGTAAGTGCTGAATGACCTTACTATACCTTAAAAGAAACAGATATAAAACAAACAAAAAAAAAAGCTTTATACATATTCCATAGGAGAACCCTTCCAGGCGGGTTCAAATCCAAACTCTGTTTAATCAAAGGGGTACGGGATATACCCTATGGCTGTACATAGGTTAGCAGGTGGGATGGGAGGGTGTACAAATATAGCACTAGGTATGCCTAGTGTCTGCAAATATGGGTGTATACATAGGCACAGTGGGCATATCAAATGAACCCGTAGAGCCGGCCAAAGGTGTCAGAACACGATTGGACGTAGAGAGGCCATAAACAAGCATGCTCGCAGGGCAAACACAAGCAACATATAAACCGGCCAATGTCAAATCAATGTAAGAAAATAGCAAATGGGTGCAAGTGGACGCATGATGGATTTTTTTTCGATTCTATTTTGTAATTGAATAAAAAATAAAATTCAATGGCCTTGATTCACAAAGCGTTGAAAAAAACTCTCATGGTAGTAAAAAAATTAAATTCATGAGAAAAAAGCCTGAGAATGTCACTGTTAGTGAATCACCAGATAGGAAGACAATGAAAGTCAATGGCACTTTTTACTACAGGTAAAAAGGGGTAAAAAATTCAATACTTTTTACTGGAGTAAAAAAGTGCCATTGACTTTCATTGTCTTTCTATCTGGTGATTCACTAACAGTGACATTCTCAGGCTTTTTTCTCATGAACTGAATTTTTCACTCTCAGGAGAGTTTTTTTCAACTCTTAGTGAATCAAGGCCAATGTGTGAGCACTATACCCAGCAACCAATACGAAGTCTCCTCTCAGTTATGGCTCCTCCCTTTAAGCAGATTGGGATTGGAAATGGCAGTATGGGTAGTGACATAGCGATGCAAGCAGTTTAGTCTCTCCTGTTGGAAAAGAGTTGGGTCATGTGACTGAAATGTAACACCAGTTCCCATTTTACATATATAGAAAACCAAAAATCACTGGATCCAAGCTGGCTATTCTCTGGCGATTGCTTCACTCCCTGAAAGATCAGACCCTCCCCCATACTTTCTATCCTCAACAGTGCCTCTAATACTTTGATGTACTATGCCAGGGAGGGTCCTGGTTCTACCCTAACCAACCTTCTGTAATCGGTGAACCCTGCATTGAAGATATAATAGGGTTGATTCAGAGCCCCTTTCTCTACGTTTTTTTTGGAGGTTTTGCCTTAAAACGAAAAATCGCACAAAAATGAAAATATTTCACATAAAAATTCTAGCAGAAAATAAAGGACCTGCTGAATAATACGAGGAGAACGGAAATTTTCACACAAAAAAATGTCAAGAAAGGGGATCTGAATTAACCCTATTGACCCAACAGTGCTCCATTTGACAGGGATAGGAAAGGGCTGTACACACACATGTGGCAGCTACACCTCCCCCTGTAAGAGTCATGAGTTATTCCATGGGCTTCTGTTTCTTGTCCTACATCATATAGAGCGCTAAGAAAAAAAAAAACAAAAAACGGAGCCTCTCCTAATTTCACGGTTTTAGGCAGTGGACAAACCCTACCAGGCAAAGAGAGGCCAGGAAGGCTTTCAGGTTGTGTCAGAGGTATGTCACAGTAAGCAGAAGCCATTTAATACCATTGTCTCCTAGTAATGGTAATAGCGTTCTTACTATTTTTTTTTTAACCTGCCCAAATAGATCAACTTTAGTCACTTTTTGGGAAGCTCTATGTGAGTTAAGCCAAGCATCTGTGTTGTACTCACCCAATACCAGTATATGGCTGAGACATGCAACGGAGCAGGCTTACATTTTCCCTGATAGTTTTCAGGCAGACCTATACTATAAATTACTTTATGTCCCTTTTTACAAGTGTCCCGGGGCATCCGAATTTCGGATACCTCTACAGTTAAAAAAGCCTTAGTAAGCCAAAATGAAGCATAGATGTCTCCAGTGAGACGCTTCTCCTATTTAGAGGAGGTGCCGCTGCCACACATGTGTAAAGCTATTTTATGTTCCCCATCATATAAGACTCTGCTAGGAAATGAATCGCTCTAATGCAGGAATCACTGGCGGTGTGACCAGTAGGTTAGCTTTTCTTACCTGGGAACCAGGAACACAGAGGGTGTAGGTCCACTTTCACAGTTTGTACCATTTGAAGCTCCTTACTAGCGCCTTCCGCAGACACAGGTAGGGTGAGTGGGCTGCAGGGACGCTCAGACATGACTTCCCCCAATGTAAGTGACTCAAGGGCTCAGCATTTGGCCTTTTTTACATTATAATAAAGCTGTGCACATCTTTATATAACATAAAACATCAAACGTGAAGGCAAACAATCAGATGACAGCTTTTAAATAGGACTGTGACATCTTCCAGCACACCAGTTACAATTCCTGCCCCCCCAAGGTCTCCTGAATGTGGGTGCTTACTGGCTGGAGGTCTGATAGAAAGCCTGTATATTAGACAGGGCTACTCACCGGGGCCAGTGACCAATATGGATTTGTTAGGAGTGTGGTAAACCCCATGGGAGGCAAGCAGCGAGGGAATGCGCAGGAACGAGTATTAGGCCTCATTTCAGACATCCCTTGGCTCAACGAGAGATCAGGATTCCCAGGGGGGGTGGGTTAAAGTGGACCATCACCCTCCCGTGATCGGCCCGGGAATCTATAAGATTCCCGGGCCGATCACCTCCCTCCCCGCGAGACATCCGAGATTGTGAAACCCCCCCAAACACCCCAAATCCCCTTACCTTGTCTTCGGCGACGGCCGGCCGCCTCCCTCGTGCCCCTCTAGACGTGCGCACGCCCGCCAAGAGTGACGTGCGGGAGGCGGCGGCGGAGGAGCCGCTTGTCCGCGGCTGTCAAATCGCTTGTCCGTCGGCGCTGGGAGCGGGGAGAGGTGAGTTTTTCGGGTGATCAGGGGGGGTTTCACAAAGCGGGGCACCCCGATCGGGGGTGCCCCACCGAAGTGGACCAAGACCCAGGATAGTCAAAATCCTGGGTGTTGGTCCACTTTAAAGAAGGCTTAAAAGCAAAACAAAATCCACCAGCAGCCGACCTGGAATCTAAAAGAGGGTTTTTCCCTGCAGCATCCAGATTCAGGATGCCCCACTGTGTGAAACCCTCCCAGGGCGCCCATAAAAACTCACCTTTTCCGGCTACAACGGCACAAGCGCTGGCTCTCATTCAATCAGAGCCCTTTGCCGTGACTACATCATTCAGCTAGGGGCTCCGATTGTTTTCAATGCAGCACGCACACCGCTGCATCCCCCGATGATGCGCTTGCTCCCACCCCAGATATTCAGACAGACTGTGGCAGTGTGCTCCTCACTAAATTCAATCAGAGCCTTTTTCCGAAGGAAGTAAACACAGCACTGGGGGTTTCACACAGCGGGGCATCCCAAAGCACAGGTCAAGTCAAATTCCTGCGCTTTAAAACAGACCTAAACCTTCCCCCTAGCAACTGTGCCAGAGATAGTCTTGGTACATAGGCACAATAAACGAACCTACCCTACATCCTCATGCAGTAAGCAGTCCTGCATTTGAGAGATACTCACAATTTCCTAGTGGGGAACAAAAAAGAGCTAGACACACATGAAGCAGCTGCAACTCCCTTAATGTGCAGCTGTTTCCCATCCCCTGTCATACAGAGCCCCAGAGGAAAGACGTCCTGAATGATGGGTTCACAGGCAGTGGGAGTAGGTGGGCTGGGTCCCTGTGCACCTTTACTTTTAAAGCGGACCTTCACTCTGAATAAGAGTCTATCTTATATGCTTCCCACACCCTGTACATACAGATTGCTCACATTAAAAATCATCCTACCTGCATCTACTGCATGTTATGAGCCTTTAAACATCCAAGATGGCGGCTTATGGAATCCGCCATCTTATCAGGCAGCCTGCAAACGGGAAGTGCCTCCTGACTGTGCTGCTCTGCATTCTGGGACTGCTGACCTTTACTTGACCCCAGCTCTGCCCTGTCTGAGCAAAGCACAGCTATAACCCGCCCCCCTGTACCTTATCCCACTCTCCTCTCCTCAGTAGGTGTGCTGCTTCTGAGTCAAGATGGCGGCGCCCGTATCCTAAATTTCTGAACAGAGTTGCAGCCCAGTGGGGGAAAGAATAATAAGTTAGTGACAAAAAACGTAAAATATATTAATTTTAGATGCTGGGGAATCGTTTTTTAAGAGTTTGGGCTTTTTATTAAATCACACTGAAGGTCCGGTTTAACTGGAAAAGGTTTGCAAGGAACAGTTTAGGCCAGCCTTAAAGTGCTATAGCAGGCAAAGGTAATTGTTACACCATTGTGTCGGGCTACAGCATCAGCCAAAGACATTCTCTTTTTCATCCCGTCTCCCAATCAGCTCAGTAGAGTGGGACAGGATTGCTGGTCCCTCAACCTCCTCCTTCGGATTCATCACATTACTGTCAATGCAGGGAGCTGATTATTATGCAGCATCACAGATCCACGAGCCACGCCTACTTTTTTCAGAAGATAAATCGTTATGTGAACCTGTAAACCCCGATATCTTGGCCATTTCTTCTTTAATTTAAAAATGGAAAACAGTTTAGGACAGTGGCAAATGTTGCCCGACGCAATGGTGTAACAATTACCTTTGCCTGCTGTAGCATGTAAGTCATTTTCAACCTTAAAGGCTAAGCCCACTTTCGATTTTTGAATTTGAATTCTTATATTCTTGGGTGGCAAAATGATATCTTAAAGATGCGGATTTGCTAACATAGCTGAGGTGGAAAATGAAATATTATAATTAGTATTAATAATTTAGTTCTAGCTCCCTGTATGCCATCTCTCACATTCTTAAGTGTGTGGAGGGGTTTTCACCCCTCTCTCCTCATATGACTATCGCTAAAGTATGTTATGTCTGCTTAATGAGAAAAAGATGTTCTTCATGTCTGAACTATACCTTCCATATACCGTATATACTCAAGTATAGGCCGACCCGAATATAAGCCGAGGCACCTAATTTTACCACAAAAAAATGGAACAAGTTATTGACTCGAGTATAAGCCGAGGCGGCTTTTTTCAATTGGAATTGGAGTTGACACACAGAAAGAGAGACACACACACAGAAAGAGAGAGACACACACAGAAAGAGAGAGACACACACACACACACACACACACACACACTGTGGGTAGCTGCTGCTGCCGCCGCTCTCAGACGCGCAGGTGTCGGGGG
Source organism: Gastrophryne carolinensis (assembly GCA_027917425.1). Lineage (NCBI taxonomy): Eukaryota > Metazoa > Chordata > Amphibia > Anura > Microhylidae > Gastrophryne > Gastrophryne carolinensis. Next base: position 170,065,952 of record CM051243.1, read on the forward strand.
TCAGGGTTTGGCCGAGGTTACCCTGCAGAGGGGCAGTGGGGTCCCCCCTCCCCTCCTCCGCAGCTGCCGCCGTTCTCACACACACACCAGCACTTCCTGGCTGTTGCGCGCTGGTCGTCGGTGGGCGTGCCCCATATGGCAGGCGTCCAATGAAAACATTGGACGCCGCCCATTGACGACCAGCGCGCAGCAGCCTGGAAGTGCCGGTCAGTGTGTGAATGTGTGTGCGTGTTTGTGTGTATGAGAGCAGCGGGTACAGCAGGGACCCGCAGCGGCCGCCCCTCACCCTCCAGCATCTATTGGGTTCAGGGTTGCGGCCTTCTCTGGCAGTCCGCCCCTGGACTCGAGTATGAGCCGAGGCGGCTTTTTTCAGCCCAAAAAGTGTGCTGAAAAACTCGGCTTATACTCGAGTATATACGGTATGTCTGTATATATTTAAAATGTCCAATCCAAGTCTGACATGTGTCCAGGCATCCAGCCAGGATGGTCATTTAAGCTCCTTGGTCTGAACTGTATTTAAGCAAGCAAAAAGAGCCGGTAATTTGGGCAGTGGCAATCAAAATAAGCTAAAATATAAATTAACATTGTATATCCTGAAGACCTTGGTTTCTAAATCCACTTCAATAGTAAAAAAAACAAAAAGAAAACACAAGATCTGCTCAGCACATCCTTTTGGCAAAAAAAAAACATACCATTTAAAAAATGCCATTTAAAGTAGACTTACCCTTTAAGTCTGCTTTAAATATTCCCCTTTAAAGTTGCCACAGTTACAACCCCTTTTCATAAACTAGAACGTGCAAAGCAACCAATAGCAAACATCATTACTGCTCAGCTGTAGCCTAAATTCTGATTGGAGGTTTTAGGGCACTGCTCATACTGCACCAGAATATTAGATTAGAAATGGCACCCAGCAGCTTAAGGGGGGGGAGGGGGGGGGGTTTAGATCAGGCTCTAGTCATCATCTACAGAATCATGTTCTGACATCATCAGTGCCGCCTATGACACGTTTAACTCCAGACGCACACTTTCCCATCACCCGCAGGCTGTGTGCGCGCACACCTTCCTGCACAAAATAAGAGCAAATTCGTCATTATATAAATATTCCCCCCTGTACATCCAGCTCCCAGCAACATAGAACATATACAGTAAGAAGTCAGAGCTCCTGGCAATATGTATGTACACAGTTCTGTATCCTCATATGCAGAAGCACAACCCAATATATATATATTTATATATACTGTTCCTTCTGACCCGCCCCCCTATTAAAAAATAGCACAAAGTGGATTGTACAGGTCATCTTCTTACAAAAATATCTCCATAACCCTTTATACACCAACCCAGTCAGCCCCAGCTCGTAATAGCTTTTGCTGTACAGTAGGTGGCAGTGTGTGGAGGCGTTAGGTCTCCTCCTGCTGGTGGGTAACAGGTCAGACGCCACGGTTCTTCAGTAATGACACTGCACCCCGTATGGCACTGGCTGTGTAACCTTCTCGTGTGTACACAGAGCGTTATCCGGAACAGTAACTGCGCCCCTCATATGAGCAGAAGCCTCCATTCTGATCACTGCGCACTGCCCTCCAGCTTGTAGGAAAGCTCAAACAGCAGGTTCTGGTTGTCGATGACCTGGAACTGGCGCACGTAGGCTTTATTCTGGAGGTGTGTGGGGGAGACATCGGTTTCAAGTCCTGAAGAATAAGAAAAGGTTCAGAGGCAAGAAGAAAACGCAAATAAACAGCAGCTTAAATACAAGGTTTCCATTGGCGAGCTCAGACTGGGAATGTGTTCAGATGGCGACACATCGATGGATGGCCGGTACCGGCTTGGTTCAAGATGCCGGAAGCTGCCCTCAACCAAGATGACTCCAAGTAACAGGGCAGGGGCAAGTCAGAAGACCAGAATAAATGTTTTCCTCTAAAATCAGATGTTAATGTGCACCAAAACCCAGAGGTCGGCCCAGGTGCGGCCCAATCTATAAGATTCCTGGGCCTATTGATTCCCTCCACCCGGGACATCCAGAATTGGGATGCCCCACTGTGTGAAACCCCCCAGGTCGCTCATAAATTCACCTTCTTTCCTACTGCACATGCGCAAGCAGCGTCTGCACCCCCACTATCCCCCTAGCAGGACGCGTGCCTACGCCAGGCATTTGCAAATGGCTCCCTGTTAGAGGGTAGCGGGGGATGCACCACCAGCCCGTTCGCATTACACAAGCTCCTGGACGAAGGGACTCGAGTGGATCCGAGCGCGCTGATTTTGTTCAGGCAACCTGGGGGTTTCACAAAGCAGGGCAAGGACAAAAACCCAGGATAATCAAAATCCTGGGGTTTGTCCACTTTAAGGGGTTACTAAACCCATCCCCCAAAAAAAAAAAACTCAACTTTGCTCCTGCGCAGCTGCTGAAGCCCTGTCTGCTGCTCAGAATGGCGGCTGGGGGCAGCGGTGCTCAACAGCGACAAACGTTTGCTGTTTAGTCAACGCTCCGCAGCTTCTGCTGGATCTCACGCATTGGTCCATTCATTCAATTGACTGATGGGAGGGGCAGATGCATTGGGAGTGACTCTCCCCACTCCAACGGCCTCTCGTCCAATCAGTGGCTTTAGCCTTTCAGCAAACGGCTCTAATTATTTACAATGGGCAGCGCGCGCTGCTGCATCCCCAATGAAATTCAGATAGTCTGGGGCAGGAGCGCACACGAGAACGGGGATACAAGAATGCGGCAGCGCGCATTCCCTAATGGTTTCAATCGGAGCCCTTTGCTGAAATGAAGAAAACACTGCAAAGGGCTCAGACTGGACGAGAGCTCTCGCAAGCGTCATTGAAGCAAGGATAGGTGAGTCTTACTGTGCTTTCTATGGGGTTTCACACACCGAGGTATCCCAATTTGGGATGCCCAGGAGCACAGAGCAAAGTCCAAGAAAGTCAAATGTATGGGTTTTGTTCCTCTTTAAGCCCACCAGTTACTGTAAAGCATTACAAAAAACAAGCACTGTGGTAGGTGGCAAGATGGCAATAGACTATCCTGCCACTAGATGGAGACATTGCACCACCAACAGGTTTTGTCCTGTCTTAGTTTGGACACAGAGAAAAAGCTTTTTGAAGCTCTTTCTGCTTTCAGCGACTCTGCACTAGAGATTGAGCCTCACACCCTGTTTGCTCACCGAGACAGAGAACCATTGGGTTCTAAATGTAGGTCCAGAATGACATATAGGAAGACGTTCCAAAAATACAATTTTTGTGAATACTCACCTGTAAAATGGGTATTATAAGTATGTCACACACCCCGCTATAGATATTAAATCATTAGTCATGGGGTTATTCCACCAGCAGGTGGCGACGTTGCAGAGAAGTCATGAAAAACGAGCCCCTCCCGGTCTATACATACCTGGTACCTCCCACTCATTCCCCAGTATTCAAACAGCAGTAAAGACAAGGTACCAGGAAAAAAACCCATTGGAAACCCTCTAGCTGTAAACGAAACTTCACCCTATAAAGAATCCAGGATACCAAAAAGGGTGGGTGAAGCGGGGTGTGTGACATACTTATAATACCCTTTTTACAGGTGAGTATTCACAAAATGGTATTATTCTAAGTATGTCACACACCCCGCTTCAGATATTAAATCATTAGTCATGGGACATCCAACAGCAGTGTCCAAAAAGGGCGGGTATCCAACAAAGCCAAAATGCAAAACTCAAACCACTGCAGCCTGCAGAACCCTGCGGCCAAAACCAGCAACCGTTGAAGCCCGCCCATCACCTTGTAAAACTTGGAAAAAGCGAGATCAGAAGACCAAGTAGCAGCCTAACAAACTTGGTCAACATAGGCCTGGTGCTGAAAAACCCAGGACACTCCAACAGCACGAGTAGAATGAGCAGTGATACGAAAAAGGGGAAACCTTCCCCTTGGTAGAATAGGCCCCAACAACAGCCTGACGAATCCATTTGCTAATGGAAGACTTAGTGGGAGCCAAACCCTTACTAGGACCAACAGGGCACCACGAAAAAGACAACAGTCTTACGAAAAAGAGAAGTAGTAAACAAACAGTACTTCACCCAGCGTACCACATCCAAACAGTGCAAACCCTCTCCTTGTCATCCCTAGGCTTAGGACACAAGGAAGGAAGAACAATGTCCTGGTTAAGATGAAAAGCATAGACCACCTTAGAAAGAAAGTCCGGTTTGAAGCGGAAAACCACCTTGACCTGACGTCTCTCTAAGTGAAGAGCCTGAACCAAAAAGGCTGCCAACGCCGAGACACGCAGAACAGAAGTGATGGCCACCAACAAGGCAACCCTCTGAGTCAGAGTAGGAAGACCAATAACCTGCAAAGGCTCAAGAAGAAGCCTGAAGAGGAGAGAGAACCAAATTCAAATCCCAAACAGGGAGCAAAGGCTTCCTAGGAGGCCGCAGATGCGAACCCCCTGGAAAAAAGTCCTGACCAAAGGATGGAGTGCAAATGACCTAAAAAGATAGACAAGGCAGAAACCTGCCCCTTCAAAGTACTCAGCTGAAGACCAGAGTCCAGCCCAGATTAAAGAAATTCCAAAATCCTAGAAACAGAAAAGACCCGACAGGGCAAAGATCTAGCCTCACACCAATCAATATAAGATCTCCAAACCCTATAATAGATGGAAGAAGAGGATCTCTTCCTGGCACTAATAAGAGTCCGAATGGCCGAATCCGAAAGACCCTCCTCCTTTAAGATGGAGGTTTCCAGCAACCAAGCCGTCAAAGCCAGCGTTGGTAAACTGGGGTAACACAGTTGACCCTGAGTGAGGAAATCCGGCCAAAGAGGCAGATCGAACTGATCCACTGCCAGACGAACGATGTCTGCGAACCGCACCCGCCTTGGCCACCTTGGAGCCACAAGAACGGCGGGAACCCCTTCCAGAACCAACTCTCGCAGCACCCTGCCTAGCATGGGGATCGGAGAAAACAGATAAAGAAACCCCAGGTCCCCCCAGCTCAGGGCCATGGCATCCGCCGCCAGAGCCAGAGGATCCTGGGAAATCGACACGAATGTCGGAAGCTTGTGAACGTGACGAAAGGCAAACAGGTCCACCTCCGGAGACAAAACGACCGAAACACCTGGGGGGTGGAGAGACCATTCCCCCCGGCGGGAAGAGCACCTGCTCAGAAAGTCCGCCTCCGTGTTCTCCACTCCTGGAATGTACACTGCCGAGATGCAAGGGACATGAGTCTCTGCCCAAACTAGGATCAGAGACAACCCTCTGAGGGCACCCAGACTGCGAGTCCCTCCTTGGTGATTGATGTAAGCAACCGCCGTCCGATTGTCCGATTGAACCTGAACCGGCAAGCCCTGTAAATGCTGCGTCAAGTGGGACAGAACCAACCAGATGGCTCTCAACTCCAAAACATTGATGGGCAAGTGGGCTCCCTGAGGACCCCACCGCCCCCGGAACCGAAGATCCTTCCAGAAAACTCCCCATCCTGACAAACTGGCGTCCATGGTGACAGTTTCCCAAAGCAGGGTCAGAAAAGACCTGCCCTTCAAGAAATTGTCAGAGACCAACCACCACAGTAGAGACTGCCGAACCCGGGGGGACATCCGGAAGCACCGATCCAACGACCGCGGTCGCCGGTCCCAAGACGCCAACAGATGAAGCTGAAGCGTCTGCGTGTGAAACTGCGCGAAGGGAACTGCCCCGAAAAAAGCTACCATCAGCCCCACCAGTCTCATCCCTAGACGGATGGACGGGCGAGGATTGGAAAGAAAAAACTGGGCCAATTCCTGAACCAAAAGAACCTTGGCCTAAGGGAGAAAGACCCTGTGCCGGCAAGAGTCCAAGGACATCCCCAGAAAGGTCACCACCCTGGCCGGAACCAGAGAGAACTTGGGGTAATTGATCACCCAGCCAAACCTCTCCAGAGTGGACACCACCGTGCTGGTGTCCCCATCCGCTTGACTGAAGGAAGGAACCATGATGAGAAGATCGTCCAGATAAGGCACAATGCGCATGCCCTCAGCTCTGAGCAGGGCCAACACGCCCGCCAACACCTTGGTGAACACTCTCGGAGCCGAGGTGAGGCCGAATGGAAGAGCCACAAACTGAAAATGCCGATCCTCCACCACAAAGCGAAGAAACCTCTGGTGAGCTGGAAAGATCGGAATGTGGAGGTATGCATCCGTGATGTCTATGGACGTCATAAAGTCCCCCTGCACAAACAGGCCTCAAGACCGAACCCGCACAGGCAAAACCATGGCGGGCCAGCTGATTAATCCGGCGATCCTCGCCGTCCTTAAGAGAAGTCGTGTCAGGAGAATGTACAACCGCCATATTAGATAGTCCCAAAACCGGAGCATCAGCCCCGGAAGGGACAGACCAACGCTCCACCAAGTCCGCCGGAAAGGGATACTTTCTAACCCAGCTAGGCGGCACCCCAACGAGACGCGTAGGTTGCTCCCATTCCTTAAGGACAACATCCACAAAATGCTGACCCTTTGGGCTGAGAAGCAACATCAGGAGGGTCCAAACCCAAAACCTCAAACATTTGGGCCAGAATGAAAGACGTGTCAGGGACCGACCCCGTGGCCTGGTCATCCTCAGCACCCAGCAGCTGCTGAACCTTAGGATCATCTAAATCTTCAATAAGCTCACCCTCTTCAAGGGGACGATCTGACCAATCCAGAGCCTCAACAACCTCATCATCTGAGTCCGACGGAGGCGGGGACAAGTGTTTCCGCTTAGCCAGAGCCTTCTGAGCGACCACAGCGGAAAACATTTTCTTGAGGCTGGCCAATCGGGCGCAAACCTCAGATTGCGAATCACCCCCAATGACAACGTCACACGGGGTCCGGAAAAGGCGAGGAGGGGAGGGAGATGGCGCGGCCGAGGAAGGACCGGGCACCGGGGTGCCGGACTGGCGCTCAATGTTCCGCTGTGCACATGGAATACATATAATGACGTCATCCCCTGGGAGCGGAGTCCCACACCCCTCGCACAACCTGTACTGCCCCGAAGGACCGTTTCCGGAATCTTGGTAGCCTCCATATGGTGAATTTATGGTAAACGCAATAACCAGGGATTTACGCATTATGCGACCCGGGATGTCCCTTATTGGCATTTTTGCAAATTTCCCCATTTCAGGGCCATAATTAAATAAAGTAATATTTAATTATGGCCCTGAAATGGGGAAATTTGCAAAAATGCCAATAAGGGGAAGGTAAGGACAAAGAACCCCACTAGCCAGGTAACTAAGACCGGGAGAGCCCTGCAGCGTGGGATCCCAGAATCTGAAAAAGGAGACAACAGTCACACCACGCACATAGACCAGCACAATAACATGAATGCTGTGGCATGGAGGGCGACATCATAAACTGGTCCTGTGCCACTCAGGACCAATCAAAATATATATATAAACATACACATCCATATACTTAAAAATATATATATATATATGCATAATCCATACACTATGGTTACTTGTGAAAAGCCAGGGAAGCCCCAATAGGACACCCAGCACACAGAAAATAGCTTGCTATCAACAATAGCAATAAAAAATGCCCCCAGCCAGAAGATCCACCTTAATAACAGACAACCGCCCCAGCCTACCTTAATGAGCGAGGAAGCAGCAGAGGGAAAGGAAGGGCGGGCCCAGCACGCGCGGGAAGCGCTGAGGCCCCGCCCCCAATCCGGAGGAAGTGTGGGCCGCACGTGACGCGGCCCCGCCCCCCCACCAAGGAGCAAGGCGAAGGCGGGCGCCCAGACAATGGCGCCTGCACCGATAGCCAGGCGGGCCGGCGACACAGACGCCGCCCGGCCCCGCCCGCATACCAGTAGTACGCCGGAGATACCACGGACGCGGGCGCCTAAGAAAGGCGGCCCCGCCCACCCCGACTGGAGCATAGTAGCGGGCGCCACGGACATAGCGCCCACAGTAAAAACACACCCGCAGAGCGGCGGGCCGGCGACCCACACGCCGCCCGACCCCTGCACGGGAACACAGTCCGGGGGGCCCCAACAGAGCCCCCCCAACACACACACAAAACGCGCAGGCCGGCGGCACACAACCCCCAGGCCGCCCGGCCCCGCCACCAAGTAAAACACAGAACACCTGGCACACACAAAGACCCCCCCCCCACTCTCAAAAAGCGCAGGGAGAAGGGACCAAGCTGGAAGGAGGAACCTGATAGGGACAATAGGGCCGGGGCATCCCACATCCGGATCACCAGGCCGGATAACCGCATTGCCCCACAATATGGGGTCGAGCGGAGGAGCTAATCTCCTAGGCACCTTAAGTGCCGTCTACACTTTGCCCGGCCGACAGCCTAAACTGGGAGGCTACACATTCAACAAGGGGCTGATAACACAAAAGGCCGGGCAGAAATAGACCATGGGGGGGGGGGGGGCTGGGGTCTGAGCCCAGGAGACTTCATTCTTCTGTCTTGTCGCCATCTTGCAGAGAAGAACACTGGGGAATGAGTGGGAGGTACCAGGTATGTATAGACCGGGAGGGGCTCGTTTTTCATGACTTCTCTGCAACGTCGCCACCTGCTGGTGGAATAACCCCATGACTAATGATTTAATATCTGAAGCGGGGTGTGTGACATACTTAGAATACAGGAATGCTGCCATTAAAGGGCATTAGAATCCTTTCTGTGAAAGATTTGGGATGCCCTGTTATGTGATACCCCTGTGGTCACACACAAAACTTTCCTAGGGGTCCCAAGCCACTTTCAGTGGCCAGCCATTCAGACAGGCTGGGGGCAGGAGTGCGCCTCACACTGGAGGGAAGCCGGGGATGCGGCCACCAGGCTTGTGCGCGGGGAGGGGAGTGAGAGGGTTTTAGTCCGCTTTGAGGTGGACGTACATCCTTCCGGGAAAGTCTGTGCCTGGAAGAACGCTGGTTCCTTTTGAGCACAAAGATACCCCTCTGTCTGTCTCTGCCCTACAGTCAGCTATACATCCCTTGCCTAGCGTGAGGCTCCATGGCATGAGGGAGTGAAAGTGCCAGCTGCTGCAGTGTGTGCTAAGATTTCTGGTCCCCCATGTCATGCATTGCTAGCCATATAACACTAGACGAGACAAAACCTGTTCCCTTCAGATTTTAAAACCAGAATGAATTTACGTGGTAAATATTAACCTCAATTACCTTATGATCAGGGCATTAGGCATTCCCGGGCAGGCTCCAGGGCCCCTGCACCTCATTCCCTTTCCACCTATGCTTTGTTTCATCTGTTCGTTCCGCCATTCCTTTTCTTTCTATTCCTTTTATTACTTTTTCTGTCATTCATTTTGTTCTCTCTTTGTTTCTTTCCATTTACTTTTTTTGTATTTCTTTATTTCTTTCCATCTGTTCTTTCTTGTCATTCTTTTCTCTCTTCCTGCTTTTTTTCGTTCTTTTTTCTCTCTTTCTTTCTCTTATTCCTTCTATTCTTTTTATACTTACTATACATTACTTCTATTATTTTTCTTTCTTCCTATTTTTCCACCTTACATTCATTTACATGCCACCATATATGCAACCTTATCGCCATGTATGGCGTGTCATACCGCACCGCAAGGCAGCCCAGGGGCCCGCATAAACCAGGAGCCGGCCCTGCTCATGATTACTCTTATGGGGGAGTGTTAGTTTTTGGTGGAGGAATAAACATATTTGGCAATATGATGTGTAGATTGTTGGGCGTGCCACAACAAGAGGATATGCTCCAGGCCGACACGTGGGTGTGGCTTGAGTACAGAGTACTCCCAATGAGATCTATGGGCGTCTCCGTACACAGGAATTTCTCGGGGAGAGGGGCAATAATCATTATGGGACCAGGTGGCAGGGCCGGCATTTGGGGTGTGCCATTGCACCAGGCGCCATGATCAGGGGATGCTTCAACCTGCCCAGCTACTAACTCTCAATTAAAGCTACCGATGCCATGCTCACCTCTGTTCTTGCCTTCAAAGTGGACTAAACCAGCTGATTCCTTATCCCAGAGTGTCCCAGTGTGAGATGCCCCATTGTGTTAAACCCCCTGGGATCACTGGCATACTCACCTTGCAAGCGATTCCATGGCACATACCCAGGCTTTCATCCAATCAGCACTCTATGTTGTCCACAGAGCCCCGCATAGAGAGCTGGGAGCAGTTGGCACCGCCCGTTTCCTCCAGTGCATGACCTGCGAAATGTGGCCCATGCATGCGCCATGGGATTGCTTGTGAGGCAAGTACACCAGAGGTCTCTGGTGGTTTCACGCAGTGGGGCATCCTGTATTGGGATGCCTAAGGGATAGGGAATCAGCCCTCCGGAGTCTTTTAGAGTTCTGGGCTGGCAAGCACAGGTTTTGGTCCACTTTAATGCGGGTCGGCAGTCAAAAATGACTGCTGCTCCACTCGCCCCTCATGCTCAGGAACGTCCCCACTTCTGCATTGCCTCCCCACCATCTGCCAATTCACCACCCCACACATGGGGCAGTGGAACGGGCATCCAATGGCTAGGGAATGCTTCTGTGAGTGGGTACCGCTGCCTGGCACCAGACTTGATACATAGGGGGCATCCAGCAAACCCTGGTGGCTGTCGGCAACCTTGTGGGGCAGTAGGTGGATAAGGAGGAAGCACAGAAGTGTGTGGTTTGCAATAATACCATTTTGTGAATACTCACCTGTAAAATGGGCATTATAAGTATGTCACACACCCCACTTCATTTACTCATTATTATTACACTTGAGTTAACCCAAGTGTAATAATAATGAGTAAATGAAGTGGGGTGTGTGACATACTTAGAATAAAGGATATTAAATAAATAGCACTTCATGTGATTAAGAGCTTAGCCCCTGAAATGTGTCACCACATTGATTGGAAGCGGGAAGCTCGTTGCCTCATCAAAAAAGATAAAGATTAAAGGAAGCAAAAGAACCAATATAATAATCTTCACAACAAAGAGGAGTCTGCATCTCCTTCAGGCTGGAAGAACTGACTGGATAGATGGGACGTCCCATCATATAGGTCAAGGGGAGAATTATTCAATTTCTTGCAGCCAATGTTTGTCTCCCCACAACCATTGCAAGGGAAACTCTGGAAATCCCACACGGGTCCCCAGATGGTCCGCACTCCACCCACAAAACTCTATATGATAATATTGCACCACACTACTACTGGTACTAGAAAAAATATCAATTTTATTAATGATTAAAAAGGACTCCTAAAGGAGCCAATGCACATAAAAAATACACAAATGACAATATTAAAAAACATACACACAAAAGTGCAGGAATACGAGGGGGGAGAGGAGGAAAATTGGGCTATATGTGGGCCGTTACACATGGGGGGTTCTGAGGCGGGCAAGAGATATCATGCGGTAATGTAAACCTTACTTTTGTTATACTCCTGCTTAATTGTTTTTTCACTGCCATCAATTGTATAGAGCCTGGTAGTCTGTCCCCGGTATCTTTAGATACTTAGATTGTGCACATCCATATTGTATTTACTTTTACCTGGGGAGATTATTTGTGCAATAGGGCACTCTATTGTATATACACATATATTGCTGGTTAGTGATAGATCTAGTGATCTTATTGTTAGGTAGAATTTTTGCTGTATTAAATACACATATAGCCCAATTTTCCTCCTCTCCCCCCTCGTATTCCTGCACTTTTGTGTGTATGTTTTTTAATATTGTCATTTGTGTATTTTTTATGTGCATTGGCTCCTTTAGGAGTTCTTTTTAATCATTAATAAAATTGATATTTTTTCTAGTAACAGTAGTAGTGTGGTGCAATATTATCATATAGAGTTTTGTGGGTGGAGTGCGGACCATCTGGGGACCCGTGTGGGATTTCCAAAGTTTCCCTTGCAATGGTTGTGGTTTTGGTATAGATGGGCACAGTTTGGCCTAGCACCCCCACATGGTGATAGTCTTGGGCTGTGCGCGTCTAATATATTTTAGTATACATCAAATGTTTGTCTCCCCAGCAAGTGGAGCTTTAACCCACATGTGTACGACAGAGAAGCTTTGCACCTAAGTGAATGATAGAGGAATTAGGAGTGAGGCCCCCGAAGATTTTACTTATTTCTGCTTCACACATGATACCCCCCCCCCCCCCCCCCCCCATCCAGTGAACTTACTCATTTGACTGCTTCGATACCTTCGCACAGTTCTCACTTTTTCTGCTATAGCGTGCTGCAAAAAGAAAAGACAAGCCAGTTACCATGACGACCACACACCCCCCCTATCATTCTGCGAGGTTTAGCAGCAGCCATGGATTAACGCATGACTTGTGAAAACACGCCACATCTCTCGAAAAATTCAAGGCACATTTGTGGCATATGCTTTACAGAGCTGAAACATGGAGTACAATTAAAGTGATCCCATACCTAGAAAGGAAGTGTATGCCCTCACCTCCTATCCCCAGCCCAGTGCCCCAAAACAGGCAGGCCTTTTTTTTTTTTTTTTAACTAAAACCTTTGCCCAGTATTCATAAAAACATTGACTGGATGCAGTCTGATGTTTGAATAGCGACTGTATAGCTCCCTGGCCATGCAGCAGCTCTCCAGTGATTATAGATTCAGTTACGAGCTAAACTGCCACATATGATAAGTGAGATGTTTGTAATTTTAGTAGAATATACCGGCTTTATAATAAAGGAAGGAAAAATAAGCAAATCAGTGGTAATTAAGCGGTTAAATCCACTGGATCACATGACCGCTAGTTCGATTGAAATTCCAAACTCTTCACAGGGCTTGCAGCTCATGATTAAGTTGTCCAGCGACGACGAAACGCGTTGGGCGGGGCTAGCACTGTGAAGAGATACTACGTAGCTACTGAGAGGAGAAGCAGCAAGCGCTCCCGCAGTCCGGCGGCCGAGGAGGCGGTGAGGAGACACGCAGCTGCATTTGATATAGATTACACTGAAGGTAGCGTGTGTAAGAACATAAGAGGTCTTTACAGCGCCCCCCCTTTTCAGTATTTGAAGTTGGAATCTTGATTATAAATGCATATTTTTTGGTGAATGCTGGTAAGCCTAATAAATGTGGGCAGGTGCTCTGAATTTTTAAGGATATTATGCTATGTGCTTTTTATTTTCATTTTTATGAGATATAAATCCCTGGAATGGTGGATCTATAGAGAGCCTTGGATAATAAGGAGGATCCAATTTCAATAGCATTGTTCCATTATACCCTAAAGTTGGCTGGAAAACACAAACAAGTTTTAACACTTTAAAGAGGAGCTAAATCATATTGCAAGCTTTTGTTGGCTATCTGGTACGTGATTTAGAATATGGTGATGGAAATGTGCACAAAAGCTTAAATTTGAGTCACATAAGAGGTGGACATTATTTAAAAGGTGTTGTAAGGAATCTGTTTGAATTTGAAGGAATTATTGATTTCCCGCGGAGTTGTGTAGTGTTTTGACACTAATACAAAGTAACTTTTTAAACTGCCACATAGTTGACCGATGCTGCATGAGGCAGCTTAGCTTGTAGTGCTTTCAAATCTATTGCAATTATTATAGCTGATAAGGCCGGACTGTGTAACTGAATGAAACATCGCTGGAGAGCACCAGGGGGCACTGCTACTGGGCCAGGGAGCCATTCGAACATCAGATTGCATCTGGTTAGTGTTTTTCAAATATTGTGCAAAGGATTTAGTAGAAAAAAAAAAAACAGGCTGTTTTGGGCCGCTGGGCTGAGCATAGAAGGCGACAACATGTACTTCCTTTCTGGGAATAGGATCACTTTAATGCACCCTGCAGTGAGTTGGATGCCTGTGGCTTGGGTCAGATGGCGCCACTCTGCGTCTCGGCCTTGATTTTCTTTGCAATGGATAATCCTGTAAATGACATGCCTGTGACCCTTATCTATTGGGTGACCCTGAGTCTGTGTGTCTAGTTCAGATAAGACCATATTCTGTTACAACAGAGACACACACGGCTGCACAGCGCTGAGCCATGTGAGGAGACCCCCTAAATATACACCTGTATTAAAAATAAGGCTGTCCGGGCGTCCACAGCTACACTTCCTTTCATTCCCTCCATAGGACCATGAACTAGAGTTGTAATAAGCCCACCTCCACCATGAGTACTTGACCAGCACTGCCGAGAAGATCAAATGCAGCATTGAAGAGCCATTTATTTTTTTAAATACAGTTTGATTTAAAACAGCAACTGCAGGTAACCATAAAAAAAAGGATACTTACCTCCTCGGTTAGTGGATCTGTCCAGGTCGAGACATACCTGTCTTCAAGATCCAGCCCCAGTTGTCTTGCATGCACCCCCTGCTGTCACAGTAATACCTGTCACATGGCACGTATAGGTCTATGGTATAGCTTTGCCCATAATGGATAAAAGAAGAAGAAGGACAGGGTGAGGAACTCACCATTTTCTCCACATTTACAAGTCCATCAATAAAGGTTTTGCTCCCCTCGTGTTGGAATGTGAGGTCTGGGGAAGAAAAAAAAGTCAGTTGTTCTGAAGCAGAAGAAAATGAAAGGCATATGTGCGCATGGTCTGGGTGAAGTATGGATTTAGGTGGTTTGAGGTCTAGGTGGAGCATGGTGGTTCAAGGCCTGAAAGGTCCATTATGTGGGTGGCTTAGATGGAGCATGGTGTGAATGGCTCAGAGCCTGACTGGTGCACGGCCTGGATGGAACACAGTCTGGCTGGTTCCAAGACCTAAACGGTGCATGATGTGGGTGGTTCAAGGTTTTGGTGGAACATGGCCTGTGTGATTCAAGGCCTAAGTGGATCACGGTGTGGGTGGTTTAAGGCTTGGGTGGCACAAAGTCTGGTTGGAGCAAAGTTGGTGGTTCAAAGCCTAAATGGCACATAAGGTGGGTGGTTCAAGTTTTAGGTGGAGCATGGTCAGAGAGGTGTAAGGCCTGCATGGAGCATGGTCTAGGTCAGTAGTCCTCAAACTTCCTCCTCAAGGGCCGAGACAGGCCCGGTTTTGCAGCTCTCTATGCTGATGCACAGATGTAATAATTAGGGCTATAGCTCTGTCTGAGCACCAGTTAATTCACCTGTGGAGTAGCGTGGAGAGCTGCAAAACCTGGCCTGTCTCGGCCCTTGAGGAGGAAGTTTGAGGACTACTGGTCTAGGTGGTTTCATGCTTTTGTGTAGCACAGTTTGCAGTCTGGGTAGAGCATGGTCTTGGTGGCTCACAGTCTGGGTGGAGCACAGTCTGGGTGGAGCACAGTCTGGGTGGAGCACAGTCTGGGTGGAGCACAGTCTGGGTGGAGCACAGTCTGGGTGGAGCACAGTCTGGGTGGAGCACAGTCTGGGTGGAGCACAGTCTGGGTGGTTCACGGCCTGAGTAGAGTCTGGGTGGCTCGCAGTCTGGTTGGAATATAGTCTGGGTGGTTCACGGCCTGAGTAGAGTCTGGTTGAAGGCCTGAGTGGTGCATGGTTTTGGGACATACCATCTTGGAACATAATCGTGAAATACAGTAATTGAGATGAAATGCAGGAACGGGAGACCATGGTGTCCTTTTGTTAGGACTTACCTTTCAGGATGAGGGGAATAAATGGGATGACTGGGGGGCGCATGCGAGACACCATTTCACGGTAGGTCTTGTGATTCCTGCACGGATCCTAAAGACATATGTTAGAAATGGCGTTAATGGAAACCTATCACAGGAGCAGACACAAGACATATTCTACCAAATGAACATTAATACTTAAAGAGGAACAACACTGGAAATTAGGGGCATCCCTCAAGACAGACAACAGTATTTATGAGTGTTGTTTCTCTTAAGCTGCCACTAACCATGAACAAGGGTGTCTAAATACAGAGCTCCGAACTTTCAGTGTGACCATATTATTAATCCACCATGTTTAGATAGAAGGTAGACGAAGGATTAACAATGGCAGCTTCTGTACTTCCCTCGCCTCAGGTAATTACAGGAAAGGAAACTCCAGAAAAAAAGTTTATGGTGGTCGGCTGTGTTGATCGATATATGAGATAGTCTTATAGTAGACTATCAACTGACCATTTTCTGGAAGACTCAAAGTGGGACACATAGTTAAACCAACCCCTTTTTTAGGAGAAAAAAAAATGGGCATTCACGTTCATTGTCCACCTTGGGGCCGATTTCACAGCAGGTGAAAATTTACATTCAGTTGTTGAATCAGCCCCAAGGTAGACAATGAAAGTGGCATTTTTTTCTCCTAAAAAAGGAGTGTTTTCTAACTTGACTCTGAACTGCCCCCTATGTCTCTATTGGCCTTGCTGCTTCTTTTGCCTCCATTGCCACACTTAGAGGCCGATTCATTAACAGCGGCAGGTAGCGACAGTTGAGCGACTGTAGCGGCATTTTCAGAGCGCCCGCTAGTAGTCGCTGTGCTTGGCCATTGTTCGGTAGTTGATAGCGACTCAGTCGGTTTGCCGTAATGTTGAATATTGGGTGAGGAGTCGCTATTTGACAGGTTCCGCGCACGATAGCGAATGGCCATAGCGACCGGCTCCCACCATATTCATTAACAAATCACGCTCAAAAAATTCTCGCACTGTGAAATGCTTGTTTAAACCCCAGAGCGCTGGCGGCGATGGGTTAAAAGTAGTTTTTTAACCCCCAAACAACCATATTTTTGGAAACAAAAAAAAAAGTTTTTCTAAACATTTTGTAATATGAATCCATTAATATCAGACCTGTAATATCAATTCTGCACAAATTTTTTTTTTTTTATTTTTTTACCATAAAAAAAATATCTAACATTGCAGAAGTGGTCACAGAATTTTTGACATTTAAAAAAAAAAAAAAAACAATAACAATTAATTATGAATATTTAAAGATTGCTCCATTGAAATGCATTGGAGAGCGCCAGGTAGCGAGAGGTCATACCTGTCGCTGGCGCTGTGGGCTGAGGCTGGAATAATGATGAATGAGTCGCTATATGGCGCTATCTCAGTCGCTAAGCAGGATTGGCTTGATAAATGTGTGATTGTGGTGGGGAGCCGGCATTCTCGTGGCGGGGCCCGTCATTACCGGCCGCTCACCAGTCGCTATCCCTTGTTAAATAAGGGCCTTAGTAAATCAGACCTATGGGCTCTGGCAATTACTTCTAATACTGCTACTCCCAAGTTGGCTGTAACATTCCCATCCCAAAAAAGTTATCCCATTTCTTGTCTCACAAAACTCACCGTTAAATTCTCAAACTTCCTGAACAGATTCTTAAACTTTCCAGGTAGTTTCTGTTTTGGTGGGAAAAGGAAAGAGAATATTAACCCAGTGGAACATTATCTTTGCTATAGCAAGGTAAAGAATTGAGCAATGTCCTGAAATATATACTACTTTTAGGGTGTAGGTCTGCTTTAAACCAACCCTGATGTTAGTCACATGCGAATAGATTTTGGTTTGATCGGTCAGCTGATCTTTTCAGTTGAACACCATTTCCGAACTACAACACATGGTGCTACACCCTGTCCAAGTTATGTGTTAAATTGATCCAATGGGCTTGATTCAATAAAAGGTAAAAAAAAAGCTCTCATGGTAGTAAAAAATTCAATTCATAAGAAAAAAGCGTGAGAATGTCACTGTTACTGAATCACTAGATAAAAGGACAATGAAAGTCAATGGCAGCTTTTACTACAGTGTAGAAAGGAGGAAACACTTCTCTACTTTTCTTAGGAGTAAAAAAGTCCCATTGACTTTCATTGTTTTCTTATCTGGTGATTCAGTAACAGTGACATTCTCAGGCTTTTTTCTCATGAATTGAATCTTTTACTACCATGATATTTTTTTTCTACCTTTATTGAATCGAGGCCTATGTGTACATTGTGTAATGATCTAATCCTTGATTAAGGTTTTAATTTGATCAATATCGGATGGATAGATCGATGAACTGGAAAAAAAAAAATGAAAATCGATGCATATGTGGGTCCAGAAACAGTTACAGCAGAACAAAACCCAGCTGCTGCTGGCGTGGAATCTAAAAGATTCCAGGGCTGGCTGCTGGCTTTCCCCAGGGCACCCTTAAAAACTCACCTTTCCCTGTTGCAACAGCGCATGCTCTAATTGTTTTCAATGGGGGTTGCCGCATCCCCGGCGTTGTGCCCGCGCTCCCGCCGTAGTTATTCAGATTGGCTAGAGCCTGCACACAGCCGGGGATGTGGAGGATACAGCGCTTCCCATTAAAGTCAATGAGAGCCGTTTACCAAAAGAGGTAAACAAAGGAAAAGGCTATGTGGGCTCGTAGGCTGCAGGGTGGGGGGGCCACCAAAGCTGGCCCCCCCACTCTGTGCCTACAAGCCCCCATAGCTGGTCCCGGGCTGGTTACTTTGGGTAAGGGGGACCCCACGTCATTTTTTTTTTTGGATTTTGAAGGGTTTTTAACCCTTCAAAATAAAAAAAAAATGGGGTCCCCCTCCCCGGGAAGGGGGACCCTATGTCATTTTTTTTTTTAATTAACCATTTGTCATCCAGCAGCTATAAAAGGCTTCTGGGCAGGAAAGGGTGTCTACCTATACATATGTGGTATCGCTGTAACCGGGAGAAATTGGGGTTTCTCACGCAATAAGATTTTATTGACAAACTTACATTTTTTATTACAAAAAAACTCTACAAATTGTAAAAAAATATTTTTTTTTTATTTTTTTTCACACATTTCATCCAAAAAAATTGAGAATACACCTAAAAAATACAAAAAAAACAAGACATTTCATGTTAAAGCCCAGACTCTGTTGAAAAAAACAATATATAATTTTCCTGGGAAATCCCTGGAAATCCTTTCAAAAATGACAGTTGAACATGTGTAGCGCAAAATAGTGAAACATCGTCTGGCAACAGGGAGTGGCAAATGCTGCAGGTAGGCTGGCAGCGAAAGGGTTAAAAGGGACAGTCCATTCAATATGGCACATAAGTGGTGGCGGCTCACATAATGCACCCCCTCCTGTCAATCAAGCATGCAGGCTCGCAGGTATGTACGTTTTTTATAATTAGCCTGGACTTTAACGGGGTACTAAGATCACCATTGCGGAACGCTACTTAATACAGAACAAACTGCATAATATAAGTGGCCAGGCATTCTGTACACAAAGTAGGGCATCCTAGGAACAGTTAAAGTAGACCAAAAGCCATGGAGATTCTATATGATTCCAGGGCCGCTTGATTCCCTCCCCCCTGGACATCCAAAATCTGGATGCCCCGCTGTTTGAAAACCCCTAGGTCACCCCAAAAATCACCTCCTTTCCCGGTCAAACGGCGCATGTGCGAGCAGCACCCATATCCCCACTATCACTTTGGCAGGGGCATTTGTGAATGGCCGGCTCAGGCACGCTCCCTGTTAGAGGGTAGCGGGGGATGCGGCCGCCAGCGTGCATGGATCCACACGGAAGGAAACCAATAATTTAATTGTCCCTGCACCACCCTACAAATAAAAATAAATTTCAAAAGACCAGTGTGCACATATATGGTGTCCAAGAAGGAGGCAATATAAATTTGCAAGCAAATATAATATGGGGCCCAGTACCACCCAAAAAGGACACCAATAAATTGCACCACCAATCTATATATTCAAAGAACAAGGCATGTAACAATACTATAGAATCTTAAATTGTAAATTTATTTACATCATGATTAAAATTCAGAGCTCATACAACACATAAATAAAACAGGAGACTACCAAGCCAGAGGAAAAAAGTGCCATTGTGCATATAATGATATAACTATATAAAAGTATATATAAACGAATGATCCAAAAACAATAGAGGGGATCAACAACCCCTGATTAGAAACAAGTCGCAAAGCCTATATAGTGTTAGTAAGACAATATATGTGCATCAACAATTAACACATAAAGATTACACACCTAAAACAATCCAAAACTAACCCCAAAAACAATCCTCAAATATTGAAAATATATAAATTTCTATCACCAAGTGTCTGGCTGGAACTCCTGCTGTATCCTGGTGCCCCTTTACCCACGCGCTCCGTGGAAACCACCACTTTTACAAGGTGCCAGGAAAAGAACATCCACATGGATCCACACGCCTTAGGCAAAGGGGCGTGAGCAGATCCTAGTGCGCTGATTGGACGGGAGGCCGCACATGTGCCATAGGACCGGGAGAGGCGAGTTCGTTTGGGCGCCCTGGGGGGTTTCGCACAGCAGCGCATCCCCCGATCGGGGTGCCGCAGGGGCAAGGACCAAAACTCAGGACAGTAAAGATCCTGGGTTTTGGTCCATACCATGCAAAGGACTTTTGCTGGCATCAAAGCGTTTAATATGGTCACTTCCATAATAGTTAGGACTTGCTATAGTTGTAGATGTAAAAGCTAAATTTAATGGCCAAGTGCAATGTATTATTAGTGTTTATATAGCGCCATCTTGTTCTGTAGCGCTGCACAAGGTAAATCAAGTTTACAAGACTGAACCTTCTTACCTCCCAGGTAACACGTAGACGGCTCACGGCACCATTATCCAAGCCCATGACTATGGCAAAGAATGACAAGAAGTCCTGGTTCTGTTTACATCTGGAGCGACCGGGAGAGAATGTTAGAGATTGAGAATTCAGAACAGACAGAAGACATTAAGATAATCTAGATTAGTATGTAAACCAGGAGTCCCTAACCTACACCTCAGGAGCCACACGTGGCCTCTGGACAGCCTGGGATTAGCGAGTCGGACAGTAGAAGCATGTTGGCTTACCTGGCTGTGCAGCTTACAGCTCTTTGCCTTGCTTCCCCGACCTCTTTAAGTGTTAGAAGCTGCAGAGACAGGTAAGTTGGCACACACTCCTGCCTGTGGGAATGTGCCCTTTTGGCCTGGGAGATCCACTTGTGAGGAGGCAAATAGCTTATGGGGTAGGGCAACCGTGCCCACAGTCTATAGCAGGGGTACTCAAATGGCGGACCGCGGTCCGAATCCGGACCGCAGACGCCATTTGTCCGGACCGCTGCCCAGGGCTGGTGTAGTGTCCCTGGAGCCAGGGGCAGGCGGGCAGCCCGGGATCCGGCGGTGCCGGTGACAATTGCCGGCCGGGGCTGTCAGAGCTGGGGGCGGGCACATGGGCGTGGCCAGGCCGGGGAAGGTGGAAGCGGCTCGGGCCTCGTAGGCGGGGGGGGGGGGGGAGTGGAGACGAAGAGGCGCGGGAGGAGGAAGGAGCCGAGAGCGCGGAGCTGGCGGAGGCTTCGGGCGGCAAGCAGAGCCCGCTGCACACACCTGGAGGCCCGTCATGTCCACTCGCACTGCTGCCGCCCCCACCGCCGGTGCTGCTAGAACAGGCCTGACTCTGGGAAGAGGTGGCCTACCTGAGGGAGGTGGCGGCCCCGGAGTGTCCCGGCATCAGAGCACACTGCTGCGCTGGCTGGAGGAGCGGCTGGCCCGGGGCGAGGAGGCCATTACCCGGGACCAGTTCATCGAGCTGCTGGAGAACCGGGCCAGTGGCCGAGAAAGTGCAAGGAGGTGAGATTCCTGTCCCCCATTTACTTCATGTGTAGAGTGCAAGCTCCTCAGCCAACCTGAGCAATGCGCTTTCCTGTCCCCCCACCCACCTGTCATTTACTTCCTGCTTCTCGCCCTTCTGTGTAGAGTGCAAGCTCTTCAGCTAACAACATGCTGGAAAGGGAGACCTGAGCAATGAGCTTTCCTGTCCCCCATCCACCTCTCATTTACTTCCTGCTTCTCGCACCCCTCACCTAACCCTTCTACACATCCACTGACCCTCACCTACCCCCCCAGCAGCTGATCTGCACCCTCCCCTAACCCGTGACATGCACTCTTACTAACACCCCCCCCCCCCCCCCCCCGGGACCTTCATCCCACAGCAGACCCTGGTAAGTGGACCTCCACTGAAAGTAGTTGAGTACCCCTGGTCTATAGGATTGTTCAGTTGAGTAAAGGGGGTGGAACAGATCCAGAAATATTATTTAACCAATGTATTTGAGGCATGGGCTGGGCACAGAGAAACAGGTCAGTTTAGCTCATCAATAAAATTCAGCAGACAGGCCTGTCAATCCTGAAAAGAAAGTAGGGACCTGCGCTTGCCTACAACTGCACATGCAACCCCTACGCCATATGTGGTGCCGACCAATCTCCACCTTAGCTCTTTTAGACTCCAGGGCCAACTAAGCTCCCCTGGGGCATCCTGTTTCAGGTCATGTCCCACTGTGTAAACCCCCTGTGGTCACAAATCAGGATGCCTCAGGGACAAGAACATATCACCAGGATAGTGAAAATCCTGGTGATAGGTCCCCTTCAATGAAGGCCAAAGATTTCTTTACAGGATTGAGGAGCCTGGCTGCAGATTATTATATTGCAATGAGAGGGTTAAACTAGGCTATTAATTGGTGTCCAGGTCCCAAATAAATTGTATAAATAGTATTAGTATTTATGGAGCACCCCCAGCTATGCTGCGGAACTGGTCTCTACTAGAGCAGGAAAAGCTGCTAACCCTGTCTGCTGATGACCACTGGCTGCAGGTGCACCGGGCAAACCCAAAAACAGGTGGCAAACAAGGTGGCAGAGATGAGCATCTTCTGATGTGGTGGCCACTGGTGCAGGCCATAGACACTCTACAGGGAACCAGAAGCAGGCAAGCATTGGCCCATTTCTGGGCCTTTTGTTTATCTCAAATTGGGATGCCCCTAGGCACCTTACTTGGGAATCCTAAAGTCATTGTCAAATTTGTTGGTGTTACCCCAACTGGAGGATGAAACCGGATTCCAGTTAGGTATAAGTGATGTAATAACTCACATGGCTGCCGTCTTGATGAATTTCTTGAGCAGCTGCGTCCTCCTTGCTGGAGCCTCGCATAGGAGGGTCTGTGTGCTGACCCAATGCTGTACCTCACTGCAACGCTGGAGGAGAAGCTCAAGATTGGCCGTCTCTCTGCGTCCTCGCTCTACGTGGAACACGTAATCCACAAACTCCAGCTGTGGAGACAAAGCATCATGGAGGTGACATTTTTTTTATGCCACCAAGACATAGATGAGATAAGCAGACACCTTACACCTAACCAGGCCTGCAAAGTAATTATCATCACTGTATACCCAGGGGCACTCATTGCAGTAAGAAGACCTGATGAGAATTGCTGGGATTCATCTGACTTGTGACTTATATGTGACCAACTGGTTATGTGAATGTGAGCCACTTTACTGATCACATGACCAGTATGCCATTGCAGGTTTAGGGTGGCAGTGGTGGAGTTCACGTGTAAAGCAAGAGGCCGATTTATTAATAGCGCCAGGTAGCGACAGTAGCGTGATTTTCACAGCGCCCGCTAGTATTCGCTGTGCTTGGCCGTTGTTCGGCTGTTGACAGCGACTCAGTCGGTGTGCGGTAATGTTGAATACGGGGTTAGGAGTCGCTGTTTGACTGGTTCCGCGCTGTATGGGAGCGCATGACAGCGAATGGCCATAGCGAACGGCTCCCAGCATATTCATTAACAAATCACGCTCAAAAAATTCTCGCGCTGTTGTTTAAACCCCAGAGCGCTGGCGGCGATGGGTAACCCCCAAACAACCATATTTTTGTTAAAAAAAAATAAACATGTTTTTATAAACATTTTGTTATATGAATACATTAATATCAGACCTGTAATATCAATTCTGCACAAATTTTTTTTTATTTTATTTTATTACCTTAAAAAAAAAAAACTAACATTGCAGAAGTGGTCACAGAATTTATGACATTTAAAAAAAAAAAAAAACATTAATATCAATTAATTATGAATATTTAAAGATTTCTTGAAATGCATTGGAGAGCGCCAGGTAGCGAGAGGTCATACCTGGCGCTGTGATGGGATCAGCAGCGGCGCTGTTCGCTGAAGTCTGCAACATGATGAATCCCGCGCTAGCTGACGCTCTCGCCGGCGCTAGCCTCATTTAGCGTGATAAATGCGTGATTGTGTTCGCAGCCTGGCGTTCTGGAGTCGGTAGCCGCCGATAGCTGGCGCTACCTGGCGCTAGTGAGACACTACCTGGCGCTATCACTTGATGAATAAGGGCCCAAATCTAATGCCAGTAAATGTTTTAGATTTGGAATGCCCCTTAAATCCTAGGCTTTTTTTTTTACTTGCCCTGTCCACATTTCAACTCCTCACTTGGTTAGGCGCACATGCACACTCGACAAGATGCTCAGAATACTGCAATTGCCACCATGGAAGATCCTGGACGGGCAGAACAAAACTGGGATACCCCACTGTGTGAAACCCCCCAGAATGTTTTACTCATCTCTTCCTCATCCCTACTGCGCATGCACTGGTTCTCATCCAATTAAAGCCGCATGCTGTGCCTATGTCATCTGGCAAATAGCTTTCATTGACTTCAATAGGGAGCGCATGCTGCTGCATCCCCGGCGCCGTGCCAGACATTTCATTTTAAAGCCCAAATTCTGCTGAAAAATACAATATACAATTTTCCTGGCAAAAGCTCATTAAAGAGGACCTCCAATCCAAACCGACTGGAGGTCCTTTCCTGCTCCCAATTTGGATGCTCCTTTGCTGTGTTCACTGCCCCCCATAAAGCCAGATACTAGGCACCTGCTACTCACCTCTTCTGTGTTTCAGCATAGTTTACTGCCTTAATGTGACCCCCCCCCCCAACCCAGTAGTTGTGGGAGGCCCTCCAGTCTATAGCCATTTCAGCTTTTATAAGCTGAATTGTCAATGCTCCCCTTCATGTTCCCCAGAATATCTCATCAGAACTTTTCCTTTCTGCAGATCCCTAAAGTAACATTAACCTCCTGAAGTGGGCGTGTGGGACCCTGAATTACAGTGCGGCACATACTCCTCTAAAGCTACAGTATGATTGAGCACAGTAGTCAGGTAGGAGTCTGGCTTTCCACTAGTTATATCAAAGATGTAAGAAAATGATTTTCTCGGGAGAAGAGCGAGACAATGGAGGCGCTCCCTACTGTGAAACAATGGGGGGCCCAGCTAAATCATGTTCTGACCTGCTGGGCTGCTGAACTAACCTACAAACATTTACAAGCAATTTATTGTTATGTGCGGGTGTAAAATACAATGGAGCATGGCGCGCGGTGGCTAGATTGCTTTTTTGTTATACAAACATTTGAAACGACGCCATGAATATCTAAATGGCAACGTTAAGGGAAGCACAGATGACTGCGTATGCCCATTACAGAACCGGAGGGGATCCCCGCTCCCCTGTCACTTTACCTTTGGCAACAACCACCCTTTATTATACCAGCGGTGCCACAACATGACCTCATTCAAACAGGGGCGGACTGGCCACCAGGAAGACCAAAAAATTCCCACTGAGCTCAGTTCCCCTAGGCCAGCTGGGCCAAATGTCTATTATGTTACCTTCTGCTGGGCACCCTGCAGTAATCAGCTATGAAGGAAGTGCAGTGTATGGAAAGGGCAGGGACAGGCTCCTTAGCAGTGGCAGGTATGACAATTATCTTGAAGAATTTCCAAAAATTATTTATTTTAGATCTGACAGGGTGGAGAAGTCTGTAAAGACGTGTAAAAAGCTCAGCCTAGGCACCCATAGAGAATAATGAGCCTCATACACTACACACGCCCACCCACAGGCCAGAAGCAGAATTCTATGGCTTCTGTTACTGAGGGTGCGGGATCAGGAGTAAACAAGTACCATATTTTTTGCTCCATAAGACTATAGGTCACCCCATTATAGCTAGCAAGCAGAATCCCCCATTACAGGCAGTGTGTGGCATCCCTCTCTATTCGTGTGTGTGAGGAGGGAGCACAATGGAGGACCGTTTGACAGGAATAAACTTACTTTTGCTGCCTGCCAGTCCTCCTTAACACACACACACAGACACACATAAAGCCATAACGTACAATTTTTTGTCTGCGCTGATCGGGTTCTCATGTTCAGCGGGTGGGTGTGGCCTGTGTGTGTGTGGGCATGGCCTATGATGGTGTCTATTCACAGATGCTGGGCATAAATAGGCCACACCCCCACCTGCACATAGGTCATGCCCACCCGTCAAAGCTAAGACCGTGATCAGCACCACTAGACCAGGTAAGTTATGGTTTGTGTGTGCCTGTGCGTGTCTGCATGTGGAGTGAGGGACATCGGAGGACAGACAGAAAGTGTACGTTTATCTGCTTGCTGCCCGCCGGTTGTGCTCACTCCTCGCACACACACATTCGCACAATAAGACGCGCTGATATATTGGGTGAAAACGTGCGTCTGAGTGACATATACAGTAATTGAAGTGGACTTTGTACCTCTGCACCCCCCGTCCACCTGCAGGTTTTCCCAAAGGAAGCATACAAATCTGGCATGCTCCAGCACCATGCACAGCCAATGGAGGTCACGGGGCAGGCAGACAAACCCTTTTGGTCACCAGGTGAGCGAGGAACATGCAGACACGGCAGCCCCAAGAATGCAGAAATAAGCATATGCTGATTTCCCAGCTTCTGAAAGGGCTTTTAGAGGGTGGGCCCCTTAAGTCAGGTTGCTGCCCATGGGTATTTCTGACTGTGAGCCCTGTTTATGGTTTGCCTGTGGTAAGGGATATATGTATAGCAGGGTTAGGTGTGCAGATGATTTTCTGATGGATATGTGAGCTTGCAGCCACAGGGTTCCCAGTCCTCTATATACACAAGTCTGGTTTAACCCAACATGATCACTGCTATTGCTTTTAAAGTGTAACACCACCATGTTTGTCTGGCCCCATCCCTGGGGCATCTTGATTTGGGATGGGTGTTTTTCCTCTTTAATGAATCGGGTAAGTAAATTGTGTACTGCAATGCCTGAACTTCTCTATCCTTATATATATACACACTTAAAAAAATGAGATATTTATCATGTGTTCTGCTTCAACCTTGGAACAGAGCCGGCGGCACCCCCAGTCAGTGTGAAAACGCGACATGTGCCACATCCTCAGAGCAGCTTGTGTTTCTGAATATTGGTTTCTTCATGTGAAGAACAGATGAATGCACCCAGCAGCTGACACTTTAATCAATAACCTTTATCCTCCAGGCCATGAGGAATACAGCACATGTCTGCTCCTGTTCTGGATATGGTTCTCCTCATTCCAGCTTCTTAATCCCCTGCGTACAATGCTCTCCCAACATACATCGATTTAAGGGCCTGTCACTATTAGTGACATGACTCTAGATCAGGGGTTCCCAACAGGTGGTATTCAAAAGCCTTTCAGGTGGTTCTCAGAGGTTGCCCCCGGCCTTTACCCCAACCTCATCTGCAGCCAGCTATACTTTACTGCTGAATAAGTACAAAACTATTTCAAATGTTAATGCAAGCTATGTGGCAATATAAGTGCATTTCATGCCCCGTAAAGGCTGTTTTCTGCATTTTTATGCGGTTTTAGGTGACGGACAACCCACATGTACCACCCAGAAATAATTAGAAAATGGAAAGTGGTATTCTAAATGGCTCAAGAGCTTTAGAGACCCAAGAAATCAAGCCCATCAACAACATGGAGCTAAAGACTCTAGTTGGTCCCATATAGATCTGCATACTCCAGAATAAATAACCGGAATTCCACTTTAAAGTGGACCCAGGGCAGGCATACTCCCCCCCCCCCCCACCCAAGATTTGGGATGCCCTGCTGTGTAAAGCCCCCTAGGTTGCCTAGTAAACTCACCTACTTCCACCTTTAGCAGGATGCGCACCCGCACCAGGCATTTGTGAATGGCCAGTGCAGCAGAGATGCACCCACCGGCGTGCCTAGGCGATTTTTAGGCGAGTGGGAGGGAGCAGATCCAACTGCACTGATTGGACGAGAGGCTGCGGATGTATCGTAGGACTGGGGAAAGACGACTTGTAGTGGGCGGGGGCAAGAACCAAAACCCGAGATAGACAAAATCCTCGATTTTGGTCCAATTTAACTTGGAAAGTGAGTTTACAGATGACCCCGAGGATATACACAGCAAGCGGGCGAGATGCCAAAGACAGGAGGAACAAAACCCAGGACAGTGGGAGCTACCACCAGCCTAGACTTTATAAGTCTTCCTCCTTTTCAAAGTGTGAAAACCCCAGGATCACCCGTGAAACCCAACTTTTTCAGTGCTTCCACAGTATATGCGAGGCCGTGGCAGCATCCCATAACAGGATGCCCCCTGGAAGAGGAACGAAAGCTGGGAGAGCTATGGATCCCCAGACACTACACTAGAACCAACATGGTCATAATAAGTTTAGATCACACTTCTCCTCAAGGGCCACCAACCGGCCAGGTTTTGCAGATTTCTGCACAGACGCACTAAGAGAAAAAAAAACCCTAAATCCCCCGTGGTCCAGTCTCCCCGTTTTCCTCTATCTTGACTGGAATGTACAAAGCGGCATCCCCGGCTCCATGTGCGTGCCCCCATACATTCAGGTGTATTGGCGGGCAGGTGTGCATAGGTAGGCAGGGGATGCCACTTTGCGACTATGTGCGGTGAGCGCACAGACTACCTAGAGTGGCACTGGATTGTGGACAAGCGTGGGCCTCTTTAAGCTAAGGAAACCCTAAACCCAGACCTGATTACTCTTGCGGGTGGTAGCGTAAAGATCCCATAAACAGGGCCTGTCACAATCACAGACCAAATTACTCAAAACTGATCCAGAACTATGGAGGGCCCAGAAACCACTTTACACACCCTGGGAAAAGTGCCTGACTCAAATATGGTTCTAATGACGCTATACCAGTGTTTACAAACCCCCTCCTCGAGAGCCACCATGTCATGTTTTGTAGATCTCTATGCTGATACACAGGTGAGGTAATAAGTGCAGCTGCAGGACTATAAAGACATCTATGTGGACATCCACAAAACATGACCTGGTGCTGGATCTTGAGGAAAGGGTTGTGGAACTCTTCTCTAGATGGATCTAAGATATAAATATATATAATATATATTATAAACACAGGTCCAATGGCCCCAAACCTTTCCACGACAGCCACCAACAGGTCAGGTTTTATAGATCTCCACACAGGTAAAGTCATTAGTGTTTAGACACTACAGAGCTATAAAGAACTATAGAGTTATAGATCCAATGTGGAAAGCCACAGAAATGACCAGTTAGTGGCTCTCAAGGAGAGGGTTGGGGGACACTGCTCTAAAGCTATACAAATCCCATGGACCTAATGACTCAAAATGGCCCCCAGAAATACGGCCTATCACCGACAACGCTAGAGGTCTCTTATGCTCTGAAGACCCCGGGAAACAGGGGTGTTACCTACAGACACCTTATGCCTCGCAATAAGTTATGGAGACCCCCGAAACTTTTTTTTATCTCAAAGCGGATATAGCCCTGTGAAATATTAGCAGCAAATGTGCTGAAATCAGCAGAGCTGCATGATGCTGCCCACATGGGCAAGTGTGCTGCTGCTGTAAGACTGATTACTTTGACCAGCAACAAGGATTAGATTTTAATTGCTAGCACCCTCAGTTACACCAACCATTTAGAGCTACAACAGCCACAAGTGTTTGGCAAGTTAAGAGTTAAAAAATAAATATCAATAGGTTTACCTTTCATTAAGTGGCTCCAGCGCTCTACTTCCTCTTCTGTCTGTCTCCTTAGTAAGAAAACCATTTCCTCTTTCAGCTTTCCGTCTCCACCCCGCTGACCTGGTCCATCAATCAACCTTCAGAGGACCAGGGACGGAAACACCCCCCATTTCCTGCCCAGACGTCCTGATTGGCTGCCTCTCTCTGATGAGTGTGAGAGGAGGGTGGGGTTTCAAATCTGCACACTATGCTTACACTACATCACTGTTGCCACACCCACTGTTTCTCTTCATTTCTTCTATGAATCTCCAATGCTCTAATACATTTAAAGATAACTTAGGAACTACAGGGTCTTTTTGAAAACGGATTAATGTTTAGAACAGGGCAACGTGTAGTCCGAGACAATGGGACAACAATCGGACTTGCCTTTAGTGTAACTTTCAATATAGAAAATAATGTAAAACCTGCTGGACTGGGACTGATGGCCTGACGCACAGCTAGTAAGCACAGTTTTTGGTCATGGAAGCCATGGAAAGCATCACAAACCAGCAGGGCCGGCGTCAGCACCCGGCAAGGCGGGGCAGCTACTGGGGTATCCACTGACAGGGCCGGCCTTTGGGGTGTGGGACGAGGGTGGACTGGGAGGGCACCGCCACAGCTGGTGCCCACATCTCCTCGAATGGCGGGGTTCCACACAACGGGGCATCGGGGCATCTCGATTCCAGGGGAGGAAGTGCTGGGTTTTGTTCCGATTTTAAGTTGCTCAACTCAGCTGATTTCCGATCCCTGGAGCATCCCAATCTGTGATACCCTACTGTGTGAAACTCCCTGGGATCACACACAGGGGCATCCAAAATCAGGAGGATCTAGATTCGTTTAGACTCTGAGGTCAGGTTTAAAGGGGTTTGGTGAGATTCAAAATAGACCAAAACTATAGAGATTTGGTCCAAATAGCATGATCCTTGAGGGGCATCCAGATTTAGGACGTCCCTCGGAGATGTGGCGCGACTCTTCACCACAAAGGGGCCCACTGAGACCATCCCGCCCAAGGGCCCACATAAGCTACTACTAGCGACATGAAACGTCATGAAAACAAAAAGTTGCAGCACACGTTGCCCATGTGCAGTGTTTAGCATTGTACTGCAACTTATCAATCAGCACTGCAGCCCTGACCTCTGTTAATGGTGTTTAGGTTCTCATGAGGTTTACACAAGACCTTACATGTAATGAGATACCTCTGCTGAACTCCACTCCTATACAGAAGCACAGCTACAGGCAGATTTATTCCTGCACATCCCCACGATTGTGAAACCTTAGACATCAGCAGAAACAAGGCATTTCTTTAAATAGTCAACTACACATTATTGTCATAGTTCAGTTCACCTCGAAAAAGAGCATCTGCTGCCTCGCTGACAGCACAGAGCAAGGGTGGAATACTCTGACTTGTGAGAGTTCTCGCTTGCACCTTAAAAGCGGAACAAAATCCAGAAGTTTGACTATCCCAGGTTTTGTTTCCTGCCCCAATGTGTGAAATCCACCAGACCACCAACAGCTGGCCATCCGGTAGATTGGGTATATTCTGGTGGGCCACGCTGCTTCTGAGCCCTTAAAGAGGAACTTTGGAGGCTCCAGGGCCACTTGAGTTTCACTCCTTGGGGCTTCCCGAATTGGGATACCGCTCTGTGTGAAATCCCACTCAACTCACCTTCTCTCGGAGCCCTTGGCACTGCAGCTGCATCCTTGCTCACCTCTAGCTGTGCACACACCTGCACTAGAAGCTGAGCGGGCAACCCGGGGGGTATACACACAGTGAGGCAATTCGGGATGCCTCCCTGAGAGGAGCAAAGTGAAATTCCTCTGGGTTGTACCCCTTGATGAGACACATGTATCCTTGAAAAACTCTTCAGTCCAGAAGGGAGGCTGGATTACTGAAAACATAAATACTGCCCCCCCCTCCCACAGATGTTGACCAGGGTTAAAGTGGACCAAAACCCACGGCGAACGGCCCGGGAATCCAAAATTGGGATGACACACTGTGTGAAACCCCCCAGGTCGCCCCATACACTTACCTTTATTCCCGGTCCAACAGCGCATGCGCGAGTCACATCCTCGCTACCCCTCTAGCAGGGCGCATACCCACGGCAGGCATTTGTGAATGGCCGGCGCGGGCACACTACCTGTTAGAGGGAAGTGGGGGTATGCGTTGTTCCGCGTGCTTGGAGCCACTTGC
The DNA here is from genome assembly GCA_027917425.1 of Gastrophryne carolinensis. NCBI lineage: Eukaryota > Metazoa > Chordata > Amphibia > Anura > Microhylidae > Gastrophryne > Gastrophryne carolinensis. Next base: position 170,097,505 of record CM051243.1, read on the forward strand.
CTAAGACAAAGGCTTAGATGACGTGACATCCACGGCTCCGAGGGTGCTGATTGTATGAGTGGCCGTGCATGCGCCGTAGGACCGGGAAGAGGCCAGCTGATTTTGGCGACCTGGGGGGGGGGGGGGGGGTTCACACAGGGGTGCCCCGGGGACAAGGACCAAAACCCAGCATAGTCAAAATCCTGGGTTTTGGTCCACTTTAAGATTTAAAGTTCAGTCATTTTGTCAATAGCAGGTGGCAAAGCTGGAGACTATCCTCCACATAACACAGGATATAAGCCATCCCAATATCTCAGAGGAAATAAGAGGCCGCCTTGCATGACAATAAATGATTAATCCTTTCCATGCTACACACACTAATGTCTGCAACTACCTAGGGATTAGTCACTCAGCTTATGTGCTGGAAAACAAATAGATCCCTGTGTTCTGTGTGACACGCCCTCACCTTAAAATCTCCCTCTGTTATGTGACTTTCCACACACACAAGTTTATGGGGGTAAAATGTTTCCCTGGAGGCAATGGGTCTTTCCTAGTCACCAGACTATATTTACTACAGGCGTCTTCTTTGAAATCTAGGCTGTTGGTTTAGCACGCCCTATTTCACACGTGTGCCGTTACCTGACTTCCCACCTTCCCTGCGGCCTGTAAAACCCCGCTAAGCCCACCTGCTCCTGCCTCACATTGTTACCGGCTTCTTAATTCTTTTGTTTATTGCCGGAGGAGCTCCTTCATTATGCTTAGCTGCTCGTGTATCATCTAGGCTTTGTTTTTTCTTCTTATGCTTGTGTAGTGCTAACCGTCATGCGTTGGACCCTGTTAGCCATGGATAAAAGTGAAGAAATAAGACAATGGCCTTGATTCAATAAGGGTAGAAAAAAATTCTCATGGTAGTAAAAAATTCAATTCATGAGAAAAAAACCTGAGAATGTCACTGTTACTGAATCACTAGATAAAGACAATGAAAGTCAATGGCAGCTTTTACTACAGTGTAGAAAGGAGTAAACAGTTCTCTACTTTTCTTAGGAGTAAAAAAGTGCCATTGACTTTCATTGTTTTCTTAGCTGGTGATTGAGCAACAGTGACATTCTCAGGCTTTTTTTTTCAGAGCATGGGCTCTCTTTCAATCAGAGCAGTTTGCCATCCCTATGTCTTTCAGGATATATCCCCTGCTGGGGATGCGACTGCTTGCGCTCCTGATTGCAGAAAGGCAGGGCCGTTTGCTGAATGAAATAGGCAGCGATCGCAAAAACCTATCGAACCTAGCAATCGCTCCTTTCATATCTGTGGTAACTGTTAAGTCATTTCACTGGAATATTCAAAATATGATGCGCGTCATGATTTAACCTATTGTAAATATCTGGGTACTTCTATATATATTATGCTTTCTGGAAGGATGATGGTTGGACTGACCAGGAAGATTTTCATGGTTGTTATTGATCTGTACTGGCATATATGATTGTTGTCCTTAATGCATCCTGGCCAGCCACCTCTCCATTCTTCTTTGTTCACTCCTCAGGACCAGTGTGGAAACTCCTCATAGACCCTATTGGTGAATATCTTTACTTTTCACTATAGTCATAGTACTTCATCATTATTACATGCTAGAGTTACATGTCTTTCCCCCTTTTTTTTTTAGGAGATCCACGATCCTGGAGATTGTATCTTATACAATACAACAGTATCCTTTTGTAAATAGCTATATGTGTTCAACTTTGTATATTCAGATTATCATGTATTTACCTGCATTTATATACCGTAAATATATTTTAATTGCAAACTATTTCTTTTGTGTGGTGTGCATATATCCGTTATAGTTTTACAATGTGTTCAATTGGGGTGTAAGGTGGAGGAAACACCCTGGATATATTATGCACCCTGTCAGATTTATTTCATTGGCTATTTTGGTATCATAAGGTGTGCTCAAACCAGGATTGTACTAACACACTTATTGTACACAAACAAAAGTAGAGATGCAATACCACAGGGGAGGTGAGCTGGGATGCCCCGGTAAAGGCCAGTGGCTGGCCCTGGAATCTAAAAATGCCCAGTGCACTGGGTTTTGTTCCACTTTAAGGCTGGTCCTGTGTGCAGAGTGTTCAGGTGGTCAGTAAGACTGCAGTATAACCAGAAACACAATGTCCTTACGTGTCTATCAAAAGGATCTCATTATGCTGATTTGCTGCCAAAGCAGGCGCCAGAGGACCGGGTAGCCGCTTTGCAAACCTGATCAAACCCTTTTATCCATTTGCTGATTGAATTCTTTGTTTGGAACCCCCGGAAAACCAAAAATAAAGCATCAACCTTATGAAAAAAACAGCTGCAGTGGTCAAGTAAAAGGAAATCGCTGTAATCAGTGTAGTCCGGTGAATGCCTAGAAAGCCTCCGCAATGAGGAGAAGCAGGAAGACATATATTCTACAACCTGCCCCATTAGGTCCACATTCATAACCAGAGAATGCCACCATTTTCTATCTTTTTTTGTGCTCAACACTATAAGCAGCCACTTAGCCTTGGCCCTGCTGATCCAGCTGGCAGCAAAGGCCGGATGCCGTGTAAAAGTATCCAAACGCTTGTTGACATGGCCCTTGAAAGCAGCTGCTTCTGTTGAAGGGATTACTGTATTATTGGATCGGGAGGGCCGAGCATTTTTTGGCAACATCTTTTGTTAAAAAGGATAGCAGATCACCTGAGTTTACAAATGATATTTGATCTTCGGGAACTGAGGCAGCACATTAAAGGGATTTTTCAGGCAAAAGGTTAAAAAAATAAACAGCATCTTACCTGCCAAGCGTTTCTCCACTGTTCCTCCTATCAGCTCCGCGCCCGAAGAGGAAATCTACTTCCTTATCTGCCCCTCCTGTGCCACCCTGCTGATGTGGGCCACCAATACCAGCGCGAGGAACCAGTCCAGACCACGCCCCCTCTATTAGCACTCTCAGAACTGCCATTCAAGCCCAGCTAACCCCCCCTCACCTTCCTTCACACCCAACCTCCTCCTAGCAAGCGTTCCTGCTCCCAGCACCCCTATTCTACAGCTCCAAGGGCCACCTACATGCTTCAGAGGAGAAACCATGGGGTAAAACTATAAACCCTTTAGTACATTGCCAAATGTAGCGTGACACAATGGTCTAACAATTGGCTTTACCCGAAATGTCACTTTAATTAAAAAAAGCATCTCACATGGTGCCGTTATGCAGAATTCTGTGGGCTAGTACCTGCCAAAAGGTCCAGTATAAAGGTTTGCTATGGCATCTGACTCAGGGGCACATTCAGAAAAGCCCAATTGTTTCTGTGTCATTAACAACCCTCTGACCTCAGTGACAGCCATTAATCTTCCCACTGGGGTACAAAGAGCAAAAACAAACCCCAAAAAAGGCTCCCCCACATCCTTTCCAGGATTTAGGCAATGATCACTTACCTCATGTACACAGCTGAAGAGCTCCCAGTGAAAAGCACTCAGGTGATTGGCCAGATCTTCTGCCTCAATCCGGTGAATATGGGTATCTTCAGGGGGCAGCTGAACTTCTTCCGGTAATGGGACCTATGAGAGAAGGACATATTAGCTTGCATGACACACAAAACCTGACACTGCTTTTCAGTGATAATCCAGAACAGTTTAACAAACTAACAAGCAAGTTTAAACTTCTGTTCATAGTTACAGTGGATTTACAGCTGGCTAAAATGTAGGTATCAGAGTGTTGTTGTTAATGGTGTGCAATCTGAAGAATTCCATTTACAAACACATACTTAAAGCAGATAAGCAACTGGATCTTGTTCCTCTCAGGCAGGGCATCCTGTTTGCCCCGCTGTGTGTGTCCCCACGGATTGGACAGGAAACTCACCTTTCTGCCATTCTCATGGTGAAGGCCACTAAGCCAATCAGGTTTCACTCTGCGAGCTGCTGTGACATTCAAGCGCTTAGTGAGCAGAGTTCAATGCCGGAATCATCCCTGCTCACCTCTTTCTAGCCTGGCACAGATACTTGCCCCAGACAGAGGAATTCTGGGGATGCAGTCGCGGCAATTGAGACATGGCAACAGGGAAGGTGTCAGCACCCGACAAGGTGGGGCAGCTGCCGGGGCCCCCACCCTCTGGAGGGGCCCACTGACAGGGGCGGAGCTTGACCGGCGGTGGACTGGGAGGGCATCGCCACAGCTGGTGCCCACATCTCCTCGAATGGCGGGTTCCACACAACGGGGCATCTCGCTTTAGATTCCAGGGGAGGAAGTGCTGGGTTTTGTTCTGCTTTTAAGTTGCTCACCCCAGCTGATTTCCTATGCCTGGAGCATCCCAATTTGTGATACCCTACTGTGTGAAATCCCCTGGGATCGCTGGCATACCCACTATGCAAGCAATTCCACCCCTGGGTTTTGGTCTGCTTTATAGGGGCATCTAAATTTTGGATGCTCCTGTTTGTGAAAGACCCCCCCCCTGGTTTGGCCATTAACTCAAACTGGCGACTCCACAGGGCATTCACCAGTTCCAGGTAAGTAATGAACAAAGGGTCACACACAGGGGCATCCAAAATCAGGAGGATCTAGATTCCTTTAGACTCCGAGGTCAGGTTTAAAGGGATTTGGTGCCCTTCAAAGTAGACCAAAACTAGAGTTTTGGTCCAAATAGCCTGATCCTTAGGGGGCATCCAGATTTGGGATGTCCCTCTGTGACATGACGTGACTCTTCACCACAAAGGGGCCCACTGAGACCATGCCGCCCAAGGGCCCACATAAACCTGAAGCCGGCCCAAGGGCCCACATAAACCTGGAGCCCGCCCTGCATGGCAAGGGCTCCAAGAGAAGGTAAGGAAATTGGGCAGCCCGAGGGGGGGACTCTGACAGTGAGACATGTCAATTCAGGACACCCTAGGTCAGGGGTACTCAACCACTACTTGTAATGGTCCATTTATAGGCATCAAGTGAGAGGTACAGGTGGAGGGCCGTCGCGGGGGGTGGATAGTTAGAAATCAGCACACTGGGGGAGGGGCTATAGATTCCCCAGGCAAAACTAAAAAAGGCAACTTGCACCCCCCACCCCACCCCAAAAATCTTATTGGGCACTGGGAAAAATACAATTCTGTGAAACTCACCTGTAGAATTGTTTTTGAATATATCCAGTCCAGGTCATCCCAGAAGTAATGACAGTTGGGTAATCCACCGCTAGGTGGCGCCAGACTGCAGGACCAAAAGCTGGACTGGATATATTCAAAAACAATTCTACAGGTGAGTTTCTCAGTTTTTCACTATATCCAGTCCAGGTCGTCCCAGAAGTAATGACAGTTGGGACATCCAAAAGCAGTGTCCATTAGGGTGGGATCCCCAGTGCGAAACAGCATGTAGTTAATTTCACTACCGCCTAAAGCACTTTTCGGCCAAAGACAGCATCAGCTGAGGCCCTAACATCAACCTTGTAAAAACTTTGTAAAGGTATGAACTGAAGAAAGAGTGGCGGCCTTACAAACTTGTTCAACAGAGACCTGGTGCAGAAAAGCCCAGGAAGCACCAATAGCTCTAGTAGAATGAGCTGTAACACGAAAAAGGGGGTTCCTTCCCCTTAGCAGAACATGCTTGCACCACCGCCTGTCTGATCCACTTACTGAGACTGGACTTGGCCGGAGGCAAGCCCTTCCTAGACCCCTCGGACAAAAAGACAATCCGGCTTCCTGCAGGACCACATCCAGGGAATGGAGGGTCCTTTGCTTAGAGTTAGTCGGAGCTGGACACAAGGAAGGCAGACAATTTCCTCATTAAGGTGAAAAGGAGACATGACCTTAAGCAAAAAATCAGGTTTAAGTGAAATACAACCTTATCCCTATGCCGCCCAAAGTAAGGAGGCTTCACACCAATCGAGGCCAGCTCTGACACGCGACGCACCAAGGTGATAGGTACCAAAAATACCACCTTTAGGGCAAAATAGACAATGCAGCATCGCCCAAGGGCTCAAAGGGGGGATCCTGGAGAGCAGAAAGCACCAGATTCAAGTCCCACACTGGTAATACAGGCTTACGCGGTGGGCGTACATGGGTAATCCCTTGGAAGAAGGTCTTGATCAGTCTATGATTGGCAATGGATCTCTGGAAGAATATGGCTAAGGCCGAGACCTGGCCCTTGAGTGTGCTCAGCTGGAGACCCAAGTCTAAGCCGTGTTGTAAAAAACTCAAATCCTAGAGATAGGGAAAGTACGACAAGGAAGGCTCTTGGATTCACACCAAGCAATGTAGGCATGCCAATCTCTGTAATATATCATGGAAAAAAACTTCCGCGTCTAAATCATGGTCTGAACAACCGTGGCTGACAGCCCCTTGTCCGTCAGTATTGAGTTTTCAATAGCCAGCCCATCAAGCCAGTGTCTGTAAATTGGGGTGCCGCAGCGGCCCCTGCGTGAGAAGCCCTGGATCATCATGCAAGACGTAGCGAATGACTGACATCTGAATTATGTCCGCGAACCAACTCCGCCTCGGCCAGCGAGGAGCCACCAGGATGGTTGGTACCCCGTCCTGGGCTATCTTGCGCAGCACTCGGCACAGGAGTGCAAATGGAGGGAACGCATACAGGAGCCTGAACTCCGTCCAAGGAATTGCCAGAGCGTCTGTGGCAAAGGCCAGAGGATCTCTCGACAGGGAGACGAATCTCGGGAGCTTGTGATTGTGTCTGGACGCAAATAGGTCCATGCCCGGCTGACCCCAGCGGAGACAAGAGCTTGAAAATTCTTGTTGCTGAGAGACCATTCCCCCAGGCGTGAGGCGCTCCTGCTCAGGGAGTCTGCCTCCTGGGTCTCTATCCCAGGAATATAAACCGCCGAGATGCAGGGAACATTCTCCTCTGCCCAAGTCAGAATCTGGGTCACCTCCTTGAGGGCTCGCTTGCTCCGAGTCCCGCCTCAGTGATTTATGTAGGCGACCGCTGTCTGATTGTCCGAGCGAACCTGAATCGCACGACCCCTTAGATGGGGAGTCAAGTGAAGACGCACCACCAGATCGCTCTCAACTCCAAGATATTAGTGGGCCTCCTGTGGCCCCCACTGACCCTGGATCTTCTGAGTCAGCCAAAAGCCTCCCCAGCCGGTCAGGCTGGCGTCCGTGGTAACAATCTCCCACCGGGGAGTGAGAAAGGACTTGCCTACCAGCAGATTTCTGGAGTCCAGCCACCACAAAAGGGACTGCCTGGCCGGGGGAGACAGTGAAAAATCCCCGTTCCAGTGACTCCTGCGTCCGATCCCAACCGGTCAACAGATTCAACTGAAGAGGTCTCAAGTGGAACTGAGCAAATGGCACTGCCTCGAAGCATGACACCATCAGGCCTAAAGTTTCATCCCCAGACGGACAGATGGTTGCTGACAAGACAGCAAGGCCTGCACCTGCGTCTGAAGACCCACCACCTTCTGCTGTGGCAGGAATATCCTGGCCAGAGAGGTGTCCAACGCCATGCCCAGAAAAAACCCCACCATCGGGGGAGTGATTGAAGACTTGGGATAATTGACTACCCAACCGAAATCCTCGAGAGTGGACAACACGCTCCGGGTGTCGCTCTCGGCCTGAAGAAGAGACTGAGCCGCAATCAGTCCAGATAAGGTAGCACGCGAATGCCCTGGATACTCAGGATTGCCTGACGCCCGCCAGCACCATGGTGAACACACGGGGGGCTGAGGATATCCCGAATGGCAACACCACAAACTGGTAGTGCTGGACCTCCAGCGCAAAACTCAGGAACTTCTGATGCCCCTGGAATATAGCACATAGCGCAAATATGTGCAGATAAGCATCCTTGATGTCCACCGTGGTCAAGAAGTCGCCAGGTTGAAGTTAGCTGACTGCGGACCGTAAGGTCTCCATGCGGAAATGTCTCTAACATACCTGTTGAGACCCTTCAGGTCCAGGATGGGTCCTGGGCACCGTGAACAGATTGGAGTAAAAGCCCTGACCCCGTTCCTGCCGAGGCACGGGACAAATCACACCTGACAGCAGAAGTTGTTGGACGGCCAACCGCAGGCCTTGTGCCGTCAATGGGTTCTGGGAAATCCGTGACTGAAGAAATCTTGAGGGCGGCCAGACTGCCAGCTCTATTTTGTAACCGGAGGAAACCCCCTTCTGAATCCACCGATCCGAGAAGCGCTGTCTCCAGACGTGATCAAATAGCAGAAGCCGTCCCCCACCCTCATGCCAGAGGGCCTTGGTAGGGAGCTTGGGCCTGGATCCCCAGGAGGGATTGGGTCGGCAGCGGGACCTACCTCGTCCCCAGGAATCTCTGCGAGCACCTGAAAATGAAGAGCCTCTTCCTCCTCGAACGAGCGATAGGCAGATGAACCCCGAAAGGGCCGCGCAGACTTTCGTCGCTGAGGGAGTCTTTTGTTCTTAACCCGGAGGAGGTCCAGACACTACCCAAACCACCTGTGACCCACAAAGGGGATACTAGTGAGTGCCTTCTTGGCCGGCAAGGTGAAGGCATGACAGACCAACTGATACATGCACATGTCAGCTGGATCATGTAGGGAAGCAGTTTCGGGTGAAGGCATGACCGTAGTGTTGGACAGACCCGACACGGGACATCCACCTCGGGAGGACGGGACCATAGCCGGACCAGCTCCTTGGGAAAGGAATACCGCCTGTCCAGGCCCTTAGGCACCAACGGTAACTTGTTAGGCCTTTCCCATTCCTTGAGCCTGCTCAGGAAAGACTCGTCTCTGTCTCTCAGGCCAAAACAATCCACCCTGCTTCCTCTTAGCCACTCTAGGAGAGACAATGTGCAGCGACTCAAAGATCGCAATCAGCAACCACTCTGTATCATCAGGGAGCCATGTATCCTCATCCGAGGAAGAATCGGGCCCACTATCAAGGCCAACACCTCCAAAAGAGATCATCATCATCTCCAACATTATCAGAATAGACCAGCTCAATATGTCGCCTCTTACTTGTGGCCTTCTTAGGAGCCGAGCGAGAGATCCGTCTCTCAAGGCTGGCCACTCGATACGCCAAATCAGATTGGGACCCCCCACTGGCCTCCCCCTCACTGGGGGCTGAGAGCAAGCGCAGGGGTTCTGGAGAGGCTGCAGGCAATAATGGGCTAGGGGCAGGTACGCCCGCCCGATCATGCTCCGAGATAACACTTCTGCCGCAAGTGACACAACCGTGCTGAGTCCGCCAAGAGGGCTAGCACCGCACATGGGGCAGAGCTTCACCTGCCCAGATGGGATCCCACTATCCCCAGAAGCCTCCATTATGGTGATTTGAGTTATGTTAACAGGTACAAGGCAATAACGACCCAACCTGGCCAGCCCGCAAGAAATGATCCCTCTTAAGTGATCCCTCTTTACAGGAAGAGGGTTTGGAGAGAGAGGGGGGGCGGGAGCGGGGGGGGGGGGGGCTGGAGGCCGAGAGGAACCACAACCCTTAATATCAAGGGGCCCACCTGGAAGACACAAAGTGAACATATAAGCATCCCACAGCACATGCACAGCGCATAAAAGACAATATGTCAAGAGGGACTCACGACACCGCTGAAAGGGCCGACAGAGATGACAGCAGCGCGCAGGAGAAGATGGCGCGGATCAGCCAGCAGCACACGTTCCTCAAGGGGCGGGCCGCACGACCGTGACGTGAAAAGAGTCATCGTGCGGCCCTGCCCCCCCCACGGCGCAAAAATCGCGCCCGCCCCCAAGATGGCAGCCCACGGAGAAGCCCAGCAGAATCACCAGCCCGGCACCCTCGCGCACCCGGCGGCGGGGCACACAGCTCCAAACATACTCTGCCCGTGCAGCACCGACGTCCTACCCCCCCCCCCCCACACCGCGGCAGCATGAAGGAGAGGGGAGAGAGCCGGAGCGAGGAGGGTGAGCATGTGAGGTAAAAAAAATCAGTAAAAAACACAGGAGGGTAAATATGTGAGGTAAAAAGTCAGTAAAAAACAAAAGGAGGGTAAATATGTGAGGTAAAAAGTCAGTAAAAAACACAGGAGGGTAAATATGCGAGGTAAAAAGTCAGTAAAAAACACAGGAGGGTAAATATGTGAGGTAAAAAGTCAGTAAAAAACAAAAGGAGGGTAAATATGTGAGGTAAAAAGTCAGTAAAAAACACAGGAGGGTAAATATGCGAGGTAAAAAGTCAGTAAAAAACACAGGAGGGTAAATATGTGAGGTAAAAAGTCAGTAAAAAATACAATTCTGTGATTACTCACCTGTAGAATTGTTTTTACGGTGTACAGCACGGCTTGCTTCATTTTAATTCTTCACAAAACACAGCCCCACTAACAAATAACTCTCTCAAGAAAATCACCATAACAAGGCAAAAGAGGATAACGATAACAAGGGAGGGATGAAGCAAGCTGTGCTGTACACCGTAAAAACAATTCTACAGGTGAGTAATCACAGAATTGTATTTTTCCTGGTGTACAGCACGGCTTGCTTCATTTCAATTCTTCACATTTGGGACATCCAACAGCAGTGTCCATGAAGGGTGGGATCCCCAGTAAGCAACAGCAGGCAGTTCAAGACACTACCGCCTGAAGCACCTTGCGACCAAAAATAGCGTCAGCTGAGGCCCTAACATCAACCTTGTAAAACTTAGAAAAAGTATGAACAGAAGACCAAGTAGCGGCCCTACAAAACTTGTTCAACAGAAGCCTGGTGCTGAAAAATACCGCTTTGTGAGTACTCACTGTGACAGACTCTCTGCCCCTTTGGACTTTACACAGGTTCATTACTTTCCTTTTCTTAAGCATGTTACAGACTGCCAGTGTATTGATTGATTACGTTATTCATTGTTCTGACTGCCATTGTATTGATTGATTACGTTATTCATTGTTCTGACTGCCATTGTATTGATTGATTACGTCACAGACAATGGCATTGTTCGGATTGAGTGTATTACAGACGTCTATTGTATTGCTGATTGCGTCACCGGCAGAGTTGAGGGATTGTGTGCCCTGCTGCTATTGGTCGGTGTGTGTGTCATGCAATGGAGACTTGTGTATATAAGGCCTAGAGTGGCACTAATAAAGTCTATACTTCACCTAGACCCTCAATACTGAAGTTCTGTCTCTTATTGGGGGAAACGCTATATTACAATTCACTAGCCCTTGTAAGGGCTGTTCCTGTTTCCTCACGGACGACTCTGGACTTCGATTGGGAAAAGGACGTCTCGGGCGGTGAAGCCCTCCGGCAATAAGGGTTATCGCTACACTCACCTTTAAAACGGATATTATAAGTGTGACATACACTCCGCTTCAACTCTTCATGACATTTGGGTTATTCTCCAGTAGAGGGCGAACTTCTGCAGAGATGAATGCAAAAAAGGAGCTCCTCCCAGTCCATAAATACCTGGGACCTCCCACCAATTCCCCAGTGTAAGATAGCAGTAAGGGGACCAGGAGAACCAAATATAACAATACCAACCACCAAGAAACAATGGTTCACCATATAAAGGATCCGGAATACCCAAAAAAGGGTGGGTGAAGCGGAGTGTATGTCACACGTATAATATCCATTTTAAAAGGTGAGTACTCACAAAACGGTATTATTCCAAGTGTGACATACACTCCGCTTCAACTCTTCATGACATTTGGGACATCCAATAGCAGTGTCCGCCATGGGTGGAAACCATAAACAGTAAAGAATGCACCAACTTAAACCACTGCAGCTTGCAGAACCTTGCGGCCAAAAACGGCATCCGCTGAAGCCCGCACATTAACCTAGTAAAACTTGGAAAAAGTATGAACGGAAGACCAAGTAGCAGCCTTACAAACTTGTTCAACAGAAGCCTGGTGCTGAAAAGCCCAGGACGCACCAACAGCACGAGCAGAATGCGCAGTGACCCTAAAAGGGGGAGTCCTCCCCTTAGCAGAATAGGCCCCAACAATGGCCTGACGAATCCATTTGCTAATGGTAGACTTGGCGGGCGCCAAACCTTTCCTGGGCCCACAGGGAACCACGAAAAAGGCATCCGTCTTGCGGAAAGTAAGTAAGTAGTCACCAAATAGTACTTAACACAGCGAACCACATCCAAATTGTGCAAAACCCTCTCCTTGTCATTGCTAGGCTTAGGACACAAGGAAGGGAGAACAATATCCTGATTGAGATGGAAAGCAGAAACCACCTTAGGAAGGAAATCTGGTTTAAAGCGAAAGACCACCTTGTCCTGGTGTCTTTCAAAGTAAGGGCCCTGAATCGACAGAGCCGCCAACTCAGAGACACGCCGAACAGAGGTAATAGCCACCAAGAAGGCAACCTTTTGAGTGAAAACAGAAAGAGCAATATCCTGTAACGGCTCAAAAGGAGGACCCTGGAGAGCCGAAAGAACCAAATTCAAATCCCAAACAGGAACCATAGCCTTCCGAGGGGGTCGAACATGAGTGACCCCCTGGAAAAAAGTCTTAACCAGCGGGTGTAAGGCAAAAGATCTTTGGAAGAAAACAGACAGAGCAGAGACCTGCCCTTTCAAGGTACTAAGCTGGAACCCAAGATCCAGACCGTGCTGAAGAAACTCCAAAATCCTAGGGATCGAAAACACCCTGCAAGGCAAGGCCCTAGCCTCACACCAGTCAATATAGGACCGCCAAGTCCTATAGTAAACGCCAGAAGAGGACCGCTTCCTAGCTCTAATCAACGTCTGAACAACAGCCTCAGACAAACCTTCCTCCTTCAGAATGAAGGTTTCAGCAGCCAAGCCGTCAAAGCCAGCGTTGGTAAATTGGGATAAAGTAGTTGACCCTGAGATAACAGATCCATAAACATGGGAAGCTGGTACTGATCTACCGCCAGTCTTACAACGTCTGTGTACCAAACCCTTCTTGGCCATCTTGGAGCCACCAGAATTGCTGGTGCCCCTTCCAGAGCCAGTTTACAAACTACCTTGCCCAGCATGGAGAAGGGAGGAAATGGGTACAGAAACCCCAGATCCTTCCAAGCAAGGGACAAGGCATCCACTGCCAGAGCTAGAGGATCCTGAGATAGAGACACAAAGGCCGGGAGTTTGTGATTGTGCCGTGAGGCAAAGAGATCCACCTCCGGAGTCCCCCACTTGCGACAAAGAGACCGAAAAAACCCCGGGGTTGAGAGACCACTCTCCTTGGCGAGAGGACCCCCTGCTCAGGGAGTCCGCCTCAGTGTGCTCCACTCCCGGAATGTAGATTGACGAAATGCAAGGAACATTGCTCTCTGCCCAATGCAGGATCAGAGAGACTTCCCTGAGGGCACTCCTGCTGCGAGTCCCTCCTTGGTGATTGATGTAGGCTACCGCCGTCCGATTGTCTGAACGAATCTGAACCGGAAGACCCTGTAAGTGCGACGTCAGCTGTGACAGGACAAGCCGGATGGCTCTGAGCTCTAAGACATTGATGGGGTTGTGAGCCTCCTGAGGACCCCACACCCCGCTGAACTGATGACTTTTCCAGAAACCTCCCCAGCCCAACAGGCTGGCATCCGTGGTAACCGTCTCCCAGCGAGGAACCAGAAAGGATCTGCCCCTCAACAGGTTGCTCGACTCCAGCCACCACCGAAGGAACTGCTGAACCCTGGGAGACATCCGGAACAGTTGATCCAATGACAGCGGACACCTGTCCCAATGCGTCAATAGATGAAGTTGAAGAGATCTCATGTGAAACTGCACAAACGCGACCGCCTCGAAGGAGGCCACCATCAATCCCACCAGTTTCATCCCCTGCCGGATAGAGGGGCAAGGATTGGCCAGAAGAAGGCAAATCAGATCCTGAATCCCCTGCACCTTGGTCTGGGGTAGAAACACTCTGGCCTTCAATGGTATCCAGATTCATGCCCAGGAATGAAATCACCCGTGATGGCGAGAGAGAGGACTTGGGGCGGTTGATCACCCACCCAAACCTCTCCAGGGTCGACACCACCTGGTGGGTGTCCAGCTCCGCCTGACGGAGGGAAGAAGCTGAAATCAATAGGTCGTCCAGATACGGCACAATGCGAATTCCCTGAGCTCTGAATAGGGCCATTATGCCCACCAGAACCTTGGTGAAGACCCTCAACGCCGAGGTCAACCTGAAGGGAAGGGCTACAAACTGAAAATGTTGATCGTCCACCACGAACCAGAGGAATCTCTGATGCGCTGGAAAAATTGGAACATGCAAATACGCATCCTTGATGTCTATGGATGTCATGAAATCCCCTTGACGAAGGGAATTGATGGCCGAGCGCAATGTCTCCATGCGGAACTTCTTGGTTCTGATGAATCTGTTGAGGACCTTGAGGTCCAGAATGGGTATTACAGAACCTTCTTTTATGGGGACCGTGAAAAGATTGGAGTAGAAACCCCTGCCTCTCTCCGACGGAGGCACCGGGCATACAACTCCCATGTCCAGAAGGTTTTTTATTGCTAACAGGAGCCCCTGTGCAGCCTGAGGGTCCAAGGGCACCCGAGACCATAAAAATCTTGGAGGAGGCCAATAGTCGAACTCCAGTTTGTACCCGGAGGAGACCACTTCCAAGATCCAATTGTCTGTGACCTCCCGGGCCCAGACCTGGAAGAAGAGCAGCAGCCGTCCCCCCACCCGTGCGGGCGCCCCTTCATTGCTGAGCTGGTTTACCCGCAGGCTTGGCCTTGGAACCCCAGGCAGAACCGGGACGGGCCCGACCTCTGCCCCTGTTCCAGGAAGAGCCTCTGACACCCGAGAAGGCCAAACCTCTGCCAGCTCTGGCACCTCGAAAGGAAGGATTGAAAGAGCCTGCCCCCCGAAAGGGATGGCGCAGTTTCTTCCGCTGAGGTAACTTACCTCCCTTTGCCACAGCATCCAACTTATCTCCAAACAGCCGCGTACCCAAGAAGGGAAGAGCTGTGAGCGATTTCTTGGCCGCAAACTCCGCCGTCCACTGACGGAGCCATACCGATCGGCGCATGGCCACCAATAAGGCTGAAGTCCTACTACACATAACAATAGTGTCTTCCATAGCAGCCAAGACAAAATCCATGAACAATTCAAATCTTTTAAGCGTAGTGAACTCAGCGCTGGCCGGATCAAGGTGAGCGTCATTTAACCCTAATCAGAGACCTAGCAGCCACTGACACTAGCGCAGATGCACAAACAGGCCGCAAGGCCGAGCCAACACTGGCAAAGGCATGGCATGCCATCTGATCAAGGCGCCTATCCTCACCATCCTTTAGGGAAGTGGCGTCTGGGGTGTGAAACACGGGAGGAGTTGGTCAACCCCAAAACTGGTGCATCGACCTTGGGAGGAGAAGCCCAACGCTTAACAGCTTCCACCGGGAAAGGATACTTCTTATCCCATCCCTGAGGAACACCCGGAAGCCGACTAGGTTTCTCCCATTCCCTAAGGATCAGTGCATCAAAATGACCCTGGGTAGGGAACTCCAAACGAGGCTTGTGGGCCCCAAAAAATTCCCCCTTCTTGAGAGGGGCCCGACCTCTGCCCCTCAGGAGGCGCAATATCCAAAACCTCCAAGAGATGTGACAAAACTGGGCCGTGTCAACAGCATCCCCCAGCGCCTGCCCAACATCAGCCTCGCCAAACCGTACATCGTCGGCCTCTGACTCCTCATACAATTCCCCCTCCTCTAACGGGGAATAATTCGACATATCAAATGAATCATCATCAATATCCCAAGTCGCCTGGACCGACGACAAATGTCTCTTTTTAGCCTGGGCCTTCTTGCCCACCGCGCTAACCATAAATTTCTTGATGCTGGCCAACCTAGCACAAACATCGGAATGCGACTCCCTGCTGGCACCAATGTCACTTGGGGTACGGATAAGGCGGGGAGGGGAAGGCGATGAAGCGGGGGGCGCCGACCCAGAAGGCTGGGCACCCAACTGCCGCGATATGGCTTTTGTGCACATGATATACAAATAAGCACATTCTCACCCGTAAGGGATGCCCCACAACCCACACATGGGCGGGATTGTCCCAAAGGGAGCCCAAGCCCGGTATCCTGCGGAGCCTCCATATGGTGATTCTTGTGGTCAGTCGCAAGACCGCAGGGAATTTAAGCAATAAGCAACCCAGGATGCCCCTTAAAAGTCCCAGTGGGAGGATTTGTGGTGATCTATTTTAAGACTAGGGACCCCAGGACCAGGAGGATCCCTTATCATGCACATACATGATGCAATCTGTAACACACAATGAAGTCATCGTAAGTCACAATCGCCTCAAAATATATAAATATATATTACACATATCACCATATAATACCTATATACACACACATGCGAGAAAAAAGGAGGCCCCCCTGCTAGAGAGGGGCCCCCGCATAATCTAAGGAAGTGGCCAACAGGCCCTTACTGGCCAGGGGCACGCCGGATCAGCCACAGCAGCACCAAGATGGCCCCCGGAGAAGAGCCTCATGAGAAGAGGAGGAAGAGAAGGGGGGCGGGCCAGCGCAGAACGCACGCTCGCCAGGCCATGCCCCCCTCCCAGCAACACAGATCCCAGCCGAGTATAAAGGCCAGCTAGCCAGCCCCCCCCCCCCAGAGGGAAGTAAGGGACCCGGAAGGGGGGAATCCCAGCCAGAATCTGGCCATAGGAATGAAAGGGACAGGGCATCCCACACTGGGATCACCAAACCCGGGCAACCGCCTACCCCTTGTAATGGGGTCTCACGGTGGAGCACAGCTCCTTGCACACCTATAAGGTGCTACCTACCCTCACCAGGACCCGCAGCCAAGGCTGGGAGGCTCAAATAGGGATAATTTAGGAAAGGTCCTGGCAGCAATAGGGACAAAAAATGGCCGGGCGCGAGGCCGGCTTACCTGCAAGTAAGAGAAGTCCTCATCTTCTGTCTTGCTCGCCTTCCTGCAGAGAAGAAACTGGGGAATTGGTGGGAGGTCCCAGGTATTTATGAACTGGGAGGAGCTCCTTTTTTGCATTCATCTCTGCAGAAGTTCGCCCTCTACTGGAGAATAACCCAGATGTCATGAAGAGTTGAAGCGGAGTGTATGTCACACTTGGAATAGTCCAAGAGGCACCAATAGCCCTAGTGGAATGAGCAGTAACACGGAGAGGGGGTTCCTTCCCCTTGGCAGAGTACGCTTGCACCACCGCCTGTCTGATCCACTTGCTGATAGTGGATTTGGCTGGAGGCAAGCCCTTCCTAGGCCGAGCAGGAAGGACAAACGGAGAATCCGACTTCCGAAAAGACTCAGTGGCGACCAAATAATACTTGAGAATGAAGGGTCCGTTCCTTAGAATTAGAAGGGGCAGGGCACAAGGAAGACAAGACAATGTCCTCATTGAGATGAAAAGCAGATACAACCTTGGGCAAGAATTCCGGTTTAAGACGGAACACCACCTTATCCTGATGTCGCTTCATAGAAAGCCATCTGGACGACGTCCGCGAACCACACCCTCCTCGGCCAGCGGGGGGCCACCAGAATGGTCCGTACCCCCTCCTGGGCTATGTTGCGCAGCACGCAACCCAACAGAGGAAAGGGAGGAAAGGCATAGAGGAGTCGAAACTCCGTCCAAGGAATTGCTAGTGTGTCCGTGGCGAAGGCCAGAGGATCTCTTGACAAATTTGGGAAGCTTGTGATTGTGACGGGATGCAAAGAGGTCCACGTCCGGCTGACCCCAGCGGCGACACAGGGCGAGAAAGATCTTGTTGCTGAGAGACCATTCTCCCAGACGAGACGCCCCCCTGCTCAGAGAGTCCACCTCCTGGTTCTCCACCCCTGGAATGTAAACCGCTGAGATGCAGGGAACATTCTCCTCTGCCTAAGAAAAGATCAGGGACACCTCCTTGTGGGCTCGTCTGCTCCGAGTCCCGCCCTGATGATTGATGTAGGCGACAGCCGTCTGATTGTCCGAGCAGACCTGGACCGCCCGACCCCGTAGGTGGGGAGTCAACTGGAGGAGAACCAACCTGATCTCTGTCAACTCCAGGAGATTGATAGGCACGTGGGCCTCCTGAGGGCCCCACTGGCCCTGGAACTTCAGCGATTTCCAAACCCCTCCCCAACCGGTCAGACTGGCGTCCGTGGTGACAATCTCCCAGCACGGAGGCAGAAAGGACCTGCCCACTAGAAGATTCCTCGAGTCCAACCACCAGGAGAGCGACTGTCTGGCCAGAGGGAACAGAGCGAATTCCTGCTCCAGGGACTCCTGATTCCGATCCAAAACGGTCAAGAGATTCAACTGAAGAGGTCTCATGTGGAACTGGGCAAAGGGAACCGCCTCGAAGCAAGACACCATAAGACCCACCAACTGCATCCCCAAACGGATGGAGGGATGAGGACACAACAGCAGGCAGCGCGCCTGCATCTGGATGCCCTCTACCTTCTGCTGAGGAAGAAAAACCTTGACCTGAAAAGTATCCAGCGTCATGCCCAGGAAGTACCTCACCAAAGACGGAGAGAGTGAAGACTTGGGATAACTGATCACCCAACCGAAGGACTCGATGGTGGACACCACCACCTGAGTATCCCTTTCGGCCTGATGAAAAGATGGAGCAGCAATCAATAGGTCATCCAGGTAAGGAAGAATGTGAATGCCCTGGCTCCTCAGGAGGGCCATTACACCCGCCAGCACCTCGGTGAATACCCGAGGGGCCGAGGTGAGACCGAACGGCAAGGCCACAAACTGGTAGTGTTGATCCCCCAGAGCAAACCTCAGGAACCTCTGATGTCCCAGGAAGATAGGGACGTACAGGTAGGCATCCTTGATGTCCACCGTGGTCATGAAGTCGCCTGGCCGAAGGGAGCTCACCGCCGACCGTAATGCGGAAATGTTTGAACCTGACAAATTTATTGAGACCCTTTAGATCCAGGATGGGTCTCAGGGAGCCTTCTTTTTTGGGCACTGTGAACAGATTGGAGTAGATACCCCTGACCCCATTCTCGAAGAGGCACCGGGCAAACCACTCCAGATGACAGAAGATGTTGGACGGCCGACCTCAGGCCCTGCGCCGTCACGGGATTTTGTGAGATCCGGGACCGGAGGAATCTTGGGGGCGGCCAAGCTGCTAGCTTGATCTTGTAACCGGAGGACATCACCTCCTGAATCCACCGATCCGAGACGTGTTGTCTCCAGACGTGAGCAAAGAGCCGTGTGATGTCGGGAGACGGCATAATAGAAGTATTGGACAGCCCCAGGACGGGGGCGTCCACCTCGGGGGGGGGGGGGGGGGGGGGGAAAGACCAGTGGCGAACCAAGTCAGCCGAGAAGGGATACCTTCTATCCAGTCCCTTGGGCACCGAAGGGCAACCTGTTGGGCTGTTTCCATTCTTTGAGGACCACATTGGAAAAATGTCCCTGCTTCGGGAACTCTAAGCGTTGCTTGTCAGGGCAGAAGAGCTCACCCTGCTTCTTCCTTGCCGCCTTAGGGGGGACAATGTGTAAAGTGTCAAAGACGGCCGACAAAAGCCTATCAGTATAATCCGGGAGCCAAGAATCCTCGTCTGAGGAGGACCCTGGTCCGCTATCAGACCCGCCATAACGATCCCCAGAGGAATCCGAATCACAGAACAATTCCCCCTCCTCCATGGAGTCACGGCCGCCATAGGTATCATAAACCTCATCATCATCGGCAAAGAGGGACAAGTCCGTATCCAGGTGCCTCTTTTTACTAGAGGCCTTGCCGGCAATGGACGGGCCAGTTGCCACTCAATGCTGGCCATGCGCAGTGCCAGGTCCGAATGAGACCCCCTGCTGGCTTACCCCTCGCTGGGAGCTAAATGCAGACGTGGGGGAGTAGGCAAAGCTGTAGGTAGAACAGGACTGGACAGAGAGGCGCTCGGCCCAACCTGTTCCGCAATGACACTTTGGGCGAACGGAACGCAAACCGCGCCGCTACCACTCAAAGGGGATGCCCCGCACATGAGACACAGCCGAGCTTGCCCCAAAGGGCCCCCAAGCTCGCTATCCCCAGAAGCCTCCATATGGTGATTATCAATAAGGCACAATCGGCCAGCACGGGAGAAGGGCTAACAGGCCCCACCCGGGATGCCCCCAAGGAATGCCCTACAGAAAAAAGGGACTGGAGGGGGGGAGGGGGGGTATTGGACCAGGAGAAATCACAACACAGAAGGCCAGTCTGAAAGACATAATTAGGAGAAGAAAATGAGCATCCCACAGCACATGCAACAAAGAAACAATGGAGAAGAAAAAAGGAGCGGACTCACGGACCAGCTGATGATGAAGGACAGCAGCGGAACCGCAGCAGGAGCAAGGAGGGTCCGGGCGGCTCCCGCAGCAGTAGGCAGTGCAGAGGGTCCCCCACGCAGCAGGCCCCACAGTGCATAGTCACAGGTGCGAGGCACAACATTGCGCCGGCAGAGAACCTCGAGGGGCGGGCCGCGCGGTGATGACGCGGGTAGCGTCATCTTGCTGCCCCGCCCCCTGAGAAGCGTGCGAAGGGCTCCGGGCGCCAAGAGCCAGAAAATGGCGCCCAGAGAATAGGAAAGGAGGAGGGCAGTCCTCCTCAGCGCCGGCGGGGAGAGACAAGACGGCCGTAGCGCCCGCAGCAGCGAGCGCAGCCCATCACGGCACCATAGGGCCCCACCACAATGTATGAAACACAAATAAAGCAAGTGGGAAAACAGCAAGGGTGGTTTCTCCCTTCCCCCATATAGGCTCACCATTAGCCTATGGCCGGCTACCCTTTGGTTACAGGGTCTGCGGCCCGGAGCATAGCTCACCGAACACCCGACCCCAGGTGTTCCCCTACCTTCACCTGATCTGCCAGCCGAGGCTGGGAGACAGAAAGGTCCGGAAACAGGTAGGAATAGGCTTGCAGGGCCGACGGGCTTGGAATGCCCCGCTCACCTGCGAATAACCAGAGAGAGAATTCTTCTGTCTTCGCAGTCAGAACTGCAGAGAAACTCTGGAGTCTCTGGGAAATTCCTGCCCTTTTTATGGGCCGGGAGGAGCCACAAGTCTTTCTGCAGTCAACTGCGCCACCTTGTGGTGGATTACCCAAATGTGAAGAATTGAAATGAAGCAAGCCGTGCTGTACACCAGGAAAAACACACCAGCACGCAAGGGACAGCAAGTCCAGTCAATAAACACCAGCACAATACAACAATAAAGCTTGTGGGGCAGGGAGGGCATAACCCCCGTGGGCATATAGTGGTTTCCCCCCCCCCCCCCAATAGGCTCACCATCAGCCTATGGCCGGCTACCCTTTAGGCAGGGTCTGCGGCCCAGAGCCTAGCTCTGCCAACGCCTGACCACAGCGTTCACCCTACCTTCACTGTCCCGGTCAGCCGAAGCTGGGAGGCAGTAGTGGGTCCACGGGAACGGTGGCAATAAGGATGCAGCGGCCAATGGGCTAGGAGGCCCCGCTCAGCTGCAGTATTCCAGGAGAGAGTATCCATACGATCCTTATGCAGCAGACTGCAGGAAGAACACGGGAAATCATAGAGAGACACCTGTTTTATAGGAGGCCGGGAGGAGCGACAGCTTTTGGTCCTGCAGTCTGGCGCAACCTAGCCATGGATTACTCAACTGTCATTACTTCTGGGACGACCTAGACTGGATATAGTGAAAAAACAAGTTTTTTTGGGCCTCACAGAACCCACAGCTGTGGCCCATGGCACACTGCTTTTACCCCCGTCCCCCTTGCTTTCTGTGCAGGTTGTGTACAGGGGAGGACTAGGGCCAAAAATGTTACTGGTAATAAGGTCTGGTAACGAGGATGGATATATAGGGGTCAAGGGAGAGGAATGAATGGGAGAGAAGCTGTAAGGAAGAGGGATGGATAGACAGAACAGGGCAGTGAGGGATGGGCAGAACTAGAAGGAGCTGGGGAGGGGGGTAAATGGCCAGAGCTGGAAGAAAGCGTAATGGATTGGCAAAACTGGGAGGACTGGAGTGGATGGGGCAGAGCTGGGAGGACAGGGATGGATATGGCAGAGCTGGGGTGGGACAGGAATGGATATGGCAGAGAGACTGGGCTGCATGGGACAGAGCTGAGGGGACAGGAATGGATGGGCAGAGAGACTGGGCTGGATGGGACAGGGATAGATGGGGCTGAGCTGGAATGGAGGGAAAGGATTGAATGGGGCAGAGACTGAGAAAAAAAAGTTTGTGTGTACCTTGCAATGCCACTTCCCGTCCGTGCAGTACTTTATATTGCAATGCTAGGTGCCAGGGAGCCATGACACTGGCAGGGAGACTAAGCACTGCATCACAATCAAGGGGGTAGCTCTGAGTACAACAACACAGAAGCAACTGAGTGCAGGGCTTTCAGGACAGGGTTCCGGAAATCTGGCGCCCCGGTCCGCCAGTTGAATATCGCTGCCCTAGGGAGTAGGAAAAGCAAGCAGGATGCTTGGCTGCATAGCTTAAGACATCACCAGTTGTGATGCCACTGTATAAAGCTCCAGCGAGGCCACAGCTGGAATACTGTGTGCAGTTCTAGAGACCTCACCTCAAAGAATGGGCTCAGAAGACAAGCTGCAAAATGGTGGAAGGATCAGAAGAGACTTAAAGGAAAAATGAGTTTTCTCTCCAAAAATAGTGAGTACAAAAAAAAATATGGTTCTGAATCAACCCCAATGGCAGACTAGATGTGATCCCCTTCTCCTGACAACCTCCTATGTTTCTATAGACCACCTGTTTTCATCTTCGTGTTTGATAGACAGAGGGAGGGACCATTTTTTTCAGAAACCATTAAATGAGACGTTTGCTTTTCCCCCTTTAATTTGTTACACTGTTAAAATGGTTGTTGTATATGTCAATGTTATTTGTATTCTGGCCAGTTTATCAGGAGGAGTAAGGCTAACAAAGCAGAGTGAGCAAATATAGGAGCTGCTGCTGCTGATGGAAGCGCTTGTCACCTTCATCTGTTTATGAGCTAAATATTAACCTTGGGTGGAATTACTGTTGAGAATGATGACAAGCTTTCCCAGGGCATTTTCTGAAAAACTAAATGAAAGAAAAATATCCCAGTATCTGCAACATATATTTCACCCAAGTGGTGGTGGCTCTATTTGTAATTACATCTACCTAGAACTGCTTACCGTACTTTTTTTAAAAGCTTAACTCTTGGTGGGATAAAGTGAATATTGAGGTGACCAATTTGCAGTATATATTCCAAGTCATTTCTCGTGTACAGCAACAAACTGAAATGTATCTATTAATATTACTTGGCACAGACCCCCCCCCCCCCATATATTACACTTGGCAGCACCTTTTGGTCCCAGTGACACACATGCATTTGGAACTTCCTGACTTGGTTCAGACCTCAGCAGCTGGACTAGAGGCAGCAAAACATTGGCTGTCCATGTTGCAATTGATTGTTTGGTTCTTGATGGAACCTCCAACTGATTGCCTCTGTTGGTGGTTTATAGGGTAATGGTACAATCAAGTGGACGATTCCTATGTGAATGGTGGCATCAATTGAGTTAAACTCAGTTAAAAAGACTTTTAACCCAGCAAGTATCTACAGTATTTGGCATTCCATACTTACCCTTGCTTGTTCCAGCTTGGCTGTAAAAATGCAGCAGTGATATACTTTTTGTACATGCCCCCTTTAGTCAGGTTTCCCAGGCATGTACAGAGGGAAGCAGGGATGCAGACAGCAGTGTAAATAAATGTGACTGGGCCCTGGTGTGGAAATGAAACGGGGCCCCCATCATGTGTTATACAGTAACTGGCTTCCTGTTGTTTTATCTGATACGAATAGACAGTGCCAGTGTCAGCACTTGGCAGAACAGGGCAGGTGCCGGGGCCCCTGTGCCTTGGGAGGGCCCAACTCATATGGTGGTCATGTGATACATTTCTTCCCAACGACGAGCAGGTCATTCCCTATCTCAAGGCACCCCCTATGCAGGAAGCAGGGATGTGCAGTAACCAGGACTGGGAATCAGTCAGGGGCAGAGTGACCTTCAGGTTTCTATGCGATTCCTTTTTTTCTTTGATTCCTGTGAAGAACCAGCACTCCAGATGTAGGTTTCGTCAAAAGCGTATATTGTAAATCCACAAACAACGAGAGTAATGTGCAGCAAAGTCCAAGGTCATAGGTCGGCGTTTCGGGGTGCACGAGGCCCCCCTTCTTCAGGACCAAACTATTGGCATAACAGCATACTCACAGTAGCAAAAGAACAAACATAAGAACACAGGTGCATGTGACTTTAAATACACTATGGGGGCAAAGCATGCCCCTGGAAGTAGAAAAATCGCGCCTGACGTCATCTATGATGTCACAGGCGCTATGGTAACGCTGTAAACACAGTATAGTAACCAGACTATAATACATATAAGATAATACCGTGGGTCTCGGCATGCGGGGAGTCTCTCCCCTGCATGAACGGGAGCGTCCAGCGCAGGGTGAGTAGGACGCCTGCATCTTTGTTATGTTTATTCATATCTTATATGTATTATAGTCTGGTTACTATACTGTGTTTACAGCATTACCATAGCGCCTGTGACATCATAGATGACATCAGGCGCGATTTTTCTACTTCCAGGGGCATGCTTTGCCCCCATAGTGTATTTAAAGTCACATGCACCTGTGTTCTTATGTTTGTTCTTTTGCTACTGTGAGTATGCTGTTATGCCAATGGTTTGGTCCTGAAGAAGGGGGCCCTCGTGCACCCTGAAACGTCGACCTATGACCTTGGACTTTGCTGCACATTATTCGCATTGTTTGTGGATTTACAACATACGCTTTTGACTAAACCTACATCTGGAGTGCTGGTTCTTCACAGGAATCTTGGATCTTGCGGCGTGTCCGCGAACCGTGCACCCACCCAAGTGCATTAGGTAAGAGTGCGGCAGCCCCCCCAAAAAAGTCTGTCCTTTTTTTCTTTCACATACCTTCTTTTCTTTGTCATTCCTTCTTTTTTCTTTCTTTCCCAACCCTTCTTGTCCACCTTCTCTTCTTTTCTTTCCTTGACATTCTTTTTTGTCATTCCTTCTTTTCTTTCTCATTACATCTTTTTTATTTATTTCTTTTTCATTCCTTCTTTTCCTTCTTCTCTGTTCTTTGTCATTCCTTCTATTCCTTCTTTTTTCTTTCTTTCTCAGCCCTTCTTGTCCACCATTTTCTTTCCTTGCCATTCTTTCTTTCTTTTCTTTCTTTGCAAGCCCTTCTATTTATTTTGTCTCTTCTTCTATACTTTCCTATATACTTTGTAATTCATTCTATTCTTTCTCACTCTTTCTATCAGTCTTTTGGTTACTTCATTTCTTTCTTTTCATTAATTACATTTATTCAATCAACTTTGTCCATTAATTCTTTCTTTGTCAGGAAGAGCAGATCTGCCAGGATGGAGGACTAAATCCTTGAGCTTCTTAGAAGACAAGTTTTTGCATTTTGACGGGAAAATTAACCTTAAAGTGGACCAACACCCACCCCTGATCGGCCCGGGAATCGATCAGCTCCCTCCCCGCGGGGCATCCGAAATCGGGATGCCCCGCTGTGTGAAACCCTCCAGAAAGCCCCTAAAAATGTACCTTATCGGCGACGGATAAGCCGCCGCCACCTCCTGCGTGTCCCTCTAGCAGGGCGCGCACCCGCACCGGCCGTTTGTGAATGGGGGGCGCGCGCCCTGTAAGAGGGGTGCACGAGAGGCGGCGGCGGCGGCTTATCCGTCGCCGATAAGGTAAGATTTTAGGGGCTTTCTGGGGGGTTTCACACAGCGGGGCACCCCCGATCGGGGTGCCCCGCGGAAGTGGACCAACACCCAGGATAGTGAAAATCCTGGGTGTTGGTCCACTTTAAAGTGGACCGATCTCCCCCTGCGGTTGGCCTGGAATCTAAAAGATTGCAGGGCCAGCCACTAGCCTGCCCTCAGGGCATCCTACACCAAATGCCCCGCTACGTGAACCCCCTCCCCCCCCCGTGGTGCTGGTAATCTTACCTGATCCTAGAGGGTCCTGCAACGCGGTCTTCGCCGGCGGCTGCATCCCTGTAGCTTTGCGCACTCCGTGTGCCCAACCATTCAGATAGGTTATGCACGCGGAAGCAGGCACTCCACAGGGAAGCCGGGGATGGTGCCTCTATGCCGGAGCGACATTCAAATCAGCGGCTTTATGCTGATTGGACGAGTGGCTGCGCAAACACCATGGAAACAGTGGAAAGGTGAGTAAAACAGGGGAATTGGGGGGTTTCACACAGGGGAGCATTCTACACTGAGATGCCCCCGAGGCAGGGACCAGTCAGCAGAATTGTCAAAAACCTGGTGATTGGTCCACTTTAACGTTCAGGAAAAGACAGCAGAGCACCTGGGTGGCAGGTAAGCTGGTCATTTCGCGTCTGCTTGCATTACCTTCTCTGAGGTCTTTAAGGTAAGTCTATGAAGTGGACTTTCCCATCGCTGCAAGGGGAACTGCAGCAAGGGGCAATATCCACCATACCTGCACAACACAGCGCAAAGGGGCCCTCTGAGACTCTGTCGGCCAAGGGCCCACATAAACCTGGAGCCAGCTCTGCAAATAGAGCAGGTAAGACTGAAACAGCAGGGGCGAATGATGCTTTCTTTCCGTAGATGCCATGTGAGTACAAATCTGATAAGGTGGAGGAGTAACACTAGTGCTAGCTAGTCTTTAGTTCTGCTACTGTTCCAAATTTTAGTATGTAATGTAAACTCAATCGCAAGGTCTCTCTTTAGCTTAGGACAGCGGGGCTTTTCAAATGGAATGTAACACCCCTAAGCTTACTTGTTTCACCCAGTCAATCATTTCTACCTACACTGAAGAATATAGCTCTTGGCTTACAGGCCACTGGGATTTTTCCAGTGTGAATAAAGATACATAACCTATGTACTCACCAGAGAGCGAAGCTCCTCCCGGTTACATGCGAACAGGTGACTGTTAATGCCCAAGGTGGTAAAGATACAACCATCATCCGGCTTCAGGAGAACCTTATCTGTGGAGAAAGAGTAGGAGACAGTGACAACATAACCAATACATATTACTCACTTGTTCATATGGGATAAGCTTTCATAACCCTGAAAGAGAAGAACAATACAAACTCTGACAGGTGCTAAAGCAGAGGTCCGAAGCCGTCAACCGGCACGGACCAGGGTTTGTTTGGGGCTCACAGTCCTTAATTTGTTGTGCCACCTCGCCTCTTCAGACCGCGTTATGCAGGCATGCGCTCATGCGGTATAGAAGGAGGCGGCTCTGCGGCGGACACACAAACCTAGTTACAAGCCTTAGTTACAGTTACGGGACAAATAGGGTGATTGCCTGGGGCGCGGTCACGGCCATTCTTTGCCTGGGGTGCCAGGTATGCCTGCAAGCTAAAGACCTGCCACGTCAATATGACACACACTATGCAGCAGTGCCTGTCCACCACCCAAGCTTTTTTTTTTTTTTTTTTTACAAAGCATTTTTTATGAAGCAGCACCCACCGGGAGCATAGAGCAGGGGCTGCCATATTACAGTAGCTTTCTCTTTTTGAATGAAAAGAAGGACCAAATGTAGACATGTTTGTAGACATTCCACAAAAATAAGCCCTAGCATATCTTTTGAAACAAAAATTAATTAATGTAAGGCGCGGTCTTATTTTCAGGAGGAACACAGCTGCCGGCACATTGCGTCGGGAGCAAAGATATGGGGGAAGCACATGGGGGAATGGGAGCTAGCTAAAGTATGACCCCATCATCATCATCTCTATCGAGGCATGATACAGATGTGGCTGCTGTGGGATACCCCCAAGAGGCGTGGAGTGGACATTGATGCAGACAGGATGGGATGATGGAGGGCAGCGATAGGATAGTATTAAAAAGGAGCAACCCTCTCCCTGTATGAAACCCCCCAGATTGCCTAAGTGGCCCAAAAGCAGCCCTGGAGTCTATAAGGACTCCTGAGCCACCTACTTCCTACTCCCTGGAGCATCACAATTTGGGATAGCCCCTTCTCTGAAATCCCTGGTAAAATATATCTGACCCCCCGAACCAACAGCCCATGTGTGGGGCAGGGATGCCCCACCTAGAGACTAGCAGGGATGCGCAGGGCACACTCTGCTGCATTTGGCCCTTAACTATATGCATAAAGCTGGTGCTACCCGACCAATATCTGCCCCTGCCATAAAACTGACCCAGACCACCACTGGGCCCTGGAACAACTGCCTCACATGAAAGCGTTCCCTGGTGCTAAAAATGTTGGGGGACCACTGTCCTAAAGAGTCTGCATTCCTCTAGAAAATATGCTTTGCCACTCATTGGTCAATCTAGTCAAAACTATTTCATCTGAGTATTTTCCCTGATTGATAATATGTTGCCTAAATTGATTAGCAAACCAAATTGCCTAGTGGACGGGCAGCTTTCAAGAAGACCAATCACCTAACATACCTTCCCAAGAACACATGACTGCATACCTCCCAAGTGTCCCCGATTTGGAGGGACTGTCCCTCTTTCGAGTCCATGTCCCCCTGTCCCTGGTTTTCCTCATTTGTCCCTCTTTGAGGTGTAACATGCAGATCTACATTAATAAAGGATTCATTTCCTATTCAAAGTGTTTATATTATGGTAACTGTTACATCCTATCTCCTATCCATAAATCAATGAGGGGCGTGGCTTAATTTAGTTGCCTCTCTTTCCGTCCGTGAAAAGTTTGAAGGTATGTGATTAAGACTTCAACAATACAAAAAATCTGTTTTCATGACCTACCATATGATATTAACCCCACCAGAATATATTCTGCTCCGAAACAGCACAGGCAATAAACAGTCTGGTGATAACTGCAAGGTGATTTGACTAATTTGATCACACCTAATGATATAGATGCAGCAACATGCCATAAATATAGAAAAAGAAAGTCTATGTATTTCACATTCAGGAAGGGTGGGGTTTAATATGAAGTTAAATATGACAACATGTTTGATTGAAAGCAGACTTTGCATGAAATGTCACTTGGCTGTATCAGTACATTTCTATGACTGCAGAGCTCCAGAGATTCCTCACACATGTTACACTGCTGCCTGCCCGAGTCCCATACATTGACATGGAAATCTCTCCTACCCTCCTAATCTTTGTAGCTGTATGCCAGCAAGCCTACTGGGACCCCCACTTATTCCTAATTGTGGGCTATAAGATTGGCTACTACCAAGTACCATACATCACTGGAAAGCAAAGGATGGGGCTGGCTGCAGAACACATGGGTGCCAACATAAAAGTGACATTTTACATGCTAGATCCAAGTGGAATAGGACTGTTCTGTCCCCATATAACCAGGCCCAATGTCAAAGCAACATTTACATGCTAGATCCAAGTGTAATAGGACTGTTCTGTCCCCATATAACCAGGCCCAATGTCAAAGCAACATTTACATGCTAGATGCAAGTGGAATAAGACTGTTCTTTCCCCATATAACCAAGCAGAATGTCAAAGCAACATTTACATGCTAGATGCAAGTGGAATAAGACTGTTCTTTCCCCATATAACCAAGCAGAATGTCAAAGCAACATTTACATGCTAGATGCAAGTGGAATAGGACTGTTTTGTCCCCATATAACCAGGCCCAATTTCAAAGCAACATTTTACATGCTAGATCCAACTGGAATAAGACTGTTTTTATCCCCATATAACCAGGCCCAATGTCAAAGCAACATTTACATGCTAGATCCAAGTGGGATAGGACTGTTTTGTCCCCATATAACCAGGCCCAATGTCAAAGCAACATTCACATGCTAGATCCAAGTGGAATAGGACTGTTCTTTCCCCATATAACCAGACCCAATGTCAAAGCAACATTCACATGCTAGATCCAATTGAAATAGGACTGTTCTTTCCCCATATAACCAGGCCCAATGTCAAAGCAACATTCGCATGTTAGATCCAAGTGGAATAGGACTGTTCTTTCCCCATATGACCAGGCCCAATGTCAAAGCAACATTTACATGCTAGATGCAAGTTGAATAGGACTGTTCTTTCCCCATATAACCAGGCAGAATGTCAAAGCAACATTTACATTCTAGATCCAAGTGGAATAGGACTGTTCTTTCCCCATATAACCAGACCCAATGTCAAAGCAACATTCACATGCTAGATCCAATTGAAATAGGACTGTTCTTTCCCCATATAACCAGGCCCAATGTCAAAGCAACATTTACATTCTAGATCCAAGTGGAATAGGACTGTTCTTTCCCCATATAACCAGGCCCAATGTCAAAGCAACATTCACATGCTAGATCCAAGTGGAATAAGGCTGTTCTTATCCCCATATAACCAGGCCCAATGTCAAAGCAACATTTACATGCTAGATCCAAGTGGGATAGGACTGTTTTGTCCCCATATAACCAGGCCCAATGTCAAAGCAACATTCACATGCTAGATCCAAGTGGAATAGGACTGTTATTTCCCCATATAACCAGGCCCAATGTCAAAGCAACATTTACATTCTAGATCCAAGTGGAATAGGACTGTTCTTTCCCCATATAACCAGGCCCAATGTCAAAGCAACATTTACATTCTAGATCCAAGTGGAATAGGACTATTCTTTCCCCATATAACCAGGCCCAATGTCAAAGCAACATTTACATGCTAGATCAGGGGTGGGCAATTATTTCTTCCATGGGGCCACATGAGAAACTAAAAATATTGTGGAGGGCCGGGCCAAAAGGCTGAACTCAATTCTGCATAATATTAATTGTATTTCTTTATAAAAAGCAGTAAATTCTTTTGGAAAACCCTGCATTTAGCATCTACCTTTCTTTTTTTAGCTGACATTTTGAGGGCTAAAGTCCTCTTGTGACAAGGATCATGTGCACTTAGCTGACAACTGGAGGGGAGGGTGATAGCGGTTGGTAGGATCGACAGAAAGGGGGGATATCGCCCCACAGATGTCAGCAGCTCACTTTTCCACCACACTGGGCAGAGCAAATGCAGCCCCACTTCCCTTACTTTTCTTCCCAAGCAGCAGCAGCCCGAGGATGGCTTCCAGTCAGGGCACTTATGAGTCCCGCCCCTCCACCCAGGCAAGATGGCGCCGGAGCCTACCTCCTTCTCCTCCCCTGGTTGAGCTCTTCTTCACTGTCGGGCGCCCGTCCCTCTTCGCAGCGGGTCGGCACCTCCTGCACTGTACACAGGCGATCACTTAAGCAGCAGCCAACTGGCAGGTCGGTTCTCGCTTCCTCACAGAGTGGCAGGAGGCGCCGACCCGCTGAGAAGAGGGACGGGTGAGCAGGCAGCACGATGCAGAGGGATGCCGAATCACGAGCGGAGGGACTCCCATCAGCCAGCTCAGTGCGGGCTGGTCAGAGCCAATCAAAGGGCCGTATATGGCCCCCGGGCCTTATAATGCCCAGGTCTGCACTAGATCCAAGTGGAATATGACTTTTCTTATCCCATATAGCTAGGCCCAATGACAAATTGACAGTTTAGATGCTGGATACAAGTGGATACAGACAGAGTTTGTTCCCCGTACATGTCAGGATTAGGGTAGAACTCCAATGGCAGGGACCTAGTCAAGGTAGCAACCTACCCCCGGACCCAGAGTCTGAGCTGCAGGTGCAATCAGGGTCTTGCCCGAAGGATCAGAAGCCCGGAGACAGGGGAGGCAAGCAGGCAGCAAGAGTCTAGAAACTAAAATCCAAGCAGTGATCAGTGCAGGTTCAGGGACAGTAATCCAAGCAGAGATTCAGGGCAAACAGCGAAGGTTCAAGTCCAACAAGAGTAAGGTCATTGTGAAGGCTGGATCATACACAAAGAAATCAAGTCCAAAAGATCAGGAACCAAGAACTGAGCTGACCAAACAGCAATGAATGGTCGCAGGAGCCATCTGTAAATAGGCCTATGTGAACTTGCTGCGCCTGCACCTCTTCAAGCGGTTCCTGAGCACGTTCAAGTGCTGTTGTGTGCGCCATATCCACATGTACATGCATGCGCAGTTTAGCATGAGACTAGACGGAGATACACGGCTGCTTCTTCAGCGTGTCTGCACCCCTTGTGGAGATTTGGTTATCCCGACAATACAACCAGGCTCAAAGTCACGGTTAAATTTTGGATCCTAAATCTGAGTGCGTCTGAATATAAACAAACCCCAAGTCAAACACAATACTTGGCCCACACAACCAAGACCAACATCACATTTTGGATGCCAAATCCGAATGGAATCTGTACATTCTTATTCCAAATGCAGTGACAGGGCATAGAATTACGGCTTTATAAGCAGAGGGCATGTTGGCAAACCGGACGCTAATTTTCAGCCCCTTATCCGTTGTCTGTTCATTCCTTATTTGATTAGACCTGCACAATCAATGTCACATGGCCACCTTTAAAGCAGACCTTCACCCTGAATAAGAGCCTATCTTATATGTTTCCCACACCCTGTGCATACAGCTTGCCCACATTAAAAATCATCCTACCTGCATCTACTGCATGTTATGAGCCTTTAAACATCCAAGATGGCGGCTCATGGAACATCAGGCAGCCTGCAAACAGGAAGTGTCTTCCGACTGTGCCACTCTGCATTCTGGGATTGCTGTCCTTTTCCTGACCCCAGCTCTGCTCTGTCTGTGCACAGCTATAACCCCGCCCCCTGCACTTTATCCCGCTCTCCTTTCCTCAGGATGTGTGATACTTCCGAGGCAAGATGGCGGTGCCCGTATCCTAGAGTCCTGAACAGAGCTGCTGCCCGGTGGGGGAAAGAATAATAAGTAAGTGACTAAAAATGTAAAATATATTAATTTTAGATGCTGGGAAATAGTTTTTTAAGGGTTTGGGCATTTCATTAAATCATGCTGAAGGTCCGGTTTAAAGAAATAAAGCCGATCAGACCTCATGCTTTTAATACGTGGTTCTTTACCAGATACCCCCCACCCTACTGTAAAAAGGTCCCATGCCCTGTACTACCTGTAGCTATGCCACTAGAATAAGGAAACAAGATGTCCCGGCTAAACTATCAACTACGGCCAAACTATTTCTGTGGGAAACTATTATAACCAGTTCAAAGCTCCTGTGACCCAATGAAAAGATCCAGTCTGCCGTTTAGTCATCAGACACAAGTGTATGTGTACTGGTAAACACTACATCCTGTGCATGTTAACACATGAACCATACTTTTAATTCTTAATGGAAATAAATAATGCCATAGATTTCGGAGTGTTCTCTCTTTTGCTTACAGATGCCAGGGCACTTTAAGAAGCCAACACCAATTGCTACTTCACTAGGCAACTCTGTCAATTGAGCCCTGCACCCCATCCCATCACTGTCAGGGCTTCTCTTTGTTGAATGATGAGAACGCTGACATGCGCTACAGGAACGGCACAGAGGAGAAGGAGCCATCAGCATGCTAACAAGATTGATTAGCTTCTTTGGCTCCTAATAGGATTCTCCAGGGAGAAGCTCTGACTTACTAGTTATGTAAGTTTACTTCCACGCTAATGAGCTCACTTTAATCAGGACTCTCAATCCTAAAATACACTTCAGCCATGGTACAAAATATCATCCGCTATTGGTGCTATTTGCTCTTTCTTTAAAGGTACAGTAAACTTGAACTCAAGCTGGTTTATAGAGAAAGCTCTAAAGCTGGGTGCACACATTGAATAACAATTGGCTGAAATGAATAGATGGCTAAAGATGATTGGACATATTAGACCTAGAGGTGGATTGGGACCAAAACTCAGCCATAGATTTTACTGCACCCCCCCCCCCCTCCCAGCCAGCCAGCCCATGACATCCCAGCCCTAGCCCCAGTGTGTGTTATAGCAATGAAATTTGCGCCATAGCTGAGGCTATGACCTATAGGCAAAGGTGGAGATTGCCACTTCTAATGCAAATGTACTAAAGCTTCAGTACTGTAGGGGCAGGTAGTGTGTCAGGGGTAGGTATGGCCTCCAGAGGCACCGATACAGATACAGGTATGGCCCACAGGTACAAGATGCTGGGGCTATAGCACTACAGAGGCAGAATATGGGCTGGGACACTCATAATGAAAAAGTACTAATGCTTCAGTACTGTAGGGGCAGTTAATGTGTCACAGAGGGTAGGTATGGCCCACAGATACAAGATGCTGGTGCTATAGCATTGCAGGAGCAGAATGTGGGCTGGGAGGATATGGCCACTCCTAATGTGATAGTACTAAGGCTACAGTGTTGTAGGGGCATGTTTTCGAGGGGTATGCCCCCCTAGAGACATGCTATAGCATTCCAGGGGCAAAATAGTGGTCTAGGTGGCTACTCAAGGGTTTTACAGGCAGCAGCGCACTGACAGGAGAGAGTGCAAAGGCTCCAAGGCTACAATCAGCCAAGTCGGCCCCAAATAATTCTCCTAACTCTCCCTAGGTCCAGTCTGCCTCTGCATATCCCTAAATAAGCAAAACCAGTGCCCTGAAGGTGGCACAGGTCTAGGGTTGCCTACTGGGAAATATGGCCCTAGTTAAAGCTGAAAAAGATGATGGCATAAGAGATCTGTTCTGCTTTCACTAATATAGACCAGGGGGTTAGGTTTGGCTTTTTTTTTTTTTTTTTTTTTTTATTCTTCTACCTACAGAAACATGTTCATTACTATACAAACAGGCAACATGAAGACCACAATCGCCATCTTGGAGGAGCAACAATAGCATAGAGCAGGGGTACTCAACCACTTTTTGTAAAGGTCCATATACAGGCATCTAGTGAGAGGTGAAGGTCTGGGCAGGGGGGCTATTGGGGGGGGGGGATCCGAGCACTGGAGTGGGGGACTATAGATTCCACAGGCAAAACTAAAAAATACAATTCTGTGAGTACTCACATGTAGAATTGTTTTTGGTAGTGTCTTGTTCAGGTCGCTCCATTTCTGACATGGGTAATCCACCACAAGGTGGTGCAGTGACTGCAAGATAAAAATCTATCTCCCAAAAATCCCCAGTGGTTCAAAAGCAGTAAAATAGAGACATGCTGGCAGGCCAAGAAACCAAGTTACTTCACATAGCTTAAACATGTACTCTCTCAAGAGAAAACCAAAGGACTAAAGCAAAAACAAGTAATACCATAACAGGCAAGGAGATACCAAGAACAAGGGTGGGATGGAGCAACCTGAACAGGACACTACCAAAAACAATTCTACAGGTGAGTATTCACAGAATTGTATTTTTCCCAGTGTCCTGTTCAAGTTGCTCCATTTCTGACATGTGGGACATCCAAAAGCAGTGTCCAAAATAGGGTGGGATCCCGAGTGAGCAACAGCACGTATTTCCTGACACTACCGCCTGAAGCACCTTACAGCCAAAAACAGCATCAGCTGAGGCCCTAACATAAACCTTGTAAAACTTTGTAAAAGTATGAACTGAAGACCAAGTAGCGGCCTTACAAACCTGTTCAACCGATGCCTGTTGCTGATAAATTCAAGAGGCACCAATAGCTCTGGTAGAGAAAGCTCCGATCCGAAAAGGAGGTTCCTTCCCCTTAGCAGAGTATGCTCGCACCACCGCCTGTCTGACCACTTGCTGAGAGTGGATTTGGCTGGAGGCAGACCCTTCCTAGGTCCGTAATTGAGGATGAGAATCCGATTCCCTGAAGGATTCCGTTGCAACCAGATAGTACTTAAGGGCTCTGAGCACATCCAAGGCATGGAGCGTCCTTTCCTTAGAATTAGAAGGTGCGGGACACAAAGAAGGCAAAACAATGTCCTCATTAAGAAGAAAAGAAGAAAGAACTTTAGTCAAAAAATCCAGATTAAGGCGCACTACCACCTTATCCTGAAGTCGCTCAAAATAAGGAGGCTTCATACACAGTGTCGCCAGTGAAACGCAACGCACCGAAGTGAGCGCTACCAAAAATACCACCCTTAAAGTCAAAATGGATAGAGCAGCATCACACAAGGGCTCAAAAGGAGGACCCCTTAGAAAAAAGAACTCCTTAGAAAAAAGTCCAATTCATGTAGAAAAAACTCCAAGACCCTTCAAAAAGAGAATGCGCGACAGGGGAGAATCTTGGACTCACACCAGGCAATGTAAGCGTGCCAAACTCAGTAATAAATCATGGAGAAGGATTTCTTCTGAGCCTGAATCATGGCACACACAACCCAGGCAGACAGCCCTTTTTCCATCAAGAGGTTTCAGCAACCAAGTCGTCAAAGCCAGCGTTTGTACATTGGGGTGGCGTAGCAGCCCCTGTATGAGAAGCCCTGGATAGTCGAACATGACGTAGTGATCCACTGACATCTGAACTATGTCCGCGAACCAACGCCGCCTCGGCCAACGAAGAGCCACCAGAATGGTAGGTACCCCCTCCTGGGCTATCTTGCGCAGCACTCGACCCAGGAGTGGAAATGGAGGAAAGATGTAAAGGAGGCGGAACTCCGTCCAAGGAATTGCCAGAGCGTCCGTGGCGAAAGCCAGAGGATCTCGAGAGGGAAACAAACCTTGGGAGCTTGCAATTGTGTCGGGAAGCAACAGGTCCACATCCGGCTGACCCCAGCCGCGACGACACAGAGCGTGAAAGATCTTGTTGCTGAGAGACCAGTCCCCCACACTAGAGACCCCCCCCCCCCCCCCCCCCCCCCCGCTCAGGGAGTCTGCCACCTGGTTCTCCACCCCGGGGATGTAAACCGCTGAGAAACAGGGAACAATCTCCTCTGCCCAAGTCAGGATCTGGAGCACCTGCTTGAGGGCTAGCTTGCTCCGAGTCCCATGCGGCGTTCACCCTACCTTCACGAATCCCGAGCAGCCAGAGGATGGGAGGCAGTAGTGGGTCAGATGGGATCCATGGTAATAGGTCTCGCAGCGGCGATGGGCTAGGTAGCCCCGCTCAATTGCCATTATCGGAGAGAGAGTCTTCAACTATCTTCTGCAGTCAAGACTGCAAGACGAATTCTGGGGATTTTTGGGAGACAGCTGCCTTATATTGGGCCAGGAGGAGCTTCGATTTTTATCTTGCAGTCACTGCGCCACCTTGTGGCGGATTACCCACATATCAGAAATGGAGCGACCTGAACAGGACACTGGGAAAAAAAGGCTGGATTGATAGGGCAGGAATGGATGAGGATGGGGTAGATGGGGCAAAGCTGGGGGGACAGGAATGGATGGGGTTGACCTGGGGGGATGGAGATGGATGGGGCAGAGATGGCAGGACAGGGATGGATGGGGCTGAGCTGGGGCAGCGCGACAGGATTGGATGGGGCAGAGAAATAAAGTTTGTGTGTACCTTGCAATGCCATTTCCCCCTTGTACAGTACTTCATATTGCAATGCTAGGTGCCAGGGAGCCATGACACTGGCAGGGAGACTAAGAACTACATCACCGATCAAATAAAGGGGGGCAGCTCCGAGCACAGCAACACAGAAGTAACTGAGTGCAAGGCTGTCAGGGCAAGGGTCCAGAAATCTGGTGCCAAGGTCCGCATTCGGACCCCGGTCTGCCAGTTGAGTACTGCTGGCATAGAGCGTGACCAGTCAATAGCAAATGTTTGTTGTTTTGTCTTAGTAACTAGTTGTTCATTCAGTATCACTATGGTCAGTACTTCGAAGGCTTTTGACTGATGTTATGAAGAGGCTGAGGCTAGAAGAGCAGTCACTGCAGATACTGAAGATATCCTGCAGATAAATCACAGGTTGTGTGTCCCTAAGCAGGTGCTCAACAGTAGCATGCTTTAGAGATAAGCAGCAATAGCACAGCTGTGCAACTGAATTTCCTGAAATGTGCCGCTATGAATGTTTTTTTCACAAGAAACCCATTTCCCAGACCTTTCGTGATAAATTGCAGAGACTGCAGGATATTGCAATTACCTGGATGGGGTAATTAACCCTAGAGGTCAGCCTCTTACTGCCAGTCTCCTTGTTTGCAACACAGTAAAATAAAAGGTAATTGCAGACAGCCGGTAACAATGCCTAAGCTAATTGTCAGCATGGCCTTGGAGCAGGGTTTCCCAACTTCCATGGAGTACCACTTGCCTGTTTGGAATGATCTCAAGCGCCACCACACCACCACTAATAAGGCAAGACTTTTGCAGAGCCAATGTATTCTCTCTGCAAAGGCGAAAGTGAAAGCGGCCATAGATTACTCTGGGCAGCGTTTCACAAGCGAAAGCAGGGCGATCACAAATGCCATGCAATCGCTGCAGACGTAAGGCCCCTTTCACACTGTGCACTTCCACCACAAATGTGTGCTGTGCCATCGATGCATGGGCTTCATTGCTTCCTGTCCCCCAGTGGCGCAGGCACCTGGAGAGGCAGGCGCGAATCGGGAAGGTGTAGGTGAGCATGGCCCTTCACCACACCGCAGGTAAGCACAATATATGCACTGTACCTGTGGTGCCCGTAGACCTCTATGGAGGTGCGTTGGCGTTGCGCTGCAGGCCAAAATGCTGCATACAGCTTTTTGCAAATCACAACACA
Source organism: Gastrophryne carolinensis (assembly GCA_027917425.1). Lineage (NCBI taxonomy): Eukaryota > Metazoa > Chordata > Amphibia > Anura > Microhylidae > Gastrophryne > Gastrophryne carolinensis. The sequence goes on from CM051243.1 coordinate 170,135,666, forward strand.
CTGATGTGAAAAGGACCATTTATTTTAATGGGCTGTGTTCTTTTTTCGTTTGTGACACGTTGGAAGTATTTTTATTCTAAAGCGACGCAAAAACACTCAGGTATGAAAGGGGCCTAACAGTCTTGGGCACCTGGAGTCCTGCTTCTCCCTAAATTTGCATCAGCTGCTGTAGAGATGGTGTGTGACTATTAGTCCCCAAATTACTGCACAGCAGCACCCCGATTGGCTGACTATACAGCTCTGAGTACAACAGGCTTCCTGTTGGGTGTGAAACTGCACAGAGCACTGTACAGGTGGGTGTTTTTTTTTTTAACCCCTCAAACTGTCTAACCGGATTTGAGTGTGGGACACAACAGGCTAGACATCAGCTTTAAAGACCCTTTCCAGGCAAACGCTAACTTCCTCCCCACCTTAACCTACTTGGGAACATTGTAAATTAATCCATTTAAAAGCAACTAAAAAATGATTGTATGTAAATACCTTTATATTTTAAGAGAAGTTACCTTCTTTGCTTGCTTGCTTTGCTAGCTGGGAAAGAGCGTTCCAAGATGCAGAGTCATGAGTAGGTTCTGCTGCGGTCAGAGACAGTCAGTCTGCTCTAGGACCACTGTCACTTACTGTGATAGCTCAGAGGAACACAGTGACCGTTATACCACTTTTTCCCTGCCCCTGCAGGAAATGGAGGAGAAGCATAAAGGACAGGCATCGGGGGGGGGGGGGGGGGGGGGGTCATGTGCCGAGGGATCCTGGATTGAGGGGAGTATATGATGAAACTAGGGTTGTTCACATCCTAAATTTAGATGATCCTGGGAGGAAAGGGAAACGGGTCATCCAGATGGATTCTGGTCTAAGGCAGCAAGCTTTCCCATATGAGGTGAAGAGCTTGCCTCTTATGTGTGTAGGGAAGTGCTCAGTTAACACAGTCGCAGCTGGAACATTACAGGCCTGCTGGAGATCATAGATCACTCTCGCTCTAACTACTCATGGTACACTTCCTGCCCCTGCTAGTTGGGGTTTGTAGCCCATTTCTGGATGTATCAAAGACTATAAATACAGGACAGACTTCCTGTATGATAGGAGAACTGAGCACATGACTTGCTGCCAGGAACTGTGCTGCTGCCACCTGCATACACAGCCTCACAGGGGAGCCTGGATCACTTCCAGACTGCTACACTGTTCACCTGCATGTCCAGCTGATGGTGCCACATGGGGGATCGCCGGTAGCTGCTCCTGAACTTCTTAAGTGCCGGCTTACCTGCATGTCCAGCTGCTGTGTGCCCTGTGGAGAGCTTCGACTGCTGCTACATATCTGATCATCGACTTCTGCGTGTCAAGAGTGAATAATCTCCTCAGGTCAAGGGGCCCCTGCAGCTTTCATCCTGTACTGACTTTCTCCTGGAGGTATTTAGCAACAGACTATGGGGTCGATTCAAAGAAACATGTAACAGCTTTGATTTTGGTGCCGATCATCCTATTTTTCCCGTACGCTCGTGCGCTCGTATGAACTTACGAGTGATTCTATAAGCAAATACGTTTCTATCTTAAAATGTACGTCCGTTCGTATGGCAGTTCGGGAATCAGACCTATGTCAGTTTCCATCCTGAATCTTCCGTTTCATTTCTCAGGTTGTAACATTGGTTTTGCCCTTTTTCCTTTTTTGTCTGGACGTAAATCCTTCTGATCTTGCGCCTGCGCACTACAAACTTACCTCATTAAAGTGCATTCTAAATATTTGGTCTTTTATTTTTCTTTATTTCATTCATTTTGTAGTAACCAACCATTAATGAATGCATTTGCATAAGTAAATCTTACTTTGTTTAATTTTTAGTTAACTTGCATTTTTTACTTGTGGATTTAATTTTAATATTTTGGCTTCAAATGGTACAACTTTAAATTTTTTGTGTGGTTACCCACACCCTCTACATACAGATTGCTCTCAAAAATTAAAAAACACCCAGCAACTTCTGCATGTTATGAGCCTAGAAACAGCCAAGATGGCGGGTCAGGTATTATCGGGCAGCCTGCAAACAGAAAGGGCCTTGTGACTGTGTTGCTCTGCATTCTTTGATTTCTGACCTTTCCGTGCCCCCAGCTCTGCTGTGTCTGTGCAAAATACAGCAGTAACCCACATCCTGCACTTTATCCCGCTCTCCTCTCCTCAGTAAGTGTGATGTAAGTGTGATGTAAGTGTGATGCATCTGACCAAAGATGAGCTTAAATAATTAAACAAAGCAAAGGTAAACAACTACACCAATAAATTCAAACTAAAAATATTATTCTAGTACATCAATTTAAAAATAAATAACAAAGGACATAAGTTTCTTTAATTAACGCAAATATATGGATGTATTGCAAAATAAAGGTTTACATGCAAAGGACTAATTAAGGTCCACATTTAAATGCTTTTATAAGGCATACATGAAATGTATTGAATCAGGTATGCATTGCCATACAATTTATGGCCTCGGCCATGCTGATACATGTAGTTCATTGGAGCTCAAGACGCGCAGACTCCTCCACATAGCCAAAAAACCTGTTCAAGAACAGCAATCCGATTGCTAAAAGGTGTCGGCAGTGGCTTTCTTTTAAAACGTATTTAGAGGTTGGAAAACTGCTCTCTGAATTACACGTAAACACATCCGATTAACCTAAGTTTTACGTTTTGATCTTAAGTTTTACGTTTTGATCTTAAGTTTTACGTTTTGATCTTAAGTTTTACGTTTTGATCTTAAGTTTTACGTTTTGATCTTAAGTTTTACGTTTTGATCTTAAGTTTTACGTTTTGATCTTAAGTTTTACGTTTTGATCTTAAGTTTTACGTTTTGATCTTAAGTTTTACGTTTTGATCTTCAAGTTTTACGTTTTGATCTTCAAGTTTTACGTTTTGAACCTACAATTTAGGAACGAACTTCCGATGATCGTAAGAGCATATACGAAATCGCACGTAGGCTCGTGCGAGTCGGAAATGGCCAAAAAAAACAGGAAAAAATGACTAACACCCACCCAAACTTACGATTCTCGATCCGAAATCAATTAACTTTTGCTCTTTGAATCGAGGGGTATATATACCTGGGTATATGTGCTCAGACTAAGGCCCCAGCTGGGCCTTTCATTAGGATTGATTCAGAGCCCCTTTCTCGCCATTTTTATGAGTGAAAATTTCCATTCTCGTCCATTTTTCCCCCTCGTCTGATTCAGCAGGGCTTTTTTTTCAGCAAGATATTTCGTGCAAAATGTTTTCATGTTTGCGTGATTTTTCATTTAGTAGCACGACCTCAAAAAAAAAAAAAAAAATGAGAAAGGGGCTCTAAATCAACCCTATTGTGTTACACTGTGTATGATCATTTCTATTGCCAAGTTAACCTTTACTGCATTTTTTTGGTTCGGCAGTATGTATATAAATGTTTTAATGTCTTTTAATAGCAAAATCCTTTTAATGTGTCTTAGTATGTGATTTAGACTTTCAAATAAACTTTAATATGATTTATATATAACAGAGTGCCAGTGTTAGTCTCTGGTTTCACCCCTTGTCCAGGGGATTTGGGGCATCTCCTTCTTTCTTTTTACTACATAAAGTTCATAGTTTTGTTATTCTTGACTGGGTCAGTGAGTGACTTAGGTAAATAATTGCTGGGAACAGTAGTCCCTCTGCTCCAAATGTATTGTTTTGCTTAGATAACTTGATCTATTTCCCAGAAAGGTGTTCCCTATTAGTTGCAAGGGCTCCATTCTGGGTGGAGGCACTAGCACACAAAACATTTAACCCACTCTTCCACTTAGCGAAGGTTCAGTCTCTTTTTGTTAGCAGCAGGTTAGCGCCATAGCCTGTCTTGAGTGGGGCGTTTACCATCACCCCCCAAACAGCCCTACATGTGAATAAACCCTCAAAAAGGTACCTAAAACCAGGAGCCTAGAACCTGGACAATAGAGAAAGTAGAAGCTCTCTCCATCACTGTGAAGTTTACCAGCACTGACATAATGGCTCTGAAATTCAGAGGCACTATGGGTGCTGCCTCCTCCATCTCCAAAGCGGCATCCAGGCAGCGCTTCTCGGCACACATCAGCTCCCAGTGTGACAGCCCCATCCTTCTATCACTCCACGCACTGCCGAGTCACGTGATTAAGCCGTGACACATTCTCACTAGCTGTGACAGCGCTACTACACAAATTACCACCCCTTCCCCCCACCACATCTCATCCCCCAGATCTCTTCCAAGTTAGCGTTATTGGATCAGACTCGTGGATGCAAAGGCGCAGCTTAAAACAGCAATCCGCTTTTATTCTTAAACCTGCACGCAGCAGATGAAGCAGTGACTCAGACTTCATGCTGCTGATCTTCATCAATTAGTCCCCAATTCTGGCCATTGCCTAATGAATGGTGCCATATTGACGAGGAAATAAGCCAGCGATGACAGAGAACGTCACCTTCCTGCCACGTTCTGGGGTTTTCCAGGCTGATGCGCAGCGATGGCGATGTGGAGAGTAGCGATGGTTTTCATACATAACATCTAAGCCATGCTTTTCATAGCGCTGTCCTCATTGTCGCATTTAGTAACCATGCCATAGTACACATACCAGACACAGTACAAGCTGCAGACTCATCACACACACATCTCACACACACACACACATCCCATTGTGTCAAAACCCCCCAGGTCACCCAAATACTCACCTTCATTCCCCGTCCAACGGCGCATTTGCGAGCAACGGCTGCATTCCTGCTATCCCCTTAGCAGGACACATGCCCGCGCCAGGCAATTTTGGAATGGCCGGCACAGTCACGCTTCCTGTTAAAGAGTAGCGAGGGATGCTGGCGCCCTGCGCCGTAGGATCGAGGAAGGGCGAGTGAGCTAGCTCGACCTGGGGCCTTTCACACAGCGGGGCATCCCCGAGGGCAAGGACCAAAACCCAGGATAGTCAACTATAATATATATAATATATTATATCACTATAAAAGAGTAGGAAAACAATCCGGAGGAGAATCTTACCCACTGAGATCAGTGGTCACCTTCCCATGTTGTAGTCCCTCAAAAGGGGTTTGTGCCACTTTTAAAACAGTAATAATTTAAAATAAATGTACCTTGTTTTCTAGCTTGCCCCTGAGACATCCAATAGCAGGATGTGCCACTGTGTGAAACCCTTGGTGTTGTGATCGGTATACTGTCCCTCACTGGCAGCCCCTGCAATCAGCCAATCGGCCATCGCAAAAGGTGGCGGGTGGGTGTGGCCTCGGTGGTTCCAAAAAAAAAAAAAAAAAAGGGGCCAATACTGAGCCAGTAGCATCCCCCAGCTGCACACGTGGTGGAGGAGCAGCTTAATGAGTGGCGCACCTGAAAATGGGTTTTTGCTCTACTTTAAAATACTTCTAGGAAGCCCCAAAACCTCTGTGTTCTTAATAGGAAGCCTTCAGGTACAGACATTTATTAATGTGAAATCTGATTAGCTGCTTTGCATCTCAGCTTTGTCCCCTGGGGCTTGTGAAATATATGCAGTAACATGTCTTCTGCATACTGACTGTACAACACTAAACTGAAATCTAAGAGCACGGGACTCAAAGCACAGGCTGGAAAAACGGTCTACTAACCCCCTAAACGTTTTTTGACCTGTTTTGTTCTGTTCATAAAAGGAGCTCTCGGCAGACTGCTGACACTTACTCTCCTCACGCCCCGTGTGCCAGGACCCCACACTGTGCACTGCCCTTGCCAATGAAGTTTCTACCTCACAGGGTTAAATCAACTTTATTTTCTGATGTCATTAAATTTTCAACATTCTTTAACCTACACCAGAGCACAGTTTTCCACAAAACCCTTAGCATAGTTCGATTCCCCTATTTCCCAAGGGCATGCCATAGCTTATAGCATTTATCTCTGCTGAGCTGTAAAGTGGTCTCATGCGATTTCATCTCCCTGATCACAATCAGATAGGACATGTGCGGTTTACAGAAGCATTAAGATTTGTTAACACTGGAACCCATATCAGACGAGGACAAAAAAAGGGCCACTGACTGGCTATATAAACTATAAAATATGATAGCAACCTACAAAACCACAATGGCCTTGAATCATCAAGCGTTGAAAAAAATTCTCACGGTAGAAAAAAATTCATTTCATGAGAAAAAAGCCTGAGAATTTAATTGTTGATGAATCACCAAATAGGAAGACAATGAAAGTCAATGGGACTTTTTACTACAGAGTTAAAAAGGAGCAAAAAATACCATTTTGTGAATACTCACCTGTAAAATGGGTATTATAAGTATGTCACACACCCCACTTCAGACATTAATTCATTAACATGGGTACTCACCGCTAGGTGGCGCTGCTTTGCAGAGAAGTCCAGAAAAAGCAAGCCCCTCCCGGTCTATACATACCTGGTATCTCCTAACAATTCCCCAGTATTCAAACAGCAATAAAGGCAAGATACCAGGAGACCAAAACACAAAAGTAACCCTCAACTGTGAATAAACACAACTTCACCATATAAAGAACCAGGATACCAAAAAAGGGCGGGTGAAGTGGGGTGTGTGACATACTTATAATACCCATTTTACAGGTGAGTATTCACAAAATGGTATTATTCTAAGTATGTCACACACCCCACTTCAGACATTAATTCATTAACATGGGACATCCAACAGCAGTGTCCAAAATGGGGAGGGTATCCAACCAGGCAATAATGCAGAAACACTCAAACCACTGCAGCCTGCAGAACCTTGCGGCCAAAAACAGCATCCGCTGAGGCCCGCACATCAACCTTATAAAACTTTGAAAAGGTGTGAACCGAAGACCAGGTAGCAGCCTTACAAACCTGCTCAACCGAAGCCTGGTGCTGAAAAGCCAGGACGCACCAACAGCACGAGTAGAATGAGCAGTAACACGAAAAGGGGGAGCCTTCCCCTTGGCAGAATAGGCTCCAACAATCGCCTGACGAATCCATTTGCTAATAGAAGACTTGGCCGGAGCCAAACCCTTCCTAGGCCCACAGGGCACCACGAAGAAGGCATCCTTCCTACGAAAAGGAGCCGTAGTACGCAGATAGAACTTGACACAACGTACAACATCCAAGCAGTGCAACGCACTCTCCTTGTCATTCCTAGGCTTAGGACACAAAGAAGGAAGAACAATGTCCTGATTAAGATGGAAAGCAGAGACCACTTTAGGAAGAAAGTCCGGCTTGAATCTGAAAACCACCTTGTCCTGATGTTTCTCAAAATAAGGGGCCTGAATCAACAGGGCCGCCAGCTCTGAAACACGCCGAACAGAAGTGATGGCCACCAGAAAGGCAACCTTCTGAGTCAGAGTAGACAAGGCAATATCCCGCAAAGGCTCAAAGGGAGGAGCCTGAAAGGCAGAAAGAACCAAATTCAAATCCCAGGGAGCAACGGCTTCCTAGGAGGCCGCAAATGCGAAACCCCCTGGAAAAAAGTCTTGACCAAAGAATGGCTTGCAAAAGACCTCTGAAAAAAGATAGATAAGGCAGAAACCTGCCCCTTCAAAGTACTCAGCTGAAGACCAGAGTCCAGCCCTGACTGAAGAAAATCCAAAATCCTGGAAACGGAAAAGACCCGGCAGGGCAAAGATCTAGATTCACACCAATCAATATACGATCTCCAAGCCCTATAATAGATGGAAGAAGAGGATCTCTTCCTAGCACTAATAAGAGTCCGAATGACCGAATCCGAAAGACCTTCCTCCTTTAAGATGGAGGTTTCAGCAGCCAAGCCGTCAAAGCCAGAGTTGGTAAACTGGGGTAACACAACTGACCCTGAGTGAGAAGATCTGGCCGAAGAGGCAGATCGAGCTGATCCACTGCCAGACGAACGATGTACGCGAACCACACCCGCCTTGGCCACCTTGGAGCCACGAGAATGGCGGGAACTCCTTCCTGAACCAGCTTTCGCAGAACCCTGCCCAGCATGGGAATCGGAGGAAACAGATAAAGAAACCCCAGATTCCTCCAGCTCAGGGCCATGGCGTCCGCCGCCAGAGCCAGAGGGTCCTGGGACAGTGACACGAAAGTCGGAAGCTTGTGATTGTGACGAGAGGCAAACAGATCCACCTCCGGCGTCCCCCACCGAAGACACAGTGACCGAAACACCTGGGGATGGAGAGACCATTCCCCCCGGCGGGACGAACACCGGCTCAGAAAGTCCGCCTCCGTGTTCTCCACTCCTGGAATGTAAACTGCCGAGATGCAAGGGACATGAGTCTCTGCCCAAACAAGAATCAGAGACACCTCTCTGTGGGCACCCAGACTGCGAGTCCCTCCCTGGTGATTGATGTAAGCAACCGCCGTCCGATTGTCCGACCGCACCTGCACCGGCAGGCCCTGCAAATGATGTGTCAATTGAGACAGAACCAACCTGATGGCTCGCAACTCCAGAACATTGATGGGCAAGTGAGCTTCCAGAGGGTCCCACTGCCCCTGAAACTGAAGATCCTTCCAGAAACCTCCCCATCCTGACAAACTGGCATCCGTGGTGACAGTCTCCCAAAGCGGGGTCAGAAACGACCTGCCCTTCAGAAGATTGTCCGAGACCATCCACCACAGAAGAGACTGCCGAACCCGAGGGGACATCCGGAAGGACCGATCCAACGACCGCGGTCGCCGGTCCCAAGACGCCAAAAGATGAAGCTGAAGCGTCCGCGTGTGAAACTGCGCGAAGGGAACTGCCTCGAACGAGGCCACCATCAACCCCACCAGTCTCATTCCTAGCCGAATGGACGGGCGAGGATTGGAAAGAAGAAGCTGAGCCAATTCCTGAATCAAAAGGACCTTGGCCTGAGGGAGAAAAACTCTGTGCTGGCAAGAGTCCAACGACATCCCCAGAAAAGTCACCACCCTGGCCGGGACCAGAGAGGACTTGGGGTAATTGATCACCCAGCCGAACCTCTCCAACATAGACACCACCAAACTGGTGTCCCCTTCCGCTTGACTGAAGGAAGGCGCCATGATGAGGAGATTGTCCAGGTAAGGTACAATGCGAATCCCCTGAGCTCTGAGCAGGGCCATCACTCCCGCCAACACCTAGGTGAACACTCTCGGAGCAGATGTGAGGCCGAACGGAAGAGCTACAAACTGAAAATGCCGATCTTCCACCACAAAGCGAAGGAACCTCTGATGAGCCGGAAAGATCGGAATGTGAAGGTAAGCATCCTTGATGTCTATGGACGTCATAAAGTCCCCCTGCCGAAGCGCACCGATCGCAGATCGCAGGGTTTCCATGCGGAACTTCCGGGGACGAATAAACCTGTTGAGAAGCTTCAAATCCAGGAATGGACGGAACGAACCATCCTTTTTGGGTACAGTGAAGAGATTGGAATAAAACCCGCGCCCCACCTCCGAAGGAGGGACCGGGCAGATGACTGCCAATTCCAGAAGATTCCTTACCGCCGCCAGGAGCCCCTGTGCGGCCAAAGGATCCGAGGGCACCCGAGACCTGAAAAACCTTAGAGGAGGGCGGGACTCGAACTCCAGCTTGTAACCGGCCGACACCACCTCCCGGATCCACCTGTCCGAGACCTCCTGGTCCCATACCTGGGAGAAGAGTCGCAACCGTCCCCCCACCCGTACGGGTGAGGGCGCCCCCTCATTGCTGAGCGGGCTTGGCAGCTGGCTTGGGCTTGGCGCCCCAGACGTGAACGGGACGGCCACGGCCTCTACCTTTAGGCCAACTGGCGCCCCTGGAGGCCGAGAAGCCCGCACCCCTGCCGGCTCTGGCTCCCCGAAAGGACGGATTAAAGGAGACCGCCCCCCGAAAGGAACGGCGAAATTTCTTGCGCTGAGGCAACTTGCCTCCCTTGGCAACAGAATCCAGCTTTTCACCAAAAAGCCTCAAACCCAAAAAGGGGAGAGCCGTAACAGAGCAGTAGCCCTGCCACACATCAACATAGCATCCTCCTGGGCGGCCAGAATAAACGACAAAAAGGATTCACAACGCTTAAGAACTAGAAACTCGTCACCAGTAGGATCAAGATCCACACATAAGTCCCTGACCATAGACCTAACCGCCAATGACAGAAAGGCAGAAGCACAAGCAGGCCTCAAAACCGAACCCGCACAGACAAACCCATGACGGGCCAACTGATCAATCCGGCGATCCTCGCCGTCCTTGAGAAAAGTAGTGTCAGGGAGATGAACAGCCGCCGTATTAGACAGCCCCAAAACAGGAGCATCCACCTCGGGAGAAACAGACCAACGCTTCAACAAATCCGATGGAAAAGGATACTTCTTGTCCCAACTAGGCGGAACCCCGACAAGACGTGTAGGCTGCTCCCACTGCTTAAGGACAATGTCCTCAAAATGCTGTTGACTGGGAAACTCCAAGCGCTGCTTGGACCCCCCAAAAAGCTGACCCTTAGGCCGAGGAGTAACTTCCGGCGGATCCAAATCCAAAACCTCAAACATTTGGGCCAGGATAGTGGGCGTATCAAGGGGGGGCCCCTCATCCAGGTCCCCCTCAGCGCCCGACAACTGCTGAACCTCGGCATCCTCTGACTCCTCAACAAGCTCACCCTCTTCAAGGGGACGAACCGACCAGTCCAGTACCTCAACTTCCTCATCTGAGTCCCGCGGAGGCGGAGACAGATGTTTCCGCTTGGCTGGAGCCTTCTGAGCGACCATTGCGGAAAACATTTTCTCGAGGCTGGCCAAACGGGCGCATACCTCAGATTGCGAATCACCCCCAACGACCACGTCAAGCGGGGTCCGGAACAGGCAAGGAGGGGAGGGAGAAGGCGCGGTAGAAGAAGTCCCAGGCACAGAGGTGTCGGACTGGCGCTCAATGTTCCGCTGCGCACATGGAATACAAATGATAACATCATCCCCTGGGAGCGGAGTCCCACATCCCCCACACAGCCTGGACTGCCCCGAAGGACTAGTTCCGATATCTCTGGTAGCCTCCATATGGTGAATTTATGGTATTCGCAGACCCCAGGGATTTACGCAGTAAGCGACCCGGGATGCCCCTCTAGGATTTTAATAGAATTAAATAATATATATATAAATATATAGCCCTAAAAATATGGGTAAATATACTAACTTGTATAGCCCTGACCAGGGAAATTAGCAAAAAAGGGGGACAATAAGCCCAAACCCAACTAGCCAGGTATATATAAGACCGGGAGAGCCCTGAATGATGGAATCCCGGGATCTGAAAAACAAAGACAACAGTCAGTACAATCACACAGCACAAAATACTATAGCACAAGTATATAGAAGAAAAAACACCCCCAGCCAGCAAGCCCAAGGCCTGACCGAAGCCCCCTGCCATCACCTCCAAAAAGGGGGGGGGAGAGAGAGAGAGAGAGAGAGAGAGAGAGCGCAGACCCGAACAGCAGCCGGAACTAAAACCGACGGCTATATGAGGCAATAACCAGCGTCTGCCCTCCCCTCCATTAACAAGCCCCCACTAATAAGGGTGAACCGCAAGGGGACCCCTATCCTACCTGCGTCCAGTAACGAAGACGCGCCAGGCGGGAACGACAGAGAGAGACGGGGGGGCGGGCCCGTCAGCAAGCGCGGGACCGCTGTAACCCCGCCCCTCCCTAACCCGCCAGAAACGGCGCGGGCCGCGCCTGACGCGGCCCGCCCACGTCATAGTCCTGAGCCTCAGCCCAGAGCAGCAGACGCCACACCGTAATGGCGCCCGCAGAGGCCGACGGGGCGGGCCGGCGGCCTCACATGCCGCCCGGTCCCGCCCGCAGTAACAGACAAACCGGCAGTGCGCCAACACACACAGGCGGGCCGGCGGCGCAGCGCACCGCCCGGCCCCCAGTAAAACACACACATGAGGTAGCAGACAGGCGCCCGCCATTGAAACAAGGAAGGCACAGTAGCGGTCCGCATAACCACCACCCGACCCGTCCCCCATCAGCAATAAACGCAGGGGCTAGGGAGCCCCCCAAATACAAACAACCAGGACGGGCCCGTGCTGTCCACAAAACGCACACACACACACCATGTAGTGGAGGATGAAAAACCCTAACAGGGACCTAAGGGCTGGGGCATCCCACCTCCGGATCACCAAACCGGAGCACCGCTATTCCCCATAATATGGGGACGAGCGGAGGAGCTAATCTCCTAGGCACCTAAAGTGCCATCTACCCTTGCCCGGCCTACAGCCTAAGCTGGGAGGCTACCATTAACCAGGGACTACGTCAAAAAGAAGCCGGGCAGAAATAGACCATGGGGGGGGGGGGGGCCGGGGTGATACCCCGGCTACCTGCAAGCAGGAGACTTCTTTCTTCTGTCTTGTCGCCACGTTGCAGAGAAGAACACTGGGGAATTGTTAGGAGATACCAGGTATGTATAGACCGGGAGGGGCTTGCTTTTTCTGGACTTCTCTGCAAAGCAGCGCCACCTAGCGGTGAGTACCCATGTTAATGAATTAATGTCTGAAGTGGGGTGTGTGACATACTTAGAATAGTTCACTAGTGCCATTGACTTTCATTGTCTTCTTATCTGGTGATTCATCAACATTGAAATTCTTGTGCTTTTTTCTCATGAAATGAATTGTTTTCTACCATGAGAATTTTTTTTCAACTCTTGATGAATCAGGGCCAATGTCTTGTTGTTATACTGGGTTCCTCTATCTCGGACAACTCACATTCAATCATTAGCAACCTCCTGTCATCTCTTCTCAGCTCAAACTAAGGATGAATTCCCTCACACCTGACAACAGCACAATTCTAGTGCATGCCATAATTATTTCGGACACTACAACCCCACCTTCCTCTGTGGTCTACCAGCTAACAGACTGGTACCCCTCCAATCTATTTTCAATGCTGCTGCCCTCTTCTCTAGTTCCTCCAATGCTGCTCAACTCACTTGTGTCAGTCGCTTTATTGTCAATAGCCAAGATGTTTCAGTTTAACATTTTAACCTTAAAGTGGACCAACACCCAGGATTTTGACTATCCTGGGTTTTGGTCCACTTCGGCGGGGCACCCCGATTGGGGGTGTCCCGCTCTCTGAAACCCCCCAGAAACCCCCAAAAACTCACCTCTCCCCGCTCCCACGTGACTGCGCCGTCCAAACCCCGCCGACGTCCAAGTGGGTGACAGCGGCGTCCAAGACAGCGCGTCCGCCGCCTCCCTCGGTGTGCGCGCGCCCGCGCCGCCCATCCACAGACGGCCGGCGCGGGCACGTCTAGAGGGGCGTGGGAGGATCAGGTAAGGAGTTTGGGGGTTTTACCACGCGGGACATCCCGATCTCGGATGTCCCGCGGTGAGTGAGGTGATCGGCCCGGGAATCTTATAGATTCCCGGGCCGATCACCCCTGGGTGTTGGACCCTTCCCCTGTGGTGTGAAATCCCACAGGTCGCCAATCTAACTCACCCTCCCCGGGCCTACAGCACATGTACCCCCTTTGTCTAAGAGAGCACCCGGCCGCCGTATCCCTCCACTATCCTCTAACAGAGAGTGTGCCTGCACAGGCCTTTCACAAGGTGTGCTAAATGGATAACAGGGAGCGGCCGCTGCTCGCGCTTCCCTCTAGCAGGGCGCGCACCCGCGCCGGCCGTTTGTGAATGGCCGGTGCAGGCGCGCTCCCTGTTAGAGGGAAGCGCGAGACGCGGCCTCCAGCGCTCAGAGCCAGCTGAGCTGGTATGCGCGTCCAAGCGGCCTTGGACGCGCATACCACAGCGGCTCTGAGCGCTGTGATTGGCTGGCGCGGTCACGTGGGAGCGGGGAGAGGTGAGTTTTTTTGGGCTTTCTGGGGGGTTTCACACAGCGGGGCTCCCCCGATCAGGGTGCCCCACCGAAGTGGACCAAAACCCAGGATAGTCAAAATCCTGGGTGTTGGTCCACTTTAAAGATTTCAGGGCCGTGGGTTTTGGTCCAGTTTAAGATAACTACAAAGATCTTTTGCAACCAGGCCCCTTCCTACATCTCTTTGCTTATTTAGATGATCCCCAACAGTCCTGACTTATTCTAGGCATCATACATTTCATCTCCACCCGCAGGTTGCGAGTGCAGTGAAACCTTAAATATAGTCCTGTGGGGTTTACTCTGGGTTTTTGACATTTTATTTTGATATATTGATATTTGTATAATTTTATTTGTTTCTGATAAGATGGTTTTCATGGTTAAAATAGCCAGTCTGCTGGTATGGACCATTTCTTGTCTTTGTACTCATGCCGATAGTTCTGGAGACATTCAGATGTAGCCGTAATTCTTTATTCATAAGGTAAGAGGTTTTTCTCCTCTCCATAGCTGCCTCCAGGCATTACTTACCTCCAGCGCTAGTAACAGCCACTAATATTAGAGGCTCCTCTCGCTGTCCTTGCTCCTCTGAATACTGCAGCTTCTCGGAGACAGAGGTCAGGATGTCGGAGACTGATGCAGACAGGCGACTGCGAATGGTGACATACGAGTGGTCAGGCATATAGACCCTGCAGAAAACTGGAGGCATGACAAATGACATTGTTAGATCAGAAAGCAAATGCAAACCAGGACGCACTAGTTAATGTTAGTTAGCTTCTCGGTTACTGGTATAACCCACCTATGAGATTTCTGGGCAACAGACCTTTTACTGGAGCCCTGTCTTCAACTAGGCAACAGTGTATGACAATGGCCTAGATTCAGTAAGTATTGAAAAAAAAAACATGGTGGTAAAAAATTCACTTTATGAGAAAAAAGCCTGAGAATATCATTGTTACTGAATCACCAGACAGGAAGACTAATGATAATGAATGGCACTTTACTACAGTATAAAAATTTCAATACTTTTCTTAGGAGTAAAAAAGTGCCATTGTCTGCCATTGCTGATGGAACAGTGACATTCTCAGGCCTTTTCTCATAAAGTACATTTTTTACTACCATGAGAATAGTTTACTTCCATAAATTTAGGCCAATGTAGGACTGGAGTAATCATACTAGATTTCCTTGTGTGTAAGGTCTCTTAGCCCACCTGCCGGCTCCTGCCCTACTGTAGCATCGTTCAATTGCAGTGTCCCATGGCTGAACTTTGAGATCCATCAAAGTATTTATATAGGAAAAATGGTCTTTATTTTATATAGGTATATATATATATATATATATATATATATATATATATATATATATATATATAAATATTATTTTAATAATTATTATTTGTATATATTTACAGGATATATATATATATTTTAATATTTTTAATATTATTTTAATAACTATTTATATATATTTATAGGAGATATATATATATATATATATATAAAAAATGGTTATAGGAAAATGGTCTTTATATTTGTGTAATATGGAGGTTTTAAAAGCTTTTATTTTATGGCTAACAGTTCAGATATAAAGTAGGCCTACACCGAACGCTATTATGCTTACACATAGAACGTACGTCAATAAACTTCATATTTTATCATGAGAATGGGTGACACACGATCTCAAGCAGTACTCATGCAAGGTAACTGTAATAAGACAGGCATCCAGATAAACTTACTTTCATCCGAGCCTCTGAATGCTACCCGGGGCTGCAGGCAGGAGTCAATCCGTCGAAAATGGCGGAAGAGAGGCTTGACTTGTTTGGAGCAGGGAGCAGCACTGCCATCGGTGAGCCTAAACAGGAAGTTGACATATTATATTCAGATATGTATGGATTGTATCATAATAAAGTGTCTCTGATATGGAGATGTATGCATCATTTGCATTTCACATGTTTTTATTAAAATTCTATTTCCTCTTCCAAACATACAGAAGGTTGGATGTGAGACATTAACAAAATCAAGTCCCTAGCTATACAATAAAGCTACTCCATGATGAGGTGGTACCATGGCCGACCTTTGGGGGTGTGCGGTCCCACAGGGCTCTCTGTAAGGGGGCACCAGGAGCTCTCAACTGGAGCTGCAGAATACCTCCATCTCTCTTCTTAAAGTGGACCAACACCCAGGATTTTGACTATCCTGGGTCTTGGTCCACTTCGGTGGGGCACCCCCGATCGGGGTGCCCCGCTGTGTGAAACCCCCCCGATCACCCGAAAAACTCACCTCTCCCCGCGCCGACGGACAAGCGATTTGACAGCCGCGGACAAGCGGCTCCTCCGCTGCCGCCTCCCGCACCGGCCATTCACAGACGGCCGGCGCGGGCACGTCTAGAGGGGCGTGAGGAAGACAAGGTAAGGGGATTTGGGGTTTTGGGGGGGTTTCACCCCGCGGGACATCCCGATCTCGGATGTCCCGCGGGGAGGGAGGTGATCTTATAGATTCCCAGGCCGATCACGGGAGGGTGATGGTCCACTTTAATTCATTGCACATTTCTCATTTTCTCTGACCTTTTTCCTTGTTCTTGAATTTCTCCTTTTTTTCTTTAATGATCCCTCCATTTTCCGTTCTTTATGTATCCCCCTTTTCACATTATTTCCACATTCCCTCCATCTTTCTACTGTCACCTCCCAGGTTAGTTATAAAATTGTCTGATCGGCTGCCACCCCTCCTTTGTTTCTTTTGAATTTGTGCAAGCACATGGGGTGTGGGGTCTAGGCTGTATTGCAAGGTCTTGGACCCTTCCACCCCATGGGCTGCACTTGAGGTTTAGGGCAACCTCAGGTAAGCCTGCTCCCAATTTATCCATTGCATTGTATGTCTCAAATGGGGCTCTCAGAGATTAGAGTTAGGACTGCACCCCACAGTCAGAGATTAGAGTTAGGACTGCACCCCACAGTCAGAGATTAGAGTTAGGACTGCACCCCACAGTCAGAGATTAGAGTTAGGACTGCACCCCACAGTCAGAGATTAGAGTTAGGACTGCACCCCACAGTCAGAGATTAGAGTTAGGACTCACCCCACAGTCAGAGATTAGAGTTAGGACTCACCCCACAGTCAGAGATTAGAGTTAGGACTGCACCCCACAGTCAGAGATTAGAGTTAGGACTCACCCCACAGTCAGAGATTAGAGTTAGGACTGCACCCCACAGGGGCACCTTGGCGCTTGGTGGTGCAGCTTAGCATACTTCTGCAGATGTGTGTGACCGAGCCCTCTGTTTTTAACCAGATTTGGAAACAGATTTTAGGTTGGTCTGCAAGCAAAGAGGGTTAAGTGCTGTGGCTCCTTTAAGACTTTTGTATCCTAAATGCCCTGCTAACGTGCACCTCCCAGGTTAGTTATAAAATGGTCTGAGCGGCTGCCACCCCTCCTACTGTCCCCTTTCTCCCATCTGCCTTTCTTTTCAGCTTCTTCACATCTTCCTGTTTTACCTTTCCTCTCTTTTTTCCAGTTTCTTTTTTTCTCTTTCTTGTTTTGCTTTCTATGTTTCTCTCGTCCTCTCTCTTGCTCTCTATCTCTCTCACTTTCTTCTTCTTCTTTTCTCTTTCACTCTCACACTCAGGCTTTAGTTTTTCTCTCTCTCGTCTTTTTTTTTTTTTTTTTCTTTCTTTCTTTCTTTCTTTCTTTCTTTCTTTCTTTCTCTCTTTATTCCTAATTTTTCCTTTCTTTTTCCAGCCCTGTTCAACTCAGCTTTTACCTCTCTTCCACTCGGTTTTTCTATAACTTTCTATAATTCCCCCCATCTTGCTCACATTTCCACATTCTCTCCATCTTTCTCTTGTCACTCTCACTTTCTATGTCTTCCTATCTTATTAGTATTTTTTCTCCTCTGTTCTCTTTTCCACATATCCCCTCATTTCTCTTGTCTACCCTCAATCTTCCTTTTTTTGCATGCCCTCGGTTTTTCTGGCCCCATTGCTCTCTCTTTTCTGTGTTTCCTCTGTTGCTCGCTGTCCTTTTCTGCGGGTGTCTTTAGGGGGCACCTGAGGTCTTGCACAGTGCGACACTGACCCTAAGGCCAGCCCTGAGTGGTACGGCCTATAAAAATTATCGACCACTATAGGGGTCCATGTGCGCGCCACTCATAAGGGAGCATACTCCTCTGCATTACCATGACCGTCCATCACCAATATGCAATATTCATTTTGCAGTGAATACTGGGAGCCAGAAGGGAGTTTGCTGAACTTTTGGAGCCAATCGCTCCAAAAACCAGGACCACATCCCCCAGCAAAACATAGCGCACTCTGCAATATCAGGCCACACAATTGGCTGCCACTGGGAAAGTGGTTCAGAGTCCATTGCCGAAAGCACACCTGACTACATGACCGCCGATGGCCAATCACAGTGCCTAGTTTTGTTGAGGGATTGTGATGCAGGTAAGAGAAAACATGGTTTGTGGGGGGCATTGGTAGGGCAGGGCCAATCAGGATGTCTCACCCTGACCCCACACTTACAGGCCGATTCATTAATAGCGCCAGGTAGCGACAGATGAGCGCCAGTAGCGTGATTTTCACAGGGCCCGCTAGTATTCGCTGTGCTTGGCCGTTGTTCGGTTGTTGACAGCGACTCAGTCGGTGTGCGGTAATGTTGAATACGGGGTTAGGAACCGCTGTTTCACAGGTTCCGCGCTGTATGGGTGCGCCTGACAGCGAATGGTCAGAGCGAACGGCTCCCAGCATATTCATTAACAAATCACGCTCCAAAAATTCTCGCGCAGTGAAATGCTTGTTTAAACCCCAGAGTGCTGGCGGCGATGGCTTAAAAGTAGTTTAACCCCCAAACAACCATATTTTTTGATTAATTAAAATACCATTTTGTGAAATATAATACCCATTTTACAGGTGAGTAAGTATGTCACACACCCCGCTTCAAGATATCCATAACATGTGGGTAATACCGACCTGAAGAGGGCGTTCCTGCAGAGATGATAGCAAAAAGAAAGCCCCTCCCTGATCCACAAATACCTGGGACCTCCCACTCATCACCCAGTATATAGAAGCAGTAAGGTAAGGGACCAGGAAGAGGCAAATATAAACCAAAGCAACGCAAAGTTCACAATATAAAGGATTCTAGAATACAAGAAGGGCGGGTGAAGCGGGGTGTGTGACATACTTATAATACCCATTTTACAGGTGAGTATTTCACAAAATGGTATTATTCTAAGTATGTCACACACCCCACTTCAAGATATCCATAACATGTGGGACATCCAATAGCAGTGTCCATAAAAGGGCGGGGATCCAAAACAAGGCAACAAGGTACAACTTAAACCACAACAGCTTGCAGAACTTTGCGGCCAAAAACAGCATCCGCTGAGGCCCGAACATCAACCTTGTAAAACTTGGAAAAAGTGTGAACAGAAGACCAAGTGGCGGCCTTACAAACTTGCTCAACAGAGGCCTGGTGCTGAAAAGCCCAGGACGCTCCAACCGCAAGAGTAGAATGAGCAGTAACACGAAAAGGGGGACTCCTCCCCTTGGCAGAATAGGCCCCAATGATGGCCTGACGAATCCATTTACTAATGGAAGATTTGGCAGGAGCCAAACCTTTCCTAGGCCCAAAAGGCACCACAAAAAAGGCATCAGTCTTACGAAAGGAAGACGTAACCACCAGATAATATTTCACAACACGAACTACATCCAAGGAATGCAGCGCCCTTTCCTTGTCGTTGCTGGGATTAGGACATAGAGAAGGCAAAACAATGTCCTGATTCAGATGAAAGGCAGAGACCACCTTACGAAGAAAATCCGGCTGGAAACGAAAGACAACCTTGTCCTGATGCCTTTCGAAATACGGAGCTTTAATGGATAAAGCTGCCAACTCAGAAACACGCCTAACCGAAGTGATAGCCACCAAAAAGCCCACCTTTTGAGTAAGTGAAGACAAGGCAATCTCATTCAAGGGCTCAAACGGAGGACCCTGAAGAGCAGAAAGAACCAGGTTCAAATCCCAAACTGGAACAAAGGGCTTCCTCGGGGGCCGTACATGCGTAACTCCTTAGAAAAAGGTCTTGACTAAGGGATGAAGTGCAAAGGACCTTTGAAAGAACACCGCCAGGGCCTGCCCCTTCAAGGTACTAAGTTGAAGCCCCAGATCCAGACCATGTTGAAGAAACTCCAGGATTCTGGAAATGGAGAACTCCCGACAAGAGAAAGACCTATTTTCACACCAGTCAATATAGGACCTCCAAGTCCTATAGTAAATAGTAGAGGAAGAGCGCTTCCTGGCGCTACTAAGAGTCTGAACCACCGCGTCAGAAAGACCTTCCTCCTTCAAGATGGCGGAGAGCAGGTCCGGCAGTAGAGGCAGAACGAACTGATCCTCTGCCAGTCTTACCAGGTCTGCGAACCAAACCTGTCTTGGCCACCTTGGTGCCACCAGAATCGCCGACGCGCCCTCCAGGGCCAGCTTGCGCACCACTCTGGCTACCATTGGAAACGGCGGGAACAGGTAAAGAAACCCCAGATCCCTCCAGTTCAGAGACATGGCATCCACCGCCAGAGCCAGAGGATCCTGCGAGAGAGACACAAAGACCGGAAGCTTGTGATTGTGACGAGAGGCAAAGAGGTCCACCACTGGGAACCCCCACCTGAGACAGATCGAACGAAACACCTTGGGACTGAGAGACCACTCCCCCTGACGAGAGGAGGCCCTGCTCAGAGAGTCCGCCTCCGTGTTCTCCACTCCCGGAATGTAGACTGCTGAGATACACGGGACGTGGCTCTCCGCCCAGTCCAGAATCAAAGACACTTCCCTGAGGGCACTCCTGCTGCGAGTCCCCCCCTGGTGATTGATGTAAGCAACCGCCGTCCGGTTGTCCGACCGGACCTGAACAGGCAGGCCCCGCAACTGATGAGTCAAGCGAAACAGAACCAACCTGATGGCTCTCAACTCCAGAACATTGATGGGCTCGTGAGCCTCCTGCGGGCCCCACAGACCCTGAAACTGGAGGTCCTTCCAAACACCCCCCCAACCTGACAGACTGGCATCCGTGGTGACTGTTTCCCAACACGGAGCCAGAAAAGATCTGCCCTTCAACAGATTGACTGACCCCAGCCACCATTGCAGGGATCGACGAACTCGGGGAGACATCAGGAAGGACTGATCCAACGATAGAGGAGACTTGTCCCAAACCTTCAACAGATGAAGCTGAAGCGTCCTTGTATGAAACTGCGCAAAGGGAACCGCCTCGAATGAGGCCACCATTAACCCCACCAGCCTCATCCCTAGACGGATGGCTGGACGAGGGGCAGACAAGAGAAGCCGAACTAACTCCTGAATCAAAAGAATCTTGGCCTGGGGCAGAAACACCCTGGCCTGCGAAGTGTCCAGAGACATTCCCAGAAAGGTCACTACTCTGGACGGAGAAAGAGAAGACTTGGGGTGGTTGACCACCCAACCGAACCTCTCCATGAAGAGGCCATGATCAGAAGGTCGTCCAAATAGGGCACAATGCGGATACCCTGAACCCTTAGCAGAGCCATCACCCCCGCTAGCACCTTGGTGAATACCCGAGGAGCCGAGGTGAGACCGAAAGGGAGTGCCACAAACTGAAAATGCCGATCCTCCACCACGAACCTGAGAAACCTCTGGTGTGCTGGAAAAATCGGAACGTGTAGATAAGCATCCTTGATGTCTATGGACGTCAGAAAGTCTCCCTGACGAAGAGAATGAATGGCCGAACGCAGCGTTTCCATGCGGAATTTCCGTGGCCGGATGAACCTGTTGAGAAACTTCAGATCCAAGATGGGTCGGACCGATCCGTCCTTCTTGGGTACCGTGAACAGATTGGAATAAAAACCCCTGCCCTGATCCGAAGGGGGCACTGGGCAAATGACAGCCATGTCCAGAAGATTCTCTACTGCCAACAGGAGTCCCTGCGCCGCCAGAGGTTCCGAAGGCATCCGAGATCTGAAAAATCTGGAAGGGGGGCGGAGCTCGAACTCCAGCTTGTAACCGGAAGACACCACTTTCCGTATCCATCTGTCCGAGACCTCTTGATCCCAGATCTGGGAGAAGTGTCGCAGCCGTCCCCCCACCCGCATGGGTGAGGGCGCCCCCTCATTGCTGAGCCGGCTTAGTAGCCGGCTTGGGCTTAGAGCCCCAACTGTATCCTGGACGGGCACGTCCTCTGCCCCTGCTCCCAGAATCTCCTCTGGAAGAGGGGAATGCAAATCCCCTGCCAGATCTGGCCCCACGAAAGGAGGGGGTAAAAGAAGGCGCCCCCCGAAAGGGACGGCGTTGTTTCTTGCGTTGAGGTAACCTACCACCCTTGGTGACAGAGTCCAATGTCTCTCCAAAAAGCCGTAATCCAACAAAAGGTAGAGCCGTCAGTGACTTCTTAGACATAAAATCGGCCGCCCACTGGCGCAGCCACACCGACCGCCGATGTCCTACCACACATCATCAAGGTGTCATCCAAGGCTGTTAACACAAAGGATAAAAACAACTCACACCGTTTAAGGCTAAGGAACTCGGCACTACCAGGACGAAGCCCGGAAGAAGTCAGCAGGTCCCTGACCACGGACCTGGCAGCCAACACCATTGCCGAAGCGCAAACGGGCCGCATGGCTGACCCAACGCTAGCAAAACCATGACAAGCCATCTGGTCAATACGTTTATCCTCTCCATCCTTGAGGGTGGAACAATCAGGTCTATTTAAAACCGAGGAGTTGGACAACCCCAAAACCGGTGCATCCACCTCGGGGGGAGAAGCCCAGCGCTTAACCGCCTCCGAAGGGAAGGGATATTTCTTATCCCACCCCTGAGGGATGCCAGGGAGCCGAGCCGGCCTGTCCCATTCCTTAGCAATAATTTTGTCAAAATGCCTTTGTGTAGGAAATTCCAAGCGCGGCCTGGATTCCTCAAACAATTCACCCTTCCGCTGTGACACCTCCTCGGGAGGGGAAATATTCAGAACCTCCAACATCAGAGCCAGAGCGTGAGGAGTATCCGAGGATCTCCCCAAGTCACCAAGCTCAGCAACAGCGCCAAAGGACTGCTCATCGTCCGAAATATCAGAATCCTCATAAACCTCCCCTTCCTCTAGCGGGAAATAATTAGACCAATCCAGATTATTAACATCCTCATGGTCCTCCACCAGCGGAGCCGGCGACAAATGCTTCCTCTTAGTCGGAGCCTTACGGGCGACCGAGCTGGAGATAATTTTTTCAAGATTAGCCAATCTGGCGCACATCTCAGATTGCAGCTCCCTGCCCATGACGACGTCACACGGAGTGCGAGTCAAGGTGGGAAGGGGAGATGAAGCGACCGGCGGTTCGGACTGCCGCGTAATAGTTTGCTGTGCACATGGTATACACAGAAGTACATCGACCCCAGTAATGGATACCCCACACAACATACACTTCCGGGGATGCCCCGAAGGGGCCCCGAGCCCAGTATCCGGGGATGCCTCCATAAGGTGAACATTTAAGAATAGTCGCTATGACCCAGGGAATTACGCCAGTAGACAACCCGGGATGCCCCTTTAATGTCCCGAGTGGGAGGATTTATGAGCAATAATGAACCCAGTGATTAAGGATCGGGAGAGACCCCCTAAATGCTACTGGAGATCCTCCTGAAAACCTCCGCCTGAAAGACACAGAAAAAGGCTTATAAGGCTATTGAAGACAAAAGACACCCATACAGCACAGAGGATGGGGAAGAGGGGGGGCCATAGGCCACTCACAGAACCGCGGGAGCTTGAAATGGCGACCGTGAGGAAGAGGCTTGCTGACAGAAGAGGAGAAGGGGGCGTGGTCAGCGCGGGACGCGCGTGACGCCAAGCACCGCCCCCCCCTCCTCCTACGCAAGGCAGAGCTCCGGAGCGGCGCCAGGGAAAGATGGGGGCGGGCAGCGGTGACGCGCCGCAACACCGCCCCCGCCCCCAGGTCAATCGTGAGGAGAAAGTCTCCTCAGGAAAAAAGGGCGCCAAGAACCGGCCGGCGCCGCAGCGTTATGTGCGGCCGCGGCGCCCGGCCGGGGGAACACAGTGAAAGACACGCACACACACCAAGCACCGCAATCAGACAAAACAGTAGGGACGGGCCCCGGCCCCGCCCCCCCCCACTAGATGGACAGTCTTACATGGTGTGAGGTAACTACCACCGCCATTGATGATTGAGTCAAGATGGGGGGAGAAAGAATAGATAAGAGACAGGTCCAGCACCGCACAAGGCCTCTGCAAAAACGGCTGCTGCGCTGAGTAAAAACATTTAAAGTGACACAACACACTAACAAGACAGAAAGTGGTTAAGAACGTGCTAGAGAGTAATAAAGAAGGGACTCACACTCCCCAACCCCACCGTGGAAAAGGGACCCTGGGAGGGCCATTGAAGGTTAAACTAAGGGACAGGGCATCCCAAACCGGGGTAACCAACCCGGTGTAACCGCCTACCCTCTCGTATAGGGTCTCACGGTGGAGCATTGCTCCTGAGCACCTAAGGTGCTGATATACCCTCGCCTGGACCCACAGCCAAAGCTGGGAGGCATATGGATTCCTGGAAAAAAAGGGGTCCAAACGGAAATAAATAAGTAGCGGGCCGGGAGTCATCCCGGCTACCTGAAATCCCCCTGTGCAAGGAGGAGCAATCATCTTCTGACTTGCTCGCAGTCTGCAGAGATGGAAAACTGGGTGATGAGTGGGAGGTCCCAGGTATTTATGGATCAGGGAGGGGCTTTCTTTTTGCTATCATCTCTGCAGGAACGCCCTCTTCAGGTCGGTATTACCCACATGGATATCTTGAAGCGGGGTGTGTGACATACTTAGAATACAAGTTTTTCTAAACATTTTGTAATATGAATACATTAATATCAGACCTGTAATATCAATTCTGCACAAATTTTTTTTTTTTTTTTTACCTTAAAAAAATATCTAACATTGCCGTAGTGGTCACAGAATTTTTGACAGTTAAAAAAAAAACAAAAAAAATTAAAATCAATTAATTATGAATATTTAAAGATTGCTCCATTGAAATGCATTGGAGAGCGCCAGGGAGCGACAGGTCATACCTGGCGCTGTGATGGGATTAGCAGCGGCGCTGTTCGTTGAAGTCCGCTACATGATGAATCCAGCGCTAGCTGACGCTCTCGCCGGCGCTAGCCTCATTTAGCGTGATAAATGCGTGATTGTGTCCGCCGCCTGGCGTTCTGGAGTCGGTAGCCGCCGATAGCTGTCGCTACCTGGCGCTAGTCAGACACTACCTGGCGCTAGCCCTTGATAAATAAGGGCCTTAGAACATTACGGCCCAAAACCTAATTCATGAATAAATAGGGTGTTGCATTGTTTTAAAGAGAACAGAATGTGGGCTTTTCGCACTCTTGGGCTTTGTCTCTCCAATCTCTATTTAGACTGTGTGAAACCCTCAGGAATGCTTCCCTTTTGGCTGTGCGTACCTGCGCCAGCCATTCAGGTAGACCTGGTGTGGAAGCAGAGAGCAGCTGGAGTGAGGATCCCAGGGATTTCACTAATTAGGATGCCCCACAAAGAGGGAGTCCACCAGCCCTGGAGTCATATAGACTCTAGGCCAGTGGTTGTTCCTCTTTGAGCTTCTGAAAAGCTGTCAAACAGCGGCGCTGGAATGGGACAGGATGGTGTAATGTGCGTGATCCCCTTCATGTCTTTCAAAAGAAGCTTTATGTCCAAAAACAAGGCTCTTCATAATGTTTAGGGCATGGAGCTAAGGCCAAAATGCTCAGTAATTAAATGCCTGTTTAGCGGTCAAGGCATAACTGGAAAGCTTAATTTATTTTAGAAGATACAATACAAGCTGCAGGCATCAAGCAGATGAGGCGCATCATGAACGTTCATTTAAAACTCAAAAAAAGATATGCTTGAAGGTGTTTTCGCAGTGCAGGCGCTGTGGAGAAGGTGGCAGATACAGTTGCCCCCATCGCCTTCTCTCTGCGGCGCCAGCACACAGAGTGAACAGCCATCTTAGTATAGCGGGTGTCTCTGTCCTGCTGGCGCCGTGGAGAAGTGGCAGGGACAGTGCGAGCAGCGGAGGCAGCTGTATCTGCCACTCGCGCTGTCCCCTGCTACTTCTGCTCGGCCCCAGCAGACAGAGACACCCGGACTTATACAGCGGTGGGCGTGGCTAACCCACCGCTAAACCAAGCCGAGTGTGTCTATGTGTGAAGACAGCGGGGACAGTAAAAGGTGAGCTTACTTTTTTTTTTTCTTTTTTTTTACTTTTGCCTATGGGGAATAGGAGGGGGGATGGGAATGCTACACTACATATTTGGGAATGGGAGGGGGGAATGCTACACTGCCTATGTGAGAATGGGAGGGGGGATGGAAATACCACACTGCCTATATGGGAATGCGGGGGGGGGGTTGCCCACATGGGAATGGGGGGGGAATGCTACACTGCCAATATGGGGAATGGGAGGGGAGATGGAAATGCCACACTACCTATATGGGAATGCGGGGGCGTGCCACACTGCCTATATGGTAATGGGGGGATGCCACACTGCCTATATGGTAATGGGGGGGGATGCTACACTGCCTATATGGGGAATGGGAGGGGGGATGGAAATGCCACACTGCCTATATGGTAATGGGGGGATGCCACACTGCCTATGTGGGAATGGGGGGGGGGGATGCTACACTGCCTATATGGGGGATGGAAATGCCACACTCCCTATATGGGGAATGGGAGGGGGGATGGAAATGCCACACTGCCTATATGGTAATAGGGGGATGCCACACTGCCTATGTGGGAATAGGGGGGGGGGGGGATGCTACACTGCCTATATGGGGAATGGGAGGGGGGATGGAAATGCCACACTGCCTATATGGGAATGCGGGGGAGTGCCACACTGCCTATATGGGAATGGGGGGGGGGGGGATGCTACACTGCCTATATGGGAACGCGGGGGGGGGTGCCACACTGCCTATATGGGGAGGGGGTGGAATGCCACACTGCCTATGGGAGGGGGGAATGCCACATTGTCTATGGGAATGGGATGGGGAATGCCACACTGCCTGTAATGGGGTGTTTTAGCACAAATACAGTATCTTTGAGATGTAAAGGAATAATTTGCATGGGCCCGCCTACTGCAAAGAATTCTGGGAAAAATTCCATCATCATTGGCTTGTATGTCCCCTGCAAATACTTTGTTTTAGGAAAGCACTCCCTGTCTTATACCTTTAAATAGCTTTTTGATTCATTTAATCCCCCTATACCGCCTAACATGGGTCTCTCCCTAACCAGGTGGACCTGCTCCACCCACCTGGCGCGTCTAGTACTACTATTGCCTAGTAATGGATCTGAGGGGAGTGGCGACCCCGTCATGGTGAGGCAGTGCTACCAGCATCTGGCCTTGGCCTAGATGGCATTTTGAAGCCGTCGCGTCGTGTACCCCTGGGGTGGCGCCCAGAGTACCTTACTAGTTCACCTTTGGCTGGTCACCATTGGTTGCACGGTTTGGTTAAGTGCACTATACGCGGCCCTCCGAATTTCGCCCGAAGAATTTTTATAGGCCGGAGGGCCCGCCTTGTACTTTCACAGGCGCACTCACTTCCCCCCTTTTTTTATTGTAAGCCCGATTTTCCCACTTTTTGTCACCTTGTTTTGCCACTAGTTCCCCTTTTTTTTTTTTTTGTTTGTTGTGTGTTCATGTTAGGTGTCAGCGGCTCCCCATGGAACTGCACAATCAGAGAATCAAGAAGCGAGCTGGAAAGATACTCCGGGATCCGTCCCACCCTGGACACGCCCTATTCCATTACTTACCATCTGGGCGACGTCTTGCAGTCCCAGCTTGCAGGACTTCTAGGTCCAGGAAGGGTTTCTTTCCTTTGGCTGTCCGCATCCTTAACAATATCCAGGCACCATAGGCTCAGGATCAAGCTGGAATCGATGGGTCCTCATACTCTAGACTTTATAAGAGATTATCTGCTTCCGTATCTCTGTCTTCCATGTTCCCCTTCCTTTGTAACGTTAACTGTAGTTATCTGTACTGTTTTCTTTTTTGCACTGTGTATATGCCGAAAAGAATTCCTTGTTCATCTCACGATGTACTTGGCGAACAATAAAATTGAATTGAATTGAATTGAATTGGACCCTGTCCCTAAGACCTGGGGTTGGAAATTATAGGCCTTTTGGACTCGCTTCCGACCCCTGCCCAGTGCTCCCCCCCTGAGGCTCCCCGTGAGTAAGATGCCGATTAGCCCCTGGAAAAGCAGCTTCCAAAGCCCGCTCGAGTACCCGCATTTGAATCCAGGGAAAAACAGGATGCGGAGGCTGTTAGTACCGGTGGGCTAGCTGCTTCTGAAAGCAGGGGCCGAAGTCAAAGATCCGCTGGGGGAAGGGTAGGCTGAAGGAGTTTACGCCTAAGTCCACGGGGAAAGGTTCGGCTAGTACCCGAGAGCAAAAGCGGCCCGAGGTTCTCTGGACCGAGGGGTAGTAACAACTCAATCCTGTCAGGGGGTTTATTCCTCGGGGAAAGGGATGGGGTTTCTTTCCTTTGGGAAGGAACCAGGCTGGGCACCTAGTGTGTTTTTAGTGCACTGCACTTTTTCACATTAGGTTTCTCGTAACAGTGATTTGCACTCCTGACGGCTTCGAAAGAAAAGATCACTGTGCTGATGGGTTAAAGCCTATTAATTAAACCTGTGATTAAACACCATTTTGTTTAAAAAAGAAAGTGTGAAGAATGGGTTAAATGCAGCTCTTTACATTTGCATCTCCTCCCGTACAGGGCTCAGCGCGGTGGAATGTAATACTGTGGGGGTGCAACATGTCAGCTTCGGTTATGTATTTTTCTACCTGAGTTCAGCTGTCTCCACCAGTCGATGCAGCCTAATGATATTCCCCTCGAGCTGTGGAAGGTTCGGAGCATCCCGCATCACCAAGACATAGAAATCCTAAAGGCAAAAGGGTTGCTGGTGAAGGCAATGGTAGACTTTAATTAATCCCTTTAAAATTTCGTATTTGACACCTCAAGAAAAAAAAAAAAAAGGTTCTTTTGGTGAGTTCACAAGTAATTAGAGATGTGATGTGAAATCCTTACCTCTCAATATAACATGTAGACATATTTCAGTATACAGCACAGGCTGGGTGGCCACTCACAGCCATGATGTATTTAGCACTGTGAACAAACCTTCAACTACAAAGTAACTGAACAAATAAAAAGGTAGCTGGCTTGACTTGACAGCATTGGACCTCACGGCCACACATTCCCTATACAGAATTTAAACCAGAATGTGTTAAACCTGCAGGTCGATGCACCGAGAACAGAAGCTCGCTGATGGCTTTATCGTTAGAGAACATTTGTCTTATCTATTGTAAATGCCCATTTGCCCAAGGTCAGTAAAGCTCACCATCCACTGGTAATTGGATAGGTCATTTTGAATGATTAAATGCAGGATTCTGCATACGATAAACAATTATTAGATGGTTAGGGGTTAACGGTTAGCACCGTTCACCTGCCATTTCCCACTCCCATGCATACCACTTTAATCCTGAGCCCACCTGTATCTTTATTAGCCCCGCTTTTCCATTCCATTTTAGGAACTCCGGGAAGTGATGCTCTAGAATAGTAGAATGGCTGCCTGGAGACGACTCCTAGTACACAACTGGTTATCCCTATTTAGAGAGGAACACACAGGGGGAGGGGGTATCCCGATCGGGATGCCTCACTGGGAGTATTCCCCTAAGTCACCCGATTCACTCACCTTCCTGTAGTTTCCACATTGGTCGCAGTGGATGTCCTTGCCCAATCCATTTGCTGCAAAGTAACATTGCAGCAAATGCATTGGGCAAGGACATCCACTGCGACCAATGTGGAGGGGCGGCAAAAGCGTGCAAGGACGCTGCTGGGGAGAAATGTGTTATACCTCGTTT
The DNA here is from genome assembly GCA_027917425.1 of Gastrophryne carolinensis. Taxonomy (NCBI): domain Eukaryota; kingdom Metazoa; phylum Chordata; class Amphibia; order Anura; family Microhylidae; genus Gastrophryne; species Gastrophryne carolinensis. The sequence continues at coordinate 170,165,262 of CM051243.1, forward strand.
TTCAGTCCCTTCACTTATTTATTTATTATGGTTGTCTATAGGAATTCAATTTATATATGGTATGAAATTTATATAGCCAGGGAATAAATTGGATTCGGATTATAAAGCCCTTTTTAACTAATGTCTCTTTATGATGTCTACATGAATCCATACAAAAAGGAATTTCTTGTATATATATGATCTATATACTCATCAAATAAGCTGGATTCTGATTTTAGGATGACCAGTCCCTTTAATATCTGTATGTCCTCTATGGGTGCCCTGTTTATATCCCTGTGTCTGCATTCCAAGCCGCTTGTACAGACAACTGTTTCTGAATACCTTTTGGCTATGCTACGACAGGGAGACAAGGATCGAGAAGGTAATTGCCCATATGGCCTATGTTGTTGAGCCATTAGCTGCAGCAAAGATCTCCTTCTCCGCAGGAAAGAAAGGGAATAATCTGCATCGGATATGTGATGTATGCCTCAAAATGTCCCCTGGTTATCACAAGAAATTATTTTTCCTAAAAGTGCGCAATCCTATATTAGCTGCAGTACAGCCGCATGGGCTCCTGTGTCCCTGCATGTTATACAGCCCCACGTGAGCTTAGAATATAGAGCTGCATGTGACCTTTAATGTGTGGACTTTTAACCTCAAGTTAAGTTCTGAGTTAACCTTTGCACTCACGCCATTATGATCCTTCCATCTTAAGTATTTTATAGCCATGTAACCCTTTGACCCTTGTCTGCTGATCATCCGGTGGGTGGTCTCTGTGCTCTTTGCTCATGGACAGCGCTTACCTTGATTAATTGGAAGGTGCGCTCCTCTTCCTGCAGGGAGTCCTTGTAGGTGTCCAGAAGGTGCAGCAGAGCACATAACACCGCCTGCTTCTTCTGCACCGCGTCGCTTCCTTCCCATGTCGGGGATGTGTGCCGGCTACAGCCACAGAAAGTGTTTATATTAAGGAAAACAACAAAATGAACCTAACATGAAGCATGACAGGCATATTAATAAATCGATTCAAAAGTTGACCAAATTAGACCATACCAGTCAATCAATAGCATCTTGGTTGTAATGATGTACTGTATGTTTTACCCTGTCTCCAATCACAGCACCATAGAAGAAGGTGGCCCTATATAAATAAAGAGTGATCACAATCGCTGCTGTCCATAATTGGAAGGAATCAGATCATACTGGGACAATAGGCCTTAAAACGGTCCATCAGTCAAGAACGTAAAGTTTAGTCATTTGCCTCCCTTAAGCCTGTTTTGACGATCATTGGTGTATGTGGTTTGAGGGCTTAACCCCATTTAGATGTTGTGAAAAAGCTGTGCTCCTATAATTACATGGGAGCGGCCATCTTGGATTACACCTAAGAGCCATGCTTACACATGAGCATGAGTTGGGGGGGGGGGGGTAGTACACAGACACAATGTCAAGTCAATGTCTTCATCTGTCACAGGGCATTGAAACAGTTACAATGTTGATACAATATTTTAGGAACTTTCTGAGTCATTACATCTGATGACTTTTTACTTCTGGCTAAAGCATTATTTCAAAGAGATTTAAGGTAATTTGGACTGTGGGATTGGGTTTTTCAGAAGCAAGACTGTCAAAATAGTGGCAAAATGGCCACTCCCAAGTAGTTCAGTATCATAAAAGCTGTCTGCCATTCTACAACATCTGCACAGAGTTCCTCTCAAATGCATCTTCAATGCAAGAAGTTTAGGGGTTTAGGGGAGCAATTTACTAAACTTTTTTTTGACTGGCGGTTCGTTTTTAAGAGTCCTCTGGGTCAATTATATTTAATTGGATCAATATCCATGGGGGAAATTTTGATTTGGGACAGAAAATAGGAAGCCTTAGAAGGGGCAGAAATACTTACCACTTCCAATGCTGCAGGTAATCTGCCGCTAGGGGCAGCACATGCACCCCCTTCTACACGTGACTGCTGGATCTAATTGTTCATCGGCAGTCATGTGCATAAGATGGGAGACACGCAGGCTGCTCTAATCTCAAGCCTTGAAGCACACACCTGAAACACTGAAATGGTAAGAATTCAGCCAGCTCTCAGGCTTCCTAGTTACTATGCCAAATCAGGATGCGCTCGAGGGTGACCTCTCTAAAATGTGTAAAAATTGGGGTTACTTTCTACCAGAGCCGACCAGAATATGGCAGTCAACTTATTAGACGATAAGAGTATCCCCTAAACTGTTGCCCTTGACATCACCATAAATAATGGTTGGCATCCTGTACCTCTTTTATCAACCATATGCTGCCCTGAATCCATCCAACACCCAACAAAAAGAGCAGTATGTAATAACAATAGTGGTAGAAAGAGAACTATCGTATATACTCCAGTATAAGCCGAGTTTTTCAGCCCACTTTTTGGGCTGAAAAAAGCCGCCTCGGCTTATACTCGCGTCAGTGCCGAAATGGAGGAGAAAAAGGGGCCAGGCGACATGCCCATTCATTTCCCGCCCCCGTGCCGGCTCCCGCACTCACCCTCTCACTTCCAGCTGTTCCTCCGCTGCCGCCCGCACCTCATGTGCCGGGGACGGGATGCCGCTCAGCGTCTCCGGGGGGGCCTCCCTCGGGCCGGCCTGGACGGTGGGGAGGGGGGCGGCGGTGCTCTGCGCCACTGTGCCGGTAGGGCGGGGACCGGAGCACACTGTGCAGCCCAGCGCCAAGCGCCGGGTCGGACGCGCAGCGACGGAGGGCAGGGCACGCCGGCCGGGGGCGGTGACGCGCACGTTCTGGGCCGGCCTCTTAAGATGCTTCTACGGACAGGCTGTGCAAACGAGAGGTAAGTGTGTATACCGTATATACTCGAGTATAAGCTGAAAAAAGCCGCCTCGAGTCAATAACTTGTCCCATTTTTTTATGGCTTATATTCGGGTCGACCTATACTCGAGTATATACGGTAAATGATACTTGCATTGCTCGATATATAGCTCTCTTGTCCTTAATTGGGGTTGACCCTAAATCATAAAGCACTGCTAAATTTGGAATTTGGAATTGTGACTTATTCCACCCAACTTCACTCTTTTTAGTATTCCCTTCATTTCTGTCCGTCTCTTTTGTGTGCTCCATCCATCTCCCTTTGTCTTCCCCTTTTCTGCTTGCCCTTCATTTCTCTATTCCACATCCCATCTTCCGCCACTTTCCTTTCATCTTTATTCTTTCCAGCTTTCTCTTCATCTCTAGTTCATAATCTTTGCCTTTCGTCCGTTTTACCCCCATGTGTGCCATTCTGACATCTTGCAGTGTGTGACATTTAACCTAAGGGCGTCCCCGGCAAAATGCATCGCTGTGTGTTGGGTGCTAGATGTATATTTTGGGGCAGGGGGATAAATGGCATTTTAAAGAAGTTAGGGGCCAGTCCTGGTTCACAGGAGCAGCCATGCAGGGATTACTGCGGCTAGCCACCGCACTGACTTCTATTGAGAAGAGAAGGGGGACACTTTGTCCCATACATCTCAATAGAAGACAATGGGTGACATGTCGCAGTAGTCCCATCATGGTTCTCCCATGAACCACAATAGTTATTTAGACTGGACTGTCCATTCAACCAGTTGAGCAACTTATCCAGCCTCACCTTTATACACATATTCTCCAGAGCAAGGACTTCTTTACACAGGTGCAGATTGCCCATGAAGGCTGCCAGATTATTACCTAAAGTCAAGCATGCCGGGACACAGGCGTACATACCATATGGGCAGTGCAGGCACATGCCCCCAGGCCCCCTTATTTCCCGATGCCTCCACCGCCTCTGTGGTATGTACCTGCTGTGCATACTTACCTAGCCATGCGGCCTCCCTCCTGCTGGGATATAGATCCTCAACATCGCGCGTCCCGTGTCTCTGTCAGCGCTGTTGTGCTGGAGTAAGTTGCGGACACAGTAAGTGTCCCTGTAGGGGGGGGGGGGGATGCTGCGGGCTATGTACGCCCCTGCCAGGACAAACTGTATAGCAATGAACATAATAACGCCAGGAAAAGGATATTATTGTTGCAGCTGGACTAGGAGTTCATCCGTGGGCAGAAAGAGCGTGTGGGTGAGAATGAAGTCATCCAGTGCTATTTCTGGAGGAGACAGTAAAGAAAAGAAACCATGAACATTAGTATTCTATAGGCCTTGTGTGTCACAGAAAGGGGTGACTGTGCTGCCGTAACAATCAATTATGTCAAAAAGGGATTGTAACATAGTCTTCCCGACAGTTCCTTACTGTGGTCCAGATTGAGCCTGGCATTTTTCTGTATGAAATGTTAGGATCGTTTTTTTTTTTTGTTTTTTTTTTTTTTACAGGGGATGTCCACCACCATCATTCCGAACTGTCAGTCGGTAAAATCCTTATTTAGTTACCATACACTAAATAGCTGTTTATAGTATGTGAGGTGCCTAGTTTGTTCTGGTCAGCCCCTGAGACCAATCGCTTGGTTATAAGACAGGGAAGCAAAACCCGGTACCTGCAGATTTCGCCAATACCAGCTCTCCAACACGAGTTTAATAAACTTAAAGAAGGAGAGAGACAATGTCCCAGTGATAAAAATCCATATATTCTAATGTATGGTGGTGAAACCAGCAATTCACTCTAAATAGTTCCAAACCACCGCACCTCCTCCACAGTTAATGAATAATGCAACTAAATTTGTATCATAAATTCATAGGTACATTTTATTTTTTAAATATTTACCCACATAAATCACATTACAGACAATTTAAAAACATAAAAAACTGGACCGTACACTCCCAGGGGCATCCCAATTTTACCTATATCCCATCCCATAATTCCAATATTTCAGTGCCAATGTTACAATAAACCAAAGTGCATAAGTGCTGCTGTGCAATTATCTTATTTAAAAATACAATGTGGCAAGAAGAAAAAGGAAAACAAACTCCATTGTGAAATACAACAATCAATTTAAAAAGCAAACACATCACCTGAATATATGACCCCAAATAACCCCTAGGATTGTCCAGGTCAAGTAGCGATCCCCCAACGCATTTCGTGGTCCCCCCCGCTCAGACCACTTTATCAAGGTAAAAATCCATATAAATATCCTGGAGGAAAGGTCCACTTATACACCCGGCATCAAGAAATATCCAGCCTGGCTTGTTTCTTTTAATGTAAGGAAGATGAAATAGGAGGCTGACAGGCTCTGTCACCCCTGTTACACTAAATCTGTCACCCCTGCATTTTATTTCTACCAAAAGAAAACCGACAAGCTTTGTGGGAGTATTATTCAGTTGGGCGTATAAGTGACCCCTCCTCCCATCAGCCGATGTGTTTATATAGATTTTTAATATTGCACAATTTTGCGATACACCTCCTTTAAAGTGGACCAACACCCAGGATTTTGACTATCCTGGGTTTTGGTCCACTTCGGTGGGGCACCCCGATCGTGGGTGCCCCGCTGTCTGAAACCCCCCAGAAAGCCCCAAAAAACTCACCTCTCCCCGCTCCCACGTGACCGCGCCAGCCAATCACAGCGCTCAGAGCCGCTGTGGTATGCGCGTCCAAGGTCGCCTGGACATAGCTGGCTCTGAGCGCTGGAGGCCGCGTCTCGCGCTTCCCTCTAACAGGGAGCGCGCCTGCACCGGCCATTCACAAACGACCAGCGAGGGTGCGCGCCCTGCTAGAGGGAAGCATGCGCCGATGGAACGGGGCTGAGGTAAGGTTTGTGGGCCTCCTGGGGGGTTCCTCCCCGCGGGACATCCCGATTTCGGATGTCCCGCGGGGAGGGATCTGATCGGTCCGGGAATCTTATAGATTTCCGGGCCGATCCCCCCTGGGTGTTGGTCCACTTTAAAGCAGGTAGCTCTTCCTCCATCTCATATTAGCTGTTGGAGAACTTCTAGAAAGGTTTCTGCCCGATTACCACCACCAACCACGGACACATTATTGCTGGGCATGTCGTATCAAGCTCTTATTAAACCGGACCTTCAGCATGATTTAATGAAAAGCCCAACACCTTAAACGATTCCCCAGCATCTAAAATGAATATATTCTAAGTTTTTATTCACTTATTTATTATTCTTTCCCCCACCAGCATGCAACTCTGTTCAGGACTCTAGGATACGGGCGCCGCCATCTTGCCTCAGAAACATCACACATACTGAGGAGAGAGCGGGATAAAGTACAGAGGGCGGGTTATAGCTGTGCTTTGCGCAGACAGAGCAGAGTTGGAGTCAGGGAAAGGACCGCAATCCCAGAATGCAGAGCGACACAGTCAGAAGGCGCTTCCTGTTTGCAGGCTGCCTGATGCTCCACGAGCCACCATCTTGGATGTTTAAAGGCTCATAACATGCAGTACATGCAGGTAGGGTGATTTATAATGTGGGCAATCTGTATGTACAGGGTGTGGGAAACATATAAGATAGACTCTTATTCAGGGTGAGGGTCCGCTTTAAAGCCAACTGTGACCCAGCTTTTAAAAAAAATTCCGCCTCGAGATGACACATATTTTCCTCATTTATGGGGACTAGGAAACAGCTATGCACTGCAGTAATGCATGCCTCCTGCTTTGAAGGAGGTGCGGCTGACACACATTTGTGTTTGTCAGATGGAGCTCTGCTAGGAAGGGGAGTATATCTCTAATGTCAATGTTAAGGGTTGTAAACTAACCTACAAAACACAAATTAGATAGATAGATAGATATTATATATAAAAAATATAATATAAAAAATATAATATAAAATATATTATATATCAAAAATATAATATATATATATATATATATATATATATATATATATATATATATATATCCCAGCAGTCTATGAGACTCCAGGGCTGGCTAATTATTCCCTCTCCCCCCGCTCTGGTGCTGCTTTCTGATGAGCCCACGGCACATACGCAGCCACCAGAGGAGTAGCTAGGCTTTCTGGCACCTGGGGCAAACATTCCAAATGGCGCCCCCCACCTGTGCTCAGGCCCCCTTTTGGCGCCCCCCTTGACCTGCTGCACCCGGGGCAGGTGCCCCCCCCCCTGCTCCCCCTTAGCTACACCCCTGGCAGCCACTATCACTCGCATCCTTTCTCGGATGTGCAAGGCCACACCCGCTGCTACTGAATGGCTGTACATGGAGTAGCCCGAAGGATGAGAGTAATGCTGCTGATGTGTGAGGCTGGGGATTCCATTTAGCTTCTCCAGTGACACTCTAATATGCACGGCTGGAGAAGCTGATTGGACGAGTGGACACGTATGCGCCGTTGGACCGAGGATGGGTACGTTTCCTGGGAGAATGGCGGGGTTTCACACAGTGGATCATCCCAAACCGGGGACAGGACAAAACCTGAAAAAATGAAAATCCTGGGTTTTGGTCCACTTACCTACTGGATAACTGATAAATAATTGGATAGCACAAGAAAAATGCAGGTAACTTAAATGGGTTAAGACACGGATTTAAAATGTGACAAGTCAAATATTAATTATATAAGATATATAGTCAAATTACATAACACATCCCAACACCATAATACATTAAAAAATAAAGTGCTATATATGATACCCTAGCTGGTCCCTGTCCCCTGGAGGTACCTCTGCTTCATACCCAACCACATTCATACCCGGCACCTGGAAAAAAGTGAGCAGGCCCCTAGATCTTCGCCTCTACACAGAGAAGGAAAAAACATAGGAAGCCAATGGCCATAGATGTAGGAGCAGGGATCACTATAGGATGATAGTATCACTATAGGACTTTAGTATTATATCGCCAACTGTCGACATTAATATCTCAATTATTGCTTTTCCTTTAGAACTAGTTTACAAAAAGGACAAGCAGTTGAAGGGAGCTTCCATGTAGGGCTGATGCCATGATCACCACAAAAGAAGGGGCAAGTATCCCGGGTTGCCAGTAATGAAAACTAATTTGGCTCCCATGGCACTAGAATCCCCCTTTGGCTGTTCCTTCCTCCATTCCCCACCAGTCATACAAGCCTGGGCTCATGGCAGATCCAGGCATATTAATCTGTATGGAAGTTAGACCACCAACACCACTAGTAGGAGGGTCACTAAACTATCCTAACCTTCTACAATCAGTGAGGCGTGCATTAGATAGATGCTAACATTGTCTAGTAGAGCTCCATGGTGGAAACACATGTGTCATAGTAATAGTTTATAGTCATAATAATAGCTAATGCTATATGAATTATTCCACATTTTCCCATCCATGCACTTGTGAGCAACACACCAGTGAATAATATATAATATATTCACTATATTGGTGAATGAAGTTCACATGTACACAGAGTGGTGGACACCTGGGGAGCAATTGAGGGTTAGGTGCCTTGCTCAAGGGCATTTCAGTCATGTCCTGGGCCGGGAATCGAACCTGCCACCTTCCAGTCACAAGCCTGCTTCTCTACCTCTAGGCCAGGGGTACTCAACCACTTCTTGGATAGGTCCATATAAAGGCATTTTGGTGAGAGATGAAGGTCCGGGCAGGGGGTTGTCGTGGGGGCGGGGTGGATAGTTAGAAATCAACGCACTGGGGGGCTATAGATTCCACAGGCAAAACTAAAAGGGTCTGGGATGGATGGGGCAGAGATAAGGGGACAGGGATGGGTGGGGGTGGGATACATGGGGCAACACTGCGGGAGGGACAGGAATGGATGGGGCTGAGCTGGGGCAGGATTGGATTGGGCAAAGAGACAGAGAAACAAAGTGTGCACCTTGCAATGCCTCTTCCTGCCCATACAGTACTTAATTATATTGCAATGCTCATAACACTGGTAGGGAGACTAAGCAATACATCGCCGATAAAATAAAGGGAGCAGTGCTGAGAACAGCAACACAGAAACAACAGAATGCAGGGCTGTCAGGGCAGGGGTCCAGAAATCTGGCGCCGAGGTCCGCATTCGGACCCCGGTCCGCTAGTTGAGTACCGCTGCTCTAGGCCATAACTGCCCCAAACCTCTAGGTGCAGCACCACGGTGTGTGCAGTGGTCCCCCATCATATCAAGCTCCATGAGGAAAAGGATCTTTAAAATGTGTGGTTGACAGGCAAAATAATTAGGAAGGTTAGAATCCCTGGAGACCTGGAAGAGAGCTGCAAGTGAGTCCTTTTTTAATCCTTAATACGTTTATTCTCTCTTATTAATTCCGCATGCTCACCAAGACACACATTCTACATCTTGTTATCACAATTTACCGGCACACTCCCTGATCTGGAAGCTTATGCAAGCCAAAGGTATGAACCGGTGTGCCCTGGCATGTTTAGGGAGGCGGCACGCCCCAGTTAATGCCGATGTAACACAGTGTACTGAATTCTCAGTCTACGGGCAATAGTGTGAAGAGCTTTCCCTGAGATCTTCTAATCTTGCAGCAAAGCATGAAAATCCCTGTACAGTATAAAGCAGAGGTGTTAAACCTGTGGGCCGAATGCAGCCCTCCAGGCCCTCTGACATCCACCAGGCAGAGGCTGGACAGCTGCCCTTTTAGCTGACCTGGTCACTCCAAGGCTGCTGACACTGGCGAGTGTGTGGGGCGCTATTGGGGGACAAAACAGGGTGGATAAAAATCAATGTTTTTTTTAAAAAAATCAAAAAAATCAGATTTTTTTGATTTAAATCGGATTTTTTTTCAATAAACTGCTTTTTGAGTAAAATATATTTTACCATCCAAAGGTTCTTCCATCATGAGATAAAGCTGAGTTGTTTAACTCGGTAGAATAAAGGCTGTATATGTGTAACATTCACAATGCCATGCTCTTCCAGAGGTTTCTGTAGGATTAGTGGGCAGTTTCTCTCCTATATTATCACAGACACTCGCTTTACTTACGCAGTTCTCAAAACTGAATTTGACTCCGCAGAGGTCCCAGCCTCTTCTTCACAGCAAAAATGTTACAACATGAACAGAGTTGAGAAAAAGACCTTAATCCTATTGTTCTACAAACCTATGACTAGTGAGCTACAGAGGACGGCAGGGACAGTAGGATTTAAGTTTTTCATGTGTCGGCTGGGCTGACAGTCTAAGTTTCTTAAAATATATATATATTTTGTTTAGCCAAATTAGTTAACAAAACATGGATGTTTGTTTAAGCAAATAACTTATGCTGTAATGTTGTTATTGTTTCAGTTGAATAAATCTATTTAAATTGTTATTAAGGTCAGGATTATTTTTCTCCTTCCTAAGTACAACAGAACAGTGGTGTCCAAATATGAATGATTAACCCATTAAACTGGGGAGAAAAAAGTAATATAAAAAGTGATTCTAAAAATCTTCATCTACTTGCATGTTAAAATAGCAAGAACTAGTTTAGGTAGAAACTTTGATTTAAATCACTGATTTAAATCAAGCCTTACTGACTAGTGATTTAAATCGTGATTTAAATCAGTTAGATTTAAATCAAATCCACCCTGCGACAAAATAATTTAGAATCAGCATCTATCCTTGGCAAAATAATTCTGCTTCTGCATCTGTCCTGGTCAAAGCAATTCAGTCACCGTAACCATGGATTTTAATAGTCGTGTGTGCGTTTTATTTTGCGTTTGTTATTACTTGACCCTTTGAAGGCAACCAGAATAGTAATTTGGCCCTCGGTGAATAGGAGTTTGACGCCCTGGTATAGAGCAAGCCCCTGCCCTGATCCTGCTCACGCGCTGCCCATCACGTGTGTCTCCATTTCCATTTTTTCAGCTTTTATTACGGTATAATGTAAGCAGGTCCAATGAATAAAATGATGATGTACATTTTAGAGTTCTACAAAAAAGAAACATGCAACAGAGGAAACATTTACAGCATTTCTGCAGCAATGGAAATAAAATATGGCCCTAGAATCGTATGCAAAATAGTAGAAGTGTTGCAGGAACTCTGTCCACATAATAACGCGGTTACTATGCCCTCTAAAGCAGTATCTCAGCAATACTTCCTTGCAGAAAACCTGTCTGTATAAATTCTCTTGCAGGTTTGGGTTTGTCACAGTTTGAGGCTGCACGGTTAGGAGATAGGAGAGCTATTCCCTCATCTATAGTCTTGGTCATCATCCGCCAAGGCTCTAGTGCTTCCCAGAGGCATCCCAAATTGGCACGTCTGACTAAGAGGCATCCCCTGTTCACTATAGTCTCACTTCGATCCAGTGGTCCCAGGGCTTCAGCATTTACCTCAATAATACTGCACACGGCAGCTCCCTCCAGCTACTATTGAAGACTGCCTGAAGCTGTGAGGGCAACACATGTTTGACTATATATATATATATTTTTTTTTTGATCATTTTATAAATAAAATGATGGCATTACATATCCGTGACTTGACCTATTATAAGTTACCTGCATTTTCCCTGTGCTATTAAACGACTTATCAGTTATGTGTTAAGAGGCCAGCCCCAGCAATGCCCCAAAAATTGTCATGAAACACCCCTCTATGCCCTTATGGCACCTTTGCTTGCGGTAGGGACACAGACTGCTCACGTGGTGGCCAGCAGCCAATAGTGTACTGTGGGGGCAAAATCTTTAATATTCAAATATTGATTTTTTTGGTTTAAAAGACGAAAAGGGAGCTTGCATGAAGGGCTGACACCATAATCACCACAAAAGATTGGGCAAGTATCTCGGGTTGCCAGTAATAAAAAAACAAATGTGTCTCTCATGGCACTAAAGTCCCCCTTTGGCTGTTCCTTCCCCACCAGCCATACAAACATGAGCTCATGGCAGATCTGGGCATATTAATCTGTATGGAAGTAAGACCACCAACACCACCAAGTAGGAAGGCCACTAAACAACCCAAACCTTCTACAATCACTCAGGCGTGCATTAGATATGTCTTGTGATATTTTTACATCAAGCATTCGCTCCAAATTTAGTGCTGATTTGCAATAAAAAACAAAAACGCCAACATAGTGTAAAATTGCACAGATTCCTGGTTCAATTGCCCCCGCTATTTTATTGATATATTTAATGAGCATTGCATAGTGGGGGCAACTGAACCAGGAATCTGTGCAATTTTACACTATTTAGAAATTACAGATCCCGGACTAGGCCCAGTCCGGGTAATAGTATAAAGGACCCAGCTCACCCACCACACCTTTACTTGTAAAAAATTCTCCTTTTTATTTGTTACAAAAAATTAAAAGAAATTCTATATACAATGATACATCACGGAATGTTAGTTCTCTATATCATTCCAAAAGGATGCTTCCATTACTTAAACGGTTTGACTGACTCCCATATGATTGATTAATCTTACTGGTCTAGGCGAGGGCAGACATGTTTCGCCGCCTCGACTTCTTCAGTGCCCTAATCTGTGGTTTTTAAATTTTTCGCCACCATATCAGACCCTGGGGGAAATGAGAGGCCACCCATTCAGTGCCCACCGCCTGTTATTTCAATTATATTGGTCTGGACAAGGACCACAGTTCTACATCCATGTATCCTTAAAATCCAATTGGATTTGATTACCATTGAGAACGTCCTCCAGTTTCTAATGCTGATTGTTGGGGACAATATGTCTCACTCCATGTATGGCAGGCTGTGTCAGCGCGTATGGCAGGCTGTGTCAGCGCGTCCTGTCACCTGTGAGTGTCTCCAAGTTCTGGCGGGGATATTGCCCGCTCTCTTTGAGTAGGGTTGGTGGGCCCGATTTGGTGTAGAGGGCTTCACCCCTCCAGTCACGCTGTCTCACGCCCCCTCAATTTTACACTATGTTGACGTTTTTGTTTTTTATTGCAAATCAACATTAAATTTGGAGCGAATGCTTGATGTAAAAATATCACAAAAAGTGAAAAAGTGGATGAATTTGAAAGTAGCAGATCCCAATCCTTAAGGAGGAACTAAATTATTTGCTATTGATTACAAGGCGTTTTTTCTAAAGAAATCTGGTACGTGATTTATACTTATAAGGTGGTGGTATAAACACACCTCAATGGAAATATAACACTTTTGGTGTTGACTTTCTTGCATCTTGGGACTGCTGTGGCTACAGTTCTGATATTACTCCTAGCGAGTGGATGTTTAATCTCTAGATTTTAAAATTGTTATTTTGTTAACTAATAGCGCAACCTTGAATATATTACTTTATATGTGCATTAGATAGATGGAGCTGTGAGGCCAACACTCCTGGAAAGCCACCATGCCTCATCGGATGACAAAATCAATATGTGTATATGGCGATAACCTGTTTTCACACAGCTGGACGTTCCAAACTGCAAGCTGTAACCTGAGTGTTTTGTACTCAAGAGCCAGGGGTTCACACGTTACATGGGTTTTGCTCCACTTTAAGACTTAGGGCCTTATTCATGATAGCGACAGGTAGTGGCTATTTAGCGACAGGTAGCGGCATGAGAACGCTGGCCACATCATGCAATTACACATTTATGAAGCCGAATCTGTAGAGCGACATGTAGCGTACGATTCATCACTATCCCAGCCTTAGCGTACAGCGTTGGCGTTCAAGCTTTCAGAGTGCCACGTCTTACCTCTCGCTACCTGGCGCTCTCCCATCCATTTCAATGGCCGTTCTTTTACTTCTCTTAAAACAGGGTGTTTTTATAATTTTTTTTTTTATAATTTTTTTTTTTATATTCTCAAATAATGATGTAACCTCTCCTGGCCTAGAAAAAAACATTTTTGAAAACTTTTACCATTTTTTATATATTTATGCAGAATTGACATTACAGGTCTGGCATTAAGGTGTTCATGTCACAATGTTATAACAATGTAATTCCATATGTTTTCGGTTTGTTACTGGTGGATACATGTTCAAAAACAGACTTTACACGGCCAGTGTGTAAGGCTGTTTTTTTGATGAATATGGTGCGAGTCGGTCGCACTGACCAGTCGTTACCATTCGCTCCTATACAGCGCTGTACTGCTCATATAGCCACTCCCCACGACGTATTCATCAATGCTGCGCAGCGACTGAGGCGATCTGAACTAGCGAACCACGGCCGAGCACAGTGACTACTAGCGGTCGCTCTGAAATGCCTTCTACAGACGCTCATCTGTCGCTACCTGCCGCTAGTAATGAATCAGCCTGCCTATGATATAGCTAGCTAGCCTGAAGAATCAGGATCCCAGCAAGAAGTGTTACTCCCCACAATTGAAAGTAAAAAGACTAGAGGATCCCTAAATTAGTAGAGGCAGCGGCAGGGGATGTCGCACTCTCCATACCAGCAGTGGAAGCCCAATCCCCTGCCCTGTACAATGTGTACAAGACAACACTGCGACAGTTCATTCAGTCGAGAAAATTTTGTTTTTGTGAGAGCGCATTCTCACTTACATTCAGGGGGAACATGTGAGACAACTCACACATCCACAAAAAGCTGTGGGAAAATTATCCTTTCCATTAATGTATTTTCTACTCAGATTAAGTTTTTTTAATTTGACTTTCGCATTAGTGGGACAGTTAGCTTTTTCATTTAATAAAAGTCATGCTGCAAAGGCTGCCATCTCTTTTTTAATGTGGGAGTGTTTTTTTATTTTGTTTTAAAATTGAAAAAGAAAAAAAAATGCATACCTACACAGGGCACAGAAACCGAATGGCCGTATCCTGGCCCTGCTGGTATACCAGCTCCTATGCCCTTTGGTATGGGCTTGTTGCTCTTCCATGGGCACAGGAAAAACACTGGGCCCATACCAACGGGCACAGGGCTCTTCCAATTCAAGTGAGGTGAGGTTGCAGGTAATCAGGCAGGGGTTCCAGTGCCAGCAGGTGACATGGCGGCTCCCTACCCTGCGAACTGGAATAGGGTGCCTCTCGAGCAATGGGCTCATACCGAAGAGCATAGGGGCTGGCATACTGGCACGGCCAGGTTGGCCTCCGAGCAGGGCCGGCGCCAGCACAGGGCAAACCTGGGCAATTGCATCTTCAGGGGCCCACTCAGGCTCACACTTGGCCATGTTATTATTTAACAGTGGAACCGAACAATCAAATGCAGGGTATTGTGTGCAGAGCCGCTCATGGCTGGCCTCAACAACAGGGGATGATAAGCAACAGTGGAGAAGGTGGCATGGAATGGAGGGCAATTGATGGACGTTCAGAAGGTGGCGGAAACTAGGCGACAACTGATGACAATAATAAAGTCTTTAGTGACAGCGAACCAAAGCAGCAGAGCTGAAAAAGGGGACATCGCTAATTTGGGGCCCACTAAGACTCTCTTGCCCAAGGGCCCCCACAAACCTGGAGCCGGCCCTGCCTCCGAGACTTGGGTTACCAGCCCCTATGCCTGGGCTGGTTGGCGCAAGGAGGGGGGCACACTTTTTCTTTTATCATTTACTGGTATATATTAAAAAAAAAACTGCCGTCATTTGCAGCATAGATTTTTTTTTTCAATGAAAAAGGCATGCCAGCTGGTGAAGCTCTCTCCAGCTCTGAGCTGGTGAAAACAGCTGGAACACAATCACACGGGTTTCATTTTTTGCAAGAATTTGCACACTCATGCGAGAACTCCATCCTGAAAATCTGCAGTCAAGAGGCCGATTAGGATTAGGAATACCATGGCTAGTCATGCTATAGAGGTACATTATACTGGAAGCTAGCCTTGCTTGCTTGCATCTTGATAAGCTGCAGACTGGGGAGTCCTATAGAGAATATAGAAAGACACAGAAGAGAGATCCCATCCTGAAATCTGCAGTTAGAAGATTAATGGTTAGGAATACCATGGCTAATCAAGCTATAGAGCTACTTGATATTGGAAGCCAGCCTTGTTTGCTTGCATCCTGATAAACTGCAGTCTGGGGATTCCTATAGAGAATATAGAAAGACAGTGCAGAAGAGAGATCCAATCCTGAAGATCTGCAGTTAAAAGATAGATTATTAGGAAGACCATGGCTAATCAGGCTATAGAGGTACTTGATATTGGAAGCCAGCCTTGTTTGCTTGCATTCTGATAAGCTGCAGTCTGGAGATTCTTATAGAGAATATAGAAAGACACAGAAGAGAGATCCCATCCTGAAGATCTGCAGTTAGAAGATTAATGGTTAGGAATACCATGGCTAATCAAGCTATAGAGCTACTTGATATTGGAAGCCAGCCTTTTTTACTTGCATCCTGATAAACTGCAGTCTGGGGATTCCTATAGAGAATATAGAAAGACAGTGCAGAAGAGAGATGCAATCCTGAAGATCCGCAGTTTAAAGATAGATTATTAGGAAGACCATGGCTAATCAGGATATAGAGGTACTTGATATTGGAAGCCAGCCTTGTTTGCTTGCATCCTGATAAGCTGCAGTCTGGAGATTCTTATAGAGAATATAGTAAGACACAGAAGAGAGATCCCATCCTGAAGAGCTGCAGTCAGGAGATTAATGATTAGAAATACCATGGCTAATCAGGCTATAGAGGTACATTATACTGGAAGCCAGCCTTGTTTGCGTGCATCTTGATGAGTTGCAGTCTGAGGATTCCTATAGGGAATATAGAAAGACAGTGCTGAGAGATTCATCCTGAAGATCTGCGGTCAGGAGGCCGATTAGGATTAGGAATACCATGGCCATTCATGCTATAGAAGTGCATTATATTGGAAGCCAGCCTTGCTTGCTTGCATCTTGATAAGCTGCAGACTGGGGAGTCCTATAGAGAATATAGAAAGACAGTGCAGAAGAGAGATCCCATCCTGAAGATCTGCAGTTAGAAGATTAATGGTTAGGAATACCATGGCTAATCAAGCTATAGAGCTACTTGATATTGGAAGCCAGCCTTTTTTACTTGCATCCTGATAAACTGCAGTCTGGGGATTCCTATAGAGAATATAGAAAGACAGTGCAGAAGAGAGATCCAATCCTGAAGATCCGCAGTTAAAAGATAGATTATTAGGAAGACCATGGCTAATCAGGTTATAGAGGTACTTGATATTGGAAGCCAGCCTTTTTTACTTGCATCCTGATAAACTGCAGTCTGGAGATTCTTATAGAGAACATAGAAAGACACAGAAGAGAGATCCCATCCTAAAGAGCTGCAGTCAGGAGATTAATGATTAGAAATACCATGGCTAATCAAGCTATAGAGGTACATTATACTGGAAGCCAGCCTTGTTTGCGTGCATCTTGATGAGTTGCAGTCTGAGGATTCCTATAGGGAATATAGAAAGACAGTGCTGAGAGATCTCATGCTGAAGATCTGCGGTCAGGAGATTTATGATTAGGTATGCCAAGGCTAATCATGCTATAGGAGGTACATGATATTGCCAGCCTTGTTTGCTTTTCGTCCTGATAAGCTGCAATCTGGGGATTCCTATAGAGAATATCGAAAGACAGTGCTGAGAGATTCATCCTGAAGATCTGCAGTCAGGAGATCCCTGTACATTAGAAGTAATAGCAGTGCTGCATGATCCCATGCTGGTCATATAAAATCTGGGCATCACCATACAATCTATACAGACAACACGGTGACATATCATGCTAATAAACTGCAATTAGGGTACATTATATAGGCAGACAGCAACGTGTCATCTCGTCCTGCATTATATTATATATCATTAGATTGTATTATATAGGCTATACAAGACACCAGCACATTGTGATTTCGCTCACTTCGTGAGTTCCCTATAGATCATATAAAAAGCTGTCGCTGTGTGACAGGGAAGAGTTTTCTGTAGATTATATAGCAATCGGACAGGTTAGAAAATGAGGAAAAGGTTAAATATTGCCGTGGTTTCTGGGTAGAACAAATGCAGTGACAGTCCCTTCTTCCCACGCACCTTGTTAGGCAGAGAAGAAGGACAGGCCCACTGCACACTGCGCCTCACAGTTCTGCATTAAGAGCCATAATAACAGCTCAGTATTACAAGTGGCAACATGACAATGGGGACCTAGCATATAATTTAAGCCGGCACAATAAATAAAGGCTTCTATTCCGGTAAACAGGCCAAACACACCGCCTGCTGCATGACATTCATCCTAGAAATGGGCCGGCTGCAGAGCTCCCCCACGCTCCAGCACCTCTCTGTATTCTGCAGCCAGTTCTCAGCATTCGGGGTACATGTGTTTAAGAGGAACAGGCGTTCGCTTTGATTGACATGGTGGGGGTGGTGGGTATTTGGGGGGAGGGGGGGATATTCATCAGAACTTCGAGTCTTGCTTCAACCTGCTGCACAATCTGTTGTGTATTTATGGAGAAGCCATCCGGCGCTGCGCAGTCCTAGAGGGGGCAGGATTTGGATTGTGGAGGATAATGAAGCCCTCCATACATGTCAGTCAGTATAAGTTACCTAGTGAGGGTCTGCCAGGCGCGGTGGTAGAATGGGGCCAAAAATCAGCCCATGGATTTAACTAGCCTGGCATGTGATATCCCCAATGTGCCCCCTGGCTGGTCATGGTCATTGCATTGCTGAGACGTGGGAAGGGGTGGATAAAGCCAAATCTATAGTACTGAGGCTTGTAGAGGCAGATACGAGGCAGAGGTTGGTATGCCCCCCCCCCACCCCCCCATGATGTAGAAGCAGAATATGGGCTGGGGGTCTGGGAGCCCTAGGAGGCAGAAATTGGATGTGGGGTAAGAAGTAGCAGCACAACAGGCCCTAAAGCAATGAATTCTCCCTCATCTCCATATGGCCAGTCTGTCCCTTGCCAGGTACATTTAGCAAACTGCACCGAGCAATGGTAAACATGATAGACATCAGGGGAGACACCTAAGCCCTCACAACCCTAACAAGAGGGTCCTTGTAGACCAGCACATTAAACCACCCCCAACCGGGGGTGGACTGGCATTAGGAAGGACCTGGGGGAATCCCTGGTGGGCTGCAGCATCTTACACTCCCAATTAATTCCTGCATCTCTGGTCTCAACCCAGCACCCCTGTACCTGGCTCCATTTACCCTCAAAGACAATAACCCCCCCCCCCCCCCATCATTAGAGGATACTCAGATTCTGACTCCATAGGGATGTTGCAGGCTGGTCATATGCTGCCTGTGCAGATAAAATTCCGGGCTGATTTTTGTCCCCAGTCTGCCACTGACCCCAACCTACCCCCTCACACCATCAATGAATTAGAGGGATATTCTAGCAGAGCTCCAATAGGGCACCAGCTTAAAGCAGACCTTCACCCTGAATAAGAGTCTATGTTATATGTTTCCCACACCCTATACATACAGATTGCCCACATTAAAAATCATTCTACTGCATGTTATGAGCCTTTAAACATCCAAGATGGCGGCTCATGGACCATCAGGCTGCCTGGAAACAGGAAGTGTCTTCTGACTGTGTCGCTCTGCATTCTGGGATTGCTGTCCTTTCCCTGACCCCAGCTCTGCTCTGTCTGTGCAAAGCACAGCTATAACCCCACCCCCTGCACTTTATCCCGCTCTCCTCTCCTCAGCATGTGATGCTTCTGAGGCAAGATGGCGGCGCCCATATCCTGAACAGAGTTGCAGCCCAGTGGGGACAAGAATAAAATGTAAGTGTCTAAAAGTGTAAAATATATTAATTTTAGATGCTGGGGAATAGTTTTTTTTTAAGGGTTTGGACTTTTCATAAAATGATGCTGAAGGTCCGGTTTAAAGTGGACCAACACCCAGGATTTTGACTATCCTGGGTTTTGGTCCACTTCGGTGGGGCACCCCGATCGGTCCCGCTGTGTGAAAACCCCCAGAAAGCCCCGAAAGCTCACCTCCCCCTGCTCCCACGTGACCGCTGCATCCAATCCCCGCCGCCGGACAAGCGAGAGGCAGCGACGGACATGCAGAGCGCGTCCGCCGCCGCCTCCCGCGCGTCCCTCTTACAGGGAGCACACCCGCGCCGGCCATTCACAAACGGTCAGCGCGGGAGCGCACCCTGCTAGAGGGACGTGCGGGAGGCGGAGGACGCGCATGCGACGTTGGAACGGGGAGAAGGTAGGATTCTGGGCTTCCTGGGGGGTTTCACCCCGCGGGACATCCCGATTTCTATAAGATTCCCGGGCCGATCCCCCCTGGGTGTTGGTCCACTTTAACTGTAGTGTGCCATTTCCTGGTCTTCCATTACACAGAGCTCTATAAAGAAAAGGCACTCGCCTGAATTTGGGGCTCACATGCAGAAGGATTAGGCGAGTTAAGGTCTTGCAGATCTGGTTTGAGTTGCCAGGGAGGCTTTAATTCTGCTTTAACAGAGCCCAACAAACCTTTAGTTGCCCAGCAGAGCAACGCATTGCTCTGTACACCTCCTGGTCTGCTACATCACAAGGAGCTCCCTGTCCGGACAGCCATTATTTGCATACTAATGACCACATTAGCATATCAATAGCAAGTTGAAAAGTGGACCGAGATGCTGCCTGAATTAGCATCACTCCAAGCTTGAATAACATTGGAGGATCTGGTGACAATCCAACATGACCTGGAGAGCTCCACAAGTCGGCTTCTGCAGACCCCCACCGACAACTCACCTACCCACCTGTCATCTCCAACATATACACATCTCCTGCTTCCTCTCGCCACTAAAATGCTAGTGCATGTCCTAGTCATATCCCGACCATGGCCAAACTTAGCTTAATCCAGAACAACCCCCATTACATGCCTGTGGATGCCCCCCTGCGCATTAATGGTGCAGAACAGGAGAAGAACTTACCTTTACGCCTGTTTCCCTGCACAGGCACGCCAGCCAAGAGAAAGAGAAAAAGAGAGAGAGAAAGCCAGGCCAGCGGCTCCACGCACACTGGCGGCAGCATCCCCCGCTTCCCCCTAACAGCACGCACACTGGCGGCAGCATCCCCCGCTTCCCCCTAACAACACGCACACTGGCGGCAGCATCCCCCGCTTCCCCCTAACAGCACGCACACTGGCGGCAGCATCCCCCGCTTCCCCCTAACAGCACGCACACTGGCGGCAGCATCCCCCGCTTCCCCCTAACAGGGAGTGTGCCTGCGTGAGCCATTCACAAATTCCTGGCGCGGGCACATGCCCTACTAGAGACAGCAGGAATGCGGCCGCAGCTTGCGCATGCGCCATTGGACCAGGAAACAAGGTAAGTTTCACATAAGGGTTTCCCACAGCGGGGCAAATCGGGATGCCCTGTGGGTTAAAAGCTAATGTTTTGACTATAGGACTGCTTTAGGTACAACTATTTTCTAATCATCTCAAGTCTCACCTTGGGTGGTATGTATTGGTTATTTATTACCAAAAACGATGTTAAAAAAATAAATAAAAAAAATCTACATACCCACCCACGTGGTTAGCCCTCCGGCATACGTGCAGCTGGCCACGGAGTCTGAGTGGCTGCGCCTGTCGTAACTGAATGGCTAGCATGGGAATGCAAAGCCACAGATTGATGAAGATGCCCCGCTATTCACATGCAGCTCCTATTAAAGCAGACCTTCACCCTGAATAAGAGTCTATCATATATGTTTCCCACACCCTGTACATACAGATTGCTCACATTAATCCGGACCTTCACCCTGAATAAGAGTCTATCTTATATGTTTCCCACACCCTGTACATATAGATTGCTCACATTTAAAAAAGCATCCTACGTGCTTCTACTGCATGTTATGAGCCTTTAAACATCCAATATGGCGGCTCATGGAGTATCAGGCAGCCTGCAAACAGGAAGTGTCTTCTGACTGTGTACATTTTGGAATTGCTGTCCTTTCCCTGACCCCAGCTCTTCTCTGTCTGTGCTAAGCACAGCTATAACCCTGCCCCCTGGCTTTATCCCCCTCTCCTCTCCTCAGTATGTGATGCTTCTGAGGCAAGATGGTGGCGCCCATATCCTAGAGTCCTGAACAGAGTTGCAGCCCAGTGGGGGAAGGAATAAAAAGTATGTGACTAAAAACGTAAAGATTTATTAATTTTAGATGCTTTTTTAAGGGTTTGGGCTTTTTAGAAAGCGCCTGCACCATGGGATCACCAGCGTAGTATCTATAATAGGACCCCGGCAGGGTATCCTTAATATGGATGCCCCAGTGGTAAGAAGCAATTCCTGGAATAGTGAAAAAGACAATTCTGTGGGTACTCACCTGAAGAATTGCTTTTACTATGCATGGCACGGCCTGCTTCAAGAAGTCCTTACGTATGGGTTATTCCGCCACAAGGTGGAGCAGTGTACTGCAGAAGAGTTGTGGCTCCTCCAGGTACCATATAAAAACAGGATCACCAATAGACCAATCAACGTTGACAAGCAGTTATTCAAGAACCCGGGAGATAATAAAGGTAAAAAAGGGAACAAACCCCAACAAACTTGGAACAATCACCATAAAGAGGCAACCAAGAATAACGATAACAAGGGTGGGGTGGGCAGGCCCTGCCATGCATAGTAAAAGCAATTCTACAGGTGAGTACTCACAGAATTGTCTTTTTCCTATTGCATGGCACGGCCTGCTTCTGAAGTACCTTGCGGCCAAAAGCAGCATCAGCTGAGGCCTTAACATCAACCTTGTAAAACTTGGAAAAAGTATGAACAGAAGACCAAGTTGCGGCCTTACAAACTTGTTCAACAGAAGCACCAATAGCACGAGTGGAATGAGCAGTAACCCTAAAAGGAGGAACCTTCCCCTGGCAGAGTAGGCCTGCTCCACCGCCTGACGGATCCACTTGCTGATTTAGCCGAAGGCAAACCCTTCCTAGGTCCAGCAGGAAGAACAAAAAGAGCGGCAGATTTCCTGAAAGACTCAGTAGCAACCAAATAAAACTTCAGAGCCCTAACATCCAAAGAATGAAGGGTCCGCTCCTTGGAATTAGCAGGGTTAGGCCACAAAGAAGGCAAAACAATGTGCTGATTGAGATGAAAAGCAGACACAACCTTAGGCAAGAAATCCGGCTTAAGCCGAAACACCACCTTATCCTGATGCCGCTCAAAATAAGGAGGTTTGATGGAGAGCACCGCCAGCTCAGAAACTCGCCTGACAGAAGTAATGGCGACCAAAAAGGCCACCTTAAGAGTCAGAATGGGCAAAGCAGCCCCACGGATAGGCTCAAAGGGAGGACCCTGCAGAGCAGACAACACCAGATTCAGGTCCCAAACCGGTAGCATAGGCTTACGTGGCGGACGCACATGAGTAACTCCCTGGAAAAAAGTCTTAACCAACCGTTGATTGGCAAAGGATCTTTGGAAAAAAATTGCCAGAGCTGACACCTGTCCCTTGAGGGTACTAAGTTGAAGGTCCGAATCCAAACCATGTTGCAAAAATTCCAGAATCCTGGGGATAGAAAACACCCGACAAGGAAGAGACTAGGACTCACACCAGACAATGTAAGCATGGCAGATCTTGTAGTATATAAAAGGACAAGGACTTCTTCCTAGCTCTAATCATGGTATCAACAACAGAAGCCGGCAACCTCTTATCCATCAAGCCGTTAAAGCCAGCGTTTGTAAATTGGGATGGCACAGTTGTCCCTGAGTGAGCAGATCTGGATCCTTGGGCAAGACATACTGATCTACTGCCAACTGCACGAGGTCTGCGAACCACACCCTCCTTGGCCAACAGGGGGCCACCAGAATGGCTGGTACCCCTTCCTGGGCTATCTTGCGCAGCAACCTGCCCAGCAGAGGAAAGGGAGGGAACACATAGAGAAGCCGAAACTCCGTCCAAGGCATTGCTAGCGCATCCGTGGCGAAGGGTCCTGTGACAGGGAGACAAACCTGGGAAGCTTGTGATTGTGGCGGGACGCAAACAGGTCCACATCCGGCTGACCCCAGCGGTGACACAGGGAGTGAAATAAATACCTTTTTGCTGAGGGACCATTCCCCCAGCTGAGACGTCCCCATGCTCAGGGAGTCTTCCTTCTGGTTCTCCACCCCCGAAATGAAACCACCGAGATGTAAGGGACATTCTCTTCCACCCAAGACAGTATCAGGGACACTTCCTTGAGGGCTCGCTTGCTCAGAGTCCCTCCCTGATGATTGATGTAGGCAACCGCCGTCTGGTTGTCCGAGCGGATCTGAACAGCCCGACCCCGAAGGTGTGTGGTCAGCTGAGAAAGAACCAACCTGATCGCCCTCAGTTCCAGGACATTGATGGGAGCATGGGCCTCCTGGGTGCCCCACCGACCCTGGAACTTCAGAGACTTCCAAAAGCCCCCCCAACCGGTCAGACTGGCATCTGTGGTGACAGTCTCCCAGCACGGAGGCAGAAAGGTCCTGCCCACTAGAAGGTTCCTTCAGTCCAGCCACCACGAGAGGGACTGTCTGGCCAGGGGAGACAGAACAAATTCCTGATCCAGGGACACAGGGTCCCGATCCCAAACAGACAAGAGGTGCAACTGAAGAGGTCTCATGTGAAACTGAGCAGAGGGAACCACCTCGAAGCAGGACACTATCAGGCCCACTAACTGCATCCCTTGCCGGATGGAGGGATGGGGACACAAGAGCAGAGTCCGTGCCTGCTTCTGAAGGCCCTCCACCTTCTGCTGGGGCAGGAATACCTTGACCTGAGAGGTATCCAGAGTCATGCCCAGAAAGGACCTCACCGAAGACGGAGACAGTGAAGGCTTGGGGTAGATGATCACCCAGCCGAAGGACTCGAGAGTGGAGGTCACCACCTGAGTATCCCTCTCGGCCTGATGAAGAGACTGAGCCGCAAATCATCCAGGTAAGGGAGGATGCGAATGCCCTGATTCCGCAGCAGAGCCATCACGCCCGCCAGCACCTTGGTGAACACCCGAGGCGCTGAGGTGATACCAAACGGTAAAGCCACAAACTGGTAAAAGTGCTTGAAACTGACAAACTTGTTGAGACCCTTCAAGTCCAGGATGGGCCTCAAGGACCCGTCTTTTTTGGGGACTGTGAAAAGATTGGAGTAGAACCCCTGACCCCGTTCCTGGGAAGGCACCAGGCAAATGACTCCTGACTCCAACAACCGCAAGGCGCAACCCCTGAGCTGACAGAGGGGTTAAAGACATCTGGGATCTGATAAATCTTGGGGCGGTCAGGCTGCAAACTCTATCTTGTAACCGGAGGACACCACCTCCTGAATCCACCGGACACGGAGCCTCTAGACGTTGAGCAAAGAGCCAAAGCCACCCCCCACCTGGATGGGTGAGGGCGCCTCCTCATGCCTGAGGGGGCTTGGGAGAAGGTTTGGGCTTGGGGCCCCATGAGAGACCGGGACAACCATGGGATCCGCCACGGCCCCAAGAATCTCTGCGGCTACCAGCAAAGAGGGAGCCACGACCTCCTCTGGAAGCACGAAAGGAGGCCGAGGCTGCCTGCTATGCTGAGGTAGCCTACCATCCTTGGCTAAAACATCCAGACACTCACCAAAGAGCAGCAGCCCCGCAAAGGGGAGCCCAGTGAGAGCCTTCTTAGCAGCAGCATCAGCTGCCCACTGACGCAACCTAACACACGTCGGGGGGGGGGGGGGGGGGGGGTGGAGAGCGAGCAGGCAGCGGCGAGAGCCCAGGCCAGGGATGGAGGGGGGGGACCCCATACACCAGAACAATAGTCCCCAAAACACTCACCCCCTCAAAAGTTAGGACAGGAACTCCGCATCCCTAGTAGGCTCACCATAAAGCCTATGGCCGGCTACCCTTTGTGGTACAGGGTCTGCGGCCAGGAGCAGCGCTCCTTGAGCACCTGACCCTGGTGCTCCTCTACCCTCACCCGATCCGAAAGCCGAGGCTGAGAGGCACAGAGGGTCCGGAAACGGGCGGAAATAGACATGCAGGGCCGCAGGCTTGGTTGCCCCGCTCACCTGCGCAATATAAGAGCCATCTTCTATCTTCGCAGAATCAATGCAGAGGAAACACTGGATTGGTCTATTGGTGATCCTGTTTTTATATGGTACCGGGAGGAGCCACAACTCTTCTGCAGTACACTGCGCCACCTTGTGGCGGACTATCCCATACGTAAGGACTTCTTGAAGCAGGCCGTGCCATGCAATAGGAAAATCCCAGCATTAAGACTCTAAGGCCAGTGGTCTTCTACTTTACTGGGCATACTGAATTGAGATGCCCCGCTGTGTGTATCTCCAGGGACAGTCCAGTACACGCCATGGCCATCCCTGGTATAACTTTAGCCAAGGCATTTCTGAATGGCTGGTGCTGGCACACCGCACAGCTAGAGCTGAGCGGGGATACGGCCAGCAGTGCATGTTCCCTTTGGTTATTCTGAATAGAACACAAGCTGCTGATTGGCTTATCAGCCAGAGCATGCGCCGTGGGAAAGACATAAAGAAAATTGAGTTTTTGAGGCAAAATCAAAGATGCTCCAGGCAGCAAATCCTCAGATTATGAAAATCTTGGGTTTTGTTCTTCTTTAAAGCTTAACAAAAAATACAAATTGTGCATTTATGGAGCAATTCAGGCTTTGGTAAAGTATAGATGGCACTGGATTGGGTTGGGGTACAGATCAACCGGCAGCCTGTGACTGTGCAGCACCCGATAGAACCACCGTACAATACGTGTACCACTGGCTGCGTAATACCGGTCTACACCACCCCCCTTTATAAATCTTTTATATGCCATGGTTGATGCGGCCATATCTTCGAGTGCGGTTAATTTAAGATGCTAGGACAGCTTTGAATTAAATATATTCAAATAAAAAGGAGCAGAGTAATTACAGAAAAGCGCTGCAGAGCAGAAGGCTAACTCAGCAGTTACAGGACACAATACAAGCGAGGGAGCTGCTGCCTTTGTAGGATTCCTATCTGAAAAGAGTTCAAACACTTGTCTATATTCCTTTTATAGCTCGTGAGCTTTGCCCATCTATATTTTGCTGCCCATCTGACCATCTCGGCTACCTAAACGCCCTAAAACCCCCCATGCAGGGGACAGCTGCTTCATGCTACATAGGCGGTAGCCCAGCAGGGTCAGGATTGATCCAAGGTTAAATGTGAAGCTAAATCTATTGCCGGGTGGCTCCTCTCAGTGCAGCAATGTTATTTATGGTTTATTCCAAAGACGGAATTGAACTGTGCAGCTCTCCCAGCCGGTTAGGGAAATGAGATGTTCCTAATGCAGCTCTCCGGCTAAAGGAGTCTGCGCGTCCTCCTGAGCACAATAGGATCAGTGCCGCCATTGCGTCGTAACGTGACGAGCAGGTCATGGCATGTCTGTGCAGGAAGATTTCTGCAGCAGCTAAAAAGAGGGTTTGGAAGTCTTTACAATCAATGGTAGACAATTGTAAGACAGTTACAAGGCGGCCCATGATGCTCTCCAGTTGCAAATGCCTCCCAGCTATAGATGCTCGGAACTGGCAGCACTGTGCCAGGGAGGGTGCGGGTCTGCAGGGTCCTAACCTACCTAATCCCGCCGAGTTCAGGAGATACTAACCTTTTCCTCATGGAGGTCTGTTCGACAGAGCACACCGCAGCACCCAAGCCTCCTATAAGAGAAGGTGCTGCTGCTGCTGCCTGTGTGTTCAGCTGTTTCCTGTCCCCCGTTGGATGGCGCTCTACTAGAAAAGGGCGAGTCTCACTCAAATAAAGGGCTCACCGATGGCGTGAGCAGGTAGGTTGAGTTAGATTAGCATACCTGTGGAGCTAGATCTTCCCTGACACATAGTTGCAAGGCAGGGTTTTGGTCTGCTTTAAAGTGGAGATATCAGCGGCCGTGCCGGCTCTGGGGTCTAAGAGACACCAGGGCCTGCCGACTAGGTGCCTCTGGGGCTTCCTTATTCAGGTTGCCCCACGGTGTGAGCTCCCCTAGATCGCCTGAAAACACTCCCTATGCATTAGTATGCACAGCATAAAAGCACAGAGTGCCGCACATGTGCCACGGAAATAGCAGAGGCGCGAGTTGAGAGGGCAATTTGGGGGGGGGGGGGGTTCATACAGCTGGGGATCCCAGATCAGGATTCCTCAAGGACAAGGACCAATCACCAGGATAACGAAAAATTCTGGTGATTGCTCCACTTTAAAGAGCAGCAACCTTGGTCTAAAGCCTATAAGACTTTAGGGCAGTGGACTTCTATACATGGCATCCCATTTTCGGATGCCCTCTGTGTGAAACCCCAAGGTTCACCTGGAATCTTACCTTTCTGGTGATCCCACAGCACATGTACAGGCCCAAAACAGCACCCCGCCTGCTGGTGAGCGCACTTGCGCCAGGCATATCTAATCGATTGACGCTGGTAAGCTCAGCCAGTGGGGAGCGGCTGAAGGGATTCTTGCTGCTATTTATTTATTCAGCGCTCTATGGTGTCCATGGATATGCACAGCATAGAATGCCGGTTGGAGGAGTGCCCACACATGTGCCATTGCATCACGGAAGAGGTAAGAAGAACAGGTGAGCCAAGGTGGGATTCATACAGTAGGGCATCCCAATCAGGATGACCCTGGAGTAAGGAACAAAACCAAGGATAGTTAAAATCCCAGGATTTGTTCCTCTTTAAAAATGCCTTGACTATGAGGCCTTCAGCCACCTCTGCTTTGGGTTAAGGTTACAGTGGAGGGTATCTTGAATGCCTCTAACAACTTTTAAAGTGGACCTCCAGCCAAACATAACCTCAGTTCAGCTCATCTTAGCCCCCCACCCCACGTCCCTTAAAGAGGAAGAGAATTTACCTTATCTTTACTTCCCCTAATACCTGCACGACCTGGGATGCCCAGCTGCCCACCAGGTAAGCTCAATACTGTTAATGCCAATACTTGCCACATCAGAGCTCATGCGGTGGCAGTCGAATGAGTGACTGCTGGCCACCATTCAGGGATGCCTGGGGTAGCAACTTGGGATGACAATTTGGGATACCTGTGACGGCCACTGTAGTAGTATAGACTGCAAGTCTTCTTTAAAGCAAATGTATACTGGTTTAGGTGCGATGGGGAAGCCGGTCACTGCAGAGAGAAGCTTCCCTAGGCACCTGGGTGGTGTAGGGCCAACATCAATACGAATGATAACTTAAAGCGGAACAAAACACAACATAGCCACTGCCCCCCGGGCATCCCAAATCAGGATGCCGCACTGACTGAACTCCCATTGGGTCGCTGCAAAATTCACCTTTCTATGAACTCGAGGGGGGGGGGGTCACTTATTCTCCCCCACCGGGCAAGGATCAGAGCCCGGGATAGTGAATATGACAGGTTTTGTTCCGTTTTAAAGTGGACCAACACCCAGGATTTTGACTATCCTGAGTTTTGGTCCACTTCGGCGGGGCACCCCGCTGTGTGAAAACCCCCAGAAACCCCAAAAAACTCACCTCTCCCACGTGAACGCCGCAGCCAATCCCCGCCAACGTCCAGGCGGGGGACAGGAACGTCCAAGCCGCTTCCGCCGCCGCCGCCTCCCGCGCGTCACTCTCGGCACGCGCGCGCCCCCGCCAGCCATTCACAGAGGGCCGGCGCGGGCACGTCTGGAGGGGCGCGCGGGAGGCGGCGGCGCCGGCGGATCAGGTAAGATCTTTTTGGGGTTTCACCCCGCGGGACATCCCGATCTCGGATGTCCCGCGGGGTGGGAGGTGATCGGCCTGGGAATCTTATAGATTTCCGGGCCGATCACCCCTGGGTGTTGGTCCACTTTAAGGCTGAGACCCATAGTCTTATTCTAAATGTAAATACTCCCTGCTGCTCAGTAGATACCTTGGCAGGAACAGAACTGCACAACAGCACCATTTCAAAACCGCACTATACAGCAAAGAAGAAACAAAATAACTCTAGGGCTGCTTTTGGTCCCCTTAAAATATTTCTCTAAAGCATAACTACAATTAAAAAAAAAAAGAAAACTATATTTCTATTTTATACACAATAAACACAGAGCATACTATTTAAATGAAAAATCCAGGAAGTGTTAAACGTCCACAATTAATATTTCATAATTCAGGCTTTAGCCAACTTCCATGGAATGTCCATGTTGTTATCCCAAGATGCATGCAGTTATAATAACGTCATGGTGAGGTCTAGGGGTAATCCACTTCAAATCTCCACCTCGTGCCCACCACCTGCATCAATTACTCTTACCAGATGGTGCACCAATATTGCGTTCCAAATAAAGCCTCTCTGTTACTATGCAGGTCACGTTCTCTCTATACATATGATCCTTATTAATCAATTGTAATTTTTAAAGAGAATATCCCAGAATAAATAGCATAAAAGAGATAAAGCCAGTAGAAATATCTAGTGTGATACAGTTTTAATAATATGTCTTTCTAAAAAATAGTTAAAAATGTGCACTCACATTTAAAATGAATGGTAACAGCTTGTAACAAGTGTCAGGCCGGCCTTCACGCTACTCCTACTGCACCTTGGCCAGTGATGCTGTCCGGGGAATGGAGGATGTCCACTAGAGTCATTCAATGCAGGAAAATGCTGTAGCTTCTTGTCCGCCCAGCCGCCGTCAACACGTTTCGTTGCTATGAGCAACTTTCTCAAGACCTTTCTCGAGAGTCTTGAGAAAGTTGCGCATAGCAACGAAACTCTAGCAGACATCCTCCCTTCCCCGGACAGCATCACTGGCCAAGGTGCAGTAGGAGTAGGGTGAAGGCCCCCGCCTGACACTTGTTACAAGCTGTTACCATTCATTTTAAATGTGAGTACCGTATATACTCGAGTATAGGCCGACCCGAATATAAGCCGAGGCACCTAATTTTACCACAAAAAAATGGAACAAGTTATTGACTCGAGTATAAGCCGAGGCGGCTTTTTTCAATTGGAATTGGAGTTGACACACAGAAAGAGACACACACACACACACACACACACACAGAAAGAGACACACACACACACACAGAAAGGGACACACACACACACACACACACACACAGAAAGAGACACACACACACACACAGAAAGGGACACACACACACACAGAAAGGGACACACACACAGAAAGAGACACACACACAGAAAGGGACACACACACAGAAAGAGACACACACACAGAAAGAGACACACACATACACACACACAGAAAGAGACACACACATACACACACACAGAAAGACACACACACATACACACACACAGAAAGACACACACACACACACTGTGGGTACCTGCTGCCGCCGCCGCTCTCAGACGCGCAGGTGTCGGGGGTCAGGGTTTGGCCGAGGTTACCCTGCAGAGGGGTAGCGGGGTCCCCCTCCCCTCCTCCGCAGCCGCCGCCGTTCTCATACACACACCAGCACTTCCTGGCTCTTGCGCGCTGGTCGTCGGTGGGCGTGCCCCATATGGCCGGCGTCCAATGAAAATATTGGACGCCGCCCATTGACGACCAGCAGCCTGGAAGTGCCGGTCAGTGTGTGAATGTGTGTGCGTGTTTGTGTGTACGAGAGCGGCGGCCGCAGCGGGTACAGCAGGGACCCGCAGCGGCCGCCCCTCACCCTCCAACATCTGTTGGGTTCAGGGTTGCGGCCTTCCCTGGCAGTCCGCCCCTGGACTCGAGTATAAGCCGAGGCGGCTTTTTTCAGCCCAAAAAGTGGGCTGAAAAACTCGGCTTATACTCGAGTATATACGGTAATTGATACAGGTGGTGGGCACGAGGTGGAGATTTGAAGTGTATTACCCCTAGACCTCACCATGACGTTATTATAACTGCATGCATCTTGGGATAACCACATGGACATTCCATGGAAGTTGGCTAAAGCCTGAATTTTGAAATATTAATTGTGGACCTTTAACACTTCCTGGATTTTTAATTTAAATTGTATGCTTTGTGTTTATTGTGTATAGTTTATGTAATCTTTAGGGATAATTGGATTTTACACGTTGAGCAGTTTAGTTAGTTTTAAAATATTACTCATTGAAAAGGTGTAAGCGCGGGTTATTTTCCTAAAAATTTTTTATATTTCTATTTTGTCACAACCACATTTTATTTGTAATAATGCTTATGGGAAATTTTGGGTAACAGCAGATTAAAAAAAAAAAAATCTACTGGAGAAGGCCCACTATATATAAACGCAATTTACACGTCCGGGCGCTTTTTCCATTTTACGTTTCTTACAGCAACAAAACTGAAAGCAGGTAAGCAGGGTGATCATTGCGATTCCTACTCGTCTCGTGTTACAGTCGCTGTACTCAGCACACCCAGCCTGCTGGTCAAGGGACGCGCACCCCACTGATGTCACAGGTACCGGTCCAAGGTCCAGGCCGCATCACAGCTATGAATACAAGTGACAACACTTATCCGCCACTTACCTGCCAGAAAGATCCCAGATGAGGACCTCCCCCAAATCTCTATATTAAGAGGTGCTTGGAAAATGATCTATATTAGGGAGCCCTACTATGTGTTTTATATGCACCTCCACCCTCTCTCACTATAGGAGGTAACCCCCCCCCCCCCCCCCCAAAAAAAAAATACACCTGCTTGCCATGATCCTGCCATTGCTGGGAGCGTCGCAATGTAAGCTCCGCGTCCTGGCTGTGGCGACGACCTTAAGTGACCCTATACAGTGTTTGGGTGACCAATGTGTCCCATAATGTGCTTGTACTACAGATACAGAGGACTTGCTTCTGCCAAGCTTCCAACAACACCGGTCAGGTAAGTATTTCTTTTTACTGGCCAGGCTAGACCAAAAAGAAAAAATAACACTCACCCTTTCTCCCTCCCTCCCTTCCTTTATCCTGTTCTGATGCTCAGAAACGTACCCTTTTCTGTGCTCTAGTCATTTGGCATGCACATGCCCCAGTATTACTTAGGCCCCTGTAGCAGCGACTTCATCAGTCACAGTGACTAGAGCAGGGGTACTCAACCACTACTTGTAAAGGTCCATATACAAATATCCAGGGAGGGGCAAAGGTCTGGGCGGGGGGCTGTGGTGGTGGGGGGGTGGATAGTTAGAAATCCATGCACTGGAGGGGGCTATACCACAGGCAAAACTAAAAAAGGCCGGTATGGATGGGGCAGAGCTGAGGGGGGGGCAGGAATTGATAGTGCAAAGCTGGGGGGACAGGAATGGATGGGGCAGAAATAGCGGGACAGGGATAGATGGGGCTAAGCTGGGGCAGCAGGACAGGATTGGATGAGGAAGAGCCAAAGAAACAAAGTTTATGTGTACCTTGCAATGCCACTTCCCATCCGTGCAGTACTTCATATTGCAAGTGCCAGGGAGCAGAGTCAGTCATGACACTGGCATGGAGACTAAGCACTACATCGCCAATCAAATAAAGGGGGCAGCGCTGAGCCCAGCAACACAGAAGCAACTGAGTGCAGGGCTGTCAGGGCAGGGGTCCGGAAATCTGCAGCCAAGGTCCACATTCGGACCCCGGTCCGCCAGTTGAGTACCCCTGGACTACAGCATGGTCAACTGCATTCACTGCACCAGAAGAAAATGCCACGAGACTCGACCTCAGAAACCAGTAAGTTACTGAGCACTAAACTGGGAGAAAGCCACTTTGGGGAAGGGCTGGGTGTATTTTATTTAGCCTGGACAGCCCTTTTAAAAGGGTAATGCCACTTTCAAAAGCATTTTTAAAAGTTTCCATTATTGTGTGCTAAAATGATACATACAATGTGCTAAGCTTATCTGCGTTAATTTCTGTTTGTTTGCAACTCTGTGTTATAAAAGAAAAAACAGTTTTCCATAGCAACAATGTGTTTACCGTAGCACACCTAAGTGGTGATTTCGAGTACATATCATAGACTTCCTCACCCTAGCTTGCTGATAGGAACGCCAGGAAGGTGAGCTTCCTGGGCTAACTGTGGTGATACACACAGCAGGGCATCCCAAATGAGGATGCCTCGTCTGAAAGAAACAACACCCGGGAGAGCGAAATTTCCGGATGATGTTCCTCTTAAAGTGGACCAACACCCAGGGGGGATCGGCCCGGGAATCTATAAGATTCCCGGACCGATCAGATCCCTCCCCGCGGGGCATCCGAAATCGGGACGTCCCGCGGGGAGGAACCCCCCAGGAGGCCCACAATCCTTACCTTACCGGCGATCCAACGGCGCATGCGCGAGACGCGGCCGCGTCTCTCGCTTCCCTCTAGCAGGGCGCGCTCCCGCGCCGGCCGTTTTGTGAATGGCCGGCGCAGTCGCGCTCCCTGTTAGAGGGAAGTGAGAGACGCAGCCAATGACAGCGCTCTGGTATGCGCGTCCAAGCTGCTTTGGACGCGCATACCAGAGCGTCTCTGAGCGCTGTCATTGGCCGGACGAGGTCACGTGGGAGCGGGGAGAGGTGAGTTTTTGCGGCGATCGGGGGGGTTTCACACAGCGGGGCACCCCACCTAAGTGGACCAACACCCAGGATAGTCAAAATCCTGGGTGTTGGTCCACTTTAAAGTAAAACTCCCTTTTTTTGGCATGATTTTGATGTTCTGCCTTATTGTTTTCCTCTTTTGGAATGTAAAATAAACAGTGTTCCCCCAGACCTGTGATTTACTTATCAGCAAGCGGTTTACATGATTCTCATATTCCTGGGAGGAATTTTCAGGGGGGAGTGGTTTTCATGGCCTTGAGTAAAAACTATGTCTAAGTGGCCTAATGACCTATCCAGCTGATAACCTTGTCATTAATCCGGACCTTCACCCTGAATAAGAGCCTATCTTATATGTTTCCCACACCCTGTACATACAGATTGCTCACATTAAAAATCATCCTACCTGCATCTACTGCATGTTATGAGCATCCAAAATGGCGGCTCATGAGCATCAGGCAGCCTGCAAACATGAAGTGGCTTCTGACTGTGTCGCTCTGCGTTCTGGGATTGCTGTCCTTTCCCCGAGCCCAGCTCTGCTCTGTCTGTCTGTGCAAAGCACAGCTATAACCCCACCCCCTGTACTTTATCCCGATCTCCTCTCCTCAGTATGTGTGATGCTTCTGAGTCAAGATGGCGGCGCCCGTATCCTAGAATCCTGAACAGAGTTGCAGCCCGGTGAGGGAAAGAATAATAAGTAAGTGACTAAAAATTTAAAAATGTATTAATTTTAGATGCTGGGGAATAGTTTTTTTTAAGGGTTTGGGCTTTTCATTAAATCATGCTGAAGGTCCGGTTTAACCCTTTTGCTACTATAAAACAAGACTGAGATCGTTCCAAACTGAAGAAGTTGATTTTCAGCAGAATTGGTTATCATGTCACCCATGCCTTAGCCAATCAGATGATTAGTCAGCCATAATGACGAAGTCTACGATATGTACTCGAAATCACCACTTTGTTGTGCATTGCCGAGCTAACAGCTATGGAAAACAGCTTTCTTGTACACAACACAGAGTTGCAAACAAATAGAACATTTAAAAAAAATAAAAAGATAAGCTCAGTACCTTGAAGACAGATTTCGACACACAATAATGGACATTTTTTAAAATGGCATCGAAAGTGGAATTGCCCTTTAGACTATTCTTGCGGAAGAAGTAGCAGGTGAACAGGACATGGAGCTAAATCTGCATTACACAGTAGCAAACTGAACCTGGAAAAACACTTTTTACACTATGTAGAACTTATTATTTTGAACCAGCCTGATTGCTGCCAATGGGGAGAGCGCACAGCTACCGGGAAGCCAGGATGCGGCCGCCGGCTTCCCGGCCCTCAGTGAAAAGGAGTTCGACATCCCAGCTCTAGCTGATGTGTGCCCATGGCAGCCATTCAGAAATGGTTGGCACAGGTGCATGCATCAGCTGGGAGTGATGCCACCAGTGCCCTGTTCATGCGCCATGGGATTGCTGGATCAGGACGTATGCCGGGTGACTGGGAGAGGTTTTACAGTGCAGGGCATCCTGGAAGAGGAATGGAGACTTCACCCGATCCAGGGCTTCGACGAAAGGTTTTTGGTGTGCTTTAAAGGCCCTGTGGACATGCTTCGGGAAACCTCAACAATAAGATCTAAGGCTACTGGGAGCAGTGGGGGGGTGAAAGGTGACTTCT
This sequence comes from Gastrophryne carolinensis, assembly GCA_027917425.1. Taxonomy (NCBI): domain Eukaryota; kingdom Metazoa; phylum Chordata; class Amphibia; order Anura; family Microhylidae; genus Gastrophryne; species Gastrophryne carolinensis. The sequence continues at coordinate 170,200,816 of CM051243.1, forward strand.
GCGAACCTAACCCCCTCACCCCCGCCACACCATTTTAGTTTAGAATATTTTTTTCTCTCCCTTTACATCCATCCAAGATGCGTCCTATAGTACGAATGATGTGGTAAGTCTACATTTAGATTGAAAGCTTATCTGAGCTCTAAATCTGACTGTACATTTTAATCCATGCGTCATCTTTCCATTCTGTCTCTTGCAATGTTTGTCACTGTGAGTTTGTACAGCGCCACGGACGAGGATGCTGCTATATAAACAGCGGTATGAATGGAAACGTGTCCAGCCGGAGTTCGCTAAGCGAGGCTCATTGTCTGCAAGTCCCAGCCCCGTGCCAAGCCATGCAGATGCTCCATGATGGCCCCTACTCAGGAGATTACTGGAAAGTCGGAAAGATCACCCCCTGAAGTAGCCCGAGGCCGCCAGCGCACTCCTGCATGCCGCAGCCATGAACACGAGGCCCCATACACTGCAGCACCCGAGCTCTGTATGTATGGACAGGGATATGCAATACATTACACAGGTCCTGGGGCTGCCTTCTACCAGCCATCCCCCGAACCTGTGTAACACATAACCAAAAGCCCAGAGCGAAGGTAAGTGTGGGACCTGGGGCTGGCATCACCTAAACCAACCAACACTATTACCACACTTAAATAAACAGAATTTAAATAGATCTTAAGGACGTGCAAATCACACGTTTACAATCAGACCAATGCATTTTCAGCAGAACAAATCACACATTTGGAATTCTGGTGTGAAATTTCTCTTAAAGTGGACCAACACCCAGCCGGATCGTCCCGGGAATCTATAAGATTCCCGGGCCGATCCAATCCCTCCCCGCGCGGCATCCAAAATTGGGATGCCCCGCTGTGTGAAACCCCCCCCAGGACGCCAGCAAACCTTACCTGAATCTGGGTCCAACAGCGCATGCACGGGCCGCGGCCGCATCTTGCGCATCTCTCTAGCAGGGCGCGTGCCCGCGCCGGCCATCTGTGAATGGTCGGCGCGCTCCCTGTTAGAGGGAAGTGCGAGATGCGGCCGCAGCGTGCACCAACTGCTGAGGTAAGACGTTGTTTTGACGTGCATACCTCAGCGGCTCCAAACGCGCTGATTGGCCAAGTGGCTGCACATGCGCCGTGGGAGTGGGGTGAGTTGAATCCAGCAATCTGGGGGGTTTCACATAGTCAAAATCCTGGGTGTTGGTCCACTTTAAACACAGTTTTAAACCGGACCAAAAGCTAAAAAATAAAGCCCAGAGGACCTTCCGGGTGCAGGTCCAGAAGCTCCCATAACGCACAGCCGACTACTGTGCTGTGCTGCTCCTTTACCTGCCACTTCCATGTTCATGTAGTTAGGTAAATCGCGCTACATGAACCCGTTTGAAAATGCGGATCATTGGCCAGGGACGTTAGTTAGTTCGTTCCAGTTTCTGATATCAAGATCCACAGAATAAATGGTGAATGTGGCCCTAGTGTAAGTCCCAGTGACCAGAGCACTCCCAACTCTATTCCCAGAAACAAAGACGACAGCCAGGATGCTGTGGGACCCGACCTCAGAAACCGCTACGTTTTGGAGCACTGGACTGGGAGGCAGCTGGTTCTGGGGATCAATTTCATTTTTTATCGCTTGGACAGTCCATTTTGACTATCCGGGTTTTGGTCCACTCCCCCGGGGCACCCCGATCGTGTGAAACCCCCCCCCCCCCCGACCACCGCAGCCAACTCACCTCACCGCGGTCCTACGGCGCATGCACAGCTGCTCCTCTAATCAGCGTGCTCGGAGCCGCTGAACTAGGGGCGTCTAAGCTTCGTCTAAGCTCAGCGGCTCCGAGCACGCTGGCGGCCGCATCTCGCACGTCCCTCTAACAAGGAGAGTGAATGGCCGGCGCGGCCATGCGCCCTGCTAGAGAGAAGCACGAGATGCGGCCGTGCCCCGTGCAAGCGCCGTTGGACCGGGATTCAGGTAAGTGCAGCGGGCGTCCTGGAGGGTTTCACACAGCAGGGCATCCTGATTTTGGATGCCCCGCAGGGAGGGAATGGATCCAGCTTTAAATGAAGCACCAATGCTGGTTACATTCCTTATAATCTGTATAATCTTACCAAAACACTGTAGTATAGAAGCGTTAAATGAGTACGTTGTTTAGACAGGGGCTTTAAAGCGAACTTCCAGACAAAAATGACCAAACTCCACTTACATGATTTGGGATGCAAAGGCACTAACACTCCCAAGGTTCATTTTAGCAGCTCTGCCGTCAACCAATCCGGTGGACCAGGCAACGATGTGACCACTGGAGGCAACATGGGAAGGAGGACTGGGTAATTTTCCATTTAGAGGGAGATTCTAAATCGGAATGGTCTGGGGACTGGCTGTGAGCATACATTTTCGGCTGGAGGTCCACATTAATAATACAGTGGTTTGGCAGGATTGTACAGTCCAATAATAATTGTATGTGGACGGGCTAACTAGGCATTCTTCAGCTCTTCAGTTAGGGCTTTTTACACTATAATGTGAAGGTTGTAAGGTATGTGGCCAGCACAGACCTATGCTTAACATCTCTTAACTCGGCCCATCTGCCCATACACAGGACAACCTGATTAAAGGAAACCTGCCAATAAGCAACATGTGTAATGGTCGCTGAAATTTTTATTTAGAATAGGAAAGATTCATTATCAGCTACATTTTATTTTAGTGCCTGTCCTCATTAGGGAAGTGTTTTCTCACTTCCCATGTGAATTTACCAAAGAATTGACCAAAGCCAAGGGTGCCACAGGGGGGTGCCAAATGGAGCTGCCAGCATACCAGCTAACCACATAGCCAAATCCAACCCTTAAACTCACCATACAACCTTACCAACCAGCTTGTACAATGTATAACAAAATCCCTGTTACAATTGTTTTAAGTCACATGAAAGCCTAATGCTGACAACATACAAAGCAACCTAGTTGAATAAGACACACAACAAATAAATCCATTTCATTCATATTCAATCATCAAGGCCCTAATATTAGATGAAATCACATAAATGGTCCAAGCAGGTTGTTTCTTGGTCTGTATAATGAACTTCTGTTTGACATTCATCCCTAAAGCTGTCCATACATAAGCAAACCTGGGCATCTAATCAATCTGGTGGGTTTCATGTTATTAGAGGTTTGCCTAGATTGCCCAGGTTGCTATGTGTGCGGCCAGAAACTATGTAAACAAGAAGGCCCAATATAGGTCAGCCTAATCAGACCTGGTTAGTTTTTGAGGTTAGGTTCTGAAGCCCAATTGTACAAACCCTAAACTTGACATCTACACGATCCCAAAACCTTTATAAAAACTCTTAAACTGACTGTAATTTGACCTGCAACACTGTGACCCCTGAACTAAAAACCCTAAACAAGGATCATAAAACCCTTCCTATCCCCTTAACCTCACCCTAACCCCAACACAAAACCAGACCATTCAAATCAAACTAGACCCAAACACCTATCAAGGACCATAAACTTTCTAAAACAACACAAAAGCAGATCATACAAAACAAATTAACACAAATGAATGCCTTAAAACCATCTAAACCTGACCCCACCAGCAACCTCTTAAATAATCCATAAACCTTATTGCTATGCCTCACCCCAACACTAAACCAGACACATTATCTTTTCTTTTAACCTTGAACAACCCCTTAACTTGATCCGTACCCACAACCAGACCCTAACACCAACCCACGCCATACAAAGCAAAACAAAAGCCCCCAACATCTATTATGAGTTTGTCCACTGACCATAACACCCTCTCTAAACATAAAGCTAACATTTATCTCTAACGTCTAAATCGATGCAATCCCTTAGATCAAAATTCACACCATCACCTACCAACCCTGATCGTAACACCTTCCCTACACCTGACTTTAATCCTTAGACACTAAACTTTAACATGGACCAAATGTCACTAGTAACTCATAATGACATAATACCTTGTCCACACCTAACCTTACCTTCTAACCACCTAAATTACAACACAATGCCAAGACCACAAAGACCAAACATAACACCAAAAGAAATCTATCCTATTAACCCTGACCATAATATCTCAAACACCAACCCACACCACCATACTAATCAAAGTAAGCCTCAACAGCTATCAAAGTTTCAACACTGAACAGGACATACTTTTAAAACATATGAATCTAACATATTTTCCCTAAACCCTCAACACCACATCATACCATTAGCCCAAATTCCACCCCAGCATCTAACAGCTCTGATCATTTTTACATGTAATTTATCGTATTGTTTAATTATAAAAGGACAGTGTTAGATGTCGTTATTGTTACCAAAATCACTATTCAGTGTTTATTACTCTGCAGATATACATGTGATCCCCAGAAGAAGTTTTTTAATAAAAACATACAAAATGCATAGAGATCCTAAATCAGCCAGTGGAAGATCCAAATATCAATACACTGGAATAGTGACATCGGAAAACAGATTTGGATATGTCTGATGGTATATTTTCCAATGAATAATAATGTGATCTTTTTTTCTAATTTTGTGAAAAATAAGTGTAAATGTATAATCTGGTAATATTATGAAGATTAATAAATACAGTTTTTAATCACTTAAAACATGTCTAATGTGCGAGATGTTTTGAGTGTCTCAAAAGGCAGCTGAAATTACCACCTACCCAGGTTGTCATTTTGTACACTCTGATCATAATACCTTCTTTACAACTGACCTTACCCCCAAATCCCTTAACTACAACATAATATGGAGACCATACAACTCAAATTTGACCCCAATACCAAACCGGACAGATCTCTTCTCAGACCTTCTTTGGTCACCAAAACCAAAATATATCTAACCCGACCGTAAACGCATATGTAACCATCTAGACCAGTGGTACTCAACTGGTGGACCGGGTTCCGAATGCGGTCCTCGGCACCAGATTTCCGGACCCCTGCCCTGACAGTCTTGCACTCAGTTGCTTCTGTGTTGCCGTGCTCAGTTCTGCCCCCTTTACTTGTTACCAGTAACATTTTCAGCCCTAGTCCACCCTTGTACACAGCCTGTACAGAATGCACAGGGGGTTAAAAGCAGTGTGCCATGGGCTAGAGCTGTAGGTTCTGTGAGCCAAAAAAAAAAAACTCCTGTTGTTTCCCAGTTCCCAATAGGGTTCTTGGGTGGGGGGCAAGAAGCCTTTTAGCTTTGCCAGTGGAATCTATAGCCCCCCAACCAGTGCCCTGATTTCTAACTATCCCCGTCCGGACCATCACCTCTCACCGGATGCCTGTAATTGGACCTTTACAAAAAAGGGGTTGAGTACCCCTGATCTAGACAGTACCTAACCTCAGGATGCTGCCTAGACCTGAATACACAACCTCAATTAAACCTGATGACAACACTTAACTTTAGCCCCAAACATAAACACAGCACACTTAACCCTGATCCATCATATCCAAATCCTACAGTACATGTCACCCCACTAGTTTACTCTGCAAGTGAAAACGTATCTTTATTTAATCCAAAACTCTAATGTAACCGATGTGGACTATTCTGAACCCCATAACTGGTCACAAGACGATGACCTGGTCACTTGACAACAATGTAGGGTTACGATTCTCCAGTTCTTTACTCACCAGCAGCCTCGTTGAGTCGTGGGGCAGTTAGTAACTGGTCCAGCACCCTCCCGAGAAGAGACTCTGGGGTATCCGGAGCAAGTAGCGGCCCAGGAGGGGAAAGGGTCCATCCGCCAGACCCCGGCGGTGGGGTCACCGGTTCTGAAGGTGACAGTTCGTCAGAGGAGAACGAGAGGGGAGAACGCAGGCCATCGGGAAGCTCCAAGCAGTCCTGGGATGGCATGGGCCCGGCGCTGGGCTCCTCCTCGCATTTCTCCCCGCCGCTGGAAGAGTCCCCAGGGGCATCCCTCAGAAAGGAGGGCAGGATTTTGGAAACGCTTTGGCGCCGGTGCAGGTGTTTGGGCCCTGAGAGGTGGGAGCTTTGCTTTTTCAAGAATTTCTCCAAAGGCTTCATGGCTTGAAGGAGGCTCAAGAGCAAAGCGTGGAGGGAGGAAAAAAGGGGGCTGAGCCCCCCAAAATGATGAGGTGCTATAAGATGTGAGAGGGACGGGGCAAGGCTGGGGGCAAAAGCGGGCTGATGGCGGTTAAGTGTCTCGGAGTGGGTGCGATGGGATGGCTATGAATAGGCGGAATGGAAGAGGACAGCCCATGATGAATGAATGGGGTGAAAATGGTGAGGTGAGGGGGGGGGGTGCAGAGGACAGGAGGCAGCTAAGCCTAAGGTAAGGGGTGTGTGAGGCACAAATACCCCTCCTCTGGGGTAAGATGTCTCTCCTCAGCAGGTGCCGGTTCTCCTCATACAGCACCTGTCTCTATCTTCAGTGCAGAGGGTGTCTCGTCCTTCCTCCCCCCGGTGTCTCCCGGTCCCCCTCCTCCTTTGTTCCCCCGATGGCTTCCCACACGAGGGAGGGGGAGGGAGGCAAAAGCAGCGTCTAATTAAAGGCTGTCACTGGCGTGTGGGAGCCGCCTTCTGCCCTATCTACCCCGACTGGGGGCAATACCAGTAGCAGTATAGCCTCCTCCTTCTCCTCAGTATGCGAGTAACATGGGGGCTCCCGGCAGCGGTGATCTCCCGGGCTGTGTGTGGCGGAGGCGGCCCTGCTGCGTGTCTGCGGCTCTCCCCTCCCTCCTCCTCCCGCCTCACACACACACTGACTAACTGCCACCGCCGCCGCTTCTCCTCACACGGGAGCTACCTGCCTGCCACACGGGTCACTTCTCACCCCAGCCACCCCTCACTGACTGACCCCCTCTTATCTTACTATATAATAAATATAATGGCACAGCTACCCCCGCTTTCCCTATATACACTCTTAACTGCCACCGCCTCTCCTCACACTGGAGATACCTACCTGCCACACGGGTCACTTCTCACCCCAGCCACCCCTCACTGACTGACCCCCTCTTATCTTACGATATAATAAATATAATGGCACAGCTACCCCCGCCTTCCCTATATATATATATATATATATATATATATATATATTATATATATATATATATATACACACACACACTCACTGACTAACTGCCACCGCCGCCGCCTCTCCTCACACGGGAGCTACCTGCCTGCCACACGGGTCACTTCTCACCCCAGCCACCCCTCACTGACTGACCCCCTCTTATCTTACTATATAATAAATCTAATGGAACAGCTACCACCGCCTTCCCTATATATATATATATATATATATATATATATATATATATATAGCGTCCATCTGTTATGGTGTATGAGGGCTTCTAGCCACATTAAAGTGGACCAACACCCAGGATTTTGACTATCCTGGGTCTTGGTCCACTTCCCCAGGGCACCCCGATCGGTGAAACCCCCCGATCGCTCGTAAAAACTCACCTTACCCCACTCCTACAGTGCATGCGCAGCCGCTCGTCCAATCAGCGCGCTCGGAGCCGCTGTGGTATGCGCGTCCAAGCGACATACAACCACAGCGACTTCGAGCACGCTGCCAGCCGCATCTCGCGCTTCCCTCTAACAGAGGCCGTCGCGGGCACGCGCCCTGCTAGAGAGAAGCCCGCGCATGCGCCGTTGGATCAGGATCGAGGTAAGGATACTGGGGGGTTTCACACAGCGGGGCATCCCGAATCTTATAGATTCCCGGGCCGATCCAGGAGGGTGTTGGTCCACTTTAAAGCAGTCCTTCACTCTGAATAAGAGTATATCTTGTAAGTTTCCCACACCCTGTACATACAGATTGCTGACATTAAAAATCATCCTACCTGCATCTATTGCATGTTATGAGCCTTTAAACATCCAAGATGACGGCTCATGGAATATCAGGCAACCTGCAAACAGGAAGTGCCTTCTGACTGTGCTGCTCGGCATTCTGGGATTGCTGATCTTTTCCTGACCCCGGCTCTGCTCTGTCTGTGCAAAGCACAGCTATAACCCCGCCCCTGTATTTTCTACCGCTCTCCTATCCTCAGTGTGATGCTTCTGAGTCAAGATGGCGGCGCCCGTATACTAGAGTCCTCAACAGAGTGGCAGCCCAGAGGGGGAAAGAATAATAAGTGACTAAAAACGTAAAATATATTAACTTATATATTAATATAGATGCTGGGGAATCTTTTCTTAAGGGTTTGGGCTTTTCAATAAATCATGGTGAAGGTCCGGTTTAAGGTGTAATTAAATGTGGCTGAGCTTTGTGTCGTGTAACTATGTGCTCCCTCCATCTCCTGTCCTGCCTCAATAAAGCTGGAGCAGGGATGCACAACCTACCTACCTACCTCTGATCATGTAACCTCTTCCTGCCTCATCACTTGCAACCTTACCTCAACCCACATCATCTTTTCCCACCTCACCCCTGCCCACTTCTTACCTCCGCACCTATTCCTGTCTCACCACAGCCAACCTCAACTCTGCCTTCCTTTACCCAGCTCTGCTCACTTTTTTCCACCTCACCTCTTGGTGCCTCACATCAGCCAGCTTCACCTCTGCTAACCTTCCTCTACCCACTTCTCACCTCAATGCTGCTGTTTACCCATATCACCTCTGTTTACCACTTCTCGTCTCACCTCTGCTCACCTTTTCCTGTCTCAACTCTGCTCGCCTTTCCCTGTCTCACCTCTGCCAACCTTTCCCTGTCTCACCTCTGCCCACCTTTCCCTGTCTCACCTCTGCCCACCTTCTCCTTTTTCACCTCTGCTCACCTTTCCCTGTCTCACCTCTGCCCACCTTCTCCTTTTTCACCTCTGCCCACCTTTCCCTGTCTCACCTCTGCCCACCTTCTCCTTTTTCACCTCTGCCCACCTTTCCCTGTCTCACCTCTGCCCACCTTCTCTTTTTTTCACCTCTGCCCACCTTTCCCTGTCTCACCTCTGCCCACCTTCTCCTTTTTCACCTCTGCCCACCTTTCCCTGTCTCACCTCTGCCCACCTTCTCTTTTTTCACCTCTGCCCACCTTTCCCTGTCTCACCTCTGCTCACCTTTCCCTGTCTCACATCTGCTCACCTTTCCCTATCCCACTTCTGCCCACCTTTCCCTGTCTCACCTCTGCCAACCTTCCCCTTTTTCACCTCTGCCCACCTTTCCCGGTCTCACCTCTGCCAACCTTCCCCTTTTTCACCCCTGCCCACCTTTTCCTCTCTCACCTCTGCCCACCTTTCCCTGTCTCACCTCTGCTCACCTTTCCCTGTCTCACCACTGTCCACCTTTCCCTGTCTCACCTCTGCCCACCTTCCCCTGTCTCACCTCTGCCCACCTTTTCCTGCCTCACCTCTGCCCACCTTTCCCTGTCTCACCTCTGCCCACCATCCCCTGTCTCACCTCTGCCCACCTTCCCTGTCTCACATCTGCCCACCTTTCTCTGTCTCGCCTCTGCCCACCTTCCCCTGTCTCACCTCTGCCCACCTTTCTCTGTCTGACCTCTGCCCACCTTTCCCTGTCTCGCCTCTGCCCGCCATCCCCTGTCTCACCTCTGCCCACCTTTCCCTGCCTCACCTCTGCCCACCTTTCCCTGTCTCGCCTCTGCCCACCCTTTCCTGTCTCGCCTCTGCCCACCTTTCTCTGTCTGACCTCTACCCACCTTTCCCTGTCTCGCCTCTGCCCACCCTTTCCTGTCCCGCTGCCCACCATCCCCTGTCTCACCTCTGCCCACCTTCCCCTGTCTCACCTCTGCCCACCTTTCCCTGTCTCACCTCTGCCCACCTTTTCCTGCCTCACCTCTGCCCACCTTTCCCTGTCTCGGCTCTGCCCACCCTTTCCTGTCTCGCCTCTGCCCACATCCCCTGTCTCAACTCTGCCCACCTTCCCCGTCTCACCTCTGCCCACCATTTCCTGTCTCACATCTGCCCACCTTTCCCTGTCTCGCCTCTGCCCACCATCCCTTGTCTCGCCTCTCTCCACCATCCCCTGTCTCGCCTATGCCCACCTTCCCCTGTCTCGCCTATGCCCACCTTCCTCCTATCTCACCTCTGCCCACGTTCCCCTGTCTCACCTCTGCCCACCTTCCCCTGTCTCACCTCTGCCCACCTTTTCCTGTCTCACATCGGCCCACCTTTCTCTGTCTCACCTCTGCCCACCTGTCTCTGTCTGACCTCTACCCACCTTTCCCTGTCTCGCCTCTGCCCACCATCCGCTGTCTCACCTCTGACCACCTTTCCCTGCCTCATCTCTGCCCACCTTTCCCTGTCTCACTTCTGCCTGCCTTCCCCTGTCTCACTTCTGCCCACCTTCCCCGTCTCACCTCTGCCCACCTTCCCCTGTCTCACCTCTGCCCACCTTCCCCTGTCTCACCTCTGCCCACCTTTTCCTGCCTCACCTCTGCCCACCTTTCCCTGTCTCGGCTCTGCCACCCTTTCCTGTCTCGCCTCTGCCCACATCCCCTGTCTCAACTCTGCCCACCTTCCCCGTCTCACCTCTGCCCACCATTTCCTGTCTCACATCTGCCCACCTTTCCCTGTCTCGCCTCTGCCCACCATCCCTTGTCTCGCCTCTCTCCACCATCCCCTGTCTCGCCCATGCCCACCTTCCCCTGTCTCGCCTATGCCCACCTTCCTCCTATCTTACCTCTGCCCACGTTCCCCTGTCTCACCTCTGGCCACCTTCCCCTGTCTCACCTCTGCCCACCTTTTCCTGTCTCACATCTGCCCACCTTTCCCTGTCTCGCCTCTGCCCACCATCCCTTGTCTCGCCTCTGCCCACCATCCCCTGTCTCGCCTATGCCCACCTTCCCCTGTCTCGCCTATGCCCACCTTCCTCCTATCTCACCTCTGCCCACGTTCCCCTGTCTCACCTCTGCCCACCTTTCCCTGTCTCACCTCTGCCCACCTTCCCTGTCTCACATCGGCCCACCTTTCTCTGTCTCACCTCTGCCCACCTGTCTCTGTCTGACCTCTACCCACCTTTCCCTGTCTCGCCTCTGCCCACCATCCGCTGTCTCACCTCTGCCCACCTTTCCCTGCCTCATCTCTGCCCACCTTTCCCTGTCTCACTTCTGCCCGCCTTCCCCTGTCTCACTTCTGCCCACCTTCCCCGTCTCACCTCTGCCCACCTTCCCCTGTCTCACCTCTGCCCACCTTTCCCTGTCTCACCTCTTCCCACCTTTCCCTGTCTCACCTCTGCCCACCTTCCCCTGTCTCACTTCTGCCCACTTTCCCCTGTCACACCTCTGCCCCCATTCCCCTGTCCCACCTCTGCCCACATTCCCCTGTCCAGACTGCCCGATGCCCGCCGCACTGTGCGCCAATCCCTCCTCCTCCACTGCATCAACACCGCTGTGCAGAGGGGACTACGGCGCACTTCATCCCATTGTCACAGGAACTATGGTAACCCCCCTCTGCACAGCGGTGTCGATGAGGAGGACAGAACGGTACCCGGGACTGGCATCGGGCAATCCAGTCTTAGCATCAGACTAGCAGTGATAGCCTATGCGGAATCAAAGGTGAGCATAGTGATTTTTTTTGTTTTTGACTAATGTAAAGAAGAGCAAAATCCATCTCTGGGTGCTTGAAGTGGAACAATAAGGCAATTCGGCCCTTTGAAAAAAAGGGTTGTGCAACCCCCCTCCCCGTATAACTTTATTTCTAAAGGGGATCTCTTTATCGACTTTGCACCTCCCCATCGTCTATAGTACAGGAGGGTCCTTCTGTTTTTGGCGGGTTCCTGTCCTACCTTTCTGTTGTACATAACACAAGGGTTTCTGCCCTCCCCCCAAGTCATTTTTGGACTAGAGGAGGGGTTCCCAACTTTGTTTCATCTAGCAAGTACCACTTTGTATTTTCTAATTGTCTCAAGCACCACGTGGTTGGTATGTATTTGTTGCCAGTTACCCAAAACTTAATAACAATTTATAAACCCACAAAACAATTATTTGAATTCCTGTCCTATATCCAGGGGCGGATTTATAGTTTCTGCAAAGTTGTGTCTGGGGGGTCCTAATCAAAGGCATTTTATATATATTTTATAACAAAATACAACAATAAAAAGAAACAAATAATGGAGAGAAGCTGCTTTCTTTCTCAGGAAGCCTCAGCACTGACAACATCACCAGTATTACACCACAATTCTAGTGTTCACTTAGCAGAGTTCTGGGGGGCCCCTGAGAGGTGGGGGCCCCATGAAATTGCATGGGCTGCGTGGTGGCGAAGCACGTTATATATCTGCCCTCTCCCTTTCCTGACTCTAATGCCCCCCTATTCTGCCTGTACATGGTCACTATCCCTCAGCTGAATAAGAGTGTCTGCTCCCCTTGTGTAACTTTATTACTGAGGGATCTCTCCAACCTCTGCTGTGCACCCCACAGTAGAGTACAGGAGATCCATTTTAAATTCCCGATACCACCTATACTATGGATATATGACTTAGGGTATCTGCTCCTCTCTCCTCTATATACAGTATATCAGTTTTGTGCGAGGAGGTTCCTCACTCATCTCCTGTTTTTGTATGAGAATAGAGGCTTCATGACCTGCTTCAAGTATAGGACTAATATATCTGCCCCTCCCTCCCCCGACTCTATATGGTTGAGATATGGTTGAGGGCCCCGTAATGTCTATAGGCTCCGTCCCTAGGAATAAGGGTATATACCTCCTTCTGTAACTTTATTTTTTTACCCTTCCTCTATCTCTCTTTTCTAAGTCTCTCTTTTCCTTTAATTCCCCCCCCCCCCCACTTACACCTTCTCTAGGTCTGCTTCTTTCTTACCTTTCTTTTCTTTTTCTACTCTCTTTTCACATTTCCTTTTTTTCTTTATTTCATAGTCCTTCTCTTCTTTTTTTTTTACAATTCTCCCTTCATTCCTTCCTCTCTTCTGACTTTTTCTCACATTCTTCTCCCACCTCTTTCTTTCTCTTCCAACTTTCATTGTCTTTCTCTCTCTCTTTCACTATATTTTTTTTCACATGTTCCCTTCATCTGTATCTCTTTTACAGTGTGAATGCGACGTTTAACATAAGGCCGGCCTTATGTAAGTATCATGTATACCAGGGGTACTCAACCACTTCTTGTAAAGGTCCATTTAAAGGCAGAGGTGAAGGTCCAGGTGGAGGGCAGTCACTGGGGGTGAATAGTTAGAAATCAGCACACTAGGGAGGGGCTATAGATTCCTCAGGCAAAACTAAAAACCCCAAAAATCCTATTGGGCACTGGGAAAAAAAGTAGATTTTTATTTGGCCCCACTCAACCTATAGCTCTGGCCAATTAGGAGGGGGTTTAAAGCAGTGTGCTGCTTTAAACCCCCTCCCTTGCATTCTATGCAGGTCGTGTGCAGGGGTGTACTAGGGGGCCCAAAATGTTACTGTCAATACGGTCTGGTAACAAGGATAGATAGCTTGGGGCTTGGGGGAGAGGGATGAATGTGAAAGACACTGTAGGAAGAGGGATAGATAGGGATAGAAGAGCTAAGGGGACAGGGATGAATAAGGCAAAGCTGGGGGGTCAGAAATGGATGGGGATGGATGGAGCAAAGCTGGGGGGTGGGAAAGAATGGGGCTGAGCTGGGAGGGCAGGAATGGATGAGGCTAAGCTGACGGGAGGAGATGGTGAGACAGGGATAGATGGGGCTGAGCTGTGGCGGAGGGGGGGGGGGTGGCGAAGGATTGGATGGGGGCAAAGAAACCGAGAAACAAAGTTTGTATGTACCCTGAAATGCTGAAGTACTTACATATAATTACAAGTACATATACATACAAGTACTTACAAGTATTACATATTGTAATGGTAGGTGCCAGGGAGACATGACACTGGTAAGGAGACTAAGCACTACATTGCCAATCAAGGGGGCAGCTCTGAGCACGGCAACACAAAAGCAACTGAGTTCATAGCTGTCAGAGCAAGAATTCGGAAATCTAGCGTTAAGGCCCGGATTCGGACCCTGGTCCACCAGTTGAGTATTGCTGATAACAGGGGTCCAAAAATTTTGTTAACATGAGAACCACATTCACCACTGATAGTGTGGGGATGGGTAAGAGGCTTGAGTGTAGGTTTAGAGGGTTTTGGTCCTTTTTAATATAGGGAAGTTTAACAGGATTATCAATGGCAAACATGGCACTAGAATTATTCTAGTCCTGTCCCACCCTGATTTATAGGTGTTAGAATTTGCACACAAAGGCAATGGTATTCCTATTAATGTTAAGAAAGGTGCAATAATTGAACTGTCCAGTATGTGCTTCAATGGTGTAATAGGAGTGATCTGGTTGCATGATATAAATACATTGTGAGGAAAAATGGTTATTATTTCACAGGTATGAGGCATGAGAAGACACATCATTTCACAAATGGATGGCATTGCAGGTCGGTGAACACAGACCTGACTGTGCCCCAGCGGGGGCCCTCCTCTTCTAAGGATCTCACTGGGACAGTTCACATCTCCACTAGCCTGACTGGCCCTAAGCTTTGCCCAGCAGGAAACACCTGCCATGAGGCTGTGTTGGTGAGCATGCTTCAAAAGCATAAGTCAGGACATGCTGGGGCCAACAGTTTTTAAACAATCAGGAAGCTATTGGGCACATTACTCATAAACTAAACTAAACATTTTTGAAATCTGGAGATTATACTGCAGGTGTTCGTGAGTCTCCTGTCATTCCTGGACATTCAGGATTTAGGAGCCATATCAAACAGCCATGTCTGGTTGATATGAACAGCATGCAACTGGGTCGGTTGGCACTTGGATCAAAACTCTAGGACCTTCCACAGAAAAGATATGCCACATAATAGTTTTTAGAAGTTTTACCTAGCAACTTCTAGAGGGGAATCCCGAGGCTCATCCCAGAGGGGAGGGGGAGTGTCCCATCTGTACATAAAGGTTTGAGAGCTCAGGCCCTCTTTGGTTTTCTTCTGAGGGATATGTGTGGTGGGGGCACCAGTATTCAGCAGGCTCTACACACCGCCTGTGGCAGCCGCATCTCTGCATATCATCTGCAATAAGGTATCTGACATTTTCTCTGCTAACACTGATTGTAATTTGCTCACTTGTATTTTCCCTTCTGACCTGTATTGCATCTATTAATTGTATGTATATAGTTTGTCTAGGGTGCTCTTAAAGCAATTAAATATATAATCTGTTCTGAAATCTCTAACCACTAAGTCACACTCATCCATGCTTCTCTGTCTTATTACATGCTACTGGGCTGGCGTCTGTCCCGAAATAATTCTGTTAATGGACCAGGGATATATCATACAGAGCTGGTGGCATTCACACGGGGCTGTCAGGGCTCTGTTTACTGATGCTAGTGAATGGGCCCTGCAGCCTGTTAGGGACTTGAAGGGACCATACATTGTGACCCCAGCGACACCGTCAGTTGGGGCCTCAAAGTACGGACTTTAATATATATATATATATATATATATATATATACAGTCTTCTGTCTGACGCTGCTAGTCCTTTTACAGTCTACTCCTACGTGTTCCTGTATTTATCCTACAGCCTGTGATTCTTGTGAATTCCCTGCAATTCACCTCTCTTATACAATCTTCCCCTCCCTGGTCTTAAGTCCACTTCAGGTAAATGACATGAGTCACCTCTATGCTGCACACGCTGCTCTTTTCACATTGTCGTTAAAGGTTCACCATTCTGTGAAGTCATTGGGTGATGTCATAGAGCAAGTATATTATGTCATACAGTACTTCCTGTATCAGTGTGTTCTACCTGCAAAATACATTTATTTAGCAATCAGTTAATTTTTATACTACAGTAAAATGCTTTTATTGCAGATATTCAGCATTGCAGATGTATTTTGTAGGTGTCTTCATATAAAGCCTTTGTTTTTTTTATCACTGTAATATTATTCTTGTCATTGCAGATTAATAATAGGTTGATATGGGCTTTCCATTATAAGCTGGCAGCAGTGGCGTTTGCAGATCCCTCTCCTTCCATCCTGCAAACAATCTGGCAACCATCTCAAATGAAATATAGCAGCGTTTCTTTTTCCCGGTAACTGTACCTACATAATGTAATTGTTTAGTTTTGGGAAAATCTAAGAAGCACTGACACATGACCATTTTTTTCTCTTTGTTATTTGCCTAAAGGACAGTCAAAAAGGAAGTGATAATACCAATTGTAACATTTGCATTACCTTTCACCTACATGCTTTGTCTTGGTTTTTTAGTGATAACCTGGACTGAAATTTCAGTGAATAAATGTCATCCTTTCTTTTAAAGCCAACCTGTGATCCTACGCATGACAGACTAAGCACTTAAAGCGGAAGTCCACAGTCCTGTACTTGCAGTACAAAGGAGGGCAAGGATTTGCATAGTCTTGGCCAGTATTCCCTATGAACCAAACCTTAAACCGGACCTTGACCCCGAATAAGAGCCTATCTTGTATGTTCCCCCACCCCGTACATACAGATTGACCACATCAAAAATCTTTCTACCGGCACCTGTTGCGTTTTTTTAGCCAAGATGGTGGCCCATGGAGTCACAGGCTGCCTGCAGACAGGAAGTGTCTTCTGACTGTGCTGCTCTGCATTCTGGGATTTCTGTCCTTTTCTTGACCCCAACTCTGCTCTCTCTGTTCAAGGCACAGCTATAACCCCCCCCCCCCAAACTTTCCACTCCTCTCCTTCTCATTATGTGATGCTTCTGAGGCAAGATGGCGGCGCCCATATCCTAGAGTCCTGAACAGAGTTGAATCTAATCTCTGGAGAAAGAATAATAAGTAAGCGACTAAAAACTTAAACTATATTCATTTTAGATGTTAAGGGTTTGGGCTTTTCATTAAATGATGCTGAAGGCCCAGGTTAACCCCTCCCCTTTTACTGTTGCAAGGTAAATTAAACATAAGGGACATGATGCCTGGGATAAAAAAATGGCACTTACCTCTGGCCTTGAGCACTGTGTGTAATGGCAGCTACCCACAGCTTCACTTACTAGTCATTAGGAACCCCTCTAGCAATAAGGGGTAAGGTACTATTTATCATCGAATGTGACTTAACATGGACCTATTACCAGGATATTCATTATCCTGGTGATAGGACCATTTACCTGGGGCATCCTGATTTGGGATGCCCCGCTGTGTAAAACCCCATCAGATCGCCCATATAACTCACTTTTCTGCCGTCCCCAGTGCCCATGTACAGGCTTTCATCCAATCAGCGCTTTATGTCGTTCATACTAAAAGTGGGAGTGGCCGCATCCCTGGTTTCCCAGCAGTCTGCATTCGCTCCTACCCCCAACCTAAATAGTAGCCTCACCTACTGGAAGGATGGAGATGAGGCCTGCGATCACTGCATGGGAGCGCCGGAAAGGTTAGTGATTATGAAATGGGGCACTTAGTTGGCTGGCTCTGGAGTCTTTTACACTCTAGGGCTGGCCTTCGTGGTGATAAATCCACTTTTAAGGCAAAGTTCAGACAGCAGCAATAATAAGGCAGCACACAGCTCACCTCTCCACCATTTTCTGCAGTGCTGGGTAGAAGCTATGACAAGGCTTCAAAATGTGCCCCTACTTTTAATTCCATTCTTCCAGGACCAAAATGTGGTCTAACATTTGGTGCTCTCAGCTCAAGCAACCACAGCAAGCCACAGTGGCCCCACAGCTGTCTCTGGCCACAGAATTTAAAGTAGAGCAAAACACATCTTGGGCATCCCTGGAATCTATAAGACACGATTCGTGATGCCCCGCTGTGTGAGTCCCCAGTAAAACTTACCTGATCTCTGATCCAACTGCACATGTGCGGACCGCCGCCGCACTACACTATACCTTTAGCCAGGTTGTAAATGGATGGCACGGGTACGCCACCTGATAGAAACTAGTGAATGAAGCTGAGCAAGCTGATTGACTGTGCCCCAAGGGACAGAGAGGCTGTAGAACCACTTTTTTGTGTGGTCCTGGAAGAATGAAATTGAAAAAAGGGTAAACTATGGAGCCCTGCTATAGCTTCTGCTGGAAATGGAGAGGCACATGGGACAGATATCAGGTCAGCTGCTTGCTGGCTAATTATTGCTGTTGGGTTTACAGTCCCTTTAAAGTGGACCAATCACCTGGATTTTCACTATTCTAGTGATTGGTTCTTGTCCCTAGGGCATCTCGATTTGGGATGTCCCGCTGTGTGAAACCCCTCCAGTTCACCCACTCAACTCACCTTTCCGATGTACCCATGGCACATGCACTCGTCCAATCAGTGCTTTATGGCGTACATACTAATACACTACTGCACTACTTACCACCAGGGCCGGATTATGAGAGGGGCGCAAGGGGCTCTAGCCACGGGGCCTCCACCAACCTTTGGGTTATGGTCTAGTCCAGGAGGCTTTTCAGTCTTTGGTTTGACGGGCTGCAGAGCCAGTAACAATGCTATCAATGGCAGCCAAAGCCACCCCAAGGCAGGACGGAGAGTCTAGAGCAGCAAAGCCGCCATCAGAATGCTACAGTGTTGTTGGGTGCAGAGTAGTCAATCGATGGCCGCTCACTGTACATAAGCCTTCTGCTTAAGTTTTGGACCAGCTGGGTGCCTACACTACCCCCCCCCCCCCCCCCATCCAGAATGGCAAAGCAGGAGTTCCAGACCAGCACGCACCCACACAAGGGACTCGATCTGACGTTCCAGTAAGTATGTGGAGGCCAAACAACCATCATTTAATTGGCTGGACTATTATTTTAAAAGGGGGCCTCCACCAGATTTTGTGCCCAGGGGCCTCCACCACACTTAATCCAGCCCTGCATGCCACTACACTACTACTACAGGGAGCGGGGGCAGCCGCCTCCCCGGTGGGGTGGTAAGGGACTTGCATATGATCTGGGGGGGTGCCCCAGGGGCATTAGTCAACCAAGGTATACATGATGCAAGCAAATAGGTGTGAACCTTTACAAACATCTGGTTGTGGGTCCATCCTACCAATTTATGTAAGAGAACATGATTAGTTAGCCATCCCTGGAGTCTTTTAGACTGGTGTTTGGGCCACTTTAAACATTATTTGGAGGCTGCTATTTGTTAAATTGGGGGTGGGAGTGGTATGGGGGTGTATGACCACATGATAAGCAGACTGCCCCTAATTTTGCCCCTCGTTTTGCAAAGTACATTGTATAACACTATTAGATGTTGATTAGGTAAGAAATACATCTGTGGGTTTCTGAGAGGTGTGTCTTGGAAAAAAAGACTTCAAAGCAGCCAATCACGTTTGTGACTTGAGATTGGCATATGAAACGCTTAGTGTGTACACTTGGCAATTTATACTTGCGTGGAATGCAATGATGTACACACTCTCTATAGTGCTTCTTATAGACAGGACGCAAGCTGGGACAGGCCCATCGGTCCCTCGGATTGGAAGTAATACAGACGCATTAACTCCTTCCTTGCGTTTGGCTCCCATCATCTTATGGCCACCAATGTATATAGAAAGCTTGGTGTTCTGGCAGGTTTTGAGTTAATTTTTTATTACACCTACGCTCCCCAATGTGCTTTATACACAAACCTGACCTACCAATCCCTCCCTTTCCCGCCATTATAATAACTATCCACAAACAGGCCAACGCCCGCACAAGGAGAGGTTCAAACTCCAGGTAAACATGTTGTGAAAGGCAGGACCCAACCTGTAGCAGCTGCTCGCCTCCCGCCCAGCAGCTCCTGTCATCTGCAGCTCATGGCTAAAACAGGCCTTTGTCTTCTGGACTGGAAGAATAACCCAAGTGCAGCCACTGGGAACAGTAATGTACAGAGGCAGCTTCAGGATGTTTTTCTATTCTCATAAAAGAAATCTATAAGACATCACGGGGCAGTTGAAAAATAATTTGTAAAAGTATATTGATGATGCAATTAAAGCTGTTCTACAATCTGTCTTATTTGGAACATTTTTTAACTCAAATAATTTCTTTTTAATAATTTTTATTGAAGCTACCGTATATACTCGAGTATAGGTCGACCCGAATATAAGCCAAGGCACCTAATTTTACCATAAAAAAATGGAACAAGTTATTGACTCGAGTATAAGCCGAGGCGGCTTTTTTCAGCTTATACTCGAGTATATACGGTATACACACTTACCTCTCGTTTGCACAGCCTGTCCGTAGAAGCATCTTAAGAGGCCGGCCCAGAACGTGCGCGTCACCGCCCCCGGCCGGCGTGCCCTGCCCTCCGTCGCTGCGCGCCCGGCGCTTGGCGCTGGGCTGCACAGTGTGCTCCGGTCTCCACCCTACCGGCACAATGGCGCAGAGCACCGCCGCCCCCCTCCCCACCGTCCAGGCCGGCCCGAGGGAGGCCCCCCTGGAGACGCTGAGCGGCATCCCGTCCCCGGCACATGAGGTGCGGTCGGCAGCGGAGGAACAGCTGGAAATGAGAGGGTGAGTGCGGGAGCCGGCACGGGGGCGGGAAATGAATGGGCATGTCGCCTGGCCCCTTTTTCTCCTCCATTTCGGCACTGACTCGAGTATAAGCCGAGGCGGCTTTTTACAGCCCAAAAAGTCGGCTTATACTCGAGTATATACGGTATCTATAAACTATTTGGTATATCTGATATAACAGATCATAGATATCCTTATATAAACCAATTTGTGCACATAAACACATCCTTTAAATTCTATATTCTAATTATAAAGTATAGAGTCTTATTTCATAAAAACTAGACACAGCACATCTTATCAATTTCATTAAATCTAACCCCTTCTCACACATTAAAGGAGCGAAAAAATGGTCCAATGATAAAAATCCATATAAATATGCTGAATGGCGTTGGGAGGGGTCACTTATATACCCGGCATCAAGAAATATCCAGCTAGGCTTGTCTTTCATTCTTTTAATGGAAGGAAGAGGACATTCGGGTGACAGGCTCTGTCACCCCGGATAGACTAAACCTGGCACCCCTGGATTTTATTCCTACCGTAAGAGAATAAACCACAAACTTGTGGGAGTTTTATTCAGTTTTGGTGTATAAGTGACCACTTCTCTCATTAGCCAACATGTTTATTTGGATTTTTAATACTAACAATTTCGTGATAGTGCTTCTTTAATTAAAGCAAAAAAAAAAAAAAAAAAAACAAGCATAAGTTATAATTAAGAAATCAGCATGTAACACAACCTTATAATAATAAAGGGTTAGAATCAAAATCGGAAGGTAAGAAATTTTCTATCCATGGAGCCCAAACCTCTCGGAATCCCTCAAAGATCCCAATATTAATTGCGGACAGTTTTTCCATGACCATAATATTATTAACTCTGTTGATAAACTCACTAAAACTTAAATCTTGTGATTTCAAGGCACTAGCAATGACCATTTTTGCTCCCGTCAAAATATGATAGAACAGTTGTCTCTGGGCCTTATTCATGAAGCTCTGGCGCCAGGTAGTGCCTTGTAATTGGCAGGTAGCGGCAGGTGAACGCCGGACACGGCACGCAATTACACATTTATGAAGGCGAATCTGGTGAGCGACTGGAACAACGCCATGTAGCGTACGATTCATAATTTCCCAGGCTCAGCGTACAGCGCCGGCGTTCAGCCTTGCAGAGCACCACGTAATGCCTCTCGCTACCTGGCCCTCTCCCATACATTTCTATGGACGATCCTTAAATTCCCTTTCTGATCCCAATTTTTTTTATAAAATCTCAAATCTTTCTGACATGTATCCTGGCCTAGAAAATGACATTTTTGAAAACTTTTTTGATTTTTTATATTTTTATGCAGAATTGTCCTTGCATGTCTGTTATTAAAGTGTTCATGTTACAATGTAATAACAAGGTAATTCCATATGTTTTCGCTTTGTTACTAGTGGATACATGTTCAAAAACAGATTTTAATCACGCAGCCTCTGGCTCTCTGGGCTACAACTACCCGATTTTAAGCGCCGGCGCTGTTTGAGGCTGTTTTTTTTGATGAATGTGGTGTGAGTCGGTTGCACTGAGCTGGCACTACCGTTTGCTCCCATACAGCGTAGTACTGCAACTCACACAACATATTCATCAATGCCGGCCAGTGACTGAGGCGCTCTGAAACAAAGATCCATGGCTGAGCACAGCGACTACTAGCGGTCGCTCTGAAATTCGCGCTACAGATGCTCATCTGTCGCTACCTGGCGTTAGTAATGAATCAGTTTGCCCATCTCACAGAGCTATTTCTAATGGAATCATTGAAGAGTGCTATCCAGGGACTTAATTTAACTTCTGCTCCCAAAATCACTCCAAGAACATCAAAAACTTTACACCAAAATTCTTTAACTTTGGTACACTCCCACCAGATGTGACTATGGGATCCTATGGATTGACAGCCTCAGAAGCAAAATCCCTGGGATGCCCCATCGTACTGAGCCATCTGTTCCGGTGTTATATACCATCTTAATGCAACCTTTACATTGGCTTCAATGGCCATAACCGAAGTACCAAAAGATACTTTCCACATCTTCTGCCAGGATTCCTGGTCTCTCTCCTCCTTTAGCTCTCGCTGCCATCTCTTTCTATGCATCAGCTTTCCTTTATCTGTTCCAGAACTCAGGAGATTATAAATCTCTGAGGCTGCCCCTTTCCCCCTAGGATCCTGTCTGCAACGTTTTTCCAGTGGGGAAAGGCTGTCGAAGTCCGCTCTGCTTAACTCAATTAATTTAACCCCTCATTTTCTTCAATGATTCCTCTTTCAGGTCTGATGTGGGAACTTTGTCAGTGAAGGACCACAAATGTTTGTGTCGCAGCCCATAGACGTTACGCAAATGCCCCCACTGAATCTCTCCACTAACCTCCGCTGCTTTCCTGCTTGTCTCTACAGTCGCTGCCTGGGTCCTCCCCACCAACTCCCTGCCACGCTGCTACCATCACCAGCCTTCTCTACTGTCACTGCTTCTATGGGTGCCTTGCCCACACTGGATGCCCTTGGAAGCAGTGACTGTCAGGCTGCCTTACATACTTAGCCACTGCGGAGCTGTTAGTGGAAACACACAGTGTGAATGGGAAAACTGGGAATTAAAGTGGAAGTTTAGTCAAAAAGTGCCCCCCCCCACCCTGCCATCCTACCCTGGTACTGAGGAAGGACAGGGAGGGGGGGTTAGAAAGAAAAAGACCCATCACCTTCTCCTCGGGCCAATGCCACTCCTCCGGTCTCCCCCACGGAGAAAGCCGTACCCCCTGTCTCCATGGGTGCCCCCGTCCGCCCATTCACTTGATTGGGCAGGAGCGCACACGGAGCTGGGGGATGCAGCTTTGTGCTTTCATTCAAGACAGCGGCGCCCAGGATTCGGAACGCTGGGAGAGCGGCGCAGGTCCCTGGATAAGGTAAGGGTTTTTTTCTATCTAACTTTTTGACTAAACTTTTACTTAAAGGGTGTGACTGTGGCCGCCAGAAGTTGTTTGAAAGCCACCAATGAATTTCCAGCCTGCCAACACCATTTATTGCAATACTAACATATACCACATCCACGCTTGCTTACACACGGGTCTCTCTTCGGCCCTGCTGATGGCTAAGGCGATGGCTCCGGGGGGAAGATGAATGTATGGGGGCTTCCGGGGGGTTAAAGTAGGGGGTGCCCAGCTGTGTGAAACCCCCCAGATCGCCTAAGGCAACTCACCTCAAGCACGCTGGAGGCAGCATCCTCCGCTTCCCTCTAACAGGGAGCGTGCCTGCGTCAGCCAATCACAAATGCCTGGCGTGGGCACGCGCCCTGCTAGAGGGGGATGCGGCCACAACTTGTGTATGCACCGTTGGATCGGGAAACAAGGTACGTAAATGGGGTAACCTGGGGGGCTTCACACAGCAGGGCATTGCAATTTTGGATGCCCCAGAGGGAAATCGATTAGCCTGGGAATCTCGGCAGGGGTTTTGGTCCACTTTAACACATTGGAGTGGACCTCAGACGGCCCTGGAGTCTTTTGGCCCCCAGGATCCTCTTACTTGAAAATTTCAACTATGCAAAGTGCGCACCTTGGGCTTTTTCAACCAAAACAACCCTACATTTGAAATACCCCCCTAAAATCATATAGTCCCTGAAAGTATACACATTAAGCTTTCTAGGTGTACCAAGCCTGTTGTAGTGGGCTCATCTTTCCCTCTGAGAATTCTTTGGTTGCTTAGGGTTTCCTGAAAAAATGTATAAAAACGCAGAATAAAAAACACATTTTCCTAAAATATCAATATACAAACAAGAAAAAACAAGCTAAATCTGAAAGCGCAAGGTCTCCCGAACAATACCCAACATACAGTACATAGGTACTTTCAACCCTTTCAAATGCCAGCCTACTTGAGATGTTGTTACCCTCTGTTTACAGGTCATTTTTCACCATTTTGCGCTATGTTTAACTGTGATTTTTGCAGGAATTTCCAGGAAAATTTTGTATATATATTTTTCGATATTTTTGATTGAAAAATGTAAAAAAAAATAAAAGTATGTTGTTCTTCCTTACTCTCTGATTCTGAGCTCCAATGTCCCACGCAGTTCATGTCTTTTGACGATCACCGATGACAGTACTTGGCAAGGTCGGTCAAGTTCTGGGGGCCCTGGTGCCTTAAAAGGGCGCACTGTCACCCGCTGCAGAAACCTTTTCTATGGCTGCGGCGGGGCACCGATAAGAACTGCGGAGCATAAGCAGAAGGTGCGCTGTATCCTCAGAGCCTGCCCGGCTCCTGTCTGTACAAGTCATGCTGGCCTCTGTGTCACATAACTAAGCCTATTTCATCGTGCAGAGACCAGCGCGATTCGTACAGACGGGAACTGAACAGGCTCTGAGGAAACAATGCGCTTTTTGCTCGCGCTCTCTGCAGTCTTTATCAGCAGCCCGCAACTCCCCGCGGCCATAGAAAAGGTGCTTTAATTACTAACCCGTCTGGGGGGGTTGGCAGTCAGCAGGTGGGGACTTGTGGTTGAGTCAGGGATGTTCCCATGCAAGGTGGCTTGGGGGGTTTTCCTACATTCAGTGCACCTGGGGCAGACTGGCCATAGGGTTCCAGGGAGAATCCCTGGTGGGCCTCCCTGCTTTGGGGCCAGTTGGGCTGCTGCAGCTACATTCAATCCCTGCCCCCTGTACCCAGCCCCACTGTACCCACAATCCAAGAAACCGCAACCCCCCCAATGCCATAAACCCAGCATCATGGTTGAGAGTTCAGCAGGGATGTCTTGGGCGGGCCATGGATTGGTAAGATCCTGGGTCCAAAAAATCCATCATAATCTGCTCCATTAATAATAAAAATTGTAATATTGAGTGCTAAAATCATTCAAGATCAGTTGTGCTTTACATAGGGACATCCATCCCATCCCCCAAACCAGTCAGCGCAATGCATTTCGGGAAGACCCCTTTATCAAGCTGCTCAGCTGATGCATGCTCGGGCACTAGGTGCGGGAGCACACGTCAGCTGGGGGGGGGGGGGAACAGGGATGCCGTTCGCTCCCCGCTCTCTATGGACAAACAGAGATCTATGCTGAGCATTAAAGTGGACCAAATGCAGACTCCAGGGCCACCTGATTCCCTCTCCTTGTAAATGGGTGGGTGGGAGCACACGCAATGTGGAGAATGCCCCTCCAAGTATCCAGCCAGGACTTCCGGCAGGCAGGCGCTTGGTGTGGCAGCTTTGGCACTGCCGACTTCGAGGGTTGGATTTGGGGTGAAGTGAGTGTCTTTTTTTCTTCTTCTTTGGTTCCATGAGCATAATTGCTATTTAGAAGGGGCAGGGCCGGGGGTTATGCTTATTTTAAAGGAAAGGGCTGGAGTGGCCCTTTAAATATAGAATTGTCTGACTAGCCTCAGCTCAGCTCACAGTTTCCCGTTCGATTCTGTTTCCCTTTTTCAATAAATATGCGTCCAGACGGAAATCCCTACGATCTTGCGCCTGCGCACTACAAACTTAACTCATTAAAGTGCTCGCCTACATATTTGCCACCCTCACTTCTACTACAATGTTTAGCTAAATCACTTAGCACTGTCCTCCATCTTCCCTTTTTGACCCTTAAAGCTCACCCAAACCACTTCTTGGTTAGGTTCTTCTTCCATTTTAGCCCCAAAAACTTACCCAAGTCACTTCTCGGTCATGTGAATATTCATCTTTAAATATTTCTGGGCCCATTAGTTTTGTGTTAATGTATTTTGTAAATGAAATGACAATGTAACATTTTTTTTATACCATCATAAAATTTAAAATTAAAAAAAATTTTGACCATTTCAAATTTTTACAACTAAAAAAAACAAAATACATAGCAATGGCAGGCCACTGAACATTATTCTTCATCTGTGGTCTCCAACGAGTTGCGCTGCTCCTGCATCTCGCCCACCAACTGAAGAACCCTGACACTCAGTTGTGCCACTCTGGCACGTGTGGTCCCTG
The DNA here is from genome assembly GCA_027917425.1 of Gastrophryne carolinensis. Taxonomy (NCBI): domain Eukaryota; kingdom Metazoa; phylum Chordata; class Amphibia; order Anura; family Microhylidae; genus Gastrophryne; species Gastrophryne carolinensis. Next base: position 170,227,046 of record CM051243.1, read on the forward strand.
TTATAAAACGTAAATTAAAATGTTGGCATAACCTTGTTGGGGTCATACTGCAGTGCCCCCCCCCCCCTGTATGGTCCAAACACCTAAATCTGGACTTCAAAAGCCAGAGGGTCCTCGCCACCACGGCCCGGGTTTTGCATAGTGCCCGATTAGAGAACCCCTGGCACGCATTCTGCAGGCAAAGAACGGGCATCAGGAGCAAGGGCGAGTGGCACATCTTGCAGTTCCTGCAACCAAATATAAAATAATTACACAAAGCAAAGGTAACGAACTAAAACAATAACTCCTACAACAAATTAAGATTCAAGTTCAACAATCCAAATATAATTCACAAAGGACATAAGTCTAAAAAAATATAGCAATTATATGGATGTGTGGGAAAATAAATGTTTACATGCTAAGGACTAATTAAGGTCAGCATTAAAATGCATCTATAAGGCATACATGAAATGTATTGATTCAGGTATGCATTGCTATACAATTTATGGCCTCGGCCATGCTGATACATGCAATGCCTTGGTGCTAAAGGCGCGCAGACTCCTCCACATAGCCGCAAAACATGTTCAACAATAGCAATCCGAGCCCTCAAAGGTCCCGTAAGTGGATCGGAGATGAAACGGATTTATAGGGTGATGATCCGTCGGAAATCAGCTCTCTGAATCAGACAGAAACCCATCCCAGCAACGGAAGTTTTCTGAACGAACGGAAAACTTCCGATTTTGTTTGGAAAATGATCCGAACTAACGGAAATGTTCCGATTTGCTTCCGTTCATCGGAAACGCATTCCCGAACGTTCGTGCGAGTAGAAAATGGACGAAAAAAAGCAAATAAATTACAAACACCCACCAAAACTTTCACAGACAGCTATGGAAGTCCGGACGAATGTGTCTCTGAATCAAGGCTAATGTATGATTGTATTGATGTATGATTACATACAGTTGCCCTTATTCATACAATGTATGATTGTATTGATGTATGATTACATACAGTTGCCCTTAATCATACAATGTATGATTGTATTGATGTATGATTACATACAGTTGCCCTTATTCATACAATGTATGACTGTATTTATGTATGATTAAGGGCAACTGTATGCCGAAACGCATCACAGGGTCCCCGCTGTGAGGCACACATTCATAAGGTCCGGACACGTATGATTTGATTGCACAAGGACACTTGCACTTTATGTGGATCATGGCATTTTACATTTCTGGATTAAAAGTTACGTTTTAATTGAATGAGAAGGCTGGACACCTCACTGACCATTGTACTGTGGAACTGTGCCAGAGGATTTCCTCTCCGTGCCTAGCTTATTATATAGGCCAGGCTGCTTAAAGAAGGCCAATAATAGCAGCCTCCATGTTCCTCTCCTGACAGGTTCTCTTTAAAGTTAGCTCAGAAACAAGAAATTCTACTCCCGATGTTCTAAGTTAAGTTTCTGAATAGTGGAAAAGACTCTTTTGTAAATGTCAGGCGGAGGCAGCGTTCCTGTAGAAAAGTACTTCTTTTAAATGACCGGATCAGCCCATGAGAGGATGTAAAACAAACCTTGACTTTGTATTTGCTTTTGTAGTGAGCGCAGGAGCTCACACACGGCCCACAGCTTTACAGTCTAGTAATAAAGGACAATGGACACTGTCCTTCAATGTAACTGGCGTGTTTGAGCGCGGCGCTTCCTTGTGCAGCCAGGGGTTTGTTTGCTGAGCTGTGGGGAGAGGCAGGTGGCAGCTCTGGGGGGCTCTATTAGCTCTGCTGCCCCTGACTCTGCCTCTTTTGTTGCCTCTTGCACCCTCTAGTGTTTTTTTAAGGAAATGGCATGTTATTGCCAAACCTAATACTATCTGAACACTAGGCAGCATTTGTGAGCAATCGCCAACTCCATCTAGGCCAGGGCTTCCCAACTACTGGCACATGTGCTACTGGTCGTATGCAAAATCCTATCAGGTGGTGTTCAGTGCGACTGATCTATACCTGAATCTGATCAGCTGAGTAGGGCTGGCGTCAGCACTAGGCTTACCTGGGCAGGTGCCAGGGTCCCTGCACCTTGGGAGGGCCCACCTCACATGGTGGTCATGTGATACACTTCCTCGCATCCTATGCAGGATGTAGGAATAGTGACCAGTAACCAGGACTGGTCACCCCCATAATATGACTTCTTTTAGTCATTCCTTTTCTTTTCTTTCCTTCTATTATTTTTTCGTCCACATAAGGGCAGACTAGATGGACCGTATGGTCTCCTTCTGCCGTCAACCTTCTATGTTTCTATGTATTTTGACATTTCGTTTATTAATAATTTCTGTCATTCCTTCTATTCTTTTTTTTATCCTTCATGTCTTCTTTTCTTTCCCACATTAATTATATTCCTTCCTTCTGTTATTCTATTTTTCCTGGCATTCCTTTCATTTTTCATGCCTTCTTTTCTTTTTAAAATGAATTCTATTACTTCTATCTGTCATTCTATTCTTTTCTTTCTGACAACCCTTTTTTCTTTAATCCCTTCTTTTCCTTTTAAAATCAATTCTATTGCATCTATCCGTTTCTTTCTGAGAATCCTTTTATTCTTTCATGTCTTCTTTTCTTTCTGACTTTCTTATCATTCCTTATATTCTTTTTTTTATCGTTCATGTCTTCTTTTTTTTTTCCCACATTCATTCTATTCCTTCCGTTCTTCTATTTTTTCATGACATTCCTTTCATTCTTTCATGCCTTCTTTTTTTAAAAAATTCTATTACCTCTGTCATTCTATTCTTTTCTTTCTGACAATCCTTCTATTCTTTTATCCCTTCTTTTCTTTCTAAAATTAATTCTATTACCTCTATCTGTCATTCTATTCGTTTCTTTCTGACAATCCTTTTATTCTTTCATGTCTTCTTTTCTTTCTGACTTTCTATCATTCCTTATATTCTTTCTTTTATCATTCATGTCTTCTTTTCTTTCCCACATTCATTCTATTCCTTCCTTCTGTTATTCTATTTTTTCCTGACATTCCTTTTATTCTTTTATTCCTTCTTTTCTTTCTAAAATTAATTATATTACTTCTCTCTGTCATTCTATTCTTTTATTTCTGACATACCTTTTATTCTTTCCTGCCTTGGTTTTCTATCATTCCTTATATTCTTTCTTTTATCATTCATGTCTTCTTTTCTTTCCCACATTCATTCTGTTCCTTCTTTTTGTTATTCTATTTTTCCTGACATTTCTTTTATTCGTTTATCCCTTCTTTTCTTTCTAAAATAAATTCTATTACACATATCTGTCATTCTATTTGTTTCTTTCTGACAATCCTTTTATTCTTTCATGTCATCTTTCCTTTCTGACTTTCTATCATTCCTTATATTCTTTCTTTTATCATTCATGTCTTCTTTTCTTTCCCACATTCATTCTATGTTTTTCTTTTGTTATTCTATTTTTCCTGACATTCCTTTTATTCTTTTATTCCTTCTTTTCTTTCTAAAATTAATTATATTACTTCTCTCTGTCATTCTATTCTTTTATTTCTGACATACCTTTTATTCTTTCCTGCCTTGGTTTTCTATCATTCCTTATATTCTTTTATCATTCATGTCTTCTTTTCTTTCCCACGTTCATTCTGTTCCTTCCTTTTGTTATTCTATTTTTCCTGACATTCCTTTTATTCTTTCTTTTCTTTCTAAAATTAATTATATTACTTCTCTCTGTCATTCTATTCTTTTATTTCTGACACACCTTTTATTCTTTCCTGCCTTGGTTTTCTATCATTACTCATATTCTTTCTTTTATCCTACATGCCTGCTAATCTTTCTTTTTTTACTGTCATTCCATGGTCCTTCTGTTCTTACTTTTAGCCTTTATTCCTTCTATTATTTGTCATTTTGCCTATTCTTTTCTTTGATCTTTCATGCATTCTTCTCTTTTTTCTGATTTTGTCATTCCTTCTATTCTTTCTTTACCAGAGTCAAATTCTCTCAATATATACAAAACTGCTCCAACAAGTGATAACAATATGTTTTATGTGTTTTTTTTTTTTTCTTAGCACCGTGTTAAATAGGACCAATTACGTCCTACTAAATTGCGATGAGAGGGACTTGGGGCTTTATTCATCAAGGGATAGCGCCAGGTAGTGCCTTGTAAGCGAGACAGGTGAACGCCAGCCGCTGTACGCAATACCACATTTATAAAAGGCAATTCTGTTGAGCGCCTTTTACAGCGACACGTAGCGACTGATTCATCATCACAGACGGCTTTCAGAGTGCCTGGTATAACTTGTCGCTACCTGTCGCTCTCCCATACATTTCAATGGACATTACTTTTCTTCACTTTAAACAGTAAACTTCACTTTAAAATGTATTTAAATACATTTTTTTTTTATTTTTTTATGCAGAATTGTCATTACAGGTCTGGCATTAAAGTATTAATGTCACAATCTAATAACAATGTAATTCCATTTTTTTCGCTTTGTTACTGGTGGATAGCGTCTGGCACGCTGGGCTACAGCGAATTTTGAGCGTCGGAGCTGTGTGAGGCTGTTTTTTTGATGAATATGTTCTGAGTCGCTCACACTGACCAGTCGCTATCATTCGCTCCCATATAGCTCTGTACTGGTGTTATAAATTCATCAATGCTGGACAAGTTACTACAGCGACTGAGGTGCTCTGTAATAGCGACTCACGGCCGATTAGAGCCACCACGAGCGGTCGCTCTTAGCGCCGCTGTACAGGCGCTCATCTGCCGGTACCTGGCGTTAGTAATGAAACAGCATGCCAAATAGCTAGTTTAGAACAATGCTATCCTGTCAGAAACCAATGTAATACAATGGCATGGCTGGAGCAAATTAAAATTAAAATCACTATAACACAAATATCAAGCAGCATTGAGGACGGAAAACATTGATCAAACAACGGTAATGTACCTGGGGTGGGGTGCCAAAATAAAGTTGCTTTGGTCCACTTTAACTTACTGGCAACTAGGGATGAGCGAACCCCCAAAAGTTTGGGTCTGGCAAGTTAGGCTGAGATATAACTAAACTAGGTCTTTAGGAAGTGAGTTTCCTGGAAAGATTTGGGCAGTTGGGAGGAGAAAAAGGAAGGAGAAAGGGCGCGTGTGCACTAGGGCCTTGTATTGGTAACTAAGACCCTTATTTAAAGTGATACAGCAGGCAAGAATACAATTCTGTGAGTACTCACCTGTAGAATTGTTTTTACTGTGTACAGCACGGCCTGTTTCATGTCAATCATAACTTCTGGGTATTCCGCCACAAGGTGGCGTAGTTGACTGCAGAAGATTTGTGGCTCCTATCGGCCATATAAAAAGCCAGGAATCACCCATAGCCCCCAGTGTTGAAAAGTAGTTATGCAAGAAGCCGGGAGAAAAATCAAGATAAAAAGACTTCACAGGCTCACAAAAAATAAACTTTGTAACAAGTCACCATAAAGAGCCAATCAAGGATAACAATAACAAGAGAGGGATGAAACAGGCCGTGCTGTACTCAGTAAAAACAATTCTACAGGTGAGTACTCACAGAATTGTATTTTCCAAGTGTACAGCATGGCCTGTTTCATGTCAATCATAACTTCTGGGACATCCAATAGCAGTGTCCGTAAAGTAGGGTGGGATCCCAAATGAGTAACGGCAGGCAGTTCAAACCACTACCGCCTGAAGTACCTTGCGGCCAAAAGCAGCATCAGCTGAGGCCCTAACATCAACCTTGTAAAACTTGGAAAAAGTATGAACAGAAGACCAAGTAGCGGCCTTACAAACTTGTTCAACAGAAGCCTGGTGCTGAAAAGCCCAGGAGGCACCAATAGCTCTAGTAGAATGAGCAGTAACACGGAAGGGAGGTTCCTTCCCTTTAGCAGAATAAGCTTGTACCACCGCCTGACGGATCCACCGCTGATAATAGATTTGGCTGGAGGCAAACCCTTCCTAGGTCCAGCAGGAAGAACAAACAGAGCATCAGATTTCCTAAACGACTCAGTGGCGACCAAAAAAAATGTCAGCGCTCTGACCACATCCAGAGAATGAAGGGTCCGTTCCTTAGAATTAGAAGGGGTAGGACACAAAGAAGGTAAGACAATGTCCTGGTTGAGATGAAAGGCAGACACAGCCTTGGGCAAGAAATCCGCCTTAAGCCGGAACACTACCTTATCCTGATGCCGCTCAAAATAAGGAGGTTTTATGGAAAGCGCCGCCAGCTCAGAGACTCGAAGTAATAGCCACCAAAAAGACTACCTTAAGAATCAGAATGGACAACGCAGCCTCACGCATAGGCTCGAAGGGAGGGCCCTGTAGAGCAGATAACACCAAGTTTAAGTCCCAAAGATGTTTACGCGGCGGATGCACATGAGTAACTCCCTGGAAGAAGGTCTTAACAAGCCTGTGATTGGCAAAGGATCTTTGGAAAAAAATTGCCAGAGCCGAAACCTGTCCTTTGAGAGTACTAAGTTGAAGGCCCGAATCCAGACCATGTTGTAAAAACTCCAGAATCCTGGGAATGGAAAAATCCCGACAAGAAAGAGACTTGGACTCGCACCAAGCAATGTAAGCAAGCCAAACCCTGTAGTAGATAAAAGACAAGGATTTCTTCCGAGCCTGAATCAAGGTATCAACAACGGAGGCCGGTAAACCCTTGCCCATCAAGATGGAGTTTTCAGCGGCCAAGCCGTTAAAGCCAGCGTTTGTAAATTGGGATGGCGTAGATGTCCCTGCATGAGAAGCTTTGGATCGTCGGGCAGGACGAACCAATCTACTGCCATCTGGACGTCCGCGAACCACACCCTCCTCGGCCAGCGGGGGACCACCAGAATGGCTGGCACCCCCTCCTGAGCAATCTTGCGCAACACCCCCGACCCAGCAGAAGAAAGGGAGGGAATACATACAGGAAGGGGAAATCCGTCCATGGAATTGCTAGCGCGTCCGTGGCAAAGGCCAGAGGGTCCTGTGACAGTGAGACAAACTTTGGAAGCTTGTGATTGTGACGGGACGCAAACAGGTCCACGTCCAGCTGACCCCAGCGGAGACCCCGGGGCGACAAAAATACAATTCTGTGATTACTCACCTGTAGAATTGGTATTATACGTATACAGCACGTCCTGTTCCAGAAGATATTCCTTACTCTTGGGTTATACATCCAGTAGATGGCGCTGGACTGCAGAGACAGAAAAGTGGGGATTTTGTGGGGACCTCCCACAAAATCCCCAGTATTGAACAGCAGTTAAAATGAGACCGGGAGAACTATAACCAATATATAAAAATTTGAACATAAGAACAATCACCATAAAGAGATAACTAAAGATAATGATAGGTGGGGTGGAACAGGACATGCTGTATACGTATAATACCATTTCTACAGGTGAGTAATCACAGAATTGTATTATTCTAAGTATACAGCACGTCCTGTTCCAGAAGATATTCCTTACTCTTGGGACATCCAATAGCAGTGTCCGTAAGGTAGGGTGGGATCCCCAAAAGTAACAGCAGACAGTTTAAACCACTGCCGCCTGCAGAACTTTGCGGCCAAAAGCAGCATCAGCTGAGGCCTTAATATCAACCTTGTAAAGCTTAGAAAAAGTATGAACAGAAGACCAAGTGGCGGCCTTGCAACAGAAGCTTGGTGCTGAAAGGCTAAAGAGGCACCAATAGCGTGAGTAGAATGAGCAGTAAGGCGGAAGGAAGGCTCCCTCCCCTTAGCAGAGTAGGCCTGTATCACAGCCTGACGGATCCACTTGCTGATAGTGGAGCCAGGCTTTTCTTAGGTCCAGACGGGAGCACAAAGAGAGCGTCAGTCTTCCTGAAGGATTCAGTAGCCACCAGATAGAACTTCAGAGTCCTGACCACATCCAGAGAGTGTAAAACCCTCTCCTTAGAAGTACTAGGATTAGGACACAGAGAAGGCAAACAATGTCCTGATTGAGATGAAAGGCAGAAACAACCTTAGGCAGAAAATCTGGCTTAAAACGAAACACCACCTTGTCTTGGTGTCTCTCAAAATAGGGAGGCTTGATAGAAAGCGCCGCCAACTCAGAAACACGCCTCACAGAAGTGATAGCTACCAAAAAGACCACCTTAAGCGTAAGAATGGACAAAGGGGGTCCTTGCAAGGGCTCGAAGGGAGACCCCTGCAGGGCAGATAAGACCAAGTTCAAGTCCCAGACTAGTAACATAGGCTTACGTGGGAAATGCACATGAGTAACCCCCTGGAAGGTCTTGACCAGGCGATGCTGAGCAAAGGATTTTTGGAAAAAAATAGCCATGACCTTTCAGAGTACTGAGCTGAAGACCCAGATCCAAACCATGTTGCAGAAACTCCAGAATCCTATGAATAGAAAACACACGACAGGGAAGCGAGTTAGACTGGCACCAGTCAATGTAAGTACGCTAACCCTGTAGTAGATGGAAGGAGAGGACCTTTTCCTAGCCCTGATCATGGTATTTACAACCGAGGCAGGCAGCCCTTTTTCCATCAAGATGGAGGTTTCAACAGCCAGGCCGTCAAAGCCAGCGTTTGTAAATTGGGGTGGCGTAGGTGCCCCTGAGTGAGCAGATCTGGAACCCGGGGCAGGGCGTAATGATCTACTGCCAGCTGCACGATGTCTGCGAACCACACTCTTCTTGGCCAACAGGGGGCCACCAGTATGGCTGGCACCCTTTCCTGGGCTATCTTGCGCAGCACCCTGCCCAGCAGGGGAAAAGGTGGAAACACATACAGAAGCTGAAACCCCGTCCAAGACATTGCCAGGGCATCCATGGCCAAGGCCAGATGATCCTGGGACAGAGAGACAAAGACTGGAAGCTTGTGATTGTGACGGGACGCAAACAGATCCACATCTGGCTGACCCCAGCGGTGGCACAGGGAGAGAAACACCCTGCTGCTGAGTGACCATTCTCCAAGATGAGAGGTCCCCCTGCTCAGAGTCTGCCTCCAGATTCTCCACCCCCGGGATGTACACAGCTGAGATGCAGGGAACATTCTCCTCCGCCCAGAACAGTATCAGGGACACTTCCTTGAGGGCCCTCTTGCTCCGGGTCCCTCCCTGATGATTGATTTAGGCAACCGCCGTCTGGTTGTCCAAACGGACCTGAACAGCCCGACCCTGCAGGTGTGGGGTTAAGTGGGCGAGAACCAACCTGATCGCGCTCAATTCCAAAATGTTGATAGGGGCATGGACCTGAGGGCCCCACTGACCCTGGAATTTCAGGGACTTCCAAAAGCCCCCCCCCCAACCTGTCAGACTGGCATCCATGGTGACAGTCTCCCAGCAGGGGGCCAGAAAGGATCTGCCCCCCAGCAGGTTCCTTGAGTCCAGCTACCCCGATAGAGACCGCCTGACCAGAGGGGACAGGACAAACACCTGATCCAAGGACACAGGGTCCCAATCCCATACTGACAAGAGGTGAAGCTGAAGAGGCCTCATGTGAAACTGAGCATATGGAACCGCCTCGAAGCAGGACACCATCAGGCCCACCAGCTGCATTCCCTGCCTGATGGATGGATGAGGACAAGAAAGAAGGAGCTAAGCTTTCTCTTGAAGACTCTCCACCTTCTGCTGAGGAAGAAAGATCTTTACCTGAGATGAATCCAGAATCATGCCCAGAAAGGACTTCACCATGGAAGGAGACAGGAAAGATTTGGGGTGGTTGATCACCCAGCCGAATGACTCCAGTGTGGACACCACCCTCTGAGTATCCAGCTCTGCCTGATGGAAGGACTGAGAAGCGATAAGCATGTCGTCCAAGTAGGGAAGAATGCGAATGCCCTGAGATCTCAGCAGAGCCATCACTCCTGCCAGCACTTTGGTGAATACCCTGGGAGCCGAGGTGAGACCGAAGGGCAAGGCCACAAATTGGTAGTGCTGATCCTCCAGAGCGAACCTGAGGAATCTCTGATGACCTGGAAAAATAGGTACGTGAAGGTAAGCATCCTTGATGTCTACAGAGGTCATGAAGTCCCCTAGGCGTAAGAAACTCACAGCTGAGCGCAGAGTATCCATGCGAAAGTGTCTGAATCTGACAAATTTGTTGAGGTGCTTCAAATCCAGGATGGGTCTGATGGACCCATCTTTTTTGGGGACGATAAAAAGATTGGAGTAATAGCCTTTGCCCCTTTCTCTATTTTGTAACCGGAGGATACTACCTCCTGAATCCACCGGTCTGAGACATGACGCCTCCAGACATAAGCCAAGAGCCGAAGCCGTCCCCCCACCCGGATGGGTGAGGGCGCCCCTTCATGCCTGAGGGGGCTTGGGGGAGGACTTAGGCTTGGGACTCCAGGAGGAGCCAGGGCGGCCACGTCCTCTGCCCCTGCCCCAAAAATCTCCACGGGCTCCAGCAAAGGAAGCTCCCCATCCAATTCTGGAGCCCCTGAAACTAGGAGAAAAGGCACCTGAGCCCCGAAAGGACCGGGGCTGCCTTCTACGCTGAGGTAACTTGCCTCCCTTAGCAAACAAGTCCAGACGTTCCCCAAAGAGGCGCAGCCCCTTAAAGGGAAACCAAGTGAGAGCCTTCTTAGCAGCATTGTCAGCTGCCCACTAGTGCAGCCAGACCGAGCGGCGTATCGCCACCAACAAGGCAGATGCCCTGCCACACATTCTAATGGTATCATCCAAGGCAGAGAGAACATATGCAACAAATTCCTCACAATGCAGAAGAGCTCTATACTCTTCACTACCAGCATCATCAGGGGCCCCATCTAAGAGACCCCTGAGCAGGCTTTTAATAGCAACAGCCGTAAAGGCAGAAGCACAGACTGGACGCAGGCAAAGGCATGGCAAGCCAGCTGATCAATGCGCCTGTCCTCCCCATCCCTCAGTGTAGTAGAGTCAGGGAAATGCATGACGGATGTGTTGGACAACTCCAGAACTAGTGCATCCACCTCGGGAGGACATGACCACCGTTTAACCATCTCAGCAGGAAAGGGATACCGCTTATCCCAACTCTTTGGCACCCCGGGGAGCCGGCTAGGCCATTCCCACTCCTTGAGCACCAGATTATTAAAATGAGTTTGCTCAGGAAACTCCAAGCATGGTTTAACAGTATGAAACAGCTCTCCTTGCTGCCGCGGAGCCACGGCAGGAGGAGAGATACAGAGTACTTCAAAAATGTGAGCTAAAAGCCTGTCATTATCATCTGAAGCCCATGGGTCAGACCCAGAATCGGCACCATACACCCTAGATTGTTTCTCAGAAGATTCTGAATCCGAAAATAATTCCCCCTCTTCTAGGGGGGTATAACCGGCAACGTCAAAAAATTCCTCAGCCTCCATAGGAAAGAGGGAAACACCAGGTGATAAATGCTGCTTCTTAGCAGAAGCCTTACGCGGGCCAGAGCCAGCAATATGTTTTTCAATGCTGGCCACCCGAGCAGCCAAATCAGGTTGAGATTCCCCACTGGTATGCACCTCACTAGGAGTCAGATGTAAGTGTGGGGGGGTAGGCGAAGCCCGAGGGGGCGCAGGCCCAGCCACCGGTAACCCAGACTGCAGCGCAAGCGTCTGCTGGGCGCAGGGTACACACACCCTGACATCATCACTTATAGGGGATACCCCACACGCCACACACAGCCGGGCTTGTCCCGAAGGAACCCCAAGCACATTATCCTGAGAAGCCTCCATATGGTGATTATTGTGGCACAATAGGGCAAGTCGGGATTGACGCCAATAAGGCTACCCGGGATGCCCCAATAGCCCGCCTGGGAAGTGGGAGATATACAATACAAAAGCCCGCCAATAAGGGGTAAACGCTAAAAGGAGATAGGACCGGGAGAAACCACTAAAAGTTTGACCCGCCTGTAAGACATAAAGCAAAGATCCCGTAAGCATAATACAATGAAAGTACAAGTAAAAGCCAGCCCACAGGGGCACTTACGGACCGTGATAGGGAGACGCCAGACACGCAGCACAGGAGCTCCAAAATGGCGCCCACATATACCCCGAGGGGCCCCCCCGACAAGGCCAGCCAATGACGGCACAGCAGCGCCTGAGACGATGCCGCTGCCGTCCGCGGAGCGGAGTACAAGCGCGCGGCGGCAGCATATAATACAAAGCAGTGCAAAAGCAAAACATGAAAACACAATATATATCCCCCCCCCCCCCCCCCGAGATCTACCCAGGGGGAGCGAAGGGGAAGCAGCGGACCACCTAAAAGGAGCCTAACTGAGGGGACAGGGGGCGAAGGGCACATGGCCGCGGGAGGGGCATCCCATAAGGCTCACCACAGGCCTATACCGCCTACCCTTTGGTGGGGGACTGCGGGAGGAGCAGCGCTCCTTACCACCTGCCATCGGTGCTGCCTACCATCACCCGACCAGGGCAGCCTAAGCTGGGAGGCAAAGGACAGGAACGGGTGGGAATAGTCCTACAGGGCAGCAGGCTAATAAGCCCCGCTCACCTGCGAGTAGAAAGAGCCATCTTCTAGTCATCGCAGCCCAGACTGGGGATTTTGTGGGAGGTCCCTGGTACATATGGGGCCGGGAGGAGCCTCTTTTCTGTCTCTGCAGTCCAGCGCCATCTACTGGATGTATAACCCAAGAGTAAGGAATATCTTCTGGAACAGGACGTGCTGTATACTTAGAATAATCTTGTTGCTGAGGGACCATTCTCCCAGGGGAGACGTCCCCCTGCTCAGGGAATCCGCCTCCTGGTTCTCCACCCCCCAGGATGTAAACCGACAAAATATAGGGAACAATCTGATTGTCCGAGTGGGCCTGTACAGCATGATCCCGAAGGCGGGGGGTCAACTGGGAGAGGACCAACCTGATTGCCTGCAGCTCTAGGATATTGATGGGTGCGTGGGCCTCCTGGGGGCCCCACCGACCCTGGAATTTCAGAGACTGCCAAATTCCCCCCCAGCCGGTCAGACTGGCATTCGTGGTGACAATCTCCCAGCGCGGAGGCAGAAAGGACCTGCCCACCAGAAGATTCCTGGAGTCCAGCCACCAGGATCGGGAATATCTGACCGGAGAGGACAGAGCAAATTCCTGATCCAGGGACTTCTGATTCCGATCCCAAACCGACAAGAGATGTAACTGAAGAGGTCTCATGTGAAACTGAGCAAAGGGAACCGCCTCGAAGCAGGACACCATGAGGCCCACCAACTGCATCCCCTGCGGAATGGAGGGGTGAGGACATGCAAGCAGGGCCCGTGCCTGCAGCTGAATGCCCTCCACCTTCTGCTGAGGGAGAAATACCTTGACATGAGAAGTATCCAGCGTCATGCCCAGGAAGGACCTCGCCAAAGACGGAGATAGTGAAGACTTGGGATAATTGATCACCCAGCCGAAGGACTCGAGAGTGGACGTCACCACCTGAGTATCCCTCTTGGCCTGATGAAGAGACTGAGCAGCAATCAGAATGTCGTCCAGGTAAGGAAGGATGCGAATGCCCTGATTCCTCAGGAGAGCCATGACACCAGCCAGCACCTTGGTGAAAACCCGAGGAGCCGAGGTAATACCGAACGGCAAGACCACAAACTGGTAGTGTTGATCCCCCAGAGCGAACCTCAGGAACCTCTGGTGACCTGGGAAGATTGGCACGTGAAGATAGGTATCCTTGATGTTCACCGTGGTCATGAAGTCGCTCGGCCGAAGAGTACTTACGGTCGAGTGTAATGTCTCCATGCGAAAGTGCTTGAACCTGACAAACTTGTTGAGGCCCTTTAAGTCCAGGATGGGCCTCAGGGAGCCGTCCTTCTTGGGCACCGTGAACAGGTTGGAGTAGTACCCCCGACCCTGTTCCTGAAGAGGTACCTGACAAATGACTCCTGATGCCAGGAGACGTTGGACGGCCAGACGCAGTCCCTGAGCCGACACAGGGTTTTGGGATATCCAGGATCGGAGGAATCTTGGGGCGGCCAGGCTGCAAACTCTTGTAACCGGAGGACACCACCTCCTGAATCCACCAGTCTGAGACGCGAAGCCTCCAGACGTGAGCAAAAAGGCGAAGCCGCCCCCCCACCCGGTCGGGTGAGGGCGCCTCCTCATGTCTGAGGGGCCTTGGGAGGGGGTTTGGGCTTGGTCCCCCAGGAGAGACCGGGGCAACTGCCTCGGCCCCAAGAGTCTCTGCGACTACCTGAGAAAGGGGGGGGCATGACCTCCCCTTGAAGGACGAAAGGAGGAGGAGCCCCGAAAGGGCTGATCCTGCTTTCTATGCTGGGGAAGCCTACGATCCTTGGCCAGAACATCCAGACGCTCACCAAAAAAGACGGAGACCCGTGAAAGGAAGCCCAGTGAGAGACTTCTTAGCGGCAGTGTCAGAAGCCCACTGATGCAACCAAACTGACCGATGCATAGCCTCCAACAGGGCTGAGGCCCTACCGCCAAGCCAGACGGCATCGTCCATGGCAGCCAGCACAAATGCAATAAAATCAGAGCAAAGCAAGAGGTCCTTATAATCCTTCCTTTTCTTACTAGACCTGGCGGCCTCAGCAAAACGCCTGACCTTTTTAATGGTGATAGGTGCAGGTAAAGGCATGACAAACCAACTGATCCATACGCCGGTCCGCGCTATCACGCAGCGTGGTAGTGTCAGGGGATGGCATAGTGTTAGCTAGCCCCAGGCCCGGAGCGTCCACCTCAGGAGGGCACGACCAGCGCTTAACTAAATTAGCCGAAAAAGGATAACTTCTATCCAACCCCTTGGACACCAAGGGTAACCTATTAGGACGTTCCCACTCCTTAAGAACCATATTTGAGAAATGGCCCTGTTCAGGGAACTCCAAGCGTTGCTTGCCAGGGCGGGAAAGCTCGCTCTGCTTCTTCTTCGCCACCTTAGGGGGAGCGATGTGTAATGTATCGAAAACCGCTGACAAGAGTCTATCGGTATCATCCGGGAGCCAGGTATCCTCATCAGAGGAGGACCCTAGGTCACTATCGTAACCGTCCTGATGATCCCCAGAGTCTGAGTCACGGAAAAGCTCCCCCTCCTCGGGGAGTCACGACCGCCATACACATCAAGGCCCTCATCCTCCTCGGCAAATAGGAACAACGTGGCGTCAAGGTGCCGCTCCTTGCTAGAGGCCTTGCCTGCCGCCGGTCGGGCCAACTGCCGCTCAATGCTGGCCACGCGCAGAGCCAGATCTGATTGTGACCCCCTGCTAGTATCCCCCTCACTGGGGGCTAAATGCAGGCATGGAGGAGTAGGGGATGCTGTAGGGAACGCAGGACTGAAAAGAGAAGCGCTCGGCCCAGCCTGATCCGCAATAATACTTTGGGCGCATGGCACACAAACCGCGCTACCACCACTCAAAGGGCATGCCCCGCACATGACACACAGCCGAGGCTGCCCCGAGGGGCCCCCAAGCTTGCTATCCCCAGAAGCCTCCATATGGTGATTATCAAAAAAGGGCACAGTCAGCCCACCAGGAATAATGGCTAAATCAGAGCCCACCCGGGATGCCCCCAAGGGATGCCCCACAGAGCCGGGACAGGTGGAGGGGGGGAGGGGGGTATTGGACCGGGAGAAACCACAATGCTGCTATCCCATCTGCAAGACATAAGCAATGACAATCACGAGCATCCCACAGCACATGCACCAAAAACATAAACCCCGTCGTATCAACTCACGGACCAGCTGCACAGTACCGCAGAACGCGCAGGAGCCAGAAGACAACAAGGAGGTCGACCAAGCGATGATGGGAGGGAGTCCAGGCCGACGGAGAGAGCCCCAGCAGCAGCAGCGTGGATCCCTGTAAAATGGCGCCAGCAAAGGAATCTCGAGGGGCGGGGCGCAGGGAGATGATGCGGAAGGCGTCATCCCGCGGCGCCGCCCCCCCGCGAAAAGGCGCGAGACGTGTGGGCACCGGCGTCAGAGAAGCAAGGCCCCAACCCCCCATATATCTCCCGCCGCCGAGCGCAGTGCAATTCTGTGAGTACTCACCTGTAGAATTGATTTTGTAGTATACAGCACGTCCTGTTTCACCAAATTCTTTACGATTGGGATATCCGCCACAAAGTGGCGCAGTGGACTGCAGAAGAGACTTGTGGCGTCTCCCGGCCCTATAAAAGGACAGGAACCTCCCACAAATTCCCAGTGTTACAAAGCAGTTAGACAAGAAGCCGGGAGAATAATAATGAAGGAAACCTCAACCAAACATCTGAACAATTCACCATACAGAGGTAACCAAGAATAATGATAACAAGGGAGGGGTGAAACAGGACGTGCTGTATACTACAAACTCAATTATACAGGTGAGTACTCACAGAATTGTATTTTTCCAAGTATACAGCATGTCCTGTTTCACCAAATTCTTTATGCTTGGGAAGTCCAAAAGCAGTGTCCATAAAGTAGGGTGGGACCCCCAAGGACCAACGGCGGGCAGTTTAAACCACTGCTTCCTGAAGAACTTTGCGGCCAAAAGCAGCATCAGCTGAGGCCCTAACATCAACCTTGTAAAACTTGGAAAAAGTATGAACAGAAGACCAAGTTGCAGCCTTACAAACTTGTTAAACAGAAGCCTGGTGCTGAGAGGCCCAAGAGGCACCAATAGCAGAAGGGAGGTTCCTTCCCCTTTGCAGAATAGGCTTGCACCACTGCCTGATGAATCCACTTGCTGATAGTGGACTTAGCTGGAGGCAAACCCTTCCTAGGACCAGAAGGAAGAACAAAAAGAGCATCAGTCTTCCTGAAAGATTCAGTAGCTAGCAAGTAAAACTTCAGAACCCTGACCACATCCAAAGAATGCAGAGTCCTCTCCTTGGAATTAGCAGGATTAGGACACAAGGAAGGCAAGACAATGTCCTGATTGAGATGAAAAGCAGACACAACCTTAGGTAAGAAATCTGGCTTAAACCGAAACACCACCTTGTCCTGGTGTCGCTCAAAATAAGGAGGTTTAATGGAAAGCGCCGCCAACTCAGAAACACGCCTGACAGAAGTGATAGCCACCGAAAAGGCTACCTTAAGAGTCAAAATGGGCAAAGAGGCCTCACGGAGAGGCTCAAAAGGACGACCCTGCAGAGCAGATAACACCAGATTCAAATCCCAAACTGGTAACATAGGTTTACATGGCGACGCACATGAGAAACCCCCTGGAAAAAAGTCCTAACCAAAAGGTGACTGGCAAAAAGATCTTTGGAAAAAAAATTGCCAGAGCTGAAACATGACCTTTGAGGGTACTAAGTTGAAGGCCCAAATCCAAACCATGTTGCAAGAATTCCAGAATCCTGGGAACAGAAAACACCTAACAGGGAAGAGATTTGGACTCACACCAGGCAATGTAAGCATGCCAGACCCTGTAGTAGATAAAGGACGAGGACTTCTTCCTAGCCCTAATCATGGTATCAACAACAGAGGCAGGCAAACCCTTTTCCATCAAGATGGAGGTTTCAGCAGCCAAGCCGTCAAAGCCAGCGTTTGTAAATTGGGATGGCACAACTGCCCCTGAGTGAGCAGATCTGGATCCTTGGGCAGGACGTACTGATCTACTGCTAACGGCACGATGTCTGCGAACCACACCCTGCTTGGCCAACAGGGGGCCACCAGAATGGTTGGCACCCCTTCCTGGGCTATCTTGCGCAGCACCCTGCCCAACAGAGGAAACGGAGGGAACACTTAGAGGAGCCGAAAACCCCTTCCAAGGCATTGCCAGCGCATCCGTGGCAAAGGCCAGAGGATCCTGTGACAGAGAGACAAAGAATGGAAGTTTGTGATTGTGACGTGAAGCAAACAGGTCCACATCCGGCAGACCCCAGCGGTGGCTCAGAGAGTGAAACACCCTTACGCTGAGGGACCACTCCCCCAGCCGAGACATCCCCCTGCTCAAAGAGTCTGCCTCCAGGTTCTCCACTCCCGGGATGTAAACTGCCGATATGCAGGGAACATTCTCCTATGCCCAGGACAGTATCAGGGACACTTCCTTAAGCGCTTGCTTGCTCAGAGTCCCTCCCTGATGATTGATGTAGGCAACCGCCGTCCGGTTGTCCGAGCGGATCTGAACAACCCGACCCCGAAGGTGCGGCGTAAACTGGGAAAGAACCAACCTTATCGCCCGCAATTCCAGAATGTTGATGGGAGCATGGGCCTCCTGAGGGCCCCACTGACCCTGGAACTTCAGAGACTGTCAGACTGGCATCTGTGGTGACAGTCTCCCAGCACGGAGGCAGAAAGGTCCTGCCCACTAGGAGATTCCTTGAGTCCAGCCACCAGGAGAGGGAATGACTGACCAGAGGGGACAGAACAAATCTCTGATCCAGGGACACAGGATCCCGATCCCAAACTGACAAGAGGTGCAACTGAAGAGGTCTCATGTGAAACTGAGCATAGGGAACCGCCTCGAAGCATGACACCATCAGGCCCACCAGCTGTATCCCTTGCCGAATGGAGGGGTGAGGGCAAGAAAGTAGAGACCGTGCCTGCGTCTGCAGGCTCTGCGCCTTCTGCTGAGGCAGAAAAACCTTGACCTGAGATGTATCCAGAGTCATGCCCAGAAAGGACCTCACCAAGGACAGAGACAGAGAAGACTTGGGATAGTTGATCACCCAACCGAAGGACTCGTGTGGAGACCACCATCTGGGTATCCAGCTCGGCATGATGGAAGGACTGAGACGCAATCAGAATGTCATCCAGATAAGGAAGGATGCGAATGCCCTGAGATCTCAACAGAGCCATCACCCCTGCCAGCGCCTTGGTGAAGACCCGAGGAGCCAAGGTAAGACCGAACGGTAGGGCCACAAATTGGTAGAGCTGATCCTCCAGAGCGAACCTGAGAAATCTCTGATGACCTGGAAAGATTGGAACATGAAGGTAAGCATCTTTGATGTCCACAGAAGTCATGAAATCACCCTGGCGCAAGGTACCGACCGCAGAGTCTCCATGCGAAAATGCTTGAACCTGACGAAAATGTTGAGGCGCTTCAAATCCAGGATGGGCCTCAGGGACCCATCCTTTTTGGGAACCGTGAACAGATTGGAGTAGAAGCCTCTGCCCCTTTCCTGGGAAGGCACAGGGCAGATGACACCGAATTCCAAAAGGCTTTGGACCGCAAGCCCTGAGCTGACAGGGAGCTTTGAGCCATCCGGGATCTGATGAATCTTGGGGGCGGCCAGGCTGCAAACGCTATCTTGTACCCGGAGGACACAACCTCCTGAATCCACCGGTCTGAGACGCGCAGTCTCCAGACGTGAGCAAAGTGCCGCAACCGCCCCCCCACCCGGATGAGTGAGGGCGCCTCCTCATGCCTGAGGGGGCTTGGGAGAAGATTTGGACTTGGGACCCCATGAGAGGCGACCACGGCCTCTACCCCAAGGGTCTCTATGTGCCCCCGCAAATGGTGCACCCCCGACCGGACCTGGGAGCACGGAAGGAGGAGAGGGAAGAACCAGCCCCCCGAAAGGGCCGTGGCTGCCTCCTGCGTTGAGGCAGCCTACCGTCCTTGGCAAACAGATACAGACGCTCCCCAAAGAGCCGTAGCCCAGTAAAGGGGAAGCCAGTGAGAGCCTTCTTAGCCGCATTATCAGCCACCCACTGACGCAGCCAAACAGAGCGGCATATAGCCACCAAAAGGGCAGAAGTTTTACCACACATCCTGACCGCATCATCCATAGCAGAAAGAATAAATGCCACAAATTCATAGCAAAGCAGGAGGGATCTATACTCCTCCCCCCTACTGGCATCCAAGGCATTATCCAGAAGACACTTGAGTAGCCCTTTAATAGCAAGAGCCGTGATGGCAGAAGCGCACACAAAAATGTGAGCCAAAAGCCTATCAGTATCCTCAGGAGACCATGGGTCTTCTCTAAAAGGAGACCCAGTACCACCATAAACCTCCTGCTGCTCCTCAGAGTAATCAGAATCAGAGAAAAGTTCCCCCTCTTCTAGGGGGACAGGCTAGGGAAAGAAAACTGTCCCTCATCCTCCTCAGGAAAAAGGGAAACATCGGGAGTAGAATGCCGCTTCTTGGTCGGTTTTCAAATTGAAGCAGAAACGGATATCGGGGTTTAGAGGTTCAGCCAATGACATTCTCTTTTTCATTCCGTTCCCCAATCAGTTCAGAAGAGCGGGACAGGATTACTGGTCCCTCTCTCCTATAGATTCATCACATTGCTGTCAGCACAGAGAGCTGGTCCATCCAATCAAAAGGGCTCTAAACTGGATCTGTTGGACCAGCTATCACAAATCCTTAACCCTCCAAGCCTTCAAAAGCGCCCTCAAACTCACATATTTAGAGGAGCCTAACAAATGGCTTGAAGGAAGTTCCTTAACAGAATTCAGATCAGTGGGGGGCGGTGTGGGGCTCTCCTGCTTAGCTTTTTCCTATCCCATGGTGGCAATTACTCTCCCCCAGCACCAGGATCTGAAGCACATTGCGCAGATGGCCTAAGGGGTACAACCGAATATGTAGATCATACAAGGCTCCCAAAAAGAGAAATGTGAGCCTTGTTCCGCTTCGTACACTACAGATGTCACCTACCAACTGGAATGCAGAAGTCCATTTAGAGGCATCCGGTGAGAGAAGGTCCGGGCCAAGGGCAATCGCGGGGGGTGGATGGTTAGCAGTTGTAAGGAAGAGGGATGGATAGACAGAACAGTAAGGGCAGGGAGGGATGGAGAGAGAGGGAGAAGACAGGAATGAGCTGGGGGGATGAGATAGTGGGACAGGGATAGATGTGGCTGAGCTGGTGGGGGGAAAGGAGTGGGTGGAACAAATAGAGAGACAAAGTTTGTGTGTACCTTGCAATGCCACTTCCCGTCTGTGCAGTGGGAGATTAAGCACAACATTGCAGATCAAAGGGGAAGCTCTAAGCACAGCAACACAGAAGCAACTGAGTGCAGGGCTGTCTGGGCAGGGGTCCGGAAATCTGGCACAGAGGTTCGCATTTGGACCCCGGTCTGCCAGTTGAGTATCGCTGCTCTAGCAGATCTGATCCGAGGATCACTAGCCACCATGCTTAGTACAAACAACTTGTGACCCAACCTCTGGTCTCCACCCTTACCCTTTAGATTGTAAGCTTGCACGGGCAGGGCCCTCACTCCTAATGTACTACAGCATCAGTGTGTATTTGTTGAATTTCTGTCACATCTGACCAATAATACAGTTATATTTATATTATTAAATTATATTACTTGTCTTACCAGGTCTAATAATTATAATGATTTTTTTTTTTACAAAATATCAGCACTTTAGAGTGTGTTCAGTAAAATGTGGAGCGTTTCTCCAGGTCTATCCATCATAAGACTAAAAGCCTCTTGAAATGTTGATGAATACCCCATAACAGAATGAAAAAAAATTAAATGCCCCATTGCACCGTAGTTGGGTACATGATTTGTTTTAATGTTTTGAACTTTGTTGTGTGTTGAGCTGAAGAGGCTCCTGGAAATGTGGAAAGCCTCTCCAAATCCTAATGAATTACGGAGAGGGTGTACTGAACAGAATTGAACTGAAAACTGGCATCTGGGGGAGTGGGTGTATGTGTAGGTGGTGGACTTCCTGGATGCCAGACTCCCGCTTAGCTAAAGCAAACTGCGATGAGAAACAGCCTGTGATGTTGGGCAGCAAACCACCATTAAGACTAAAGCAAAATGGTTTAGAAAGAAATAAGGGACTGTCAGTGCTTAGAATTATAAAATAACTAGACAAGTTTATCAGACCCATAATGTAATGGAATAGTTTCCACTTTATTGGGGTTTCTCCTCACTTCCTGCATTGGTGACGATTGGTCTTTCTGATCTTTGGCTCCCCGTGGTATCACTCCAACCCAAGGGCCTTAGCTAGATTTAAAGTGCACCTAAACCCTAAACACCAGGAATAATCCATCTCTGTGGCACCCTAAACCAGATGACACTCTCTGAATATTTTTGTACTCTGAGGTTACCAGTGGCAGGACAGTGTGGGTTAGGGTCTCGGAATTAATGAATGGAAGAAATGCATATGGCAATGCGGACCCACACATGTTGCAGCTGCTTTCTCAGGGACTGCAATGGGGTAAATATTTTTTTTCCCCAGAAATGGAAGCACGGTGGTATTCATTAAAAATGAGGGTCCAGGTCTGTGGCATCTTACCCAATCCCCTCCCACTGCTGGTAAACCAAGGAACCTGGAAATAGCTGGACACTGCAGTGCAGCATATCCCCAATGGGGGAAGGCAGGGCCACCAAATGCGTGCAGCTTTGCCTTTACAGCGGGGATACCAGTTTGTGATGCCCCCCAAGGGACATTGCAGGCCCATTTTAAGCAAACTAGATACAGGAATAAGCAATACACAGAGCTAAAACAAAAACTTAGTCCAAAGTGTAACGATCAGTCCCCAGATGTTTTCAGCAAACTATGTGATCCACCACCAGTAGAATAAAATTCTTACCAGAAGGCTGGCATATAAGGGCGTAACACACAGTGCAATACAATCTTCATATGGGACTTAGTATTCAGGAGAACAGTTTTCAAATCCATTCTTATTACAAGAAAAACTTCAAATAAAAAAGCATGTGGGAAGAGATAAAAAGCAAATCTAGTGCAGACTTCCAAAGCTTAAAAAATACAACTCTGTGAAGTACTCACCTGTAGAGTTGGTATTATATGCATACAGCACGTCCTGCTCCAGTAATAGTAATAACATGTGGGTAATCCTCCGCCGCCGTGCACTGCAGACATGTAGAAACAAGCTCCTCCCAGCCCTACATATACCGAGGGACCTCCCACAAATCCCCAGCATTGAAAAGCAGTGAGAAAGAGGCCAGGAGAAACAACCACCCAAAACTGGCAATAATATCAAAGATAACAATCACCAAACAGGGGATCCAGAACAAGGTGAAAACAGGGTGGGGTGGAGCAGGACGTGCTGTATGCATATAATACCAACTCTACAGGTGAGTACTTCACAGAGTTGTATTATTCTAAGCATACAGCACGTCCTGCTCCAGTAATAGTAATAACATGTGGGACATCCAATAGCAGTGTCCATAAAGAAGGGTGGGATCCCCAACAGCAGGCAACAGCAAGCAGTCTAAACTACTGCTGCCTGCAAAATCTTGCGGCCAAACACAGCGTCAGCTGAGGCCCTAACATCAACCTTGTAAAACTTTGTAAAGGTATGAACGGAAGACAAAGTAGCGGCCTTGCAAACTTGGTGCTGAAAAGCCCAAGAAGCCCCAACAGCTCTAGTAGAATGAGCAGTAAGACGAAAGGGGGGAGTCTTCCCCTTAGCAGTATAGGCTTGAACCACAGCCTGACAAATCCATTTACTGATGGTAGACTTGGCGGGAGCCAAACCCTTCCTAGGCCCATGAGGCACAACGAAGAGAGCATCCGTCTTCCTAAAGGCCTGAGTGGTAACCAGGTAAGACTTGACACACCTAACCACATCCAAGGAATGCGAAACCCGCTCCTTAGGGTTACTAGGATTAGGGCACAAGGAAGGAAGTACAATATCTTGATTTAAATGAAATGCAGACACAACCTTAGGCAGGAAGTCTGGCTTGAAGCGAAACACCACCTTATCCCGATGTCTCTCAAAGTAGGGAGGCTGAATAAACAAAGCAGCCAACTCAGACACACGTCTAACCGAAGTGATAGCTACCAGGAAGACAACCTTGAGCGTGAACACAGCGAGAGCGGCCTCATGAATAGGCTCGAAAGGCGCCCCCTGCAGGGCCGACAACACCAAGTTCAGATCCCAAACAGGAACCATAGGTTTCCGAGGAGGACGCACATGAGTGACCCCCTGAAAGAAGGTCTTGATAAGAGGGTGCTGGGCTTCTGAAAGAAGATAGACAGGGCCAAAACCTGGCCCTTCAAAGGTACTAAGCTTAAGACCTAAGTCTAGACCATGTTGTAAAAACTCCAGCACCCTGGAGACTAAGAATTCCCGGCAGGGAAGAGACCTGGATTCACATCAGTCAATGTAAGCACGCCATACTCTATAATAGATAGCAGCAGTCTTCTTCCTGGCTTGCACCATAGTAGCCACAACAGAAGCAGACAGACCCTTTTCCATTAAGATGGAGGTTTCAATAGCCAAGCCGTCAAAGCCAGAGTTAGTAAATTGGGATGGCGTAGAGACCCCCCGAGTTAGAAGATCTGGCAACCTTGGCAGATCGTACTGATCTACTGCCATTTGAACCACGTCTGCGAACCACACTCTTCTTGGCCACCTTGGGGCCACCAGGATCGTGGGTACCCCTTCCAGAGGGATTGTCTGACCGAGGGGGGAACCACCCAGATCTCGTCCAAGGACGCTGGGTCCTTGTTCCATACTGACAGAAGGTGAAGCTGCAGGGTTCTCAAATGAAGCTTTGAAGCTTGCCACCATCGAGCCCACCAACTGCATTCCCTGCCGGATGGAGGGATGAGGGTTCGCGAGCAGGGACCTCGCCTGCGTTGTCAGAGCTTCCACCTTCTGCGGAGGAAGGAATATCCTTGACTGAACCGAGTCCAGAATCATCCCCAGAAACGGGGTCACTGAGGAGGGGGACAGAGAGGACTTTGGGTAATTGATCACCCAGCCGAAGGCCTCCAGGGTTGACACTACCAACCGAGTGTCCAGCTCTGCCTGCTGCAGAGACCGAGAGGTGATGAGTATGTCGTCCAGGTAGGGCAACACACGTATGCCCTTTAGTCTTAATAGAGACATAACCCCTGCCAGCACCTTGGTGAACACCCTGGGAGCCGACGTAAGGCCGAATGGCAGGGCCACGAACTGATAATGCTGATCCAACAGCGCAAATCTGAGGAACCTTTGGTGCCCTGGGAACACCGGAACGTGCAGGTAAGCGTCCATGATATCCACAGATGTCATGAAGTCCCCTGGACGCAGCGAGGCAATGGCCGAGCGCAGAGTTTCCATAAGAAAATGCCTGTTTCTGACAAATTTGTTTAGGACTTTCAAATCCAGAATGGGTCTGACTGACCCGTCCTTTTTGGGCACCGTGAACAGGTTGGAATAAAACCCCATGCCCGTCTCTTAAGGGGACCTCGCAGATGACCCCAAGCTCCAGAAGGTCCTGCACAGCCAGCATCAAGACTCGAGCTGAGGCAGGGTCCTGTGGGATCCGAGACCCAACGAACCTGGTAGGGGGCAGTACAGCAAATTCTATCTTGTAACCGGAGGACACTACCTCCTGAATCCACCGGTCTGGGACAAGGCATCTCCAGACATGCTCGAAGTGCTGTAGACGTCCCCTCACCCTGACGGGCGAGGGCGCCCCTTCATGCTTGGGGGGGTCTTGGGGGGGGGGGGGCTTTGGGCTTGGGCCCCCAGGAGGAGCCAGGACGGCCTCCTCTGTTCTTGTTCCAGGACTCTGCGCAAGACCCAGCGAAGGACACCTCTCTACCCTGCTTGGCCCCACGGTAGGGGGTCGAATGGGAGCTTGGGCCACGAAAGGGCCGAATCTGACGCTTGCGCTGGGGCAACTTGCCACCCTTGGCAAATATATCTAACCTTTCTCCAACCAGGCGCAGCCCTTTGAATGGAAGCCCCGTAAGGGCCTTCTTGGCGACGTTGTCAGCAGCCCACTGGCGCAACCAGATCGCGCGGCGTATAGCCGCCGCCACCACCAGAGCAGAAGATCTAGCACTCATCTTAATGGCATCATCCTATGCAGATAGGATATAATTCACAAAGGTCTCACAGGTGGCCAGAGCGTTGGCGACCTCAGAGGGCAAGTCATCCGCCCCTTCCAGGGTAGTCTTAACCACCGTCCTGAGCGCCACCGCCGTGATGGCTAAGGCGCAGACCGGGCGGAGCAACGCTCCCCCAAAAGCAAAGGCATGATATGCCAACTGATCAACTCGCCGATCCTCTAAGTCCCGCAGCGTAGTAGTGTAGGGGGGAGTGCATAATAGAGGTGTTGGACAGACTCAGAATCGGGGCATCGACCTCGGGCGGCGATGTCCAACACTTAACCAGATCGGCAGGAAATGGATACTTCTTATCCACAGCTTTAGGAATCCCCTGGAGTTTGCTGGGATGTTCCCATTCTTTCAGCACTAGGCTATTATAATGAGTTTGTTCGGGAAACTCCAACCGCACCCTAGCGGTATGAAACAGATCACCCCTTTGCCGAGGGGCCGCGGGAGGGGGAGAGAGGGATAACACATCAAAGATCTGAGACAGCAGTCTATCAATGTCGTCCTGGGACCAATGATCAGAACCAGACTCCTCCTGACTCCTGGACTCGTCCTCGTAGGATCCTGAGTCAGAGAGCAGTTCCCCTTCCTCTGATGGGGACTGAGCATAGGAAAGCAGTAAATCATCAGATTCTACAGGGAGAATAGTAGCTTCAGGATTCAAATGACGCCTCTTGGCAGTAGCCTTGCGCACCAAGGAGCCGGCGATGAAGCTTTCCACACTAGCCAATCTAGAGGCCAAATCAGCGTGAGAA
Organism: Gastrophryne carolinensis; assembly: GCA_027917425.1. Classification (NCBI taxonomy): domain Eukaryota; kingdom Metazoa; phylum Chordata; class Amphibia; order Anura; family Microhylidae; genus Gastrophryne; species Gastrophryne carolinensis. Next base: position 170,253,330 of record CM051243.1, read on the forward strand.
TCCCCACTAGTATTGGGGGTTAGGCTCAAGCTTGGGGGAGTAGGGGAAGTAAGGCGAGGTGCGGGCCCGGCCTCGGAAGAGGTGGGGAGACCGGCTAGCGCCTGTTGGGTACAAGGGACGCAGACCCGTGCATTGTCACCGCTGTTAGGTACAACCCCACAAGCTGCACACAGACGGGCTTGTCCCGGGGGGACCCCGTTCACAATATCCTGGGATGCCTCCATATGGTGATTATTAAATTCAGTATGCCAGTAGGGATTGACGCTATAAAGCAACCCTGGATGCCCCAATAACCCGCTGGGAAGTGGGAGTAATTTCTGAAAAATGGTCTGGACCGGGCGCTACGTCGGGCCGGGAGAAGCCACCGAGGACCGCTGTCTGAAAGACACAAGGGGAACAGGGATGTCAGAGCCGAGCGCGAAGAAGCAAGCTAGGGAAAAGATCGCCCATGAGGGCACTTACAGGTCTGCGAGGGGAGGACCGTCTTCCCCACGCGCATGCGAGAAGGAAATGACGCCCAGCGAACCTCGAAGGGCGGGCCAGAGCGGGCGATGACGCGGAACGCGCCAGACCGAGCCACGCCCCCCCAGAGAGCGCGACGCTAGAAGGCGCGCAGCCAATCAGGAGAGAATAGTAGATACGTCAGCATCGCTTCAGAGAAGAAGTCTGACAGAGTAAGGAGATTGAAAAACGCCATAGCTTCCCCGAACAGTGCTGCCGTATGCGCCATGGAGAACAGTAAAACGCTGCAGTTAGTTGAAAAACTACAAAGTGAAACGCGCTCTGACACCCGGTAGCGGTAAAGCCATCTATAGTGTAATAAAGGCAAGGGTAGGCCATCTAACACATAACCCCCCCCCTCTTTTTCCCCCCTTCTAACGGGGAAATCTGGAGAGGAAGGTGACCCGAGTAGAGGGTTCACCGCTAGATGGGACATGGGGGCACTGGTGCGGGAGGGGCATCCACTGAAGGCTCACCATTCGCCTTAACCGCCTACCCTATGGATGGGGATTGCGGTGGAGACTAGCTCCGTAAGCACACTAGGTGCTGCCTACCTTCACCCGACCAACGCAGCCCAGGCTGGGAGGCATTAATTCACAATGAGGACGGGTGGAAATAGTCCCGCAGGGCCTCGGGCTGTCAAGCCCCGCTCGCCTGCGAGAGCGTGATACTTCATGTCTTCGCAGTTCCAGCACTGCAGAGAAATCTGGGGATTTGTGGGAGGTCCCTCAGTATATGTAGGGCCGGGAGGAGCTTGTTTTCTACATGTCTGCAGTGCACAGCGCAGGAGGATTACCCACATGTTATTACTATTACTGGAGCAGGACATGCTGTATGCTTAGAATATATATTTTAATATATAAAAATTCACTCGCAGCTAGCCAAAGATAAGGAGCATTGAACATGAGTGTTCCAGTCAAAGGATAGCAGCTCTCACCGCCAAGCGCCCCGGTCGTTCATCCTGGCTAAAGTCCCGAGGGAGGGAAATGCGTTGGAGGCCATCAGCTGCATCCTATACCAGCATGCTATTCATTCCCTTATTACCACTGAAGTGATATTGAACAACCAGGACGCTTGGTGGTGAGAGCGGCTACCCTTTGACTGGAATACTCATGTTCAATGCTCCTTATCTTTGGCCGTTTGTAAGTGCATTTTTATATATTAAAATATATTTTTAAGCTTTGGAAGTCTGCACTAGATTTGCCTTTTTTCTCTTCCCACATGCTTTATTATTTGGAGTTTTCCTTGTTATAAGAATAGATTTGAAAACTATTCCCCTGAATACTGTGACCTAAGTCCCATATGAAGATTGTGTCGCACTGTGTATTAAGCCCTTTTATGCCAACCTTCTGGTAAGAATTTTATTCTACTGGTGGTGGATCACATAGTTTACCGAAAACACCTGGGGACTGATCGCTACACTTTGAACTAAGTTGTTGTTTTAGCTCTGGGTATTGCTTATCCCATTATCTAGTTTAAAGTGGGGAGAAGGACCCCTCTGACCACACATTGAGCTATCCGCTTATATCTTTGAGCAGCGTGGTATTACTTGGATATATATTTTTTTTTTGCCATTTTAAGCAATCCTTAAGACTTTTCAGAACCACTGTGTGTGCGGTTGCCTACTCGCACCTGCCCCATTTATTTGTTTGTACCTAGACTCTAGGTTTTTAAATGAATGATGGTACATGCATATTATTTGTATCGTCATTTTGTCAACATTTGTCTCTGCTGCCATAGGAAGTCTGTAAAGATACAGTAGGGTCATCGCTGGCTCCACTTCTCTCCCTCTTCCATATGTAGCTGTAATGCAAGTAATGCAATTGGATTCTTCACTTTGCCTTTTTAATTTCCCACACAGCAGCAGCATCCTTCTAATGTATTATGCGCCGTCAAATGGCTGAAACAAATAGGATGGAGAAAATCTCTCCAAAACATTTATTAACTTATAACTTCTTACATTTCACAAAAAATACAGATTCATTATAACTTTGTTAAAAGAAAAAACAAACATCTGCACAAAATAATAAAAAAAAAAAACGTATAAAGCCATCACAGTGTATTTAGGTCAAGAACATTTCAAGACGCGACCAAGCAACAAACACACACAACCCATCTGCTTGGGTTACATTTTGGGGCCATGGACCAAGTTATACAAGACAGTCAGCTGGGGAATCAGGACCAGGCAGAGGCTACCATTGCCTTTAACCATTTGTTTTCTGAATGCTTAGCTTGGTATGGCACAGAAAGAGCTTAAGAGCTGCTGAAACAAAAGATTAATCTGCTATCGTGCCTGCAGTAATCCCGACAATTTAAGAGGCAAGGATCTTGTCTGGGTCCCCTACAGGCCGGGCGAGGATACTTCTTCCCTAACAAAGAATCAAGCCGAGGGAGAAATGAGAAGCAGTACAAGATTCTGATACATCAGAATACATTTTAAAAAATAAAAAAAATTCAAAGTTGGCCAAAGGTTTTATTCAGGCCATGGTAGATCTGCAGTGATATGTCAAGGCAAGTGCGTTTGCTGTATTTTAAATCTGTTTCACTAGTCACTTGCCTGGCTTTGTGAATTCAGAATGATATGGGCACACTTGCTATAGCTCCAATCAAAACACATGCCATCAAAATATTACCCTCTTGGCCCCCGTGCCAATTATGGCAATGATTGTTTTACAGGTTGGGAGCAACACTTGACATTTTGTACAAGTCATTCCCAGTAGAGAAAACCAGCCAGATGCCTAGTAAATTGTATTAGAGGAAGTTTAGATCTAAAGAAACTTTCCTGTCTAATACAAACCACTACATCCTTTTACATTATAGTGACAAAAGCCGAATGAGTGCCTATCAGCAACCAATCAAATTCTGCAGGCGCAGAGTAAAGTGTAGGCCCATACAAAAATACCATTTTGTGAATACTCACCTGTAAAATGGGTATTATAAGTATGTCACACACCCCACTTCAAACATTAATAATTACACTAGGGTCAACGCACCGCTAGGTGGCAGCATTGCAGAGAACTCCCCAAAAACTTCAACAGGCCCCTCCCGGTCCACACACACCTGGCACCTCCCAAGAACCCCCCAGTATTAGAACAGCAGCAAGACAAGGTACCAGAACCAAACAATGTAACCCTCAACGTAAAGAACTAAACTTCACCAAATAAAGAGCCAGGATACCGAAAAGGGCGGGTGAAGTGGGGTGTGTGACATACTTATAATACCCATTTTACAGGTGAGTATTCACAAAATGATATTATTCTAAGTATGTCACACACCCCACTTCAAACATTAATAATTACACTAGGGACATCCAACAGCAGTGTCCAGAAAAGGGTGGGTATCCGAATCAGGCAATAACGCAGACAAAACTCAAACCACTGCAGCCTGCAAAACCTTGCGGCCAAAAACAGCATCCGCTGAGGCCCGCACATCAACCTTATAGAACTTAGAAAAAGAATGAACAGAAGACCAAGTTGCAGCCTTACACACTTGTTCAACCAAAGCCTGGTGCTGAAAAGCCCAGGACGCACCAACCGCACGAGTAGAGTGAGCCGTAACACGGAAAGGAGGATCCTTCCCTTTAGCCGAATAAGCACCAACAATGGCCTGACGAATCCATTTACTAATGGAAGATTTGGCCGGAGCCAAACCCTTCCTAGGCCCACATGGCACAACAAAAAAGGCATCAGTCTTACGAAAAGAAGACGTAGCACGTAGATAGTACCTGACACAACGCACCACATCCAAGCAGTGCAAAGCAGAGACCACTTTAGGGAGAAAATCTGACTTGTATCGAAAAACCACTTTGTCCTGATGATCCTCAAAATAAGGAGCCTGAATAGACAAAGCTGCAAGCTCTGAAACACGCCGAACCGAAGTGATGGCCACCAGAAAAGCAACCTTCTGAGTAAGAATGGACAAAGCAACATCCCGCAAAGGCTCAAAAGGAGGAGCCTTAAGAGCAGAGAGAACCAAATTCAAATCCCACACTGGGAGCAAAGGCTTCCTAGGAGGCCGCACATGCGAAACCCCCTGGAAAAAAGTCTTGACCAAGGAATGACTAGCAAAAGATCTCTGGAAAAAAATAGACAAAGCAGAAACCTGCCCCTTCAAGGTACTCAGCTGAAGACCGGAATCCAGCCCCGACTGAAGAAACTCCAAAATCCTAGACACCGAAAAGACCCGGCAAGGCAAAGACCTAGCCTCACACCAATCAATATAAGATCTCCAATACCTGTAATAGATGGAAGAAGAAGATCTCTTCCTGGCACTAATAAGAGTCTGAATGACCGCATCCGAAAGACCCTCCTCCTTTAAGATGGAGGTTTCAGCAGCCAAGCCGTCAAAGCCAGCGTTTGTAAACTGGGGTAACATAGTTGACCCTGAGTGAGAAGATCTGGCCGAAGAGGCAGATCGAACTGATCTACGGCCAGACGAACGATGTCCGCGAACCACACCCGCCTTGGCCACCTTGGAGCCACGAGAATGGCGGGAACTCCCTCCAGAACCAACTTTCGCAGAACCCTGCCTAGCATGGGAATTGGAGGAAACAGATAAAGAAACCCCAGGTCCCTCCAGCACAGGGTCATGGCATCCACCGCCAGAGCCAGAGGGTCCCGGGACAGGGACACAAAGGACGGAAGCTTGTGATTGTGACGAGAGGCAAACAGATCCACCTCCGGCGTCCCCCACCGGAGACAAAGTGACCGAAACACCTGGGGATGGAGAGACCACTCCCCCCGACGGGACGCACACTGGCTCAGAAAATCCCCCTCTGTGTTTTCCACTCCCGGAATGTAAACTGCCGAGATGCAAGGGACATGAGTCTCCGCCCAAACCAAAATCAGAGACACTTCCCTGTGGGCACCCAGACTGCGAGTCCCTCCTTGGTGATTGATGTAAGCAACCGCCGTCTGATTGTCTGAGCGAACCTGAACCGGCAGACCTAGTAAATGATGCGTCAAGCGAGACAGAACCAACCTGATGGCTCGCAATTCCAGAACATTGATGGGCAAGTGGGCCTCCTGAGGGTCCCACTGCCCCTGAAACCGAAGATCCTTCCAAAAACATCCCCAACCTGACAAACTGGCATCCGTGGTGACAGTTTCCCAAAGTGGAGTCAGAAACGACCCGCCCTTCAGAAGGTTGTCCGAGACCAACCACCACAGAAGGTACTGCCGAACCCGAGGGGACAACCGGAAGGACCGATCCAACGACCCCGGACACCGGTTCCAAGACGCCAAAAGATGAAGTTGAAGAGTCCTTGTATGAAACTGAGCAAAGGGAACTGCCTCGAACGAGGCCACCATCAACCCCACCAGTCTCATCCCCAGACGAATGGACGGATGAGGATGGGAGAGGAGCAGCTGGGCCAATTCCTGAATCATCAGAACCTTGGCCTGAGGGAGAAACACTCTGTGCTGGCAGGAGTCCAACGACATCCCCAGAAAGGTCACCACCCTGGCCGGAACCAGCGAGGACTTGGGATAATTGATCACCCAGCCGAACCTCTCCAACATAGACACCACCGTGCTGGTGTCCCCCTCTGCTTGACTGAAGGAAGGAGCCATGATGAGAAGATCGTCCAGGTAAGGCACAATGCGAATCCCCTGAGCTCTGAGCAGGGCCATCACCCCCGCCAACACCTTGGTGAACACTCTCGGAGCAGAGGTGAGGCCGAACGGAAGAGGAGCCACAAACTGAAAATGCCAATCCCCCACCACGAAACGAAGGAACCGCTGATGAGCAGGAAAGATCGGCACGTGCAGGTACGCATCCTTGATGTCTATGGACGTCATAAAGTCCCCCTGCCGAAGCGAACCGATCGCAGACCGCAGGGTTTCCATGCGGAACTTCCGAGGACGAATAAACCTGTTGAGAAACTTCAAATCCAGAATAGGACGGAAGGACCCGTCCTTTTTGGGAACCGTGAAGAGATTGGAGTAAAACCCGCGCCCTACCTCTGAAGAAGGAACCGGGCAAATGACAGCTAAATCTAGAAGATTCCTTACTGCCGCCAGGAGCCCCTGCGCGGCCAAAGGATCCAAAGACACCCGAGACCTGAAGAACCTTGGAGGAGGACGGGACTCGAACTCCAACTTGTAACCGGCCGAAACCACCTCCCGGATCCATCTGTCCGGGACTTCCTGGTCCCACACCCGGGAGAAAAGTTGCAACCGTCCCCCCACCCGAACGGGTGAGGGCGCCCCCTAATTGCTGGGTGGGCTTGGCAACCGGCTTGGGCTTGGCACCCCAGACGCTAGTGGGGCGGCCACGGCCTCTGTCCCTATTCCAACTGGCGCCCCTGGGGGCCGAGGAGCCCGCACCCCTACCGGCTCCGCCCCCCCCCCGAAAGGACGGATTGAACGAGACCATCTCCCGAAAGGAACGGCGAAATTTCTTGCGTTGAGGTAACTTACCTCCCTTGGCAACAGAATCCAGCCTCTCACCAAAAAGCCTCAAACCCAAAAAGGGCAGAGCCGTGAGCGATCTTTTAGAATTAAAATCGGCCGTCCACTGTCTCAACCACACACAGCGCCGGATAGCCACCAGCAAGGCAGTAGCCCTGCCACACATCAACATGGCATCCTCCTGAGCGGCCAGGATAAAAGACAAAAAAGAATCGCAGCGCTTAAGCCCAAGGGACTCATCACTGGTGGGCTCGAGATCCACCCCCAAGTCCCTGACAATAGACCTGACAGCAAAAGTCAACAGAGCCGAAGCACAGACAGGCCTTAACACCGAACCCGCACATACAAAACCATGACGGGCAAGCTGATCAACCCGGCGATCCTCGCCGTCCCTGGGCGAAGTCGTGTCAGGGGAATGCACGACCGCCGTGTTGGACAGTCCCAAGACCGGAGTATCTACCTCAGGGGGGACAGACCAACGCTTCATCAATTCCGCCGGAAAGGGATACTTCCTATCCCAGCTAGACGGCACACCAACAAGACGTGTAGGTTGCTCCCATTGCTTGAAAACAATTTCTTCAAAATGCTGTTGGCTGGGAAACTCCAAACGCTGCTTGGACACCCCAAAAAGCTGACCCTTAGGCCTAGGAGCAACCACCGGAGGCTCCAAATCCAAAACCTCAAACATCTGGCTCAGAATGGTGGAGGAATCGAGAGGGAGGCCATCAGCCTGATCCCCCTCAGAACCCAGCGACTGCTGAACATCAGAATCTTCTTCCTCAATGAGCTCACCTTCTTCACGGGGACGATCCGACCAATCCAGATCTCCCACCACTTCCTCATCTGAATCCGGCGGAGGCGGAGACAGATGCTTCCGCTTAGCTGAAGCCTTCTGAGCGGCGATAGCAGAAAACCGCTTCTCAAGGCTGGTCAAGCGGGCACATACCTCAGACTGCGAATCCCCGCCCAGGACAACGTCACACGGGGTCCGGAATAAGCGAGGGGGAGAGGGAGATGGCGCGGCTGAAGAAGTGCTAGGCACCGGAGTACTGGACTGCCGTGCAATGTTCTGCTGTGCACAAGGGATACACAAAATGACATCATCTCCCTGGAGCGGAGTCCCACAACCCCCGCACACCTTGGATTGTCCCGAAGAACCATTCCCGGTATCTGTGGCAGCCTCCATGTGGTGAAATTTATGGTATTCGCAGAACCCAGGGATTTATGCGGTACGCGACCCGGGATGCCCCTTAATAACCTAACAATTGTCTAAAGATTGTAACAAGATCCTGACCCAGGGGAATAGCATAAAGACCCTTATAAAAATATATAAAGATATATATATATATATTGCAATGAAAAAACACCCCCCACGAGCCAGGTATATAAGACCGGGAGAGCCCTGCCAGACGGGATCCCAGGATCTGAAAGACACAAAGGGAGAGGGACAGGCGTCAATCCAGGCACATAATACCTAAACCAACATACAACATAACATACAAACCCCCCTTCCCCCCCCCCCTCATTAACCAGAGACACAGGAAGTGGTTAATACAAAACCAGCACATTAAAGATGTGCAGGAGCGAGGAGGCAGGAGGAGGAGGAGGAGGGGACGTAATACGGGGGGCCAGGCCAAACTCTGTGTGAGCAACCCGCAAGAAAAACTAAAACGCCTACCTGAGAGAGAGAGAGCAATGCGCAGCAAGGCACCGCAGAAGATGGTGGCCCGCAACTCAGCTCAGAGAAGTGAGGGAGGGGAAGACGAGCCCCGGGAGCCGAGAAGGCTCCGCCCCTCCGGGACATCCAATCAGTGCGCGACCCCGCCCCCATGCAGCGTCAGCGTCTGCCGGCGGAGACCGCGCTCAGACCTCTAAGACGGGACCGGCGGAGCAACCTGCCGGTTCCCAAGTGCGCACCAGAACACAGACCCACACACTGATCCTCTGTTCCCCAGCCTTGTGCAGACCGGACACGCAGGCTGCAAGCGCCGATCACGGCGCTCAGCCACAGGCGGGACCGCGGCGCAGCGCGCCGCGAGGCCCCGCCCCCCCCGGCTCCTGAGGGGAGAGAACCATACACACAGACAGGGTGAAAGGAGGGACACACAAGCCAATCCGCAATAAAAGTTAGCCACAGTAAAACCGCGATAAGCCCTCACAATGTAGCAGCGCAGCAGCCACACTCACACAACATGTCACCGTCCCAAAGCGCGCCCCACACCCCGGAATGTGAATTAACAATATCCCAGGGCTAGGCACATCCTGACCGTTAACCTCCTATTAAATGGGGCATCCCACATCCGGATCACCACTCCGGGAATCCCGCTATGCCCCGCAATGAAGGGTCGAGCGGAGGAGCTAATCTCCTAGGCACCAATGGTGCCGGCTACCCTTTTGCCCGGCCTACAGCCGAAGCTGGGAGGCTGCCATTAAATAGTATACTCTCAAACAAGAGCCGGGCAGAAATAGACCACGGGGGGGGGGGGGGGGGGGGGGGGGGGGCCGGGGGGATACCCCGGCTACCTGCAAGCAGGAGACTTCTTTCTTCTGTCTTGTCGCCACCTTGCAGAGAACAACACTGGGGGGTTCTTGGGAGGTGCCAGGTGTGTGTGGACCGGGAGGGGCCTGTTGAAGTTTTTGGGGAGTTCTCTGCAATGCTGCCACCTAGCGGTGCGTTGACCCTAGTGTAATTATTAATGTTTGAAGTGGGGTGTGTGACATACTTAGAATAGAGCCTATTTGGTTGCATTCATTCATTTTACTGGTGGTAGCAGGCGAGTATGTTCCTGTGAATGATGCTTATCATAGTCAGTAAGAAATCCCCAGGAGGCTTACCGGTAATGTTTCTACAAGTCCTTCAGAACAACCACTGAGAGAGGCTTCTCCCCCTAAAGAGGAAACACAACCTGGGACAGTTAAAAGGCCCACCCCAGACCTCAGTATTAAGCAAGAACGTTAACACAAGTAACTGCTGTACTAAATCGGGAGGCTTGTATGGGCCGTCCTGAAGGACTCGTAAAAACACCGTAACTGGTAAGCCTAACAGGGATTTTCTTCCATTGTCCTCCAGGACGGCCATGGAGAGGACAAACAAGAAATGCATTCCTAAGGGTGGGATACTGCCTGTAGAACGTTACTACCAAAGGATTGTTGCTTATCAGATAAATGTAGGAGGTAATGTTTTAAAAATGTGTGGAATGAATTAAACCCAAACATTAACCATCTCTTCAACCTGTGTTTTTCTTAGCAGTCTACTTGCGCTCCTGGGGGGGGGGATCCAGGTAAAAAAAAAAAAAAAAAAAAAATACAATTCTGTGATTACTCACCTGTAGAATTGGTATTATATGTATACAGCACGTCCTGTTCCAGAATATTCCTTACACATGGGTAATACATCCACAAGATGGCGCTGGACTGCAGAAAACGTCTTGCTCTGTCTGGCTACGTCAGTGGGTAGCTGATAATGCTGCTAAGTAGGCTCTCACTGGTTTCCCTTTCAAGGGCCTGCGCCTCTTTGGTGAACGCTTGGATTTGTTTGCCAGGGGTGGTAGGTTACCTCAACGTAGGAGGCCGTCCCGGTCCTTTCGGGGGATGGGTGCCTTTCTCCTATCCTTCCGTGGTTCCAGAACTGGCCAAGGAGTCTCCTTTACTGGGGCCCACGGAGATCACTGGGAAAGGGGCAGAGGACGTGGCTGTCCTGGCCTCTCCTGGGGTCCCAAGACAAAATCCTCCCCCAAGCCCCCTCAGGCATAAAGGGGCACCCTCACCCACCCAGGTGGGGGGACGGCTCCGGCTTTTTGCTCACGTCTGGAGGCTTCAAGTCTCAGACCGGTGGATTCAGGAGGTAGTGTCCTCCGGTTACAAGATAGTTTGCAGCCTGCCCCCCCCCCCCCCCAAGATTCATCAAATCCCGGATGGCATCATCCATAGCAGAAAGAATATATGCAATAAATTCCTCACAAAGCAGGAGAGATCTATACTCTTCTCTACCCGCATCCTCAGATACCCCGTCCAAGAGATACTTAATCACTCCTTTAATGGCAATAGCCGTGATAGCAGAGGCACAAACCGGGCGCAGCGCCGTCCCCACACAGGCAAAGGCGTGACAGGCCAGTTGGTCCAAGCGCCAGTCCTCCCCATCCCGCAGGGTAGTAGTATCAGGAGAGTGCATGACAGATGTATTGGACAACCTGAGAACAGGCGCATCCACCTCGGGAGGACATGACCAACGCTTAACAACATCAGCAGGAAAGGGATACCTCTTGTCCCAACTCTTAGGCACCCCTGGCAGCTTGCTAGGTTGTTCCCATTCCTTGAGCACTAGATTATTAAAGTGAGACTGCTCAGGGAACTCCCAGCGTGGCTTAACCATATGAAAAAGCTCACCCTGCTGCTGCGGAGCCACTGCCGAGGGAGAAATACAAAGCACTTCAAAAATATGACTCAGCAATCTGACAGTGTCTTAAGGGGACCACGGGTCTTCCCCAAAGGGAGTCCCAGTACCACCGTAACGCTTAGGTTGTTCCTCAGAGGATTCAGAATCAGAAAATAATTCCCCCTCCTCAAGGGGGTAGGGGCCTGAGAGTGAGAAGGGGCCCCCTCATCTTCTACAGGAAAGAGGGAAACCGCGGGTGATAAATGCCGCTTCTTAGCAGAAGCCTTACGCGGGGCAGACCCAGCAAGATGTTTTTCAATGCTGGCCACCCGTGCAGCTAGATCAAGTTGAGACTTCCCGCTAGTATGCCCCTCGGCGGGGGTCAGATGTAAGCGTGGGGGGGGGGGGGGGGTAGGCGAAGCCGGAGGGGGCACAGCACCAGGCCCAGTAACAGGCAACCCAGACTGCAGCGCAAGCACTCGCTGGGCACAGGGTACACACACCCTGACATCATCACTTATGGGGGATACCTCACACACAACACATAGCCAGGCTTGTCCCGAAGGAACCCCAAGCACATTATCCCCAGAAGCCTCCATATGGTGATTAGAGTGGCACAACAGGCCAATATAGGGTTAACCCTAATAGCAGCGACCCGGGATGCCCCAAGAGCCCGCTAGGGAAGTGGGAGATATAATAGCAATAGCCTTAACCAAAAGGGGAAAGGACCGGCAGAAACCACAATGAGGTCTACCCGCCTGAAAGACATATGAATACATTCCCATAAGAATATATACAATAAAATATATAAATAAAAGATATCCAAAAAAGCCACCCCGCAGAGGCACTCACGGACCGCAATAGGAACAGCAGACACGCAGCACAGGGAAGGTAAAAATGGCGTCCGCATATACCTTGAGGGGCGGGCCGCAGAGAAGTTATGCGGAAAAAGGCATCCGCAGAGCCCCCCCCCCCCCCCCCGAAGAGCGCGAAAAGCGCCCACATGATCCCGCCGTGCAATGACGGCGCGGCAGCGCCTGAGGTAATGTCGCCGCCGTCCGCGGAGCGCTGTACAAGCGCACGGCGGCGGCTAACAGTAAAACACATTAAGCAGGCACAAGCAAAGTAAGCAATTCAGGCTGCTTGACATACCCCCCCCCCCCCCCCCCCCCCCCCCGAGATCTCCCCAGGGAGAGCGAGGCAAGAGAGCAGCAGTCACATAACGCCCAAGTGAAATAAAAAGGAGAGGAGGGGGCAGACACCTAAGGGGCATAGGGATTAAGGGGGAACCCCAAAAGTGGGAGGGGGCATCCCACAAGGCTCACCACAGGCCTATACCGCCTACCCATGTCAAAGCAAGGACTGCGGTTGGAGCAGCGTTCCTCAAGCACCTGACCCCGATGCTGTCCTACCTTCACCCGAACCAGTCAGCCGAGGCTGGGAGGCAGTGGGTCCTGACGGGTGGGAATTGTCCTGCAGGGCTGCAGGCTGGTAAGCCCCGCTCGCCTGCGTATATAGAGAGCCATCTTCTATCTTCGCAGACCAGACTGCAGATGAAAAACTGGGGAATTTGTGGGAGGTCCCTGACTTATATAGGGCCGGAAGGAGCCACAAGACGTTTTCTGCAGTCCAGCGCCATCTTGTGGATGTATTACCCATGTGTAAGGAATATTCTGGAACAGGACGTGCTGTATACTTAGAATAAACAGCTTGCAGAGCTGCAACCCATGAAGCAATCTTATGCAGAAGGCACCACCAGGGCAGATGTGACTAATGAGAAGGTTTGGGGTAGCCAATATCTCTCAGCACCATCAGCCAAGAAAATAATTTGTAAATCATTGGTAAACACAACAGAGTGCAGTGGTACCAGGGAAACCGGAGTGTCCTTCTTTCAACTTTCTGGAGTTCCCCATTAGAGGAAAACGCCCTACAAAAAGTACACAGGCAGCAAGAAAACACTTGACAGCATGGAATACTGCAGTATATCTCAGCTTGCTAATACAATGAAAAGTATATTGTCAAATGCCTGGCCAGCACCTCGCTAGATATGTTGTAACAATGACAGGGTGTCACCATTCACATCACATCTGCAGTGTATTCTGTGACACACACTGAGTAACCACAAACTAGGGTGGCTGGCCCTTGTAACTGAGAGAAGGAGCATGCACCCCAAAAGAGAACTACAAAAGAGCATGTGTATACCAAGGGGTAAGACCCATGGATTGGCTTTAAAGCAACACTGTTCAAGGGTTCAGCTTTGGGTGAATGGTAATGGCTAGAATGGTCCAGTTATATGATAATGAGAAATATATACAGGAGGAAGACCACACCTCCCAAACGGCAAATAAACTGAATAGCACCACCTCAAAATGTATAGTAAACAAAATCACATTTTATTGCATACTGAGCTCAGTATGCAATAAAATGTGATTTTGTTTACTATACATTTTGAGGTGGTGCTATTCAGTTTATTTGCCGTTTGGGAGGTGTGGTCTTCCTCCTGTATATATTTCTCATTGTTTGATTGCCATGGTTCTTAAACTGGTGTGCACACCTCATACTATCTATTAGTCTTTATATTGATTATTGTGGGCAGTTAGTTTGGTGCGGCCCTTTTTTCTTTTTTTTTTTTTTTTTGTGTGTCTTCAGTTATATGATAAGACGGGAGGGTTACAGAACTGAACAGAAAGAATGTAGCAGGTTATTCATTTCTAACCCATGGGTTTTCATCCCACTTTGGAGCTAGCAACAGCTAACCACCATCAACCTGCTTGTACCCAGCACTGCTTAGAATGGTAAATGCATCAAAATCCAGAGCAATCGCAGTAGTTGCCCAGGGCAACCAATTACAGCAGGGAGCAGCCTAACTGGTTGCTGTGCACAGTTCTCCAACACTGCTAGTCTTTATACTGAATCCCTGTAGTATACACCTACAAAGGCCGGTAACAAGACCCCATTCACACACATTTACCTGTGTGGTCAGCAGCTCCTGTGTACACAGTGGGAACACAGATTGAGGAGTTAATTCACTAAACCAGAGCAACTGTGGAAAGACAAACAGATTTGATGGGTGCCAGTGTGTTCCTCTAACCTGTTGCCCTTAGGGATAATGATTAGTGCTCCCCGGGAGAACATTTGGTATTCTGCTTGATCCGTTTCATTTTAGTGACTTACAATACTTTTTGCACACCCCACTTTTTCCAGCAGCACTTTTTTGTTTCTACACAGAAAGCTGTGCATGTTTAACAGAGAGGAGAGACAAGCCATTATAAAATGGCTACAATTAAGCACCCTATCATGTAACAGATAAAAATCAAAAGTACAAAAATGTACAATTTATGAACATTAGGACAGCGCAAGGTTTACAGAAAAATTGCATAAACCTGTCAGAGGGAGGCTTTCGTTAGAATTAAAAAAAATAAAAAGGAAGAAAAAACACTGGTCTGTAATGTAGAAAGGGCTTCTAACACAGGAGCTTTTCAAGCACTAGCCTTCTCTTTTGCCATCTTCAAGTGTCTGTCATCCTGAAAGAAGAAAACAAAATCAGAAGGGAGAACCAAAATGCTAAACATGCAGCAGCCATGACAAATCCCTCAACACCATTCAGAAAAATGCAATGGCCATATTTATCAATAGCTGGATCAAAACGTACAGCACATATATGCTTTTGTGTAGCTAATATTGCTTTAGATGTGGATTAACATCATGTAGCTTCCAGGCCAGATAGAGAAGGTTAGCCTGACCATGGTAAATACTTTTCCCCATGATAAATAGGCTCAAAGGGAGGCCCTTGCAGAGAAGACAACACCAGATTCAAATCCCAGACTGGTAGCAAAGGCTTACGGGGTGGACGCACATGAGAAACACCCAGGAAAAATACAATTCTGTGATTACTCACCTGTAGAATTGGTATTACACGTATACAGCACGTCCTGTTCCAGAAGATATTCCTTACTCTTGGGTTATACATCCAGTAGATGGCGCTGGACTGCAGAGACAGAAAAGTGGCTCCTCCCGGCCCCATATATACCAGTGACCTCCCACAAATTCCCCAGTATTGAAAAGCAGTTAAAATGAGACCGGGAGAACTATAACCATAATATTAAAAATAGAACATAAGAACAATCACCATAGAGAGGTAACTAAAAATAATGATAAGGGTGGGGTGGAACAGGACGTGCTGTATACATATAAAACCAATTCTACAGGTGAGTAATCACAGAATTGTATTATTCTAAGTATACAGCACGTCCTGTTCCAGAAGATATTCCTTACTCTTGGGACATCCAATAGCAGTGTCCGTAAGGTAGGGTGGGATCCCCAAAAGTAACAGCAGACAGTTTAAATCACTGCCGCCTGCAGAACTTTGCGACCAAAAGCAGCATCAGCCGGGGCCTTAACATCAACCTTGTAAAACTTAGAAAAAGTATTAACAGAAGACCAAGTGACAGCCTTGCAAACTTGTTCAACAGAAGCTTGGTGCTGAAAAGCCCAAGAGGCACCAATAGCACAAGTAGAATGAGCAGTAAGGCGGGAGGCTCCTTCCCCTTAGCAGAGTAGGCCTGTATCACAGCCTGACGGATCCACTTGCTGATAGTGGACTTAGCTGGAGCCAGACCCTTCTTAGGTCCAGACGGGAGCACAAAAAGAGCATCAGTCTTCCTGAAGGGTTCAGTAGCCACCAGATAGAACTTCAGAGTCCTAACCACATCCAAAGAGTGTAAAACCCTCTCCTTAGAGTTACTAGGATTAAGACACAGAGAAGGTAAAACAATGTCCTGATTGAGATGAAATGCAGAAACAACCTTAGGCAGAAAATCTGGCTTAAAACAAAACACCACCTTGTCCTGGTGTCTCTCAAAATAAGGAGGTTTGATGGAAAGCGCCGCCAACTCAGAAACACGCCTAACAAAAGTGATAGCCACCAAAAAGACTACCTTAAGCGTAAGAATGGACAAGGGGGCCCCCTGCAAGGGCTCAAAGGGAGACCCCTGCATGGCAGATAAGACCAAGTTCAAGTTCCAGACTGGTAACATAAGCTTACGTGGGGGACGCACGTGAGTAACCCCCTGAAAGAAGGTCTTGACCAGGGGATGCTGAGCAAAGGATCTTTGAAAAAAAAATGGCCAAGGCAGAAACATGACCTTTCAGAGTACTGAGCTGAAGACCCAGATCCAAACCATGTTGGAGAAACTCCATAATCCTAGGAATAGAAAACACATGACAGGGAAGTAACTTAGACTCGCACCAGTCAATGTAAGTACGCCAAACCCTATAGTAGATGGAAGAAGAGGACCTTTTCCTAGCCCTGATCATGGTATTAACAACCGAGGCAGGCAGCCCCTTTTCCATTGAGATGGAGGTTTCAGCAGCCAGGCAGTCAAAGCCAGCATTTGTAAATGCTGGCTTTGACTGCCTGGCTGCTGAAACCTCCAGGTGCCCCTGAGTGAGCAGATCTGGAACCCGGGGCAGGGCGTACTGATCTACTGCCAGCTGCACGTTGTCTGCGAACCACACTCTTCTTGGCCAACAGGGGGCCACCAGTATGGCTGGCACCCTTTCCTGAGCCATCTTGCGCAGCACCCTGCCCAGCAGGGGAAACGGGGGAAACACATACAGGAGCTGAAAACTCGGCCAAGACATTGCCAAGGCATCCATGGCCAAGGCCAGAGGATCCTGGGACAGAGAGACAAAGACTGGAAGCTTGTGATTGTGACGGGACGCAAACAGATCCACATCTGGCTGACCCGAGCGGTGGCACAGGGAGCGAAACACCCTGCTGCTGAGGGACCATTCTCCCAGACGAGAAGTCCCCCCCGCTCAGGGAGTCTGCCTCCAGATTGTCCACCCCCGGAATGTACACAGCTGAGATGTAGGGAACATTCTCCTCCGCCCAGGACAGTATCGGGGAAACTTCCTTGAGGGCCCTCTTGCTCCGGGTCCCTCCCTGATGATTAATGTAGGCAACCGCCGTCTGGTTGTCCAAGCGGACCTGAACAACCCGACCCCGAAGCTGTGGGGTTAGGTGGGCGAGAACCAACCTGATGGGGCTCAACTCCAGAATGTTGATAGGGGCATGGGCCTCCTGAGGGCCCCACTGACCCTGAAATTTCAGGGACTTCCAAAAGCCCCCCCAACCTGTCAGACTGGCATCCGTGGTGGCAGTCTCCCAACAAGGGGCCAGAAAGGATCTGCCCCCCAGCAGGTTCCTTGAGTCCAGCCACCACAATAAAGACCGCCAGGCCAGAAGGGGACAGAACAAACACCTGATCCAAGGACACGGGGTCCTGATCCCATACTGACAAGAGGTGAAGCTGAAGAGGCCTCATGTGGAACTGAGCATATGGAACCGCCTCGAAGCAGGACACCATCAGGCCCACCAGCTGCAATACCTACCTGATGGACGGGTGAGGACAAGACAGAAGGAGCTGAGCCTTCTCTTGGAGACTTTCCACCTTCTGCTGAGGAAGAAAGATCGTGACCTAAGATGAATCCAGAATCATGCCCAGAAAGGACTTCACCATGGAAGGAGACAGGGAAGATTTGGGGTGGTTGATCACCCAGCCGAATGACTCCAGTGTGGACACCACCCTCTGAGTATCCAGCTCTGCCTGATGGAGGGACTGAGAAGCGATAAGCATGTCGTCTAAGTAGGGAAGAATGCGAACGCCCTGAGATCTGAGCAGAGCCATCACTCCTGCCAGCACCTTGGTGAATACCCTGGGAGCCGAGGTGAGACCGAAGGGCAAGGCCACAAATTGGTAGTGCTGATCCTCCAGAGCGAACCTGAGGAATCTCTGATGACCTGGAAAAATAGGTATGTAAAGGTAAGCATCCTTGATGTCTACAGAGGTCATGAAGACCCCTGGGCGTAGGAAACTCACAGCGGAGCGCAGAGTCTCCATGCGAAAGTGTCGGAATCTAGCAAATTTGTTGAGGCGTTTTAAATCCAGGATGGGTCTGATGAACCTATCCTTTTTGGGAACAATGAAAAGATTGGAATAGCAGCCTTTGCCCCTTTCCCTCAAGGGCACCTGGCAGATGACTCCCAGTTCCAGAAGGCCTTGGACAGCCAGGGACAGACCCTGAGCTGACAGTGGGTTTTGAGCTACCCGGGATCTGATGAATCTCATGGGCGGCCAGGCTGCAAACTATCTTGTAACCGGAGGACACTACCTCCTGAATCCACCGGTCTGAGACATGACGCCTCCAGACATGAGCCAAGAGCCGAAGCCGTCCCCCCACCCGGATGGGTGAGGGCGCCCCTTCATGCCTGAGAGGGCTTGGGACCCTAGGAGGGGCCAGAGCGGCCACGTCCTCTGCCCCTGCCCCAAAAATCTCTGCGGGCTCCAGCAAAGGAAGCTCCCCGTCCAATTCTGGAGCCACGGAAGGAAGGAAGAAAGGCACCTGAACCCCGAAAGGACTGGGGCTGCCTTCTACGCTGAGGTAACTTGCCTCCCTTAGCAAATAAGTCCAGACGTTCCCCAAAGAGGCGCAGCCCCTTGAGGAGAAAACCAGTGAGCCTTCTTAGCAGCGTTGTCAGATGCCCAGTGTCGCAGCCAAACCGAAGAGCTCTATACTCTTCACTACCAGCATCATCAGGGGCCCCATCTAAGAGACCCCTGAGCAGGCTCTTAATAGCAACAGCTGTAACGGCAGAGGCACAGACCGGGCGCAGCACGGTCCCCACACAGGCAAAGGCATGGCAAGCCAGCTGATCTATGCGCCTGTCCTCCCTATCCCTCGGTGTAGTAGAGTCAGGGGAATGCATGAGGGATGTGTTGGACAACCCCAGAACTGGTGCATCCACCTCGGGAGGACATGACCACCGTTTAACCATTTCAGCAGGAAAGGGATACAGCTTATACCAGCTCTTTGGCACCCCGGGAAGCCGGCTAGGCCATTCCCACTCTTTGAGCACCAGATAATTAAAATGAGTTTGTTTAGGAAACTCCAAGCGTGGTTTAACAGTATGAAACAGCTCCCCCTGCTGCCGCGGAGCCACGGCAGGAGGAGAGATACAGAGTACTTCAAAAATGTGAGTTAAAAGCCTGTCAGTATCATCTGAAGCCCATGGGTCAGACCCAGAATCGGCACCGTACCCCCTAGATTGTTCCTCAGATGATTCTGAATCAGAAAATAATTCCCCCTCTTCCAGGGGGGTATAACCAGTAACATCAAAAAATTCCTCAGCCTCCATAGGAAAGAGGAAAACACCAGGTGATAAATGCCGCTTCTTAGCAGAAGCCTTACGCAGGCCAGAGCCAGCAATATGTCTCTCAATGCTGGCCACCTGAGCAGCCAAATCAGGTTGAGATTGCCCACTGGTATGCACCTCACTAGGAGTCAGATGTAAGCGTGGGGGGATAGGCGAAGCCCGAGGGGGCGCAGGCCCAGCCACCGGTAACCCAGACTGCAGCGCGTCTGCTGGGCGCAGGGTACACATACCCTGACATCATCACTTATAGGGGATACCCCACACGCCACAGACAGCCGGGCTTGTCCCGAAGAAACCCCAAGCACATTATCCTGAGAAGCCTCCATATGGCGATTATTGTGGCACAATAGGCCAATTGGGATTGACGCCAATAAGGCTACCCGGGATGCCCCAATAGCCTGCTAGGGAAGTGGGAGATATACAATACAATAGCTCTCCAAGAAGGAGTTAACGCCGAATAGAGGGGATAGGACCGGGAGAAACCACAGAAAAGTTTGACCCGTCTGTAAGACAAAGCAAAGAACCCGTAAGCATAATACAAGGAAATATAAAGAAAAGCCAGCCCGCAGGGGCACTTACAGACCGCGATAGGGAAACGCCAGACACGCAGCACAGGAGCTCCAAAATGGCGCCCGCATATACCTTGAGGGGCGGGCCGCGGAGAAGTGATGCGGAAAACGTCATCCGCAAGGCCCGCCCCCTCCCCGAAGAGTGTGAAAACGCGCCCTCGTGACAAGGCCAGCCAATGACGGCGCAGCAGCGCCTGAGGCGATGTTGCCGCCGTCCGCGGAGCGCAGTACAAGCGCGCGGCAGCAGCATAGCAAAAACCAGTGCAACCAATGCCAAACACAAAGCAATATATATATATATATATATAAAAACTAAATATAAATTATACATATATACACACATATATACATATATATATACATACATATATACATACATACATACATATATATTAGTTGATCACCCAGCCGAAGGACTCCAGAGTGAATGTCACCATTCGAGTGTCCCGCTCGGCCTGAGGAAAAGACTCGGCCACAATCAGGATGTCGTCCAGGTAAGGAATGTGTGGTTTCCCTGGTTCGTTAGCAGAGCCATCACTCCCGCCAGCACCTTGGTGAACACCCGAGGTGCCAAGGTGATACCGAAGGGTAGAGCCACAAACTGGTAATGCTGATCCTGCAGCTCGAACCTTAGAAATCTCTGATGACCTGGGAAGATAGGCACATGAATATAAGCATCCTTGATGTCCACAGTGGTCGTTAAGTCGCCAGGGCGAAGGGTACTGACAGCAGAGCGCAGCGTCTCCATCATGCGAAAATGTTTGACAAATTTGTTGAGGCCCTTCAGATCCAGAATGGGCCTCAGAGAGCCTTCCTTTTTGGGGACTGTGAAAAGATTGGAATAGTACCCCTGACCTCTTTCTTGATGAGGCACCAATCCCTGAGCGAACAGGGGGTTTAAAGACATCCGGGATCTGATGAATCTTAGGGGGGGGGGGGGGCAGGCTGCAAACTATCTTGTAACCGGAGGACACTACCCCCTGAATCCACCGGTCTGAAACATGAAGCCTCCAGACGTGAGCAAAGAGCCGAAGCCTTCCCCCAAATAGCCGCAGCCCCACGAAGGGGAGGCCAGTGAGAGCTTTCTTAGCCGCAGCGTCAGCTGGCCACTGGCGCAACCAGACAGAGCGGCGCACAGCCACCAAGAGCGCAGAGGGCCCTACCACACAGCCGCACAGCATCATCCATAGCAGTAAGGATAAAGGCCACAAAATCAGAGCAAAGTAAGAGTCCTGTATTCCTCCCCCACACTACCAGCTGTTGCGCCATCAATGAGACGCTTGAGCAGCTTCTTAAGGGCAAAAATACCATTTTGTGATTACTCACCTTTAAAACGGATATTATAAGTGTGACATACACTCCGCTTCAATAAGTCTTGACAGTTGGGTTATTCTCCAGTAGAGGGCAAACTTCTGCAGAGATGAATGCAAAAAAGAAGCCCTTCCCGGTCCAAAACTACCTGGGACCTCCCACCAATTCCCCAGTGTAAGATGGCAGTAAAGGGACCAGGAAGAACCAAATATAACAATACTAACAAAAAACAATGGTTCACCATATAAAGGATCCAGAATACCAAACAGGGTGGGTGAAGCGGAGTGTATGTCACCGTTTTAAAGGTGAGTAATCACAAAACGGTATTATTCCAAGTGCGACATACACTCCGCTTCAATAAGTCTTGACAGTTGGGACATCCAATAGCAGTGTCCGACAAGGGTGGGAACCATAAACAGTAAAGAATGCACCAACTCAAACCACTGTAGCTTGCAGAACCTCGCGGTCAAAAACAGCATCCGCTAAAGCCCGCACATCAAACTTGGAAAACTTGGAAAAAGTAAACTTGTTCAACAGAAGCCTGGTGCTGAAAAGCCCAGGATGCACCCACAGCACGAGTAGAGTGCGCAGTGACCCTAAAAGGGGGGAGTCCTCCCCTTAGCAGGATAGGCCCCAACAATGGCCTGACGAATCCATTTGCTAATCGTAGACTTAGCAGGTGGCAAACCTTTCCTGGGCCCGCAGGGCACCACGAAAAAAGCGTCCGTCTTGCGGAAGGAAGAAGTAGTCACCAAATAGTACTTCACACAGCGAACAACATCCAAATTGTGCAGAACCCTCTCCTTGTCATTGTTAGGCTTAGGACACAAGGAAGGGAGAACAATATCCTGATTGAGGTGGAAAGCAGAGACCACCTTAGGAAGGAAATCCGGTTTAAAACGAAAAACCCCCTTATCCTGATGTCTCTCAAAGTAAGGGGTCTGAATCGACAGAGCCGCCAACTCAGAGACACGCCGAACAGAGGTAATAGCCACCAAGAAGGCAACCTTCTGAGTGAGAACCGAAAGAGCAATATCATGTAGCGGCTCAAAAGGCGGACCCTGCAGAGCCGAAAGAACCAAATTCAAATCCCAAACAGGAACTACAGCTTTTCGAGGGGGCCGCACATGCGCCACCCCTTGGAAAAAAGTCTTAACCAGCGGGTGTAAAGCAAAAGACCTCTGGAAGAAAACCGACAGAGCAGAAACCTGTCCTTTCAAAGTACTAAGCTGGAACCCCAGGTCCAGATTATGCTGAAGAAACTCCAAAATCCTGGGTACAGAAAAAACCCTGCAAGGCAAGGCCCTAGCCTCACACCAATCAATATAGGACCTCCAAGTCCTATAGTAAATGCCAGAAGAGGACCGCTTCCTAGCCCTAATCAGGGTCTGAACGACCGCCTCAGACAAACCTTCCTCTTTCAAGATGAAGGTTTCAGCAGCCAGGCCGTCAAAGCCAGCGTTTGTAAATTGGGGTAAAGTAGATGACCCTGGGATAGCAGATCCGGTATCAAGGGAAGCCGGCACTGGTCTACGGCCATCCTTACAACGTCTGCGTACCAAACCCTTCTTGGCCACCTTGGAGCCACCAGAATCACTGGTGCCCCTTCTAGAACCAGTTTGCGAACCACCCTGCCCAGCATGGAGACAGGTGGAAACAGGTACAGAAAACCCAGGTCCTTCCACGCCAGAGACAAGGCATCCACTGCCAAGGCCAGGGGATCCTGAGAGACACAAATGCCGGAAGTTTGGATTGTGCCTCGAGGCAAAGAGATCCACCTCCGGAGTCGCCCACTTGCGGCAAAGATCCAGAAAGACCTCGGGTTTGAGAGACCACTCTCCGTGGCGAGAGAACCGCATTCTCCACCCCCGGAATGTAGACTGCCGAAAGGCAAGGAACATTGCTCTCCGCCCATCGCAGGATCAGAGATACTTCCCTGAGGGCACTCCTGCTGCGAGACCCTCCTTGGTGATTTATGTAGGCCACTGCGGTTCGGTTGTCCGAACGCACCTGAACCGGAAGACCCCGTAACCGTGGGGTTAACCGAGCCAGAACCAGACGAATGGCTCGGAGCTCCAATACATTGATGGGGGTGTGAGCCGCCTGGGGACCCCACACCCCGCTGAACTGATGACTCTTCCAATAACCTCCCCAGCCCGACGGCTGGCATCCGTGGTAACCGTCTCCCAACAAGGGACCAGAAAGGATCTGCCCTTCACCAGATTGCTCGAGACCAGCCACCACCGAAATGACTGCCGAACCCTGGGAGACATCCTGAAAGGTTGATCCAAAGACTGTGGGCTCCTGTCCCAATACGTCAATAGGAGAAGTTGAAGAGATCTCATGTGAAATTGTGGAAACGGCACCGCCTCGAAGGAGGACACCATCAGACCCACCAGTTTCATCCCCTGTCGGATAGAGGGACAAGGGCTGGCCAGAAGACTGATCAAGTCCTGAATCCCCCGCACCTTGGTCTGGGGCAGACACACTCTGGCCCGACTGGTATCCAGATTCATGCCCAGAAATGAATTCACTCGAGACGGGGAGAGAGAGGACTTGGTGCGGTTGATCACCCAGCCGAAGCTCTCCAGGGTCGACACCACCTGGAGGGTGTCCAGTTCTGCCTGCTGAAGGGAAGAAGCAGAAATCAACAGATCGTCCAGATAAGGCACAACGCAAATGCCCTGAGATCTGAGCAGAGCCATTACGCCCGCCAAAACCTTGGTGAAGACCCTCGGTGCCGAGGTCAGATCGAAGGGAAGAGCTACGAATTGATAATGTTGATACCCCATCGCAAACCGGAGGAATCTCTGATGTGCCTGAAAAATTGGAACATGCAGATATGCATCCTTGATGTCTATGGATGTCAAGATCCCCTTGGCGAAGGGAATTGATAGCCGAGCGCAGAGTCTCCATGCAGAACTTTTTGGCTCTGATAAACCTGTTGAGAACCTTGAGATCTAGAATGGGTCTCACCGAACCCTCCTTTTTGGGAACCGTGAAAAGGTTGGAGTAGTAACCCTTGCCTCTTTCCAGCGGAGGCACCGGGCATATAACCCCCATTTCCAGAAGGCTTTTCACTGCCAACAGGAGCCCCTGCGCCTGAGGGTCCGAGGGCACCCGAGACCTTAAGAATCTTGGGGGCGGCCCGTACTCGAACTCCAGCTTGTACCCAGAGGAGACCACTTCCAAGATCCAATTGCCTGTGACCTCCCGGGCCCAGACCCGGAAGAAAAGCCGCAGCCGTCCCTTACGGGTGAGGGCGCCCCTTCATTGCTGAGCCGCTTTAACGGCAGGCTTGGGCTTGGAACCCCAGGCAGCCGCGGGACGTGCCCGACCTCTGCCTCTGTTCCAGGACGAGCCCCTGACCCCCGAGAAGGCCAGACCCCTAGACGCTCTGGCCCCCTCGAAAGGAAGGAGTGAACGAGCCCGCCCCCCGAAAGGGATGTCGCTGCATCCTCCGCTGAGGTAACTTACCTCCTTTAGCAACAGCATCCAATTTATCTGTAAACAGCCGCGCCCCCAAGAGGGGGAGAGCTGTGAGAGACTTCTTGGCTCCAACGTCCACTGACTGAGCCAGACCTGTCTGCGCATGGCCACCAGCAAGGCTGACGTCCTACTACACACGACAATGGAGTCTTCCATCGCAGCCATGACAAAATCCATGAACATTTCGCACTTCTTAAGTACAGCGAACTCAGCGCTAGCTGGATCCAGCTGAGCGTTATTCAGCCAGTCCCTGATAAAGAGACCTGGTAGAAAGCAACACCATGGCAGATGCACTAACCGGTCGCAGGGCCGAGCCCACGTTGGCAAATGCGTGGCACGCCATCTGATCCAGGCGCTTGTCCTCGTCATCCTTAAGGGAAGAGGCGTCAGGGGTGTTCAGTGCAGAAGAGTTGGTCAAACCTAACACAGGCGCGTCGACCTCGGGAGGAGAAGACCAGCACTTGACGGCCTCCACCGGAAAGGGATACTTCTTATCCCATCCCTGAGGCATACCAGGGAGCCGACAGGGCCTCTCCCATTCCCTAAGTATCAGCGCATCAAAATGACCCTGGGTAGGGAATTCCAGGCGGGGCTTGTGGGCCCCAAAAAATTCCCCCTTAAGAGGGGGCGCTTCAGGTGGATCAATATCCAACACCTCCAATAAATGTGTCAAAACAGTGGCCATATCAACGGCATCCCCCAGCGCCTGCCCGGCATTGGAATTCCCAGGCTGACCATAGTCAGCCTCTTAATCCTGATACAATTCCCCCTCCTCAAGCGGGGAATAATCGGACAATTCGGCGGATTCATTGTCAGTGTCCCACAAGGGCTGGGCCGACGACAACAGTCTCTTTTTAGCCTGGGGCTTCTTGCCCACCATGCTAGCAATCATTTTCTCTATGCTGGCCAACTTAGCCCAAACATGAGAAAGCGACTCCCCACTAGTACCAATGTCACTTGGAGTACGGATCAGGTGGGGAGGGGAAGGCGATGAAGCGGGAGGAGCCGACCCCGAAGGCTGGGTACCAGACTGCCGCGTTATGGCCTTTTGTGCGCATGGTATACAGATCAGCACATTCTCCCCCGTAAGGGATACCCCCACACATGGCCCGGATTGTCCCAAAGGGATCCCGGGCCTGGTATCCTGCAGAGCCTCCATATGGTGAATTTTTGTGGTCAGTCGCAAGACCGTAGGGAATTACGCATAAGCAACCCGGGATGCCCCTTAAAAGTCCCGGTGGGAGGATTTTAGGGATGGACAATTTTTATATCTAGGGACCCCAGGACCGGGAGAGACCCCTTAAAATGCACTTATACGGGGACACCTGTAACACACAAAAATACCATTTTGTGAAATACTCACCTGTAAAATGGGCATTATAAGTATGTCACACACCCCGCTTCAAGATATCCATAACATGTGGGTAATACCGACCTGAAGAGGGCGTTCCTGCAGAGATGATAGCAAAAAGAAAGCCCCTCCCTGATCCATAAATACCTGGGACCTCCCACTCATCACCCAGTATATAGAAGCAGTAAGGTAAGGGACCAGGAAGAGGCAAATATAAGTCATAACGCAAAGTTCACAAAATAAAGGATCCAGAATACAAGAAGGGCGGGTGAAGCGGGGTGTGTGACATACTTATAATACCCATTTCACAAAATGGTATTATTCTAAGTATGTCACACACCCCGCTTCAAGATATCCATAACATGTGGGACATCCAATAGCAGTGTCCATAAAAAGGGCGGGGATCCAAAACAAGGCAACAATGCACAACTTAAACCACAACAGCTTGCAGAACTTTGCGGCCAAAAACAGCATCCGCTGAGGCCCGAACATCAACCTTGTAAAACTTGGAAAAAGTGTGAACAGAGGACCAAGTAGTGGCCTTACAAACTTGCTCAACAGAGGCCTGGTGCTGGAAAGCCCAGGACGCTCCAACCGCACGAGTAGAATGAGCAGTAACACGAAAAGGGGGACTCCTCCCCTTGGCAGAATAGGCCCCAATGATGGCCTGACGAATCCATTTACTAATGGAAGATTTGGCAGGAGCCAAACCTTTCCTAGGCCCAAAGGGCACCACAAAAAAAGCATCAGTCTTACGAAAGGAAGACGTAACCACCAGATAATATTTCACAACACGGACAACATCCAAGGAATGCAGCGCCCTTTCCTTGTCGTTGCTGGGATTAGGACAAAGAGAAGGCAGAACAATGTCCTGATTCAGATGAAAGGCAGAGACCACCTTAGGAAGAAAATCCGGCTTGAAACGAAAGACAACCTTGTCCTGATGCCTTTCGAAGTATGGAGCTTTAATGGATAAAGCTGCCAACTCAGAAACACGCCTAACCGAAGTGATAGCCACCAAAAAGGCCACCTTTTGAGTAAGTGAAGACAAAGCAACCTCATTCAAGGGCTCAAACGGAGGACCCTGAAGAGCAGAAAGAACCAGGTTCAAATCCCAAACTGGAACAAAGGGCTTCCTAGGAGGCCGTACATGCGTAACCCCTTGGAAAAAGGTCTTGACTAAGGGATGAAGTGCAAAGGACCTTTGAAAGAACACCGCCAGGGCAGAAACCTGCCCCTTCAAGGTACTAAGTTGAAGCCCCAGATCCAGACCATGTTGAAGAAACTCCAGGATTCTGAAAACGGAAAACTCCCGACAAGAGAAAGACCTACTTTCACACCAGTCAATATAGGACCTCCAAGTCCTATAGTAAATAGTAGAGGAAGAGCGCTTCCTGGCGCTAATAAGAGTCTGAACCACCGCGTCAGAAAGACCTTCCTCCTTCAAGATGGCGGTTTCAGCAGCCACGCCGTCAAAGCCAGCGAAGGTAAATTGGGATAGCGCAGCCGACCCTGGGTGAGCAGGTCCGGCAGTAGAGGCAGAACGAACTGATCCTCTGCCAGTCTTACGAGGTCTGCGCACCAAACCTGCCTTGGCCACCTTGGTGCCACCAGAATCGCCGACGTGCCCTCCAGGGCCAGCTTGCGCACCACTCTGGCTACCATTGGAAACGGAGGGAACAGGTAAAGAAACCCCAGATCCCACCGCCAGAGCCAGAGGATCCTGCGAGATAGACACAAAGACCGGAAGCTTGTGACGAGAGGCAAAGAGGTCCACCGCTGGGAACCCCCACCTGAGACAGATCGAACAAAACACCTTGGGACTGAGAGACCACTCCCCCTGACGAGAGGAGGCCCTGCTCAGAGAGTCCGCCTCCGTGTTCTCCACTCCCGGAATGTAGACTGCTGAAATGCACGGGACGTGGCTCTCCGCCCAGCCCAGAATCAAAGACACTTCCCGGAGGGCGCTCCTGCTGCGAGTCCCCCCCTGGTGATTGATGTAAGCCACCGCCGTCCGGTTGTCCGACCGGACCTGAACAGGCAGGCCCCGCAACTGATGAGTCAAGCGAAACAGAACCAACCTGATGGCTCAACTCGAGAACATTGATGGGCTCGTGAGCCTCCTGCGGGCCCCACAGACCCTGAAACTGGAGGTCCTTCCAAACACCCCCCCAACCTGACAGACTGGCATCCGTGGTGACTGTTTCCCAACGCGGAGCCAGAAAAGATCTGCCCTTCAACAGATTGACTGACCCCAGCCACCATAGCAGGGATCGACGAACTCGGGGAGTCATCAGGAAGGACTGATCCAACGATAGAGGAGACTTGTCCCAAACCTTCAACAGATGAAGCTGAAGCGTCCTTGTATGAAACTGCGCAAAGGGAACCGCCTCGAATGAGGCCACCATTAACCCCACCAGCCTCATCCCTAGACGGATGGCTGGCCAAGGGGCCGACAAGAGAAGCCGAACTAACTCCTGAATCAAAAGAATTTTGGCCTGGGCAGAAACACCCTGGCCTGCGCAGTGTCCAGAGACATTCCCAGAAAGGTCACTACTCTGGACGGAGAAAGAGAAGACTTGGGGTGGTTGACCACCCAACCGAACCTCTCCAGAGTGGACACCACCACCCTGGTGTCCAATTCCGCTTGGTCGAAAGAAGAGGCCATGATCAGAAGATCGTCCAAATAGGGCACAATGCGGATACCCTGAACCCTTAGCAGAGCCATCACCCCCTCTAGCACCTTGGTGAACACCCGAGGAGCCGAGGTGAGACCGAAAGGGAGTGCCACAAACTGAAAATGGCGATCCTCCACCACGAACCTGAGAAACCTCTGGTGTGCTGGAAAAATCGGAACGTATAGATAAGCATTCTTGATGTCTATGGACGTCAGAAAGTCTCCCTGACGAAGAGAGTGAATGGCCGAACGCAGCGTTTCCATGCGGAATTTCCGTGGCCGGATGAACCTGTTGAGAAACTTCAGATCCAAGATGGGTCGGACCGATCCGTCCTTCTTGGGTACCGTGAACAGATTGGAATAAAAACCCCTGCCCTGATCCGAAGGGGGCACTGGGCAAATGACATCCATGTCCAGAAGATTCTGTACTGCCAACAGGAGCCCCTGCGCCGCCAGAGGTTCCGAAGGCATCCGAGACCTGAAAAATCTGGAAGGGGGGCGGAGCTCGAACTCCAGCTTGTAACCGGAAGACACCACTTCCCGGATCCATCTGTCCGAGACCTCTTGATCCCAGATCTGGGAGAAGTGTCGCAGCCGTCCCCCCACCCGCACGGGTGAGGGCGCCCCCTCATTGCTGAGCCGGCTTAGTAGCCGGCTTGGGCTTAGAGCCCCAACTGTATCCTGGACGGGCACGTCCTCTGCCCCTGCTCCCAGAATCTCTTCTAGAAGAGGGGAATGCAAATCCCCTGCCAGATCTGGCCCCACAAAAGGAGGGGGTAAAAGAAGGCGCCCCCCGAAAGGGACGGCGTTGTTTCTTGCGTTGAGGTAACCTACCACCCTTGGTGACAGAGCCCAATGTCTCTCCAAAAAGCCGTAATCCAACAAAAGGTAGGGCCGTCAGTGACTTCTTGAACATAAAATCGGCCGCCCACTGGCGCAGCCACACCGACCGCCGAATAGTGACCAGCAGCGCCGATGTCCTACCACACATCATCAAAGTGTCATCCAAGGCAGTTAACACAAAGGATAAAAACAACTCACACCGTTTAAGGTTAAGGAACTCAGCACTACCAGGACGCAGCCCGGAAGAAGTCAGCAGGTCCCTGACCACGGACCTGGCAGCCAAGACCATTAGTGCCGAAGCGCAAACGGGCCGTATGGCTGACCCAACGCTAGCAAAACCATGACAAGCCTTCTGGTCAATACGTTTATCCTCTCCATCCTTGAGAGTGGAACAATCAGGTCTATTTAAAACCGAGGAATTGGACAACCCCAAGACCGGTGCATCCACCTCGGGGGGAGATGCCCAGCGCTTAATCGCCTCCGAAGGGAAGGGATATTTCTTATCCCACCCCTGAGGGATACCAGGGAGCCGAGCCGGCCTGTCCCATTCCTTAGCAATAATTTTGTCAAAATGCCTTTGTGTAGGGAATTCCAAGCGCGGCCTGGATTCCTCAAACAATTCACCCTTCTGCTGTGACACCTCCTCGGGAGGAGAAATATTCAGAACCTCCAACATCAGAGCCAGAGCGTGAGGAGTATCCGAGGATCTCCCCAATTCACCAAGCTCAGCATCAGCGCCAAAGGACTGCTCATCGTCCGAAATATCAGAATCCTCATAAACTTCCCCTTCCTCTAGCGGGGAATAATCAGACCAATCCAGATTATTTACATCCTCATGGTCCTCCACCAGCGGAGCCGGCGACAAATGCTTCCTCTTAGTCGGAGCCTTACGGGCGACCGAGCTGGAGATAATTTTTTCAAAGTTAGCCAATCTGGCGCACATCTCAGATTGCAGCTCCCTGCCCATGACAACGTCACACGGGGTGCGTGTCAAGGTGGGAGGAGGAGATGAAGCGACCGGCGGTGCTGACCCAGACGCCTGGGGTTCGGACTGCCGCGTAATAGTTTGCTGTGCACATGGTATACACAGAAGTACATCGTCCCCAGAAATGGATACCCCACACAACATACACTTCCGGGGATGCCCCGAAGGGACCCCGAGCCCAGTATCCGGGGATGCCTCCATAAGGTGAACTTTTAAGAATAGTCGCTATGACCCAGGGAATTACGCCACTAGACAACCCGGGATGCCCCTTTAATGTCCCGAGTGGGAGGATTTATGAACAATAGTGAACCCAGTGATCAAGGATCGGGAGAGACCCCCTAAATGCTACTGGAGATCCTCCTGAAAAACACCACCTGAAAGACACACAAAAGGCTAATAAGGCTAATGAAGGCAACAGACACTCATACAGCACAGAGGATGAGAAAGAGGGGGTGGCCATAGGCCACTTACAGAACCACGGGAGCATGCAATGGCGACCGTGAGAGAGATCCTCCTGAGCTTGCTGACAGAAGAGGAGAAAGAGGCGTGGTCAGCGCGGGACGCGCGTGACGCCGAGCACCGCCCCCCCCTCTCCTACGCAAGGCAGAGCTCCGCAGCGGCGCCAGGGAAAGATGGGGGCGGGCAGCGGTGACGCGCCGCAACACCGGCCCCGCCCCCAGGTCAAACGTGAGGAGAAATCTCCTCAGAAAAAAAGGCGCCAAGAACCGGCCGGCGCCGCAGTGTGAAGTGCGGCCGCCGCGCCCGGCCCGGTGACAAGATACAGCACACACACACACACAAGCACCTCAAACATGCCAAACAGGAGGGACGGGCCCCGGCCCTGCGCCGACGGTCCGGCCCCGCCCCCCCACCAGAAGGACAGTATTACATGGCGTGAGGTAAATACCTCCGCCATTGATGAATGTGAAAACACCACCTGAGTCAAGATGGGGGGATAAGAGACAGGTCCAGCACCGCACAGGCCTCCTGTAAAACGGCTGCCGCGGTGAGTACATTTAAAGAGACACACACTGACCTCAGAGAGAAGGACACAACACCCAGAACGGAAAGTGTTAGGGACTAAATAAAGAAGGGACCCACACTCCCCAACCCCACCTGTGGAAAAATACCATTTTGTGAATACTCACCTTGTAAAATGGGTATTATGAGTATGTCACACACCCCGCTTCAAGAATCCATAACATGTGGGTAATATCGTCCTGAAGAGGGCGTTCCTGCAGAGATGATAGCAAAAGAAAGCCCCTCCCTGATCCATAAATACCTGGGACCTCCCACTCATTACCCAGTATACATAAGCAGTAAGGTAAGGGACCAGGAAGAGGCAAATATAAACCACAACCACGCAAAGTTCACAATAAAGAGGATCCTGAATACAAAAGGGCGGGTTGAAGCGGGGTGTGTGACATACTCATAATACCCATTTTACAAGGTGAGTATTCACAAAATGGTATTATTCTTAGTATGTCACACACCCCGCTTCAAGAATCCATAACATGTGGGACATCCAACAGCAGTGTCCATAACAAGGGCGGGGATCCAAAACTAGGCAACAATGCACAACTTTAAACCACTACAGCTTGCAAAACTTTGCGGCCAAAAACAGCATCCGCTGAAGCCCGAACATCAACCTTGTAAATCTTGGAAAAGGTGTGAACAGAAGACCAGGTAGCGGCCTTACAAACTTGCTCAACAGAAGCCTGGTGCTGAAAAGCCCAGGACGCACCAACTGCACGAGTAGAATGAGCAGTAACACGAAAAGGGGGACTCCTCCCCTTGGCAGAATAGGCCCCAATGATGGCCTGACGAATCCATTTACTAATGGAAGATTTGGCAGGAGCCAAACCTTTCCTAGGCCCGCAGGGCACCACAAAGAAAGCATCAGTCTTACGAAAGGAAGACGTAACCTCCAGATAATGTTCCACAACACGAACTACATCCAAGGAATGCAATGCCCTTTCCTTGTCGTCGCTGGGATTTGGGCATAGAGAAGGCAACACAATGTCCTGATTCAGATGAAACTCCGAGACCACTTTAGGAAGAAAATCCTGCTTGAAACAAAAGACAACCTTGTCCTGATGTTTCTCGAAGTACGGAGCTGTAATGGATAAAGCTGCCAACTCGGAAACACGCCTAACCGAAGTGATAGCCACCAAAAAGGCCACCTTTTGCGTAAGAGAAGACAAAGCTATCTCATTCAAGGGCTCAAACGGAGGGCCCTGGAGAGCAGAAAGAACCAGGTTCAAATCCCAAACTGGAACAAAAGGCTTCCTAGGAGGCCGAACATGTGTAACACCTTGGAAAAAGGTCTTGACTAAGGGATGAAGTGCAAAAGACCTTTGGAAGAACACCGCCAGGGCAGAAACCTGCCCTTTCAATGTACTAAGCTGGAGCCCCAGATCTAGACCATGTTGGAGAAACTCCAAAATTCTAGGAAAGGAGAACTCCCGACAAGAGAAAGACCTACTTTCACACCAATCAATATAGGCCCTCCAAGTCCTGTAGTAAATAGAAGAGGAAGAGCGCTTCCTGGCACGGATAAGAGTCTGAATCACCGCGTCAGAAAGACCTTCTTCCTTCAAGATGGCGGTTTCAGCAGCCATGCCGTCAAAGCCAGCGATGGTAAATTGGGATAGCGCAGCCGACCCTGGGTGAGCAGGTCCGGCAGCAGAGGCAGGGCGAACTGATCCTCTGCTAGTCTTACGAGGTCTGCGAACCAAACTCGCCTTGGCCACCTTGGGGCCACCAGAATCGCCGACGCACCATCCAAGGCCAGTTTGCGCAGCACTCTGGCTAGCATTGGGAACGGAGGAAACAGGTAAAGGAACCCCAGATCCCTCCAGTTTAGAGACATGGCATCCACTGTCAGAGCCAGAGGATCCTGCGAGAAAGACACAAAGACTGGAAGCTTGTGATTGTGACGAGAAGCAAAGAGGTCCACCGCTGGGAACCCCCACCTGAGACATATCGAACGAAACACCTTGGGACTGAGAGACCACTCCCCCTGACGAGAGGAGGCCCTGCTCAGCAAGTCCGCCTCCGTGTTCTCCACTCCCGGAATGTAGACTGCTGAGATACACGGGACGTGGGTCTCTGCCCAATCCAGAATCAA
Source organism: Gastrophryne carolinensis (assembly GCA_027917425.1). NCBI lineage: Eukaryota > Metazoa > Chordata > Amphibia > Anura > Microhylidae > Gastrophryne > Gastrophryne carolinensis. Next base: position 170,287,189 of record CM051243.1, read on the forward strand.
AGACACTTCCCTGAGGGCACTCCTGCTGCGAGTCCCTCCTTGGTGATTGATGTAAGCAACCGCCGTTCTGTTGTCCGACCGGACCTGAACTGGCAGGCCTCTCAACTGATGAGTCAAGCGAAACAGAACCAACCTGATGGCTCTCAACTCCAGAACATTGATGGGCTCGTGAGCCTCCCGCGGGCCCCACAGACCCTGAAACTGGAGGTCCTTCCAAACACCCCCCCAACCTGACAGACTGGCATCCGTGGTAACTGTTTCCCAACGCGGAGCCAGAAAAGATCTGCCCTTCAACAGATTGACCGACCCCAACCACCATTGCAGGGATCGACGAACTCGGGGAGTCATCAGGAAGGACTGATCCAACGATAGAGGAGACTTGTCCCAAACCTTCAACAGATGAAGCTGAAGCGTCCTTGTGTGAAACTGCGCAAAGGGAACTGCCTCGAATGAGGCCACCATTAACCCCACCAGCCTCATCCCTAACCGGATGATCGGATGAGGGGTTGACAAGAGAAGCCGAACTAACTCCTGAATCAAAAGAATCTTGGCCTGGGGTAGAAACACCCTGGCCTGTGAAGTGTCCAGAGACATTCCCAGAAAGGTCAGAATTCTGGACGGGGAAAGAGAAGACTTGGGGTGGTTGATCACCCAACCGAACCTCTCCAGAGTGGACACCACCGCTCTGGTGTCCAACTCCGCTTGGTTGAAGGAAGAGGCCATGATCAGTAGATCGTCCAAATAGGGCACGATGCGGATACCTTGACCTCTGAGCAGAGCCATCACCCCCGCTAGCACCTTGGTGAACACCCGAGGCGCTGAGGTGAGACCGAAAGGAAGTGCCACAAACTGAAAGTGCCGATCCTCCACCACGAACCTGAGAAACCTCTGGTGTGCTGGAAAAACCGGAACGTGTAGATAAGCATCCTTGATGTCTATGGACGTCAGAAAGTCTCCCTGACGAAGAGAGTGAATGGCCGAACGCAGCGTTTTCATGCGGAATTTCCTCGGCCGGATGAACCGGTTGAGAAACTTCAGATCCAAGATGGGTCGGACCAACCCATCCTTCTTGGGAACCGTGAACAGATTGGAAAAAAAGCCCCTGCCCCGATCTGAAGGGGGCACTGGGCAAATGACAGCCATGTCCAGAAGATTCTCCACTGCCACCAGGAGCCGCTGCGCCGCTAGAGGCTCCGACGGCATCCGAGACCTGACAAATCTGGAAGGGGGGCGGAGCTCGAACTCCAGCTTGTAGCCGGAAGACACCACTTCCCGGATCCATCTGTCCGAGACCTCTTGATCCCATATCTGAGAGAAGTGCTGCAGCCGTCCCCCCACCCGCATGGGTGAGGGCGCCCCCTCATTGCTGAGCCGGCTTAGCAGCCGGTTTGGGCTTAGAGCCCCAACTGTATCCAGAACGGGCACGTCCTCTGCCCCTGTGTCCGAAATCTCCTCTGGAAGAGGGAAATGCAGAACCCCTGCCAGATCTGGCCCCCCGAAAGGAGGGGTTAAAGGCAGGCGCCCCCCGAAAGGGGCGGCGTTGTTTCTTACGTTGAGGTAATCTACCACCCTTGGTGACAGAGTCCAATGTCTCTCCAAAGAGCCGTAGACCAACAAAGGGTAAAGCCGTCAGTGATTTTTTGGACATAAAATCGGCCGCCCACTGGCGCAGCCACACCGACTGCCGAATAGCCACAAGCAGAGCCGAAGTCCTACCACACATCATCAAAGTATCATCCAAGGCGGTCAACACAAAGGATAGAAACAACTCGCACCGTTCAAGGCTAAGGAACTCGTTACTACCAGGACGAAGCCCGGAAGAAGTCAACAGGTCCCTGACCACAGACCTGGTGGCCAACACCATTAGCTCCGAAGCGCACACAGGCCGGATGGCCGACCCAATGCTAGTAAAGCCATGAGAAGCCATCTGATCAATACGTTTATCCTCTCCATCTTTGAGAGTGGAACAATCAGGTCTGTTTAACACCGAGGAGTTAGACAACCCCAAAACCGGTGCATCCACCTCGGGGGGAGATGCCCAGCGCTTGATCGCCTCAGAAGGAAAGGGATATTTCCTATCCCACCCCTGAGGGATGCCAGGGAGCCGAGCCGGCCTATCCCATTCCTTGTCAATGATTCTATCAAAATGGCGTTGCGTAGGAAACTCCAGGCGCGGCCTGGATTCCTCAAACAATTCACCTTTCTGCTGTGACGCCTCCTCGGGAGGGGAAATATTCAGAACTTCCAGCATGAGAGACAGAGCGTGAGGAGAGTCCAAGGATCTCCCTAAATCAGAAAGCTCGGCATCAGCGCCAGCAGACTGCTCATCATCCGAAAATTCTGAACCCTCATCAACTTCCCCCTCCTCTAGCTGGGGATAATCAGACCAATCCAGATTATCTCTGTCATCAAGATCATCCACCGGCGGAGGCGGCGACAAATGCTTTCTCTTAGACGGAGCCTTACGGACGACCGAGCTAGAGAGCATTTTCTCAAGGCTAGCCAATCTGGCGCACATCTCAGATTGCAGATCCCTGCCCATGACCACGTCACACGGGGCACGAGTCAAGGCGGGAGGGGGAGTTGAGGTGGCCGGCTGTGCTGACCCCGACGCTTGGGGTTCGGACTGCCGCGTAATAGTTTGCTGTGCACATGGTATACACAGTAACACATCATCCCCAGTAATGGAAATCCCACACAACATACACTTTTTGGGATGCCCCGAAGGGGTCCCAGTCCCAGTATCCGGGGATGCCTCCATAAGGTGAATTTTGAGTGGTCGCTATGACCCAGGGAATTACGCCAGTTAGGCAACCCGGGATGCCCCTTTAATGTCCCGAGTGGGAGGATTTGTGATGCTAAAATGGACCCAGGGACCCAGGATCAAGAGAGACCTTCCAATACTACAGAAGATCCTCCTGGATAACTTTCACCTAAAAGACAGAGAGAGACCCATAAGACCCTACAATAAAACTTAACAGATAAAGAAATAAATAAATGAGGCCCACAGGGCCACTCACAGACGCTGCGGTGAACGATCCGCCTCAGAACAATTGTGTGGCGATCTCTGAGGTGAAGTGAAGAGAAGAAGCACGGCCGTGCCAGGGGCGTGGTCTGCGCAGCCCGCGCAAAGCTGATCTGTGCCCCCTTCTGCCTAGTAACAGGGAGCTGCCTAGTGACAGGGAGCTCAGCTCCGCAGCGGCGCCAGTACAGAGGAGGGCGGAGCCGCGCCGAAAGCCCGGCTCCGCCCCCCCTTCCAGTGTGAATGAAGCGTGAGGGAAGAAGTCCCTCACGCACCGGCCCAGAGACCGGCGCCGCCGACAACCGCGGCGTCGGCTGCATGACAACGGGTGCATCCGCTATCACTAGCGGAGCACCCGCCCCGCTCGCTGCGGCGAGGAGTGAAGGAGAGAACGGGGGCTGGCCGCGGCAGAGCGCCGAGTGCCAGCCCCGCCCCCCCAACGCGCGTGAGGTGAAAAATCACCTCACAGAATGAAAAACCCCGGCACCCGGCTGCAATGACAGCCGCGGTGCTGGGACATAGTAACAAGAGAATAACACATTGAGGGACTACTCTAGATACACACATCAATAAAGAGACAGTAATAAAGAGAAAGTGAATAAGCTAACCCCTATGAGAGGAACCCCCAGCCCCCATAGTTGGTAAAGGGAAGGGCCCCCCCCCCAGGGGAAAGGTCAAGGGACGGGGCATCCCAAACCGGGATCACCTACCCGGTATGACCGCCTACCCTCTCTTTTAGGGTCTCACGGTGGAGCTCTGCTCCTCAGCACCAGAGGTGCCAATGTACCCTCGCTCGGGCCAGCAGCCAAGACTGTGGAGGCATGTAATCTGAGGTAAATTTTTGGGACAAAAGGGGTCCGAGCGGAAATAAACAACATAAGAGGCCGGGAGTTACCCCGGCTACCTGAAATCCCCCTGTGCAAGGAGGAGCCATCATCTTCTGACTTGCTCGCCGTCTGCAGAGATGGAAAACTGGGTAATGAGTGGGAGGTCCCAGGTATTTATGGATCAGGGAGGGGCTTTCTTTTGCTATCATCTCTGCAGGAACGCCCTCTTCAGGACGATATTACCCACATGTTATGGATTCTTGAAGCGGGGTGTGTGACATACTAAGAATAGGGATCCTGGGAGGGCCATTGAATGTTAATTAAGGGACAGGGCATCCCAAACCGGGGTCACCAACCCGGTGTAACCGCCTACCCTCTCATATAGGGTCTCACGGTGGAGCATTGCTCCTGAGCACCTAAGGTGCTGATATACCCTCGCCTGGACCCTCAGCCAAAGCTGGGAGGCATATGGATTTCTGGAAAAAAAGGGTCCAAACGGAAATAAAAAAGAAGCGGGCCAGGAGTTATCCCGGCTACCTGAAATCCCCCTGTGCAAGGAGGAGCCATCATCTTCTGACTTGCTCGCCGTCTGCAGAGATGGAAAACTGGGTGATGAGTGGGAGGTCCCAGGTATTTATGGATCAGGGAGGGGCTTTCTTTTTGCTATCATCTCTGCAGGAACGCCCTCTTCAGGTCGGTATTACCCACATGTTATGGATATCTTGAAGCGGGGTGTGTGACATACTTAGAATATAGGTCACATCAGAGCAGAGCATAGTAAGGGATGCCCTAGCATAGATATTACAGTCACAAAGCAGAAATACTCATATACAGGCATATGACATATATATATATATATATTATTTATCACGTCTATATCGCCAAGCAGCCATGCATAGCAATTAAAAAGGCATATAGGCACACACAATTATATAATATATATACACACATATACACACATATACACTTATATATACACACATATACACTTATATATACACACATATACACTTATATATACACACATATACACTTATATATACACACATATACACTTATATATACACACATATACACTTATATATACACACATATACACTTATATATACACACATATACACTTATATATACACACATATACACTTATATATACACACATATACACTTATATATACACACATACACACTTATATATACACACATATACACTTATATATACACACATACACACTTATATATACACACATACACACATACACTTATATATACACACATACACTTATATATACACACATACACTTATATATACACATATACACTTATATATACACATATACACTTATATACACTTATATATACACATATACACTTATATATACACATATACACTTATATATACACATATACACTTATATATACACATATACACTTATATATACACATATACACTTATATACACACATATACACTTATATACACACATATACACTTATATATACATATATACACTTATATATACATATATACACTTATATATACACTTATATATACACTTATATATACATATATACACTTATATATACATATATACACTTATATATACATATATACACTTATATATACATATATACACTTATATATACATATATACTTATATATACATATATACTTATATATACATATATACTTATATACACATATATACACATATATACACATATATACACATATATACACATATATACACATATACTTATATACACATATACTTATATATACTTATATACACATATACTTATATATACTTATATATACATATATACTTATATATACATATATATACATATATACTTATATATACATATATATACATATATACTTATATATACATATATACATATATACTTATATATACATATATACTTATATATACATATATACTTATATATACATATATACTTATATATACATATATACACATATATACTTATATACACATATATACTTATATATACATATATACTTATATATACAAATATACTTATATATACATATATATACATATATACTTATATATACTTATATATACATATATATACATATATACTTATATATACATTTACACATATACATACATACACATACACATACATACATACACATACATACACACACACATATATATATATTATATATATATATATACATACATATACATACATATATACATACATACATATATACATACATACATACATACCGAACTATGAATATATCCATATAACATAAATGCCCCCGATGTATGTAGCCCACGGGCACAACGACGCCCGGCGACATGTACCGCAAAGATAGTATAAAATTAGGTTACCAACTAAAGGAGCCCGTATGGGGCACTCACGAGAAGATGGCGTCCATACGAGGAGAGGGAGAAGGGGGCGGGCCAGCGCGGAGCGCGCCAGCACATGGCCCCGCCCCCCCCTCCGACGCGGGATTCCCCCCCAAGCCGCGCTTCCAGCCGATAGGGCTGGAGCCGGCCGACGACACCAAGGGGGGCGGGCCGTCGCGGGAGAGTGCCAGGCCCCGCCCCCCCTCACTGAGGAAGGCAGAAGGTCGCGCTCCCCGGCCAATATGGCCGCGGAGCCAACCATGAGAGAACCGGCCCGCCGCCGCAAGAGTGCGTGCGGGCCGAACGTAAAAGCACACACACACATACACCTGAGTAACAGTGAACAAACACACACACTGCAAATGAAGGACAGGAAGTCAGCCGCCTACCCCGTGGTGGGGTCTCACGGTGGAGCAGCGGTCCTACAGAACCCAGAGGGTGCTCCTACCTTTACCAAGGACCCGCAGCCGAAGCTGGGAGGCTCAATACAGGGACAATTTAGGAGGGTCCTGGCAGAAATAGGGACAAAAAAGGGGGCCGGGCGTGAGCCCGGCTTACCTGCAAGTAAGAGAAGCTTTATCTTCTGTCTTGCTCGCTCCCTGCAGAGAAGACAACTGGGGAATTGGTGGGAGGTCCCAGGTAGTTATGGACCGGGAGGGGCTTCTTTTTTTGCATTCATCTTTGCAGAAGTTCCCCCTCTACTGGAGAATAACCCAACTGTCAAGACTTATTGAAGCAGGGTGTATGTCACACTTGGAATACCAGTAATGGCGGCAGCACATATGGGGCGCAAGCCAGTCCCCACACAGGTAAAAGCATGGCAGGCCAATTGATCCATGCGCCGGTCTTCACCGTCCCTCAGAGTGGTAGTGTCAGGGGAAGGCATGACCGAAGTATTGGACAAGCCTAGCAGGGGAGCGTCCACTTCAGGGGGAAATGACCTCCTCTTAAGATCAGCAGGAAAGGGATACCTTTTATCCAAACCCTTGGGCGCAGAAGGCATCTTGTTAGGACGTTCCCATTCTTTAAGCACCAAGGTGGTAAAATGTTCCTGCTCAGGGAACTCTAGACGCTGTTTACCAGGGCGAAAAAGCTCCCACTGCTTTCTCTTAGCTACCTCAGGGGCAGCAATGTGCAAAATTTCAAAAATATGTGACAGCAGATTATCAGTGTCCTCAGGGCACCATAATCCCTCTCCGGACGCAGACCCAGGGTCACTATCGCAACCCTCCTGCTGGTTCCCAGAGGAGTCAGAATCCTGGGAGAGCTCCTCCATCTCAAGGGGTGACAGCCACCAAGATCATCAATCCCCACATACATCTCAGTAAGGGGAGCGGGCCTGGGGTCCAGGTGTCTCTTCTTGCCAGAGGCCTTCCTAGGAACAAGCTGCTTTTCAATGTTAGCCACCCGCAGAGCCAAATCAGAATGTGACTCCCTGCCAACATTCCCCTCACTGGGGCCCAATTGCAGGAGCGGGGGAGTAGGTGAAGCTGAGTGAGGCGCAGAGCTGGGAAGCAAAGCAGGCAAACCAGCTTGAAGCGCAAGGACACTTTCAGCGCACGGCACGCACACCGTGACACTGTTACCCACAGGGGATACCCCACACATGGAACACAGCCAAGCTTGCCCCGAAGGGCCCTCAAGCACGCTATCCCCAGAAGTCTCCATAGAGTGATTAACACAGGCACAATAGGCCAGCAGTGGGTACAGGCTTAAGACAGAAGCCACCCGGGATGCCCTCCCACGGGATGCCCCCAGAAGTCAATAAAGGGGGAATGAGGGGGAGGAAGGAGTGGAGCCGGGAGAAACCACAACCCAATGGTATCCCGCCTGAAAGACATAAGTAAAAACACACGAGCATCCCGCAACAAATATTCCCAAATCAATAAAAAAAACCTCCAAGGGGGATTAACGGACCGAAGACACCACAGGGTCACACAGGCACAGACCGCTGGATAAGGAGACCCGCCGAAGGAAGCAGCGCTGCAGCCAGGAAGGGAAAAAATTCAGACGCGCAGCTTGTCCGAAATGGTGCCGGCAGAGGTACCTCGAGGGGCGGGCCGCGGGGGGAACGACGCGATACACGTCATCACCTGGCCCGCCCCCCGAAGAGCGCGAAAAATGACCCGGCCGGCGGCATGACAAAGCAAAAGCACCTCAGGTTATAGCGCCCACAGCCACGGAACGCAGTACAAAGCGGCGCGGCAGCTAAAAACACCAGAAAATACACAAACGTAAAAACACCACAGATATCACCACTTGCCGCTACCACCCACCCCCACCCCCTCCAACTAAGTCGGGGGGGGGGGGAAGAGAGAGAGACGAGGAGGCAGCGGCGAGCAGCCATAGCCAGGGCGGGGGGACCCAAAAAGGAAAATAAGGGGACACAGTCCCCAAACTACTTACCCCCTCAGAAGCCAGGACAGAAATTCTGCATCCCTATTAGGCTCACCATAAAGCCTATGGCCGGCTACCATTTGTGTTACAGGTCTGCGGCTTGTAGCTGCGCTCCAGGAGCACTTGACCCTAGTGCTCTTCTACCTTCACCAGATCTGTCAGCCGAGGCTGGGAGGCAGTGAGGGTCCAGAAACGGATGGAAATAGACATGCAGGGCCGCAGGCTTGGTTGTCCCGCTCACCTGCGCAAGAGCGAGAGCCATCTGCTAACTTCGCAGTCCACTGCAGAGGAAACACTGGGGAACTCTATGGTTAATCCCGCTTTTATAGGGAGCCGGGGCATGCCACAGCTTTCTGCAGTACCACTGCGCCACCTTGTGGTGAAATAACCCAACTGTTATGAATACCGAAGAGGGCCGTGCCATGCAATAAAAAAAAAAAAAAGAAGGTTACTGACACAGTAAACACTACCATCATATTTCCTTCTCCTGATCAGCAGGTAATGCATGCAACAGGATGCCAACTTACCTCTGGTGGAGGTGGTTTGATAGTGACAGGCTGCGATGTCCGCCGAGGAGGGGAAAGTTTGGGCTGTACTTGCTGTTGTGCAGGGTTATAATACGTCACTCCTCCATATACCTGTGACTGGGCCTAAAAGCAAGGGAAAAAAAAAACATCTTACCTCACTTAAAATCAAACGGTTCCACTATAGTTGTGTATAACTGGAGAGAATTAAATAAAACCCTATACAGAATACTTGAAGACAGCTTCTTTCTGAAACGGTGTTCCTCAAAATATAGCTCACATGTGTCTCAAAGCCTGTCTAAGGCAATATCAGTCAGGTGGAGAAGATTGCGTGCGGGGGGGGGGGGGCAGTCTACTAAATATTATTAAGTATAATAATATGCTAAATGTGGGAAGTGAGGTCGAGAGCTCAAAAAAAAAAAAAGAACCCTCTAAGTCCTACTTCATATCACAGGGGAAAGAGAAAAAAATACAATTCTGTGAGTACTCACCTGTAGAATTGGTATTATAAGTATATCCTGTTCCAGAATATTCTTTTCACATGGGACATCCAATAGCAGGTAGGGCGGGATCCCCAAAAGTAACAGCGGGCAGTTTAAACCACTGCCGCCTGCAGAACTTTGCGGCCAAAAGCAGCATCCGCTGAGGCCCTAACATCAACCTTGTAAAACTTAGAAAAAGTATGAACAGAAGACCAAGTAGCGCCCTTGCAAACTTGTTCAACAGACGCTAGGTGCTGACAAACCCAAGAAGCACCAATAGCAAGATTAGAATGAGCAGTAAGGCGGAAGGGAGGCTCCTTCCCCTTAGTAAAATAGGCTTGTATCACCGACCTGACGAATCCACTTACTGATGGTGGATTTAGCCGGAGGCAAACCCTTCCTAGGTCCAGAAGGAAGAACAAAAAGAGCATCAGTCTTCCTGAAGTATTCAGTAGCTACCAGATAAAATTTCAAAGTCCTAACCACGTCCAGAGAATGTAATACCCTCTCCTTAGGGTTACTAGGATTAGGACACAAGGAAGGCAAGACAATGATGGTCCTGATTGAGATGAAATGCAGACACAACCTTAGGCAGAAAATCTAGCTTAAACCGAAACACCACCTTGTCCTGGTGTCTCCCAAAGTAAGGAGGTTTGATGGAAAGCGCCGCCAACTCAGAAACAAGCCTAACAGAAGTGATAGCCACCAAAAATGCTACCTTAAGAGTCAAAATAGACAAAGGAGCCACACGCAGAGGCTCAAAAGGAGAACCCTGCAAAGCAGACAAGACCAAATTCAAATCCCAGACTGGTAACATAGGCTTACGTGGGGGGCGCACATGGGTAACCCCCTGGAAGAAACTCTTAACCAAACGATGATTAGCAAAAGATCTTTGGAAGAAAATGGCCAAAGCTGAAACATGTCCCTTGAGGGTACCAAGTTGAAGACCCAAGTCCAAACCATGTTGCCGGAACTCCAGGATCCTGGGAAGAGAAAACACCCGACAGTGAAAAGATTTAGAGCTCACACCAGGAAATGTAAGCATGCCATACCCTATAGTAGATAAAGGACGAGGACTTCATCCTTGCCCTAAACATGGTATTAACTACAGAGGTAGACAGCCCCTTGTCCATCAAGATGGAGGTTTCAGCAGCCAGGCCGTTAAAGCCAGCGTTTGTAAATTGGGGTGGCGTAGCTGCCCCTGAGTGAGCAGGTCTGGATCCTCGGGCAGGGCATATTGATCTACTGCCAGCTGCACGATGTCTGCGAACCACACTCTTCTTGGCCAGCAGGGGGCCACCAGAATGGTTGGTACCCCTTCCTGGGCTATCTTGCGCAGCACTCTGCCCAGCAGAGGAAACAAAGGGAACACATAGAGGAGCCGAAAGCTCTTCCAAGACATTGCTAGGGCATCCATGGCTAAGGCCAGAGGGTCCTGGGACAGAGACAAAGACTGGAAGCTTGTGATTGTGACGGGACGCAAACAGATCCACATCTGGCTGACCCCAAAGGTGGCACAGGGAGCGAAACACCCTGCTGCTGAGGGACCATTCTCTCAGACGAGACGTCCCCCTGCTCAGGGAATCCGCCTCCAGATTCTCCATCCCTGGGATGTACACCACCGAGATGCAGGGGACATTCTCCTCCGCCCATGACAGAATCAGGGACACTTCCTTGAGGGCCCTCCTGCTCCGGGTCCCTCCCTGATGATTGATGTAGGCCACAGCCGTCTGGTTGTCCGAGCGGACCTGAACCGCCCGACCCCGAAGGTGTGGAGTCAAATGGGCGAGAACAAACCTTATCGCCCTCAGTTCCAGAATGTTGATAGGGGTATGGGCCTCCTGAGGGCCCCACTGACCCTGGAATTTTAAGGACTTCCAGAAGCCCCCAAACCCGTCAGGCTGGCATCCGTGGTGACCGTCTCCCAGCAAGGGGGCAGAAAGGTTCTGCCCACTAACAGGTTCCTTGAGTCCAGCCACCACGAGAGGGACCGTCTGGCCAGGGGGGACAGAGCAAACACCTGATCCAGGGACACCGGGTCCCGATCCCATACTCATAAGAGGCGAAGCTGAAGAGGTCTCATGTGAAACTGAGCATAGGGTACCGCCTCGAAACAAGACACCATCAGTCCCACCAGCTGCATCCCCTGCCGGATGGAGGGATGAGGACAAGACAGAAGGAACTGGGCCTGAACTTGAAGACTCTCCACCTTCTGTTGAGGGAGAAAAATCTTGACCTGAGATGTATCCAGAGTCATACCCAGAAAGGACCTCACCCGAGACGGTGACAGGGAAGACTTGGGATGGTTGATAACCCAGCCGAAGGACTCCAGTGTGGACACCACCAACTGGGTATCCAGCTCGGCCCGATGGAAGGACTGAGACGAGATGAGAATGTCGTCCAGATAAGGAAAGATGCGAATGCCCTGAGATCTCAGCAAGGCCATCACGCCCACCAGCACCTTGGTGAATACCCTGGGAGCCGAGGTGATACCGAAAGTGAAGGCCACAAATTGGTAGTGCTGATCCTCCAGAGCGAACCTGAGGAATTTCTGATGACCTGGAAAGATTGGTACATGAAGGTAAGCATCCTTGATGTCTACAGAAGTCATGAAGTTGCCTGGGCGCAGTGAATTTACCGCTGAGCGCAGGGTTTGCATGCGAAAATGCTTGAACCTGACAAACTTGTTGAGACACTTTAAATCCAAGATGGGCCTGTCCTTTTTGGGGACCGTGAAGAGATTGGAATAGAAGCCTCTGCCCCTTTCCCTGAAAGGCACTGGGAAGATGAGCCCCAACTCCAGAAGGTTTTGGACAGCAAGGCACAAGCCCTGAGCTGACAGAGGATTTTGAGCCATCCGGCATCTGATGAATCTTGGGGGCGGCCAGGCTGCAAACTCTTCTTGTAACCGGAGAAAACCACCTCCTGAATCTCCTACACGTCGCCTCCAGACATGAGCAAAGAGCCGAAGCCGTCCCCCCACGTGGATGGGTGAGGGCGCCTCCTCATGCCTGAGGGGGCTTGGGAGAGGATTTGGTTTTGGGGCCCCCGGGGAGGCTGGGCGGGGCCACGTCCCTTGCCCCTACCCCAATAGTCTCCGCGTGCTCCAGTAAAAGAGACCCCTCGACCGGCCCTTGGAGCCCGAAAGGAGGGGAGAAAGGCACCAGACCCCCGAAAGGGCCGAAACGGCCTCCTGCGTTGGGGTAACCTACCTCCCCTTGCAAACAGGTCCAAGCGTTCACCAAAAAGGCTCAAGGGAGGGAAGTGCGCAGGGGGGAAAAAAGAAAGGGGGGGGGGAACTGGAGGAGACCTAGGTGTTTCCAAGCAACATCTTGCATTCATCAGATTCGGAGAACGCATTCCAGCTATACCATGTACACGTGAAGCTTTCCTGCCTGTTGTCCTTAGCAAGAAATCATGCTCTCGAACCGCAAAATCTCATTGACCTTTAATACCCACATGGCTATAGAGGGAGGATCAGCTTTTTTCCACATTTGGGGAATGCAGGCTTTCCCCGCGTTTAGCAGGTGGCACAACATGGATTTCTTGTACCGTTTAGTTGGGATTTTCGTCGAGTGGAGAAGGCATAGGGCTGGGTCCTCAGGGATATCCATGTCAACCATTCTCCCCGCTATTTCCCTAACAGTATCCCAAAATGGTTTAAGTTTAGGGCAGGACCAAAAGATATGCAATAAAACACCCGGTGCTACTCCACACCTCCAGCATGTAGCGGGGGTACCTGGGAACCATTTGTTAAGAGATGGCACCCTATACCATCTGGTAAGGATTTTATAGCTACACTCCTGGAATCTGGTACAGATAGCCGTTCTATGTGGCATCGCCAGGATCTTTCCACTGCTTGGGTGTGAACACGACTCCCAGGTCTTCCTCCCATTCCTCGAATGGAGTACGCTTTCTTTGCCCTTCAACAAGATCCCGGTGCGAGGAGAGAAAGTGGATGACTATTGGGTCCCACCAACAATCTGATATCGGGGTTCCTACGGACCTTGCACAAGAAAGGTTCGAGAGTAATGATAAAAATCAGTGGGGAGAGAGGGCACCCCTGCCTAGTCCCATTAGAAATCCTAAAAGAATCTGAAAGGATCCCGTTCACCTTCACCGACGCCGAGGGCGAGCTATATAGGCTGGAGATCCAGCTCAATGCATTAGGCCCGAGGCCAATGTGCCGCAGTGTGGCGTGCATGAATTGCCAATTTACACGGTCAAACGCCTTCTCGGCGTTGGTGGCGAGAAGCAGGGAGGGGAGGTACTTCCGCTGGGCCATATGGATCAGGTTTAATACCTTTATCATATTATCCCTAGCCTCCCTAAGCGGCATCAACCCCACCTGGTCGAGACCTATTATATGGTGCAGATGAGGTGCGATCCTGGAGGCCAAAACCCTCGCAAATAATTTTACGTCAGAGTTCAGGAGCGAGATTGGTCTATAACAGGTGCAGCAGTTTGGGTCTTTACCCTCCTTTGGGAGCACTGAGATGTGAGCCCTAAAGGAGTACTGCGGGAGTGTCCCCCCATCCCTGAGAGAATCAAACACCCCCAACATTTTAGGGGCGAGGATAGGGAAAAATGTCTTTTAATATGGTAGACTTAGGCAGTCTGGGCCCGGAGCTTTCCCTCCCGCGGCCCCAGCCACCACCTTTTGAAGTTGCAACAGAGAGATGGGCTCCTCCAATTCTCTCAAAACCTCTCCGGGGAGCTTAGGCATTCCCGACTCCCGCAAATACTGCGCTATGCGAAGTTCTCGTCTCTCCCCCTTTGTGCTGGGTAGATTATATAATTATTCGTAAAAGTTGCGGAATGCCTAAGCGATATCTCTAGTCAGGTGGACCATTTGGCCCTCTGCGTCAACGATCTTGGGGATGTATGTCCTAACCCGTTCTGCCCTTAAAGCTCTCGCCAGCATTCTACCGCACTTATCCCCAGATTCATAAAAGGCTTTTTTACATTTGATTAACTGGGCTCTTATTCTATCACAACAATGAGTTTTCAGCTTCTCCCTGAGGGAGGTCAACTCGGCAAGATGAGAAGCCGCCAGAGACTTATGAAGCCTTTCCAACCTCCCGATCTCACCGAGGAGCCCCAGAGTAATTTCCGCCCTCTCCTTCTTGATTCTGGACCCCAGCTTAATAAAGGTTCCCCTTAGGAAACATTTATGGGCCTCCCACAGGACCCCAGGGCCAATCTCACTTGAGGTGTTTAACTCAAAGAACTCCTTGAGATCCTTCTGGAGCTCCGTCAATATGTTTTGGTTGTCAAGCAAAGAAGCATTTAACCTCCAGGACCAGCACCTCGGGACAGGAAGGGGCAGGGAGACAGTGAGTGCGACATGGGCATGATCCGAGACCGTGATGTTCCCGATGGTCGAGTCCACAACTCGAGACAAGGAAGCATGTGGGATCAGAAAAAAAGTCCAGTCTAGAATACGACCCATGTGGCACAGAGAAAAAAGTGTAGTCCCGATCGCTCGGGTGGAGTATTCTCCAAGGGTCCACCAGTTGATGGAGGGCCAGAATCTATTTAAGTCGTTTCAGCCTGGAAAAGGATTCATGAGGGCTCCCCTTCGATGTGTCAAGGAGAGGGTCCAGTGCCACGTTGAAATCACCCCCTATGATCAACTATCCCTCTTTAAAGGGGGCAAGCTCTTCCAAGACTCGTTCCAGAAAGGTGATCTGGCCTGAATTGGGCGCATAAATATTGACAAACGTATAGACAGAAGTAGCAATCCTCCCCTTAAGGAGGATCCACCTCCCATCCCCGTCCGTCTTGAGATCCATTAACTCCCAAGGGAGGGCAGCCTCCAACAGAATGCTAACCCCCTTGGACCTAGAATCCGAGGAATGACTATGGTAGGCCCTTGGATACGCCTTATTACAGAAGGAGGGAGGGTTACGGGCCCTAAAGTGGGTCTCCTGTAAGAATGCAACCTTGGCCTTCAACCCCTTAATATTTCTTAATACCAGGGACCTCTTTTCCGGGCTATTTAGGCCCTTGACATTGAGAGAGACGACTTTTAGGTCAGACATGGCGCTAATCGCGAATAAAGCTTGGTCAAAGGTACAGGAACTCTAATGGCAAGACCCCCGAAACTACCCAATGGGCTAGCTAGAGCAACCAAAAGGGTCTCAAGGCCCCTCCAGATAGGATAAGGGTAGGCAAAGGGAAGGGAGAAGGGGGCAACCGAGAGGGGGAAAAACGGAACACAAATACACTAAGATATCCTACACGGATATAAAGGAGGACCAGATCAGCAGGGCAACCAGTCCCGACTTGGTCAGCCTATTGGGGGTAACGTGTCCCTACTTTAGCTAGGGCCCTTCACAAGCCGGGACTCACCACCCCTACTCCTCGTTTAAGCTTAAATCGCAGTGGGCAGCAAAACAGGCAAGAAAGAACCTAACAAACTAACTTAAAACAGGGCCCGAAGGCCCAACAAACATTAACCATTGGCAGAAAAAAAAAAAAAACTCCTAAAAGAAAACACTATGCAAAACGTCATAAGAAACATAGCGCCCCGGGAAGCCCATGCAGGAATGGTACACCGGATAGGACACTCAACAGCATCCTTCGCCTCCACCCCAGAGGGAAGGCCAAGGAGGAACCGCCAGTAACCTGGACTGTCCATGGCAAAATCACTCTAAACCAACGCGGGACTCAGCGCTCCGCCTAACGCGGACGCCTGGGCCTCCCAACACGTTTCAGGTCTCGGAAGCTCCTCAGACCCCCGCGTCCGGCTCTCTAGTCACGCTGGGCCAACAAGTGCACATCAGGCGCCGAAGGAAGGCGAACAGGTTTTGAAGGTCACGCTGGGATTTCAGAAAAAAGGAATTTCCATCTTTCCTGACAATCAGGTGGAAAGGAAACCCCCACCGGTAAGCCGCTCCCGCCACGACTATTGCATCCAGCAGGGGTTTCAGCGATCTCCTCATCTGTAAGGTTCGCCTCGAAAGGTCCGGCAAAATTTTGACCGACGAGCCACTGAAGTCGATCGGGCCATTCTCCCAGCTCTTTCTCGCGATTTCCTCCTTTAGGGTGTAGAAATGAACCCTGCAGATTATATCCCTGGGGTTCGACGGATCTTGGCTTCTCGGGCCCAACGACCTGTGCACTCTATCCAGCTCGATTGGAGTGGAAGGGTCTCTGTCCAGTACCTTATTGAAAAGAGATATGACGATCTGCTGCAGGTCCTCACCCGGGGAACCCTCCAGGATGCCCCTGAGTCTCAAATGATTTCTCCGATTGCGGTTTTTAATATCATCCATTTGAAACTGGAGAGTTTGCAGCAGGGCTTCCTGTCTTTCACATCTCTCCTCTAAGGCCTGGATGCGACAACACGTTTCAATTGACCCCGACTCTAGCGAGGCAACTCTTACATCCACTTCTGCAACTTGCATCTTGACCGCTGCCATTTCCTTCTTGTGAGCCGCCTCATACCTAGCAATCAGATTTTCCATGTCCGCCTTAGTCGGCAGACCTTTCAGCAACGAGATAGTCTCTAGATGAATGCTGCTTGTAGCGGTCGCTGGTGATAAGGATGAACCATGCAATAAAGGGCTCCGAGGCGGGATGGGGGTGACGTTTGGGACCGGATCCCACTCCTCCGTCCAGAGCGCGGAAGGGGGGGGGGGCACAGATCGAGCGCGGCTCGGGAGAAGACATGGGGGAGGGACTGCCACGCTGCGTGTCTCCCTGCCCAACTGGGGAAGCTGGCAGCGATGAAGGCGGAGAGCCCGGATCCGGATATAGGCCCCCTGGACATTCAGGGGCCCCTAGAAGACTCCTCTCCTCTGCGGGGGGGGGGGGGGGGGGGGGGGGCGTCTGGGTCAGTGGCAACACTGTGGGGATTGTTATAACCCGCTCTGGGTACAAAAGCGAACCTGCCCAGCCCAGACCCACCGGAGGGCACGTTTATTGAGAGCTTATTTTTGGGCTGGGCATCCCGGATCAGAACGCCTTCACTCATTATGGAAAGGGATTGTGTCCCTGGGACTGATCCAGCAGGGGTCTCCACTGCCACCCTGCGGAGTGCTGGAGCATTGCAAGGGGTCATTCTCTCCCCCCCTGCCAGTGTCAATTGTGGTTTCACATTCCTGCAGTGCAGTGAGCACTGCAATACGAGCGGAGACTTCCACAGCCCCCTGTCCCTCCCTGTTCGTCTTCGGGGCTGTGGACTCGGCCTCCGCTGCGTCACTTCCTGTGGGCGGCAGCTTCACTGCACCTTCGGCGCCGGCCGCCATCTTGGTGCAGCCACCTCCTCCCGGTGCCGGCTGGCGCTCCTCTTCTTCACTCTGGTGGCGTCCCCCGCTGTAGACACTTCGGTGCGGCTCCCCGCTCGCCAACGCTGGAGCGCCCTGATAAGGACAAATACTCATCTTCACTTTGCCAGGTAACGTCCTCTGCGGCCGCCATCTTGCCCACAAGCGCTGCTTCCCTTTCCAGGCTCCTGGAGAATGCCTTTGCCTTGGGGGATCTCTTGTTGCGGTTCCCTCCAGCTCCTCTGCCCGTCTTCTTTCTCCCCATTTAATCCGGGGATGCTGATGCTGCCTCAGATCTCCTGTTCTCGGTGTAAGGGACGGGAGCTCAGCTACCCACATCCTCCCACCACCATTGCAAGGACACGCACCCGCTAGCTCTATTTTGTAACCGGAGGACACCACCTCCTGAATCCACCGATCCGAGACGTGCAGTCTCCAGACGTGAGCAAATAGCAGAAGCCGTCCCGCCACCCGGATGGGTGAGGGCGCCCCCTCAAGACTGAGAGGACTTGGCAAGAGGCTTGGATTTAGTTCCCCAGGAGGGATTGGGCCGGCCGCGAGACCTACCTCGTCCCCAGGAATCTCTGCAGCCACCTGAAAAGGAAGAGCCTCTTCCTCCTCGAAAGGAGCGATAGGCTGATGAACCCCGAACGGGCCGCGCAGGCTTCCGTCGCTGAGGGAGTCTCCCATCCTTGGTCAGGAGGTCCAGACGCTCCCCAAATAACCGAAGCCCCAAGAAATTTTTAATTACCCCTGAGTAGCGGCCAATGTTTTGGGAATTTTGTGGAGCAGCTCCAGAGCCCCACTAACTTACACACTTTTCCCAGTGCCTGCACCTGGCTTTACTTCAGGCTGTGCGTATCCTCCCCAACAGTTTTTCTTGTCTCGCTGGATACGCGAAACCTTTATTTATCATAATTCAATTTGTGCCTGATTTTAAGCCAATTATAGTATACTTCCTCTAATCAGACATTCCTTTACTTGTCCATAATGTGCACAGAAACAATGAACTTGTTTGGGCTTTAATGCATCAGGTATATAGCAGAATATACATACTTTTTTTTTTTTTTTTTTTTAGAGGTGTACTCACCTGTGTATTTGGGTACATGTGGGCCGGTGGTGGAGGGGGTAATGCTCCTGGGGCATAGGTAGGGTATGGTGGGTTCCCAAAATTTATGACACCAGGGGGAGCAGTAAAGTATGGAGGCGGCAACAACTGCTGTGGAGGCGGTGGCTGACCTGGTGGAATGGTTACTGGTGCAGGGTAAAGGTTAGGAGCAGACATAGGAGCAGACATAGGAGCAGACATAGGAGCAGACATAGGAGCAGGAGGCTGGTGTGGGTGCAAACCTAAATTGAAAAAAAAAAAACAAAAAGGTTTAGGGACTAGAACGATATTACTGGAAAATAAAGCATACTGGAATATTTTTCAAATAAGAATAGCATCTAGTCACAACAGTATATCATTCTCCAGGTTTGCCGGCATCAATCAAAAATACCACAAAGCATCTTGCGTATAAACTAAACCAGGAAGAACTAGCCAAGATCATTAAATGTGCCAGTCTAGCCCCACAGTCACCCACCTGACATCACCTGCTATCCAACTGACAGAATCAGCTCATAGGCCAAACAGTGACTGACTGCTTAGTCAGTGCTGCAGTAGCTCCACGGCTGTGTACCGATTAGCCGACTAAGCAGTTACCCCCCTAAAGAGCTGCTGAATGCTGGAGCCAGGCTCTTTTTTAATTTTCCCAAATTTGCCTTACACAGGGGTGAGGGAGAGGTGGTGGGCAGGCCACTGTAAGATCCCACAAACCACAGTGACTAGGTCTCATGCAAAAATCCTGCCAGAGAATAAACAAGGTGCATTGTGGGATTAAGGGCCTATATAAGACATATTTATATAAGACAATATGTCAAAGGGTCCGACTTTCGGCCCAGACTTTATAAACACGAGCCAATCAATAATCAGGCCATCGCTTTGGGGAGAGAGCTCAGTTAGGCAGAATAATCCCCATTTTGCCTGCAAAAAGACATTATTCAAATAGAACGTGTCCAAAGGCGGGCAACAAAAATGGCTGAAGGACTTAAACTTATCAGGAGAGACTTAAAGAACGTAATTTGTACAGTCTGGAGGAAAGAAGGGAGAGAGGGGACATGTTTGAGACCTTTATATATGTGAAAGGATCGAATAAGGTTGAGGAGGGAAGTGTTTTTAAGAAGAAGCTTAATGACCGAACAAGGGGCCCAACCTGAAGCTAGTCGGGGGGAAGATCAGGAGCAATGTTAGAAAATATTATTTTACAGAAAGACTAGTAGATGCTTGGAACAAACTTCCAGCAGAGGTAGTTGAAAAATCAGCAGTCACTGAATTTAAACATGCCTGGGATAAGCACACATCTATCCTAAGATAAAGAGAACATACAGTTACATAAGGGCAGACTAGATGGAGCGTATGCTCTCCTTCTGCTGACAACCTTCTATGTTTCTATTTCATGTTTGCAGAGTCATTTTATCAGCAGAGAATCTATGGGCATCATCCTGACTAAAGTGGGGACAGAAAACAGGAAGTACGGGTGTCAAACATTGAGTATTGGCCCATTTACATAGTTAGATAAAATACCATTTTGTGATTACTCACCTGTAAAATGGGTATTGTAAGTATGTCTCACACCCTGCTTCGGAATTAATCATTACACTTGGGTTATAGTCCACAAGAGGGCGCTTTACTGCAGAGATGGCAAAAAAAGAAGCCCCTCCCAGCCCCACAAACACCTGGGACCTCCCACACATCCCCCAGTATAAAAAAGCAGTAAGGGGACCAGGAAGAGCAAATAAAATGTATGAGAGAAACAGTACCACCAAACAGAGGATCCAAAATACAACTCAGGGTGGGGCGAAGCAGGGTGTGAGACATACTTACAATACCCATTTTACAGGTGAGTAATCACAAAATGGTATTATTCTAAGTATGTCTCACACCCTGCTTCGGAATTAATCATTACACTTGGGACATCCAATAGCAGTGTCCAAAAAAGGGTGGGGATCCCAACAGGCAAAAATGCACAAAATAAACCACTGCAGCTTGCAGAACTTTGCTAGTCGAAAAACAGCATCCGCTGAGACCCACAAATCAACCTTATAAAACTTGGAAAGGTATGAACAGAAGACCAAGAAGCAGCTGTACCAACTTGTTCCACAGAAGCCTGGTGCTGAAAGGCCCAGGAAGCCTCAACAGCACGAGTAGAACGAGCAGTGAACTGGAAAGGGGGATCCCTCCCCTTGACAGAATAGGCCCTAATAACGGCCAGACGAATCCATTTACAAATGGTAGTCATGACGGGAGCCAAACCCTTCTTGGGCCCGGAGGGCAACACAAAAGAAGGCGTCCATCTGGCGCAAAGGTGAAGTAGCCACCAGATAGTACTGTACCCATCTAACGACGGCCAGAGTGCAAAGCCCTCTCCCTGCCATTATTAGGTTCAGTACACAAGTAAGGAAGCACAAAGTCCTGAATGAAGTGAAAAGCAGAAAGAACCCTTGACAAGAAATCTGGTTTTAAGTGAAAAACCACCTCGTCCTGAAGTCTCTCAAAGAAGGGTGCCTGAAAGGGCAGAGCCGCCAACTCAAAAATCCGTCGAACAGAATTTATAGCCACCAAAAAGACAACTTTTAAGGTGAAAAATGTATAGTGCAGCATCCTGCACCAGTTCAAAAGGAGGACCCAGACAGGCAGACGATGCCAATTTTAAATCCTAAACAGGCAACATGGGTTTGCGAGGAGGGCGCACATGAGCGACCCTCCTGAAAATAAAAGGCCATAACCAAACGGATGAAGAGCGAAAGATCTCTGAAAGAAAACCACCGGAGTGGACACAAGCCCCATAAAGGTGCGAAGATGAAAACCCATGTCCAAACCACGCTGAAGAAAATCCAAAATCCAAGGAATGAAAACACCTGACAAGAAAAGGCACTAGCCTTACACCAATCAATGTAGGCCCGCCAGGTCCAGTAGAAGATAGTAGAGGTAGATTCCTTCCTATCCCCAACAAGAGTCTGGACAATGGCTTCATATAAACCCTTTTCCATAAGATGAAGGGTTCAGCAGCCACGCCGTCAAAGCCAGCGTTTGTAAATTGGGGTAACAAGGCTGACCTTGTCTAATCAGATCCGGAATCAGAGGCAGCCTGTACTAATCTACCGCCAGCCGGACAACAACTACGAACCGCACCTGACTTGGCCACCTAGGGGCCACTAGGATCGCTGGCACCTCCTCTTGAGCCAGCTTGAGTACTACCTCGCCCACCATGGGAAAGGGAGGAAACAGATACAGGAAAACGAGCTCCCGCCAGGACAGAGACACAGCATCCACTGCCAGAGCCAGAGGGACCTGGGAAATAGAAACAAATGCTGATAGCTTGTGAACGTGAGGAGAGGCAAACAGAACCACATCACCAGAATACACGGAACGTTGCTCACGGCCCAATACAGAATCAACAACACCACTCGGAGGGCACTCTCGCTTCAAGTCCCTCCCTGATGACTGAAGTAGGCAACCACAGTCCGAATGTTGGAGTGAACCTGAACCGGCAGGCCCCAAAGGTGAGGCATCCACCGCAACAGCCGCAGCCGAGCCGCCCTTAGCTCCTTAACATTGATGGGGGCGTGTGCCTCCTGAGGGCCCCACAGCCCTTGGAATCGGTGGGATCTCCAGTAGCCCCCCCAAAACAACCGACTGGGATTCGTCGACACAGTCCAGCCACCCCAGAAGGGACCGACGGACCAGAGGAGACAGAACAAGGACTGATCCCAAAGACAGGGAACACTTGTCCCAGGCTGATAGGAGAAGGAGCTGAAAGAGCCTTATGTGAAAATAAGCAAAAATGTACTGTTATGCAAAAACAGGCCACCATCAGACCTACCAGTCTCGTCCCTAGCCGGATGGACAGATGAGAGTTCGTAAGGACAATCTGAATCGGCGCTTTAAATGCTCCAGGTGATGCACGAAGCCAAAATCACGGCATTGCTCAACAGATACTGCCTTATAAGTCCTGCGCGCTAACCAAAAGCGCCGCTGGAGCACACTTGAAGGACGTCCACCTACGGCTAAAGGTAAGGAAATCCTGGCCTGAATGGTATCCCGCGACATGCCCGGGACAGAAGATACCCTTGATGAGGAAAATGAAGACATGGGGTAATTGATTACCCACCCAAAACTCTCCAGAGTCGCCACGACCGGCCGAGAATCCAGCTCCGCCTGACAGAACGAAAGAGACGTAATGAGAAGGTTGTCCAAATAAGGAAGAATGTGAATGCCCTGGACTCCTGAGAAGGGCCATCACACCCGCCAGGGAAGAGCTATGAATTAGTAGTGCTGCTCCCCTACCGCAAACCTGGGAAACCGCTGGTGCCCTGGAAGGCCGGCACATGAAGGTAAGCATCTTTGATATCTATTGATAGTATAAAGTCCCCCGGGGGCAGGGAGCTGACAGCGGAGAGCAGCATTTCCATGCAAAACCATCTTGTTCAGATGAACCGGATGAGATCTGCCAGTCCAGAATAGGCCAGATGGGACCAACTTTCCTGGGAACTGTAAAGAGATTGAAATAGTAACACTGACCTCTTTCCCCTGGGGGGAACCTGACGAATGACCCCCATGGCCAGACGGCCTTGAACTGCCGAAAACAGGCCCTAAACTTGCCCAGGGATCCGAAGAAACTCGTGAAGAGAATCTGGGAGGAGAGAAGAACAGCAGCAGCAGCCGTCCCCCACCAGAGGGGTGAAGACGCCCCCTCAAGCTGAGCGGGCTAGCAGAAGATTAAGGCTTGGCACGCCAGAAGAATACAAGTCGGGCACAGCAACAGCTATTGCCCCGGAATCTCCCCTTTCTTTCCCGCAAAGGGTACCCCCCTGCCTGAGCCAGGCCCATAAGGGAGGGAGAGAAGGACCATGACCCCCGAAAGGGTCTTGGCTGCTTTTGCGTTGGTGTAACTTACCTTTTTAGCCAGAGCTCCACCATCACCAACAGACGCAACCCAACAGGGGGAAGCCCTTCAAACGCCTTTGTGACAGCCTAGTCAGCTGCCGACCGGCGCCACCCGACCGAGTGGCTGGAATCAGACCACCCAGCCGAGGTCAACAATACCTTTGAATAGTGCCAACTAAGGCAGAGAGGACGTGTTCCCCCAACGTGATAATTAGCTCTCAAAGCGACAAGCTCCAAATCCAGCACCAGAAAGTCAATTGGAAACCTTAAAGACGACCCCCAAATAAGGTCCTAATAGGCGTGTCCGTAATAGCGAAAGCCTCAAACGGGTGCAAAGCCACACAGACAAGGACATGGGAGACCCGTTAGTCGATACGTCAGTCCTCACTATCCATCTGGTAATGAGACGGGGGAACGCACCACATACACAATATACAACCCCAGGATGGTGGCATCCACCTGGAGGGGTCAATGACCAGACTAGACCAAACCGCGGGGAAGGGATACCTCCTATTCCACCCCTCAGGTAGCATAAGGGAGACGTCAGCATCCCACTGCTCTGCAGGCATCAGAGCAATGGCAGGCTGATCATCAGAGGGAACAGAATCTGAATAATATCCCCTCACACAAGGGGTGTACAGACAGGCAATAATATTAAACATATTGTTAATGTATAGGCCGGCGCAGCGAGCGCCATGTGCCGACATTCAGCTGGATTTTTCCGGCCACCAGGCTAGCAATCCATCACAGTGTTGCCCTCTAGCGCAAACATCCATTGCGATACCCCGCTAGTGATAACGTCACTAGGGGTCATACCCAGGTGCGGGGGTGTGAGTGACGAGACCAGCCGGGCTAACCCGGCCGCACGGGTCCAGATTGCCGCGACAGCTCCCGCTGTGCACATATACTCAACTCTGTTGCCCACCAGGGATGCCCCGCATCCCACACACAGCCGGCCTTGCCCCAAAGGGACCCCGAGCACAGTATCCTGGGAAGCCTCCATAAAGTGGTTTTGGTAGTCGCAATGACCAATGGGAATTACGCTGTTGAGCTACCCGGGATGCCCCTTAAATGTCCGTTAGTGGGAGGATTTAATATATGGTAACTCATGTCAAGGAAAAGGCCACAGGACCAGGGGGAAGCACAAAGGAAGACCCCCGGAAGACATAAATGTCATCACACACATACGGAAATACATAAAGAAATACATATAATGCAATTAGCATAAAATGCAGCCCCCCAGCCACAGGGGACGCACATACCATACATGCACTAAGATAGACAATCATCAGCCCGGCAGGGGACACTCACCGATTCTATGGGAGGCAGGATAGCGCGAGACAGTCTCCCAGCGGGCTGCCGGAAGGTGACAGTAGGAAGATGGAGAAAGAGGGGGAGAGCCACCTGCACAGTGTGCCGAGCGCTAGGCTCCGCCCCCTTCAAGCATGGGGAAATTACAAGCGGCCGAGCTCCCCAGCAATGCGGGAGCCAGCCGTTACGTCATTAAAAATGAAAGAGAGAGAGAGGGGGGAGCCACCTGCACAGCGCGCCGAGCGCTAGACTCCGCCCCCTCCAAGCGCGGGGAGATCACAAGCGGCCGAGCACCCAGCAAAGCGGGAGCCGGCCGTGACGAGAACAGAATGGGGGCGAGCCACCCGAGTAGCGCGCCGAGCGCTAGGCCACGCCCCCCCACAACCAACCAAAACGCCGCGCTCCCCAGACAAGGGGGAGCCGGCAAAACATCACCCGGCCCTCTGCCGGCAAACCGAAGCAAGAAGGAGCAAAGGGGGCGGGCCTGCCGGTCAGCGCGCCGAGCGCAAGGCCACGCCCCCTCCCCCTCAGAGAACCACAAGCAGCCGAGCTCCCCGCCATTTTGCGGGAGCCGGCTGTAACGGCACCGGCCCGCCGCCATGGAAGTCGCGATGAAGAGCAGAAGAGAAAAGGTGGAGAGAAGCGCTGGACGGCGCCAGCGCCATAGTTAAACACATTCACACACACACACAATTAAATAAATATATATATATATTACACACCGCCCCCCCCCCCCCTAACCGGGACCAGGGAGGATAGGGGGAAGCCGATGACTACATATAGATGTGTAGCGGGGGCCTCAACGGACAGGGCATCCCAAGTCAGGATCACCAAAAACCTGACGACCGCCTACCCTTTTATGAGGGCCTTGCGGTGGAGCATGGCTCCTTCAAAACACCTCTAAGGTGTTACCTATCCTCACCCAGACCCTGCAGCCATAGCTGGGAGGCTTAATGTCGTTTTAAAAAAGGGTCCAGGTGGAATTAGGACAAATTGGGGGCCAGGTGTTACCCGGCTTACCTGCAACGAGAGAAGAGCCATCATCTTGAGTGTCGTCGCCTTCACTGCAGAGACTAAACTGGGAGTGGGGGATGTGTGGGAGGTCCCAGGTGTTTGTGGGGCTGGGAGGGGCTTCTTTTTTTGCCATCTCTGCAGTAAAGCGCCCTCTTGTGGACTATAACCCAAGTGTAATGATTAATTCCGAAGCAGGGTGTGAGACATACTTAGAATATTGACCACTCGTTGAGCGAGCAAACGACTTGGGAACATTTGTCCCCCAATTGTTCATTAGAACTGTGCGCTTCACTTCCTATTAGTGATCGCTTTCTGTTTCCACAAGTCAACGATCATACCAATGAATGAGAAATTTTATGTCAGCTCAAATGATAAGATGATCGACCAATAAATCAATTCTCATTCTTCACTTGATCGCAGCAGTCATTTCCATGGATCCATTCTCGTCTGACTGGTCAATTTTGCGATTTTTCGTCTGCAAATTCATATGTGGCATAAAGCCTAGAGGAATGTCCGTGACTAGATCAAACTACAGAATTCCTGGGTCAGTTAAGGGAAGGAAATTTAACAACCAGACCCTATTCTCAGAAACCATATTAGTGACTCTGCGACAGAAGACACTTTATAGGGCTCTTTGTTTTATCCAAAGACAAATCAATTTCCCAATTTGAATTAGTCAGCAAGCAGCTCTAAACCCTTAGGTTAGCCACCTACCTGGATGGGGAAGGTGCATTTCCTGTGGTACAATCATGCCCTGAGGAGGCATGGATGAAGGACCATCACCGTGAGCATATATTGGTCCCGGGAATTGGACTGAAAAATAAAATGGTAAAATAATTATGACGTAAGCATTATTAAATTGCGATGCCTTAAGGCCTGTTGTGACTAAGCGTGCACTCACGTGGATCATAGTAATGTCCTTCCATAAGGCTAATGTGCATGGGAGCAGGATCAGGAACACTCCGCTGACGCTGGGAGGAATACCTCTTGACACGCCCACTTTGAACAGCCTACGAGGTGAGGTGGAGGGAAATTACATTACCAAAAAGTAGTAAAACATTACAGCATCTGTGGCTTGGCTTTTTTTTTTTTATTGAAAAAAGCGAAAATACCATTTTGTGAATACTCACCTTGTAAAATGGGTATTATGAGTATGTCACACACCCCGCTTCAAGAATCCATAACATGTGGGTAATATCGTCCTGAAGAGGGCGTTCCTGCAGAGATGATAGCAAAAGAAAGCCCCTCCCTGATCCATAAATACCTGGGACCTCCCACTCACTACCCAGTATACAGAAGCAGTAAGGTAAGGGACCAGGAAGAGGCAAAAATAAACAACAACCACGCAAAGTTCGCAATAAAGAGGATCCTGAATACAAAAGGGCGGGTTGAAGCGGGGTGTGTGACATACTCATAATACCCATTTTACAAGGTGAGTATTCACAAAATGGTATTATTCTTAGTATGTCACACACCCCGCTTCAAGAATCCATAACATGTGGGACATCCAACAGCAGTGTCCATAACAAGGGCGGGGATCCAAAACTAGGCAACAATGCACAACTTTAAACCACTACAGCTTGCAAAACTTTGCGGCCAAAAACAGCATCCGCTGAAGCCCGAACATCAACCTTGTAAAACTTGGAAAAGGTGTGAACAGAAGACCAGGTAGCGGCCTTACAAACTTGCTCAACAGAAGCCTGGTGCTGAAAAGCCCAGGACGCACCAACTGCACGAGTAGAATGAGCAGTAACACGAAAAGGGGGACTCCTCCCCTTGGCAGAATAGGCCCCAATGATGGCCTGACAAATCCATTTACTAATGGAAGATTTGGCAGGAGCCAAACCTTTCCTAGGCCCGCAGGGCACCACAAAGAAAGCATCAGTCTTACGAAAGGAAGACGTAACCTCCAGATAATGTTCCACAACACGAACTACATCCAAGGAATGCAATGCCCTTTCCTTGTCGTCGCTGGGATTTGGGCATAGAGAAGGCAACACAATGTCCTGATTCAGATGAAACTCCGAGACCACTTTAGGAAGAAAATCCTGCTTGAAACGAAAGACAACCTTGTCCTGATGTTTCTCGAAGTACGGAGCTGTAATGGATAAAGCTGCCAACTCAGAAACACGCCTAACCGAAGTGATAGCCACCAAAAAGGCCACCTTTTGCGTAAGAGAAGACAAAGCTATCTCATTCAAGGGCTCAAACGGAGGGCCCTGGAGAGCAGAAAGAACCAGGTTCAAATCCCAAACTGGAACAAAAGGCTTCCTAGGAGGCCGAACATGTGTAACACCTTGGAAAAAGGTCTTGACTAAGGGATGAAGTGCAAAAGACCTTTGGAAGAACACCGCCAGGGCAGAAACCTGCCCTTTCAATGTACTAAGCTGGAGCCCCAGATCTAGACCATGTTGGAGAAACTCTAAAATTCTAGGAATGGAGAACTCTCGACAAGAGAAAGACCTACTTTCACACCAATCAATATAGGCCCTCCAAGTCCTGTAGTAAATAGAAGAGGAAGAGCGCTTCCTGGCACGGATAAGAGTCTGAATCACCGCGTCAGAAAGACCTTCTTCCTTCAAGATGGCGGTTTCAGCAGCCATGCCGTCAAAGCCAGCGATGGTAAATTGGGATAGCGCAGCCGACCCTGGGTGAGCAGGTCCGGCAGCAGAGGCAGGGCGAACTGATCCTCTGCCAGTCTTACGAGGTCTGCGAACCAAACTCGCCTTGGCCACCTTGGGGCCACCAGAATCGCCGACGCACCATCCAAGGCCAGTTTGCGCAGCACTCTGGCTAGCATTGGGAATGGAGGAAACAGGTAAAGGAACCCCAGATCCCTCCAGTTTAGAGACATGGCATCCACTGTCAGAGCCAGAGGATCCTGCGAGAGAGACACAAAGACTGGAAGCTTGTGATTGTGACGAGAAGCAAAGAGGTCCACCGCTGGGAACCCCCACCTGAGACATATCGAACGAAACACCTTGGGACTGAGAGACCACTCCCCCTGACGAGAGGAGGCCCTGCTCAGCAAGTCCGCCTCCGTGTTCTCCACTCCCGGAATGTAGACTGCTGAGATACACGGGACGTGGGTCTCTGCCCAGTCCAGAATCAAAGACACTTCCCTGAGGGCACTCCTGCTGCGAGTCCCTCCTTGGTGATTGATGTAAGCAACCGCCGTTCTGTTGTCCGACCGGACCTGAACTGGCAGGCCTCTCAACTGATGAGTCAAGCGAAACAGAACCAACCTGATGGCTCTCAACTCCAGAACATTGATGGGCTCGTGAGCCTCCCGCGGGCCCCACAGACCCTGAAACTGGAGGTCCTTCCAAACACCCCCCCAACCTGACAGACTGGCATCCGTGGTGACTGTTTCCCAACGCGGCGCCAGAAAAGATCTGCCCTTCAACAGATTGACCGACCCCAACCACCATTGCAGGGATCGACGAACTCGGGGAGTCATCAGGAAGGACTGATCCAACGATAGAGGAGACTTGTCCCAAACCTTCAACAGATGAAGCTGAAGCGTCCTTGTGTGAAACTGCGCAAAGGGAACTGCCTCGAATGAGGCCACCATTAACCCCACCAGCCTCATCCCTAACCGGATGATCGGATGAGGGGTTGACAAGAGAAGCCGAACTAACTCCTGAATCAAAAGAATCTTGGCCTGGGGTAGAAACACCCTGGCCTGTGAAGTGTCCAGAGACATTCCCAGAAAGGTCAGAATTCTGGACGGGGAAAGAGAAGACTTGGGGTGGTTGATCACCCAACCGAACCTCTCCAGAGTGGACACCACCGCTCTGGTGTCCAACTCCGCTTGGTTGAAGGAAGAGGCCATGATCAGTAGATCGTCCAAATAGGGCACGATGCGGATACCCTGACCTCTGAGCAGAGCCATCACCCCCGCTAGCACCTTGGTGAACACCCGAGGCGCTGAGGTGAGACCGAAAGGAAGTGCCACAAACTGAAAGTGCCGATCCTCCACCACGAACCTGAGAAACCTCTGGTGTGCTGGAAAAACCGGAACGTGTAGATAAGCATCCTTGATGTCTATGGACGTCAGAAAGTCTCCCTGACGAAGAGAGTGAATGGCCGAACGCAGCGTTTCCATGCGGAATTTCCTCGGCCGGATGAACCGGTTGAGAAACTTCAGATCCAAGATGGGTCGGACCAACCCATCCTTCTTGGGAACCGTGAACAGATTGGAATAAAAGCCCCTGCCCCGATCTGAAGGGGGCACTGGGCAAATGACAGCCATGTCCAGAAGATTCTCCACTGCCACCAGGAGCCCCTGCGCCGCTAGAGGCTCCGACGGCATCCGAGACCTGACAAATCTGGAAGGGGGGCGGAGCTCGAACTCCAGCTTGTAGCCGGAAGACACCACTTCCCGGATCCATCTGTCCGAGACCTCTTGATCCCAGATCTGAGAGAAGTGCTGCAGCCGTCCCCCCACCCGCATGGGTGAGGGCGCCCCCTCATTGCTGAGCCGGCTTAGCAGCCGGTTTGGGCTTAGAGCCCCAACTGTATCCAGAACGGGCACGTCCTCTGCCCCTGTTTCCGAAATCTCCTCTGGAAGAGGGAAATGCAGAACCCCTGCCAGATCTGGCCCCCCGAAAGGAGGGGTTAAAGGCAGGCGCCCCCCGAAAGGGGCGGCGTTGTTTCTTACGTTGAGGTAACCTACCACCCTTGGTGACAGAGTCCAATGTCTCTCCAAAGAGCCGTAGACCAACAAAGGGTAAAGCCGTCAGTGATTTTTTGGACATAAAATCGGCCGCCCACTGGCGCAGCCACACCGACCGCCGAATAACCACAAGCAGAGCCGAAGTCCTACCACACATCATCAAAGTATCATCCAAGGCGGTCAACACAAAGGATAGAAACAACTCGCACCGTTTAAGGCTAAGGAACTCGTTACTACCAGGACGAAGCCCGGAAGAAGTCAACAGGTCCCTGACCACAGACCTGGTGGCCAACACCATTAGCTCCGAAGCGCACACAGGCCGGATGGCCGACCCAATGCTAGTAAAGCCATGAGAAGCCATCTGATCAATACGTTTATCCTCTCCATCTTTGAGAGTGGAACAATCAGGTCTGTTTAACACCGAGGAGTTAGACAACCCCAAAACCGGTGCATCCACCTCGGGGGGAGATGCCCAGCGCTTGATCGCCTCAGAAGGAAAGGGATATTTCCTATCCCACCCCTGAGGGATGCCAGGGAGCCGAGCCGGCCTATCCCATTCCTTGTCAATGATTCTATCAAAATGGCGTTGCGTAGGAAACTCCAGGCGCGGCCTGGATTCCTCAAACAATTCACCTTTCTGCTGTGACGCCTCCTCGGGAGGGGAAATATTCAGAACTTCCAGCATGAGAGACAGAGCGTGAGGAGAGTCCAAGGATCTCCCTAAATCAGAAAGCTCGGCATCAGCGCCAGCAGACTGCTCATCATCCGAAAATTCTGAACCCTCATCAACTTCCCCCTCCTCTAGCTGGGGATAATCAGACCAATCCAGATTATCTCTGTCATCAAGATCATCCACCGGCGGAGCCGGCGACAAATGCTTTCTCTTAGACGGAGCCTTACGGGCGACCGAGCTAGAGAGCATTTTCTCAAGGCTAGCCAATCTGGCACACATCTCGGATTGCAGATCCCTGCCCATGACCACGTCACACGGGGCACGAGTCAAGGCGGGAGGGGGAGTTGAGGTGGCCGGCTGTGCTGACCCCGACGCTTGGGGTTCGGACTGCCGCGTAATAGTTTGCTGTGCACATGGTATACACAGTAACACATCATCCCCAGTAATGGAAATCCCACACAACATACACTTTTTGGGATGCCCCGAAGGGGTCCCAGTCCCAGTATCCGGGGATGCCTCCATAAGGTGAATTTTGAGTGGTCGCTATGACCCAGGGAATTACGCCAGTTAGACAACCCGGGATGCCCCTTTAATGTCCCGAGTGGGAGGATTTGTGATGCTAAAATGGACCCAGGGACCCAGGATCAGGAGAGACCTTCCAATACTACAGAAGATCCTCCTGGATAACTTTCACCTAAAAGACAGAGAGAGACCCATAAGACCCTACAATAAAACTTAACAGATAAAGAAATAAATGAGGCCCACAGGGCCACTCACAGACGCTGCGGTGAACGATCCGCCTCAGAACAATTGTGTGGCGATCTCTGAGGTGAAGTGAAGAGAAGAAGCACGGCCGTGCCAGGGGCGTGGTCTGCGCAGCCCGCGCAAAGCTGATCTGTGCCCCCTTCTGCCTAGTAACAGGGAGCTGCCTAGTGACAGGGAGCTCAGCTCCGCAGCGGCGCCAGTACAGAGGAGGGCGGAGCCGCGGCGACGCGCCGAAAGCCCGGCTCCGCCCCCCCTTCCAGTGTGAATGAAGCGTGAGGGAAGAAGTCCCTCACGCACCAGCGCAGAGACCGGCGCCGCCGACAACCGCGGCGCCGGCTGCATGACAACGGGTGCATCCGCTATCACTAGCGGAGCACCCGCCCCGCTCGCTGCGGCGAGGAGTGAAGGAGAGAACGGGGGCTGGCCGCGGCAGAGCGCCGAGTGCCAGCCCCGCCCCCCCAACGCGCGTGAGGTGAAAAATCACCTCACAGAATGAAAAACCTCGGCACCCGGCTGCAATGACAGCCGCGGTGCTGGGACATAGTAACAAGAGAATAACACATTGAGGGACTACTCTAGATACACACATCAATAAAGAGACAGTAATAAAGAGAAAGTGAATAAGCTAACCCCTATGAGAGGAACCCCCAGCCCCCATAATTGGTAAAGGGAAGGGCCCCCCCCCAGGGGAAGGTCAAGGGACGGGGCATCCCAAACCGGGATCACCTACCCGGTATGACCGCCTACCCTCTCTTTTAGGGTCTCACGGTGGAGCTCTGCTCCTCAGCACCAGAGGTGCCAATGTACCCTCGCTCGGGCCAGCAGCCAAGACTGTGGAGGCATGTAATATGAGGTAAATTTTTGGGACAAAAGGGGTCCGAGCGGAAATAAACAAAATAAGAGGCCGGGAGTTACCCCGGCTACCTGAAATCCCCCTGTGCAAGGAGGAGCCATCATCTTCTGACTTGCTCGCCGTCTGCAGAGATGGAAAACTGGGTAGTGAGTGGGAGGTCCCAGGTATTTATGGATCAGGGAGGGGCTTTCTTTTGCTATCATCTCTGCAGGAACGCCCTCTTCAGGACGATATTACCCACATGTTATGGATTCTTGAAGCGGGGTGTGTGACATACTAAGAATAACATGCATGCAGTCTTTCATTTGACTCCCACTGAAAATTTTGCATGAGAGATCCCACCATCTCACACATGTGGAGAATATTTGGGTGGTTCTCTGAATCACCTGACCCCCGAATATCCGATATTCTTACATTCACCTTGAGCCTGCGCTGGGAAAGGAGTCCTGCGATCAGCCACCAGCCTGTCACTTGAGCCATGGTCATGCTGGTGGCCAATTGCAGGACTCATTTCCCGGTGAAGGTAAAGATATCAGGCTTGGTGTCCCATTAAGGCCAAAACATATGAAAAGGGGTGCTTACCATTCCCTCCATGCGGCCATACTGTGGAGGTCCCCCAGCCATATGAATGTGATTTGGAATACCTGTAAGAAAAAGCCATGTTAAGATCGGTGACAGAAATCATAAAGTGGAAGTACATCTGTAAACAGAAACGTGTCCCTGACAGACATTTGCCTGGCTAAAACCAAAGTCAGTTGAGCTATTGATTTTTGCTTCTTTATTGTATGTCTGTCAAAAACGTAAATACCAGTGATTAATTGGATTTACAGACTAATATACCCATCAAACCAAAATGGTTGCTAGCGGTCACACAATTGGTTGAAAAAGGGAAATGTGTACGCACCTGTAAATTTCCTCTCTCGTCCTCTTCCATTCCGGGGCACCACCAGTAGCAACGCGTCAATTAATCTCAGCCTTAGGCGGAGACCGCAAGATAGAAAAAATAAACTAGCTCCTCCCAGCCTATATAGGGCAGGCTGTGGCAATATCTACTCAGTTCATCAAAAAGCAGTGCAGCCACAGCCCCAGGAGGGAAGAATGCTAACCTGCGAGCAACTAGAAAACAGTGCAACATAACTAAAACTGCCACCAACACAGCCGTAACACAACAGAAGGGAGGGTGTGGTGCCTTGGAATGGAAAAAGACGAGAAAGGAAACTTACCAGTGAGTACACAAATTTTTCTTTTGTCATCTCTACCATTCCGGGGCACCACCAGTAGCAATGCGTGGGATATCCCAAAGCAGTACCCTCAATAAGGAACTTGCAAAAACAGCCAACAGCATCAACCTTACCAAGAACAATGGCACTGACACCTCAAGCTTAGACCCCCAAAGAGGAGTTCACCACTGTTTGCACACCTTACGCCCCAAAGTGGCATTGGCAAGATGCCCTGACAAATTCTGTAACACTGTGAAGGTGTGGAGAGGCGACCAGGTCGCCGACTTGCAGAACTGCTCCACCAACGCCTGGTGTTGGAATGGATGATAGGAATGTGCTCACAGTTGACCTATTAACACGCGTCCCAGAAGTGGCATGGCCAGGGGGTCTCGCACCCTGGACACGAAGGTCTGGATCTGGCAGCACCCCTGAAGGGCCAACTCGCTCCGACGAGTCCAAGCCTGAAGCCGCAGGGAAAACAGGAGGACCCGTCACATTGCTAATACTTGAGAGATGAGGGCATTTAAGAACACTAAACACAACTTTAAAGTGGACCAACACCCAGGATTTTGACTATCTTGGGTATTGGTCCACTTCCCCGGGGCACCCCGATCGGGGGTGCCCCGCTGTGTGAAACCCCCCAGAAAGCCCCCAAAACTCACCTCTCCCCGCTCCCACGTGGCCGCGCCGTCCAATCGGCGCCGACGGACAAGCTGATTGACAGCAACGTACAAGCAGCTTGCCCGTCGGCGCCTCCCGCGCGTCACTCTTGACGTGTGCGCGCCCCCGCGCCGGCCATTCAGAGACGGCCGGCGCGGGCACACGCACTCCTAGAGGGGCACGAGGGAGGAGGCGGCGGCGGCCGGCCGCCGCCGAAGACCAGGTAGGTGGATTTGGGGTGTTCAGGGGTGGTTCACCCCGCGGGACATCCCGATCTCGGATGTCCCGCGGTGTGTGAGGTGATCGGCCCGGGAATCTTATAGATTCCTGGGCCGATCACCTCAGGGTGTTGGTCCACTTTAAAAGTCAGATCCCATATTCATACAGAGTGCAGCTTTAGCTTATTAACCAAATTTGAAGTGGATCTTTCAACAAAAGAAAAGTAGCCTGGTTAAAAAACTCGCCAATCCGGGGCACTAAATAATGATAAACACTATGTTAATTTCAACCATGGACTTCTGGCCGTGTAAGCCTTACACCTCTGTAAGTGACCAGTCATAAATGAACACAACCTTTAGGCATATCCACGAATCCCACCCCCAGTTAGCTGGTCTCTTCTAAAGGGCAATTGAGCATTTTGATACAGCTGCTTTGATGTGCATCAGCTGGAGAAAGGTTTTTGCCGCTTGCAAAAAAAAGCACCTGGAGGACAAGCTTCCCCTCAGCACCAAAAATCCCCCAATCCATCTAGCAAGGCTGTGGAGTTAAGAGTTAGTTTTGGAGTCAGTAGAAATGTTCCTTGCACTGCCAGCATCTTCACACTTACCAATAAGATTTTGTGGCACTTTAAACCGGAATAACACCCTCAAACTAAGATGTGTCCATCCAGATTGCTGTCAACAAAATGCTCACATCCTTTATTTTCGTTTTAAAACCCTCTCATAATGATAATGGCGGATCCTGTTGGGTTATTTGGTCGGTACATCGGCATGCTCCCGCTGACTGCACATGCCTAGCTGGAAAAGGGCGGGCCTGGCGATGGCCCATTGAGAGGGCACGCTTGACAACCCCTTCCAGCTAGGCATGCGCAGTCAGCACCAGCGGGAGCCAAGCGGCGCTTACGGAATGCCAGCACAGCGGAAGGCCAAAGACCCCACAGCAGCTGCCATTATCACCATAGAAGAGAATTTTAAATGAAGATAGAGGTAAGCATTTTGATATTAACAGCAATCTGAATAGTGCGGGTGAGATTGTAAGGCCGGCACTGGCTGTGTCTGCTCATGGTCACGTGCAACCCGAAAGAGGCGAGTATCTGGGCGGCCCAGTTCTTTTAGCGGCAGTGATGCACAGTGGGCTCACTGCTGCATTTTAAAGAGGGACTCTTTAATTCATCTCCATACATTTTTTTTTTACTAAGACACCGGAAGATGCTCAAAATTCACTTAGGCTGGATACAATTTGATGACCATTTTCAGCAATACATTGCCACCCAACATTAACAAACTTACACTTCACATTGTTATCTAAGACAACCATTTCAAAACAGGAAAAACTGAAAATCCCAACTAGAACTTACCACGTGCAGAAATGTACGCAGATTGTCCAGGGCTCCAGTTCTGATCTGAAATGTTGACCTGGGACATGTCCTGCTCCAGTCCTGTCACACCCCCATCGACAGGGGGCTCCCAGCCCCCTGGTTTCATTAAGGGCATTGATGGAGAAGGCTCTGGAACTACCTCAGTGGGTACTTGAGGCTGAGGGGGAGGAGGCAGGTCAGGGAATGTAGTGTCATCTATGCTCTTTCCAACTTCTCCCCCTTTAATGCGACTCCTTCTGACTCTGGAATAAGACTTCTTCTCAACAGGTCGGTCAGGAGGAGGGGGAGAGGGATCAGCAACTTGTTTCTCAGTCACAGGTTCAGCCCTGCTGTTAGGTACTCCAGCCTCAGGAGGAGACTCTGCCGGGGATTGTGGAGCTTGCTCTGTGTTTCGCGTTCTGTTGTTCCCAAAATCCCTTCTTTGCTTAAAAACAGAAGGTGGAACATCATTCTCTTCAAGTTGATAATTAGCAGGACGGTTCTCCTTGTACCCACCAGGCCGGGAATAGGTCCTGTTTGTGGGAGTTCTGTTGTTGCCAAGAGTACCGCGATTGTTGTAGGTTCTAGGTGGAGGTCCGGAATTGGAATTATAACGGTTTGACTGCCTAGGAGGCATTTCTTCTTCTTCTTCTTCCTCCTCCTCCCTTCTGGATGGGCTGCTGTACCTGAAATTAAGAATTAGTATTTCACCAACTGGCAGGCAAACATTAAATCTGTAAATGGATTCAAAAGAAAAACAGTACTCAACTGGGTATACAGATTCATTTTTACATTACTATGTACCTGTTAACTGCAGGGAACAGCAAATACTGTAATAAAATCACTGACCTGGGATTGGTCAGCCTATTTGGCATCATCCTCTGACAGTTAGCAAGGACTCCTTGTAACCAGTAGGTAACAAGTTCACTGCTTTTAAAATAAAAAATCTAAACGGTCTAATGTGCACCCTATAACTATGCCAGGTACACCAATTAGTATATAAAAATGATGTCTAAAGGATACAAGAGGGCTGATTTAACACAGTAGCACAGTGAGATTTTTTTTTTCAAATGATTTGATTTTTTTATTATTTTAAGTATGTCACACACCCCGCTTCAAGAAATCCATAACATGTGGGTAGTATCGACCTGAAGAGGGCGCTCCTGCAGAGATGATAGCAAAAAGAAAGCCCCTCCCTGATCCATAAATACCTGGGACCTCCCACTCATCACCCAGTTTTCCACCTCTGCAAGACGGCGAGCAAGTCAGAAGATGATGGCTCCTCCTTGCACAGGGGGATTTAAGGTAGCCGGGATGATTCCCGGCCCGCTATTTAATTATTTCCGTTTGGACCAATTTATTCCTAGAGTATATATGCCTCCCAGCCGTGGCTGCGGGTCCGGGCGAAGGTTTTTTTTTAGCACCTCTGGTGCTTAGGAGCAACGCTCCACCGTGAGACCCTATACAAGAGGGTAGGCGGTTACTCCGGGTTGGTGATCCCGGCTTGGGATGCCCTGTCCCTTAGTTTAATTATTGCAATGGCCCTCCCAGGATCCCTTTCCATAGTGGGGATGGGTGGTTGTTGGGTCCCCTCATTATTTCTTCAGTCAGGAGGCTGTCTTTTATCACTGTTTTGTGTGTGTGTGTGTGCCTTTAAATGTCATTTTCAGCGCTGCGGTCGCGTTTGGAGACCTCTGTGTGGTTTTTTTGTGATTTCTTTTCCCTCATTATGGTGGAGGTAATTTACCTCACGCAATGCATACTATGTAGTGGGGGGGGGGGGCGGGGCCGGACCTTCGGCGCGGGCCAGGGTCCGTCCCTCCTTGTGTGTGACTGTGTCCTCCGTGTTATATGAGGTGATAGTGTCTGTTTTTGATGTCACTTATGGTGGGGGTACCAAGCGCCCCGGCCGCATATTTACTGCGGCGCGGGACGGTGTTGGCGCTCTTTTCTCTCTGAGGGAATCTTCCCTCACGACTATGCTCTTGGGGGCGGGGCCGGTATTACAGCGTCACGCGGCCCGCCCCCATATATCTCCAAGCGCCGCTGAGGAGCTGATACGGTGCTTGGGAGGGGAGGGGGGCGTGGTTTGACGTCTCGCGCTGGCCACGCCCCCTTTCTCCTCATCTCCTCTTCTCAGTCTGACAGGATTCTCTTCACGGTCACCGTCATTGCGAGTCCTGAGGTTCTGTGAGTGGCCAGTGGTCCCCTACTCATGTTATTATATTGTCTGCTTGTGTGCATGTCTTTTGAATCCCGTCTCCTCATTAGTACCTTCTGTGTCTTTCAGGAGGAAGTTATCAGGAGGATCTACAGTAGCATTAGAGGGTTTTCTCCTGGTCCTAATCCCTGGGTTCCATTTATTGTTCTTAAATCCTCCCACTCGGGACATTAAAGGGGCATCCCGGGTTGCTTACTGGCGTAATTCCCTGGGTCTTAGCGACCACAAAAAATTTCACCTTATGGAGGCATCCCCGGATACTGGGCTCGGGACTCCTTCGGGACAACCCCGGAAGTGTATGTTATGTGGCGTATCCATTACTGGGGACGACGTACTTCTGTGTATTCCTTGTGCACAGCAAACTATTGCGCGGCAGTCCGAACCCCAAGTGTCTGGGTCAGCACCGCCGGCCGTATCATCTCCCCCTCCCACCTTGACGCGTGCTCCGTGTGACGTCGTCATGGGTAGGGATATGCAATCTGAAATGTGCGCCAGGTTGGCCAATCTGGAGAAAATTGTCTCCAGCTCGGCCGCCCGCAAGGCTCCGGCTAAGAGGAAGCATTTGTTGCCGGCTCCGCCGGTGGATGACCTTGATGACGTTGATAATCTGGATTGGTCTGATTATCCCCAGCTAGAGGAAGGGGAGGTTGATGAGGGTTCAGATGTTTCGGACGATGAGCAGTCTGCTGGCGCTGATGCCGAGCTTTCTGACTTAGGGAGATCTTTGGACTCTCCTCAAGCTCTGGCTCTGATGTTGGAGGTTCTGAATATTTCCCCTCCCGAGGAGGCGTCACAGCAGAAGGGTGAATTGTTTGAGGAATCCAGGCCGCGCCTGGAGTTTCCTACGCAACGGCATTTTGATAGAATCATTGACAATGAATGGGATAGGCCGGCTCAGCTCCCTGGCATCCCTCAGGGGTGGGATAGGAAATATCCCTTTCCTTCTGAGGCGGTCAAGCGCTGGGCATCTCCCCCCGAGGTGGATGCACCGGTTTTGGGGTTGTCTAACGCCTCGGTTTTAAACAGACCTGATTGTTCCTCTCTCAAAGATGGAGAGGATAAATGTATTGATCAGATGGCTTGTCATGGCTTTACTAGCGTTGGGTCAGCCATACGGCCTGTGTGCGCTTCGGAACTAATGGTTTTGGCTGCCAGGTCTGTGGTCAGGGACCTGTTGACCTCTTCCGGGCTTCGTCCTGGTAGTAACGAGTTCCTTAGCCTTAAACGATGTGAGTTGTTTTTATCCTTTGTGTTGACTGCCTTGGATGACACTTTGATGATGTGTGGTAGGACGTCGGCTCTGCTTGTGGCTATTCGGCGGTGTGGCTGCGCCAGTGGGCGGCCGATTTTATGTCCAAAAAGTCACTAACGGCTCTACCCTTTGTTGGACTACGGCTCTTTGGAGAGACATTGGACTCTGTCACCAAGGGTGGTAGGTTACCTCAACGTAAGAAACAACGCCGCTCCTTTCGGGGGGCGCCTGCTTTTACCCCCTCCTTTCGGGGGGCCAGATCTGGCAGGGGTTCTGCTTTTCCCTCTTCCAGAGGAGATTCCGGGAGCAGGGGAAGAGGACGTGCCCGTTCTGGATACAGTTGGGGCTCTAAGCCCAAACCGGCTGCTAAGCCAGCTCAGCAATGAGGGGGCGCCCTCACCCATGCGGGTGGGGGGACGGCTGCAACTCTTCTCCCAGATCTGGGATCAAGAGGTCTCGGACAGATGGATCCGGGAAGTGGTGTCTTCCGGTTACAAGCTGGAGTTCGAGCTCCGCCCCCCTTCCAGATTTTTCAGGTCTCGGATGCCGTCGGAGCCTCTGGCGGCGCAGGGGCTCCTGGTGACAGTAGAGAATCTTCTGGACATGGCTGTCATTTGCCCAGTGCCCCCTTCAGATCGGGGCAGGGGCTTTTATTCCAATCTGTTCACGGTACCCAAGAAGGACGGGTTGGTCCGACCCATCTTGGATCTGAAGTTTCTCAACAGGTTCATCCGGCCGAGGAAATTCCGCATGGAAACGCTGCGTTCGGCCATTCACTCTCTTCGTCAGGGAGACTTTCTGACGTCCATAGACATCAAGGATGCTTATCTACACGGGGTTTCTCAGGTTCGTGGTGGAGGATCGGCACTTTCAGTTTGTGGCACTTCCTTTCGGACTCACCTCAGCTCCTCGGGTGTTCACCAAGGTGCTAGCGGGGGTGATGGCTCTGCTCAGAGTTCAGGGTATCCGTATTGTGCCCTATTTGGACGATCTACTGATCATGGCCTCTTCTTTCAACCAAGCGGAGTTGGACACCAGAGCGGTGGTGTCCACTCTGGAGAGGTTCGGTTGGGTGATCAACCACCCCAAGTCTTCTCTTTCTCCGTCCAGAATTCTGACCTTTCTGGGAATGTCTCTGGACACCTCACAGGCCAGGGTGTTTCTGCCCCAGGCCAAAATTCTTTTGATTCAGGAGTTAGTTCGGCTTCTCTTGTCAGCCCCTCGTCCGACCATCCGGCTAGGGATGAGGCTGGTGGGGCTAATGGTGGCCTCATTCGAGGCAGTTCCCTTTGCGCAGTTTCATACGAGGACGCTTCAGCTTCATCTGTTGAAGGTTTGGGACAAGTCTCCACTATCGTTGGATCAGTCCTTCCGGATGTCTCCCCGTGTTCGTCGATCCCTGCAATGGTGGCTGGGGTCTGTCAATCTGTTGAAGGGCAGATCCTTTCTGGCGCCGTGTTGGGAAATGGTCACCACGGATGCCAGTCTGTCAGGTTGGGGGGGTGTTTGGAAGGACCTCCAGTTTCAGGGTCTGTGGGGCCCGCAGGAGGCTCACGAGCCCATCAATATTCTGGAGTTGAGAGCCATCAGGTTGGTTCTGTT
Source organism: Gastrophryne carolinensis (assembly GCA_027917425.1). Taxonomy (NCBI): domain Eukaryota; kingdom Metazoa; phylum Chordata; class Amphibia; order Anura; family Microhylidae; genus Gastrophryne; species Gastrophryne carolinensis. Next base: position 170,328,911 of record CM051243.1, read on the forward strand.
TCGCTTGACTCATCAGTTGAGAGGCCTGCCAGTTCAGGTCCGGTCGGACAACAGGACGGCGGTTGCTTATATCAATCACCAGGGAGGGACTCGCAGCAGGAGTGCCCTCAGGGAAGTGTCTTTGATTCTGGACTGGGCGGAGAGCCACGTCCCGTGTATCTCAGCAGTCTACATTCCGGGAGTGGAGAACACGGAGGCGGACTTGCTGAGCAGGGCCTCCTCTCGTCAGGGGGAGTGGTCTCTCAGTCCCAAGGTGTTTCGTTCGCTGTGTCTCAGGTGGGGGTTTCCAACGGTGGACCTCTTTGCCTCTCGTCACAATCACAAGCTTCCAGTCTTTGTGTCTCTCTCGCAGGATCCTCTGGCTCTGGCAGTGGATGCCATGTCTCTGAACTGGAGGGATCTGGGGTTGCTTTACCTGTTCCCTCCGTTCCCAATGCTAGCCAGAGTGGTGCGCAAACTGGCCTTGGAAGGCGCGTCGGCGATTCTGGTGGCCCCAAGGTGGCCAAGGCGCGTTTGGTTCGCAGATCTTGTACGGCTGGCAGAAGATCAGTTCGCCCTGCCTCTGCTGCCGGACCTGCTCACCCAGGGTCGGCTACGCTATCCCAATTTACCATCGCTGGCTTTGACGGCGTGGCTGCTGAAACCGCCATCTTGAAGGAAGAAGGTCTTGCTGACGCGGTGATTCAGACTCTTATCAGCGCAAGGAAGCGGTCTTCCTCTTCTATTTACTACAGGACCTGGAGGTCCTATATTGATTGGTGTGAAGGTAGGTCTCTCTCTTGTCGGGAGTTCTCCATTCCTAGAATTCTGGAGTTTCTTCAACATGGTCTAGATCTGGGGCTCCAAATTAGTACCTTGAAGGGGCAGGTTTCTGCCCTGGCGGTGTTCTTCCAAAGGTCCTTTGCACTTCATCCCTTAGTCAAGACCTTTTTCCAAGGAGTTACGCATGTACGTCCTCCTAGGAAGCCCTTTGTTCCAGTTTGGGATTTGAACCTGGTTCTTTCTGCTCTCCAGGGCCCTCCGTTTGAGCCCTTGAATGAGGTTGCTTTGTCTTCTCTTAAGCAAAAGGTGGCCTTTTTGGTGGCTATCACTTCGGTTAGGCGTGTTTCTGAGTTGGCAGCTTTATCCATTAAAGCTCCATACTTCGAGAGGCATCAGGACAAGGTTGTCTTTCGTTTCAAGCCGGATTTTCTTCCTAAGGTGGTCTCGGCTTTTCATCTGAATCAGGACATTGTTCTGCCTTCTCTATGCCCTAATCCTAGCAACGACAAGGAAAGGGCGTTGCATTCTTTGGATGTAGTTCGTGTTGTGGAATATTATCTGGAGGTTACGTCTTCCTTTCGTAAGACTGATGCTTTTTTTGTGGTGCCCTTTGGGCCTAGGAAAGGTTTGGCTCCTGCCAAATCTTCCATTAGTAAATGGATTCGTCAGGCCATCATTGGGGCCTATTCTGCCAAGGGGAGGAGTCCCCCTTTTCGTGTTACTGCTCATTCTACACGTGCAGTTGGTGCGTCCTGGGCTTTTCAGCACCAGGCTTCTGTTGAGCAAGTTTGTAAGGCCGCTACCTGGTCTTCTGTTTACACTTTTTCCAAGTTTTACAAGGTTGATGTTTGGGCATCAGCGGATGCCGTTTTTGGCCGCAAAGTTTTGCAAGCTGTAGTGGTTTAAAGTTGTGCATTGTTGCCTAGTTTTGGATCCCCGCCCTTGTTATGGACACTGCTATTGGATGTCCCACATGTTATGGATTTCTTGAAGCGGGGTGTGTGACATACTTAGAATAATACCATTTTGTGAATACTCACCTTGTAAAATGGGTATTATAAGTATGTCACACACCCCGCTTCACCCGCCCTTTCTGTATTCAGAATCCTCTATTTTGTGAACTTTGCGTGGTTTTGGTTTTATATTTGCCTCTTCCTGGTCCCTTACCTTACTGCTTCTGTATACTGGGTGATGAGTGGGAGGTCCCAGGTATTTATGGATCAGGGAGGGGCTTTCTTTTGCTATCATCTCTGCAGGAACGCCCTCTTCAGGTTGATACTACCCACATGTTATGGATTTCTTGAAGCGGGGTGTGTGACATACTTATAATACCCATTTTACAAGGCGAGTATTCACAAAATGGTATTATTCCTTTGTACAATTAAGAGCCGTATTTAGCTTTGGACATTTTTTAATAATTCACACAGCTAAAAATGGTGCTGAATTGCATGAAGGATAAAAAATTCTAAACATTTTTTTGCTAACAAAAAAAGTGAGAAATTCTCACGGTGCTGCATCAGCCCTATAGACACTCTTCTTTTACCACCACAAGCCTTATACGTGTAAAATGCATTTGTTGAAAAATGTTTACAGTTGTCTAAAATTTGCTTAAAAATTATGTCAGCTGTGAGCCTATCAAAGTCAGCCAATCTGTTACAGCAATCTATTTAAAAAGATACCTCCATAAAGTAAGGGAAAAAAAAAAAAAAAAAAAAACGCAGAGCAGCACACTTCTGCTGGGATTCTACGCTGATGCATATGAGCATATGTGGCCACATGAAAAACTAAAAATATTGTGGAGGGCCAGGCCAAAAGGCTGAACTCAATTCTGCATAATATAAATAGTATTTCTTTATAATAAGCAGTAAATAGCATTGTTGTGACAAGCTGGTACGAGTATATGTTATAGTTAAACAATGAAAAAGTGAGGTTGCCTTACAAAAAAAAAAATACCATTTTGTGAATACTCACCTGTAAAATGGGTATTATAAGTATGTCACACACCCCGCTTCAATACATTCATTACACTTGGGTATACTGACCTGTAGATGGCGATCTTGCAGAGATGATATCAAAAAAAGGTAAGACCCTCCCAGCCCATAAATACCTGGGACCTCCCACTCATTCCCCAGTATAAAGATAGCAGTAAGATCAAGGGACCAGGAAAGCCAATTAAAACTAACAAAAGGTTCACCATATAAAGGATCCAGAATACAAAAGGGCAGGGTGAAGCGGGGTGTGTGACATACTCATAATACCCATTTTACAGGTGAGTATTCACAAAATGGTATTATTCTAAGTATGTCACACACCCCGCTTCAAGACATTCATTACACTTGGGACATCCAATAGCAGTGTCCATAAAGGGCGGGGATCCAAAAAACAAGGCAACAAAGGCACAAACTTAAACCACTGCAGCTTGCAGAACTTTGCGGCCAAAAACAGCATCCGCTGAGGCCCGCACATCAACCTTGTAAAACTTGAAAAAAAAGTGGGAACCGAAGACCAAGTAGCAGCCTTACAAACCTGCTAAACAGAGGCCTGATGCTGGAAAGCCCAGGACGCCCCAACAGCTCGAGTAGAATGAGCAGTAACACGAAAAGGGGGAACCTTCCCTTGGCAGAATAGGCCCCAACAATGGCCTGGCGAATCCATTTACTAATGGAAGACTTGGCGGGCGCCAAACCTTTCCTGGGCCCAGAGGGCACCACAAAAAGGGTGTCAGTCCTACGAAAAGGAGAAGTAGCCACCAAATAGTACTTCACATAGCGAACCACATCCAAAGAATGCAAAACCCTCTCCTTGTCATTGCTGGGCTTAGGACACAAGGAGGGAAGAACAATATCCTGATTCAGATGGAAAGCAGAGACCACCTTAGGAAGGAAATCTGGCTTGAAGCGGAAAACAACCTTGTCCTGATGCCTCTCAAAGTAAGGAGCCGAAATAGACAAGGCTGCCAACTCCGAAACACGCCAAACGGAAGTAATAGCAACCAGAAAAACAACCTTCTGAGTAAGCGTAGAAAGTGCAATATCCTGCAAAGGTTCAAAAGGAGGACCCTGCAAGGCAGACAAAACCAAATTCAAATCCCACACTGGGAGCAAAGGCTTCCTAGGAGGGCGCACATGCGTAACCCCCTGGAAAAAGGTCTAAACCAGAGGATGAAGAGCAAAAGCCTTTTGAAAGAACACGGCCAGGGCAGAAACCTGCCCTTTCAGCGTACTAAGCTGCAAACCTTGGTCCAGACCATGTTGCAGAAATTCCAAGTCCCTAGGGACAGAAAACACCCTGCAAGGCAAGTCCCTCACCTCACACCAATCAATATAAGACCTCCAAGTCCTATAATAGATGCCAGAGGAAGACTGCTTTCTAGCCCTAACCAGAGTCTGAATGACAGCATCAGAAAGACCTTCCTCCCTCAAGATTGAGGTTTCAGCAACCACGCCGTCAAAGCCACCAGTGGTAAATTAGGGTAGAGTAGTGGACCATGAGTGAGCAGATCTGGCAGAAGGGGCAGGTCTAAATGATTCTCTGCCAACCTTACCACGTCTGCGAACCGAACCTGTCTTGGCCACCTTGGAGCCACCAGGATTGCAGATGCGCCCTCTAGGGCCAGCTTGTGCACCACTCTGCCCACCATGGGAAACGGAGGGAACAGGTACAGAAACCCCAGATCCCTCCAGTTCAGAGACATGGCATCCGCTGCCAGAGCCAGCGGATCCCGCGAGAGACACAAATGCTGGAAGCTTGTGATTGTGACAAGAGGCTAAGAGGTCCACCTCCGGAGTCCCCCACCTGTGGCAAAGCGACCGAAACACCTTGGGACCGAGCGACCATTCCCCCCGGCGAGATGACCCCCTGCTCAGGGAGTCCGCCTCAGAGTTCTCCACTCCCGGAATGTACACCGAGATGCATGGAACATTGCTCTCTGCCCAAGCAAGGATCAAGGACACTTCCCTGAGGGCACGCCTGCTTCGAGTCCCTCCCTGGTGATTGATGTAGGCAACTGCCGTCCGATTGTCTGACCGAACCTGAACCGGTAGGCCCCGCAACTGAGGAGTCAAGTGAGCCAGAACCAACCTTATGGCTCTCAGCTCCAGAACATTGATGGGATCATGAGCCTCCCGAGGCCCCCACAGCCCCTGAAACCGAAGATCCTTCCAAAATCCCCCCCAACCAGACAGGCTGGCATCCGTGGTGACCGTCTCCCAATGAGGGGTCAGAAAGGATCTGCCCCTCGTCAGATTGCTTGGTTTTAGCCACCACCGAAGGGAACAATGACAGCGGGGACCCGTCCCAGGCCTCCAGGAGATGGAGCTGGAGCGTCCTCGTGTGAAACTTGGCAAAGGTAACCGCCTCGAATGACGCCACCATCAATCCCACCAGTCGCATCCCTAGCCGGATGGACGGACGGGGAATGGATAGGAGTCGCCGAGTCAATTCCTGAATCAGAAGAACCTTGGCTCGGGGGAGAAACACCCTGGCCTGAGAAGTGTCCAACGACATTCCCAGGAACTCCACCGCCCTGGAGGGAGTGAGGCAGGACTTGGAATAGTTGATCACCCAACCGAAACTCTCCAGAGTGGACACCACAGTCCTGGTGCCAGAAATAATACAACTCTGTGAAGCACTCACCTGTAGAGTTGGTATTATATGCAGACAGCACGTCCTGCTCCAGACATAATCCTTACATGTGGGTATACCTCCGCCTTCAGCGCCGTGCACTGCAGAATCATGAAGAAAACAAGCTCCTCCCGGCCCTACATATACCGAGGGACCTCCCACAAATCCCCAGCATTGACAAGCAGTGAGAGAAGAAGCCAGGAGGAAAACAACCACCCAGAGACTGGCAATAATATCCAAGATAATAATCACCACACAGGGGATCCAGAACAAGGTGAATCAGGGTGGGGTGGAGCAGGATGTGCTGTCTGCATATAATACCAACTCTACAGGTGAGTACTTCACAGAGTTGTATTATTCTAAGCAGACAGCACGTCCTGCTCCAGACATAATCCTTACATGTGGGACATCCAATAGCAGTGTCCATAAGTAGGGTGGGATCCCCGTGAAAAAAGGCACAGACAACCATAAAAGTGCTGTCACCTTAACCATGCTACCAAGAGCAACGAGAGCAATGCTCTAACCACAGCCTTTGAATTCTTGTAAAGGCAGAACTGAACACAAGCAGCGGACTAGCCAGCTTGCTCAACAGAACCTAGTGCTGAAAGGCCCAAGCCAAGCACAAGTAGTAAGAGAGCAAAAACCAAGAGAGAAGAAGAATCTTCCCCTAACGAGTAGGCCAGAGTAACAGCCTAACCATGCTACTGGAAAAAAAAGGGCAGCCATGGCGACCTTAGAGCTCTCCCCATCTGGGAATATGAACCCAGGTCTCAGGCGAGACCAGCAGGAATACTGAAAAACAACGCTAACAAAGCTCAGCAAGAGCCGAGACGTTTACTTTAGGCTCAGAGGAACAAAAGCGACCGAGCAGGACCAAGCCAAGGGCACCTACACACGTGTTAGCAATCAGATCCGGTACATAAGGACGGAGAAACCTATAAGCCCCAAGGGGCATAATCTCTACCAGGGACAAGAGAAAGACCAGGAATCTCCAACACCTGATGAGGGATACAGATCCCTTTCGCTCAGAGTAAGCCAGACAATAGCCCAGAGACAGTAGGGTCTGGACTAAAGGAGAATAAGAACACCGCCTGGACCCAATTCTGCGTAAGGCGGAACACCCTCACCTCATGGTGTACAAATATATATATATATATATATATATATATATATATATATATATATATATATATATATATATATATATATATATATATATATATATATATAAATAATGACTAGGACCGCTAACAGAGCCATCCTTTATGGCACATTTCTGACTGAAGCAACCGCCCCAGAAGAGCGATATGAGGGAAGGAACAGTTCAGACAGGAACCTGAATAAGACCCCAGGGAACCCTTAGCAGGGCATCCGGATAAGTAACCCCCCAAAAAGGGAGCATAGAATTCCCTGGGGAATGCACCTGAGCAACCCCTGAGGAATGCGCAACACAGAAGATTGAACTAGACTTCTGCAGTATGTGAACAGGGCGAGCCCTGAAACCTTCAGAGCACTGAGTTGGGGAGCCAACTTCAACCGTGCTATAATAATTCTAGGACCCAGGGATAGGGAACATCCCGCAGGAAAGAGAGCTAGTCCAAGCAAAGCAGACTAGAACAACATACTCCAACATAGCCGGCGGAAAAGGGAGAAGAAGAGGAGGGAGCTAGGCCTAGCCCTCCAATAGAGAAAAGACACCCAGAGATACCCATCTCCAATAGGGTGAAAAGCCAACCGACCAATCGCCTAAAAGGCCTGTAGGTAAGGGCGACGTAGTAGGAAGCCTGAATAGGCAGAACAGCCCTCTTGAGAGGGTATACAGTACGACTGTCTTCAGCAGAAAATCTGCGAACCACGCCCCGCTGGGCCACCCAGGGCCCCCAGTATAACGGTTCTCCCTTTCTACTGCAATCTTATGCAGAACCCCGCCTGGCAGGGTGAAAGAAGTTAAGACATAGAATATAATGTCCTGACAGAAGCAATACTAGGCCCTCATGACCAAGGCCAGAGAGTTCTGGGACAATAACCCAGGACAGAGTCCCTGTAATAGCAAAGGGGCCCCACAGGGCCACACCAGTAGGGACTCAGTGAGATACTAGAATAGAACCTCCTGCCACGTTAGGGCAGCCAGCAAAGCTAATGCCAATGAAGTGCAAGGGATGTAAACCCCCACTTAGATCAGAACCAGAACCTTCTTGAAGGGTCAACCTGTTCCGAAACCTTCGCAGATAAAAAGGGACAAGCCACTGTCCTCAGACTGACCGAGAGTCCCCAAAAAAGGACAAGTCCTGAAGAGGAGTAGTCCAGCAAATTAGAGCCCACCAAAGGCTCAATGTGTCAACCAAAAAACCGTATGAAGATGGATCCCCTAAGGGGACCCCTTTAGGAACCATGGGGGATTTCAGAAGAAATAAGACCCCCCAAGTCCACCTGCAAGACTTGGTACCCATGATGACCATCTACAGGGAGAAGAGAAGGAAGGAATGGTCCCGGACATCTTCCTTGAATTTACAACCTCAAAAGAACCCCTGTAACAAGGGGGAGCGTACTGACCTAGTTCCAGGGGTGCTGGAACCCTGTCCAGGATAAGTAACCTAAGGTGTCGCAGGGCCCAAGGGCTCCTGAGAATAAGGGACAGCATCTGGGCCGCCACCAACAGACCCACCAGCTGCAAGGTAAAGGTAGTGTGACATCAAAGAGGGCAAGGCCCTTTCCATAACAAGTCCACATTTAGCAGAAGGAAGGTTTTAACATGAACCAATCTAAATGCCGCCACGTAGGGGGGATACCGAACCGGGGAACACTAAGTAAGTGATGTGCCTGAGCACCAATCCACAGGACTCCCAAAGGAGCCACAAGTCAATAGCCAACACGGCCTGATGCAAAAATAGAAAGCAAAGAAGGACAATAAAGTAGAACCTAGCGCGGACGCCACACGGGCACGTCCAAGACACCACTCCCATACTCGCCTTGGTGAGTCATCTGGGAGCAGGAGAGGAACCAAAAACAATACCCCAATGCGCAGAGTTGGACCTTCAACACTGGCTGGAAGTGGCCTAGGTGTCCTGAAGGCACAGGGGACTAAAAAGGGATTATAAATCCTCACATGCATCAAGAGGTCTACTGGACAAGAGCGCCTGCAGCCCAACAGGTAGATACCATGTAGAAACTGCCTGTGAAGGCCAGAAATGGACTAGGAGAGCCAGTGCACCATCAGGCACTGCGTACGGCATGTAACACATTTGGTGGACTACAAGTGCCAGCAGCCTGCGACGTGAGGCACAGACAAGTGGCTGGAGAACCTCCATCTCCGGCGTCAGCTCCGCAGCGACTGACACATGCCACACAGTACAGGCCAAGGGCGGGAAGAGAAACTCCGCCCACAGCCAAACCTGCAGGAGGGAGCTGTCCAATAGGACAGCAGGCTCTAATCCACACACGCCCCCGCTACATTACACTCGCTACAGTGGGGCAAAAGTGCTGTTCAAACCCGGCACTATCTTTTCTGGCAAGACTGCGGACAGTGGGCGGGACTGAACGGCGGGGGCGTCGGCAGAGTGCGGGCGAGCACCTTACAGGGAACGCTGGTCGCCGGCCGGTCAGAGCCAATCAAAGGGCCGCATGTAGCCCTGAGGCCTTACAACGCCCAGGTCTGGTCTAAACCATAAAAGGGGTTGCTACAATAGGCGATGTGCAACAAAAAGACCATCTATCTGCTGATAGATAGGCCAGGATTACATGCCAATGGGGACATACCTAAGGCACAAGATGGAGATCTGGGCTGATGAGGTATTCTACAAAAAGAAAGGGAGCTAACAAAAGTCTCTTCTACGCAACCTAACAACTGCAGGGAACAGAATATACTGTATTGTAAGCACTAAAAAAAGTTTTGGTCACCGAGTTGGGTGTCACATCACATCCTCTGACAGTTGTCTAATCCCAGCCTATTTATGACTGCCAATCTATCAATGACTGATAACAATTTCAAAGGGCACCACCATAAATTAACGGGAAAAAATTCAGCTGCAGCACACTTCTGCCAGGCTCATCACTAGGTCATGTCTTGCAGATCTCCTCACAGATGCAAATGTGAAATAATTAGTGCAGCAGCCGAGCCTTAGCGGCTGCTATGTGGCGATCCACAAAACATGAACTGCTGGTGAGCCTTAAGGAGGAGGAGATTTGGGGACCCTGGTCTAGACCATAAAAGGAGTTGCTCCAACAGGGGACCTGCATCAACAAGACTGGAACGCCCTAATTTAACTTGTTGGGGAGGGAGAACCACCACCTTGTGCAAGTACCTTGGCTTTCGCGGTCGGCGTGGACGAATTTCTTCTGGATTTCTACAAGACCGGATATCATAGCCATACATGGAAATCAGCTCATCACGAGACTTGGGGGCTTGTTCATCCTCCCGGAATCGGTCATGCTCCCACCTCCCCTCATCTTTCCACAGCTTTCGGGCGTGACGCCCCTTTGGCCTAGAGACATAGTATTGAAAGAAATTTAAATATATAAAAATAAACAACTTGCCCAGAATCAGGAATGTATTTACTTACAAAATAAAACAGATTAAAAAAGTACAGAATCCTGTCCCAGCAAATGAAGGGATTTCTTCAGTGAACTACAAGCAGCTGTATTTAAAGTGGACCAACACCCTCCCGTGATCGGCCCGGGAATCTATAAGATTCCCGGGCCGATCACCTCCCTCCCTGCGGGTGAAACCCCCCCAAAACCCCAAATCCCCTTACCTTGTCTTCGGCGGCGGCCGGCCGCCGCTGCCCCCCTCGCGTCCCTCTAGACGGCCGTCTGTGAATGGCCGGCGCGGGCGCGCGTCAAGAGTGGCGCGCGGGAGGCGGCGGCGGAGCCGCTTGTCCGCTCCTGTCAAATGGCTTGTCCGTCGGCGCTAGTAGCGGCGAGTTTTCCGGGTGATCGGGGGGGTTTCACACAGCGGGGCACCCCTATCGGGGGTGCCCCACCGAAGTGGACCAAGACCCAGGATAGTCAAAATCCTGGGTGTTGGTCCACTTTAAGCTGGGATCTGGATCTTCAAGACACAAAGGCCTTGAATAAAAGGTAAAAAAAAATTATGATGGTAGTAAAAAATTCAATTCACGAGAAAAAAAGCCTGAGAATGTCACTGTTACTGAATCACTAGATAAAAAGACAATGGAAGTCAATGGCAGCTTTTACTACAGTGTAGAAAGGAGGAAACAGTTCTCTACTTTTCTTAGGAGTAAAAAAGTGCCATTGACTTTCATTGTTTTCTTAGCTGGCGATTCAGTAACAGTGACAGTCTCAGGTTTTTTTTCTCAAAAATTGAATCTTACTACCATGAGACTTTTTTTCTACCTTTATTGAATCGAAGCCAAAGTGTGAACTGCTGCATGCGGGATTTGTTTGTTGGAGAGTATTTTGGGGGACTTAAAGTGGACCAACACCCAGGAGGGATCAGCCCGGGAATCTAACATCGGGGTGCCCCGCAGAAGTGGACCAAAACCCAGGATAGTGAAAATCCAGGGTGTTGGTCCACTTTAAGAGTAATTCTACTTTCGTTGGCCTTTTTAGGTTTTCATTATTGCGCGACAATATGATGTACTCAAGGTTCTTTTCTATCGTTTACCAACTCCAAGTTATGAAAGAAAACCATTTCCCCTAGCAACGATGTGCATACCTTAGCAATGTACAAGTGGTGTTCTGATGTACAGGTCAAAAACGTCCTCACTCTGGATTGCTAATAGTCTGATTAATACAGATCGGGTTAGACTTGTCTCTGAGGCAGAGAAAAGTTTAACCCCATCTACATTACTACAACCTCTTCAGATGGGGCCCCTTGTGTTACAGTAGTTAAAAGCTTAAGGGCAGCATTCGCAGCTGGAGAGGTAATTGCTGCTGCTTTGTGTAGCCAAAGCTGCTAATGAGCTCACGTGATACAGAGGAAGAATTCTGGGATTTTGTTAAAGGGCGAAAAGTATAATAATTCTAGGCATATTTATTGTGCTTTGTATGATGCACCAGAATTCCTAACACTCAAAATAGGGTGTGTGCTGGAAATCCTACCATGTCTATAGTAAACGGACCATGACAATAGACACCCATATTCACATCTAGCGGTCAAAAAGCTCCCTTGAAAAGCAGTCCTTGAATTCCTAATTAGGTCCCCAGACATTCAATACACATTGTACATGAGTATTGGATGTCATTTGTGGAAGAGCTGTGTAATTCCTTAAATATGCCCGTTATGACTATATTGATGAGAGAGGTGTATTCAGGGCTATGAGACCTTTCATTTGATATCAAACATGGCGTGTATATGTTGTCCAGAACCTGATAATCCATATAGTATTGGACCCTGGATGATATATATTTGGTGTTTGGGTTTATTTAACTAAGCAATTAATGGGGATCATGAATTTCTTGGTTACAATATGATAACATGCATATTGTGGGAGTTATACCCTTTATAAAATATCTAATCTCACAGAAGCCGGATGGGGCAGACCTTGGCAGACACTCCCACGAGGCGGGGATTTCTGGCCACTCCCCCAAGTGTTCAATAGATTAGGAAGCTGTGTGCAGGGGGAGGCAGTCACAATGGATGAACCCCTTACCAGGAAGCAACCATAATGGCCATGAAGTGCTAAGTATCTCTTACCTTTATACTCTTACCATTATATACTGTTACTGTACTGTTATCTCTAACTCTTACCATTATATACTGTTACTGTACTGTTATCTCTAACTCTTACCATTATATACTGTTACTGTACTGTTATCTCTAACTCTTACCATTATATACTGTTACTGTACTGTTATCTCTAACTCTTACCATTATATACTGTTACTGTACTGTTATCTCTAACTCTTACCATTATATACTGTTACTGTACTGTTATCTCTAACTCTTACCATTATATACTGTTACTGTACTGTTATCTCTAACTCTTACCATTATATACTGTTACTGTACTGTTATCTCTAACTCTTACCATTATATACTGTTACTGTACTGTTATCTCTAACTCTTACCATTATATACTGTTACTGTACTGTTATCTCTAACTCTTACCATTATATACTGTTACTGTACTGTTATCTCTAACTCTTACCATTATATACTGTTACTGTACTGTTATCTCTAACTCTTACCATTATATACTGTTACTGTACTGTTATCTCTAACTCTTACCATTATATACTGTTACTGTACTGTTATCTCTAACTCTTACCATTATATACTGTTACTGTACTGTTATCTCTAACTCTTACCATTATATACTGTTACTGTACTGTTATCTCTAACTCTTACCATTATATACTGTTACTGTACTGTTATCTCTAACTCTTACCATTATATACTGTTACTGTACTGTTATCTCTAACTCTTACCATTATATACTGTTACTGTACTGTTATCTCTAACTCTTACCATTATATACTGTTACTGTACTGTTATCTCTAACTCTTACCATTATATACTGTTACTGTACTGTTATCTCTAACTCTTACCATTATATACTGTTACTGTACTGTTATCTCTAACTCTTACCATTATATACTGTTACTGTACTGTTATCTCTAACTCTTACCATTATATACTGTTACTGTACTGTTATCTCTAACTGTTACCATTATATACTCTTACCATTATATACTCTTACCATTATATACTCTTACCATTATATACTCTTACCATTATATACTCTTACCATTATATACTCTTACCATTATATACTCTTACCATTATATACTCTTACCATTATATACTCTTACCATTATATACTCTTACCATTATATACTCTTACCATTTCATACTCTTACCATTTCATACTCTTACCATTTCATACTCTTACCATTTCATACTCTTACCATTTCATACTCTTACCATTTCATACTCTTACCATTTCATACTCTTACCATTTCATACTCTTACCATTTCATACTCTTACCATTTCATACTCTTACCATTTCATACTCTTACCATTTCATACTCTTACCATTTCATACTCTTACCATCATACTCTTACCATCATACTCTTACCATCATACTCTTACCTTACTCATTTAGGTAAGAAATATTGGAAATTAAATGGGAAGCAAATTAATTTTTAATTAAATTATAAAAAAATGTTCTCCTATTTCAGATTTGATGTCAGAAATCTTTACTAAAGGGCAAGAAATCCACTCCTACTTTACCAAGCCAGACACACAGGAATACAAGAAACTTGGAAACAGCATGCGGATAAGTTAAACACAGGTCTGGGGGCACAATCCCAACACACGAGTTTATTTTACATTCCAGAAAAGTACAAAGCAAAAAGACAGAACACCAAAAACCTGACAAAAGAAAGTTTTCATTTAACACTGCCCATTAAAGGCATCTATCCATTATTACACAGCAAGGGTGAGGACAATAATACCATTTTGTGAAATACTCACCTGTAAAATGGGTATTATAAGTATGTCACACACCCCGCTTCAGATATCCATAACATATGGGTAATACCGACCTGAAGGGGCGTTCCTGCAGAGATGATGCAAAAAGAAAGCCCCTCCCTGATCCATAAATACCTGGGACCTCCCACTCATTACCCAGTATACAGAAGCAGTAAGCAAGGGACCAGGAAGAGGCAACAGTAAAACCAAGAACCACGCAAAATGCCCAATATAGAGTATCCAGAGTACAAAAACAAGGGCGGGTGAAGCGGGGTGTGTGACACTTATAATACCCATTTTACAGGTGAGTATTTCACAAAATGGTATTATTCTAAGTATGTCACACACCCCGCTTCAGATATCCATAACATATGGGACATCCAAAAGCAGTGTCCATAAAAGGGCGGGAATCCAAAACAAGGTAACAAGGCACAACCTATGCCACAACAGTTTGTAAAACCAGGCGGCCAAAACCAGCATCCGCTGAGGCCCGAACATCAACCTTGTAAAACTTGGAAAAAGTGTGAACAGAAGACCAAGTAGCGGCCTTACAAACCTGCTCAACAGAGGCCTGGTGCTGGAAAGCCCCTGAAGAGCAGAAAGAACCAAGTTCAAATCCCAAACCGGAACAAAAGGCTTCCTAGGAGGCCGTACATGCATAACTCCCTGGAAAAAGGTCTTGACTAAGGGATGAAGTGCAAAGGACCTTTGAAAGAAAACCGCCAGGGCAGAAACCTGCCCCTCTAAGGTACTAATTTGGAGCCCCAGTTCCAAACCATGTTGAAGAAACTCCAAAAGCCTGGGGATAGAAAACTCCCGGCAAGAGAGGGACCTACCCTCACACCAGTCAATATAGGACTTCCAAGACCTATAATAAATAGTAGAGGAAGACCGTTTCCTGGCACTGATAAGCGTCTGAATAACTGCATAAGAAAGGCCTTCTTCTTTCAAGATTGTGGATTCAGCAGCCACGTCGTCAAAGCCAGCGATTGTAAATTGGGATGACGTAGCCGACCCTGAGTGAGCAGACCCGGACTCAGAGGCAGCACGAACTGGTCTTTTGCCAGCCTTACCAGATCTGCGAACCAAACGCGCCTTGGCCACCTCGGAGCCACCAGGATCGCTGATGCGCCTTCCAGCGCCAGCTTGCGCACCACTCTGGCCAGCAACGGGAACGGAGGGAACAGGTAAAGCAAGCCCAGATCCCTCCAGTTCAGAGACATGGCATCCACTGCCAGAGCCAGAGGATCCTGCGAGAGCGACACAAAGACTGGAAGCTTGTGATTGTGTCGAGAGGCAAAGAGGTCCACCGCAGGGAACCCCCACCTGAGACAAATCAAACGAAACACCTTGGGACTGAGAGACCACTCCCCCTGACGAGAGGAAGCCCTGCTCAGCGAGTCCGCCTCCGTGTTTTCCACTCCCGGAATGTAGACTGCTGAGATGCACGGAACGTGAGTCTCCGCCCAGTCCAGAATCAAAGACACCTCCCTGAGGGCACTCCTGCTGCGAGTCCCCCCCTGGTGATTGATGTAAGCAATCGCCGTCCTGTTGTCCGACCGGACCTGAACTGGCCGGCCCCTCAACTGATGAGTCAAGCGAAACAGAACCAACCTGATGGCTCTCAATTCCAGAATATTGATGGGCTCGTGAGCCTCCTGCGAACTCCATAGACCCTGAAACTGGCAATCCTTCCAAACACCCCCCCAGCCTGATAGACTGGCATCCGTGGTGACCGTTTCCCAGCGCGGAGCCAGGAAGGATCTGCCCTTCAACAGATTGACAGACCCCAGCCACCATTGTAGGGATCGACGAACTCGGGGGGTCAACCGGAAGGACTGGTCCAACGACAGCGGCAACCTGTCCCAAACCTTCAGCAGATGAAGCTGAAGCGTCCTCGTATGGAATTGTGCAAAGGGAACTGCCTCGAATGAGGCCACCATTAGCCCCACCAGCCTCATCCCTAACCGGATGGTCGGGTGAGGATCCGACAAAAGAAGCCGCACTAACCCCTGAATCAAAAGAATCTTGTCCTGGGGCAGAAAAACCCTGGCCTGCAAGGTGTCCAGAGACATCCCCAGAAACGTCGCAATCCTGGACGGACAAAGGGAAGACTTGGGGTGGTTGATCACCCAACCGAACCTCTCCAGAGTGGACACCACCACACCGGTGTCCAACTCCGCTTGGTTGAGGAATCCGCCATGATCAGCAGATCGTCCAGATAGGGCACAATGCGGATGCCCTGAACTCTGAGCAGTGCCATCACCCCCGCCAGCACCTTGGTGAACACCCGAGGTGCCGAGGTGAGACCGAAAGGAAGCGCCGATCCTCTACTACAAACCTGAGAAACCTCTGGTGTGCTGGAAAAACCGGAATGTGTAGATAAGCATCCTTGATGTCTATGGACGTCAGAAAATCTCCCTGGCGAAGAGACTGAATGGCCGAGCGCAAGGTCTCCATGCGGAATTTGCGCGGCCTGACAAACCTGTTGAGAAGCTTGAGGTCCAAGATAGGACGGATCGACCCGTCCTTCTTGGGAACTGTGAACAGATTGGAATAGAAGCCCTTGCCCTGCTCTGAGGAAGGCACGGGGCAAATGACATCCATGTCCAGAAGACTCTTTACTGCCACCAGGAGCCCCTGTGCCGCCAGGGGCTCCGAAGGCATCCGAGACCTGAGAAACCTGGATGGGGGGCGGAGCTCGAACTCTAGCTTGTAACCGGAAGACACCACTTCCCGGATCCACCTGTCCGAGACTTCTTGATCCCAAATCTGGGAGAAGTGCTTCAGCCGTCCCCCCACCCGCAAGGGTGAGGGCGCCCCCTCATTGCTGAGCTGGCTTGATAGCCGGCTTGGGCTTGGAACCCCAATTGTATCCAGAGCGGGCACGTCCTCTGCCCCTGCTCCCCGAGACACCTCTGGAAGAATGAAATGTAGATCCTCTTCCAGGTCTGGCCCCACGAAAGGAAGGGGCAACAGTGGTCGCCCCCCGAAAGGAACGACGCTGCTTCTTACGCTGTGGTAGCCTACCGCCCTGAGTAACTGAGTCCAAAGTTTCCCCAAAGAGCCTCAACCCCACAAAGGGTAGGGCCGTCAGAGACTTTTTGGACATAAAGTCTGCTGCCCACTGGCGCAGCCATACCGACCGACGAATGGTCACCAGCAAGGCCGACGTCCTGCCACACATCATTAAAGTGTCATCCAGGGCTGTCAAGACAAAGGATAAAAACAGCTCACAGCGTTTGAGACTAATGAACTCATTACTCCCAGGACGAAGCCCGGAAGAGGTCAGCAGGTCCCTAACCAAGGATCTGGCTGCCAACACCATAAGCTCAGAGGCACAGACCGGCCGTATGGCCGACCCGACGCTGGTAAAACCATGACAAGCCATCTGATCAATACGTTTATCCTCCCCATCCTTGAGGGTGGAGCAATCCGGCCTATTTAGAACCGAGGAATTTGACAACCCCAAAACCGGGGCGTCTACCTCGGGGGGGAATCCCCAGCGCTTGACCGCCTCAGCAGGAAAGGGATATTTCCTATCCCACCCCTGAGGGATACCCGGTAGCCGAGCCGGCCTGTCCCATTCTTTATCAATGATTTTGTCAAAATGCCGCTGCTTAGGAAATTCCAAGCGCGGCCTGGATTCCTCAAACAGCTCACCATCCTGCTGTGATGCCGCCTCAGGAGGAGAGATATTCAGAACCTCCAACATCAAGGCCAAGGCTTGAGGGGAGTCCGCTGATCTTCCCAGCTCACTAAACTCGGCATCAGCGCCCGCAGAATGCTCATAGTCAGTATCTCTGAACCGTCGGACACCTCTCCGTCCTCCAGAACAGAATAATCGGACCAGTCAAGATTATTAAATTCATCCCAGTCATCCACCGGCGGAGCCGGGGACACATGTTTCCTCTTAGCCGGAGCCTTACGGGCGGCCGAGCTGGAAACGATCTTTTCAAGGGTGGCCAATCTGGCACACATTTCAGCTTGTAGATCCCTGCCCATGACCACGTCACACGGAGCACGCGTCAGGGTGGGAGGTGGAGATGAATCGGCCGGCGGTGCTGATCCCGTAGCCTGGGATCCGGACTGCCGCGCAATAGTTTGCTGTGCACAGGGAATACATAGCAGTACATCGTCCCCAGTAATAGAAACACCGCACAACATGCACTTTTTGGGATGCCCCGAAGGGGTGCCCGCCCCAGTATCAGGGGATGCCTCCATAAAGGTGAATTTTTTGTGGTCGCTATGACCCAGGGAATTACGCCAGTAAGCAACCCGGGATGCCCCTTTAATGTCCCGAGTGGGAGGATTTGTATAATGGAACCCAGGGATCTAAAGACCCTCTAATCACAGTTGATGAAGCTTCCCAAACGACCTCCGCCTGAAAGACAGAAGGGACCCAGGTAGAACGTCACACAATAAAAAAGAGACGCCATAATAGAGAAATATATAAGTAAATATGGCCCACAGGGCCACTCACAGTTTTGGTGACAGGAAACTGCTGGAAAGAGCGGGAAACGGATCCTCTGAGGAGAAGGCAGAGAGGAGGAAAACCAGGCGTGGCCAGAGAAAGAGCGCGAGAAGCGCCACCACGCCCCCCCCCCCACGTCACAGCAGCCCAGAAGCGCACACTGCGCTGAATGGTAAAGGATGGGAGGGGCGGAACCGCGGTGACGCGCCGCAAGCCGGCCCCGCCCCCCCCTCCAATGAAGCAGAACTCAGCGGGGCGAGTGTGAACCGGCGCCGCCGCTGCCACGGCGCCGGTCAATGAAGCGCCAGGCGGGTGCATCCGCCTCGCGGAGCACCCGCCGGCGAAACTGGCCAGTAAAGGACAGGAGTCCGGCCGCGGCAACGCGCCGCGGGCCGGCCCCGCCCCCCAACACAGGCGTGAGGTAATTACCTCACGCCTGAGAAGAAACCCCGGGAACTAGCGCAAGATAGCCAGCTGGCAAGAACACATAAGTAAAACAGCACATAACACAATAAAGGTCAAAACACACAGGGGATAGGGAAAACAGAAGGGAACTGACAGGGAAACCCCCAACCCCACTAGAATAGGAAGGGCTAAGGTGGGACCCCCCCCTTCCCCCCCAGGGACAATACTCAGGGACGGGGCATCCCAAACCGGGATCACCAACCCGGAACCGCCGCCTACCCTCTCTATTAGGGTCTCACGGGGGGGGGGGGGGGAGCGCAGCTCCTCGGCACCCTAGGTGCCAGTATACCCTCGCTCGAGCCCGCAGCCAAAGCTGAGGAGGCATGTAAATTCTAAAAGACTGGAACCCTTAGGTAAAAGAATGGCCGAGCGGAAATATATCACCAAATAGGCCGGGGGTTACCCCGGCTACCTGAACTCCCCCTGAGCAAGGAGGAGGCATCATCTTCTGACTTGCTCGCCGTCTTGCAGAGATGGAAAACTGGGTAATGAGTGGGAGGTCCCAGGTATTTATGGATCAGGGAGGGGCTTTCTTTTTGCATCATCTCTGCAGGAACGCCCCTTCAGGTCGGTATTACCCATATGTTATGGAAATCTGAAGCGGGGTGTGTGACATACTTAGAATAGGATAGTTTAAACCGGACCTTCAGTGTGATTTAATGATTCCCCAGCATCTAAAATTAATATATTTTACATTTTTAGTCACTAACTTATTATTCTTTACCCCACTGGGCTGCAACTCTGTTCAGGAATTTAGGATACGGGCGCCGCCATCTTGACTCAGAAGCATCACACTTACTGAGGAGAGGAGTGTGGGATAAGGTACAGGGGGGCGGGTTATAGCTGTGCTTTGCTCAGACAGAGCAGAGCTGAGGTCAGGTAAAGGTCAGCAGTCCCAGAATGCAGAGCAGCACAGTCAGGAGGCACTTCCTGTTTGCAGGCTGCCTGATAAGATGGCTGCTTCCATAAGCCGCCATCTTGGATGTTTAAAGGCTCATAACATCCAGTAGATACAGGTAGGATGATTTTTATTGTGAGCAATCTGTATGTGCAGGGTGTGGGAAATATATAAGATAGGCTCTTATTTAGAGTGAAGGTCCGCTTTAATGAACATCTGTGGCAAAAAAAATAAATAAAAGTTTCAGAAGTAGTTCAAGGCTACAGATGGTTGTAAAAAACACAGTAACTTGTTTTATTTGTTAATGATCCCCTTTCCCACTTCACAGAATGGTAGTCATGTAACTGTACACGAATATTCTGTATATAAAATTATTCTGGGGTCTCACCTCACTTCCTCATCGTTTGTGTGTCCTCGCAGATCATGTTCGAAGAAGAGCCCCTTACGGGGGATGTAAGCAGGATTCTTCCGGTCCTCATCATCGTCCAGCTGCTTCTGACTCTTCTTAGTGGCCTTGTTCTCATCAGGTTCTGTGCTCTCCTGGGAAACAAACAGGTTGATGTGCATTAACACTATAAGGAGGCATTACAGAGATCACCAAACTAAAGTGCAATGAAAAAAAAATAAAGTGTTATATAGAAGGGATCTCAGCCTCAGAACAGTATATCAACTGGGCTAATCTATGGACATAAAATACATTTCACACGTCTTGTTTTACCTGCCCATCCCCACTCTGGCGCTCCCCTGTCACCGCTCCCTTTGTCTTCACTTTTTCCTCCTTTGTGGTTTTAGCATCGCCAGCATTATTTTCAGATTTTAGGGTGGGTTTGAGGGGTTCCTCCTCACTGTAACGGGCTTCTTCCTCCTCCTGGTAGGATTGATATAGTTAGAGAAGAATCTCATCATAGAAAGAGAAGCAAGCTACTTTAGGGTGAAACACTGCCAGGCTTTAGTTTGCTTTCAGTAGCAAATAAATATATTTCCTGTACCAGCTCAAAGCAAGGAGCTGAAAGCAAGAGGTCTCCCCCCTCTTATATTAAAGTGAACCTATACTCAGAAAGGAAGTTTATGTGGCAACCTTCCATCCCCAGCCCTGTGCCCCAAAACACCCTGCGTTTTTTTGTTTTTTTTTTAACCTCAGCGTTTTCCCAATATCCATAAAAACACCTGGAAAAAACATGAAGTAGTATTATGGTGAATAGCAATCCATACTCTAATGAATTCAGTTCAAACTGTCACATAATGGCAGTTAGGTTGAAGTGCTTCCCATTGCTGTGCTGTGGGCACACGTATCATCCCAGGGGGTGGGGCTGCTCAGCCAGGGAGCAATATGGCCGTCTGCATCTTGTTTGTGTTATGAATATTGAGCAGAGGCTGATCTAAAAAGAAGAAACACAGGCCGTTTAGGGGCACTGGGCTGGGGTTAGAGGGTGGCTACATCTACTCCCCTCTGAGTATAGGTGCACTTAAAAGTGGACCAAAACGCAGGATTTTGACAAACCAGGGTTTTGGTCCTTGCCCACGGGCACCCTGATTAGAGAATGCCTACTGCGTGAAACCCCCCAGATTGCCAGATGTCACTCAACCTTCCCTGGTCCTATGGCACATGTGCAGCCTCTCGTCCAGTCAGCACGCTCGCTGGCAGCTGCATCCTCCACTACAATTTAACAGGGAGCTTGCCCGTGCCGGGCAATCACAAATGCCTGGCGGGGGGCAACACCCTTCTAAAGGGATAGCAGGTAAGCGTCTGCTGTTCGCGAATGCACAGTCGAACCGGAAAAGGTGGCGAGTTTCTAGGCGACCTAGGGGGCTTGACACAGCGGGGCCACCCTGAATGTGGATGCCCCGGGGGAGCGAGAGTATGCCTGTCTCAGACTCCAGGGTGGGTTTTGGCCCACTTTAACAGTTTTCATTATCAGTTGCATGTAGCCCTGTCAGCTCCAGTCTGGCAATGATGAGTTAGGAGCACACAGTGTGGCCAATCTAGGTGTGATTCACATACATATATATCTCAAATTAGAAGAGGGAGAGCTCTATCACTGCCTCACTGGAGCAGCTAGCCCAGGAGCAAGGCAGGTATAAGCTATTAGTGAAAACTGACCAATAAACAATTACCCAGCATTGGACGCATGGCTCCACCCATTGCCCAGGATTGATGGGCAATTCCGTTTAATTAGTAAACACAGTTTTAGAAAATACATACAATTATAAAATATCACTTAAAAGGAGCAGTATCGCAAATTTTTCTTGGTGACTTATATTTAAATGGTACTTTGAATGTAGGTAAGTGTTGGAGTAAGAATTACAAATTTAGAAAAAAAATGGTGTGTGTTGTGCAGCTGGAGACTAATAGCTCATGTTTATGTCTGCTGAGTGTCGGGACCGACACTCTGGCCTGTTCCATGCTGAGAAGAGGGGTGAAACAATGTATCAGCTGTTCAGTGCTGGCAGCCGTCCAGCATAAGATAACATTGCAACATTGCCTGGCCAGGACTTATATATCTAAAACAGAGAGAAAAGCTCTAGAAGTCATTTAGCTGATTTTGACAGTTTTCCCTTCATATTGGCTCTGCTGCAGAATCTTTCAGTTTACCATTTTCTCTTTCATATTCTTATTTTTCATTTTTCCATATGATCTTTCTTTCAGCTTTGTGTGTTTTGAGCAAAGCCCAACCCAGGATTTTCACTATCTGGAGTTTTGTTTTGTGCCCCTAGGGGCATCCCGACTTGGGATGCCCTGATATGTGAAATCCCCAAGTTCGCTTGTGAAAATGTACCTTTCCCTGTCCCACGGCGCATGCGCGGGCTCTCATCCAATCAGCGCTGTTTGCACGCAGATGGGGAGCCTGAGCAGTAACCTTCCTGGCCGCCCGGCCTGTCTAAATGACTATCTGTGTGAGCGCGCCAGAAAAATGGGGGGGATCTGTGGTTATCCATGGGTCGTTTCTCACAGTGGGCATCCTGATTTAGAATGCCCAAGGGGGAAGGTCAATGGCCGGGTCTTATAGACTTCAGGGTCGGCAACTCAGTGTTTTGTTCCACTTTAATACCTTTAGATTTTCCTGCACAGTTATTCAAAGAAGAATTTCAGTTATTTTCAGTCAGTTTAGTTTATTTTGTATAGATTTTACACATTTGAGTCACCTGGTCTCATAACAAAAGCAGCACCTCACACACACACAGCCGTTACCACTGATTACAGTGTCAGCCTCTGAGGTAAAGTGTTGCTAGGAGACCAGTGGGCTAAATGAAGCAGCTCACTAAATACAACCCAGCAGATCCCCCTATTCAGCAAATGGACTGAGCCATTGTCATTATACAATTTAAAAGAAAGGCATATATTTTTTCCTATTTCTATCACCAGATTATTTATACACGTTAGAAGCTATTGTGTGGCGATTTAATTATTTATCTTTTTTAAAGCAAATTTCGCGATACTGCTCC
Source organism: Gastrophryne carolinensis (assembly GCA_027917425.1). Classification (NCBI taxonomy): domain Eukaryota; kingdom Metazoa; phylum Chordata; class Amphibia; order Anura; family Microhylidae; genus Gastrophryne; species Gastrophryne carolinensis. Next base: position 170,352,013 of record CM051243.1, read on the forward strand.
TTTAAAGGAGCACTATCGCCAAAAAATGGCCCAATGATATTAAATGCCTTTAAAAAGTGGACCAAAACCCAGGATTTTGACTATCCTGGTTTTTGGTCCACCTCCGCTGCGTGAAACCCCCCCCCCCCCGAATGCCCAGATCAACTTCCCTCACCCCGTTCCTACGGCACATGCGTGGCCGCTCGTCCAATCAGCGCGCTCGGAGCCGCTGAGCTATGCACGTCTTACCTCAGTGGCTCCGAGCACGCTGGCGGCCGCATCTCACGCTTCCCTCTAACAGGCCGACACCCGACATCAAGAAATATCCAGCCAGGCTTGTTTCTTTTATTTTAATCGAAGGAAAAGGACATCCGGGGCGACAGGCTCTGTCACCCCTGATAGACTAAACCTGTCACCCCTGGATTTTGCTCCTACCATGTGAAAAAAAACTACAAGTTTGACAGGAGTTTTATTCAGTTTGGGTGTATAAGTGACCTCTCCTCATTAACCGATGTGTTTATATGGACTTTTAACATTACACAATTTTGCGATAGAACTCCTTTAAGGAATTAAATAACTTAAGTTACCGTTCCTTCTTTAACTTGCATGGAAGCAAATCATGTGATCGCCAGCATTGTGACACGCAAACCCAATTGGTAACAGGCAGTCATATGTTTGACAGCCACATAATGTATGATAAAACTAAGCTGGACTTTTACAATGGAAGGACAGGTCACCCGGTAATTAGATTTTTGTCCTCCATGCCTACAGCCTGATCGACACAGACTATTTTGAGAACTAAATACCATAGATCATCAAAAACATGCTAGGTCATACAATATACCTTCCATTGGAATAGAATCTATTCACAATCATATAAAAGGTGGGCAAGTATTGGCTTTGGGGCACTTACCTCCGACTCAGCACTTTCATAGTCGGACAGAACAGCTGTGAATGGAAAAGACAGAAATAATCAGCAATAAATACAGACAGGAGATAAAGCACTACACAAGTATCACATATTTAGGACCACATAGAAGTATGTAAAATAGCACATCAGAAACAAATGGTGATCACCCTCCAAGAATGATCTCTATAGGTAGGTAGGTACATGATAGAGCAGCAGCATTCGTTACAGCATTCAGCCAAAATCAGAGTTCCATTTTATGGGGGACAGGAAGCAGTTGTGCATCCATACCAGCAGCGATACCCCCCCCCATAGAAAACCTTATTGCACTGCACAGCTATTTTCTATCTTCCATCATACCGTGTTCCAAGCCTAACATCCTGATGCTTTTTAAAGTGGACCAAAACCCACTAGGCAAAAATCAGATTTAAAGCGAGAAACCACCTTATCCTTATGCCACTCACAATAACGAGGCTTCATACAAAGGCCGGCCAGATCTGACACACGGTGCACCGACGTGAAAGCCACCAAAAAGACCATCTTCATGGTCAAGACAGCCAATGCAGCGTCGCACAAGGTTCAAGGAGACCCTGTAGAGCAGAAGCACCAAAATCAAATCCATACCGGTAAAAAGGCTTACGCGATGGACAAACCTGAGTAACTATTTGAAAAAAGACCTGAGCAATCAAGAATAGCAAAGGAACTTGGAAGGGAGGGCCAAGGCCGAGACCTGGCCCATGAAGACGTCCAGCTGTAGACCCAAGTCTAAGCCGAGTTGTAAAAAATGCGACAAGGAAAAACTCTTGCATTCAGCAAGAAAGTAGGCATGCAACCTCTAAGGTAAAACATGGAAGACGACTTCTTCCGTGCCTGAATCATGGTTTGAACAACCTTAACAGACCACCCCTTCCCAAGAGGACAGAGATTTCAAGCCAGGTCGTAAAACCAGCGTCTGTAGAAGGGGAGCCGTAGCAACCCCTATGTGAGAAAAACCCTGGGTCGTCGGACAAGATATAGCGGTCCACTGACATCTGAACTATGTCCGCAAACCAACTCCTTATCAGCCAGCCAGGAGCCGCTAGGAAGGTTGGTACCCCTTCCTGGGCTAACTTGCGCGGCACTCTGCCCAGGAGTGGAAACGGAAGGAAGCACAAGAAACTGAACTCCGTCCAAGGAATCTCCAGAGCGATAGTGGCAAACGACCAGAAGATCCCTAGAGAGGGAGACGAACTTGGGAGCTTGAGATTGTGTCTGGATGCAAACAGATCCACGGTCGGCGGAACCCAGTGGAGACACAGAGCCTGAAAAGTCTCGCTGCTGAGGGTCATTCCCCCAGCCCAAGGAACTCCTGCTCAGGGAGTCTGCCTCCTGGTTCTCTACCCCGGGAAGTAAACCGCCGAGATACAAAACACATTCTCCTCTGCCCAAATAATGGTCTGAGGCACCACCCGAAGGACTCGCTTGCTCCGAGTCCCGCCCTGGTGAAGTCATGTAGGAAACCGAATGAAACTGAATCGCAGGACCCCTGAGATGGGGAATCAAGTGAAGAAACACAAAACAGATCGCTTTCAGCTCCAGGAGATTGATGGGTAAAAAGGCCACCTGCGGCCCCGCTGGCCCTGAACTTCAACGTCGGCCAACCCCCCCCCAGCTGGTCATCTGTGGTGACAAATCCCAACGGGAAGTCAGAAAGTACTTGCCCACCGACAGATTTCTGGGGTCCACCACCACTGCCGAAGGGCACTGCCTCGAAGCATGACACCATTAGGCCTACCAGCATCCCCAGACGGATCAAAGGTCGCTGACAAGACAGTAAAAACCTGCATCTGCGTCTGGAAGACCGCCGCCTTCAGCTCGGCAGGAACACCCTTACCGGAGAGGTGTCCAACGTCATGTCCAGAAGGACCTCACCCTTGAGGGAACGAAAGAAGACCTGGGAAATTGATTACTCATCCGAAATCCTCAAGAGTGAATAACACCGTCTGGTGTCGTTCTAGGACTGCTGAAGGGACTGAGCTGCATCAGCAATCGTCCAGATCAAAACGGACCCAATGTCCCGGATCCTCAGGATAGCCAAAATTCCCGCCAGCACCTGGTGAACACACAGGAGACTGAAGCTATCCAAAATGGCAGTGCCACAACTGGTAATGCTGATCCACCAGGGCAACCTCAGAACTTCTGAGGGCCCTGAAAAATAGGAAAGTGGAGATAAACTCCTTGATGTCCACCGTGGTCATGAAGCCGCCGGCAAGCAAGCTCACTGTGAACCATAAGGTCTCCAAGCGAATATGTCTGACTCGGACAAACCTGTTGAGACCCCACCGGTCCAGGACAGTACTCAGCACCCGTCATTCTTGGGCACCGTGACAGATTGGAGTAGATCCCTAGACTCCGTTCCTGGCGAGACAAGGGACAATCACACCTGATAGCAGAAGACGTGGAACGGCCACACCTAGGCCCTGCGCCGTCAACATGTTCAGGGAAACCGTGACCGAAGAAAACTTGAAGGCAGCCAAACTGCCAGCTCTATTAAGAGCCTAGAGGAACCGCCTCCTGAAGCCACCGATCCGAGATGAGCAGTCTCCTGATGTCAACAAGGGCAGAACCGTCCCCCCACCCAGGTGGGTGAGGGCGTCCCCTCATGCCGGAGGATGCTAGGCAGGAGGCTTGAATTTAGCTCCCCAGGAGGGAGTGGGTCGGCCGCGAGACCAACCTCGACCCCAGGAAAATCTGCAGCCACCAGAAAACGAAGAGCCTCCTCCTCCTCCAAGGAGCGATAAGCAGATGAATGCCGAAAGGACCGCGCCGGCTTCCATTGCTGAGAAAGCCTTCCATTCTTGGCTAGAAGGTCCAACCGCTCCCCGAACAAACTGAGCCCCGGAGAGGGGAAACTGGTGAGAGACTTCTCACCACTGCCGCAGCCAGAACGAGCGGCGAAGCGCACCAAGCAGGGCCGAAACCCGGCGCCAAGCCGTACACAATCGTCCAAAGCCAAGATTACAGAAGTAATACAATCCACACAGGCTATGAGGTATTTATACTCCTCCGCCCTCTGACAATACTAGGCCATATCGGCAAGAGACTCACCTTCTTCTGATGGCTAAGGAGACAATGGCCGCGTCATAGCCGCAACACAGAAGTCAGCAACTTCTCCATATCGTCAGGGAGCCACATATCCTCGCCCGAGGAAAACATCAGGCTCGCTGTAAAAAAATCATCAACAGCAAGTCCGAGTAACCCGGCTAGATGTGCCGCTTCTTACTCGTGGATTCTCCAGTAGCCGTGCCAGGGCCCCCCTGCTGGCTTCCCCCCTGAGGGCAGACTGTCGCAGAGGGGGGCAGGTGAACCGCCAGCAAAGGAGGGCTAGAGGCAGGGACGCCCGCCCTATCATTATACTAAAAAATGCTCCTGGCGCAAGAGAAGCAACAGTGCTAATTCTGCCCGGGGGCAGGTACCGCACATGGGGCAGAGCTTCACCCGCTAGATGGGGTCCCCAGCTCACTATCCCCGTAAGCCTCCATTATGGTGAGGCTTACCCGCTGATCCCTCCTGTTTTAGTCCCTCTTGTAAGTGATCCCTCTTAATAAAGAAGGGAGAGTGGAGTGGAAGAGGGAGGAGGGGGGGGGGGGGGGGGCTAAGCCAGGAGGAATCACCAACACCGCTATAAGGGCCCAACCAGCACAATACAAGAAGGAGCGGTGCATCCCACAGCACATGGACACCCCCAAAAGGCGTATCCAAAAACTGGAACAAATCAACGCCCCTTAGGCAGGGAGAAGACCACAGCTTTCGATCTTGCATATAAATATTATAATAAATAAAGCGAAAGACTCACGCAGCCGGCGGAGCTCGGCAAGGTCACAGCAGCAGCAAAAGGAAGAGGGACGACATGCACAGACAGCACTCCGCAGCAGCACAGAGAACGCCGGAGGGCCTCCCCCGCCGCGAGCCCCAGAAGGGGACCATGGGACTCTCGTCGGCGCGGCGACAGCGAACAAGATGGCGGCCGTGTCATCCCGGAGAGGCGGGCCGTACCCGCGCGTCCCCGCGCCCAGTCGGCGGCAGCAGGGGCTTAGCCCCCTGTCAGGTCGCCGGCAACCACCCCCCTCACAGCGGAGCGAGCTCCCTGGATAGAGGGAGAAGAGCAGGAAGAGAGTGCCGAAGGAACGAGAAAGGTGAGTAATACAGTAACACAAAACACAACAATAATAATAAAGCTTGTGGGATAAGGGCATAAGGGGTCCCTGAGGTGGTTCCCCCCCCCACCCCTCCAATAGGCTCACCATTGCCTATGGCCGGCTACACTTTGGGTGAGGGTCTGAGGCCCAGAGCCTAGCTCTGTGAACGCCTGACCCTCGGCGTTCTCCCTACCTTCACCCGTTCCGTAGCCGAGGCTTGGAGGATGGGTCGGCGGCAAAGGGTGGGAATAGGGATGCAGTGGTCGACAGGCTTAGGGTGCCTCGCTCGCCTGCACAATCCTGAGAGAGCAGATACAGACGATCCTCGCAGTGGAACTGCGAGAAGAATTCTGGGAACTCTATGGAGACAGCTCCTTTTATAGGAGGCGGGGGGGGGGGGGGGGGTGTTACAGCTCTATCCTTGCAATAACTGGCGCCACCTGGTGGCGGATAACCCAACTGTCATTACTGGGACGGCATGGACTGGATGTAGAGAAAATTGCTTTTGCCTCTTCCCATTCTGATAGATCTGCGGCCTCGACTGGCAACGTCCTTCCCGCTAGGGCCCAAAAGTCCCCGTGGATTTTTAGGGGAACCCCTTCCTTTTGTCTTGGACCTTACCAAAATGTTTTTTAATCCTGATGTAAAAAGCAGATCACCTTAAACTGGTACTGCAAAGTCTGGATTTGGATGAAGCATCACTGTTCCAGGTTCGTAACCAGAGAGCTTGCCTGACACAGTTGACAAAGGCAGTGACCCTTGCTGTTATCCTGACCAGCTCTGTGGACGCATCTGTTAAAAAGTAACCCCCCTCCAATGGCAATGACTCAATAGATTGTGAAGATGAACCAGCCTCAATAGGATTTCCTAATTGAGCAAGCCAGTGCTCCATAATTCTGGCTCCAGGTGTCCTGAACGCACACTTTTTCACCTCACTTCCGGAAGAATGCACGCTCACCTCCAACCCAATTCCTCTATCTAGAGTCACAGCCAGCGGCAGATGAGAACCTCAAGGAGCGTAGCATCAGCTCCAGCCCCGATTGGGACCTTTGGGTAATACTGCAGCGGGCCCGGATCCAGGGATCACAGGGGAAAAAAGAAAAGGAACCCAGTATCCTGCACAGGGATTGCAAGTACTGTTGACACACAATGCATCTATCTAAAGGAGTGCTAGAATTTCTGCAAACAAACCTGAGATTCTTTCTAAAAATAACAAATGGGGATGATCCGTCCCCTCGAAGGGCAGGAAACACCATACTGAGAACCACTGGCACTGGTCCACTGTTTCATGTATCTGGTTGGCGAGCTCATCTCTCTCTCATATGTGCTGTCCTAGGCGATGACTGGGGAAAATTTGGCTCCCACGTGCCGCCCATCTAAGTACCACAGGAAGTGCGCCTGGCTGGGTTTAAAAATAAAAACATTTTTTTCAACGTTGAGCTCACGTCCACATGCCATTTTTGAGATTCTGATTGTCATGACCCAACTGGCTGCATCCTCAGGTTTCCTGTAAAATGAAAGTGCTACCACCCCCAGCCTATCTGAATGACCGGCAGCGGGTATGGGAGGCAAATGCCAAAGACAGTGCTGTGGGAGCGGCGAGTTTAATGACAACCATGCAGGTTTCACACAGTGGGGCCTCCCGATATCTGTCTTTTAGACTCCAATGCCGTGTTGCATGGCTTTTGTGTCCCATTAATGCAAAACAAAACCTGGCACTTTGACTATCTGAATTGGGATGGCCCCTGTGTGAAACCCCACACAAACAAACATACAAGCTCACCTTTTCCTGGTTCTACAGCGCAAACGTCTCTGTATACACGCAGGAGCGAGAGCACCCACTGCAGCGCTGGCACTTCTGCCCCTATCCAAATGGCTGCGTGTGGGAGCGGGCACATAGCCCAAACATGCTTGTTTACATCAGCAAGGGAGCTCATGGAGGCAGCTGAGTGTTGCAGCACCCTGGGGAGTTTCACACAGCAAGGCATCCCAATCTGGGATGCCCTGGGCAAAGGCTACCGGCTGCTGTGCCCCTAGGGTTTTGTTCTGCTTTACTTATTAACTAATGATGTGGTTAAAAATTCTTGAGGCCCCAAAATCCATGGCCAGCATGGGGAGCACCACACATGTATATTCTACAGGTAGGTGCGTGTCCATCCCAGAAAACTTCAGCCATTCAAAAACTGATTATATGGGTGTAAATGAATAAGAAGGTGGCGTTTACAAATGTAACAATGACTTACATACACATTAGCATTGTGCCAATACTGAATTCTGGTTAAAAAGGGCCCTTACCATCTCCTTCAATGCCATCTTCACTTTCCTACAGAACAAATAGACAGTTACAGTTATGAGATGTTATGATCTTTATAAATATGAACAACATTCTAACACACATTTCGTCACAACTACATCAGCTACTGGTTATGGCCCTTCAGTGCAGCGATCCCGCAGCATCAAAGCAGATGAAAAGCCAGGATTTTCAATCTCCTGGGTTTTGTTCTGCTTTATAAGGGGATGGTCGCTCGGTGCTGCACAGGTGGTCTCTGTATCCAGCCACTTTGGAGACAGCCCAACTACCTCCATAGGAGCACATCAACACCATGCAAATTGGGGGGAGGGCTCCATACACAAGGGGTCATCTAAATCCCCTGAGCCTCTCACAGCCTGCCAGAGGGCTTCTGTCCCCTACTTCTAACAGGACACCTCTGCCCCAGTATAGTGCCTCCATAATCTTGTACAGGAGAGCTCACTGGACAGCACAAAAGGGGGGGGGGGGGGGTCTCTGTCCTGCAACCCCTGGGCTGTCAGAGTTCCTGTCCTTGGGGCTTGTGAGAACCCCCCCCCCGGATGACCAGATACACTCACCTTCTCCCAAGCCACCTCTGCAAAATCGCACACGGTCTTTCAGAATTATCAGTGCAGGCACGCCACGGCAGCAAGGTGAGCAGGGGCTGCGGCTGGCAACGCACTCAACTCCACGCTTAACCGTCAGCGGTGGCAATGGAAGCCAGGTGACAGGTTTGTGCCGTGGGAGCAGAAGGAAGGCAAGTTTATGGGGTGACCTAGGGGGATACACACAGTGGGACATCCCAATTTGGGATACTTCCACACAGATGAACACATGGGAAAGCAAAATTCATTTTCTTGTGTGTTTTCCTCTCAGGTGTATCCCTCCAGCGTCGCCGTAAAAATTCACCTTCCTCTCATTTCGCATGCTCTGCCAAAATCGAGTGCGCTGTTTGCTATGTGGACCACTCAGCCAATCAGGGTGCTCAATTTTACTCGGCTCTGTCAGCCCTAAGTCATCTGAGCGGTTAAAGCGGACCTTCACCCTGAATAAGAGTCTATCTTATATACACCACACCATGTACATACAGATTGCTCACATTAAAAATCATCCTACCCGCATCAACTGCATTTTCTGAGCCTTTAAACATCCAAGATGGCAGCTTATGGAGTATCAGGCTGCCTGAAAATAGGAAGTGTCTTCTAACTATGCTGCTCTGTATTCTGGCATTGCTGTCCTTTTTCTGACCCCAGCTCTGCTCTGTCTGTGCAAAGCACAGCTATAACCCACCCCCCTGCACTTTTGCCCCCTCTCCTCAGTATGTGATGCTTCTGAGGCAAGATAGCAGCGCCCGTATCCTAGAGTCCTGAACAGAGTTGCAGCCCAGCGGGGGAAAGAATAATAAGTAAGCGACTAAAAACATAAAATATATAAATCTTGGTGGGGAATAGTTTAAGGGTTTGGGCTCTTCATTTAATTATGCTGAAGGTCCGGTTTAAAGTGGACCAACACCCAGGCGGATCGGCCCGGGAATCTATAAGATTCCTGGGCCGATCCGATATACCCTGTGTGAAACCCCCCCCAGGACGCCTAGAAACCTTACGGACCCCGATCCAACGGCGCATGCGCGGGCCACATCTCGCGCTTCTCTCAAGCAGGGCACTTTGGTGATTGGTGAATGGCTGACGCGGCGCACTCCCTGTTACAGGGAAGCGCGAGAGGTGGCCGCCAGCGCGCTCGGAGCCGTTGCGGTAAGACGTCTCATTGACGCGCATACCACAGCGGCTCCGAGCACGCTGATTGGACGAGCGGCCGCACATGCACCGTAGGAGCGGGGTGAGGTGAGTTTTTACTCGCGATATGGGGGGTTTCACATAGCGATCGGGGTGCCCCGTGGAAGTGGACAAAGACCCAGGATAGTCAAAATCCTGGGTGTTGGTCCACTTTAAGCAACCGAGCACGCTGCCAGACGCATTCTCAGTAGGATCTTGCTCCGATAAGACGAAAGCCTGCACATGCCCCATAGGAGCGGAGAAAGGTGAGTTTTTCTGGTCAATCTGGGGGGTGGGGGGGGGGGGGGGTGGTTCACACAGCGGGGCAAGGAACAAAGCACAAGATAATTAAAATTCTAGGTTATGTTCCGCCTTATGTGCACCTCACTTACCTGTACTGGGAGTCCCCATAATCTCCATGTACAGGGGTCTCAGCAGCCAGCACAGGGGGGCATCCACATACCAGACCCCATCAGCCCTCTGTATCCCCAGCGCCAAAGCAGACAATAATAAGAAAGCTCCATAGTCCTCAGCACACGTTACCTCCAATGGCGGGCCTCTACAGGGCAGCCAGCCGGCCTATGTGTCCTATAGACACACACAGGAGTAGGCCCTAGCAGCACTTACACACTCGGATTTGTCGCCTTCTCTGGCAGGCTCAGGCCGGCCTCCCCTCTCCCGGACCTCGGTGGTGCTGGGCACACCCGGCGGCTCCACAGAACCCGGGCTCTCGCTGCCAGACTCCTCTTCCTCCTCCTCGCTGTCCTGGGACGCTCTCCTCCTCCGCCGCCGCCTGTCCGCCATGTTGGTCAGGAGACTCAGCGGCGCGACACTAAGAACTACATTTCCCGGCATGCAGCGGTCCACCCTCAGAAGCTGAGGCGCCAACTACAATTCCCGGCGTGCAAAGCGTGACACGCAGCATCTAGGCGAACGCTACTTTTTCCTAATGGATAATATGGCGCCTTATGTGGTGGTGTGCGGAATTGCAATATGATGGTAATTTTTAATTACCTGAAAGAATTTTGTGGTAACTAAATAAATAAAAAAGCATACTTACTAACTTTTCAGAATGGGACAGAGAGAAAAATTTAACCTGGACCTTCACCCTGAATAAGAGCCTATCTTATATGTTTCCCTCACTCTGTACATAGAGATTGTTCACAGTGGACCAACACCCAGGGGGGATCGGCCCGGGAATCTATAAGATTCCTGGACCGATCAGATCCCTCCTCGCGGGGCATCCGAAATCGGGATGTCCCGCGGGGAGGAACCCCCCAGGAGGCCCACAAACCTTACCTCAGCCCCGTTCCATCGCCGCGGCCACGTCGGCCGTTTGTGAATGGCCGGCGCAGGCGCGCTCCCTGTTAGAGGGAAGCGCGAGACGCGGCCTCCATCGCTCAGAGCAGCTGAGCTGCTATGCGCGTCCAAGCGGCCTTGGACGCGCGCTGTGATTGGCTGGAGCGGTCACATGGGAGCGTGGTGAGGTGAGTTTTTGGGGCTTTCTGGGGGTTTCAGACAGCGGGGCACCCCCGATCGGGGTGCCCCACCGAAGTGGACCAAAACCCAGGATAGTCAAAATCCTGGGTGTTGGTCCACTTTAATAAATCACCCTGCCTGCATCTACTGCATTTTATAAACCTTTAAACATCCAAGATGGAGGCCCATGGAGTCTGAGGAAGTGTCTTCTGACTGTGCCACTCTGCATTCTGGGATTGCTGACCTTTTCCTGACCCCAGCTCTGACCTGTCTGTGCAAAGCACAGCTATAACCCCACTCCCCTGCACTTTTCACCATTCTCCTCGGTATGTGATGCTTCTGAGTCAAGATGGCGGCGCCCCTATCCTAGAGTCCTGAACAGAGTTGCAGCCCAGTAGTGGAAAGAATAAATAGTAAGTGGCGAAAAACTTAAAATATATACATTTTAGAATAGGGGAATAGTTTTTTAAGGGTTTAAATTAAGCCGCAACCACTAATTAGGGTTGCAACCTGGCTAGTGTTTTTTTTTTTACTTTACTGGCCTGGCAGTGCAGTATTTGTTTTTTTACTGGTAATTTTAATTGCAGGTAAACTTTTCCCAGCAACAAAGCTATCGGCAGCAGTGGGGACATGCCTGGGTAAGCCTTTTTTTTGTAACCCTGCAGCCAAAGCCACCACAGGGCAGGACGGAGAGTCTAGAGCAGCAAAGCCGCCGTCAGCAACGCTACAGTGATGGGTGCGTGCAGAGCTGTCACTGCACATAAGCCACCAAGCACAGCCGCTGGCAGCTCAATGCAGGGAACTGTTTTCTGCTGGACCAGCTGGGTGACTACACTACCCCCCACCCAGAATGGCAAAGCAGGAGTTCCCGAGCAGCACGCACCCGCACAAGGGTGGCACAGCCTGGTCAGCACCCGGCAAGCCTGGTCAGCTGCTGAGGGCCCCCACCCCCCAGGGGGGCCCACTGACAGCTGGCACAATGTGGTTGAAGAACTTTCCTACATACTAACCTTGTAACTAGGTTGAGCTCCACGCTCTTTCATTGGTGGTGCAGTTGCCCCACCCCTTAACCTCTGCTCAGCCCTGCACTGGCTTGTGTGTTGATCTAGGGCCATCTACCCCCCCCCCCAACTCTTCTCAGCCATTCCTGTCCTTTTCATTTTCATTTTGCCCATCCATCCCACTTTCTCCCAGCTATCTCTCCATCCATCCATCCTCAATACTCTGCCCATTCATGTGGGGCCATAACTAAAAGACAGCTCCAATAGGGGGTTGGATGGCAAACAGCCCTTCTTAGTTTGGGCCATGGAATTTATAGACCCTTGACTTGCGACTCTCAAACACAAAGGGGCCCGCTGAGGCCATGCCGCCCAAGGGCCCACATAAACCTGTAGCCGGCCCTGGATCTGACTTGCCAGTAAGTGGGCGGCTGCCAGGCAACCACCAATCAGTTACTTGGCTGGATTATTATTTTAAAGAAAAAAAATGCTGTATCCGGGGCCTCCACCAGGTTTTGTGCCCAGGGGCCTCCCCCACACTTAATCTGGCCCTGAGTATTGTAGCCCAATTATTCACAGGCATTCACATGCTGTCTGCTTTAAAGTGGACCAAAACCCATGTCCCAATGGCCCAGGAATCTTATAAATTCCAGGGCCATTGGACCGTGGGTTTTGGTCCACTCTAGATTCCCTCCCCCTGGGGCATCCAGAATCGGGATGCCCAAACTGTGTGAAACCCCCCAGGTCGCCTGGAAACTCACCTTCTCTACCAGTCCAATAGCGCAAGGAGCAGCTACCCCCACCGCAGGCACAGGAGATGATGTGTCCTAAACAGTCTGAATTAAGAGGGGTGGAGATAGGGCTACCTGTCAGGGTGAAAAAAGTGGTCATGCATTAAAGTGGACCAACACCCAGGGGGGATAGCCCCAGATCCCTCCCCGCGGGGCATCCAAAATCGGGATGTCCCGCGGGGTGAAACCCCCTAGGAAGCCCCCAGGAAGCCCAGAAACCTACCTTTTCCACGTTTTAGCGGAGCATGCACGTCCGTCGCCGCCTCCCGCGCGTCCCTCTAGCAGGGCGCACTCCCGCGCTGGCCTTTTGTGAATGGCCGGCGCGGGTGCGCTCCCTGTAAGAGGGACGCACGGGAGGAGGCGGCGGACGCGCATGCTCCGCTAAATCGTGGAAAAGGTAGGTTTCTGGGCTTCCAGACGTGGTGTACGTTGCCAATAGCAACAGATTGCAGATACTGTAGCTGCACAGAACACTGTTGATGGGCATGTGTAATTGTGAGTGAGCTCCCTCACCTCAGCAGAGGCCATAGCAGCAGTGTTCTGTGTGTACAGGACTCACTCCTCTCTTCTTGGTGTTTGTTGCCAATAGCAACAGATTGCAAAGAGTAAAAACATAACAAAAAAAAAAAATACCAGATCAGTTCAACACCCTGAGCACATTGTTTTGGCACAAAAATTAAACAGTTTCAAAAATTGAAAGCAGACTTACCCTTTAAAGCGCACCAAAACCCACATTTTTAACTAACATCTCCTGAATTGCTCCCCCCATGAAGAGCACCTTTTGCAAATTTTCACTTCTTCTACCTCATTCTAATCCCAGATAATGGCGACTGTTTTAGCTGTAAAGCTCTGCCTCCTCCATTTGCCACACTGATGTAATGACTGATTGCCTGCCATCTTACAAAGAGGGACAGCAAAAACAGTGTTCGCTGAGGATTTAAAAAGTGAAAATATCCATTTCTAGTTCTACACCCTAAGAGGGGATTATTGACAGGGACTTTAAAGTGGACCAACACCCAGGCTGATCGGCCCGGGAATCAGATCCGTCCCCGCTGTGTGAAACCCCCCAGGACGCCCCATTCACCTTACCTTACCCCCATTTCAACGGCGCATGCGCGGGCCGCATCTGGCGCTTCTCTCTAGCAGGGCGCACCGGCCGTTAGTGAATGGCCGGCGCGGGCACACTCCCTGTTAGAGGGAAGCTCGAGAAGCGGCCGCCAGCATGCTCAGAGCCGCTGTGGTTGTCCGTCCCTTGTACGTGCATCCCACAGCGGCTCTGAGCGCGCTGATTGGACGAGGCCCGCGCATGCGCCGTAGGAACGGGGTGAGGTGAGTTTCTTCTGCCATTCTGGGGGGTTTCATGATCGGGGTGCCCCGCGGAAGTGGACCAAAACCCAGGATAGTGAAAATCCTGGGTGTTGGTCCACTTTAATGATTGGAAAAGAACGTTCAATAGATAGAGAGCATCAAGCATCCCTGTAGCCGCTTCCCTCCGGCTCAGTGTACTTGTGAAAGGCATTCAGACAGCAGCGAAGCATATGACAGGAATGTCATTGTGGCCATCAGATCAGTTAACTGGGGATGGGGGGGGGGGGCCTTATAGACTTTAGGCCATGAGAAAAATCACATGGAGCAGCTCAGGTACGACAGATAATCATTTGTCAATGAATAATAATGAATAGAATAATGACACCTAGTGGTCAGGACGTGCAAGAACTCCATTATCATATTGTTATATGTATATCGAAAGATACTGATGTATCATTTATTTGTGTGTCTGACATTTTTAAAGTATGAAGTTAGTGAGGGGGGTATATTCTTAATGTCATTGTCCAAGCAGTAAAATAAATAACTCTATGCTCAACTTTTTGTCCCCCGCAGCCGATAGGTCCTAGTCCGACTCTCTATATCTTATTGGCATATCGAGTCCTGCTCTGCTTGGTCCAATCCCTGGTAACATCCATATTCAGGCTCAGACTGGGCCACGGGGTTACCAGGGAATCCCCACAGTGGGCCCCTGGGCTCAGATGCCCCTTTGAGGGCCTTTATCACTAAAATCTGAACTAGCTATAGCTAATTTGTGGCATCCTGAGTGCACACACACAGACAATACAGTTTGGTATAATGTCGCTGTGCATGGGCCCTGAATATAAAATAGTGATAATTGTATATAAGTGTGGGGTGGGGAGTTCTACTGATGAGCCCCAAAAACATCAGTCTGACACTGTCCGTATTTTTGTCTACGGGTCGCTCCCCACCATCCTTTACATTGACTATAGAATGACCCATCTATTCAATGCCGGTCAAGACCTGGTGGCGTGGGACTCAGTCTGCCAATCAGTTAAGATTTAGGAGCCAGACTAGGAACAAAAGGTGAGTATAGAGTATTTTATTTTACTGCCTAGACAGTCAAGATAGACTTTTGGGTCGCTAGCATTTGAAGCACTGCATGCATGTGGCATAGAAAAAAGCACATTTCCGGACTATAAACTTACCTACTTCTGTGTTATCATGGTGGCTGAAAATGCGGAATCTGACGTGCATGCGGCATCCCTGAGCACACCACTGCCGATAAATGAGTTCCTCACAGCAGAGAGAGTGGGAATGTCCCATGCTCGGCTGATTCTGCATTTGCAGGCACTGATGGAATGCCGAATAAAGTTAAGCATAAAGCTTTGTTATGTTTGAACCTGCAGGGCATCCCAAACTGTACTGCCTTCATGCATATGCAGTGTTGAAATACTAAGGATCCAACAGTTGATTGGATTGCTTTAATAAAATAGCACAGTTTTGCATGCATGACCCTGGTGTAGAATAGTAGATCCTATAGCACAATACACACTCCATCTTGCAGAACCAGGCCTTAGCTTCTCCCCTTTAGTAGCTCCAGCTGGTACAGCACACAATTAGGTACCCTACCCAGGCATTTATCTTCCCCCCCAGCTTCTTGGTGGCTGTTGTCTGCCCTCCTCTGCTCCTGGCTGCTCCCCCCTGTTCAAGCTTCCAGCTGGTCCCACTTAAAGAACAATAAATAATTCAGTTTTGAAAGGTTCTTACAATAAATCTGATCAGACCCTATAAGGAGGAGCCCTCCTTGTTACAGGGGAATACATATGATAAGATGTGTAAGGGTCAGGCCCGGCTCCAGGTTTATGAGGGCTTAGTGGGCCCCTTTGTGGTGAAGAGTTGCATCACATCACTGAGGGGCATCTCAAATCTGGATGCCTCCTAAGGATCATGCTATTTGGACCAATTTTGGTCCTGATTTTGAAGGCCCTGCCTGTGTTTCCCCCCCCCCAGTTCACTCATTACTCTCCTTGAACTGGCAAATGCATTGTGGGATTGCCAGCTTGAGTTAACGTCCGAACATGGGGGGTTCTTTCACAAACAGGGGCATCCCAAATTGAGAAATTGAGATGCCCCTGTAAAGTGGACCAAAGCCCAGGGCTGGAAATCCTGGGTTTTAGTCTGCTTTAAAAAGCAGCAGCAGATAGGAATCTGAGCATTTAAAGTGGACCAACACCCAGGATTTTGACTATCCTGGGTGTTGGTCCACTTAGGTGGGGCACCCCGATCGGGGGTGCCCCGCTGTCTGAAACCCCCCCGATCGCCGCAAAAACTCACCTCTCCCCGCTCCCACGTGACCTCGTCCGGCCAATGACAGCGCTCAGAGCAGCTCTGGTATGCGCGTCCAAAGCCGCTTGGACGCGCATACCAGAGCGCTGTCATTGGCTGCGTCTCTCGCTTCCCTCTAACAGGGAGCGCTCCTGCGCCGGCCATTCACAAAACGGCCGGCGCGGGAGCGCGCCCTGCTAGAGGGAAGCGAGAGACGCGGCCGCGTCTCGCGCATGCGCCGTTGGATCGCAGGTAAGGTGAGGATTGTGGGCCTCCTGGGGGGTTCCTCCCCGCGGGACATCCCGATTTCGGATGCCCCGCGGGGAGGGATCTGATCGGTCCGGGAATCTTATAGATTTCCGGGCCGATCCCCCCTGGGTGTTGGTCCACTTTAAGAGATTCTAGCCTAAAAAAAAAGTATTTGTTTTTTACACCACATTGCGCCAGCTGTCTGTGGGCTCCCCTGTGGTCTGAGGGCCCCGGCAGCTGCTCCGCCTTGCCGGGTGCTGACGCCGGCGATGGTATGGGTAAAGCAAGGGTCACCCCCCGTCAGCCCCACTGAACCGACCACCGGGCCATAGCTAGTCAAAACAGGTGCAGCTGGAGAAGGCACAAGGCAGCTTTTACAATACAAGACCAGGAGACACACAGCCACACCTCTTATGTATATATAGCACACGTAGGTTAATTTCCATGTATGACTAAGGACCATGCAGGATATGGCTCTTTGCTTTTAAACATAATTAATACAAAGTTAAAGATTTTATTAGAAAACGCCGGCATGAATATTGGAGCTGGATTTGAGGCATTCCGGCTGGGCACTCCTGAATCGCATCCTGGTAGAGTGATCGCATACAAATATTTGCAAGAATTGTGTAATACTTCACCCACCTCTCCTCCTGTGCTAACCCCAATTTTGGTGGCAGGCATCTGCTCAAAAGCGAGGAACGCGGTTGAGGAAGTTATTTTTTATTATTTCCTGTTAACAGCTAATAGTAACATATTTCTTATAGTAAAAAATGAATGTCACCTCTGGAGATTAAATCTTTTTTTACAGATGGGAGGAGTGCCCTCTTCTTGTATTTAGATAGGATTTTACCTGAAAGTGAGGTGAGTTTTTTTTTTAATTTTAAGACCCAAATCGGGCACAGCAGAAGCCAGGGGTTGCAAAAAGCTTGTAATTCCTCTTTAGTGTGAGTGCTGGGTGCAGCGGAGTCAAATGCAGATAAACATTTGTGGTGTAACAGGAACTAGCTTTACTGCAACATGAGTGCTGTAAGAGAAGGTCACCTTACATGGTGGATAACATTGTACAGGAAATGTACAGGAAACACAACGTACAGTAGAGAATGTACAACATTCTACTAATAGATATACGTAACAGCAATCGCCATCTACTTTCATAAATGTAAACTGCAATAACCAAGCAATATAGAGGGGCAGTTGTGGCCTAGAGGTAAGGGAGCAGGTTCGAATCCTGGTCCTGGGACATGACTGAAGTGTTCTTGAGCAAGGCACCTAAACCCCAACTACAGCTGTAAGCTGTTGCACAATATCTCCCACACCCCTCTTAACAGCTGAGGCTTAGTCTGTTAAACCCACCTTCTTTGTAAGCCTTGAGTATCTTTCATCAATCAGGGGCTTGGTAAGGATACTGCTGGCATATCCTCAGTAGAGCAATAAAGTAACTTAAGAAGTCCCTGCTCTTGAAGACCCTCTGTCTCAAAGAGCTGACTTAGGGTTTGTAGTATTTCTGTTTCATCCCCTTCTTGCTCATAACAAACTAGCATGCTGTCCACATAAGTGAGAACATGCATTCATCTGTCTGCCAAATTCTTTGTGTATAAGCAGGGGTCTCCTTTACTCTTCTGAAAGTCCTCATGTTTAAGCAAGCATTTATTTTCATACTCCATGCTCTGGCGGCTCGCTTTAGACTATATATACTCCCCTGAAGTGTGCATTCTAGGTCTGGCCTTTGAATCCAGGTGGTTGTTCCATGTAGATGTCTTCTGTTAACTCGCCATGTAGCAACACTGTAATTACATCACAGTGTTTTACTTGCATTTTCCTTGTGGTGACTACTGTCAGCAAATACCTTATTGTAGCATGTTTGACTAAGAGAGCAAAAGTGTGACTCTCTGTTTTATTCTCAGCAACTTATCTGAGTTGTGCAATTACTTCCAGCGTGCATTTATTTGCTCCTGCATGTCCTGCTCTCTGCTAAGCCTCATTTTGTAAAGTTTATTCAGCAGAAACAACTCCATGAAGTCTTGTCAGTACATCCCACATGCCTTTTTCTATATTCTCACTGAACATGTGAATAAGCTGATAGTCTTCTACTAGTAAGCTTATGGTGCCTTGTGCCTGCCTGTTTTTCCTGTCCCAGTCCTGATTATTGTCCTGTGGCCTCTGTGTAGTGAAAACCTTCCACAAGTCATCTCTGGATAATAACTTCCATAGCTCATAATTGTCATTGTTCAGCTTGGCTACTGAGAGTTTAAGCTCTGAGCTGCTGACCATTCTCCCTCGTTCATATATAAGAACAATCTTACTTGTATATAGGAGATGACTCTGTGGAAGCTTCTTTATGTCAATCTTCACATCAGCTGGGCTTTGCTCTGCCTGGGCCATGTCTGGTCACTGGGCTTTATCCGGTCTATTGGGCTTCATTCCCTTACTGGGCCAGTAACCTGTTGCAGACTGTGAGTGCTGGGTGCAGCAAAGTGCAGTGGAGTCAAATCCAGACAGACATTTGTGGTGTAATAGGAACTGGCTTTACTGGAACATGAGTGCCGTAAGAGATGGTCCCCTTACATGGTGGATAACAGACAGGAAAAAGAAGTCATAGAGATCACCTCAAAATACAGGAAATATAACATGCAGTAGAGAATGTACAACAGAGACTACTAATAGATATATGTAGCAGCAATGACGTATATACCATGGAGGCAGGGAAGGCTGCCGCCTGGGCCCATGGCAGAAGGGGTGATATGTACATCAATGGGTGCAGGCAAGGCTGAGGCAGCAACGTGTTTGGAGGATGTGGTGACATATCATGGGCAGACCCCATGAGCTGCCACATAGTGTTCAGGGGGAAGGGGCAGGTACCGGCAGCTGCCTAAAGCAATTGACAATTAGAGGCCGATTCATTAATAGCAGCAGGTAGCGACAGTTGAGCGACTGTAGCGGCATTTTCAGAGCGCCCGCTAGTAGTCGCTGTGCTTGGCCGTTGTTCGGTAGTTGATAGCGACTCAGTCGGTTTGCCGTAATGTTGAATATTGGGTGAGGAGTCGCTATTTGACAGGTTCCACGCTGTATGGGAGCGCATGATAGCGACTGGCCATAGCGACCGGCTCCCACCATATTCATTAACCAGTCACGCTCAAAAAATTCTCGCGCTGTAAAATGCATGTTTAAACCCCAGAGCGCTGGCGGCGATGGGTTAAAAGTAGTGATTTAACCCCCAAACAACCATATTTTTGGAAACCAAAAAAAAACTTTTTAAAATAATTTTGTAATATGAATACATTAATATCAGACCTGTAATATCAATTCTGTACATATGTATTTAAAATGGCAGAAGTGGTCACAGAATTTTTCACATTTAAAAAAAAAAAAAATTAATAACAATGAATTATGAATATTTAAAGATTGTTCCATTGAAATGCATTGGAGAGCGCCAGGTAGCGAGAGGTCATACCTGTCGCTGTTCAAGGTCGGACGCTGGCGCTGTGGGCTGAGGCTGGAATAATGATGAATGAGTGGCTATCTGGCGCTATCTCAGTCGCTAAGCAGGATTGCCTTGATAAATGTGTGATTGTGGTGGGGAGCCGGCGTTCTCGTGGCGGGGCCCGTCATTACCGGCCGCTCACCAGTCGCTATCTGTCGCTATCCCTTGTTAAATAAGGGCCTTAGTTTACTTTGTTTTGCACTGCAATATTTGCTACTACGTTGCAGCATCTGTGTATGTGTGGAAGCTTTTAATCAAGTTTGTGATTCATCCTCCAGCACAACCTCCACCTCCTGCCCCCACCTTCAATCTAGGTTTCAGAAGCCCTGTCCCCTTACAGTGCTGGGTTTCTTCTTTATCTGCTACTGCTGGTAAATGCTGGTCATGAGTTTTGGTCCGCATAGCATAAACCCTAGGGGGCATCCTAAGTTTGGATGACCCACAATGTACCCTGCAGCAGAAACCTCCTCAGTATTAGGGTTCATGCTTTGAGGACAACATTTCTGTTCATATTTGCGGTGTACTTTAAAATGTAACAAAACCCAGGATATTAAAGCGGTCCTTCACTCTGAATAAGAGTCTATCTTATATGTTTCCCACACCCTGTACATACAGATTGCCCACATTAAAAATCATCCTTCCTGCATCTACTGCATGTTATGAGCCTTTAAACATCCAAGATAGCGGCTCATGGAATATCAGGCAGCCTGCAAACAGGAAGTGCCTTCTGACTGTGCTGCTCTGCATTCTGGAATTGCTGACCTTTTCCTGACTCTAGCTCTGCTCTGTCTGAGCAAAGCACAGCTATAACCTGCCCCCTGTACTTTATCCTACTCTCCTCTCCTCAGTAAGTGTGATGCTTCTGAGTCAATATGGCGGCGCCCGTATCCTAAAGTCCTGAACAGAGTTGCAGTCCAGTGGGGGGAAAGAAAAATAAAGTGAGTTAAAACTTAAAATATATTAAGTTTAGATGGTGGAGAATCGTTTTTTAAGGGTTTGGGCTTTTCAATAAATCATGGTGAAGGTCCGGTTTAAATATCCGAAGTTTTGTTATGTGTCCCTAGTAAATCACAATTTGGGATGTGTGAAACCCCACAGTATTGCAGTATTCTTACCTGACAGGTGATCCCACAGCACATGTGCAGGCTCTCCTCCAATCAGCTTTGCATATTAATGCACAGCTAGGAAAGCTTAATGAAAAACCAGTTGCCTGCCTCCCTCTGGCCACTCTCCTATGACTGTGTGTACTGGCACCAACCATTCAGATTTGCCTGGCATGGGTGCACACAGCTGGTAAAAGGAAGCAGGGGCTCTTCAAGCAGATCTAAATCCAGTTTTTATTTTCCGGTTTTGGGTTGCCTCTGTGTTTCAAACCCCCTTGATTGCCAGTTCTCTTACCTCACTTAATACTTTAAAGTGGACCAACACCCAGGATTTTCACTATCCTGGGTGTTGGTCCACTTACGCGGGGCACCCCGATCGTGTGAAACCCCCCAGAAAGCCCCAAAAACTCACCTGACCCCGCTCCCACGTGACTCGCTCCACCAATCACCGCTGACGGACAAACTGACGCACAAGGTGTGAGCGCCCGCCGATCAGAGGTGGGTGTTGGTCCACTTTAATGGTGCATTAACAGCCTCCTAGAAAATCAGAAAGCATTGATGCGCATATTATTGCCATTATTGACAATTTAGCATGAGGTGGTGTGCTTAACGCCAATCTAGGATTTCATAGAGTGGGGCATCCCAAATCAGGATGACCCTGAATAGGACTTTCACCTGGCCTTGGAAAATGTGCTTGGTTGCTCTAATAGGCAGCCCTCTGCTACATATTAAGGGGGGAGACTGGTCATTTTCAGAGTTCCTCTTTAAGGCTCCTGGAGCTCCTCTCAGACACAAGTCTAGTGCTGTAGATGGCAGGAAGTGCTGGCTGTCGAGGGAAGCCAGGGGACAGAAGAAGATAGGGAGAATTAGCTCATCAAGAGTGAGGAGACCTTGCTGTTTATGCTTGGGATAACAGAGGGGGACCACTATATGAGTTTTGCTGATTTGGCCCTGTGAAATGTACGCCCCTGTGTAACAGCCCCATCTACTGTCATCAATGTAAACTGCATTAACCTAGCAATATAGATGCGGATCATATACAGAGACAAGCTGTAAGCTGTTGCACAGTGGCCAGAGGAACATGCATTAGTCGCAGTCATTATTGATGGTTCTTCCTGGAATTGGCTTGGCAGCACAGGAGCATCCTGATTCGAATGCCCTGCTGGTCATCACCTCCTGGGAAGCCCAATAACAGCACAGCAATAATTGGCAATTACGTGATCCAGGCTATGGCTGCCGTGCGCCTGACCCCCGGCAATCAATCGGGTTTGCCAGGCCAACTGGGGCATAAGTAATGTGCAAACCACATGGATAACCCAGTAAGCTGCTGGCAGTCATGTGGGGGGCACAAAGCATATTGAGAAGAGGTGAGTATTGTCTTCTGCTATCAAGGTCCTCAGGAGGAAGGAACAATATGAATCAGATTAATGGACATGGGATGGAGGTCCCTTTTATTTGGGTGTTCTATACAAGGCCAGCCTTAAGTTAAATGTTGCCCTGTGCAAGATCCCAAAAAACACACATACATTTACACCGAAAGAAATCGAGGTGGAGAAAATGTAGCACACAGAGAGAGGCATAGGGAAACGGAGAGTGAGAGAGTGAGAGAGGAAACTGGGAAAAAGAGAGAGAGAAATGGGAGCGAACGTGGAAAAACCAGACAATTATATTAAAAGCGAGAGAGGGGAATGGGGGGGGGGGGCATGGAAAAGAGAGAGAGAGATATAAAGGGAACTGGGAAAAATAGATAGAGAAAGAGATGGAGGGAACAAGAGAAAAAGAGAGAGATGTTCGGAACATGGATAATGGGAACTGGGAAAAAGAGAGATAAAGAGATGGAAGGAATGTGGGAAAAAGAGACAGACATCAGGAACAGGGAACAGGGAAACGAGAGAGAGAGAGAGAGAGAGAGTGAGAAAGGGAGATGGGACTGGGAAAAAGAGAGAGACAGAAAAAGCAATGGAGGGAAAGTGGCAAAAAGAGAGAGATGTCATGGTGAACATGAAAGATAGAGAGAGATAAATGGGACTGGGAGAAAGAGATAGTGGGAATGTGGGAAAAAGAGAGAGGTTGGGTACATAGAATAGACAGAGAGATAAAGGGAAATGGGAAATAGAGAGAGATGAAGGGAACGAGGGTAAGAGAGCATGGAGCATGAGAGATAAAAAAGGAGGGTAAGACTGAAGTAAGATGAAGCGAGAGACAGAAAAAATAAAGTGGAAAATAGAGAAGGTATAAAAGGAGGAAGATAAAGAAAGCAAAGAGAAAGACACATGAAAGGAAGGTGAAAGAAGAGATGGAGGGATGGTGACAAAGATCAAGAAATTAGGGAATGTGGAAAAGTGGAGGGGAGAATTTGACAATGGGAACGAGATGGAGGGAATGTAGAAAAAATATAAACAAGAGGGGAAAGTAATAAGAAAATATGCATGGGATGCTTGAAAAAGAGAGAAAGTCTCAGAAAGGCAAAAGAAAAGTAAAAAAGCAAAAGGGTAACAAGGAGAGAAAGAATGAGGCCATGTGCAACAGCGAGAAAGTGGAAAATGGAAATGTAGCATTCCCAAATGCCAGCCATGGTGCTATAACACTAAAACTTTTTTTTTTGGGGGGGGGGGGGGGGGGGGGCATTTTGGGGCATATTTCTAGGCACTGATACAGTTGTTTGTACTACTCATCTGGACATTTAAATAAAAACGTATAAAATGTGCTGTTATTTTTCTAAGCTAGGCAAACTATTTTTTGAGCATGTTTAGTTCCTTTATGCACTATATACACTTTAATTGCATCAGAACTAGCAGGTCGCAGCAGCCATTGGTAGGTGTGAGGGTATCCCAGGGCTCTGGTGGGGTAATCATCCATCATTAGCGGTGTGTGCAGTTGAAAGAACAATGTTCCTATAAGTAATGACTCCCGCTACCCTCCCAGCATTATCGCTTAATACCCCTATCACATTCTTCACCAATTACACACAGCGAAGGCCAACAGCTTCACTATTAATGGCGTAATTCACGCTTCATTCCCCCCAGCTTTCATTTATATATTAGAACTCCTTGCTATGGGCATCTGTGGATTACTAACGTAGACTTTCAGGGTATGGCACAGCTGGCCTAATTATTTGATTGGAATTAAGAAGAACCATTTTAAACAATCCTTATCAATCTTCAATTACCTCATTCAAAAAAAAAAAGATAAAAAGTTGCCAGGCTTTAAGCAGCAAAGCAGTTGCGACAGGCCCTTGTCTTTTTCGCTCGTCCAGTAGGGGGAGCTGTTGAATTGGTTCGAACATCCCATCCGTTTCACATGTGCTGCTTTTTTCTCATTGCCAGTCCTCACTGGTGCCGCATGCATCTGCCAAAGCCCCCTCTTCTGTCGCAGGTGTTATGGCGGTCAGCTTTAGCTGCGATCCCAATATGTCACGGTCAGCTTATCTCAAGCAATGTCACAGCACACAGGTATGGTAGACGAGGGTTAATTGGACAGTAGCGTAGGGGGGTGACAAGATGGTATCACAGCAGACAGACACTCAACAGCGAGCAGGATAAGTGAAAGCATAAGCTTGTCTGGTATTTTCCCTCAAAAAAACTCCCAACCAATCTCAGCAGTTTCCTGTTGTTCCCCCAAAGGTATCCTACGTCCCCTGACTACAGGGGAACTTTGAGCTATCATTCTGAGCTTGAATAATATTCTGCTTCTCTCATTTGTGGCCTTATACCCCCCCATCTAGTGACCAAAGTGGGAATAGCAACACATTTTATGTTTTACTGGACAATTCCCACATAAATCCTTTTTTAAAGCTCACATCTGTGAGCATGTTTAGTTCCTTTATGCACTATACACACTCTAATTTCATCAGAACTAGCAGGTCGCAGCAGCCATTGGTAGGTGTGAGGGTATCCCAGCGCTCTGGCGGGGTAATCATCCATCATTAGCGGTGTGTGCAGTTGAAAGAACAATGTTCCTATAAGTAATGACTCCCGCTACCCTCCCAGCATTATCGCTTAATACCCCTATCACATTCTTCACCAATTACACACAGCGAAGGCCAACAGCTTCACTATTAATGGCGTAATTCACGCTTCATTCCCCCCAGCTTTCATTTATATATTAGAACTCCTCGCTATGGGCATCTGTGGATTACTAACGTAGACTTTCAGGGTATGGCACAGCTGGCCTAATTATTTGATTGGAATTAAGAAGAACCATTTTAAACAATCCTTATCAATCTTCAATTTCCTCATTCAAAAAAAAAAAAGATAAAAAGTTGCTGCCAGGCTGTAAAGCGGACCTTCAACCTGAATCAGAGTCTATCTTATATGTTTCCACCACCCTGTACATACAGATTGCTCACATTAAAAATCTGCATCTATTGCATGTTATGAGCCTTTAAACATTTAAGATGGCGGCTCATAGCAGCCTGTAAATGGGAAGTGTCTTCTGACTGTTTCGCTCTGCATTCTGGGATTGCTGTCCTTTCCCTGACCCCAACTCTGCTCTGTCTGTGCAAAACAGAATTATAATCCACCCCCTGTACTTTATCCTGCTTTCCTCTCCTCAGTATGTGATGCTTCTGAGGCAAGATGGCGGCACCCGTATCCTAAAGTCCTGAACAGAGTTGCAGCCCAGTGGGGGAAAGAATAATAAGTAAGCTACTAAAAACTCAAAATATATAAATTTTAGATGCTGGGAATAGTTTTTTAAGAGTTTGGGCTTTTCATTAAATCGGACCTTCACCATGATTCATTGAAAAGCCCAAACCCTTAAAAAACGATTCCCCAGCATCTAAAATGAATTTATTTTAAGTTTTTAGTCACTTACTTATTATTATTTCCCCCACTGGGCTGCAACTCTGTTCAGGACTTTAGGATACGGGCGCCGTCATCTTGACTCATAAGCATCACACTTACTGAGGAGAGGAGTGTGGGATAAAGTGCAGGGGGGCAGGGTTATAGCTGTGCTTTGCTCAAATAGAGCAGAGCTGGGGTCAGGAAAAGGTCAGCAATCCCAGAATGCAGAGCAGCACAGTCAGAAGGCACTTCCTGTTTGCATGAGCCACCATCTTGGATGTTTAAAGGGTCATAACATGCAGTAGATGCAGGTAGGATGGTTTTTAATGTGAGCAATCTGTATGTGCAGGGTGTGGGAAACATATAAGATATGTTCTTATTCAGAGTGAAGGACTGCTTTTAATCATGGCGAAGGTCTGGTTTAAGCAGCAAAGCAGTTGCGACAGGGCCTTGTCTTTTTCGCTCTCGTCCAGTAGGGGGAGCTGGTGAATTGGTTCGAACATCCTAAACCATCCTCAAGAGTGGAGGTGGGGTCCCTCTCAAGCCTTATAAAATATATATAATATATAGCTGTCCATGGAAATTTCCACTGGAATAAGAAAAAAAAAACAATCCTATATGTTGTATGCTAAAGATAAGTGCCATTTACTTGTCTAATGTTTTCTCTTAACTTACGTCTCTGCCAGAGGAGTCGAGTGGACTGACACCAAACAGCATTTGGAAGAATTTAAAAACAAGTTTGGTGTTATGAAAGGAAGGGGACGTGAGGGGAGAGATTTTTTTTATGAAAACAGCACATAGATTAGGACTACCAGCTGCAAAACTTCACTCTAGGATTCATGGGATTTGTCTGACCCTGATTCCGATACTTAGGCATTAACCCTTAGTTCTCCTCTTCTGCTCAAAAGGAATGGCTGGTGAAGTGTAGAAATAAAGGCTAAAATATAAAATAGATGCTGTAAGAATGTGATATGCCTGCCAATGCAGTATGCTTCAATTTATGATATAGGGTATAAAGCCATATTCTGGCACTTTTTGAATAATAATCTTAATAGAAATCCCAAAAAATTGGACCTTTCGATTTATTAGGCAGAATGTGACTTCCCTGGGATTTCCCTTAGCATAATTTACCTGCTAGGGGCGGGAGGAGATTCCCGGGGATTTAATACTCAGGGCCGGCTCTAGGTTTATAGGGGCCCTTGGGGCGATAGAGTCCCGAAGGGGCCCGTGCGGTGTGGTATGACACGGCATACATGGTGATAATGCATTTATGGTGATTGGTGAATAGAAAGAAATTGAAAGCAAAAAAATAATAGAGAGAATGACAAAGTATATAAGGAATGACAGAAAGAAAGAAAGAGAACTAAAGAATAGAAGGAATGTCAGAAACAAATGAAAGCAGTAAAGAGAGAAAAGGAATGACAAAAAAAGAAAAATTAAATGGAAAGAAGCTAAGAAAGAACAAAATAAAAAAAAAGCATAGAACGAATGACAGAAACAAATATAGAATAAAAGGAATGGCAGAACAAAAGCAGGAGAAAGATAGTGGGGGAAAACGAAGGGATGAAAGTAAAGCAGGAATAGAAGGACTGACAGAAAAAGCATAATAGAAGGAAAGAAAAGGAAACAGCAGAGTGAGCAGAATAGAGATAGCAAAGAAACAAGGAATAGATAGAAAGAAAGAAAGAAAGAAAGAAAGAAAGAAAGAAAGAATAGGACTAGAAGGAAAGGTTACTGCACGGCCCTGTGTTCTACATAGGGGCTGCCCAGGGTAGAGGGAATGAGGTGGGTCCTCCCAAGGTGCAAGGGTCCCGGCACCTGCCTGGGTATGCCCAGTGCTGACCCTGCCCTGTAAATACCCTCCCTTCGGTGGGGAGCAAGATGGCAGATTGGAAGGAAGGGGGACTCTTGTTCTCCTCCCCTCCAAATGCCAGCAGGAGAGGCAACGACGAGGGGCCTCAGAGGGGCCACAGTTGGGAGGATGCCGTCTGGTGCTGAATAAAGAAGATGGAATGTTGTACGGCACATTTTTTTTTCTTTTATTACTTTAAACAAGTAAGGGGTTCAAGGGGATCACTAGTTCATAGGTTAAGGGGGCATTAATCTACCTGCCAGCATGGTGATGGGTGACTTGCTGTTACCCCTGCCCCATTACTCTTACCCCCAACGGCCTGGGGGATAAGCAAGGGCCCTGTGCCCTCACCTCTGGGGGAGCACCAGTCCTGCTTCGAAGGGCATAGAGGCAGGTATTCTTCCATGGTTGGAGGCTGGCCATTCAGCCTCTGAGCCATAGGGACCCCAGCCCCTATGCCTGGTGTGCCAGATGGTAGCCGTGGAGGGGGTGACAAATGCAGCATTTTTTTTAATGAATAAAAACACATTACCATTGCTATTTCCAAATACTTGCCACAGGAAATTCTCACAGGTGCTGTCAGTGCTCTGAGCGACAATCACACCATTTGAGGGCTCTGACTGGTGGTTGGGTTTGGAGCGGAGTCGCCGGAGGCAGGGGATATCCATCACAATTTCCTCTTCCTGGTGCAGCATGTACTAAACGAGGAGCTGGGCAGTACATGGTAGGTTGGTAGGTTTGCTGAATGCTGGTGCTGAATCCACCCCTAGATAAGAACCAAAATTGTTTCTACAAAAAAGTAGTGCATTTTTTGCACCTGATGCTAAATGGACAGGGTGAAAAAGTGGCCTTCTCGTGGCCTTTTTCGTGGTCTACCTAGGGGGAGATTCAGCACCTGGTATAAAAAGTGCCTCTATCCTATTTTTCACCTAAAGTGCACTTTGTACTGCAAATTGCTCTTTTTGCACCTGGTACTAAACAGTAAGTACATACTGTTCCCCCTAGTTCCATGCCACTGTTATTAGGAATCAAGCAGTTCATTGGCTGAGAGAGGAGCCTGTTCCAGACTAGCCACATCCTTTCATCAGCCTGTGTCACACTATAATTGGAAATTAATTGAAACAATGGGCTCCTTCACTTTTATGCAGTGTGCTGCAGCAGGTTTTGGAAAATGGTGTATGCACCATTTAGACCATGTGCATGGGTGGTGCAGGTAATATGCATATACTGCGTTTCACATCTGCTGCTTTTTTCTCATTGCTGTCTCTTGGTCCATTGCCAGTCCTCATGGGTGCCTCAGACATCTTCCAAAGCCCCCTCTTCTGTTGCAGGTGTAATCATGGTCAGCTTTAGTTGCGGTCCCAATATGTCACAGTCAGCTTATCTCAAGCAATGTCACAGCACACAGGTATGGTAGATGAGGGTTAGGGTTAATGGGACCGTAGCATAGGGTGGTGACAAGCTAGTATCACAGCAGACAGACACTCAACAGCAAGCAGGATAAGTGAAAGCATAAGCTTGTCTGCCATTTTCCCTACAAAAAGCTCCCAACCAATCTCAGCAGTTTCCTGTTGTTCCCCAAAGGTATCCTAAGTCCCCTGACTACAGGGGAACTCTGAGCTATCATTCTGAGCTTGAATAAAATTCAGCTTCTCTCATTTGTGGTCTTATACCCCCATCTAGTAACCAAAGTGGGGATAGCAACATATTATATGCTTTACTGGACAATTACTGGACAATTCCCACATAAATCCCATTTTTGAGCTAACATCTGTGAGTGTGTTTTT
This sequence comes from Gastrophryne carolinensis, assembly GCA_027917425.1. Classification (NCBI taxonomy): domain Eukaryota; kingdom Metazoa; phylum Chordata; class Amphibia; order Anura; family Microhylidae; genus Gastrophryne; species Gastrophryne carolinensis. Next base: position 170,381,278 of record CM051243.1, read on the forward strand.
TTATACTACTACACCTGGTCCTGCTGCTGGGTCTTTCCACTTCTTTACCGACCCGGTGCCACATCCTGTTATTTCTATTGCTGCTGCCACACCGTAGGGCAGCCAATGGGGCCTTCATTAACCAAGGTATAGTACAATAAATAGTGAACTGTGCTGCATTCACTATTTGACTGTAACATTTTGCATATAATGCTCATTGAATAGCAATTGTTTGCAGATCATGAAAGCCAATTCATTCTACTCTTTGTGGGAAGGTAATCATGTTAAAAGATTTTGACATTAGGATCATTGAAATAATAACCCATCTAATCAATTATCTACCTCTGAGCCCGGAATGAAAAGTTTGGAGTCCAAAAGCTCTAGCTTGTGTTCCAAGTCCTGCTGTGGCCCCCCAGCCATGAAACCCCTGTCCATGTTATGCCACCATATGCTATAGCAGGTGCTATAGAGAGGGGCACCCCAAGTAATTAGGGTGTGCTTGATGGGTAAGTAAAAATTTGCCCCATGGCTGGGTAGAGCCACTTTGGCAGAGGGGCTCTTCTTGGGTCTAGGAGTAGGGTAGGAGTGGTACTTACTTATTTCCCAAGAGATATCTTCCTGTAGTACCCCTGATGATTGCAGTTCTCCACGTTCCCACATTGTGCTGTGCTTTGCCTTTACCTGGCCCACCCTCCAGCAGTCCGTCACTGCACAATATTCACCCCAGTTTATTCCAAAATCTGATTGATAAAAATGTAACAATGTTGAGTGCCACCGCACTGATGCCAATAAGGACGTCTCTTGAAATGGCTTAAGTAGGCTTCTTTTAAGTAGTAGAAAGTTTTACACAGCATCCAGGACAAAATGCTTGCCCTAAGAAACAGAACAGAAGCCGATCAGCAGAATGCCACAATAGCCTCAGTAAGCATGGAGTGGATATTGAGTCCTCAGCATGTCTCAGATGTTGCACTGATGGTTAGAGAAATAAAAGCTTTGAATAGGTCACATGCTTGTAACTACTGGACCATCTGTGTCTTACTGTCCATAGCATAACATTGGTGCAAGGACACATTTTACTTGTGTATGTCAGGCATTGTGTTGCTTTTTATTTTCTTATTCTGCTGGATTATTAAATTCACTGACAGACTGACCATCGGGGACACCAAAAAATTCTGCCCTGAAGTGTCACAGGATGTCATGTAAGACTGGGGGCATGGTTGCTTTAAATCCCTCCATCTGCCACCTGGTTTAAAAATAATCTCCCCCTCTGTGTGCCACTGTAGGTGCATTGCTGAGTGCAAATAGTCCAGTAGCACCTGCATTTTAATGGGTGGGGGGCACTGGCACATGAATATTATAGAGATTCTTTTGTTACCTGTATATTTTTAACTGGATGTGGGAAGGGTCTTCTGGCACCTCCATATTAATTACTGGGTGTGGGGAGGTTCTGTTGGTACCTCCATATACATTTATGGGTGTGGGGAGGGTCTGTTGGTACCTGCATATAAATTACTGGGTGTGGTGAGGGTCTACTAGCACCTTCATAATAATTACTGTGTGTGGGGAGGGTCTGCTGACACCTCTTTCTTAATTACGGGGTGTAGGGAGGGTCTGTTGGTACCTGCAAATGAATTACTGTGTGTGGAGAGGGTCTGTTGGTACCTGCATATGACTTACTGGGTGTGGTGAGGATCTACTGCACCTCTATATTGATTACTGTGTGTGGGGAGGGTCTGTTGGTACCTGCAAATGAATTACTGTGTGTGGAGAGGGTCTGTTGGTACCTGCATATGAATTACTGGGTGTGGTGAGGATCTACTGGCACATCCATATGAATGACTGTGTGTGGGGAGGGTCTGTTGGTACCTGCATATGAATTACTGGGTGTGGTGAGGATCTACTGGCACCTCCATATGAATGAATGGGTGTGGGGAGGGTCTGTTGGTACCTGCAATTGAATTAATGTGTGTGGAGAGAGCTGTTGGTACCTGCATATGACTTACTGGGTGTGGTGAGGATCTACTGGCACCTCCATATGAATGACTGTGTGTGGGGAGGGTCTGTTGGTACCTGCATATGAATTTCTGGGTGTGGTGAGGATCTACTGGCACCTCCATATGAATGACTGTGTGTGGGGAGGGTCTGTTGGTACCTGCATATGAATTTCTGGGTGTGGTGAGGATCTACTGGCACCTCCATATGAATGACTGAGAGTGGGGAGGGTCTGTTGGTACCTGCATAGGAATTACTGGGTGTGGGGAGGATCTGCTGGCACCTTCATATGAATTACTTGGTGTGGGCAGGGTGTGTTTGTACCTACACATACATTACTGGGTGTTGGGAGGGTCTGTTGGTACCTGCATATGAATTACTGGGTTGGGGTGGTTCTGTTGGTAACTCCATATACATTTTTTGGGTGTGGGGAGGGTCTGTTGTTACCTGCAAATTAATTACTGTGTGTGGAGAGGGTCTGTTGGTACCTGCATATTCATTACTGGGTGTGGTGAGGATCTACTGGCACCTCCATATGAATGTATGGGTGTGGGGAGGGTCTGTTGATACCTTCATATGATTTACTGGGTGTGGGGAGGGTGTGTTTATACCTCCAAATACATTACTGGGTGTTGGGAGGGTCTACTGGGTGTGGGGGGGGGGGGGGGGGTCTGTTGGTACCTGCATATGAATTATATGGTGTGGGAAGGATCTGCTGACACCTCCATCTGAATTACTGTGTGTGGGGTGGGTCTGCTGGTACCTGCCTATGAATTACTGGGTGTAGGAAGGGTTTACTCGCACCTCCATATAGATTATTGGGTGTGGGGAGGGTGTGTTTGTACCTCCAAATACATTACTGGGTGTTGGGAGGGTCTAGTGTGTGTGTGTGTGTGTGTGTGTGTGTGTGTGTGTGTGTGTGTGTCTCTGTTGGTACCTGCATATGAATTATATGGTGTGGGAAGGGTCTGCTGACACCTCCATCTGAATTACTGTGTGTGGGGAGGGTCTGCTGGTACCTGCTTATGAATTACTGGATGTGGGAAGGGTTTACTCGCACCTCCATATAGATTATTGGGTGTGGGGAGGGTCTGCTGGTACCTGCAAATTAATTACTGGGTGTGGGGAGGGTCTACTGGCTCCTCTATATTGATTACTGGATGTGGGAGGGTCTGTTGGTACCTGCATATGAATTATTGTGTGTGGGAAGGGCCTGCTGACACCTCCAACTAAATTACTGGGTGTGGGGAGGGTCTGTTGGTACTTCTAAATTATTTACTAGTTGTGGGGAGGGTCTGTTGGTACCTGAAAATGGGGGATCTGCTGGCACACTTCCCACGGGCACACTACATCAGGGCCAGTGTGAGCAATAAGATCCCAGGCTGATATTTGGCCCCAGTCCTCCATTGATTATATTCAGTTTTATATTACACTAAACCATTCATATAAATGTGGACGTCAAAGTGATATAGACACTTCTATACCTTGAAGCTGCTTTGGCTGGTAGCTAATTACTGTAACTCGTGAGAAGACATAGAGGCACTATGAGCAATGATCCTTAAACCCACAGTCGTGCAGGGCCACAATGATAATAACCACAAAGCCATTTTTTAACATCATGTTTATTCATTTATTTTATGCATTTATAAATCAACGACACAGGTTTTTCCACAGCTTTACACTGCAAAGATAGAAGCAATGTCACTAAGTTTTCTCCAATGGCCAATTATTGTGCCTCACCCCTGACTTATAAATATAATAAATCATTTCTATATCTCAAAAACAGATTTAAAGCCCAACACTAGGTCAAAATTGAACCTAAAGTTTTCTTAATCCTCCCATAGAACAACAATTTTTTTCCAGAAATTTAGATCTTAATCTGTAAGTCCAAATGTTCTGATCAATGAGTACTACTTAAATAGCAGGCACAGCTTTTAATATTGATAACTGAGTGTGCTGCCCAACCCGTCAAGCTACTAGAACATGGGCCAAACCAAATTGACAAGGGTCATAAGAAAGGGGCACAACTCCACAAATACCATAAAATAATAATATTTTATTAAATGTTACACTATAGCAAAAATAAAAACACACATGCAACACAAAGACACTGTTAAAATCAATTAATCCACTATTCCTGTGATGCTAAAATACTTAGCAATCCATATTATAGAAGACTGAGCAAAGGGGGTGGGAGTAGCTCCATCACTATTATTTATACAAAATCATCATCATTATTATTCAGGGCCTGGGAACCAATTTACCGCCCAGTTTAACCCTCTCATCATCCAAGTATTAAGCACCAAATATGTCTAGCTGTGTGGAAAGACAGAGATTTGGTCGCACATATCTGCAGATACATGTGGAGGCCACACTGCCCTGGCAAGGCACTCTGTGTTTAGTGTGGTCCCTACTCTTATTTTTGAGTCCCCAAAGTTGGGACATGCACTGCAGCCAGAGCTACTCACCTGGGAAGCTGCCAGCCTCCCTTTAGAACACTCAATAGGGAGAGATCCATAGTGGCTGAATCCCTCCCTGTGTGTGTTTATAGCAATTCAAACTGAGCAAAGGGGGTGGGAGTAGCTCCATTTATACAAAATCATCATCATTATTATTCAGGGCCTGGGAACCAATTTACCGCCCAGTTTAACCCTCTCATCATCCAAGTATTAAGCACCAAACATGTCTAGCTATGTGGAAAGACAGAGATTTCGTTGCACATATCTGCAGATACATGTGGAGGCCACACTGCCCCGGCAAGGCACTCTGTGTTTAGTGTGGTCCCTACTCTTATTTTTGAGTCCCCAAAGTTGGGACACCATTCAAAGAGACAGCACCCCTGGAGAAGCCGTAGCGGATCGGCGGAACGCGTGGGGTCTCCTGCCTTTAATCCACTGCCTGATGATTAGTCACGTTTGACCACAAGGATAGTATGATCTTTACTTTGTCTTTCCAGTGATTGCTTACTACCTCAGCTCCCTTATACAGCCCTCTGCACCAACAGCACTTTTGTGTATTGGGTTTACATTGGGGGTCTCATCCCCTGCTTTACTTGGTGAATATAGCCTCCTTATCTAGCATTTGCACTTTAGATTTGATTGATTGCACAGGTTTATAGTCTTGATGAATTATTTGTTGTGATTACTTTTTATACTTGTATTTTTTGCACTAAGTGGAGTAATTGAACACCCACTTGAGTAATTAGAAATATATAAAAAATATATATATTTTTTTCTTTTTTTGGGGGCTATTTGTGGAGCTATTTAATACTGATTTCTATTTGTACTTTTTGATACCTTGTGGTCTTCTATAAAATGGATTGCTAAGTATTTTAGCATCACAGGAATAGTGTCTTTGTGTTGCATGTGTGTTTTTATTTTTGCTATCGTGTAACATTTAATAAAATATTATTTTATGGTATTTGTGGAGTTGTGCCCCTTTCTTATGACCCTTGTCAATTTGGTTTGGCCCATGTTCTGATCAATGAGTGTAGAGTCGGAGTTAAGGGGTGGCAAACAGGGCAATTGCGCAGGGCCTATGTTATAAAAGGGGCCCTTGGCTTGAGTGCTGAAAACTTGGTGTTGCCCTGAATGTTAGTGCACTGCCTAAAGCTCACTGACTGTCTTATTTCAGCCTCTTTAATGCCCAATTACACAGCTGCTCTGCTGCTAGGGAGAGCCCAGACTGCTTCAGGAGGACCTCAAAGATTGGGAAGTTAATAAACCTCATGTTCATGAAGAAGTGCTTCATGAACATGAGTATGGCTTAGCAATGGTATACAGAAATGTTCACAATTGGTGTCTAGCACCACAGAGCAAACATAAAAAAAAAAAAAAGCACCATACAACAGTGTGAAAATAAATTATTCAAAGTGGTATAAAATTACCTTACCCCTAAGGATGACCTTCATCAGGAGTTTGTAGGTATACATGTCGGGTGCTTGTCTCTTAAAGTGCACCATAACCCAGGATTTTGACTATCCTGGGTTTTGGTCCACTCCCCCGGGGCACCCCGATCGGGGGTGCCCCGCTATGTGAAACCCCCCAAATCACCCGGATCAACTCGCCTCACTGCGGTCCTACTGCGCATGTACGTCCGCTCGTCCAATCAGCACGTTCAGAGCCGCTGAGCTATGCACGTCTTAGCGGCATCTTAGCTCAGCAGCTCCGAGTGCACTGGCAGCCGCATATCGCGCTTCCCTCTAACAGGGAGCGTGGGCATGCATCCTGCTAGAGAGAAGAGCGAGATGCGGCCCGCGCATGCGCCATTGGACCGGGATTCAGGTAAGTGTAGCGGGCGTCATGGGGGGTTTCACACAGCGGGGCATCCCGATTTTTGAATGCCCTGCGGGAAGGGAATGGATTCTTGGGCCGATTCATTTGGGTTTTGGTCCACTTTAAAGTGTTGTTTGTAGATAGTAGGATGTAGGATCAGCCAGCTTAATAACTGTACCACTAGTGCGATTAGGGGTTTAACCATGTGTCACAGTTAGATTCCGTTTTTATGTAGTTTTAAGTAGTGCCAGATGAACGTCAGGTCCTAGTGCAAAAGGTGTAGTTATAAAGTCGAAAAAACCAGAGCGCCTGTGATAGTGCCAGGTAGTGTTCCAATCTATCATCAGTGCCGGTACAGAGTTCCCTACAGTGCCAGAAAAGTGCAGGCACTCACCTTGCAATATGTGGCCTTATCCCATACATTTCAATAAGCTGTGTTGGTTATATTTTTTCATTTTTTTAATTTTATTATTTTTTGGGCTACCACGGGATCCCTTGATTGTTTGGAATTTTTATTTCATGCATTTCTTGCACTTTTGGGTTGCGCTGCAAATGTTGTGATCTGGGCCATTCAAAACCTGTGTCATGTCTTTCAAGTCTCCTCAATGATGAAATTCCCGTTTTTTTTATTTCAATGAGCTGCCATCACCCCCCCCCCCCACAAAAAAATAAACAGGGATTGCAACAGGAGCTGAGCTCCTAGAACTTCTTTTTCACAGCACCCGTATGGGCACTGTGTTTTTTAATAATAAATTACCTTTTCTACCATTCTCAGCCGGCGCTAGGGAGCAAGCGAACGTAGATTGCTGCCTGTCTCCAGGCGGCTTTGCTGTACAGGTGCAGAGAGCGCCTCACAGGAGACGCTCATCTAGCACCCGCACAAAAAAATAATGGATTAGGCTCCCTGTCTCCAGACTGTGTTTCTGTCGCTATAGTATCATATAAATGATAGAATTTAAGTTGATATTTTATAGTGTGCTCAACAAAGAGACTTCAGTCTCTGCTGCTGACATTTATTTACATAGCCAGCAACCGGAATTTATCATATTTCAACTGTTCTGCTTTTATCAGCAGTTAACATGGCACAACTCCTTATGGCTTTGAAGGCCGCTACGATTTAGAAGTTAATTTGGGGATTGGATATAATGTATTTACCTTACTGAGCTGCATTTCATACTTTGTTTTTCGGTTTCTACGGACAACTGGCTCTGACTCATGTGCCCATCGCTGCTTCTCCCTCCTGCTCCGGCATTTATGGCCCACATCAGCACTAGGCACAGGATAAGTGAGAGCCAGACTCAGAGAACACCCAGTACCTCCTCCTGTCATTACACTTTGCGAGACGGGATCCCTGATTATATGAAACAGAAACATAGGATCTTATTTAATGGTTCAAGTGTAGGAAAGTATATCTAGGTTTAGTTGTTTAAAATGAAACAAAGCCATTTTAAATTCTGTGCCCCCCCAGTTCGCCCAGAAAAACTCAACTTTCCCTGGTTCTGTGGCAAAAGCTGGGGGCTCTCATCTAGTTAGAGCCATTTACCATGGATATGTAATGTTTGGCAAATGGCTCTGTTTATGGCAATTGGGAGCAAAAGCGGCCAAATCCCCAGCAGTGGGCACACTCCTGCCCCCAGCCTATCTAAATGGCTGGGGATGGGAATGTTCACACAGCCTAAAGATGGCGAGGGAGCTGGGAACATGGTGAGTTTACTGGCACCCCAGGTGGTTCTTACATCTGGGCATCCCTGGACATATTTTTGGCACAAAAAAAACACATTGAAAAATGCCACTAAAAGTGGACTTTCCCTTTAACTATGTACCTATGTACTTATTCCGCATTGGCATGCACCTTTGAATGCCTTGCTTCCATGATTTTTGGATTACTTTAAAACGGACTGACAGCCTGCTAGGTGCCTTCTAGACAGTCTTTTCCTCACCTAAAACCCCCTTCCCTCACTCTGCATTCAGCTATGCCCAACTCTAGCGATAAGCTAAATATGCCTGACGCTGTTCCAGCAAGGTGTCCCCAAATCCAAATTCCATTACAGTGGACCAAAACTCTGTGTGCCTCCCGCCAGTGATTCCCCTCTTCCCTCTATGGAAAGACCTTACCACACATCAACGGCTTGATTGTGGCATCTCTGCACTCATCTCTGATGCCACAGGGTGCTGTCATGCATCATTGGATCAAAGAATGAGGTGACTTCATGGTAGACCAGCAGACCATTCCTTGAAAGCGGAAAACTTTACAGTGTTGTGTTTGGCTGGGCAAATTTCGAAATTGGCATTGCACACTCAACGGCTTTCTGAATGCCTTGGATGGCACAGAGACTTAAAGAGATGATTTGCATGGCTTCATCCACTACAAGCAGATATGGGTAAATCTATTTTTCCTTGTGTTGGACACTGTGTAAATACATTTCATTCTAGGAAAGCATCTCTTTGGCTTTACCTATGAGTATAGGGGTTTTTGGTATCTTTAGTTAATTATGTGAAACCCCTGGGATTGCCCAAAATCTTACATGGATCTACATCACATCCATGGGCTCTCAGCATTGAAGGCTTTTTGGTATCTTTAGTCAATGTTGTGAAATTCCTGGGATCACCCAAAGTCTTACCTGCATCCACGTCACATCCATGAACTCTCCTCCAATCAGCATTGAGAATATGATGTACATGTGGGGATTGAAGTAAGATTACTGAAGAGTGATCCCATGGGTTTCACACAGAAGAGAGGACTATGACCCAGCCATAGAGCCAGTGTTATGGTTTTTAGTCCACTTTAAGTCTATGGAGCTGAAGCCTGGTTTAGAAATGTGTCAGTTTTTCCAATGTTTTATGTTTAACTATGATATTAGGGAAATCACATGAAGTTGCACCTCTGGGGTATAGATGCAGTAATCTAATTTTTTTGGCTGGAGGCCAGAGATGAAGGAGGAGGAACATGTGTTCCTCTGAAGAAAATAATTCCATCCCTTGTTTCTCTTCTATAAGGCTTCTTGTAAACTATAAGGGGTCCCATGGACCAGTATACCAGTTCAAGGGGAAGCGGGTGGAAAAATGGATACCCCTTCCTGATTACCAGTATCCTCTACTGGGCACTGGGAGGTCTCCAGGGCACTTCTGAATGAATGAGCAGCACACCTACGCCTAAAGCGGCATCTTTGCCAAAAGTATCCCAGTGTGGGGTAGATGCCCCAAATTTGTCCCAGGAACAAATGCACCCCCTACACCTGGTCACTTGTTGGCAAATAAGCACCCAGATCTAGTACAGGTAAGCCTTCCAAATTGGGTGTACATCCTCTTGAATAAGAACTATGGCTTTGCACATGAATATGAATTAGATTAGCTTCTTGGCCATATAATATTATAGACCAGCATGTAATGGTACGGAATAGATTCATCCAAGAAGCTCAACATGTGTGACAGCCTGATAACATGTAAAATGGCATAAGTCGTATATTAGGCTCTCACATTCCCATGTACGTGCCTGTAGGGATTCCACTGACACGGCTGTTATAAAGTGGAGGTGACACTGGGCCAGCTCTTTTTTGCCAACATTAATGTCACAGGAGTGATACAACTAACACAGTATGAGTGTGCAGTGACCCATGGCAGTAATCAATTAGCTTGATGAATCTGGTGTGAAGTATACTGGCCGCCCCTGCTGTTATAGGCTGTCATTTGCCCCTTAAACATATAGAGGGCAGGCTAAATAGATATCATTTAGCACAGTGGCAGATATGTGTAAAACAAATCTACTAATAATGCACAGGATATTATGGGACGGATGTGACAGAAATGCAGCAATTACATTTTCATGATAGAGTACAGTAGGTGTGGGGGACTGCCTTTGTGATCTTCCATTCTAGATTGTAAGAGTAGAGACTTAAAGTGGACCAACACCCAGGGGGGATCGGCCCGGGAATCTATAAGATTCCCGGACCGATCAGATCCCTCCCCGCGGGGCATCCGAAATCGGGATGTCCCGCGGGGAGGAACCCCCCAGGAGGCCCACAATCCTCACCTTACCGGCGATCCAACAGCGCATGCGCGAGACGCGGCCGCGTCTCTCGCTTCCCTCTAGCAGGGCGCGCTCCCGCGCCGGCCGTTTTGTGAATGGCCGGCGCAGGAGCGCTCCCTGTTAGAGGGAAGCGAGAGACGCAGCCAATGACAGCGCTCTGGTATGCGCGTCCAAGCGGCTTTGGACGCGCATACCAGAGCTGCTCTGAGCGCTGTCATTGGCCGGACGAGGTCACGTGGGAGCGGGGAGAGGTGAGTTTTTGCGGCGATCGGGGGGGGGTTTCAGACAGCGGGGCACCCCCGATCGGGGTGCCCCACCTAAGTGGACCAACACCCAGGATAGTCAAAATCCTGGGTGTTGGTCCACTTTAAGTCAAAATTCCGAGTTTTGGTCTTTGCCCTGGGGCACCCCGATTCGGGAAGCCCTGATGTTGGAAACCCTCCAGGTCACCCAGTAAAACTCACCATTACCTGGTTCTACAGTTCACGCTCATCCAATCAGCGCACTCAGCTGCGATTGTTAATATTGTCCAACAGCTAAGGGCCGAGTCTAGCTGAAAGGACCCGGCAACCCTGGCCATTCACTAATGTCTGGCTCGGGTGTGCACCCTGCTAAAGGTATAGCTGATGGGGGCTGTGGCTCACGAATGCGTAGTTAGATAAGGGAAAGGGTAGGTTCTTTAGGGGAATCAGGGGGTTCACACAGTGGGGCATCCTATTTCAGGGGGGGGCATCAACCATAGGTTTTGGTCCACTTTAAGTTTGGCTTACAAGTAGTATGATCTAAGCATGATGGCAAGTGCTGTGAAGGTTGTGTGAATTGAACAACTTTAAACAGGTGAGTTTTTAGGCACTTTAGACATTTTGGAGGGTTGGGGAGTGGTGAATTGTATGAGGCATGGCATTCCATTCCAAGTGAGAGAGGGAGGTGGTGAGAAGGTCTTGGTCCTGTCTCCCCTTTCCCTTCTTTTCTCCAGATTGTTGCAGCCAAAATAAATGACATCCCACAGATGATGTGCGAATCAGTATACTAGACGTGGGTAAGGAACATATTGTGAATTGTCCAAATGTAGCGGCTGTTCCAACTTTTGTAACTAGGTGGGATTGTAAGACCCCAAATGGAGAAGAGAATTAGAGACAATTTTCAGCCTAAGATAAAAAAACGCTATACTCATCATGTGTCCCACGCAGACTGTCAGTGATAGTCCGGTGCTGCAGATCTTACCCGATAGCTGGATGCATGGCCCGCAGAACAGATTGCGCGTCTCCATCTGGGTGCTCTGTAATGGAGACACACCCCCCAGCCTCGTCACTGCAATGGAAAGGGGTGTGTTAGGTAACAGGAGACACGCAATCAGGAATCAGATGTTCTTTAAATTCAGACTCTTGGAATCCTGGAAGCTGCTGGGATTGGTTGGGAGGTTTTTGGAGAAAAATCTGAAGGCATCATTGTAAGAGAATGTGATATAAGGGAGAACTAGAGGTCGTCTGTAGCCCACACCCTGTGTAAGATGGCTAGTGAGGCTACGACAGAGAGGTTCTGGTGCTGCTGAGGCAAGTGGGAAAACATGGCTGTGGTGAATCTATGGGTAGGATGAGTTCATGTAGACAGAGAAGTATAGGGTTCCGAGGACAGAACCTTGGGGTACACCAACAAACAGATTGCAAGGAGAGGAAGCCATGTTAAAGTGTGTTTGGAGTTTAATCTAGCCATACATGAATCTAATAGTAAGCATCAAAGTATTTCACAACAACCAGGTGATACCCCCTAAATCACATGTGTTAAAGAACCCCCTGAAGGGCCAGCAACAGGGCAGGTTGTGTGGCTCTTTACACAGGTGGATTAATTAGTGCTCAGAAAGAGCTATAGAGACGGTTATGTGGAGATCCACAAATCATGACCTGTTGCTGCCCCTTCAGGAGTCAGTTTGACACTGCCCTAAACAGTTTAAAGAGGAACACCAGACCTAAAATAAAAAGGGGCGAGATCCCCCGCATCGGCCCCTACTTACCTTTTGGATGTCGCCGCTGCCTGCTGCGGCAACATCAGGCTGCTTCAGGGCCCGATCCTCACCCCGTTGTCCACTGAGCCATCTGTAAATGACAAAGACGGCCTTAGCATTGCTCTTCGATGTCCCATGGCAATTTTGCAGCTCAGAAAAGTCTCGCAGGATTTCTGGCGGCTTCTTTGTATTCCATTCATGGACACTGCACAGGAGACCAAGGTGCCGCTCGCAGTGCCTGATGGGATACACGATGGCGTCACCCATCGGAAGGACCCAGAAACCGAGGGACCCAGAAGAGGGATCCCCCAGGGAGGTAAGTAAATTATTACCAAGGTAAAACCGGAGGAGGCAGCAGATCAGTGAAGTTTGGTGGAGGTTTTAACCTCGACGGATTTTCCTCTTTAAAGTGGACCAAAACCCAGGATTTTGATTATCCTGGTTTTGGTCCACTGCCCCCGCTATGTAAAACCCCCCAGATCGCCAGCTTCAACTCACCTCACCGCGGTCCTGCGGCGCATGCGCAGCCGCTAGTCCAATCAGTGCGCTCTGAGCCGCTAAGCTATGGATGTCTAACCCGACGTCTAAGCTCAGCGGCTCCAAGCACGCTGGCGGCCGCATCTCACGTTCTGAGCCAAAAATCACACAGGGAATGTATAGTTAAAACCATGCAGAAAAGAAAAGAACAACACAAGTTAAACACCCAAAACAATGCTAAGAGAAATGGTTACTGTTTGCAACACAGTGATACCCCCTGGCAGCACTAACCGGTGGTAGTTATGGCAGAGGAGTAGCTAGTCTTTCTGGCACCCGGGGCAAAGATTCAAAATGGCGCCCCCCACCTGTTCTTAGGCCCCGCATTTGCGCCCCCTGACCTGCTGCAACCGGGGGAAAGTGCCCCCCCTGCTCCCCCCTAGTTACGCCCCTGAGTTATGGCACAACATCATTAGCAGCTATCTCTCAGTTACCTTCCTGGATCTCACCTCTAGCCTGTCTCCGCAGTTCCTCTCCGCTCCCTCAGTTGGTGGTCTCCCCTCGGGTCTATAGCAAGGCTGTTCTCATGCGCTAGCAGTTTTCTCCTCCCCCCCCAGCTGCTCCCAATATCCCTTTGATCTCTAGGCTGGTCTTCCTTGTCTGGCTACTCTGAACTCAACCTGCTTTGCTGGCCCCTAGGTGGGCACGTATCAGAATTTCCAGGCACCTGCTCTCCCAAACCTGCGTTGCTTGTTTGGTTGAAACTGATTTTATTGTTTAGTTTCAGAATGCTGATAATATCTAATGCGAATACAGTTCCTGCCCTGGCAATCTAGGCCTGCTGATATAGTAAGCAGCTTCCCACTGATGTCATGCCATTAAATATTTTGCTGTATATTCATTTATTTAATAAATGAGCAAAATTAGTAACAATATTTATTTTCCACAAAGGCCCCTTATTTATACCTGTGTTTTGTGACTTTGCTTAAAAGAGTTGACAGTGTGACATGTGTTGGATTGCAACTTAGGTAGCCATGACTACTACTACACCTGCTGTGACAATTAAAGCTGACCCTAATTCTACCGATACCGCAGGTGTCAGTGGGATTACTATAGGCAATGACAGCTCTGGAAATCTGAGGATCCCCCTCCACTGATCACCACCAGCTTTCATCGGATCGGTGCGAGACAGAGGCATAGGAACAGAATCAGAGGTGAGTAAAGAAAAAAAAAAAATTCTTTCATACATGACTTTTACTGTGTGTGTGTTTTTTTACTGTTAACCCTTTGTGAACTGGCAAGGGATCCATGAGACCCCCTACACCAGTTCTCTCAGGGGGCTGGCAAGACATCTGGTGCTAGTGGGTTACTTCCCATCAACCCCCGGCCCCCCATTGCCTGCCTCCCCAAAGCCCGTGGGGGGGCAGAAGAGCTGGGTGCCCAAAGAGCAGGTTTGTAGCTTTTAGGGCCGAGGGCCACTGAGGCTGGCCTCTGCGCCCTTGTCTACAAGCCCCCATAGCTGGTGCCGGGGCTGGTTATGCTGGGCAGGGGGGAACCTACACCATTAAAAAAAGTAAGGATTTTAAAACCTTAAAAATGTTTTTAAAAAGTGTGGGGACCCCCTCCTCTGGTTTTATAGTGTGGATAGTAGTTGTATTTTATTTGTAAATGTTCTTTGCGTTTGGGGGGGGGGGGCTTCTGGGCAGGAACAGGGGACTACCAATACATATGTGGTACCGTTGTAATCGGGAGGCTTTCACATGCAATATGGTTTTCCTGAATAAAATGAATGTTTCAATTAAAATAAACAAATCCATTTTGAAAAACATAATATTTTTTTTTTATTTTTCACTCAAAAATATTAAAAAAAACAAGACATTTCACTTTAAAGCCCAAACTCTTCCGAAAAAAACAATATATAATTTTGGAATTTGGAATTTCCTGCAAAAACCACAGTTAAACAAAGCACAACATGGTGAAAGTGACCTGTCAACAGAGGGTGACAAAACCTCAAGTAGGCTGGCAGCTAAAAAGGTTAAAAGTATCTGTTGGGTATTGTTCTGGTTGGCGTACCTTGCACTTTCAGTTTTAGCTTGTTTTAGGAAAATTTGCTTTTTATTCTGCTTTTTTAAACATTTTTTAGGGAAAACCTGTGCAACCGAAGAATTTTTCGAGGGATTACTTCCAGAAAGATGAGCCTACTACAACAAGCTGGGCAAGCCTAGAAAACTCAATGTGTGAACTTTCAGGGAATATATAGTTTGTTGTGGGGGTATTTCAAATATAAGCCGTTGTTTAGTTGAAAATATGCAAGGTGCGGATTTTGTCTGCAGGGCTGAAATCTTCAAGTAAAATTACCCTTATGCACATGTTTTACTTTGGGGTGTTTGGCAGCACTTATGCATGATGTGGGTATTGTTTTGTTCAGGGGACCTTGCTTTCTCAGATTTAACTTTTTCTTGTTTGCATATTGTTTTTTTTAGGAAAATGTGGCTTTGATTCTGCCTTTGTATTCTTTTTTTTAGGGAGACCCTGTGCAACCAAAGAATTAATCAAGGGATTTACTTCCAGAAAACTGTGGGTAAACACGTCAACAAGTCTGGTACCCGTAGAAAGCTTGAAGTATATACTTCAGAGAATATACAGTTTCTGGGGGGTATTTAAAATGTAAAGGGTTGTTTTTCTTGAAAAACTGCAAGGTGCACATAGCAGTTGTAGCAGTTTTTTCTCGCACATATTTCAGTACACTAAATACACGCCCCCACATGTATTTTTACTATTGGTGGCCCTATTACTATTGGTTTACTTGTACCCCTGGATGGGAAAACTCTGCCTTAGAAGCAAATTGTATTAATTTACTGTGCTCTACAGATCCTTCAAACCAATATATATTCATACATTCTCATCGAAAGAATTGTACATTTACACCAGGCTCTGAATCAATGTAGACAATGAAACTGAATGGCAGTTTTTTCTCTCATAAAAAAGGAGTGAGGATTCTCACCATGCTTTTAATCGACCCTATTGTGTCTATAAAGAAGCTCAGAGTTGAGAATCTTTTGAGGAACTGAGCAAGGAGCTTTTGTGTTTGACAAAGTCAGTATATCAAAGTTCGTTGGTCCCCCTGGAATAATGAAAATCCATCTTGACCTTGGCTGGTCTGAAGCAAACATAGAAAGTTGTAGATCATAATAAAGTTGACATTTAAGTATGAATATCTTGAATTTATTTTGTTCATCACTTAATTGTTTGTGCAGCTGTACTGTGTGCAAGTTGTACATGTTGGGGGGAAGAGGTCATAGAGGAAAATTAAATGACTCATGGGTAGCCTGCATGAAGTTTGCAAACTGTCACAATGAACATATCTGGGATGTCTAAGGAGTCTAGAGATGACTGCAGGACAAGGACTTGTTTATGACCCCTGGAGTAGATACAGTAGGAGTCAACTTTTCAAAAAGTTTACTGTTTCATGGTTTTTGGATCAGATGTTTCTATGGTAAACTAAAATGCAATTACAGTATAAGCTCTTCATACACTTTGAAACATTTAATGACAGATACATCAATTTTATGCAAGACTTAATCTTTACGGTGTGGACCCCTAATATTCAAGACTTCTGCAATTTGCCCTGACATGCTAGATATCAACTTTTGGGTCAAAACTTATATTAACCCACTCAGAGATTTGATCCAAATTTCTGCATTTTTGTTGATCACAGATCCTCAATAGGATAAGGATCTGGGAAGTTTCCTGGCCATGAATAAAAAATGTCAGCAAAGCTCTTTTGCCTTCTGACTTGGTTCTCCATTAATCAGCAATAAACATTGTTTATCACTTAACTGCTGCTGTAGGGTTAGTAGAAGTTGCTCTTACAAGATGTTTCGATCCCCTTCTTTATTTATGGCAGTGTTCTTAGGCAAATCTGTGAGTCACCTTGGACAATCATTCTTTCAGATGTTCCAAACAGTCTGAAGGTTGATTTATCATTAAAAATAATGTCATCCAAGTTCTCTGCAGTCCAATCACTGTAACTCCTGCAGGATGTCTTTGATGTATTTCTTGTAGAGAAATGAAAGAGGGTGGGTGGTGCAAAAAGGGACGATCCCAGTTGTTTAAAGCATCCCTCCAGTCAAAAAATCAAAGCTTAGTAAATTGCTCCCCTAAAGCCCCCTCTAGCAATCAGTGATGTAAGCTACATAAGAGAGTTAAACCCCATGGGCAACTTGCCACTAACATTAGAGCCCTGCTTCTCAAAAGCCCAGTCCCACAGCCCAAATTGTTGGAGATACAGTACTATGCAACAGCTTACAGCTTTGCTGGATTGACTGCAGTTTACAATTATGACACTACATGTCACTGTTACTTTTGCCTGTAGTCAGTCTGTATTCTCTCTATGCTTTTCTAGAATGTGTTATATTTCCTGTTCATTGAGCTGAACTCAATGATTCACCATTTCTGTATGATTCACCATGTAAGATGACCTTTTCTTACTGAATGCATGTTCCAGTAAAAGACAGTTCCTATCACTCCGCAATGTATGTAACTGACTGCGCAGCAACCATTCCTTATTTCTAGCCAGAATAAAAAGCCATCAGCTGTGATGACTCAGCATTTCTCTGCTCACAGCAGCTGGCTTTTAGATACATTGTCTCCCATGAGTGAATGCTCTGTGTCTGTTGAACCTATAGAGATACATTACAACAGCTTCCTTCTCTCTCTCTCACACACACAATTCCTCCAGCATCTGTATTTTTGGTGTGTGTGTGTGTGTGTGTGTGTGTGTGTGTGTGTGTGTGTGTAATGACTGCTTCATTCTGCTGCTCTCTTACAGACTACCTCAATCTAATTTATAGGGCCAGTAACCCATCAGGCACCAAGAGTGGGTGCTTCCTCAGTCTCTGTCTAAGCTTTTCTCCCTCTACAGCAAGGATAACATCCAGTGCCTTAAATGTCTCTTTCTGCAGTTCCTGTCCTAAAGTCTAACTAAACCTACTATATACTATCTAACCATTATAACAAAGTTGATGGCTTATCCAGTGACCTGTTGCAGAGTTTACCAGGGAGTTAACCATAGTCAACACAAGAATACAGTGATTTCAAGTACTATCTCTCTTTTAAAGCCACCAGTTTGCTTTTATAATTCAGTCAGTAGGACAGAGAGATATCAGCTGTCTTATCCTTTTTCTAAGCTAAGGAGAAGATTATTGAAATGCCACCGGTTGTACACATACCGGACAGGACACTATCCCATTCCCTCTAAA
The DNA here is from genome assembly GCA_027917425.1 of Gastrophryne carolinensis. Lineage (NCBI taxonomy): Eukaryota > Metazoa > Chordata > Amphibia > Anura > Microhylidae > Gastrophryne > Gastrophryne carolinensis. The sequence continues at coordinate 170,399,287 of CM051243.1, forward strand.
AGGGGGCATCAGAAATCAGCATGAATGCGAGAATTCCTTCAAGGCTTTCTTGCATGCTTCTCTCACATGCGAGATTGTCCCTGAATCAGACGAGAATTCTTCATGTGAGGTTACATTCAACCGGAACTGAGAAAATCTTTATCTGTGCTGAATCAACCCTCTTATATTTACCTTTATTCTTCTTCCACTTTCTATCCATCTGACTCTATCATTTTAGTGTGATACCCCCCCCAAATCTTGTAACATTAACCCTAAAGCCAAACCTGAGTAAATGTACAACTCACATGCGAATACACTGTGGCTGCCCTATACCAGCTAGGCCATGAATGAAACAAAATGTGTCTTTTTTGCCTTCCTTTTCCTAGCAAGAAATATTCAGCTATGTGGTTTAGCAATCACATGTATGATGCATCACTGCAATGAAAAGTATCATTAACAACCAGGCTCGCTCTGCCCCTGTCTTGGAATTACCTTTTAATATTGTCATGAATGATGTTCCTGTGTGTGTGCCGACTCCACATTTATGGATTTCTTCCCAGAAAAGCCATTTTCATGTCATTTCTACAAACCAGAAAGTAAATAATGGCATCTATTTAGTAATATTATAAAGTGCTGAATAATTCACGCCAGGGTAGAAAGGTCTCTGCAGTAAATTCATATAATAGTGGGCATGTGCAGCACATTTTTCGTGGGCTACATTGGTGCTGAGAGTTAGAAATCCATTGCCAGCATAGATGTCTGTGTTTGTAATTACATGTGAATGTGAAGGTGATGCTACATCATGTGCAATTCAGACCCCCCACCAATAAAAAAAATGACAGATGGATTTGTTAATAGATGCTTGCTCTTATGTTGAATTACCTTTATGTTAGAAACTTACCTACTGCTTAGTTATTACCCTAACTGACCTGAGTTTCCTTAAAGTGCTACAGCAGGCACAGATAATTGCTACACCATTGTGTCAGGCTACATCTGGCACTGTCCAAAACTGTTTTCCGTTTTTAAATTGAAGAAGAAATGGCTAAGATATCGGGGTTTACATGTCCTGCTCATGATTTTTTCAGAAAAAAGTGGGCGTGGTCCTTGGATCTGTGATGCTGCATAATAATCAACTCTATGCGCTGACAGCAATGTGATGAATCTGGAGGAGGCAGAGGAGGGTCAGAAGAGGGAGGGACCAGCAATCCTGTCCCGCTCTGCTGAGCTGACTGGGGGACGGGATAAAAAAAGAGAAGTGTAGCTGGCGGAAGGTATTCAGCCATTATCTTTGTTGGTCTTTTAATGTAATGGTTAATATCTGTCCTGCAGCTGCACTACATCACCACAAGATGGCACTGTTGGATAAGAAATGAATTGTGACATTACAGGTCTACCAAACGTAAAGCCTAACCACATGTCAGGAACCGCTTACCTGGTCCCCGTTCCAGCGATGTCTCCAGGCGGCCAGCTGCAGCTGTCACTGTGCGGCGGCCGCGCCGGGCGGCGTCGGCTCGAGCAGCGTTGGCTCGAGCGGCGCCCAGCTCAGCCACGCCCCCCGCTTCCTCCTCCAGTAGACGTGCTCGCGCGCGGCCGCGAGCACGTGTCTGTTATGCCCTCCGGCGGCGCTGTGCTGCGCGCACCCGCCGGAGGATCAATTAAAGGGTTAATGAGCCCTAGGGGATTGAGGGCTTCGCCCTCTTCTGCTCTGCAGGCCAATCAGCCCCATTGATATCTTGGCCTTACCTCCTCCCTTGTTGCCAGCCAATTACCCTTGGAATCCTACGTGCTCCAATCAGTACACTGCTTCCCTCAGACCTGTCCCTATAAAGGCAATTCCCTCTCAATTGTGAATTGCCTGTGATAGCGCTCAGAACCCTGTGTACTCTATTCCTGTGAAGTTTAGCCTGTTGCCGACTTGATTGTACTGACCATTCTCGATCCTGAACCCTTGTTGCCGACCTCAGCCTGTACCCTGACTACGTCTTGCCTGATCCTTGGTGCCGCTACGATCTCTGCCTTCCTGTTATTGACCTATTGCCTGTCTCTGGACTTCCGTCACTCACGTTCCAGTTATTGGTTCTCCAGATCTCTCCATATAAGCTAGCATCCTTTGAGCCAATAAGTCCTGGGGGCAACCGATCCCGGGTAGGCGTACTTGCGTCCCGGCAAGCGGGGGCTCCTATAGGTGAAGCTGGCTGCGGAGATTGGGGGTTGCGAGCTCATTAAGAGGTCTGGAGTTACCCCCTAGCGTGACACCACATAGGAGTACAGCTGAACTGCTATTGGCTAAGGTGAGTAGAGAGTTAGAGAAGGTTCTAGAGGCCACTAGAGGGAGTCTATATAAGGAGAGTTACCTCAGAATGAGACAGAACAGAACATGCAAGATGTAGTTCTCTATTGTAGTAACCGGGAGTGAGAGGAAGGTACCAGCAGGGTCAACTGGTAGCAGTCACAGAGAGAAGGAGAGAGCAGAGGAGCCACATTCATACCTAAGGAGTGACCACAGGAGAAGGTGAACCTTTCTACCCAAGATGCTGAGGAGGAAGCTTAAGGCCGCAGTATTCTGCTATGGGATCAGGATGAGTGACCACCACCTGTTGGAGTACATTTGGATGTAATGTTGTGCTATGGAAGCTGCTAAGGAAACTGTTGTGGAAAGACTGTATGACATGCTGTGAAGCCTAAAGTGTACCTGAAGTCCTGCTAATAAAGTAAGTGCCCTTTTCATAAAGTCGGTCTCATTGGAGTTTTTGGAAGTAAGCCCACATCAGGAGGTCCCCCAAGCCCGTTAACAAAAGAACCCACTCCCCATACACCCCGAGGAGCTAAACCCCTCAGGGACCCGTATGCTACAAAAGTTCATTGGCTGAACCTGTTAACCCCAACATCTCGGCCATTTCTGCTTTCTTTTTCAAAGCAGAAAACCGTTTGGAACAGTGCCAAATGTAGCCCGACACAATGATGTAACAATTACCTTTTCCTGCTGTATCACTTTAAGGGTACTAGAAGTAAAAGATGCTTGATGCTTAGGTCCCTTTCACATCTTCCTGATGGCCTTATGCTGGAGTAGGAATACTCCAAAGCAGATGTCAATGTAAAAATAAAGCAAATTAAGCATGAAGCGAAATTCACATAAAAAGACTATTGCAAACTCAAGAACCCTGTTTTGGAATGTCCCGCTGTGTGAAACCCCCAGATAACCCATAAACACTCACCTCTTCCCGGTCCAATGGTGCTTGCACAGGCTCTTGTCCAATCAGAGTCGTTTGCCGCGAATATGTCATTCATAATTAACATTTAGACATTTTCTATGAAAGTTACATTAAGTATATAATATTAGTAAGATATTTTCTTTTTTATGCTGGAGTAGGTGCATTTTTACAGACTCAAATTCCAGTTGATACTAGCTCCGACTCCATAGCCCTTGATAGTGGTAGAGCTCCTCCAAGGAACTCCCACTGGTCCCCACCAGACATGTGCCATACATGGCCTAAGCCAACTGAGACACATCAGGGGTCTTTGTCAGTAACTCAAAAAGTCCCTGCTCTTGAAGATCCGAAAGTGGAACTTTACATCAATGTGCTTGGTTCTCAAGCTAACCCTTTCCATCTGTGCAAGTGCAACAAATTACTGATTGTCCTCAAAGATTCTGGTTGAGAATATTTTTGAGAATATCCCTTGGCTACATGTCTTGCTTTGTAGCGCTCCACTGTGCCATTGTACTTCACTTTAAAAGTCTATTTACAGCCTATGGCTTTCCTTCCAGGTGGTAGTCCTGTTTTGGTGTCATGCATGGATTTTATCTCTTCTTCTGCAGCCTTTAACCATTTATTGGCTTCTCCTTCTGAAAGCTGAGATATGTCTTCCCAAGTTGCAGGTTCACTACTACTGGCAATGTTTGTCTTGTATTAGAGAGGAGGTTTACCTTTGTTTTCTCTTGTTGAGCATCTGGGTCCTGTGCCTGAGCTTGCTTGTGTTTGCTCTTCAGTACTGATAGATTCCGTGTTCACTTTAACTGTTTGTTCAGAAGTTACAGATGATGGCTGATCAGTGTCAGTTTTCTCTTCTGTTCTTACTTCCTCTGTTGCCATCAGATTTGGAATTTAGGATTCTGTAACCCTTAACATTGTCGCTGTATCCAACAAAGATTACTTCAAATGATCTGTTTTGAAGTTTGGTGCATTTTTCCTCTGGAATGTAGACAAATGTTTTGCACCCAAAAACTCCTAAGCCAAGTGTAAAACACCTCTCATTGTGCCACAGTTCATATGGAGTTTTCTCCACTGTTCTAAAAAAGAGTTTGTTCTGCAAATAAGTGGCTGTCATCGCTGCCTCACCCCAATATATTTGTGGTAGCTTAGCATACATATGATCATTTCAGAGTTTAGTTATTTCTTTTTAGGTACTCCATTTTGATATGGTGTGTATTGGACTGTCTTTTGATGTTCTATTCCATTTTGCTTTAAGCACTCTTGTACCTTTCTTCCTGTGAATTCACCTCCATTATCATTCTGAAGTATGAGAGGTTTCCTCTGACACGTATTTGTTTTTTTACTACATAGTACTGTAATTTTTCAAAAACTTTGCTCTTGCTTTGAATTACGTAAGTGACTGTGTATCTTGAATAGTCATCTATGAAAGTCACTATGTACATGTTGTCTCCAGGTGTAAGTGGGTTTAAAGGACCACATACATCACTGTGAACTAGGTCAAGTGGTCTTGAAGGTCTATTCTGACTGACTTTAGGAAGTGTTGCTCTTGTAGCTTTGGATTTGATGCAACATTCACACTTAACAATATCTGGACAAGGGGATGCTGTTAGATCCTTTGTCAGCTTTCTCGTTTGTAGTTCTTGTATGTATTCTGGGTGTCTGTGATCTATATTCCTGTGCCACATGTGTATACAGTCATTGTGTTTATGAGTGCATAGTCTCACCTTTCCCTTCACTGTGTTGAGATGATATAGATGATTATCCAGCCTGGCACTTGCTATCGACTTATTGCCATCCAGGATAGAACACTTGTCACCTTGGAATTTTACACTGAGTCTTTTGGCTATCAGACACGTCACAGATAAGAGTCCTCCTTCAAGATCACTAAAGTAAAGCACATCTTTTGCTGGTATGGCCAAATTGTGTCCTGCATCATTGGGGCATGCATGGGTTCCCTGCCCGTATCCCTCTGCATGTATCTTACTTCCGTCTGCAAGGTCACGTGACTGGTTGCTCCCGAGTCAAGGCACCAGCTTTGAAATGTATGGTTGCCTGTCACATGAAATGTGACATTCCAGCTCCCTTAACATGGATCAGAAATTGTGGCTAGTATAGGAGGGACGCTGTTTCATTTGCTCTGCTTTCCATATGGTACAGTCTCTTTTTATGTGTCGCTGTTTGTGGCATCTAAAGCACACATTGGTTTCCTTCCTATGTAACCTTGTGTCTGTAGATCTAAGAGCTTGTCTGGTGTCGGTTTCTGTGGAGTCATGCACAAGCTACTTTCCTCGCTAATACTTATCTGTAAGCCTGATCTTTACATATGCTACATATGCTAGTATCAGATCTGTCTCAAGCCTTGTTTCCTGTCCCAGTCCTGATTATTATCCTGTGGCCTCTCTGTAGTGATAACCTCCCACAAGTCATCTCTGGATAATAGAATTTTCACTTTAAACTTCCATAGCTGATAATTGTCGTTGTTCAACTTGTCCACTGAAATCTTAGGCTATGAACTGCTGCTCATTCTCCCTCCATTATATCTTATTTTGATCTTATAAAAACAGGCTTACTTGTATACAAGAAATGTCTCTGGAGAGCTTCCTTATGTCAATCTCCACATCTGTCTGCCATTTGGGGCTTTGATCTGCCAGGGTCGCGTCTGGTCACTGGGCTTTATCCAGTCTCTGGGGCTTCATTTAGTCGCTGGGCCAATAACCTGCAGCATGCAGTAGAGAGTGTACAACAGAGACTACACATAGGTATGTGTAACGGCGCCATCTACTGTCATCAATGTAAACTGCATTCACCTAGCAATACAGATGCAGATCACCTATAGAGACAAGCTGTAAGCTGTTTGGCCTAACCTACACCATTACTGCAATCTAATGGTCTAATTCTATTCCTACAACTATTCTAAAACTGTAATGAAAAATTACAGGACCTATTGAACTAAATTCATTTTCACAAACTACATTCCAAGAGGGTCTTTAAAGGGGACCTTCACTCTGAATAAGAGTCTATCTTTTATGTTTCCCACACCCTGTACATACAGATTGCTCACATTAAAAATCATCCTACCAGCATCTACTGCATGTTATGAGCCTTTAAACATCCAAGATGGCGGCTCATGGAACGTCAGGCAGCCTGCAAACAGGAAGTGCCTTCTGACTCTGCTGCTCTGCATTCTGGGATTGCTGACCTTTTCCTGACCCCAGTTCTGCTCTGTCTGTGCAAAGCACAGCTATAACCCACCCTCCTGTACTTTATCCCACTCTCCTCTCCCCAGTAAGTGTGATGCTTCTGAGTCAAGATGGCAGCGCCTGTATCCTAGCGTCCTGAACAGAGTTGCAGCCCAGTGGGGGAAAGAATAATAAGTAAGTGACTAAAAACTTAAAATATATTAACTTTAGATGCTGGGGAATCGTTTTTTAAGGGTTCGGGCTTTTCAATAAATCATGGTGAAGGTCCGGTTTAATCCTTTGTAATTCTTGATGATTTTTACACATCGTACATAAGTTCTATATTGAATAGAGAGGTATGAAAGAGCCTATAAAGGATACGTTACATTCCTTTGGTTTCGTAAAACACAGAAGGTCATATAAATCTGGACAAGTGTGAATGTAGCCTAGGACTCTAGGTCTGGTTTTGTGCAACTTTAAAGGGACAGTCTAGGCAATGGCAATAATACAGTAGCAAGGAGCTCACCAGGAGCCTGTCCCATGTACCTCCCCTTCATTTCCTGTAGTGTGCTGTAAATGATGTAGCAGGGCTTCAAGCTTAGCCCATCCATTCCTTTCCATTTTCAATGACCACTCTCCAAATGCAGTCACACGGCCATCCCTGTCCCTTCGCAGTCCCGGTGTGAACCAGCTCGGAAAGCCACAGTGGTCATGCTTGCCAAGCTCCCTAACACTGGGAGCACAGAGGGACTGCAGTGACCGTGTGGCCAGATGTGGAGCATGGTCATGGAGGAACTTTGGAGACCCGCTGCAGCATCCACTTTGGCCCTTATTTATGAAGGAATAGCGACAGGTAGCAACTGGTGAGCAGCCGGTAATGACGGGCCCCGCCACGAGAACGCCGGCTCCCCACCACAATCACACATTTATCAAGCCGATCCTGCTTAGCGACTGAGATAGCGCCATATAGCGACTCATTCATCATTATTCCAGCCTCAGCCCACAGCGCCAGGGCCGACCTTGAACAGCGATAGGTATCACCTCTCGCTACCTGGCGCTCTCCAATGCATTTCAATGGGACAATCTTTAAATATTAATAATTCATTGTTATTAATTGTTATTTTTTTTTTTTTAAATGTGTAAAATTCTGTCACCACTTCTGCCATTTTTTTAAGGGAAAAAAAAATTGTGCAGAATTGATATTACAGGTCTGATATTAATGTATTCATATTACTAAATTATTTAAAAAACTTTCTTTTTTTTGGTTTCCAAAAATATGGTGGTTTGGGGGTTAAAAAACTACTTTTAACACATCGCCTCCAGCGCTCTGGGGTTTAAACATGCATTTCACAGTGCTTGAAGTTTTTGAGCGTGATTTTTTGATGAATATGGTGGGAGCCGGTCGCTCTGACCAGTCGCTATCATGCGCACTCATACATCGCGGAACCTGTCAAATAGCGACTCGTAACCTTGTATTCAACATTAAGCCACACCGACTGAGTAACTGTCAACAACCGAACAACGGCCAAGCACAGCGACTACTAGCGGGCGCTGTGAAAATACCGCTACAGTCGCTCAACTGTCGCTACATGTCGCAATTAATAAATCAGCCTCATAGTGCTGCACAAAACGGGGGAGAGGCCAATGGGAAAGGCTTCACATGAGCTCTTTGCTGAATTATTTTTTACACAGCCTGTACTCAATAGCAAAAGCAGAACAATATAAAAACCGCCTGAAAAATGAATACAAATGGTAAGTTCAAAAGCAGTTAATGTGTATATGAGTTAAAAATACAAAGTTGCTGCTGTAAAGACAAAGTTTAGGCAAGGGTGGACATTACACTACATTCTAGCTTTTCTCCTACTCCAACAAAAGGATAAAATACATTAGATTGCTTTATCTAGTGATATCAAAAGCTTTTGTTAGGAAACAATATGCCGCCTAGCCATTTCATAAGAATATCTAATGCCGGCTCTGACCTTCCGCTGCTATGTGCAACATCTCGCCTTTTTATAATGCTCCATGAATCTTCTCCTTATGCTGCATATGGGCATCTTCCTATAAATAATATCTCAGCGTCCTTTCTGGGTTACAGATTCCTTCAGGGTGGGTATGAGACAATCCCCAACATGTGAAGGAAATGGAGCATAACAAGGGAGGCGGGCAGGCTTGCACACTTTGGGTATCATATCGCTGTCTAGGTCTGATATCACTTTGCTTCATAATGTGGAGGGAAAATACCCAGAGGGCTCAGAAAGCGCGCATTTGATTTTTTTTTTTCTGTAGCTCTGGAAGGCTGCTTGTCATGCAATGTTATTAATGAGGGAGGTTTTAAAGCTCATTTATGTCATTGGGAATATACAGGCTTGCTAAGGCTACATTCCAGTGCACTAAATTTGTCATTATTTCCATGAAGATTATTAAATGTTCCTGCAAGTATTGGTCTTGAGGTAGAAGCCACGTAGTCAACTGCTGCTTATGCTGTCCAGGGTGTGTACATACAGCACCTCTTCCCAAATTTTTTTGAAAGAGGATCTTCGCAGGCCCTGGAGGCTAAAAGACCCCAGAGCCATTTGAGTTCTACTCCCTGGATGCCCCGCTGTGTAACCGCCCCAGAAGCCCCAACACACTTACCATCTCCCGGAGCCCTTGCTGCATCTCTGCACTGCTGCTCAGCCAATCAGCGTGCTTGTTTCAGCCCCAGTCTGTGCTGTGGCAGCGACAGGAAGGTGAGTGTATGGGGCAACCTGCAGGGGTTATACACAGCAGGGCATCCCACTTCGGGATACCACCGCATTGAGGAACAACACCCCAAAATGTCAAAATTGATTGTGTGGTTCTTTAATAAAAATACCCCTTCTACTCATATTTCAAGAATTGACCGAGGGCCTACTGCAGCAGTCCCCAACCTGTAGCTTGGGAGCCACATGTGGCTTGTGGACCCCTATTGTGTGGCCCACCATTTGTTTTCTATACCAGAACACTAACAGAGGCCTAACACGCTGGTGAAGTGGAGCTGGGAGCTGTCAGTAACATGCATGGGGTTTGGCAGAGTCGGGCAGGTGGAGAAATGTGCTGACTTACCGGTCTTGGCAGCTCCCAGTGCTGCAATTTCCTCCTAATAGTGTCTGGGATTCGATTTTGTGATCCACCTCCTTGGAGCTGGGGTAGATACTCTTGTGGAGCAAGGATTTTTATGGGGAAGGAGCAGGACTGGATTAAATGTGGTGCAGGCCCCTGGGCACAAAATCTGGTGGAGGCCCCAGAGGGCCCTTGTGCCACCTTTGTGCAGGTGCATGCTGCTCGGGGACTTCTGCTTTGGGATTCTGGGCGGGGGGGGGGGTAGTGTAGTCGCCCAGCTGGTCCAGTAGAAAACAGTTCCTTACATTGAGCTGCCAAATGCTGTGTCTGGTGGATGGTCAGCTCTGCACTCATAATCTGGTCCTAGGAAGGAGGAACGACCTACACACTAAATTGCCAAGTTTGATGTCTTGGGTACTTTACCATGTGGAACTATTTTCAGTGGTTTCTTGTTATATGGCTTCTATGATCTATACTTGTCAAATGTGGCTCCCAACCACCTCTAAGTGCTGTGTCTCTTATCATGGATGAAAGGTTGGGGACTTACAGCATACTCTGCCTGGTCCAACGGTTTTCTTCTGCTACTAATTCTGCCATGGCAAGATGCTGCAACCTGGCATCATTGGAGGGAGTTAAAGGACCATTCGCTGTGGATTAATTGCTGTACCTCGATGCTTCTCAGTAGCCAGTGAAGGCTGGCAACCCCCAGGGAAAATTACCACCAGCTCTAGAGCAAGGGTTTTTGACCTTTTTTCATCACCTTCCATTTTTTAAATAAGTACCACCTATATGGGTCAGAACCTAAACTTGTGTTAAAACACACACAAGCCAGCTGTAAAAAGTGCACAAAAATGCACATACATAGTTTTCATTCAGTTGCCAATACTGCGGTGCGGCCGCCGCAGTACACAGCGCTACCGCAATGCTGCTGAATGCTGGTATGGATGCTGCAGTACACAGTACTACAATGCAATGAAATGCCAGTACAGTACACAATACTATCACAATGCAGTGGAAACATAGTAGTCAAATAAAAGCTTGTAGAGAAAGCCTGTGTCTTGGCATATTGATAAGAAAAAAATTTAAGATTACCAATAATGCCTGTTGCTCAATTCCTTGGATAAACGAAAATGTTATACAATTGGGTTTGAACACTCTTTTATGTTCTCTACTAAATATGACCCTGTAACTTGCTCTCCCAAAAAGAAGGCTGCTGCATGTGAAGGGCAGAATATAACAGCAAAGGGGAAAGTCTACAGTCTACAAAATTGCTATGTTACTAAAAATTTGTACAACAAATAAGATTTTAAAATTCGATCTTCCATCCCCATCCGCTTACAACCCCAATGAAAAGCCTTAAAACAAGATGCGTACTCACCAGCACCCTCTCCTAATGTATTTTTGGGATTCACTGGCTGGATAAACACAGCTTTCTGCACATAGAGAGGAGGAACACGGGGTGGATCAGCTATGAGGGTTGTGAGCAGATGAACACCCCAAATAGGCATTAGGGGGTGAGGATGCTGCAGGGAAGATATGTGTAGGTTCTACCAGTCGAATTTAAAGACACATTTTCACAAAAGATCGATCTATGCCCTGTGAGCATAACCTTAAAGTGGACCAACACTGATCGGCCCTGCTGTGTGAAACCCCCCAGGTTGCCCCATTCAGTTACCTTGTTTCCTGGTCCAACGGCGCATAAAAGAGCTGTGGCTGCATCCCCGCTATCCTTCTAGCAGGGTGAGCGCCCGCGCCAGGTATTTGTGAATGGCCAGCGCTGGCACGCTCCGTTAGAGGGAAGCTGAGGATGCGGCAGTCAGCACGGTCGGAGCCACTGCTTTTAGACAAAGCCTTAGACGACGTGAAGTCAGCGGTTTCAAGCGTGCTGATTGGACGAGTGGCCGTGCATGCTCCATAGGACCGGGAAGAGGTGAGTTGCCTTGGCCGATCTGGAAGGTTTCACGCAGCGGGGCACCCCCAATCGGGGTGCCCAGGGGGAAAGGACCAAAACCCAGGATTTTGACTATCCTGGGTTTTTGTCCACTTTAAAGGTAAATGAGGCTGAGCAAGGTGTTCATTTAAAGGCACAGCTCTAAATAATTGAGTAGGTAAACATTTTCAATTTAAAGCGGTTTAAAACCCGAGCATGCTGGCACTGGGGTCTAAAAGACTACAGAGATGGCAACTTGCCAATTCGGGATGCCAAGCTATGTGAAACCCCTGGACTTGCCCGTATAACTTATCTTTCTTGGGGCTCCCGGTGGCGTGTCCCCAGCTTCCCTTTAGCCGAGGTGTACTCCAGTGCCCAGCCATTCAGATAGGCTGGAGGGCGGGAACATGCCGCAGACTAGGAGGCACAGGGGGGCATGTCTACGAACCGCCGCCAAGCCCAATTCATCACCACAGGTACTTGGGTGGGTCACATGGGGAATGGTTAGAGGGATTTGGTCTGCTTTAAATTTTTACTCAAAATGTGTAGTATTAAAATCCATATAAACACATCGGCTAATGAGAGGTAGAGTCACTTATACCCCTGAACTGAATGAAACGCCCGCCAAGCTTGTGATTCTCTTTTCCTGGTAGGAATGAAATCCAGGGGTGACAGGTTTAGTGTATCAGGGAGACAGAACCTGCCCCCCCCCCCGATGTCCTCTTTCTTCCTTTAAAAGAAAGAAACAAGCCGGGCTGAATATTTCTTGATGCCGGGCGTATAAGTGACTCTTCCTCCTGTCATCCAGCATCATTATATTGATAATAAATTATAAATGATATTTTATCATTGGGCCATTTTTTGCAATAGTCCTCCATGGCTGGACTTCCACTCTAAGGGACATTTCTATGATTACTGGTGTCACTATTTTATCAACTACTTTCAGAACTTGTGAAAATCTGATGTAGTTGTAGGTGAAAATTATGCAGAAATTCTGAAAAGTTAACAATTTTTCCAGTTCCGCTGTATGGCCGGCAGGGCCCGCTCCAGGTTTATGTGGGCCTTCGGGCGGCATGGTCTCAGTGGGCCCCTTTGCGGTGGTTAGTCGCGGGTCAGGGGGTCTATATATTGTGTGGCCAAAACTAAGAAGGGCTGCTTGCCCTCCGACCCCCTATTGGAGCTATTCTTTAGTTTGGCCCCACATGAATAGGGAAGTATTGAGGAAGAGGGAGGCTGAGAGAACATAGATGAATGGGACAGAGCTAAGAGAACAAGGATAGATAGGTCAGGGCTCAGGGGATAGAGATGGATGGGGCAAGCCTGAGTGGATAGGGAAAGATGGGTCAGGGCTCAATGAATATGAATGAATGGGTCAGGGCTCAGGGGATAGGAATGAATGGGTCAGGGCTCAGGGGATAGGAATGAATGGGGACAAGCTGAGTGGATAGGGAAAGATGGGTTGGGGCTCAATGAATATGAATGAATGGGTCAGGGCTCAGGGGATAGGGATGGATGAGGCAGAGGTGACATACAACCAATAGGGCAGAGCTGAAGAGACAGGGATGGATGGGGCAGAGCTGAAGAGACAGAGAAAGGAAGTGTGTGCAGTTCTTTAACCACATTGTGCCAGCTGTCAGTGGGCCCCCCTGATGGGTGGGGCCCTCGGCAGCTGACCAGGCTTGCCGGGTGCTGACGCCGGCCCTGATGGTTGGTATATGTAGTGTATAGCCGTCTAGTAGTCACTCAGCCATTGTCAAGAACAAACAGTGTTAGCAGCCCTCTGAATATGCCTTGGGCCCCAGCTAGGCTAAATGCGGCCCTGTATATATTTCTTCCCCTCCCCCTTCTTGATATCCGCGTTGTAGTAATGATGTATAATGTGCCATAGACTTCAGAACCAGTGGGCCCCAACTACACAATGCCGAGTCTCATTCCTGGGCTGCGTGGAAGATTTGTGCTGTATGGAAGAAGCTGAGAGGAAAATAAAGGCAGACAGGGGCAATTTACATCCACTAATAGAGTTTGTCAGTGAAAGCGATTCCCCTCATATGTCCTCGACATTATTATGACAGCAAAGGCTACACTGCTGTACATTCAGCTTTTGTTTAAAATGTTCCCTGCAAAAATGTAATCACAGGCACATTTATGTAATGGTCATGTCACAGCGCCACGGCGTGCCGGCTGACCCTTTCAGTGCAGTAAAGAAGCGCGGCCTGTGCTCTGGTAAAGGCGCGATGGCGTACACTGAGGAATTGCCGCACTTCGTCTGCGTCTTGGCCATACATTAGAGCGGAGCCCGACAGATCACAGTGGCCAGCGTGAATAAAATACTACAGCCGGCGCCTCACTTTTCTGGGTCTGTTCTGCTAATGAAAGTATTTTTTTTTCCCAGACTCCTCGCTTGCTGGCTGCTAGATTTGACTAATTGGTTTCTCCAATGTAGAAGCATTGGCTCACTCCTGTTTTAAAGAGGGACTCCAGGCTATTTAGAAAGATAATAGGATGGGACAGCACGACAGGAGCTCACCAGTGCAGTAGTGATCATTCAAAGTGTAATGAGCTCAGGGGCGTAGCTAGGGGAGAGCAAGGGGGGCCCCGGGTGTAGCAGGTCCAGGGGGCGCTGAGAACAGGTGGGAGCCCCATTTCGAATCTTTGCCCCGTGTGCCAGAAAGCCTAGCTACTCCTCTGAATGAACTGGATGGAAGTTACATGGGAAGCTCCAGATCTGCTGGACTGGACTGGACTGACACCCTTTGCTTATATGGTGGGTGTCAGTGGCAGAGGGAGAAATGGCAAGAACAGTGGAAGGCAATTATACGTAGCATGAGTTGAATTGTTGTAATGTCTTTATTTAAACCGGACCAACACCCGTTATTACATTAACGGGTGTTGGTCCGGCTCTTTGCCGCTAGAAAGAAGCTCGAGGGGGCATCCAGAGCGCTGGAGCCCCCTTGCACCTAAATGCACAGGACACGTAAAATAATCACCTTTTCAACGAGCCAGTGCCAGGAAAGGAGTCCTGCGATTGGCCACCGGCCGGTCACGTGGGCAGTAGTCGCATTCTCTGTGCCGGCCGCCGGCAGGACCCGCCCACGTGACCGGCCGCCGGCCAATCGCGGGACTCCTTTCCTGGCACGTTAAAAAGGTGAGTATTTTACGTGTCCTGTGCATTTAGGTGCGAGGGGGGTCCAGCGTTCTGGATGCCCCCTCGAGCTTCTTTCTAGCGACAAAGAGCCGGACCAACACCCGTTAATGTAAAAAACGGGTGTTGGTCCGGTTTAAAGTGGGCCAAAACCCAGGATTTTGATTATCTTGTGTTTTGGTCCTTTCCCCCTGGGCACCCTGATCGGGGATGCCCCACTGTGTTAAACCCCCCAGATCGCCGATGGTAACTCACCTCTTCCCGGTCCTACAGTGCATGCGCGACCGCTTGTCCAATCAGCACGTTCGGAGCCGCTGACGTCACGTCGTCTAAGCCTTCGTCTAGGGCCAGCGGCTCCGAGTGCACATATCCCCCGCTTCCCTCTAACAGAAAGCGTGCCTGCACTTGTCATTCACAAATGTTTGGCGCGGGTACGCACTCTGCTAGAGGGATAACGGGGATGCGGCCGCGGCTCGTGCATGCGCCGTTGGACCGGAAAACAAGGTAAGTGTATAAGACGACCTGGGGGGTTTCACACATCCTGATTTTGGATGCCCCCGGGGGGAGGGAGTTGATTGGCCTGGAAATCTTATAGATCGATGTGGGTTTTGGTCCACTTTAAACTGTGTGGCTAGCTATAGCCAAGCTACATTTTGGAATCAGCATGGAATTCTTGAAGCTGCCCTCCAGTCTAAACTCCTACAGTTACCCTCTATCCCTAGGCAACCAAAACTGGGCAGTAAACTTACAATGCTACAGTTAAGTGTCCCCCTCATCATGAAGCCACTGTGGTTTTCCAGGTGAGGCCTCTTAATCACCATTGGAGCCCACAGACTGAAAGTCCACTGAACACCTCCAATATTGGTAAGCAAACTCGCCTTTTCTGCATTTAAGTGCCCCTTGTGTGTCTCACTTGACCACCAGCAACCACTGGGATTTGCAAAGTGAGCTCTGTTGGAAATCCTACCAGCTGGAGGTCTGCTATAAATGCCTGAAAACTGAGCAGCAAACTTATCATGTCAGTCATTTAAGTGCCTCTCCTCTGTCCTAATTGACCACCATCAACCACTAGAGTTTGCCACATGAACCCTGTTGGTCATTATTGGAGACACAAATTGGAGGTCCACTATAAACCCCCAAATCTTGGCAGAAATATTACCATGTCTTCGTTTAAATGCCACTCACACTTGACCAATGGGGTCTACCACAGGAGCTCTGTTGGTCACCATTTAAGTCCATTGGCTGCAGATGACCTATAAATGCCCTTAAACTGTGCAGCAAACATACCGTGTCTGGGTTAAAGTGCCACTCATGTGTCCTACTGGACCACCATTGAAGCCCCCCGACTGGAAGTCTGCGATAAATGCACAGAAATTGGGCAGCAAACTTACCATGTCTACGTTTAAACACCTTACCCACTTGACCACCAACAGCCATTGTGGCTTGCCACATGAGCCCTGTTGCTCAATGTTGAAGCCCACCCCCTGGAGAGCTGCCATAATCCTCAAATCTGGGCAATAAACTTACCATCTATGCATAAAAGCATTTCTCCTGTGTCCCACTCGACCCTCAGCAACCAATATGGTTTGCCATGTGACCATTGGAGACCACAGGCTTGAGGGCTCTCAGGTGCCACTTGAGCACCAGTGGACAGTAAGGTCTACCACGTGAGTTGGTCACCATGGAACCGTAAATACATTGCTGGCAAAATCAGGATGCCCCAGGGGTGATTGTTTAAAGGAACCTGAAGTCATTTTTGATATTTTAGAACGGTGCACAAAAAAGTAGCTCCTTACTATTTATATGTATCTGTAACACCTGGAGAAAAAGGGGAGGCCTAACATCTATCCTTTTAAAGCAGACCTAAGAGTTGGCAGGAAGGGTCCTGTTCTACAAGTGCCTGACTCACCCCCCCCCCCAATTCATGCATTACTTTTCCTTGGGCCGCTCTGTCTGACAGGGGGTCCAAAATAGTTGCATTCTTCAGATCCTCTTGCTTCCTACTGGACATGGTACAGAGGACGAGTGGAGTGTGCCAGGCCCCCGTGGGACACATGCCTTCAAGGTAAGTCCACAACCTCCAATCTCCACTGCTAGCTTCACCTTTAGTCAAGCCCCCATTTGCCGGGACGCTTTATACGCCTCGCCGAACACGGTTGCCCCCAGGACTTAATAGCACAAAGGATGTGAGCTTACAGGGGGTGAAGGCGGATGAACCAGAGGCCAGACTGGGCAATGTCAGGTAAGTACTGGAAACAGTTCGGGTGCTTCGGAAACAGGTAAGTACTGGAAGCAATTCGGGTGCTCAGGAGAAATCAAGTCAGACGTTAAGCCAAGGGTCACACCGGGAGGTCACAGAGCTGCGCAGTACAAAGAGATGAGACGGAGTCGGGATTCAAGCAAAAGGTCAATAACGATATATACAGAAAATCACAGGAACAATAACAAAGCCAGCTAAACGCTATCACAAGCACTGACATACAGAAGTGGTAATCCCTTTATAGGGCTGAACCCGGCTGGATTGGACAGGGAGGCCGTGACTGTGATTGGTGCACTTTGGATCTGTGTGCAGAGCTCTGGGCTGATTGCCCCAGCTGAACTCCAAAGGCATACTGCCCAGAACTGCACCTCTTAGGCTTAGCTCTTTTAAACAGCCTCCAGTGGCCATTCTGTGTATAGCACCACCGGAGGGCATAAGCTGACTGTACTCGCGCACAAGCAGAAGTAGAATGACAGTGGACGAGGGAGGAGGGCACGCTCTGTGCCGCTGGAGCTGGTATCTGAGGCGGAAGCGGCTGCTGGGCAGAAGAAACCCCGGCCAGTTGCCTAAGGACACCACGGGCACGGACTGAAGGTAAGTCATTCATGACAGTTCTATTCTGGAAAGTATGTTTCAGAGTCCCAGATGGCGATGAAGCTATTGCAGGGGACAGAAGGTAAGCATCCAAATTTCTTTAAGAATGACTTGTATGCCAGCATTAAAACTTGAGTGTTATGCTAATCTGCATAATGCATTATCATAATCAGCATTCAAAGACCTCTTAGAACTAAAGTATTTATTGTAGTTGTGCACAATTAAAGGGCACCTATAGGCTAAAAAAAATCCTGCAGGACATCACACACATGTTTTGGAGAATGTGGCCCCTAGTCAAGGGAGAGATTGCTTCCTAAAAGACTACAGCTCTCACAATTACAAATAATATACCTGCAAATAATTGTAATTGTTGTATAGGCTTGGGAAGGGGAAGCCTCCATGCCAAACTGGATCTCCGTTCACATTGTTGCACGTTCCACACACAACCATCATCCTAAAAGGTCTCCAGGTTTGCTTTTCTTCAATCATTGTTTCCCTCTTATCACACGTTTTCTGATTCTTTTCTTTCCTTTCGTCTTCACTCAACACTTGCGGGTTCCCCCTTCTCGCTCATGTTTCTGGTTTCTATTTTTTCTGCCATCTGCTGTGATCTTTCATCACTCAGGAATTATCATTTCATCCCTCTTGATTGCCCTCTCTTTATATTTTTTTATTTTTCCCTTTTTTCCCTTCTAGCTGTCTGATCTTTTTGCTGTTTTGCACGTCAGATTTCATTCTCATGTCACAACTTTTTTTTTCACTCATATATGTCCATATGTCCTTTTTCAGATTAATGGACCAAGCTTGGTAACAGCAAATTAACCTGTTTGCAGCTGCCACTGCTTTTAGGTGCTTTGACTCCTTGCTTTGTTATTTTTCTTGCTTAGGCTACGAATTGGGGGCCAAACTGGCAAATGTAAATGCAAAGATCTTGGGGAACAAAAAAAACCCTTTGTTTATGGTGCTATCATACAATGATGTCCTCTGTGTGGTAGTTTTATGTTTAGTATTTATTGCCTGTCATTTTTTTTATGCTGTAATGTGAATCTTTGATGACCTTTGCTTCAGGAACAGCAATGTTTAGCCATCCAGCACCTTGGCCTCTTTATGCTGGATTGTTTTACAATTTGCCTGAAATCTTTCACCATTTTAACTGAAGGGGCATCCCACTTTGATGGAATTTGGATCAGGAGTGGTATACCATCACAAGGCTTTCCTGCTTACATGCCACTGATCACACACCTGCCACTGATCTATCGCACCCCTGAGGGCCCCAGGGTCATACGCCAGATCAGGGCCGGATTATGAGGGGGCCTCCACCACTTGCCATGTAAAGGGGGGCCTCCACCAACCTTTGGGATATGGTCTGGTCCAGGAGGCTTATCAGTCTTTGGTCTGATGGGCCGTAGGGCCAGCAACAAAGCTATTGGTGGTTGTTTGGCCCCCCGCGTCAGACTGACATTCCAGCAAGTAAGCGGGTGCCACAAAACCACCAATCAGTTAACTGGCTGGACTATAATTTTGAAGGAAAAAAATACTGTATCTGGGGCCTCCACCAGATTTTGTGCCCAGGGGCCCCCAACACACTTACTCCGGCCCTGCGCCAGGTGCCAAAGTTTTGACTTCCAGCAAAACCTGGAGCAAAATGGATAAATGTCTACTTACAGCCTCTGCGGCCAATGTGGGATACCCTGTTTAAGGTACTTGGTCGCGAGGAGGGGACAATTGAAGAATCTGGATGGTGCTCCCTATTGCTGTCTTTAAAGTATCTCGAAACCCATGCCCCGATGGCCCTGGAATCTATAAGATTCCAGGGCAGCTGAATTCCTTCCTGTTAGAGCATCCAGAATCGGGATGCCCTGCTGTGTGAAACTCCCCAGGTCACCCGGAAACTTACCTTCTTTCCCAGTCCAACGGCACATGTGGGAGCTGCAGCCGCATCCCCACTATCCCTTTAGCAGGGAGCGTGCCCACACCAAGCATTTGTGGCACGGGCATGCTCCCTGTTAAAGGGTAGTGGGGGATGCCGCCACCAGCGCACTCGGATCCGCTTGCATTAGACGAGCTCCTGGAAGCACTGATTGGACGAGAGGGCTGCGCATGTGCCGTAGGATCGGGGAAGGGTAAGTAAGATCGGGCGACCTGGGGGGTTTCACATAGCCGGGCACCCCCGATCCGATGCCGAGGGCAAGGACCAAAACCCAGGATAGTAAAAATCCTGGGTTTTGTTCCACTTTAAAAGTGGCTACAGGGACATAGGCTGGAGCATAAAACTGGAAGACCTATTCAGATATAGTGGTTCGACAACCACAGCATTGGCAAAACTCTGGATAAGCTGAGGATTCGAGGAAGGGAGTCATTCAGCCCTCAGGTCAAAATCCAAAGCTGGTAGTTGTTCAAGCTGGGCTCAAAGCCAAGGAAGTAGTTGTAGAAACAGAGGTCAAGTGCCACAGGAGGCAATCATACGAACTAAAGTCAGAAGCCAACAATGGATTGTCAAACAATCTGGGTCGTACACTGGAATTCAGATTTGGGGATCAGAAGATCGAGTGTGTCACTTCCAAGGAGATCTGGCATTGAAAAGGTGCACAATGCATGTATTTATGCCTAACCTAGCAGGCAATTCATGTGACTGGTCTGAATATAAATAATGGAGAAAGAAAACCCTGGTCTTCCAAAGCCAGGAAAATGTTATATTTAGTTTATCGCTTCATAAAAAGTAATGTAATATAATAATATAATAATATATATATATATATATATATATATATATTTATTTATTTATATATATATATATATATATATATTATAATAATATATATTTTTACATAAAAATGTCATCAATTTTTCTAATGATCACTGCTGGTTGACCCGATATTCTCCCAAGTCCAATTTACTGGTGCGCCCAATGCATTTCGCCTATGTGCTTTTTCAGGGGAAACACCAGCAATCGTTTCATTTTATCAGGAAAAGCAGCAGAATTTCACTTATTTTTAAGCCATTACCATTCTCTTAGAGTATATCAGCGATCAACGTAATACACATTGCTCTGTGTGTTTATATAAAGAATTAATGTAGCAATGATTTTGTTAATAAAGAAACTATTTTGATCATTCATTAGCTAATATATTAGTCAGTCATGAACTTATATTGTTATTCGAAATTAACTACCTTTTTTTGCCTCCTTAATTTTAAATATGACGAAGATGATGATTCAGATAGCATTAAGACTGTAATTAATCGTGAGTATATTTATATTCAGATTGCTTGTAGACCAGGGTTTACGTTCTCTATTATTTACTGATAAAACAGTTACAAGCGGACCAGTTAGCATTGATTAACCCTGAGCATGGGTTACCCATAGGAACAGGTTTCACGATCCTGGTTCCCTGACGTAACCCTACCTCTATATATCCCTGGATATTAATCTGAAAGTCTGATGTATCCTTTTGTGTAGTTGCCCAAGCAACATTGTTGGAGGTCTGCTTTAAAGTGGAACAAAACCCAGGGCGGCCGTGCAATTTTCACAAATTTTCTAATTCATTAATCAAAAAAGTACATTCATTATATGCTCTAAAGTACAATTCAATAATCCATCAAAGAAGCAAGGAAAAACAATAAGGGGGTTTAGTTAAGAAGCGCTAACGGTACGCAGTGACACGTAGTGGGAGGTGTTTTTTGTGAGCGCCACCAGCAAGTCATTTATATGATGCAGACATGCTCTCCTAGCGGCATGTAGCATTCTATGTATCAAGACCATTGGGTGCCTTGTTAGCCCCGGTGCTGTATTCCCTACAGTGTCACATCACATCAGATGCTCAGTGTTGTAATCCCATTGACTTAAATTAGCCATTCCAGTCCTATTTCTTTTGGCGACTTCTGGTTAGCATTTTTTTTGTGCTCAATCAAGTGACACAGGATCCCTGGCCTGTTCTGCATGTTTTTTTTTTGTTCATTATTGTAGTTAGGTTACCCGTTTTCATGCCTGCCAGTCATGTTTTAATGTAATTTGTGTGTCCCCAAAGCATTTTGTATTGCACATGGCACTGTATGCCTGAGTAGCTTGGCTTCACAGCGCCTGCACTGGCGCTGTTCATTTACATGTTAAATACTAATGATTTCTGTCCCTCCCCACTGGCGCTACCTGTCGCTATCTCCATTGGAAAAAAAACAAACAAGACAACAGCACGGGTAGCCTGCAGCTCCGAACACTAACAGCGCCACCTGCCTGTGGCCGGCATTGCAGCTGAGGTACTAATAATGTCTCTTCGCAGACATGTGGCACTATGAGGCACTAGTGATAAATTTCCCTTAACATGTACTGCAATTAAAAACCCACCAATAAGGGGAGATAGGCTCCATACAATCAAATGATCCTAATCTGTGCAATGGATAAACCATATTAAATGGGACAGCATTCAGAGACAAAGGGCTTGATTCATTAAAGGTCAAAAATGAAATTTCACTTGTTTTTTGTTCTTAAAAATGTGTTTTTTCACGCGCAATTCATCAACCCTAAAGGCTATGTTTTTTCGATTTCTGCCAATTAAGCACGAGAAAATGCAACTGAAAAAAAAATAGTTCATCCAATTTATTTCATGTGGAATTTGTGAGCACAAAATATTTCAAGAGATTTATGTGCTCTAGTTTGCCTCCTCCCATTACTTAAATTGTAATGTTTCATACACATTTTTTATGCTGCTTTTTATGCTGCTTTCAGGAGGAGAAAATGCTGTTTTACAGGAGAAAACTCTATTTGCTGCATTCAACCATGGAGCAGTTCTCTACTTTCTGTGTGAAGTCTGAGCAGCTAGAAGCTGTTGTGCCCTGGAGAAGGCGCAGAATTTGTGCACCTAGCGTCTTTACAGAGCGCATAAACAGAGCGCAAGAAATAAAGTGGGTCTGAAACGCGTAAGATCTTCCATCTTGCCTTTTCTGCTCAGGTCCGAGTTGTGCTCTGATTTTATGTCATTTTAGCCATGCTGATTAGGGATGAGCGAATCAATCCGGACGAACCCGGATTCGATCCGAATTTCACGAAAAATTCGATTCGGATCGAATCCGAATTTCCCCGTGCTTCGATCGCTCGAAGTTTTCCTTTAACATCCATTCATTTACATTACAGGCATTCTAAGATGGCGGACAGGACATGTCCAGATATCTACCCCGCGCCAGTGCAAGCTGGGGAAGTCACATGCAGCCTATCAGCAGCCAGCAAGCCCGGTGACGTCACAGCGCTATTTAAGTCGGCGGACATCTTGCTTTTCCTCATTTCTCTATTGCATTCGTGAGAGACAGGACGCTGCTGTAGTGAGGGAGAGACAGAGAGCCAGGGACAGACAGGGACAGGCTGGAGACAGGCAGGAGACAGGCAGGGGACAGACAGAAAGTCAGCGAAAAGCAGGGAAAGTTAGGAAAAATCGGCAGTCACAGGGAGATTTTTTTTTTTTCATCCAGTCTGAGTGTTACTGGCTGGCTGACTGGCTTTGTTAGCGTTTTCAGGCTGCTTATAAACTTACTGTGCATATATACTGAACTGATCTCAAGTCTGCTGTGAGGCATCCCATTCTGTGACTACACCAGCCTCTATTTACTGCTATAACCCTTTGCACTTATTCTAATAGAAATTTGGCCTGATAAACACACTTGCTGTGCATAGTATTACTGCTCACAGGTGCACTCCTGTTGGGACATCCCATTCTGTGACTACACCAGCCTCTATTTACTGCTATAACCCTTTGCACTTATTCTAATAGAAATTTGGCCTGATAAACACACTTGCTGTGCATAGTATTACTGCTCACAGGTGCACTCCTGGCTGTTGGGGCATCCCATTCTGTGACTACACCAGCCTCTATTTACTGCTATAACCCTTTGCACTTATTCTAATAGAAATTTGGCCTGATAAACACACTTGCTGTGCATAGTATTACTGCTCACAGGTGCACTCCTGGCTGTTGGGGCATCCCATTCTGTGACTACACCAGCCTCTATTTACTGCTGTAACCCTTTGCACTTATTCTAATAGAAATTTGGCCTGATAAACACACTTGCTGTGCATAGTATTACTGCTCACAGGTGCACTCCTGGCTGTTGGGGCATCCCATTCTGTGACTACACCAGCCTCTATTTACTGCTATAACCCTTTGCACTTATTCTAATAGAAATTTGGCCTGATAAACACACTTGCTGTGCATAGTATTACTGCTCACAGGTGCACTCCTGGCTGTTGGGGCATCCCATTCTGTGACTACACCAGCCTCTATTTACTGCTATAACCCTTTGCACTTATTCTAATAGAAATTTGGCCTGATAAACACACTTGCTGTGCATAGTATTACTGCTCACATGTGCACTCCTGGCTGTTGGGGCATCCCATTCTGTGACTACACCAGCCTCTATTTACTGCTATAACCCTTTGCAATTATTCTAATAGAAATTTAGCCTGAGAAAAACACTTGCTGTGCATAGTATTACTGCTCACAGGTGCACTCCTGGCTGTTGGGGCATCCCATTCTGTGACTACACCAGCCTCTATTTACTGCTATAACCCTTTGCACTTATTCTAATAGAAATTTGGCCTCATAAACACACTTGCTGTGCATAGTATTACTGCTCACATGTGCACTCCTGGCTGTTGGGGCATCCCATTCTGTGACTACACCAGCCTCTATTTACTGCTATAACCCTTTGCACTTATTCTAATAGAAATTTAGCCTGATAAACACACTTGCTGTGCATAGTATTACTGCTCACAGGTGCACTCCTGGCTGTTGGGGCATCCCATTCTGTGACTACACCAGCCTCTATTTACTGCTATAACCCTTTGCACTTATTCTAATAGAAATTTGGCCTGATAAACACACTTGCTGTGCATAGTATTACTGCTCACAGGTGCACTCCTGGCTGTTGGGGCATCCCATTCTGTGACTACACCAGCCTCTATTTACTGCTATAACCCTTTGCACTTATTCTAATAGAAATTTGGCCTGATAAACACACTTGCTGTGCATAGTATTACTGCTCACAGGTGCACTCCTGGCTGTTGGGGCATCCCATTCTGTGACTACACCAGCCTCTATTTACTGCTATAACCCTTTGCACTTATTCTAATAGAAATTTGGCCTGATAAACACACTTGCTGTGCATAGTATTACTGCTCACAGGTGCACTCCTGGCTGTTGGGGCATCCCATTCTGTGACTACACCAGCCTCTATTTACTGCTATAACCCTTTGCACTTATTCTAATAGAAATTTGGCCTGATAAACACACTTGCTGTGCATAGTATTACTGCTCACAGGTGCACTCCTGGCTGTTGGGGCATCCCATTCTGTGACTACACCAGCCTCTATTTACTGCTATAACCCTTTGCACTTATTCTAATAGAAATTTGGCCTGATAAACACACTTGCTGTGCATAGTATTACTGCTCACAGGTGCACTCCTGGCTGTTGGGGCATCCCATTCTGTGACTACACCAGCCTCTATTTACTGCTATAACCCTTTGCACTTATTCTAATAGAAATTTGGCCTGATAAAGACACTTTTGCTGTGCATAGTATTACTGCTCACAGGTGCACTCCTGGCTGTTGGGGCATCCCATTCTGTGACTACACCAGCCTCTATTTAATACCATAACCATTTGCACTTATTCTAATAGAAATTTGGCCTGATAAAGACACTTTTGCTGTGCATAGTAGTACTGCTGCCAGGTGCACTGCTGAATGTTGGGGCATCCCATTCTGTGACTACACAAGCCTCTATTTAATACCATAACCATTTGCACTTATTCTAATAGAAATTTGGCCTGATAACGACACTTTTGCTGTGCATAGTAGTACTGCTGCCAGGTGCACTGCTGACTGTTGGAGCATCCCATTCTGTGACTACACAAGCCTCTATTTAATACCATAACCATTTGCACTTATTCTAATAGAAATTTGGCCTGATAAAGACACTTTTGCTGTGCATAGTAGTACTGCTGCCAGGTGCACTGCTGACTGTTGGGGCATCCCATTCTGTGACTACACAAGCCTCTATTTAATACCATAACCATTTGCCCTTATTCTAATAGAAATTTGGCCTGATAAAGACACTTTTGCTGTGCATAGTAGTACTGCTGCCAGGTGCACTGCTGACTGTTGGGGCATCCTATTCTGTGACTACACAAGTCTCTATTTAATACCATAACCATTTGCACTTATTCTAATAGAAATTTGGCCTGATAAAGACACTTTTGCTGTGCATAGTAGTACTGCTGCCAGGTGCACTGCTGACTGTTGGGGCATCCCATTCTGTGACTACACAAGCCTCTATTTAATTCCATAACCATTTGCACTTATTCTAATAGAAATTTGGCCCGATAAAGACACTTTTGCTGTGCATAGTAGTACTGCTGCCAGGTGCACTGCTGACTGTTGGGGCATCCCATTCTGTGACTACACAAGCCTCTATTTAATTCCATAACCATTTGCACTTATTCTAATAGAAATTTGGCCCGATAAAGACACTTTTGCTGTGCATAGTAGTACTGCTGCCAGGTGCACTGCTGACTGTTGGGGCATCCCATTCTGTGACTACACCAGCCTCTATTTACTGCTATAACCCTTTGCACTTATTCTAATAGAAATTTGGCCTGATAAAGACACTTTTGCTGTGCATAGTATTACTGCTCACAGGTGCACTCCTGCTGTTGGGGCATCCCATTCTGTGACTACACCAGCCTCTATTTACTGCTGTAACCCTTTGCACTTATTCTAATCGAAATTTGGCCTGATAAACACACTTGCTGTGCATAGTATTACTGCTCACAGGTGCTCTCCTTGCTGTTGGGGCATCCCATTCTGTGACTACACCAGCCTCTATTTACTGCTGTAACCCTTTGCACTTATTCTAATAGAAATTTGGCCTGATAAACACACTTGCTGTGCATAGTATTACTGCTCACAGGTGCACTCCTGGCTGTTGGGGCATCCCATTCTGTGACTACACCAGCCTCTATTTACTGCTATAACCCTTTGCACTTATTCTAATAGAAATTTGGCCTGATAAACACACTTGCTGTGCATAGTATTACTGCTCACAGGTGCACTCCTGGCTGTTGGGGCATCCCATTCTGTGACTACACCAGCCTCTATTTACTGCTATAACCCTTTGCACTTATTCTAATAGAAATTTGGCCTGATAAACACACTTGCTGTGCATAGTATTACTGCTCACAGGTGCACTCCTGGCTGTTGGGGCATCCCATTCTGTGACTACACCAGCCTCTATTTACTGCTATAACCCTTTGCACTTATTCTAATAGAAATTTGGCCTGATAAACACACTTGCTGTGCATAGTATTACTGCTCACAGGTGCACTCCTGGCTGTTGGGGCATCCCATTCTGTGACTACACCAGCCTCTATTTACTGCTATAACCCTTTGCACTTATTCTAATAGAAATTTGGCCTGATAAACACACTTGCTGTGCATAGTATTACTGCTCACAGGTGCACTCCTGGCTGTTGGGGCATCCCATTCTGTGACTACACCAGCCTCTATTTAATACCATAACCATTTGCACTTATTCTAATAGAAATTTGGCCTGATAAAGACACTTTTGCTGTGCATAGTAGTACTGCTGCCAGGTGCACTGCTGAATGTTGGGGCATCCCATTCTGTGACTACACAAGCCTCTATTTAATACCATAACAATTTGCACTTATTCTAATAGAAATTTGGCCTGATAACGACACTTTTGCTGTGCATAGTAGTACTGCTGCCAGGTGCACTGCTGACTGTTGGGGCATCCCATTCTGTGACTACACAAGCCTCTATTTAATACCATAACCATTTGCACTTATTCTAATAGAAATTTGGCCTGATAAAGACACTTTTGCTGTGCATAGTAGTACTGCTGCCAGGTGCACTGCTGACTGTTGGGGCATCCCATTCTGTGACTACACAAGCCTCTATTTAATACCATAACCATTTGCACTTATTCTAATAGAAATTTGGCCTGATAAAGACACTTTTGCTGTGCATAGTAGTACTGCTGCCAGGTGCACTGCTGACTGTTGGGGCATCCTATTCTGTGACTACACAAGCCTCTATTTAATACCATAACCATTTGCACTTATTCTAATAGAAATTTGGCCTGATAAAGACACTTTTGCTGTGCATAGTAGTACTGCTGCCAGGTGCACTGCTGACTGTTGGGGCATCCCATTCTGTGACTACACCAGCCTCTATTTACTGCTATAACCCTTTGCACTTATTCTAATAGAAATTTGGCCTGATAAAGACACTTTTGCTGTGCATAGTATTACTGCTCACAGGTGCACTCCTGCTGTTGGGGCATCCCATTCTGTGACTACACCAGCCTCTATTTACTGCTGTAACCCTTTGCACTTATTCTAATCGAAATTTGGCCTGATAAACACACTTGCTGTGCATAGTATTACTGCTCACAGGTGCTCTCCTTGCTGTTGGGGCATCCCATTCTGTGACTACACCAGCCTCTATTTACTGCTGTAACCCTTTGCACTTATTCTAATAGAAATTTGGCCTGATAAACACACTTGCTGTGCATAGTATTACTGCTCACAGGTGCACTCCTGGCTGTTGGGGCATCCCATTCTGTGACTACACCAGCCTCTATTTACTGCTGTAACCCTTTGCACTTATTCTAATAGAAATTTGGCCTGATAAACACACTTGCTGTGCATAGTATTACTGCTCACAGGTGCACTCCTGTTGGGGCATCCCATTCTGTGACTACACCAGCCTCTATTTACTGCTGTAACCCTTTGCACTTATTCTAATAGAAATTTGGCCTGATAAACACACTTGCTGTGCATAGTATTACTGCTCACAGGTGCACTCCTGGCTGTTGGGGCATCCCATTCTGTGACTACACCAGCCTCTATTTACTGCTGTAACCCTTTGCACTTATTCTAATAGAAATTTGGCCTGATAAACACACTTGCTGTGCATAGTACTACTGCTCACAGGTGCACTCCTTTTGGGGCATCCCATTCTGTAACATACCATACCCCTCTTTATTTACACTAAGCAGCTCTCTTATTTACACTAAGCAGGCCTGTTGGAGGCTGAGTGTTACTGCTCACTTTTGGTGTGCATTATATTCTGTTTCATATAGACCCACTGCTGCCTGGGGGTTCTTAAAATATCACCTACTACCACACCAGTTAGACTATGTCGGGCAGACAAGTGCCTGGAAGTGAAAAGAGGAGTGGCAGAGGCCAAGATTCCGCAGGCAGAGGTCGCAGCAGACTGGGGGCCAGTAGCAGCAGGAGTCACGCTGAGAGACCTAATCTGCCAGTATCTGCTAGCGGTCGGGTCTCCACCAGTAACACATGTTGTGGTAGATTGGTTGACGCGGTCATCAACAACATCATCACAACTTACGTCTGAGACCCCCAGTCTAGGATCGGTAGGTTCCTCTGACACAACCCTGAGTTGGCATGCCCCGAGAGCAGTCCCTGTCCTCCCATTGCCTCTGTCCTACGCC
The DNA here is from genome assembly GCA_027917425.1 of Gastrophryne carolinensis. Classification (NCBI taxonomy): domain Eukaryota; kingdom Metazoa; phylum Chordata; class Amphibia; order Anura; family Microhylidae; genus Gastrophryne; species Gastrophryne carolinensis. The sequence goes on from CM051243.1 coordinate 170,428,183, forward strand.
GTTCCCTCCCCCAGCGACGTATCCTATGCTTTGGGTTCAGCTCCACTCTTTAGTGAGGAGGACGATCAGATAGAGGACAGTCAGCAGCTACTGCCCAGCCAAGAAATGGAGGTGGCTTTAGCTAGGCAGACAAATAGTGATGTGGACAGTGTTGTGGGTGCTGCGAGCGTTCCAGCTCCTGCGCCAGACACTGCTGACGAATCCACGAACATCAGTGACGTACAGCCACAACTCGGTTGATAATGATGATGAAGATGAAGCCAATCGCACTTGGGAGCCGGGTGATGAAGGGGCTTCATCGTCATCATCAGGAGAAGATTGGCGCAGGTTGCCCCGGAGTCAGCAGCTGAGGCAGCAAGGTGGTAGCAGTCAGCATGGGGGCACAATTCCAAAGGCTGGAGCCGGCCGGGGCCGGGGTAGAGAAAATGCTGTGCGGCAGTCTACCTTATCGGGAGGTAGTGGAGCAGGGGTTCCTGGAGTTGGCAACAGCAGCAGTGAATCAGTGAGGCCAGGGGGTGGGAAAAGTAGCTACTCGGCAGTGTGGCAGTTTTTCCTGAAGCATCCGCAGGAGGGTAACATGGCCACAGGCAAGATATGTAGGCAAAAGGTGAAGCGTGGCCAGGATCCAAATGTTGGCACCACGGCCCTGCGTCAACATATGATGCGTCACCATAAAGCGACCTGGGAGAACCGAGGCTCCCAAGGGGTGTTCCAGTCTGCTTCCTCACCAAGTGGCACGCCGCTCCCAATTTCTGCCAGCCAAGGCTCCAGCACCTCAGCCGAAGGCAGCTGTGCGTCATACCCATCCTCTGTCGCTCCTGCTCCTCCTCCTCCTCCTCCAAGTCATGCATCCCGCCAGCAATCCATCAGCGAAGCCATGTCCAAGAGACAGCAGTATGCGCCCACTCATCCTACGGCGCAGAAGCTGAATGTGCTCCTGTTCAAGTTGCTGGTGCTGCAGTCGCTCCCTTTTCAGGTGGTGGAATCTGCACCTTTCAGAGAACTGATGGCTTGTGCCGAGCCGAGGTGGAGAGTCCCAAGCCGTCATTTCTTTGCCAAGAAGGCAGTACCAGCGCTGCACACTTTTGTTGAACAGAAGGTGGGCCAGTCCTTGAGCCTGTCGGTGTGTAGCAAAGTGCATGGCAGCGCCGACGTCTGGAGCTGTAACTACGGTCAGGGACAGTACATGTCGTTTACGGCCCACTGGGTGAATGTGGTCCCTTTGCAGCAGCAGCAGCAGCAACTTGGACAGGTCACGCCGCTTCGGCCTCCGCGCTCCCTGCCCGTTGGGCCTGTGACACCGTGCGACTCGGCCTCCTCATCCTCCGCCATCTCCTCACCCTCCACTGTAGGCTCAAGTCTCAGTGCCCCTCCAGTCTACCATGTGTGCAGGGCACGGAGGTGTCACGCAGTGCTTCACATGGTTTGTCTTGGCGAACGGAGTCACACAGGGGAGGAACTGCTTAAATTTATTCATCAGGAAATCCAAACATGGCTTACTCCAAGAAAACTTAAAATGGGAATCATGGTTACCGACAATGGGAAGAACATTTTGTCTGCGCTGCGCCAAGGAAGCCTGACCCATGCCCCCTGCATGGCTCACGTCTTCAATCTGGTTGTCAAGCGGTTTCTGAAGTGTTCCCCCCATCTGCAAGACATCCTAACAACTTCAAGGAAACTTTGCATGCACTTCAGCCACTCATACACCGCCAAACACACCCTTCTTGAGCTACAGCGTCAGAACGGTATCCCCCAACATAGTCTGATTTGCGATGTTTCCACCCGTTGGAATTCCACCCTTCACAAGTTGGACCGATTATATGAACAGAGAAAAGCCATCACGGATTTCCTGATGATCCAAGCAGATAGGGGGACTCCCCTGTGTAACTTCAATGTCAACCAGTGGCAGCTCATACATGACACCTGCTGTTTGCTCAGGCCCTTTGAGGAAGCCACTTTATTTGTCAGTCGGCAGGATTACGGGATGAACGACGTGATTCCACTGCTTCATGTACTACAGCACATGTTGGAAACCATGGCTGGTCAGGGCACTGGAGACATGGCGTTTACATCTTACGGCCACATGAACCCCGTTGGAGCTGAACTGGAGGAAGAGGAGGAGGAGTTGCCCAGCGAAACACAGTTTAGGCTTGGCGAAATGGCTGGTTTATCTAGTCAGCGGACAGGAGAGGAGGAGCAGGAGCAGCCAGAGGAGCTAGAGGTTTTTGAGGAAGGCGAGACAGAGGACCCGGGCACACCGTGGCAGTATGCAGTGGAGATGGAGACAGGTAGTCCATCCGAGTCACTTGCGCAAATGGCAGGAAGCATGCTCACGTGCTTGCGTAGTGACCCCAGAATTGTTTCCATCTGTCGGCGGGATGACTTCTGGCTGTCCACCTTATTGGACCCTCGCTTCCGGCACAAAATGGGGGCATTTTTTAAACCCACCGAGAGGGAGGACAAACTGAACTACTACAAAGACATTCTACGTAGGCAGTTGGCCGATGCCTATCTGCGCCATGGTCCATACTCTCGCAGGTCTGACTCGAGGGGACCTCTGCGCTCACCTTCCACTGCCATGGCCGCTGGGGGGGTTGGCAGGAGCAGCAGCAGCAGCTCCATCAGCAGCAGCCTCAGTCTTCAGTCGCTAATGAGTAGCTTTTTACACCCGCATAGTGAGGCTACTCATGAGCAGCAGGAAGACCTGGAGCAAGACCTGAACCAGCAGGTCATGTCATACTTTGACATGACCATGCCAACACACCTTGAGGATCCGCTGGACTTCTGGGCAGCCAAACTTGATTTGTGGCCGCAACTAGCAGAGTTTGCCCTGGAAAAGCTGTCCTGCCCGGCAAGTAGCGTGCCATCTGAGCGGGTGTTTAGTGCGGCGGGGGCCATAGTTACGGCGAGGAGAACTTGTCTGTCAACTAAAAATGTGGAGAGACTCACCTTTGTCAAAATGAATCAGGGATGGATCAGCCAGGATTTCCACCCACCAATGCCTGATGCATGCGACTAGATTCAGCATGGTGCCACGTTTTACACTTTCCAAATGGTGCAAAACATATTTATGTCTTTAGGCCAATTTTTGGGCTCCTGCTGATGCCAACTCCAGGGTGTGAATCATCCACTTTTTGGGCTCCTGATGCCAACTCCAGTGTCTCTTTAAAGTAATGTTTGGGCTCCTGCTGCTGCCAACTCCAGGGTGTGATTCATCCAATTTTTGGGCTCCTGAAGCCAACCCCAGTGTCTCTTTAAAGTAATGTTTGGGCTCCTGCTGCTGCTGCTGCCAACTCCAGGGTGTGATTCATCCAATTTTTGGGCTCCTGAAGCCAACCCCAGTGTCTCTTTAAAGTAATGTTTGGGCTCCTGCTGCTGCTGCTGCCAACTCCAGGGTGTGATTCATCCAATTTTTGGGCTCCTGAAGCCAACTCCAGTGTCTCTTTAAAGTAATATTTGGGCTCCTGCTGCTGCTGCTGCCAACTCCAGGGTGTGATTCATCCAATTTTTGGGCTCCTGAAGCCAACCCCAGTGTCTCTTTAAAGTAATGTTTGGGCTCCTGCTGATGCCAACTCCAGGGTGTGAATCATCCAATTTTTGGGCTCCTGAAGCCAACTCCAGTGTCTCTTTAAAGTAATGTTTGGGCTCCTGCTGCTGCTGCTGCCAACTCCAGGATGTGATTCATCCAATTTTTGGGCTCCTGAAGCCAACCCCAGTGTCTCTTTAAAGTAATGTTTGGGCTGCTGCTGCCAACTCCAGGGTGTGATTCATCCAATTTTTGGGCTCCTGAAGCCAACTCCAGTGTCTCTTTAAAGTAATATTTGGGCTCCTGCTGCTGCTGCTGCCAACTCCAGGGTGTGATTCATCCAATTTTTGGGCTCCTGAAGCCAACCCCAGTGTCTCTTTAAAGTAATGTTTGGGCTCCTGCTGCTGCTGCTGCCAACTCCAGGGTGTGATTCATCCAACTTTTGGGCTCCTGAAGCCAACCCCAGTGTCTCTTTAAAGTAATGTTTGGGCTCCTGCTGCTGCTGCTGCCAACTCCAGGGTGTGATTCATCCAATTTTTGGGCTCCTGAAGCCAACTCCAGTGTCTCTTTAAAGTAATATTTGGGCTGCTGCTGCTGCCAACTCCAGGGTGTGATTCATCCAATTTTTGGGCTCCTGAAGCCAACCCCAGTGTCTCTTTAAAGTAATGTTTGGGCTCCTGCTGCTGCCAACTCCAGGGTGTGATTCATCCAATTTTTGGGCTCCTGAAGCCAACCCCAGTGTCTCTTTAAAGTAATGTTTGGGCTCCTGCTGCTGCTGCTGCCAACTCCAGGGTGTGATTCATCCAATTTTTGGGCTCCTGAAGCCAACCCCAGTGTCTCTTTAAAGTAATGTTTGGGCTCCTGCTGCTGCTGCTGCCAACTCCAGGGTGTGATTCATCCAATTTTTGGGCTCCTGAAGCCAACTCCAGTGTCTCTTTAAAGTAATATTTGGGCTCCTGCTGCTGCCAACTCCAGGGTGTGATTCATCCAATTTTTGGGCTCCTGAAGCCAACTTCAGTGTCTCTTTAAAGTAATATTTGGGCTCCTGCTGCTGTTGCTGCCAACTCCAGGGTGTGATTCATCCAATTTTTGGGCTCCTGAAGCCAACCCCAGTGTCTCTTTAAAGTAATGTTTGGGCTCCTGCTGCTGCTGCTGCCAACTCCAGGGTGTGATTCATCCAATTTTTGGGCTCCTGAAGCCAACCCCAGTGTCTCTTCAAAGTAATGTTTGGGCTCCTGCTGCTGCCAACTCCAGGGTGTGATTCATCCAATCTTTGGGCTCCTGAAGCCAACCCCAGTGTCTCTTTAAAGTAATATTTGGGCTCCTGCTGCTGCTGCCAACTCCAGGGTGTGATTCATCCAATTTTTGGGCTCCTGAAGCCAACCCCAGTGTCTCTTTAAAGTAATGTTTGGGCTCCTGCTGCTGCCAACTCCAGGGTGTGATTCATCCAATTTTTGGGCTCCTGAAGCCAACTCCAGTGTATATTTGGGCTCCTGCTGCTGCTGCTGCCAACTCCAGGGTGTGATTCATCCAATTTTTGGGCTCCTGAAGCCAACCCCAGTGTCTCTTTAAAGTAATGTTTGGGCTGCTGCTGCTGCCAACTCCAGGGTGTGATTCATCCAATTTTTGGGCTCCTGCAGCCAACTCCAGTGTCTCTTTCAGCCAATGTTTGGGCTCCTGCTGCTGCTTGCAACTCCAGGGTGTGATTCATCCAATTTTTGGGCTCCTGCTGTTGCCAACTCCAGTGTCTCTTTAAAGCAATGTTTGGGCTCCTGCCCCTCATAGTGATGCCACTTCAACTCTCTGCAATTGTGCCGCTCTGCGATTCTATTAGCGATGCCTCTGATCTGCATGTGATATTTATTCAAAGTATTATTTAACTAACCCAGCACACATCCTGTGCGTGTTACAGCAAGGCAGAATGGGTTACAACCCTATTGAGGCTCTAGGAGGCTCAGAAATAGCCGTTTTTAATAGCGATTCGTCGCGAATAAATTCGGGTCGAAGCGATTAATGTTGGAAAATTCGGCGAATCAGTCGAATCGAATTTTTCAAAAGTTCGCTCATCTCTAATGCTGATTTTAAATAACTGGAAAAAATGTTGGACATTTTAATAACTTGGCTGTGCTGGCTACCCCTTTCTATCTTGATCCCTCTATGAACCCACACGTTTAAATAGATCTGCATTGAATGAGCTATCTCCATGCTTATCAGCATGCTAACGATCCAAGCCACATAACAAGTCTGATTGTAATTAACACCCACGGCATCACTTGCATTCACATAGAGCAAAGTCAAAACTACAAATTCTACAAACCACCCAAATAAGCGATACAAAGCAACACTGCAAAAAAAAACAAAAACAAAATATAAATACCCATATCAAATGAAAGTGCAAAAATAAAGATAATTAAAAATGAACAATGACATGTACTTTTCCACATTAATTATAAAGTCAGAACGTAAAACAAATCCCCAAAAAATTACAGAGATCAAAGGGCAACAATGGATCATAGAGCTCTGCTACAAAATAGTAAGTAGAAAAAAAATCACACACACAGAATGCTGTGCACTTTTTCACTGAGTTTACCAGTTGTAAACTGATTTTCGACTGGGGTTTGGGTGGGGGTGAAGAAAATATTTCTTCATCTAGGTGTGATCTCACTAATGCTTATTTTGATATTGTAGCATATACTTGGGGGGTGGGGGGGTTGTTACCTTGCTCCCTGTTTAGCAACAAGTACAGAGAAAGAAGAAAAAAAATGTTGTTAGGACGTTGTGTGTTGTGGACCCTTTTCGGGGTGTCCCTAGAGTATCCCCATGTTATAACATAAATAGACATACAAAAAATACATTTACATGTGCTTAGTAATTACTGCCAGATGCACAAGTTCTTTATTCTGTACATTTTAGGTTTTATTCCTTCTGTTCCATCAGGTTGTAGCAAGTGTTATAATCAGTTGTAGCAAGTATCTGTTTTCAGTTGTAGCAAGTGTTCTGACTTAATCTGAATTACATTAAGCTTACCTGTATACACGTTTCACAGACTATTGCTTCTTCAGTACATTCAGCTTAGTATCTATAATGTATGTTACATATGACTAATTTCACTTAATCTTACAGGTTGCATTTACAGGCAAAAATATGTTTTTTTTGTGTGCACTTACATGTAGACAAATTTAAGCGCATTCGAGCACACGTACTTAATTCACTGCCTTTCTGAGTTGCAATTCTAAAAATTCTTGCATGCAATCCAATTTTCCAAACGTTAATTTTTTCTACCTTTAGTGAATCAAGGACAAAGACCCCACATAAAGAAATGATTGTCAAGAGAGATACTGCGCTTATAGGTAGAACCAGGGGCGGACTGGCCGTAGGGCATATCGGGACAAATCCCGGTAGGCCGCTGCTTCCTATCTGGCTGCCGGGCCGCCTCACTGTGTCACTGCGGCTTGCCGGCCACTGCTGCAAAGTCCCGCGGCCCCTTGCCCATCTCCTTGTCCTTGCGGCCTTCACCTGCCTCCTTCCCCCCTGGCCGACCGCTTCATATGCCTGTCACAGCCAGCGAGGTGTGTGTGTCTGTGTGCAACTTCTTTTCCCCGCCGGGCGGGGACAGAGCAGCCTCATCTAGGTTCCCACACACGCTGTCCCTGACCAGGCAGGGAGAGAAGAAGCTGCTGCTGCTCTGCGCATGTGCATAGCAGCGTGTCCAGCCCGGCGGGGCTCGTAGGACACAGTAGAGGTGAGGAGAAGGCAAGAGGCGACTGGAAGACTGGTAAGTACCATATTCTTTTGTTTTTTCTTTAGCTGTGGCATTGGCATCTCTGGGCTCTGGCTTGCTGGGGGATATGCGCTTTCCTTAAAGTGGACCAACACCCTGCTGGATCAGCCTGGGAATCTATAAGATTCCCAGGCCGATCTGATCCCTCCCTGCAGGGCATCCAAAATTCGGGATGCTCCGCTGTGAAACCCCCAGGACGCCCCCTAACCTTACCTTACTCCCGGTCCAACAGCGCATGCGTGGGCCGCGGTCGGGGTGCCCCGGGGAAGTGGACCAAAACCCTGGGTGTTGGTCCACTTTAAAATGCACCACTCAGCCCCACGGCTGGCAAAATAGGTGATTTGGGGTGCCCTACTGTGTGAACCCTTCCAGATTGTCCGGAAACCCCTTATTTCCATATATCCCTTGCTTTAATCCCTGCAGCTGTGCACGCTCCTGCTCCTAGCCATTTAGATTGGCCTGGTGCGCAGGAGCACTCCACAAGGAAATCGGGGGTGCAGCTGCTACCGCTTCCTATACCAACACAAGCCTAAAGCTCTGACTGGACAAACACTGTGAGTGTGGGAATGGCTGAAAGGTGAGTAGAGTAGGAGATCTGGGGGGTTTCACACAGCTGGGCTTCCCAAATTGGGATACCCCTGGGGCATAAACTAATGACAAGTATAGGCAAAATCCTGGTGATTTTGACTGTCCTGGGTTTTGGTCCTTGCCCCCGGGGCACCCCGATCAGGGGTGTCCCACTGTGTGAAACTTCAGGTCGCTGAAACCAACTGAACTCTTCCCGGCCTCAAAGTTGCCCCGGCTAGTGCCAACCCTTGTCAGCAGCGTAACGCCACATCACTCGGTAGTGATAGAAACATTGCGGTGACGGGGGCAGCTAGAAGTGGCGCTGCCTGCAAGTAATGTAACATACTTTATGGGGCCGGGCGCAGTACAGAAGGGCCGGTGTGACCAAAAAAGTCCAGGGCCGTTTTTAAATCCCAGTCCGCCCCTGGGTAGAACAATTATCCAGTGATCAGTCGGCATGCAATCCCCCGCATTCTGCCACGCGCCTGTGGCTTCTTTAGGGGTGCTGCCATCCTGTGCCATCTTGTAGTCTCAGAGCTTATTATTTACAATGGGGAGCAAGAGTGGGTGCATGCCTTGCATCTTCGCACTGTGTGTGCGCTCCCACCCCAGCAATTCAGCTTATTCAAGCTCTCACAGTCTCTCAAATCATTTGGATAACCCCCAGAGTAGCTTTCATCAAATGAAGTCTCTCCCTAAAAAAAAAAAAAAAAAACAGGGAGGAATGTAACTGTATATGCCTGTAGCTGTATAATTTCTAAAAGCAACCCAACATGCATCAATAGCTTCAGTAAGGAATCTGAGGCCTCTTCTCTTCTCGTGTGCTTCAGAGCTGGAGACTAATAGGTTAACAGCTTTTTCTTCCAGGGAGCAGAATCAGCTTAGTGAACATTTTTTTCTCTTTAATTGTGAGAGAATAAAACCATTAAGTCAGGTTTGCAGTGATTATAGCCACATCCTATGTCCTCTGTCCTTACCTGCTGTAAACTTCAAGAGGAAGACTGTTAATTAATGTGTATTAACGGGGTGGGGCACCTCACAGAGAACAAACCTGGCTTGAAAAACAAGTGCTAAAGTATAGATCATCAGGATGTAGCTCATCATTGATCATCAGCTCATGTCTTATGTAACGACTACTTAAAGTGGACCGAAACGTGGCCAGATTATTCTTCTCCAGCATCAGGGTTTGGGATGCGCTACTGTGTGAAACCCGGTGGAATGGCCATATACTCACTTCGGTCCTCAATCTCATGGTGCACACATGGCTCAGTCCTGGCTTCCTTGCTGCCTGTTGTCTGTTGAATGTCGGGAAGGCTTATTCACTACTAACGCCAGGTATGTCCAGATGAGCGTCTGTATAGCGACGCTTAGAGCGACCGCTAGTAGACGCTGTAAGCGGGTATCGGGTGCTGTAACAGAGCGTCTCGGTCGCTCTAGTAACCTGGCCGGCATTGATGAATGTGATGTATGCTGGGCACTCTAACAACAGTACAGCACTGGAGCGTGCGAAAGGTAGCGCCAGCTCAGTGCATCCGGCACTCGGCGCTCCACACCATATTAAAGCTGGGCGCTGTAGCACAGAGCACCAGACGCTGTGTGATTAAAGTCTATTTTTGAACACATATCCACATTGTTTTAACACTGGGACAATAACACTTTAGTGCCAGACCTGTAATGACAATTCTGCATAAAAATATAAAAAATCAAAAAAATGTATAAAAGTGTTTGTTTGCACCCAGGAGAGGTAACACAATGATTTGAGCAAAAATAGAAAACTATACACACTCTAGACTCGTAAAAGAACACAAAAGACATTACATAGTCGATGAAGGAAGGGAAAAGGACAAAAATGAGGGGGGGGGGTGGAAAAAACTGGTGGGTGGTACAATATTAATTGATCAAATACTGAGCTCTACTATAACTATACATGAATGGTACTACCTGGCTGGTACAAAATGAAAGTGCTGCAGTGCTTATAGGCCTCCCTATTACATGGGGGCAACAGTGACCCAATTATTATTAACTACCTACTTAAAGTGCAAGATGCTGCCATAAATAACCCCTAAACCTAAACAAACCTATATAATACTAAATAACAGTGCAAACCAGCCGGGGAGGACACAAGAAATACAGTTTCCAAAAAGTAAAAACTTACATAGCAAACGACCAACAGCCCACCAGCCCACCGCCCCAACGTCTACACGTTGCGCGACGTCACAGGCGTCACTTTCTCAGGACATAATGTCCTCAGGATTTTATGTCCTGAGGAAGTGACGCCTGTGACGTTACGCAACGCGTAGACATTGGGGCGGTGGGCTATAATAAATTGCCAAACACGCCGTTTATGCACAACTAATAAAAGCCCATTGAAATGTATGGGAGAGCGCTACAGAGCGACAGATACTACACAGCGCTGCTGAGCCTAGAGCGCCGGCGCTATACACTGAGCCGCCTGAATTAATACATGTGACGCTACATGGCACTGTTAGAGGCGCTCACCACCATATTTTGCGTTCTTAAATGTGGCTTTGCATACAGTGCCCAGCGTTCACCAGACGCTGCCTGCCGCTACGAGGCGCTACCTGCTGCTATCCCTTCTTAAATAACCCCCTAAGTGTGTATAGCAGACATCTGAATTAAAGGGACTGTCCAGGCAAATAGTTAAATTAGTCTGCTTTCCCTATGCTGCCTGCCAGGGGCTGAATCTTTCATCCAGCCTTCATTCAGTCTTTATGTTTCTCAATAGCACCCTGTTAACTCTATCCCTTCTGCAGGGTCTCCTGAGTAGCACACAATGACTCATACATGCATGTTTCAACCTGAGGGTCCCTTCAGAAGTAAAGAGAAATGAGGCAGGTGAAGGAGGCAAGTTCTTTATCAGGGATTGCAAAGTGCTGTTCAATAAAGAATTCAGCCCATGACAGCCAGCAAGGGTCAAGCAGAAAGCAGGCTAATGTAACCTTTTTCTGGAATGTCCCTTTAAAGTGGACCAACACCCAGGATTTTCACTATCCTGGGTTTTGATCCACTTCCGCGGGGCACCCCAATCGGGCCCCGCTGCGTGATACCCCCCAGATCGCCCTAAAAAACTCACCTCACCCCGCTCCTACGCGAGCGCTCGTCCAATCAGAGCGCTTAGAGACGCTGTGGTATGCACGTACAAGGGACGGACAACCACAGAGGCTCCGAGCACGCTGGCGGCCGCATCTCGCGCTTCCCTCTAACAGGGAGCGCGCCCGCGTCGGCCATTCACAAGCGGCCAGCGCGGGTGCGCGCCCTGCTAGAGAGAAGCGCGAGATGCGGCCGCGGCTCGCGCATGCACCTTTGGAACGGGGATAAGGTAAGGTTTAGCGGCGTCCTGCGGGGTTTCACACAGCGGGCATCCCGATTTCGGATGCCCTGCGGGGAAGGATCTGATCGGCCCGGGAATCTTATAGATTCCCGGGCTGATCACCCCTGGGTGTTGGTCCACTTTAATGTAACAGGCCCTCTTTAACAGAATAATGTATTTTTTACAGTTAAAGAATATTCACTTTTACAGTTAAATTAGTTAGTCCTTAAAGTGGACCAACACCCAGGGGTGATCGGCCCGGGAATCTATAAAATTCCCGGGCCGATCACCTCACTCACGGCGGGACATCCGAGATCGGGATGTCCTGCGGGGTGAAACCCCCCAAAAAAAAACCAAACTCCTTACCTGATCCGCCGCCGCCTCCCGCGCGCCCCTCTAGACGTGCGTGCGCCCGTCGAGAGTGACGCGCAGGAGGCGGCGCACGCGCTGTCTTGGACGTCGCTGTCACCCGTTTGGACGTCAGCGGGGATTGGACGGCGCGGTCACGTGGGAGCGGGGAGAGGTGAGTTTTTTGGGGTTTCTGGGGGGTTTCAGAGAGCAGGACACCCCTGATCGGGGTGCCCCGCCGGAGTGGACCAAAACCCAGGATAGTCAAAATCCTGGGTGTTGGTCCACTTTAAAGAGGAACATCAGGGGAGGTTGGTGTACATTTCTAATTTCTCTATAAATACTCTATAAATAATAATAATATGATATCCTGGGGGAGTTCCAGGTTTAGACTTTGCACCCATCCATATATCACTTTATTTTACCTATACAAGTGTAAAGGTGTGCCTGACCACTTCCTAATTGTCTGTAGCTTTATATAAAGAAGTTATTCTAAAAGAAAGGGGAAATGTTTTCACTCCAAAAGGATATTGTTCTGTTTATTTACATTAAATCTCTAGCTTTACATACAGATGTTTTAGGGGGGCAAAGAGGGATTATTATTTCTCTGATGCAATACATTAGTCTATGAAAACGTTTGCTTTGCTCGTATTTCACAAATATGTTGGTTAAAGGAACCTCTAATGTTTACTTACTCTATGTTTGCTGCTTTAGTTGCTTTCCATAGACCCAAATACACATCCTGCTTTTTCTCCTGAAGACTTGAATTGGATTCAGGTGATGCAGAGCTGCCCTTCCCCTATCATTAATTGTCATAATCCCCCTGATTCTTATCTCACAGCTTACAATTTTACGACTTTGCTATTTTTGATGTGTGTCAGTAGAAAAACAATTGTAACACCTTTGTAGTTTTCTGTATACATGTGCGTCTAAGTTAGAGATCTGTTTTATGCCTGAAGAAGAAGCTTGAATTGCTTCGAAAGCTTGCATTTTCAATCTTATTGGGTTAGCCAATAAATGGTATTACCTTAACCTTGGATTTCCTGCTTACATGTGAGTTCTTTAAACTTTCCCAGTGTTGTCTTCTCCTTCAAATCAGACCAAGACCCAGGATTTTCACCTCATGTGGCCTTTGATCTGCTTTTCAGGGGCATCCTTATGTTCTCCATATAGTCATCTCGTTCTTTGCTTCCATGGCACATGCACAGGGTCTCCACCAATGAACATTCATTGCTGTGCATATTAATACGGCAATGAATGACTGCTTTGCCACACACCTACCACTGGTCACTCTCTTCTGGCTGCGTGTGCCCATCAACAGCCATTTATATATTCCTGCTGTAGGTGCGTTCAGAGAATGGAAGGGTCCAGGGGATGCCTCCGGCAGATTGCATATGTGCCGTGGGACAACTGGACCATGGTGCATATACTTACTGGGGCCTTGGGGGTAGGCTTTTAGATATCCCTGGGGTCTTTTAAACTCTAGGGCCACGTGGCATGGGTTTTGATCCACTTTAGACATTTTTCTTTCTAGCAAGTGATTTGAAGCACCCACATTTACCTAGAGAACATGAAATGCTAGATTCTACAGATCAGCTTGGCTGGTACCTGTTTCCCCCCCCCTTCCTCTTTTGCATGTCAGTGTTATCTAAAATGCAGACATCCAGCAGCATTCCTGGCCCCTTTCCACCCCCTCCCCCCTTACCCATCCCAGAGTGAATGCTGCAAGCTTAGCCGGCCTTACCTGTAGCTGTCCTCTCTTCAAATGTCCCGCGCTGCTCCTCTAATCTCGCACTCTTCTGCGCAGAGTGTAATTGCAGCCTATGCAGTGACACTGCGCATGCGCGAGATCTGAGGGGCGGCGCAGAGCATGACGGGATGGCAAGTTGGTGCTGGCCGACCGAGACAGCACAGGGCCAGTGGATGTTGGATGTTGGATCACAATGTGACCGGTAAGTTTATATTTTTAAATTGTTAAACCAGAGGGGCAGGGGGCCGAGGTTTGGGGTTTTTTATTAATTCTCCAATACCTGCAATCAGGGCCGGCCCCTTTGTGGTGCAGAGTCGCGTCACATCACTGAGGAACGTCCCAAATCTGGATGCCCCCTAAGGATCATGCATTTGGACCAAAACTCCAGTTTTGGTCTACTTTGGAGCACACTAAACCCCTTTAAACCTGACCTCAGAGTTTAAACGAATCTAGATTCTCCTGATTTTAGATGCTCCTGTGTGTGACCCCCCCCTTTGTTCATTACTTTCCTCAAAATATTGAATGCACTGTGGGATTGCCAGTTTGAGTTAACGGCCAAACCAGGGGGGCTCTTTCACAAACAGGGGCACCCCAAATTTAGATGCCCCTGTAAAGCAGACCAAAACTCAAGGGTTTAAATTGCTTGCATAGTGGGTATGCCAGCGATCCCAGGGGGTTTCACACAGTAGGGCATCACAGATTGGGATGCTCTAGGGATAGGAAATCAGCTGGGGTGGGTAGCTTAAAAGCAGAACAAAACCCAGCACTTTCTCCCCTGGAATCTAAATTGAGATGCCCCATTGTGTGGAACCCCACCATTCAAGGAGATGTGTGCACCAGCTGTGGCAGTGCCCTCCAAGTCCGCTGCCGATCCAGCGCCGTCACACACCCCAAAGGCTGGTCCTGTCAGTGGGCCCCCTGGAGGGTGGGGGCCCCGGCAGCTGCCCCACCTTGCCGGGTGCTGACGCCGGCCCTGCCTGCAATGTTCCTCTATAAGGAGAAAGGAATCAAGCAGGTACACAGAGAAACACACAAAAGACTGATTCAGCACTGTAAGAAGTTTTTTTTCACATTTTTTGTATTGTATTTTTATTTCTTAGTGCAATTTAACACCATTTTTTTAGTTAATTATTATTATAATCAAATAATTATTTTTTAATTATTTACAATTTTGCCTTGCTTAAAATGGTGCTTGAATTGCACTATGGAAAAAAAATCATTGTGGTGGCTGTATGGGAGTGCATGCTACAAGAAAATATAAAGCGGGTGGGGGAGATCTAGATGAAGATGAAATTAGATATATTATGTTTTAGTTTTTGCCAACAGAAATCCTTTGGTATCATAGTATACCTCTGGATGTGTCTCCAATTGTGACTGACAGCCTGCCAGGTAACAGAGATTTGCTTCCTACCGGGGCCCCTGCTGCAGCTGTCAGGGGAAATTTCCTATAGAGTGCTATAGGGCTTACCATTTGCAATGCAGCGGAGAATGCTGAGTGGAAACAGCTGGGGCGGCATAATATAGGCTCCCAATTTAACCTGCTTCTTTTCCCAACATTCTTTAATGAAGGTATATGTGGAGGGGGTATTAAACAGCTCTTACAAATTATATAGATGTTTACATACTACATAGAACCATTCCCTTGCTAGACTGAGAGGCCGATTCATTAATAGCGGCAGGTAGCGACAGTTGAGCGACTGTAGCGGCATTTTCAGAGCGCCCGCTAGTAGTCGCTGTGCTTGGCCGTTGTTCGGTAGTTGATAGCGACTCAGTCGGTTTGCCGTAATGTTGAATATTGGGTGAGGAGTCGCTATTTGACAGGTTCCGCGCTGTATGGGAGCACATGATAGCGACTGGTCAGAGCGACCGGCTTCCACCATATTCATTAACAAATCACGCTCAAAAAATTCTCGCGCTGTAAAATGCATGTTTAAACCCCAGAGCACTGGCGGCGATGGGTTAAAAGTAGTTTTTTAACCCCCAAACAACCATATTTTTGGAAACCAAAAAAAACAAGTTTTTAAATAATTTTGTAATATGAATACATTAATATCAGACCTGTAATATCAATTCTGTACTTTTTATTTTTTTATTTTTTTACCTTAAAAAAGTTATTTAAAATGGCAGAAGTGGTCACAGAATTTTTCTTAAAAAAAAAAATTAATAACAATTAATTATGAATATTTAAAGATTGTTCCATTGAAATGCATTGGAGAGCGCCAAGTAGCGAGAGGTCATACCTGTCGCTGTTCAAGGTCGGACGCTGGCGCTGTGGGCTGAGGCTGGAATAATGATGAATGAGTGGCTATCTGGCGCTATCTCAGTTGCTAAGCAGGATTGCCTTGATAAATGTGTGATTGTGGTGGGGAGCCGGCGTTCTCGTGGCGGGGCCCGTCATTACCGGCCGCTCACCAGTCGCTACCTGTCGCTATCCCTTGTTAAATAAGGGCCTGAGCTGACGGGCAGGCTGATTCATTACTAGCGACAGCTGAGCGTCTGTAGAGTGAATTTCAGAGCGACCGCTAGTAGTCCCTGTGCTCTGCCGTGGTTCGCTTGTTCAGAGTGCCTCAGTCGCTGTGCAGAATTGATGAATACGTTGTGGGGAGTCGCTATATGACCAGTACAGCACTGTATAGGAGCGAATGGTAGCGACTGGTCAGTGCCACCGACAGCATATTCATAAAAAAAAAACAGCCTCACACAGCGCCAGCGCTCAAAAATGCTTCGCTGTAGCCCAGAGCGCCAGAGGCTGTGTGATTAAAGTTGTTTTTGAACATGTATCCACCAGTAACAAAGCGGTGGAAACATATGGAATTACATTGTTATTACATTGTAACATGAACACATTAATGCCAGACATGTAATGTCAATTCTGCATAAATATAAAAAAAAATGTAAAAAGTGTGAAAAAATGGCTTTTTCAAGGCCAGGAGAGGTCACAACATTATTTGAGATTTAAAAAAAAAAAAATTAATAAAAACCCCCTGTTTAAAGAGAAGTAAAAGAACGTCCATTGAAATGTATGGGAGAGCGCCAGGTAGCGAGAGGTAATACGTGGCGCTGTACGCTGAGGCTGGGATAATGATGAATCGGACGCTACATGGCGTTGTTCTAGTTGCTCACCAGATTCCGCTTGATAAATTTGTAATTGCGTGCCGTGTCTGGCGTTCACCTGCCACTACCTGTCGCTACCTGACGTTTACAAGGCACTACCTGACGCTATCCCTTCATGAATAAGGCCCTTTATTATTCTCGACTCCAGGTGAAAGTCAGCCCCTCCTTCCCTTTTGTCTCATCAGTATCTGTTTTATTCCAGTTCACGGTTGGAGTTCCCTTTAATTATCAGCACAGGGTTGCTTTAAATAACTTTCAAATAGGCAGTGAATATATAATTGGAAAAAAAAAAAGAGTCATCTAGTTTCTCTGTGCGCAACCCCCACCCAGGGACACCATCATGGCAGTACAGACAGGACTTCTTTATAGAGCCCAGCTATGATGGAGGCCCGGCCACAGGCCTTGATGGTAGCCCTACAACTTTTGACTTGCTCTGGGCATTTCTACGAATCTGAGCGCCCCCAAAATGGTTTATCCTGCAGCACACCGCCATGTTACATACATGCAGGAGTGGACTGGCCATAGGGAGGCCTGGGATACTTCCCAGTAGGCCTTGGGGCCAGTTGGGCCAATCCTTCTTACACCCCATCACACTGGAGAGGCTGAAAATAGGAGGTTAAATACTGAATTGCGTGTGCCTCAGCCTCCATATATTAAAGGTTAGATATTATGGGGGGGGGGGGGGGGGGGGGGTCCCTGGCTCTCTACAGGCTTCCTATGTATTTTCGGGATCCTATACAGCCTACATTTCTGAGTCCCTTTTCGCAAAGGTCCTGAGTGGAGCTTGGCGAGTGGTGGGCGAGTAATGGAGGCTGCATGATTATTCGGATGAGCAGGGCTGTATTTACCATTAGGCAAACCTAGGCCTGTGCAAAGGGGGGGGGGGGGTGGGGGCACAGATGTAACTGCTATAGTAAAAAAGTTGTTGCCGCATTCATGCATCCTTACAAATGCTCCCGCGGCACATTGTGTGTGTGTGTGTGTGTGTGTGGGAGGGGGAACCAACTTAAAGGCAGTCTGCAGCTTGATCCTCTCCCCTTTTACCATGTGACTCCTGTGTGTCTGTTAATATATAATAGAATGCATGCTCCTCTGCATTTCTCCCCTTGAATCCTCTCCTCCCTACGAACATTTATTTTTTATATTGCAGGAGTGTGACATCAGGGCAGGCGTCAGCACTGGGCGTGTCCAGGTGGGTGCCGGGGCAGCTGCACATTCGGAGGGCCCAACTTTGTTTCTTTCCTTTTATTATTTTCTCTTTCTATTTATTCTGTGTTTCTTTCACCTGTTCTTTCTTACATTCCCTTTCGTTCTTTCAATTTACTTTTATTATTAGTGTCTGTCCTTTAGATTTTTGTTTCTGTCATTGTATGCTTTCCTTCTAGGCTTTATTTTTTTTTTTCATTTATTCTGTTATGCCATTCAGGGGCGGACTGGAGGTAAAAAATGGCCCAGGACTTTTCTGGTCACACCGGCCCTACAGTGTGTCCGTCCTGTTATCCGCGCCCCACAACAGACAGTGTGCAGAACCCCCCTATCACCCCATAGAAGGCTGTGTGTCAGAACACCCCTCTCCATAACATGCCATGGTAGCAGGGCCCCCCATAACATGGCAAGTGGCAGGGCCCCACCATAACATGCCGAGCGGCAGGACCCCCCCATAACATGCCGAGTGGCAGGGCCCCCCATAACATGCCGAGTGGCAGAGCCCCCCATAACATGCCGAGTGGCAGAGCCCCCCCATAACATGCCGAGTGGCAGAGCCCCCCCATAACATGCCGAGTGGCAGAGCCCCCCCATAACATGCCGAGTGGCAGAGCCCCCCCATAACATGCCGAGTGGCAGAGCCCCCCCATAACATGCTGAGTGGCAGAGCCCCCCCATAACATGCTGAGTGGCAGAGCCCCCCCATAACATGCTGAGTGGCAGAGCCCCCCCATAACATGCTGAGTGGCAGAGCCCCCCCATAACATGCTGAGTGGCAGAGCCCCCCCATAACATGCTGAGTGGCAGAGCCCCCCCATAACATGCCGAGTGGCAGAGCCCCCCATAACATGCTGAGTGGCAGAGCCCCCCCATAACATGCTGAGTGGCAGAGCCCCCCATAACATGCTGAGTGGCAGAGCCCCCCCATAACATGCTGAGTGGCAGAGCCCCCCCATAACATGCTGAGTGGCAGAGCCCCCCATAACATGCTGAGTGGCAGAGCCCCCCCATAACATGCTGAGTGGCAGAGCCCCCCCATAACATGCTGAGTGGCAGAGCCCCCCCATAACATGCTGAGTGGCAGAGCCCCCCCATAACATGCTGAGTGGCAGAGCCCCCCATAACATGCCGAGTGGCAGAGCCCCCCCATAACATGCCGAGTGGCAGAGCCCCCCCATAACATGCTGAGTGGCAGAGCCCCCCATAACATGCTGAGTGGCAGAGCCCCCCCATAACATGCTGAGTGGCAGAGCCCCCCCATAACATGCCGAGTGGCAGAATCCCCCCATAACAGGCTGATTGGCAGAGCCCCCCCATAACATGCTGAGTGGCAGAGCCCCCCCATAACATGCTGAGTGGCAGAGCCCCCCCATAACATGCCGAGTGGCAGAGCCCCCCCATAACATGCCGAGTGGCAGAGCCCCCCCATAACATGCTGAGTGGCAGAGCCCCCCATAACATGCTGAGTGGCAGAGCCCCCCCATAACATGCTGAGTGGCAGAGCCCCCCCATAACATGCCGAGTGGCAGAATCCCCCCATAACAGGCTGATTGGCAGAGCCCCCCCATAACATGCTGAGTGGCAGAGCCCCCCCATAACATGCTGAGTGGCAGAGCCCCCCCATAACATGCCGAGTGGCAGAGCCCCCCATAACATGCCGAGTGGCAGAGCCCCCCATAACATGCCGAGTGGCAGAGCCCCCCATAACATGCCGAGTGGCAGAGCCCCCCCATAACATGCCGAGTGGCAGAGCCCCCCATAACATGCCGAGTGGCAGAGCCCCCCATAACATGCCGAGTGGCAGAGCCCCCCCATAACATGCTGAGTGGCAGAGCCCCCCCATAACACGCCGAGTGGCAGAATCCCCCCATAACAGGCTGAGTGGCAGAGCCCCCCATAACATGCTGATTGGCAGAGCCCCCCATAACATGCTGAGTGGCAGAGCCCCCCCATAACATGCTGAGTGGCAGAATCCCCTATAACATGCTGAGTGGCAGAGCCCCCCATAACATGCTGAGTGGCAGAGCCCCCACATAACATGCTGAGTGGCAGAGCCCCCCCATAACATGCCGAGTGGCAGTGCCCCCCCATAACATGCCGAGTGGCATAATTATTAACATTGCAATTGGCAGAATCCCCCCATAACATGCTGCCTAGCAGAACCCCCTGCCTAACAAGCTGGCAGAATCCCTTTAACAGGCTGAGTTGCAGAATGACCCAGATCCAAAACACACCAAGCTAAATGGCAGAACCCCCTCCCCCCCACTCCCAACCCCCCTGGCCCCACTCACCTCGCTGTTGCTTCTTGGGCTGGCCACATCGCTGGAAGATGCGGATCGATGCCCGCCGCTGTGCAGCAGCCTCTGATGACCGGGCGGCAACATAGCAATAGCATGAGAGTTCCGTCCGAGCCGGGACTCTCATGATGACGCTGTGCACTGCCCGGTCATCATAGGAAGGCCGCCGCCGCCTCCCCTGCACTGGCTACCTGCCGGCTCTAGTTTAATGACGGCTTTTGCATCTAGATACCGGCCGGGTGAATGGAAGCCGCCGTTCACCTGACCCGCTGCCAGAACCAGCGCTGGCATTAAGGAATTGGCAGCCGGCCAGTGCAGGGTAGGTGGCGGCCTACCGGGCATTGTCCCGGTATGCCCTATGGCCAGTCCGCCCCTGATGCCATTCCTTTTCTTTCTTCTTTCCTTCTATAATTTTTTTCGGTCGTTCCGTCTATTCTTTCTGTCTTTCCTTCTCGTTTTTTTCTGCAGATTTTCTCCTTCCAGCTTTATTTTTTTCTCTGTCGCCCAAGGGCATGTATAAACCTGGAGCAGGCCCTGCACAACTTTACATAACAAAAGGGGGGCACCAGCACTTGAAGTGCCTAGGGCAGCAAATACAGCCCTGCAGATGAGCTGGGAGTGCCCAAAGCAGGTCAGGCAAAGGTTTCATGGCTGCTATGAGGGCCGGTGGCTGGGCCAAGAAGCATCTCAGAACATCAGTTAGTATGTTTGTCAGATTATGGGTAGGGGTAATCATACATACCTCCCAACTGTCCCTGATTTGTAGGGACTGTCCCTCTTTTGAGTTCATGTCCCCCTGTCCCTAGTTGCTCTTATTTGTCCATCTTCTAGGTGTAATATGCAGATCTGCATTAATAAATTATTCATTTGCCTATTCAAAGTGTTTATGTTGTTGTAACTGTTACAACCTATCCATCAATGAGAGGGCGTGGCTTGATTTAACAATTGTCCCTCTTTCCCTCCCTGAAAAGTTGGGAGGTATATGTGATAACTAATAGTAAAGCTTTAGTGTTGATGGGGCAGATTGTGTGATAGGGATGGGCAAAGTCATTATGCTAAGGCTAAAGCATTGTAAGGATTGTTAGAAGAAAAAGTGTATAGACTAAAGCTGAGCCTACACCAAGCCCAATGGACCTAAAGCAATTTGTCCCAATGCAAATTCTCCCTGTGGTCCCTATGGCCAGTCCAGGGGGAGCAGGGATGTTGACAATGCATAGTGGGGTTCACACTGTGCTTCTGCTGACAAATTTTCAAGAACCTTTTTGGGTCAGAAGGGTGTGTGCAGTAATTCTGCTAGAAATCAATAAGATCGGCACACTATATAAGTTATAGAGCAAAACACTGTATTAAACAGTCAGACAGTAATATGAAACTGATGTAATGCAGTCCATAATATCCAACATGTCGGGGTGTCATAGTCCCTTCATCAGGGAGAGACTGCCAAACGGATAGGCACTAGTAAACCGAATAAATGGCAAAGCAAAAGGTCCAAGTTTGTAATTCCAGTCTGACATCATAGTGACGTCACTGGGACATGTATACAGCTTAAAAGTATTAAAAAGTGGAATACTACTATAACAAAACAAAATAAAGTGGTTTGGCAGTCTCTCCCTGATGAAGGAATGACACCCCCAAACGTTTTGATACAGTGTTTTGCTGCATAACTTATATGGTGTGCCGATCTTACTGACTTTTATGCTACAGCGGAGCCGCCGCGGACCTGGTACCCAGGCTAGATTTTGTAAGAGAGTACCCACCACACCATACATTGGCCTCGATTCAATAAGAGTTGGAAAAAAATTCTCATGTTAGTAAAAAATTCATGAGAAAAAAGCCTGAGAATGTCACTGTTACTGAATCACCCGATAAAAAAACAATGAAAGTCAATGGCAGCTTTTATTACATTGTAGAAAGGAGGAAACAGTTCTCTACTTTTCTACTTTGCCATTGACTTTCATTGTTTTCCTATCTGGTGATTCAGCAACAGGCGTTTTTCTCATGAATTTTTTGCTACCATGAGAATTTTTTTCAACTCTTATTGAATCAAGGCCATTGTTAGGAATTCTGATAGAGGACTGTGCATGCACCATGGCATTCTGGATCAAGGTGAGTATACGGTGATACCAGGGGGTTTTACATGGAAGTAATAAAGCATAGTAGTCAACATGACTGAACACCCAGCAAGAGCACACCCAAGGAAGCAGAAGAATGGAGCAGCATGAAGGGCCAAGCCCGAACTCAGTCATCCAGGCCAAGGTGAGTAAAAGTTTTTATTGTCCGTATTTACTCTTGAAAATATAAAACTTCTAATTACACAGAACATCATTTGGAAATGAGCTTAGAGGCAACTCATTTATTCTTTTCATATTCACCACAGTTGCTGTCAAGGAAAATAAGCCCCACAGGCTCTCTACATCCAAACTACTGCATCTCATATTCATGAAGGGATAGCATCAGGTAGTGCCTTGTTAAAGAGAGGTAGCGGCAGGTAGTGACACGAGAACACCAGCTCAATTACGCAATCACACATTTATGAAGCCGATCCTGTTTAGCGACTGGGAGAACGCCATGTAGCGTAAGATTCAACATGTTCCCAACCACAGCGAACAGCCCCTGCGTTCATCCTTGCCAAACGCCAGGTATTACCTCTCGCTACCTGGCACTCTCCCATACATTTCTATGGAAGACAGTCAAATGGCTTATTTGGGATTTTTTATTTGTTTTTTTTGTTTAGGTTAAAATGCAAATGTGTTATAGTTTGTTTCTGAAGTGTATGTAATGTTTCTATTGTTTTTTTTTTTTCTTCCCAAAGTTAATTTGTAATGTGCCAATGAAATGTTAAACTCACACCCCTAACCCAATGTCATTCCCGTTATTTTTAGCGTTTATTTTTTAAAACAACACAAATAATCTCTTTTTCTAACCGTGTCTGGTGCTCTATGCTGCAGTCAGCCAAAAACAGCGTCCACGCTGTTTCATAGAAATTTCCTTGTTGAATCGGGGTTATTGCGGAGTGGGCAAGTCGCTATGCAGAGTCGCTACGTGTCGCTGGCTGCGGCGCTGTGCTGTTCATACATGTGCATTTGTTGTTTTTGTGCAGAAATACCTTGTAACGCCGCTGTTGAAGAATACGCAGCAGACACTTGCGCGCATCTGACTGCACTAGCATGACCTGGAAACCATAGTTCAAGCAAATATGAACCCATTAGGCATCACATTGTGCCACACATTTTGACACCTTCCATTATTAAAGCATTCCAATGTATCTAAAGCTATATCTAGAGTCTGATTTTGTACACATTCACACATGTATATACAGATGCTCTTACGCTGTTACAAATTATTACGCAGCATTAATCAAAATATGTAAAATACATTTTAGCGTGTGTGCATGTAGCGGATGAGATCTTAGCGTATACTTGCGATTTCCTAAGCGTATATTAGTGTATTATTAATGCGAAGAGTGTCAGATTTTTTGCTTTCACTTTCGTTTCTTCAACTTCCGGTTTACACCTACGAGGATCCGTCATGCGACCTAGACGCCCTGCCCGTCGTCTCCCCAGCTACTCCTCTGATTCAGCCCCCCCCGGCCCATCAACATCACGTGTACCTCCTGTGACAGACTCTCTGCCCCTTTGGACTTTACACAGGTTCATTACTTTCCTTTTCTTAAGCATGTTACAGACTGCCAGTGTATTGATTGATTACGTTATTCATTGTTCTGACTGTCATTGTATTGATTGATTACGTTATTCATTGTTCTGACTGCCATTGTATTGATTGATTACGTCACAGACAATGGCATTGTTCGGATTGAGTGTATTACAGACGTCTATTGTATTGCTGATTGCGTCACCGGCAGAGTTGAGGGATTGTGTGCCCTGCTGCTATTGGTCGGTGTGTGTGTCATGCAATGGAAACTTGTGTATATAAGGCCCAGTGTGGCACTAATAAAGTTCAGTTCATCTTCGCGGGTTAATGGGCAGGTAGTGAAAGTGAGTATAGGCTCTATTTGTCAGATGCAATAATCTAGCTTTGTATATATGTTTTTGCACAGGTATATTTAGTTTTTTTCCTTTTTAAAGGATTTTTTCCATGTGTTATTTGCATAATGTTAGATCATATTTCCTAATTTTACAGATCGATTTCTATACAACAGCAAAGAAACGCTCAGGCGCTGTATTGAATACGGTGTAACAAATCAAGAGCGCCTCTAAAGCACATCTGAAACATCATATTCAACATTGGCAGCCTGATTCCCAATAACGGGAAAATAGCGACTGAGGAGCCCTGGAATAGCGACTGACAGCTGATCGTGGCGGCCACTAGCGGTCACTAATAGCGCCGCAATACAGACGCTTATCTGTCGCTACCAGGCGTTAGTGATGAATCAGCCTGCCCTTAGCCTTCGGTTGCGACCAAAATGATTGCTAATCATGAGAGGGCAAGTGGGTAGAGTGCAGTTCATAAAGAAATGGTGAGGGGGCAGGTAGCATGTCTAAGGGGTCAGCAGAGTTTGTTTGTCTGTTTTCAGCCACTGACGACAGCATTCACATCCTCCCACGCAGCATCCTTAGCAGGAAGAGTTACCGTGACAACAGACAGCAAGGACCATGCGAGTAACGCAGCATCTCTCGTGTTGCTTGGGTGAGACAGGCAAAGCACGTGTCAGGAGGAGTGACCATGCTCTCGCGCTTATCTGATTAGATCTGCCTTAGCACAGAACTTACATTCTAAACATAGAATTTAAGAATGTGTCAGATAATTCAGGCTTGGCCCACACGCTCTGCACATTCCCTGCCAGCTGTGAAAACACATAATCTGTTTGATCTCAGCGTTCTGCAGGCAGGATATAGCCCTGAACCCAGCCCTGAGCAACGTTGTGCCCCATGTATAGCTTGCTCAACACAGATGTGTATAGGGAGGAACAGCCTTTCTAATTTCTCATTCCATCTCTCCCTGTCTTTATGGTTGCTTCTTCCTTTTTAGCAGCAGGCAGTGCCCCCACCAATGTTGGGGGGATGAAGGGCCTGGCACCTCTAACAGTGGTCCTAACCCATCTGCAGAAAACAGGATGGCTGGTATAATGGAGCCCTCTGCCATATACACAGTGGCCTTGGAACCCTTACTCACCCACAGCCAGAAGAAGCCCTGTATGCCAAAACCTGGTTATTATTGTAGAAACATAGAAGGTTGAAGGCAGAAGGAGAGCATACGCTCCATCTAGTCTGCCCTTATGTGTATACTGTATGTTCTCTTTATCTTAGGATAGATGGAGGCTTATCCCAGGAATTTTTAAATTCAGTAACTGTTGATTTTTCAACTACCTCTGCTGGAAGTTTGTTCCAAGCATCTACTACTCTTTCTGAAAAATAATATTTTCTAGCATTGCTCTTGATCTTCCCTCCGACTAGCTTCAGGTTGTGCCCCTTGTTCTATCATTAAGTTTTTTCTTAAAAACACTTACCTCCTGAACCTTATTCAATCCTTTCACATATATAAAGGTCTCCATCATGTACAAATTAAGTTCTTTAAGTCTCTCCTGATAAGTTTTAAGTTTAAGCCCTTCTACCATTTTTGTTGCCGGCCTTTGGACACGTTCTTTCTGAATAATAATAATTTTGCAGGTAAGGTCTCCAGAACTGCATACAGTATTTGTCTGTTTTATCTGTGGCCTCACCAGGGCTCTATACAGCGGCATCACAACCTCCCTCTTCCTACTGGTGATGCCTCGAGCTATGCAGCCGAGCATCCTGCTTGCTTTTCCCACTGCCTGGCTACACTGTCCACTCACCTTGCAGCTATCAGTAATCAGTATCCCTAAATCTCTTTCCTCCAAGGTCCTGGCTCTGGACACAAATGGTATACTTATAAAACACAGGGTATTATTATAAGTTAGATATAACAGAAATTTGCAAAACCTTACTGATGCTAGAATTTGCAATGCATCAAGAATCTGACCTTGGGAGTTTACAAGCCAAAGGAAAAGTGGGTGCAGACAAAGTGTAGGTCAAAATTTGTACACAGCATGGTGGCAAGTGCTCTTGTGTCAAGACTGTAGACAAGTTGCTTAGATTGGATTGCTTAGCCCAGCCTATGGCCTCGTAAATCCTGATGGGGAAGATTGTGGGTTTAAAGAGGAACTTCAGAGGCCCTGGAGGCCCAGATCCATCCGAGTTACAATCTCTGGGGCATCCCAGTTTGGGGGGTTCCCCATATACACTCACCTGATCCCGGATCCCTAGCCGCTTCTTAGTGCCGCGGCTGAATCCCCGTTCACCTCTAGTTATCCTAACTGCACCTTTATGTAGTGTTATATAAATGTAGCATAGAGAAGGCTGGTAGAATATTGTTTCTAGAAATAATGTGTTTTATTTTGTATTATATTGATCCACATGAAGGCCTCGATTCAATAAAGGTAGAAAAAAATTCTCATGGTAGTAAAAAATTCAATTCATGAGAAAAAAGCCTGAGAATGTCACTGTTGCTGAATCACCAGATAAAAAGACAATGAAAGTCAATGGCAGCTTTTACTACAGTGTAGAAAGGAGTAAACAGTTCTCTACTTTTCTTAGGAGTAAAAAAGTGCCATTGACTTGACTTTCATTGTTTTCTTAGCTGGTGATTCAATAACTCAGGCTCAGGCTTTTTTCTCATGAATTGAATCTTTTACTACCATGAGAATTTTTTTCTACCTTTATTGAATCGATGCCTAGATGTGTGTGCACCCACATCCAGCCTTTCTAAATGGTCAGCACAGGCGTGACACAGCTAGAAGCTGGGGCCGGGGGGAACGCGGCCATTGGTGCACTCGGCCCCGCTCGGCTCAGTCATCCAGGCGGGTTAGCCGTAAGCAGAGCAAGAGGGAGCTGGGTGAAATCGAGGGCACTGATTGGCTGAGCAGGCAGCAGGTTGCATAAAGACTTAAGTGAAACAATCCCTTGTTTAGAGACCATAAAATCAAACAATGAATTTTTAAATAGTTGAGAAAACAAAAATACAATATATTATTGAGCTATAAGGAATAGTGATGAGCGAACCCAAACCGCAATGTTCGGGTCCATGCCGAACTTCACAAGTTTGTGCCCCCGAACCCAAACACAGACTTTAGCCGGAAGCTGCCAGTGCTGCTATCGTCCTCACTCATGGGGTCAGTGATTTTATTGTAGCAAGAGGAATGACGATGACCCTGATCCCTGACTCAGGTAAGTGTACAGTGGGTTCCTATTCCTATCTGCTGCACACTCTGCATTGTGTTAACAGGAACATCTCACTTCCCTTCTGATTTGGCCTTCACAGGTGGGGCCCCCTTGACAGGTGAGCGTCCCCCCACTCCTCACTCATCTGCCAGTCGCCCCCCCCATGTGTATTTCCGGGCCCCAAGGTTGGATCCCGATTGATTAAAATAGGTTTCAGTCTTGGGTCAAGTCTGGGTACCCAAACCGAAGGCAAGGGGATCTGCCACTCCCAAAGCTATATAAAGCTCACCTAAAGAACACAGAATCAAAGAGGGAGGCACTCAAGAAACTTATAAAAAAAAAAGGATTTTATTCCATATCACTAAATGAATCACTACACATAACCACTACACAATTAAAATCCCTTAAAAACACATAATGAGACAATACATATAAGACAAACCAACATAAAAGTGTGTAGGCGATGGGGAGAGCACTGACGCACATAAATATCAATCAGCATCTATATTTAAAAAAACATAAACACAAGTGATCTAACAGTGCAAATAACAATGTGCAAATCCTGCCTATGATCCGGATCCTATATCAAATAACTATAAAGTGCAAAGTGCAACCAATCAATAGATACAAATATCATGTGTAATCACAAACAGAACCTACATGATTATCCAGTAACTAAATACCCCATAAGAAATGTAATGACCGCAAAATATTTCACCAATGTAGATGCTAGTATCAATCAACCATTAAATACCAAATACAGCGCAAAAATATATCCGACCAAAATATACTCAAAGTGTCACAGGTATGTCAGTAATGGTTTCCCCCCGCCTACAGCCCCAAGAGCCACGCGTTCCGTGGGCGTATCCTCCACTTCATCAGGCTTGGGTACCCAAACCGAACATTTGTTTAACCCTTTTGTTGCCAAGCACGTAACACCTACGTGCTGGCTTGGCTGGGCCTTAAGTGCCAAGCCCGTAGGTGTTACGTGCTT
The DNA here is from genome assembly GCA_027917425.1 of Gastrophryne carolinensis. Classification (NCBI taxonomy): domain Eukaryota; kingdom Metazoa; phylum Chordata; class Amphibia; order Anura; family Microhylidae; genus Gastrophryne; species Gastrophryne carolinensis. Next base: position 170,456,296 of record CM051243.1, read on the forward strand.
GACTTTCCTCGCTTGTAGTTTAAAAAGTAAAAATAAAAAATACTCACCTGACCCCTTGTTGGATCCGGCCGGGTCTCCTCTTTAATTTGGTGCCATCCGATCCCCCGTGGGGGGTCGGATGGCTCCAGGAGAGCCCCCGGAATAGGCTGCCCCCCCCCGCTTCTGCAGCAGCAGCTTCTAACTGTAAAAAAAAAAAAAAATAAAAATGACATTCACTTACCTGTGTGTGCGCTGGCTCCCGCTGTCCCTCCTCTTCACCTGGGGGGCCTCCGATCCCCCCCCAGGACTTACCGATCTTCAGGAGAGAGCCTGGGAGGCTCTCTCCTCTCTTCTTCTCGATGGCGGCCGCCATCATGCCTCTAAGCCCCGCCCCCTTGGGGCGGGGCTTATGAAGTCATCCCGGCCCCGATCTTAGGCTTCAGCCTTCTCAACTTCTCAGATGCCGGTGATCGGCACAGGGGAAGGAGGTGGCAGGAGATCCTCTGATCTCCTGCCTCCTCCTTCTCCTGTACCGATCACCGGCATCTGTCAGCACAGCATCGAGGGACAAGAGCTTGCAATCGAAGGTAAGTACAGTAAAAAAAAATTTTTTTTTTTCTAATAAAATACTTTTTATTATTGTGTCGTGGTTTTTTTTTAACAGTTAACCCTTTGTGAGCTGGTAAGGGGTCCATGAGACCCCTTATACCAGTTCACAAGGCTGGGGGGGTGGCAAGTCACCTGCCCTAGCGGGTGGCTTGCCATTAACCCCCGCACCCCCATTACCTGCCTCCCCAAAGGCCAGGGGGGGCAGAAGAGCCCGGGCCCACATAGGCTATGTGGGCTCGTAGGCTGCAGGGTGGGGGGGCCACCAAAGCTGGCCCCCCCACTCTGTGCCTACAAGCCCCCATAGCTGGTCCCGGGCTGGTTACTTTGGGTAAGGGGGACCCCACGTCATTTTTTTTTTTGGATTTTGAAGGGTTTTTAACCCTTCAAAATCCAAAAAAAAATGGGGTCCCCCTCCCCGGGAAGGGGGACCCTATGTCATTTTTTTTTTTAATTAACCATTTGTCATCCAGCAGCTATAAAAGGCTTCTGGGCAGGAAAGGGTGTCTACCTATACATATGTGGTATCGCTGTAACCGGGAGAAATTGGGGTTTCTCACGCAATAAGATTTTATTGACAAACTTACATTTTTTATTACAAAAAAACTCTACAAATTGTAAAAAAATATTTTTTTTTTATTTTTTTTCACACATTTCACCCCAAAAAATTGAGAATACACCTAAAAAATACAAACAAGACATTTCATGTTAAAGCCCAGACTCTGTTGAAAAAAACAATATATAATTTTCCTGGGAAATCCCTGGAAATCCTTTCAAAAATGACAGTTGAATATGTGTAGCGCAAAATAGTGAAACATCGTCTGGCAACAGGGAGTGGCAAATGCTGCAGGTAGGCTAGCAGCGAAAGGGTTAAAGTTCGGCCAAACTTGGCGAACACGACCTTCTACAGGTTTTCTTATCATTAATAAGGAAGAGTTGAAAGGAGGCTGTAAAATGATTATAAGATTATCTTATGTTATGCCTACAATTGTAAAGCCTCACCTTTTGTTTGTAATGATGAAAGAGGAAGTTGTGGGCTGCCATTATTTATCTCTGCTGTGATTAGCACACAATCTGTCGTTATCATCTATTTTCTATTCAGTCTACTATTGACCTTTTTCCATCTTCAGCCTCATTCCTATTGTGTCCATGTCCATGTCTTCTTTTCCTGCCAGCATTTACATTACACCGACATAGCCAGGGCCGCCATCAGGGAAAAGGAGCGGGGGTCTTGTCCTGGGACTGAATGCCTCAGAGGGGGCCTGTCCTCCACCTGTTATAATGGCAGCAATTTTCCAATTTTCGCCACTGCTGCTGACATGTGTGCGATGCTCTGTGGAGCAACCCCACTGTGTAATTAAAAAAAAAAAAGGAGGAGAAGAAAGAAAATCCGAGAGCACCGCCATTGTTCCGCCCTCTGGAATGTCCTGCCCATGTGAGTGCCGGCGGCCAATTGTTGGTGTTGGTTCGCTTTAAGAGGTCGGGTGGGCGGCCCACAGTAGCACACAGGCAAACTTAGGGGGCCCATCAGGGGCATAACTATAGGGGGTGCAACCGCATCAGGCCCAGGTGGTCAGGGGGGGCCCATCATTGTGCTCACTTGGCATCATTTAGAGAAAGGAAGCAGCATTTGTATCTGCTGTTTCATTGTTTCAAAGTAGAATGAAGCCCACCAACATTGCCTGGGGCATCCCGAGCTGGCAAACGAGTCTGTTTATAACAAGGGCTTCAGCAAAAGGAGCGAGAGCTGCTACATCTCCTGCAGTGAACTCGCTCTGGCCACCAGCCTATCTGAATGGCTGGGTGCAGCAGTGCAAGCACAGGCCAATGATGCGGGGGCGCTTCTCTGCGTCTCCTTCTGATTAGAAAGGGAGCCCTTGAAGCAGGTGAGAGTTGTGGAACCTGGGGACGGGGGTCACACAGCTGGGCATCCCGATCCGCAATGCCCCGGGGGAAGGCCAGTGGCAGGCCCTGGAATTTTTTAGTTTGTTCCACTTTAAAGTGGACCAACACCCAGGATTTTGACTATCCTGGGCTGTGGTCCACTACCCCTGATCGGGGTGCCCCGTTATGTGAAACTCCCCAGATCGCAAGATACAACTCTGCTCACCCCGCTCCCACGGCGCATGCGCGACCGCTCGTCCAATCAGCGCGCTGAGGGTATGCACGTCAATGCGACGTTTTACCTCAGCGGCTCCAAGCACGCTGGCGGTCGCATCTCGCGCTTCCCTCTAACAGGGAGCGCGCGCCCATGCCAGCCATTCACAAATGGCGCCCTGCTGGAGAGAAGCGCGAGATGCGGCCGCGGCCCGCACATGCGCCGTTGGACCGGGATTCACACAGCGGGGCATCCCGATTTTGGATGCCCCGCGAAGAAGGATCGGATCGGCCTGGGAATCTTATAGATTCCCGGGCGGATCCCTCTGGGTGTTGGTCCACTTTAATAAACATTACAGAAGGCAGCTTGCACTATAGTTCATCACATTTGCTGCAGTAAAATCTTTTGTGCAGTTTTTTTTAAAACAAGACAAAAATAAAATTGTATTTATACATTTGAGTTTAAACCAAGGGGCAGACATTGCTGCCATATGGGGCCACAAAATTCCTAGTGGTGGCCCTGGACATAGCTATTCATAATGGCACTGTACCAGCCAAAGAGAATTTTTTTTTTCACCAAATAGGAACTGGTTCAGCAAAATCTACTGTAAAAGACTACTGGATATGGCTCTTGTTCTGGTTTAAAAATGAAATGAAAGCGAGTACGTCCCCTCCGTGTAGTGCGTATCATAGCCAACGCGTTTTGCTCTCACTGACAGTTAAACGTTTCATCAGAAACACTCCATATAAGCCGCATGGCCTCGCTGACCTCATGTTTTCCAGGTATGCTTTTGTGATAAGGCAGTCACACCATAAATCATCAGATCGGGAGAAATCAGGGCTGGAATGATGTAGCCAACACACCTAGCATTTTTAGCTTTTGCTGATGGTTTCCTCCTGGTGACTTCACATTTGTTAGTCCAGCTATTTGAGACCCCTCCCCCCACCCACTGGGTGATATACCGGTAGTTAATTGAGCCTAGAATACAGGAATATATCTCAAAGTAGACGTTTAAAGACTCAGAAAATGCAGTAGATACAGGTAGGATGATTTTTAATGTGGGCAATCTGTATGTACAGTGTGGGGGAAACATATAATATTATTTAGGGTGAAGGTCTGGTTTAAAGATTTTTAATCAAAAAACATCATTAAAACCATCTAAAAAATGCACATACTACCTGTGTACAATCTATTATAATTACAGTTCCTGGAGAGGGGAGACATCGTTGGCAGTAATTGGAGGGGGCTAAGTGAATTCGACCATAGAGTATAAGTGAGTTGGGCTGCATTCTGCGGCTAGGCCTAGCCAAGGTGTCCCCAAAGCAGAGGATTCCTCTTTGTGCTCCCAATGGCCTGTTTACTGACTGCAGTAACTGCTGTGGTGTCATTTCCTTGTCGGATTGAGACTCAGCCTATAAGAGCTAAGTATTGTTTACTGACTGTATTAGATTGGCCCACCAGAGTTCCATACGAGCCTCCTTACCGACCCCGAGAACCCCATCAGGGTTGTACAAGAGATCCAGTTACATTTGTCGATTACTTAATAATATCACAATTTATATTGTCCAACAACAGAGCCAGATTATGAGGAGGGCGCAAGGGGCCTCCACCACTTGCCCTGTAAAGGGAGCCTCCACCAACCTTTGGGTTATGGTCTGGTCCAGGAGGCTTTTCAGTCTTTGGTCTGACCAGAGGAGTAGCTAGGCTTTCTGGCATGCGGGCAAAGCTTCGAAATGGTGCCCCCCATCTGTGCTCAGGCCCCCCTTTGGCACCCCTCTGACCTGCTGCACCTGGGGCAAGTGCCCCCCCCCCAGCTAAACCCCTGGGTCTGACGGTCCGCAGGGCCAGCAACAATGCTATCAGCGGCACACCTGGGCAAGCCTGCAGCCAAAGCCACCACAGGGCAGGACCGAGAGTCTAGAACAGCAAAGCCGCCGTCAGCAACGCTACAGTGATGGCTGCGTGCAGAGCTGTCACTGCACATTGCAGGAAACTGTTTTCTGCTGAACCAGCTGCAACTTTAACCCTTACCTACTCACAACACACACGCTGATCACCCTGGGCCCAGAAGAACCTGTTCCCTGCCGTCACGTGCCAGACACCCCGGTACGTGAGGGCTACAGCAACCTTTAGGTGGTGAGAAATAGATCTCTCAATACAGAGACATAGCTAGGCTTTCTGGCACCCGGTGCAAATTTTCAAGATGGTGACCCCCCATCAGTGTTCAGGCCCCCCTTTGGCACGCACCCTGACCTGTTGCACCCAGGTCATGTGCCCCCCTGCCCCCCCTAGCTTTTCCCCTGCCTCTACATATATAAAGTCATGCATACCGTGATCAGCATGGCAGCCTATTACTGTGACTGTCCCTAAAATTCACTTCTGGTTCACAAATTCTATTTCTCAACTTGCAGTTATGCCCAGCAAGTGTTTATTCAGTATTCACCCTTTGCAGTTACTGTTGTGTAGTCATTTGTAATTTACATTAAAATCATGATGGGTTTACAAGAGAGCATTATCAGTCTGCTGTAACCAAAATCAGGCATATTTTATATTTATAACGGAATCATGAAAATGAAAAATGTCTGTCACGTTGATAAATTGCACTTCTCGTGTCTTTTTTTCATTATTATTTTAAGACTTAAAGTGGACCAACACCCAGGATTTTGACTATCCTGGGTCTTGGTCCACTTCGGTGGGGCACCCCCCATCGGGGTGCCCTGCTGTGTGAAACCCCCCCGATCACCCGAAAAACTCACCTCTCCCCGCTCCCAGCGCCGACAGACAAGCAATCTGACAGTCCCGGACAAGCGGCTCCTCCGCCGCCGCCTCCCGTGCGTCCCTCTTGACGTGCGCGCGCCCGCGCCGGCCATTCACAGACGGCCGGCGCGGGCGCACGCACGCCTAGAGGGGTGCGAGGGAGGCGGCGGCGGCCGGCTGGCCGCCGCCGAAGATAAGGTAAGGGGGTTTGGGGTGTTTGGGGGGGTTTCACCCCGCGGGACATCCCGATCTCGGATGTCCCGCGGGGAGGGAGGTGATCGGCCCGGGAATCTTATAGATTCCCGGGCCGATCACCCGTGGGTGTTGGTCCACTTTAACTGAGCTCCCCCACAGATGATCATTGTGGAGGAGGCTGTGATCAGGACTGTGTGGCGAGGATGATCAGGTAAGAGACAGAGCGCTGGACTATCAGCAGTCATCTTCAGGGGACAAAAAGTTAGTATAGGTTTTTGTAATGCCTGGACAATGACTTTAAAGTTTAAACTGGACCTTCTGCATCATTTAATGAAAAGTCCAAACCCTTATTGTATGTTCACACCCATCCAGCTGCGTTTGCGGCCTGCATTTTGTGCCAGGAATTCCGTTTTGCGTTTGTTTTTTTGCCTGCGTTTTTATTTGCGTTTCCACCTGTGTGTTATAATATCCCTATTTCAAGGGAACCAGGACGCAGCAGGCAGGACTTTTTGTGGCTGCATTTTCCCCCTCTTTGCCACACCGGAGGGGTGTGAAAGTGGCAATTGGTGCCATAGGTGGATATTTTTTGCTGTACCACTGCGTCTGTGAACAAGGGCTTAAAAAAACTATTCCCCAGCATCTAAAATTAAAGTTATACTAAAGGCAAGCCCATTTGTTGTCCCATTGTCTTGGACTACACGTAGCACTGGTCTAAACTTCAGTCCATTTTCAAAAAGACCCTGTAGATCCTAAGTTATCTTTACAAGTATTAGAGCATTGGAGAGTCATGGAAAAAGTGAAGAGAAACAGTAGGTGTGGCTAAAGTGAAGTGATGTAAGTACACTGTGATTCAGTGTGAGAAAAGAGATGAGGGCGGGGTTTCAGAGCTGTAGAGAGAGGCAGCCAATCAGGACATCTGGGCAGAGAGTAGGGGGGTGTTTCCATTCTTGGTCCACTGTATGTTGATTGATGGACCAGGTCAGTGGGGCGGGGACAGAAAGCTGAATGAGGAAGTGACTTTTCTCACTAAGGAGACCGACAGAGGAGGAAGCAGAGCTCTGAAGCCACTTAATGAAATGAAAGGTAAGCTACTGATATTTATTTTTTAACTTTTGACTTGCCAACACTTTAATATATTTCACCTTTTCAGTCCCTTAATTATTATTCTTTCCCCCACTAGGCTGCAACTCTGTTCAGTGCGTCACATATTGAGAAGACAAGTATAGGGGGTGAGTTATAGATTTTCCCTGCACAGCCAGAGTAGAGCTGAGCTCAGGAAAGAGACAGCAATCCTAGAATGCAGAGCGGCTCAGTCAGAAGACAATTCCTGTCTGGAGGCAGCCTGAGACTCCATGGGCCAACATCTTGGATGTTTAAAGGCTCAGAAAATGCAGTAGATGCAGGTAGGATGATTTTTAATGTGGGTAATCTGTATGTACGGTGTGGGGGGCACATATAAGATAGGCTCTTTATTAAAACCCCTTTATATTAAATGTGCCGATCAGCACATTTGGAGACAACCACCATTCTGAAGACTACTTTGATGTCTGGTAGACACAGTCCACCTTCAGAAGCATATTGGTATCCATTGTGGGTTATAGTCAGTAGTTGCCTTGGAAGTCTGTTGATAAGGGCAAAAAGCCACCATGGAGAGCCAATTATCTCATGAAGGTATCATGCATCTGGGGTTCCCAGTGGATTGCCCCTTTCATTTAGCAGTTAGGGGCCAACTTTGATGGATTTTTATATTCTTTTAAAGTGAACTAGAACCCTCAATGCAGACCTCCATTCAAAAAAAGAATGTTTAGTAAATTGCTTCCCTACCCTCCCAACTCCCTCCTAATGATCAATGGCATATGCTGTTTAAGAGGGCTTAACCTATGCAGCTGTTGTGGAATATATTCGCAGATGATGCACTCACGGACTGCATGGGATCATCCATCTTGCTACATACCTGACAACCCTGCTCAGTGGCAGACTGGGGCAAAAAACAGGATTTTACCAGCCCCTGGCTGGCCCAAGACATCCCTGTTGAGACCCCCCAACCATGATTCCGGGGCTATAGTATTGTAGACTGGGGTTCCTTGTGGGTACAGTGGGTCTGGGTACAGGGGGCTGAGAGGGAGACTAAGGGGGCAGGGATTGAATGTGAGTGTTAAAAGCAGCAGCTCATCTGTCCCCAAAGCAGTAAAACCGACTGGGCATTGTCCCAGGTCTCCATATAGCCAGTCCACCCCTGGCCTTGCTTACACATGAGCAGGGGGGAGCAGCAGCCCACACCAAACTGAGAGAGATATATGTGTCAGAAAAAATGGGGCAGCAATCCTGTGTGTGTTGGGGAGGCTATGCAACTATGGGCCTTATTTATCAAGGGCTAGCGCCAGGTAGTGTCTGACGAGCGCCAGGTACCGCCAGCTAACGGCGGCTACCGACTCAAGTACGCGGTCACAATGACGCATTTATCACGCTTATCACGCTAAATGAGGCTAGCGCCGGCGAGAGCGTCAGCTAGCGCGGGATTCATCATGTAGCCGACTGCAACGAACAGCGCCGCTACTAATCCCATCACAGCGCCAGGTATGACCTGTCGCTCCCTGGCGCTCTCCAATGCATTTCAATGGAGCAATCTTTTAATATGCATAATTAATTGAATTTTTTTTTTTTTTTTTTTTTTTTTAACTGTCAAAAATTCTGTGACCACTACGGCAATGTTAGATATTTTTTTTAAGGAAAAAAAAAAAAAATATGTGCAGAATTGATATTACAGGTCTGATATTAATGTATTCATATTACAAAATGTTTAGAAAAACTTGTATAATTTTTACATTAAAAAAAAATGGTTGTTTGGGGGTTAAAAACTACTACACACACATCGCCGCCAGCGCTCTGGGGTTTAAACAAGGAATTCACAGCGCGAGAAATTTTTGAGCGTGATTTGTTAATGAATCTGCAGCAAGCCGTTCGCTCTGGCCATTCGCTGTCAGGCACACCCATACAACGCAAAACCTGTGAAACATCGACCCCTAACCCCGTATTCAACATTACCGCACACCGACTGAGTCGCTGTCAACAAGCAAACCCCGGCCAAGCACAGTGAATACTAGCTGGCGCTGTGAAAATCACGCTACTGGCGCTCATCTGTCGCTACCTGGCGCTATTAATGAATCGGCCTCCCCGTATCTCTATGGGGTTGACAACATGAAACAATGCGTGTAGGAGCTCTCTGTTCTGAACAGAGCAATGATGAATCATTACAGCTAATGGATTTTTACTTTTGGCTAGACATAAGGGATGATTGCAGAGAGATTTAGGGCAATTTTGACTTTGGGACTGGGTCTTTCAGAAGCAGAGCTATCAGATTTGTAGCAAGAGGCCCCTCCTATGCAGTTCAAAAGCACAGAACCTGCATGCTATTCCACAGCATCTGAAGAGGGTTAAGCCCTCTAAAGTAAGTTATGGCCCTAATTGCTTTAGGGCGAATTACTAATCTTAGATTTTTTTGACTAGAGGTCTGCCTTAAGCCCCGTTCCTTGAGCCTAATAAAACTCTAAATTCCCTGTCTATGGGGCATCCCAGTTTAGCAAGGCTCGCTCTTTAAAACCCCTTGGCTTGCCAGTGGCTCATGGCAGCATCAGCTGATGAAAGCACCAAGCAGGAGGCACCTGGCGAGTTATTCATTCAGATGCAGTCTATTCTGATTAGAGAAGAGCCCGGCAGATTGTAGGAGATGTAATTATACCAGGCAAACCGGGGTCTCACAGAGCCCACCTACGTGCTAATTGTATGTGTTAATTTAATATCATAACAGCAACAGCTCAGCTTGGAAATACTTTATGTATTTAGCAGAGAGATACACAGTGAAATGCTGACCCTACAAATTGATCTGTACCCCAACTCTATATGCAGCCTGTTCTCAGCCTGAGACAAACTTTATTGAAAATTAGTGATATAGTTTGAAGAATATATGGAAATATATAAAATATGCAGCCACAGCCATTGCAGGAAGAATCTCTGTCATTGATCAGAGATCAGAACAGGGATATACAAATGAGCAAAAGTGAAGGGGAGAGAGGGCTCAGAGAATGCTGAGCTGCATATTGTTACATTGATGGGCAGACTTTACTGGAGGACAAAAAAGACAGATTTGTGCAGCCAGAAAACAGCCTTCAAGTATGAAACAGCCTGGGACAAGAAAAAAACAGTTTGGGTGGTCATACCCTTTAAATATTCTCAATTAGCCTTAAAAGGTATCCCATAATTCTTCCATTTCTATCGCTCTCTCACTGACTAAGAAAGGTAAAACATATTATTATTAGAGCCGCCAATGGCAGAGGCAGACTGGAGCTGCTGGGAAACCTGGGGAAGAGATAACCAGATTGCTGAGGACTGACTGAGATCCACCGCGCCACCGCGGACTTGGCACCCTCACCGATACGGGGAGGCCGATTCATCAATAGCGCCAGGTAGCGACAGATGAGCGACTGAAGTATGGCGCTATGAGCGCCGCTAGCGTCAGCCGCGGGCGTTAGCGATTCGCTATAGCAGGCCTCCTCAGTCGCTACCTGGCGTTGTTGCGAACAACGCCTACATTGCTGAATATGATGTTGGCCCTCAGCTTTGTTGGCGCTGTCAGTCAGTGTGACCACGCTATTCTACACAGCGCCTGTTAGCTTTGCTGTGTCCTGGCCATCCAGTACCTTCTGAATAAAACACATTGCCACATTTGTTTTAAAATGTAAAAATTTTTTTATTTTGTGTTGAAAAGGAAATTAAATTCTACCAGATCTTCGAATATAAATGGAAAATAAAACATAATTAAACACATAGCCACAATTTATTTATTTTTTATTTGTTACCTAAAAAGGAAATACAATTAAATCACCAATGAGAAAGAAAAGGAAAATAAAAACAGAACAGAGAAAGAAAAGGAAAATAAAAACAGGACAGAGAAAGAAAAGGAAAATAAAAACAGAACAGAGAAAGAAAAGGAAAATAAAAACAGAACAGAGAAAGAAAAGGAAAATAAAAACAGAACAGAGAAAGAAAAGGAAAATAAAAACAGAACAGAGAAAGAAAAGGAAAAAAAAAACAGAACAGAGAAAGAAAAGGAAAATGAAAATAGGAATTAGAATGAAAAGGAAACTTACAACAGAATTAAACACATAGCCACATGTATATATCTAATTTTTTTTTTAATTTTTCTCTAACAAAAAATTAATAATAAAACATAAATGAAATAGAAAATGAAAAGTCCAGCAGAAATGCAAAAGAAAAGTAAAGTCCAGGAAAGGGTTGGAAAAGGAATGTAGAGATCATGGTGCATCTCTTTGTGCCTGAAAAATTAAGAAAAGTGCAGTTAGTATATATCTTTATAGTTGTTTTGTGTTTTCTTTTAAAAAAATGCATAACTTGATAACCAACATTGGCGTCTTACACCCCCCTTAGAGTGGTTTGGGTCATCTTAAACCCCCCTTAGAGTGGTTTGGGTCATCTTACACCCCCCCTTAGAGTGGTTTGGGTCATCTTACACCCCCCCTTAGAGTGGTTTGGGTCATCTTACACCCCCCCTTAGAGTGGTTTGGGTCATCTTAAACCCCCCTTAGAGTGGTTTGGGTCATCTTACACCCCCCCTTAGAGTGGTTTGGGTCATCTTACACCCCCCCTTAGAGTGGTTTGGGTCATCTTAAACCCCCCTTAGAGTGGTTTGGGTCATCTTAAACCCCCCTTAGAGTGGTTTGGGTCATCTTACACCCCCCCCTTAGAGTGGTTTGGGTCATCTTACACCCCCCCTTAGAGTGGTTTGGGTCATCTTAAACCCCCCTTAGAGTGGTTTGGGTCATCTTAAACCCCCCTTAGAGTGGTTTGGGTCATCTTACACCCCCCCTTAGAGTGGTTTGGGTCATCTTACACCCCCCCTTAGAGTGGTTTGGGTCATCTTAAACCCCCCTTAGTGCGTTTGTTTGCTCTTTTGGATGGGAGGTCAAAGACATTTAAACAGGAGTGCAGTACTTGCATTAGAGTGAAGGGTAGTTAGCTTACCGCAAAATAAGAAGTGATCAGCCTTTCCCTTAGCTCATCGCCAGTCTGGGTGTCCTCACTTCTATCTGCGGGCAGGTTGGGGATTTCTGGCACCAGTGCTGTCTCCTCGGGGGCTTGGATTCGGTGACATATACAGATATTGTGTAACACACAGCAGGCAAGGATGATTTTGGAAACCTTCTGTGGGCTGTAGAGCATCTCTCCTCCTGGCCGTGCCAAACAGAGAAAGCGTGCTTTCAGCAGGCCGATGGTTCTTTCCACAATGCTTCTGGTCTTGCGATGCGCTGCATTGTAGCGTTCATGGGCAGAGGTCCGTGGGTTCCTGACCGGAGTCATGACCCACGTTCTCTGCCCATATCCCTTGTCCGCTGTAGAAAAAACACAAGGAGAGAGACAGCAATTAGTACTAGTACATGTTTTTGGGTGGTAGTTTGTTTAAAATTGCCTTACTAGGCCACATATTACCAAAATACATAGACATGGTTAATTTATTACCCAGTAGCCAGCCAGCTGGCATTTCGTTGTTATCAAACTTCCGGCACAGGACTGTCCGCTGCAAGACGTAAGAATCGTGGCATGAGCCGGGGAACCCCGATCTCACCGCCCGCAGCTTCATCTCATGGTCACAGACCACCATGATATTAAATGAATGGAACTGCTTCCTGTTTCTGTAGGACAGCTCCTGTGCACGGGGAGGGCGGAAAGGGATATGTGTACCATCAACGCACCCTAGCACATTCGGGATCCCTCCCATCAGATAGAAAGCATGTTTTATTTTGGCAACCTCTTCCTCATCCTCAGGAAACTTGATGTAAATTGGGATTAAATCACAAATTGCCAGAACTACCTGGATTAGGATGCGGCTCATAGTAGCCTGGCTTATCCCGCTGAGGAGGGCTGAGGTTGCCTGGAAGGTCCCTCGTGCCAACACATTAAGAGTGGCACACAGGCGTACTATGCCTGGAATGGAGTGAGTGCGTTTGGTGGATGGCTCGATTTTGGTCTTAATCTGATCATATAGGGACTGTAGTGCAGCACGATTCAGACGGAAGCGGCTCCTGATCTGCTCGTCACTTAAGTCCCATACTGAAAGGCGGATTGCAAAGGAGCGGGGTGCCCTAAGCCTCACAACACCCCGCTCCCTTTCCTCCTGCTCTTTCAGCATACACATACATCCATCCACCCAGACACCATACATCACCCTCTTATCCATCACACACACTAAAGATATATACAAAAATAAACAAAAAAAAACACTAACACACAACACACACACAAACAATCACACTACACACACACCCGCTACAATGCAGCTCACCACAAAACCAGAACTATAGTGGTCCAAACCACCAGCCTGCTGAAAACCAGCTTTCTAAGTTAAGCACAACCAAGAGGGGAGTTGCTGCACAGCCCACAAAAGGCCCCAAAATCAAGCCTCACTTGCTGTATGCTACACAATATTTGCAGATGCCACCCAAACCAAGCTCCTAAAGAAACAGCACTGATGTCAGAAATCACCCAACAAGCCACAGAGAGTGAGGACAGAAACCAGACAGAGGCTCAAATGAGCTAAGGGAAGCGAGCACAGCACCACACCACAGCCTTTGCCACAGTGTAAGAATAGCAGAACCTAGTTCATTCCTTCCTTTTATACTTCATTTTCAAAAGTGACAGGTCCGCTTTGCCGCCTTTTGCGTCGCTCTGCTATTTCCGGGCGCCAATTAGCCGACCCAGGTGTGCGTAAAACAGAGTGCGCACGCGCACGCTAGTAGCGCTACTAGCGTACTTGAGCCGTAACGTGCGTGCATTAACGGACATGGGCCAAAAATCAGGTGGGGACCAATGAAAGTGAAGCTGTTGTTTTTTTAAATAGCCGTTAGGCTAAGCACATGTCACAAGGGTTGCAGATACATCAGTCCATTGTTGGATTTGGGTGTGTGTTGTTTGTTTAATGAGGTCTGTAATGAGTTAATTGGCTAACACACATGCTTCTGTCAGTGCAGTGGAGGTGTGCCTAGAAGGAACTGGGCTGTATGTGTGAATCAATTAAGTGGGCTGCTTTTGGATTGGCTGTTAGAGCACATAAAACCTGCCCAAGCCTAAGAGATTGCGATGCCATTCTGTAGTGTGCATGCGTGCTTGTGGGGTGTTGATTTGTGTGTGTGTGCAGCTACAGGATGGAGCCAAATACAGGACATCTGCCGGCCACAGCAGGCCCGAGTAGGAGTTTGGTGGGTGCTGTGCGCAGACCTCCCTTACGGAAAAGGGCACAGCCTGAAGGTGGGGCAGCACCCCAGGCTAAGCGCCCAGGTGCCAAGAGGGAGCCTGAATTTAATTTGGCTGAGAATAATCATCTTGTGCGCCTGACACTTGCGAAATGGGAGCTGATATTTGGCTCCCAAAGCAAGTCCATAGGCAAACAAGAAAGAAGCAAACTGTGGGATGCCATTGGTGTGGAGCTTAGTAGCACAGCTCAACACCCACGTAGTGGCCCATCCTGCAGGAAACGCTTCTACACTTTGCGAGGGGCCCTTATGAAAAAGATGAATCACGATCTTGATGTGGACAGTGGGTTCATCCAGGCTCCAAAGAGTACCTACAGGCCGTATGAGGAGATGCTGAAGGCCAAAATCCCACTGGCTCGGCTGCAGGGTGTGGATCCTGGGGATGACACCACCGGTTGGGCTGAAGGTACATATTTTCTGGCTTTTACAATAACCTAATGTTAATGTCTGTGATTAGCATTTTTACATTCTGACCAACTAACTGTAGGACCTGTGAAGTATTACATTATAGCTCAAACATTTGTAACTTTTCTGTCTGTTGCTTTATGCATAGGTGCACATGCTGCTGTCCGGGATGTGGCTCCGGACACCCAAGCTCCTGCCCTTCCAGCAACCTCAAGGCTACCCCAGTCTGCCATTGAAGGTATTTACCCATTATTTGTTTGCTGGTTTTTTTCTAAACAAATGGGTGTGGGAGCAGCTCAAGCAATAAAGGTTTGCCCTGTTGACTATTAATAATATGTGCGTGCGGCCTAATTGCACGCCCACTGTAACACTCACAGGCAGTAACTAACAAGGCCCTAACATGTGTAGATATGTAGGATGCCAGAGATGTGTAGCCATATATCGGCATATCAATGTGTGAGCCACACTTGGCTTGATTAGTCAATATTAGTGAAAGAGCTGCTCACACACCTTAATGCATGTTGTATTTTGCTACGCACATTAGCTATGGCTCAATGTTGGTTTTATTTTGGCCTAGCTCCCATGCCCTTGGCCCCAGCATCTCCTCCGGATCCCACCTACTCTTTGGATGTCGGTAAGTGCATGTGTTCACCTTGCTTGATCCACTTTGACTCAAGTGCATGTGTCTCATTTGTCTTTTTTCTTGGTAGGCCAATTGACTGGTTCATCTTTGGACCCCACTTCCGATGTTGCCGGTCAACAGGACCCTGTTGGTGTGTAGAGCAATACATAATGTATCCTTTCTGCTGTTTAGGTTACACTGGTTCAATTTTGTTAGTCTACTAAGCTACATGTTTGCTTGGTAAACTTGAAGATGCCTCTTGGGAGTGCTGGTTGCCTCCCCAGGGTCAGTCTCTTAGTTATTTTAGTGATAGCAATGTATATTTGCGGACATATTTTTAGCCAAACATTCCCTGTAGTAGTTTGCTGATTATTTAGACACATTTTTAATTTGTTTTAGTTGACCCGAATATCGGAAGTGGCTGTCCAGAAAGGGCCCCTCAAGTTCCAGCTGCCAGAGATGAGGGTAAGTGGTTTTGCCTTGCTCTAGTCTGTATTTTGGCTCTAATGTTGTGCCACTTGCTTCTGGCAACTTGTGTGTCCACATGTATTTTCAAGGTCCAAGCTCGAGTGAGGACCCCACTCCAGACATCTGGGATATTGCGGGTATGTTTAATTTAAGCAATGTTTATGATGAGATTGGCAGAAATTAGTGCGTCTTAGTCCTGTAACATACATGTTAACAATCTGAGTTTAACCGAGACCTTTGGTCTAGTGTGTATTTTTAAACTTTTTAGAGGTATGGCCTCGATAGCCTAACCAGGTTACATTAGAGTTTGGCCCACAGACCTACTAACCTGATTTTCCTGTTTAGCATATGCCAACTTGCCCGACATCTCGGATGTTGAATTGCGACTCTCTGGCAGCGATACCTCGAGCCTACCTGGGCCGGAGGACACGCAGGTAACATGGCTGATGTAGACGACCTCGAAACCCATTGGCATATTCGTGGGTAGTGGAAGAAGCAACATGTAACATTTCCTTTCATTGTTGTTTTGGCAGGAGGCGGAACCAGAACCCCAAGCTGGGACCTCTTCCCAAGTCCCATGTGGCCAAGCTTCAGAGGCTCAGACAAGGGTAAGTTGTCTAGTGAGTGTTTATGGTAACTTTTGGGAGGGGCATAACTGCATTTGTTCCGTTTCACTAAAATGTGGTTTACTATTTGTTTAGCCTCCAACCACAGCAAGAGGAGGTGTGGCACCAACCAGTGCCGATTTCTACCAACTAGGGGTCCGGATGCTGGAGGACTACAGTCGCCAACAGCCGCGTGATGGAACTAATGAGCGCATTGCGGCGTTGGAAAATCAGGTGCTGATGTGTCAGCAACAAAATGAGGGCCTGCAGCGCCAGGTGGACCAGTTAAGGCAAAACCTACAACAGAACCAGGACCTTGGTCGCCTTGCAAATGTTATCGAGCAATCTGTACAGCGCCAGGAAGAAGCAATACAGCGCCAGGCAGAGGCAATACAGCGGCAGGACCAAACTTTGTTGTTGCTACAACAGCTCATACAACAGCAGTCTATATTTTTTACTGCACTGTTGTCCCCCAACACCGCCCCTAGCAATGACTCCCAACCTCCCCGGCCACCCAGCCAAGAATATTAATTTGTAAACCTTTTTCTTATTATTTATGTAAATATATTTTTGAAAACCACCTCTAATTTGTGTTTATCCATACATGTGAAAGCTAAATACACAGTCAGGGCTGATTTGCTCAATCATCTCTAATATTATGCCACCATTTATGTGCCACATTAGTTAACATTGCTTACTATGGTGTAAACATGTACTGGCTCAAAATGGCTGCCTAATTTTAGACATAATGGTTTTTGGGAATCTAAACCTATGCTGGTCAAGGAACAACACAGTTCTTGGTAAATATAAATGTATTTATACAAATTGGGCCAACACGGCCAACATAGGCCAACAAAGCCAATAAAACATGGCCAGGGCAGCCATCCCCCCCACCCTAACGTCTCCGACGCCTCTTCATGGCCAGCAGCATCCCTTTCATCTGTCGGAAGGCTCGCCACAGTCTGCGATGCTGGCGTATACAAGCTGTAGAGATGTGATAAAAAATAATATCTTAGAATTTGATTGGGAACTCAACATACACAGATGTAGCAATGTAATGTCAGTGTTTCTAACTTGCTAACACTCACATTAACATTGGTGAACAATGTGCCCCTAACATTTTAAAATAAAGTTTTAATATTGGCTTGAAAACATGTTAGGACCACATACCTTTACTCTTAAAGTGGACCAACACCCACAATATAGTTTATCATGGGTTTTGGCCCACTTTGTTGTTTCTCACAGATCTGTATTTCCCCTGATGTGTGTATACACACAGTAATCCATAGCCACTCACCTCTCCATGCTCCAACGTGCTTGGCACAAAGAACGCACGCTAACGTCTATGCAGGGAACCGGAATGTACACTCCTCTTCCACCCCCTCTTCACGCATGTCACTCTCTGGCTGCTCATGGGGACCCGGCGGCCATTCACAGAGGCCCAGGGGGGAAAAATGCACGTCTGGAGTGTTGCGCAGGAGCCAGCGGAAGATAAGTTCCCATAATTAGGGGTTTGCTTGGTGGGTTGGACCCGTGGTACCTGCACTTATCGTATGTTCCGCGGGGTGTTAGTTGTTAGTTGTTGGCAAATTTAATGTTTAATGCACATTAAACACCCTTGGTGTTGGGCCAGGTTAACTCTTGCAAATGTAATAATGTTTATGGCCAAGTAAGGACATTTATGTCTTTAGTCCAAGCCAAACATCAGTGCCTAAGGAAGATGGAAGTTTGCCCTATAATGTTATTGGTAAACACCTAATCAGCCCCATTTGGTTGTCTATACGCCACAAATAGTCCGTATGTGTCCGTAACAAGAATGTGAGGCAACTATCAAGGATGGTGACTGGCATGTTGGATTATTGACCAAACACATTTAACCTAGATGTGTGTGATATTCACACATTGGTCAATTACAAATTTCTACAAATGTAACTAGAAGAGAAATGTTTACAAAGTATTTACCCGTATTAATTTGGATGTACTCACCATCGCAGCTGTGGCGGTGGCCCATGCTGCTGGCCGTCCCTGGAGCTGGTGTGGGGAGGAGGAATTCTGCCTCCGTCTGCGTAGCGACATCTGTCCATAAAAAAACAAAATACAAAACAACATTTAGTGGAGCTATGACACCCGAAGTTTGGACATCAATCTGGTTATTGAGTCTTAGCTCCAAAAACAAACACTTCTTTACATACATGTTAAACGATATTTGCTATATTCCTGGCCCATTAGTTAATGTGAAGTGTTTATGGTTGCCACATGTATCCATTGTGAAAATCTGGCACTAACCTTTACATTGCAATGTAAATGACTCATTACCAATTTAATGGATAATGTTACCAGTGTGCAACATGTGTTTGCCCTAACTACTTCACGTAAATTAACTATTGCTAGCACACATCATGGTGTGGCCAGAAACATAGGGGTGGTTTCCAGTTGGCTAGCACTGTAGTGTGGTTTGTGATGTTAATGTACATTAGCAAACCAGCTGAGACAATGGACCAGGAAACGTGTCTGTTAAAAGTGTACCAAGACACAGGATTGTGAATATTCAGTGTAGTAGTCTACTTTGGCAGAGCAACACAATTTTAGTCCGCCACCGCCCCTGCCTTCCGCACATCACTCCGCCAGTGTGTGCGCACACGCATGCCAGTATGAAACAGAGCGCAGGCGCACACACATCTCGAGTGCCACACAGGAGGCAGGGACAATGGCTTCTGCCACCCCCAAAGAGGGAAGTAGTTTGTGGTGTTTGGTTGGGGGGGGGCCCTGGGTGAGGGATGTGATTTGGCAGGCAAGGCGCCATAATCCAAGCAATATCATCAATGTTTGTGGGTCCACTTTAAGGAATGACATAAAGTCCAAAATGAACTAGCTTAAAACATACACTTACCACGACTATGCCCGAGGAGGATTTGACGCCAAAAATCCATGGAGGTGCCGCCTATATGATGCCCTGCAAATTACAGAGGAATTGCAAGGGCTAAGCACAAATGGTCAGATGAAACCTGGCACAGACTAACAATTAAAACATGTAAACTCACCAGGGGATGAAGCGCCACTTGAAGCCCAGGGAGGGCTCTGAGGAGGAGGCGGGGAGCCTCGGCTCCTCACACTCTGCTCAGAAGATCCACCAGGCAAAGGGCCACCCTCCTCCCTCTCACTCCCTGCTTGAGAGTGGCCCCTTGCCTGGTGAGAGTCCTCAGACTCAGAGTGTGAGGAGCTGAGGCTTGATCCAGCCTGCCCCCCAGCAGCACACTCCTCTGGGGCGTCATCCCCTTCCTCCCCTGGGTCCTCTAAATAGGACCCGCGGGAGGGACCCTCCCCCGATGACTCCCCCGAGTCCGCCTGCCTGGTTCGGGGGAGGAATCCCTTCCCACGTTTCCCCAGGGGAGGACGCTTATCTGTGTGGAGGGGGTGAAAGCAAATAATTAATATAAAGAGCAAAAAAGGACACAGCTTAGCAGATGATTCTGCACAAAGGCAAAAAAGAACATAAGCTTTAACTTACCTGATGCGTAGGCATCATATAGGCGGTACACGCCTTCTGGGTCCCGGCGCTTAAAATCTGACCATTTTTGTTGGATCGCCCGGATGGTCAGGTCGGTCTTGAAGCGCCGGGACACAGTGGCCTTCACCTCCATGGCAAGGCGTTTTTTCGCTCCTCGGGCATAGTCGTATTCGGCCAGGCAGAAGTCCTAGGAAAAAAAAAAATAAAAAATAAAAAAAAAATAAATACATGACCTCAGAACAATGTCATAAACAGTTATACAGAGACAAGATCAAAGTGGACCCACACCCAGGATTTACATTATTCTGGGTTTGGGTGCACTTTTTTGGGGCACAACTATTGTGGGTGGCCCACTGTCTGCAACCCCCTTTGAAGGGCCCAAATACACCGCTGAGGACACTCCCACGTCACTCCGCAAGCCAAACACAGCGCTCCACGCCGGTGTGGTATGCGCATCCAAGGGCCTTGGGAGGTGCATACCAGCTCAGCTGTGTCTGCACGGCAAAGTACGCATGTGGCGTTTGACTCTAACAGGGAGTGCGCCTGCACACCAAATGAAAATATGTATGGCGCAGGGGTACACCCTGCTAGAGGTAAGCGCAATAGGCATCCGCAACTCACGCATGCACAGATGGGACGGGGCAGAGGTAATTTTTAGGGCCCTCCAGGGGGGGGGGGGGCCATCCAAGCAGGACATCCACAATGGGGATGCCCCATGTGGAGTGTTAAATTTTGGCCTAAAAACAATAAAAATTCTGCCCCTATCCACCCTGTGTGTTTATAAATTTTTAAGCTAAAAATACATAACTAAAATACTCACTTTCACAACCTGGCCATTTACCCGGCTATCCACCCGGGTGCGCCTTTGTTTTTGGGGCCCAGGAGGGGAATGGGTGGGAGGGGTGGTATTTGGGGAAGGTGAGGTAGGTGGGGGATGTGGGGGAGGGGTGGTGGGTCCGGAATCTGAGGAGGAGCTGGGGAGGCGCATTACTCGCCGTTTGGGAGCCATATTGGAAACGCTAAGGAGGAAACAGGAACCGGAAATGACGCTAGCGACATGAGACAAATAAAAAACAAAACAAAAATACGCACCGCGCCCCAGCAACAAGCTATTCTCAGCTATGTGCAAGCTAAGTGGCGGAAAAACTAAAATGACGCTTGAAAACAAGCTAGTGGCATAAGCGCTAGACAGTTTTACCTTAAGGTGGCGTTGAAACGCAAAGGAGGATCCAGGAACCGGATATGACGCAAGCAACTGTGCTGCAAAACAAAAAAAAAGAAACATGCGTGCAGCAGGGACAAGCTAATATCAGCTATGTGCAAGCTAAGTGGCGGAAAAACATTAAAATGACGCTGAAAAACAAGCTATTGGCATAAGCGCAAGACAGTTTTACCTTAAGGTGGCGTTGAAACGCAAAGGAGGATCCCGGAACCGGATATGACGCAAGCAACTGTGCTTCAAAATTCCCAAAAAAACATGCGCGCAGCAGGGACAAGCTAATATCAGCTATGTGCAAGCTAAGTGGCGGAAAAACATTAAAATGACGCTGCAAAACAAGCTAGGGGCAAAGGCGCAACGAACTATTAGCTTGATTTAGCTGGGGATTCTACATACTGTAATGCATAGGTCCTTCTAAAGCATACACCGTTGTGCTTAAATATACAGAGATTATTGCTTCACAAAGTCATCACACAATCTAACTAGACAACTACCTGAAAATGTGGCACACATGAGAATGCATAACGGGTTGTTATGAGCTGGTACGACTGAATGTTAATCCTGCAATATGGGGCCAGGCACGCTCACAACTACAGTGTATTCATTAACAACGACTGGGGTCGCGGGAAGTGAATTCCTTGCAAATGGCAGAAGGGCACATGTATGAACAGCACAGCGCCGCACAACGCAGCGCACCGAGGCACAGCGACGCTCGCGCCGCCACATAGCGAATTCAAACAGCGACTGCACAAACACTGACCAACACAGATTCATCAAGGACAGGGCTGCCGAATAGCTTGGGCGCTGACAATTTCTAAGAGCGAACGTGACCGCCCAACCTGACAGGCTACAAAATAGCTTTACAAGCCCCGTTTGTGTGGAAAACCAGCGCTTTTGAGGCCAATGAGTTTGGGTGGAGGAGATGCAATTCCCATGTCACTCACAACATTACATTGTGAAAAATAAAAAAAAAAAAAAAAAAGATAAATAACCAGCTAGATTCATAAAACATATCAATATAAACATGTGTTGAATTTTGTCCCAAAGCAAAAAACCCCAAAACCACTAAGAACAATCATTGCAGCGTCTGCCATTGAAATGTATGGGAGAGCGGCAGGTAGCGCCAGGTAATACGTGTCGCTGTGAAGGAATTTGCAGCGGCGCTGTTCGGTCCAGCCGGCTTCATGATGAATGCCGCGCTAGCCGTCGCTCTCGCCGGCGCTAGCCTCATTTTGCTTGATAAATGCGTCATTGTGACCGCCGCCGGGCGTACTTGAGTCGGTAGTCGCCGTTAGCTGCCGCTACCTGGCGCTCGTCAGACACTACCTGGCGCTATCGCTTGATGAATAAGGGCCTTAATGTAAGTGTGCACTTGCCTCTGTGACTATCAAGTTGGGTAAGTTGGCAAGGCTGTGGGCTGGCAGCTCATTATCTTAATTGATTAGTGGATAGGTGGACAAGGATAATAGATGAGTAGGCAGGCAAGTTTTAGTATGCAGAAGATATGGAAGGACCAGCATGAATATTTATGCCTGCAAGCTTGCACATGTGCAGAAGTTCTCAAACCAGACAGATTCATAGGTGGGTGTCTTTCCTGCTCACCTGGCTGAAACCCTTCTCAAGGGGCATCCCAGTCACACTCACTAAACTCACCTGTTCCCAGGATCCCATACCTGTTCCCTGATGGGCAACCAGCATTTCCAGCACTTTCCAGCACTTCCCTGCCCTGCTGACTCCATCTGATTAGCTGTGGAAGATGGCTGTGCCCGATCCTGAAAGGAGGTGACTAAGGCCATTATTTATGAAGGAATAGCGACAGGTAGTGACTGGTGAGTGGCCAGTAATGACAGGCCCCGCCACGAGAACGCCGGCTCCCCACCACAATCACACATTTATCAAGCCAATCCTGCTTAGCGACTGAGATAGCGCCATATAGCCACTCATTCATCATTATTCTAGCCTCAGCCCACAGCGCCAGCGTCCGACCTTGAACAGCGACAGGTATGACCTCTCGCTACCTGGCGCTCTCCAATGCATTTCAATGGAACAATCTTTAAATATTCATAATTAATTGTTATTAATTTTTTTTTTTTTTTTTTTAAATGTGAAAAATTCTGTGACCACTTCTGCCATTTTAGGTTATTTTTTTAATGGTAAAAAAAATTAAAAAAAAATTGTACAGAATTGATATTACAGGTCTGATATTAATGTATTCATATTACAAAATTATTTTAAAAACTTGTTTTTTTTGGTTTCCAAAAACATGGTGGTTTGGGGGTTAAAAAACTACTTTTAACCCATCGCTGCCAGCGCTCTGGGGTTTAAACATGCATTTTACAGCGCGGGAATTTTTTGAGCGTGATTTTTTAATGAATATGGTGGGAGCCGGTCGCTAGGGCCAGTCGCTATCATGCGCTCCCATACAGCACGGAACCTGTCAAATAGCGACTCCTCACCCAATATTCAACATTACGGCAAACTGACTGAGTCACTATCTACAACCGAACAACGGCCAAGCACAGCGACTACTAGCGGGCGCTCTGAAAATGCCGCTACAGTCGCTCAACTGTCGCTACCTGCCGCTATTAATGAATCGGCCTCTAAGTGTGGTGCATTGTGGTGGATTCCCCAGAGGGATTAGGAAAAGGTCTTTTTTATTTTTTGGCCTCTTTATTCAGCTTTAGTTGCAGTTATACAATGGTAGTTATGAATGGGTATCAATGCAGTAATGGATGGGTATCTGCCCCCCCCCCAAACTGATGGCTAGAATGGAGGATTAGTGCGGTGAAGAAGCACACGTGATTTCCAGAGCCTTTTAAAGCAGAACAAAACCCACCAGCGGCTGGCCTGGAATCTAAAATATTCCAGGGCTGGCCGCCAGTTTTCCATGGGGCATCCTAAATCAGGATGCCCCACTTTGTGAACCCCCCCAGGGCATGTGCAGGCTCTAGTCCAATCAGCTGTTTACAATCCCCTGCAACATCCCCTGCATCTCCAGCTGCATGCGTGCGCTCCTGCCCCAGCCATTCAGATAGGCTGGGGAGGGAGCGCACACACCGCTGGGGATACAGAGGATGCGGCAGCAGGCATTCCCCATTGAAGGCAATCAGAGCCCTTTGCTGAAGGATGTATACAAGGCAAATGAGAGCCTGCGCATGCGCTGTTGGACCGAGAAGAGGTGAGTTTTACTGGGCGAACTGGGGGGGGTTCCACAAAGCAGGGTATCCCAGTTTGTGATGTCCTGAGACACAGAACAAAACCCAGGAAAGTCAAATTCCAGGGTTTTGTTCTGCTTTAAGCAGATTCATGAATTGTTGGAGATGATTGAGCAAGAGACAATTGCCCAGTTCATGTACAAGGGCTTAGCTCCCCTGGATGAGTAATAGATATATAATATATATTTTTCATTCAGGACACACACACCCTCCTTCAGCCCTTCACGTCACTCTTCATTCCCCACGAGTCCTGATTAGCATGTTGGAACTCTGAGCAACTGGCGTCTGATTCTCCTCTCCCAGCCAAAAATTGATTAGACGCTTTCTGGAAATATGTGTAGCTAAACCGCTATGCTAATTGAGGGAAATGGAGTTGTGTTTTTGCATGCTTCTGCAGTGATATCACTCCTCCTGTACTGCTTTATGTTACAACTTGTAACTGCTTCACTGCCAAGCCATGGGGGGGGGGGTGACATTTCAGAAAACATAGGGTTAAACAGGGGTTGGGAAAAGTGCGGTCAAATGTCAACCCAGCACTGAATCTGTCATATTTAAATTGGAAGTTACTTTTTTTAAAACCTAAAAGTGGGTAAAATTAGTTTCTGCTGAGATTCATTATAACAACCCAGCGCTGTGTGATCCTGGTAATGGGCCATCTGTACATTGTATACAGAAAATATGAAGTTAAAGTAAAACTATGTATTATTCAGAAGATTGATAAGGTAAGCTTTCAAAAAAATGAATGTCCATACAATAATAACAAAAAAACTCTATGCTAACTTTTTGTCCCCCACAGGTGAACACGGCACTTACCTGGTCGGTTGATTGAGTTCCGCTTTGCCAGTCATATCTGGATTCACAATGGCGGGTCGCCGACCTCTCCCGCCATCAGCTACAGAGTCCAGAGTATGCCCACTTTATTGCCTGTAATTGAGCTGTGGTTGAGGTTGAGGAAGGGCCAGGCATCACAAGACAATGGCCCTGATTCTGCAACAGGTGCAAAAAGGGCACTGTGGAGCAAAAATTAAATGGGTACTCTGGTGCTGAATCACCCCCTAGAGGTAGACCATGAAATGACCCTGATTCAGCCACAGGTGCAAAAAGGGCACTGTGGAGTAAAAATTAAATGGGTATTCTGGAGCTGAATCATCCCCTAGAGGTAGACAATGAAACTGATTAATGCTTTTTTCTCCATGAAAAGTAGTTCACATTTTGCACCCGAGGGTAAAGGGGAAATTCACCACTCATCGGTAAATCAAAGGAGTAATTAAGCATCAGGTGTAAAAAGTGCACTACTTTTTAATGAGTAAAAAGTACCAAAAAAGTACCTGTTTGCTACATTATATTTATGGTCTTTTCCTCACCTGGTGGGTCCTCATCTCTGTGAAATAGTTAATTGTTTTAGAATCTTTGCTTTAGTTAATTAATTTCTAATATTGGTGGTTTTTTTGAGTGTAGGAGCTGTTTGATGCTCCATGGGCACATTGTATGTGATTATTTGATTGATGTCATTTGCATCTGTGGATAAAAATGTTGTCTTTTTCGGTTTGACACTGGTACTGTAGAGTGTATCACTCACAGCACTAATGGTTTTGCATTAATAGATTTGTGTATGCAGGGTATTGTGCAACAGGCCCCCAATCATGTCCACTGGAACAGAGAGCCCATAGGTTATTTCTTAGAGGGCTTCCTTTACTTACTGTAGAGCAGCGACCACAGGTTGATTAGTCTGGGCCCCCCCCCCCCCATTGTCTCCCCCTCCTCTTGATAGTTCTCGGTGTATATATGTTTTAATGGTGTTTTAAGATGTTTGTATAGGATTGTTGTAAACATTAATATGATATATGAATAAAATTGATTATATAATTTTTCACTCTTTGTAAGTGGTGCTTCTGTACAGGTAGGTTTTTGGGGGCATGTGGAACCCCCATCTCTTTTTCTTAAAAAGTACCATTTACTTGAATTGGGGATTCAGTACCAGAGCACTTTTATTACATTTTTAACCTAAAGCGCATTTCATACTCCAAAGGTGGGAATAGGTAAAAAGAAGTGATGTAGGAAGAAGTGGGTAGAGGTAGGCAGAGTTGAGATGAGAAGAGGTATGTCGGACACAGGGGAGGTGGGCAGGTGTGAGATTAGCAGAGGTGGATACAGGCAGGCACAGGTGAGCAGAGGTATGGCGGGAAGAGGAAAATAGAGGTGAGTTGGGAAGACAAGTTATGAACTGAGGTAAGGTGAGAAAAGAGGAGCTTAGATGTGGAGAGACGAGGTAGGTAGAGGTAAACACAGGTTAGGTGAGTGCAGGTAAGTGAGAAAGAGGTAAGTAGAGGTAGGGTGGACAGGAGTAAGTTGGGAAGAGTCTACATAGGCATCTCCCAACGAACCCAACACAAACAACACATCAGTAGCATTTATGTGACATCAACCTCTATAGATAAATGAATTAGTGCCTCACTTCCTGCTTTGGAAATGAGTGGTTCACTGCCCTTGCACTGTAAGCAAGGAAAGCTAAGCTATCCAACTCCTAGTGATGATGGCAGTGCTAGGCCCATGTCTTTTGATGCCTGCCCTTTGTCCCTTAAAGTGGACCAACACCCAGGATTTTCACTATTCTGGGTGTTGGTCCACTTCCCGATAGGGGGTACCCCGCTGTGGGAAACCCCCCAGAAAGCCCCTAAAATCTTAACTTTTAGGCGACGGACAAGCGACAGATAAGCCGCCGCCGCCTCCCGCGAGTCCCTCTAGCAGGGCGCGCTCCCGCGCTGGCTGTTTGTGAATGGCCGGTGCGGGAGCGCGCCCTGCTAGAGGGGCTCGCGGGAGGCGGCGGCGGCGGCTTATCCGTCGCCTAAAAGGTAAGATTTTAGGGGCTTTCTGGGGGGTTTCACACAGCGGGGCATCCCGATTTCGAATGCCCCGCGGGGAGGGAGCTGATCGGCCTGGGAATCTTATAGATTCCCGAGCCGATCAGGGGTGGGTGTTGGTCCACTTTAAAATAAAAAGGAATGTCATCCATATGGCTTGGAAACCTGGCATAAGGCCTCTAACCATAAAAATACCAGCCCCTAGGCCCGGGGCATAGACTTGGGCCCTTATTTAAGAAGGGATAGCGTCAGGTAGTGGCTGGTTAATGAGAGGTAGCGACAGATAGCGACTGGTGAGCGCCGGACACGGCACGCAATTACACATTTATCAAGCAGAATCTGTTTAGCGACTGGGATAGCGCCATGTAGCGTCCGATTCACCATTTTCACAGCCTCAGCGAACAGCGCCGGCGTTCAGCCTTGCACAGCGCCAGGTATGACCTCTCGCTACCTGTCTCTCCCATACATTTCAATGGACGATACTTTTCTTCTCTTTAAACGGGGTTTTGTTTTTTGTTTTTTTTCCCCAAAAAATCACAAATAATTCTGTGACCTCTCCAGGCATTGAAAAGCAGTTTTTTTCACATTTTTTTCATTTTTTATATATTTCCTCAGAAATGACATTACAGGTCCGCATTAAAGTGTTCATGTTACAATGTTGCTACAATGTAATTCCATATGTTTTTGCTTTGTTACTAGTGGATAGATGCTGAAAAACACACTTTAAACACACCGCCTCCTGCGCTCTGGGCTTCAAACAAGCATTTTTCAGCGCCAGAGATTTGTGAGGCTGTTTTTTTGCTGAATATGGTGTGAGTCGGTCGCTATGAGCAGTCGCTAACATGCGCTCCCATACAGCGCTGTACTGGTCAAATAGCGACTCCTCACAATGTATTTAACATTACTGAACAGCGACTGAGTCGCTATGAAGTAGCGACCCACGGCTGAGCACAGTGACTACTAGCGGGCACTCTGAAAATGCCTGCTACAGATGCTCATCTGTCGCTACCTGGCGCTAATGATAAATCAGCCTGCCCGTGTCCTGGAAAAAAAACAGAACCATTCTAATAGGCGAAAGGATCTTCTACACTCCCCTTAAATGTAAACACATCATAAATACTCATAAGTACTCATTTTAACTCACTCTCTGGTATCCTCATATCTTCTCTCTTTTATCCTTTCTGGTCCACTAGGTTAAAGTGGACCAACACTCAGGATTTTGACTATCCTGGGTGTTGGTCCACTTAGGTGGGGCACCCCGATCGGTCGATATTTTGCTGCAGGACTGCATGGGAGCGGCCATCTTGTCACACACATAAGCATCTGGGGAAAGCTGTGCCAGCAGCAGCCCACACCAAACTGAGAGAAAAATGCCTCAGAAAGACTGGCAGCTTGTGTATTATGTTTTATAAGCACACACGGTGAATAATCAGCTGCTATAGAGAGTGTGTGTGTATCTTCTAAAATGTTACAATTCCTTTCATCATTCATTCGAGTCATCATTAGGGATGAGCGAACCCCCCAAAGTTCACGTTTGGATAGTTTGGTCCAACTTTGAATAAATGTTCGAGTTTGGGGACCCAAACCCGGGTCCCTGTTAAAATCAATGGGGACCCCAATGTTTGGGGGAGGCTGTGGCGAGGGTGCAAAGTGTTCAGCAGCATGCTGCTGTTCCTTACCTCTGCCCGCTATCCTCTAGTGTCCCACACATGGGAGCCGACGGCCATCTTTTGGGGCCAGTTTCAAGGGCTGCTGCTGCAGCTGCTGCCGCTCCACTGGACAGAAGTAGATCGGGCAGAGGTAAGTCGCAGCAGCTTTCTGCTTATCAGCAGCCCATCAATTAACTTTTCCGTGTTCTGTTGGGAATCCGAAGTCGCAAAGTTTGGTCCAAACCGGTGGTTCGGGTGTGCCCATCACGAGTCATCACAGCGGATGGCTTTCTACTAGAAATAATGGAGGATTGCACTGGAATGTGAGGCACTTTTGACTGTGGGATGTGTTTTTCATAAGATGGATGTATGTTACAAGATGGCCGCTCCCATGCAGTTATGCAGCATATAATCTGCATGCTATTCCATAACATCTGCATGGGGTTCAGCCCTCTCAAATAGTTTATGTCACTGATTGCCAGAGTGAGGCTTTAGGGGTGCAATTTTCCGAACTTGCTTTTTTTTACTTTTGGTCAGCTTTTAAAACCTTCTACCTGGTCTGACTTTTTGTTTGCAAGTGTCTGCAGTGCTTGACCCAACATTTTCTTGATTGCTTCTGCTGGTCTCTGCTGCTCCTCTGGTGTTCAGTCTTTAGAAGAGCACAAGTCTTCTCTCATTCCACATTGGCTACCAGTCAGAGACATTGAGGTACCACCTCAAGGGAGGGGCATTTATACCTCGAAGATGGTGCCTCCCCAGGTTTTCTCTAATACAGTGTGACCCTAGAAAGCCCTAGGAAGCACTACTGGTGTCCCAAGCAATAGGAATGTCAGCCAATATGCCTTCTTTTAAGCAATAAAAATATATAAAAATGCACTTGCCGTGTGTGACTCGGTCAGGTACTCTGCCTCCTTGATGTCCCCTCATACCCCCTAGCACATTTGTGGGACAACCCAAGCTTTCCTCCAGGCGAACTGAACAGATTGGCTTTTAAGTGGTGGCAGGACCGGGGTATAAACAAAATATCGGATTTGCTCATGGAGAGGGGCCTCAGGTCCTTCCGTGATCTACAAGAGAAATACGGTATTCCTCACAAAGAGTACTTCTGATACATCCAATTAAGGCATTGGGTCCTGCCCCTGACAAAACTGCGCCCTTCCTTTCGGGCGAGGACCTCCTTCGAAGAGCTGTGTGTGTGCTAATAACCCCTTTCAAAGGGGAACAATCTCCCAAATTTATTCAGCGCTAAACGAAACTAAGCCGGGGTCACGCGGATATGTGGGTTACTGGGAGAGGGACCTGGGGTCCTGTAGGGGGGAAAGGGGGTGGACAGAGATATGGTCTTGTATTTCAAAATGCTCCATAAATATCCTGACAGTCGAAACGGCCTACAAGTTAATGCTTCGTTGGTACCTGGTGCCGGGCCGCTTGAGCAGGATGTTTCCGGGACACCCAAGACATGTTTTAGGGGCTGCAGTGCAGAGGGGGACTTTATGCACATTTGGTGGATCTGCCCTATGTTGGCTTGCTTTTGGAGCCAGGTGTTCAGGATGGCCAATGGAATCTTCCAAACCAACATGAGAAAGGATCCATGGGTTGCTCTCTTGCACTGTAAGTCCCGGGAGCTCACTAGTAAACAGCACAGACTTCTTGCCTATTTACTTCTAGCAGCCAAGCAGACCATAGCTAAAGTGTGGAAGAAACAATTTATCCCAATCTCAGAGGTGTTGGCCAGGATGAATGGGTACGAGTATCCTGACCGACTCCCACGACAAATTTCTTACAATATGGGAACCCTGGATAAGGTTTGCCTGGCCTGGTGAGCCTCTGTGGATACTGTAATGACCATATGTGATGGCTGGTGGAATGCGGGAGTGACAAATCCCTCTTCCCCCCTCTCCTAGTTTCCCCCCTCTCCTAGTTTCCCCCCTCTCCTAGACTCCTCAAACTGGGCACTCTTCTCTTCCTTTTCACAATACTATGTTTCTAAATGTTTTCAATGGTTTCCCCCTGTACCTACACATGGCTGTATTTGATAGCCCAATGGCACGCCCTAATAGGCCTAACATAAAGGTCACGGGATAATAGGTGTGCAGGCGATAGTGCGGGTTGCGTGTACCAAGGGGCCCGCGGCCAGCACGGTCTCTGAAAATAACAGGGTGTAGTGCAGATCGTGCTAGTAGTATCGAGTATGTTGTATGTCCCTTGCCTTATCATTTTTGCAATTATACTGTGGATTGTCAAAGCACTAGTATTGTTAATCTACTATTTTGTGTAACACGGGCTGTTTTTTTTCTATATACCTCCCCTGCGCGGGATGGCAGTATAATGCTATATGTCTTGCAAAACTGTATCATTGAAAATCGAATAAAACATATTGAAACATAAAAAATGTATAAAAAAGAAAAGAGCCGAATTTGACAGAAATGTTTCCAAGATCCGGTTCTGGTGGAACCAAACATAATCAAAATTTGAGCCAAACTCTGATTTTGAACAGCAGCACTAATTGTTAAAAGAAGAAATCACCTTGAAGAACCATTTTGTCCTGCCTACCCACTGCTCTCTTTGCATCCTCTACAACATCCACACTTATTTTTTATATTCTTTTAAAAGTGTGACCAGGTTGTTGGGAAACATAGTCATCTGCAATGTTGCCTTTCGTAATTGGCATAACGTTTAGGAAAACCATTGTGATTATCTTGGTAAATTGGAATACCTCCTGACCATAGTTGCTAAGGAAACACTCTGGGAGTCTTGCCAAGCTGGATATGGATGTTTACTGCATTTGACACAAATCAATGCACTTTTAGGCAGCTCTATACACAATGGTAAGAATAGATCTATATATGTTCCTAACATCAACTCACAGAACCAAGGGTTCAAAAAGGTTTATGAAGGGCACTTTGCTATCTGTCCTCATGCTCTCATCCTGGGGGACCTGACTCACTTCAGTGTTCTAAGATCTGTCTGACAGGGTGCTGGGGGAGGCAGATTTATGAGGACAGGATTTCGGGAGCTGAAACTCTTTTGACCCTCAAGGGGCCCACTTAGGTCAGAGTGGCAAGCAGTATAGAGGGGCTCCCGGCTTAGGGTGAGGGGGGGGGGAGGTTGTATGCGATATTAATGAAGAGTTATAGCTGTTTGCTTAACTCTTTAAGTGACTAATTTATTGTGAGTCCGGGAACCATTCAGTTATATTACTAGTGCAAGTGCGCCAAGCCAGGGGCGGACTGGGACTAAAAAACGGCCCGGGACTTTTTGGGGCACACCGGCACTGCTGTACTGTTCCTGGCCCAGTATAGTATAGTAATGTCACATATATATATATATATATATATATATATATATATATATCTTATTTTGTTCCATGGTTTACCAGGGTTTAGAGGACAAAAATAAGAAAGAAAATATTATGAACAAAATGGTGTGCTAAAATCCCCCCCTCCGAATCACCCCATTACAGCCAGTGAGCAGCTTCCCTCATTATAGCCTGTGAGCATCATCCCACATTAGAGGCAGTGTGCAACATCTCCCATTACAGGCAGTGAGGGGCATCCCGCATTACAGGCAGAGAGGGGCATCCCGCGTTTACAGACAGAGGAGGACATCTCGCTTTACAGGCAGAGAGGGGCATCCCGCATTACAGGGAGAGAGGGCATCCCGCATTACAGGGAGAGAGAGGCATCCCATATTACAGGCAGAGAGGGGCATCCCGCGTTTACAGGCAGAGAGGGGCATCCCGCGTTTACAGGCAGAGAGGGGCATCCGCCCACTCCCTCCCCCCAAAGATGGACAATAATAACGCAGGCGGGCAGGGTAACCAATTCATGCCTGCCTGCCCACCCCCTGCTGCGATTCCCCGACACACATACACACACTTACCAGTTGTTGCGCGCGGGCCGCCACCGCCGCCTCCTCCCCGCCGCTCTCACACACACGCGCGGGCACTTCCTGGTTGTTGCGCTCTGGCTGGTGGGAGTGCCCCATATAGTCGGCGTCCAATAAAAACAATGGACACCCCCAAATGATGCCCACCAACCTGCGCGCAACAGCCAGGAGCTGCCTGTAAACAACAGGGTGTGTGTGAGAGCGGCGGCCGCCACCCCTTCAACCACGATCTGCTGCAGATAGAGCGAAAGCCTCGATCACGGATGAAGGAGTGGCAGCCGATGAGCAGAGAAGGTCGTGGCCTTGCCATGTGCCGGCCTACCGGGATTCTGCCCGGTATGCCCTATGGCCAGCCTGCCCCTGTGCCAAGCTATGTAGTAGTGACCGGTTATTCTGGGAAAGAATCCTTTCCAGCAAGTTCACTTTCTCAAAGGTATTCACAGACAGGGATGCGGGTAATTCTGTTATGCTTGGTCAGTATGCACTATGCATCTACTCCCCAGATGCCGGCCCTGGAGTCTACAGACAGATGAAAAGCTGTTTGAATTTCACCCGGCCCTTTTGAGATCAGCCAAAATATTCTGGGTGGGAGTGGCCTCAGTGGTGGAAAACCAGGCAACCTCAGAGCATTGGGGTGGGGGCCCGAATGGATGAGTGGAGCTCCCAGAAATTGGTTTTGCTCGGCTTTAAACTTTGCAGACCTATACAGACTTGCAAAAAAGGGTTTAGATCCACTTAGTGCCAGACTTAACTTTCCCTAAGAGAACATTTTCACCTGTAAAGTCCCAACATTTACAAGTATATAATTGTTTTATACTGTACCTGATTGGAGTCTGGGCCTCAGAGATTCTTGACTAAACTAGCAGCCCACCTCGGCACTGACACTAAATAGATGTACAGGAAGTCAAGCTAGAAGGAAAGACCACCCTGTTGAATAAAGGTCCTTGCAGGGGATGAGTCTGTGAAGTTTCAGAAACAACCACCAAGCTTAGAGGAGACTCCAGACAATAGCACCAAATCAGTCACCAAGTACAGGTGAGATGCAGTGTGCACCACGGAATACCTGTGTGGTCCTCTGCTTTAAGGGGCCCATTTTGAAGGCCTTATGCTGGATTTACATGAGCAGATCAATTGGCTGTTTGTTCAGCATCAACCGACCATACCAATTTGCTGCAAAAGAGTGATTGCTAATGCGAGCGCTGGTTGTCATAGCTGTCACGCTCCGGGTACCGCGATTAACCACTTAGACAACTCCAGCTCTCTTGGTAAGGACCTCAACCCCCAATCTCCGCAGCCAGCTTCACCTATAGGAGCCCCCGCTTGCCGAGACGCAGAACACGCCTGCTCGGGATCGGTTGCCCCCAGGACTTTATGGCTCAAAGGATGAAGCCTTACGGTACAGAGGACTGGAGAGCCTGCGGCTGGAAGTGGAATCGGGCAGCCCGAAACTGAGCGTAAGGAGGGAGTCCAAGGACAGGCTGGAGGATGGTAACAGGAGACCTGAGAAGGCCACAGGAAAATAGCAATGGACAGATCGTGGTCTAGGTTCGAGGCAAGGGTCGGCAGCAGGAGTGGAGATCGAGGATGGTCAGAGGCAAGCAAAGGTCGGCAACAGGAACGGAGATCAAGGATGGTCAAACTGGCAAGGGTTGGCAACAGGAACGGAGATCAAGGATGGTCAAACTGGCAAGGGTCGGCAACAGGAACGGAGATCAAGGATGGTCAAACTGGCAAGGGTCGGCAACAGGAACGGAGATCAAGGATGGTCAAACTGGCAAGGGTCGGCAACAGGAACGGAGATCAAGGATGGTCAAACTGGCAAGGGTCGGCAACAGGAATCAGGATCAAAATCGAGGATAAACAGCTACAAGGGTCTAGGCGCTATAACAGGCAATGACAGACTGACTGGGTTGAGGTTAAATAGGGAACAGACATAATTGGCCAAGGAGAGTCAGTGTAGTGATTGGTGCAACCAGGAACTTTAAACAGATTGGACACATGGGGCGAGCTGCCCAGAATTCAGAGAGAGCTGATTGGAGGGAAGTAGTGAGGGAGTGACGTGCTGATGGGATTGGCCAGTGACAAGGGAAACATTCCCCCCACCCACACCTGTCCCTTTAATTATTTCTCCTCCGGCGGCCGCGCTGAGAACAGCGGCGCCGGAGGGCATAAACACAACGTGCTCGCGCTTGTGCGCGAGCACGAGCGCCGGAGCCGGGGACGCCGGCCAAAGAGGAACCAGGCGCGCGCGCGCCAGGAGGAAGGAGAGCCGCCGCCCGCCGCGGCCGCCGACCAGGAAGCCGCGCGGCGGTACGGGGAGCGCGACAGGAACGGGGCGCAGGTAAGTGGGTGCTGACATTACCCCCCCCCTCACGAGGGGCCTCCGGACCCTCACCAGGTTTTTCCGGATTGTCACGGTGAAATTTCTTTACCAGAGCCCTGGCGTGAACATCCCTAGAAGAAACCCAGCATC
Source organism: Gastrophryne carolinensis (assembly GCA_027917425.1). Taxonomy (NCBI): domain Eukaryota; kingdom Metazoa; phylum Chordata; class Amphibia; order Anura; family Microhylidae; genus Gastrophryne; species Gastrophryne carolinensis. The sequence continues at coordinate 170,491,168 of CM051243.1, forward strand.
TCTCCTCAGGACCATAACCAACCCAGTCAATTAAATACTGTATAGTATTACGCACTCTACGAGAATCCAAAATCTTGTTTACTTCATATTCTTGTGCATTATCTACTAAAACCGGAGGAGGACCAACAGGAGAAGAGTCTTTAGCAGGCTTCAACAGAGAAACATGAAATGAGTCGGAGATCTTCATAGTAGAAGGAAGCTGTACTTTATAGGTAACATTATTAAGTTTTCTGATAATAGGATAAGGACCAATAAATTTAGGACCCAATTTATAAGAAGGCTGACGGAGAGCGATATTCCTAGTGGAAACCCAAACAAGGTCTCCACACTGAAGGATAGGTTCCTGAGACCTGTGACGATCAGCAAACTTTTTATATTTAACGCGCATAGTTTCTAAATTTTTCTTGACACATGCCCAAACCTCTTTCCGTTTCTGAAGCCACTCTTCTAAGACCGGAAAATCAGAAGGTGCTGCAGAAAAAGAAGAAGCCTTAGGATGCTTTCCATAATTACAGAAGAACGGGGATATTTTGGTACTATCACTCGGCGCATTATTATACGCGAACTCCGCAAAGTCAATAAATTCCGACCACTGCTCCTGAGTGTCAGAGATGTAACATCTTAAATATTGTTCTAGGCTCTGATTCGTTCTTTCGGTCTGCCCATTAGACTGGGGATGATACGCGGAGGACAAAGAAACCTGAATCCCCAAACGTGAACAAAAATTTTTCCAAAATTGTGATATAAATTGCACACCCCGATCGGAAACAATATTTACTGGAATACCATGAAGACGAAAAATATGCGAGATGAACAAGCGCGACAGTTCCGGAGCCGAGGGTAGCTTGGGTAAAGCAATAAAATGAGCCATCTTACTAAATCTATCAACGACTACCCAAATCACAGTGTTCCCATGCGAGAGAGGTAAATCAACAATAAAATCCATCGAGATGTGAGACCACGGTTCTTTAGGGATCTCAAGCGAAATCAGATACCCACTAGGGGCCTTGTGTACCCCTTTACTTCGTGCACAAACAGGACATGCGTCGATAAGGGTAGTGATATCACGTCTCATAGAAGGCCACCATACATGACGTCGAGCTAAAATAAAAGTTTTACGAATTCCCAGATGCCCGGCAGTTTTGGCGTCGTGGAATTCGCGGATTACGTCGGAACGCAAATGCGGTGGCACAAATTGACGTCCTGCTGGTACATTTACAGGTGAATCATCTTGGAACGGCGCCAAAACATTAGAAAGATCGGGGAGTAGGGCCCCGACCACACAACCTGCAGGTAAAATAGGTTCCCCAGAATCTCCTCGATCTTTACACTCACCGAACATACGCGATAGAGCATCGGCTTTAGTATTTTTTACACCCGGCTTAAAAATAATAATAAAATTGAAACGTGAAAAAAATAATGCCCAACGGGCCTGTCGAGAATTCAACCTCTTGGCGGAGCCTATATACTCAAGATTTTTATGATCGGTATATACAGTGATAGGATGCAGAGAGCCCTCTAACCAGTGACGCCATTCATCAAATGCCAGTTTAATAGCTAATAGTTCCCTATTGCCAATGTCATAATTTTGTTCCGCGGTATTAAATTTCCGAGAGAAATAGGCACATGGATGCATACGTTCAGGAGATCCAGAGAATTGCGATAAAACAGCCCCCACACCCAATTCAGACGCATCAACCTCAACAATAAAAGGTCTGTTGACATCAGGGTGCACTAAGACTGGCGCCGAAGTAAAAGCCTGTTTCAAGACACCAAAAGCTTCGGTAGCTGATGGTGACCAGTTAACAGTGAACGCGGCTTTACGGGTGAGATTGGTGAGAGGAGCAACGATACTAGAGAAACCCTTGATAAAACGTCGATAGAAATTAGCAAAGCCAAGAAAACGTTGTAATTCTTTTAAAGATTTGGGTTGTACCCAATCCCGCACCGCTGAAACCTTTCCCGCATCCATCTCCAACCCCTGACTAGAAATAATATACCCTAAGAAGGGAACGGAGGCAACTTCAAACATACATTTAGAGATTTTAGCGTATAGATTATTTTCCCTCAATTTCTGAAGGACCAGTTTTACATGTTGCCTGTGTTCAAAAAGGTTCTTGGAGAAAATGAGGATGTCATCCAAATAAACCACTACGAAGATACCCAAATAGTCACGAAACACGTCATTAACAAAGTCTTGAAAGACCGCAGGAGCATTGCAAAGGCCTAAAGGCATGACTAAATATTCATAATGACCATCTTTAACATTGAAAGCCGTCTTCCATTCATCCCCTTGTCGTATACGGATTAGATTGTAGGCCCCCTTTAGATCTAGTTTAGAAAAAATCCGAGCCCCCACCACCTGATTGAATAAATCACCTATTAAGGGAAGAGGATAACGATTTTTAACGGTGATCTTATTCAATGCTCTATAATCTATGCAAGGCCTTAAACCCCCATCCTTCTTCTCAACAAAAAAGAAACCGGCACCCGCCGGTGATGTTGATGGGCGGATAAAGCCTTTACTCAGATTTTCCGAAATATATTCCTTCATAGCCTGCTCTTCTGCCCGATTCAGATTATAAATTTTCCCCCTAGGGGGAATAGTTCCCGGAAGTAAGTCGATGGGACAATCATAGGATCTGTGTGGGGGAAGTTTATCAGCGGATCGCTCAGAAAAGACATCTGCCCAATCAGAATAAGGCAGAGGTAATTCCTGGGGCAAAATCTGAACACTCCTAAGGACAGTGGAGAAGCAATGTGCCTTGCAGTAATTACTCCATTTCACCAGGTCACCAGAGTGCCAATTAAATATGGGGTTATGGAGCTTTAGCCATGGGTATCCCAAAACTACAGGTGTTTCTGGACAATCAAACACCAGAAATTCTATAAGTTCAGAATGAGATGAGCCCACCACTAATTTGAGAGGAGGGGTCTTGTGACTGACCGGTCCTCCCTGGATAGCCTTCCCATTTATTGCCAACACCTGGAGAGACTTTTCAAGAGGTACCAGTGGAACCCCCAGGATGGAGACTATGTTCCGATCCAGGAAGTTACCTGCAGCTCCACTATCGACAAAAGCAGATACTGCCTGTTTGGAAAGACCCCAGAAAAGCTCTGTAGGGATTAACATCTTATCATGGTGAGAGTAATGCTTCCATCCACCTAGGTCAGCACCCTCTTCCTGACCTAGGCGAGAAAGTTTCCCGCCGGATATCCCTTATTAGGGCAAGACCTGGCAAAATGCCCCGGGGACCCACAATAGAGACAAAGACCCAAAGACCGTCTTCGTTGTTTCTCGTCCTGAGAAAGACGGGCTCTGCCAACCTGCATTGGCTCCTCTTGAGAGGGGGAGGAGGAGTTTACCCCACCAGGAGTTGAAGGGCTGGGAGCTTGTGAAGGTTTAAAGGGAGTAGTAACCCTAACCCTTTCCCTGGCTCTCTCCCTAAGACGCCTATCGATCCTGATGGAGACCTGCATAAGCTGGTCCAAATCTTTAGGAGTGGGAAAGTTGACCAGGGCATCTTTAATATTTTCGGATAGCCCCATGCGGAATTGGCTACATAGGGCTGGATCGTTCCAGGTAGATTCTACTGCCCAGCGCCGGAACTCAGCGCTGTAGTCCTCGGCGGAATTCCGACCCTGCTTCAGGGCCCGAAGCCTGTTTTCCGCCGTGGACTGACGATCTGGATCCGCATACAGCACTCCCATAGCTGAGAAAAAGGATGTCACGGAGTGTAAGGCAGGATCTTCAGGGAGCAAGCTGAAAGCCCATGACTGGGGATCTCCTTGTAGCAAAGAGATAATTAAACCCACCCGTTGGGTTTCTGTGCCAGAAGATAAAGGCCGCAGCCTAAAGTAGAGTTCACACGAATTCTTGAAATTCGAAAAGCCGGCCCGGTCTCCAAAGAACTTTTCAGGTAAAGGAACCTTAGGCTCAGGAATATGAGGTGATACAGCGGGTGTTGAAGTCTGGCGGGTTTCTTGATTGGCCACCCTCTGGGCAAGTTGATTGATAGCGGTGGCCATCGCCTGAACTTGCTGTACCAGGTCTTCCATATTAATATTTTTTGGCCTGTTATAATGTCACGCTCCGGGTACCGCGATTAACCACTTAGACAACTCCAGCTCTCTTGGTAAGGACCTCAACCCCCAATCTCCGCAGCCAGCTTCACCTATAGGAGCCCCCGCTTGCCGAGACGCAGAACACGCCTGCTCGGGATCGGTTGCCCCCAGGACTTTATGGCTCAAAGGATGAAGCCTTACGGTACAGAGGACTGGAGAGCCTGCGGCTGGAAGTGGAATCGGGCAGCCCGAAACTGAGCGTAAGGAGGGAGTCCAAGGACAGGCTGGAGGATGGTAACAGGAGACCTGAGAAGGCCACAGGAAAATAGCAATGGACAGATCGTGGTCTAGGTTCGAGGCAAGGGTCGGCAGCAGGAGTGGAGATCGAGGATGGTCAGAGGCAAGCAAAGGTCGGCAACAGGAACGGAGATCAAGGATGGTCAAACTGGCAAGGGTCGGCAACAGGAACGGAGATCAAGGATGGTCAAACTGGCAAGGGTCGGCAACAGGAACGGAGATCAAGGATGGTCAAACTGGCAAGGGTCGGCAACAGGAACGGAGATCAAGGATGGTCAAACTGGCAAGGGTCGGCAACAGGAACGGAGATCAAGGATGGTCAAACTGGCAAGGGTCGGCAACAGGAATCAGGATCAAAATCGAGGATAAACAGCTACAAGGGTCTAGGCGCTATAACAGGCAATGACAGACTGACTGGGTTGAGGTTAAATAGGGAACAGACATAATTGGCCAAGGAGAGTCAGTGTAGTGATTGGTGCAACCAGGAACTTTAAACAGATTGGACACATGGGGCGAGCTGCCCAGAATTCAGAGAGAGCTGATTGGAGGGAAGTAGTGAGGGAGTGACGTGCTGATGGGATTGGCCAGTGACAAGGGAAACATTCCCCCCACCCACACCTGTCCCTTTAATTATTTCTCCTCCGGCGGCCGCGCTGAGAACAGCGGCGCCGGAGGGCATAAACACAACGTGCTCGCGTGTGTGCGCGAGCACGAGCGCCGGAGCCGGGGACGCCGGCCAAAGAGGAACCAGGCGCGCGCGCGCCAGGAGGAAGGAGAGCCGCCGCCCGCCGCGGCCGCCGACCAGGAAGCCGCGCGGCGGTACGGGGAGCGCGACAGGAACGGGGCGCAGGTAAGTGGGTGCTGACAATAGCAAGACACATTGTTTTGAGGGTGAATTCTGTTTACACTCCAACCATCAAGCGATGAACAAGAAATTTTTGTTCAGCCAAAACGATACGACGGCTGTCCGATTAACCAATTCTTGTTCATTGCTTGATCGCAAAGGCTGTTTTCATGGAGCAATTATTGCTAAATTGCAGTCACTTTAGCGATTTCTCGCTCGATAATCGCTAAGTGTAAACAGGCCATTAACCTCTAAAGAGGCTACTAGTTGTCTATCGAGCCCCTGGGAACAATATGATCAGCTGGTTCCTAAATTTCAGCCTTGTGTACAGCACCAGTGCTCAACTGATACCTGTCAATAAGTAGGTGAAATTTTAATGTACCGTACTTTTCGCCCTATAAGTTGCACCTGCCCATAAGATCCACCTACGACCTTGGAGGAGGAAAATAAAAATATTCTAAATCAAATGTTGTGCTAATACACCCTATTACAGACAGTGTTCCCCCCATCCCATTCCCATAGGCAGTGTGGCATTCCCCCCATCCCATTCCCATAGGCAGTGTGGCATTCCCTCATCCCATTCCCATAGGCAGTGTGGCATTCCCTCATCCCATTCCCATAGGCAGTGTGGCATTCCCCCATCCCATTCCCATAGACAGTGTGGCATTCCCCAATCACATTCCCATAGGCAGTTTGGCATACCCCCATTCCATAGGCAGTGTGGCACTCCCCTCAATTCCATTAATATAAGCAGTGTGGCATACCCCAATCCCATTCCCCATATGCAGTGTGGCATTCCCCCCTCATATTCCCATAGGCAGTGTGGTGTTCCCCCCATTCCTATAGGCAGTGTGACATTCCCCCCTCCCATTCCCATAGGCAGTGTGGCATCCCCCCTCACTCCAGTAGGAGTTTAAGCATAAGCAAGTTCTGTTTGTCAGTAGTGAATCAAGCCAAAGATTCAGAGTATCTTAGAGTTCAGAGGATCTTAGTAGCCAAGCCTAGGTCAAAGCACAAGGAACCATCATCAACTGGAATTAGGGCCAATCATAGAATTAAATAAATGAACAGATGGCAGGTGCAATCTGCCAAGAAGATCAGCTACCTCTGGTTTATGGATCAGATCATGGTTATATTAGCAAATGCATCATTAAGCATGCAGGTGCATGCAACAGTGATTATAAGCATTCTTCCAAGGCAAGTTTATGTGAACTAAAGTTATATACCAGTGTGCAGAGCTGTTCCTAGGGACAGGCAAACAGGGTGATCACCCTGAGTGCCAAAGCCACTGTGTATGCGGGAGACATCTTTATCCCACTCTGTTTTCTGCAGATGGGTCAGAGCCACTGTTAATGGTGCTAGACATAATCCAGGGCCTCATATCGGGCTCAGTTCTAAGTCCATAGGAGGAGAACTATACTGCCTAGAAACATATTTTTCCCAGCCATCCTGTTTTCCATCTCAAAAAGGACATAATTGAACTTGTGTGCAAGCGGGATGGACTTGGCCCCCACTTGGTGGCTCACAAGATGGTGGTGAGGACTTCAGGGTGTTTAACCCGAAGGCGAGCGAAGAGGAGGCCCCCAGAAGATGGGCCGTGTTTGCCTTATGTGGCAGGAAAGGTTTCCAAGAAATCAGGGTGGGACCACTCAGAGATTGTGGTCTGGTTGGAGGAGACAGTGCGAGCAGAGATAGAAGTGCGTAATGCCATGGTGGTGGTCAAGGAAGCACAGGAGCATGTGTCTCTGACTGGTGGGGAACCCCGTGGAAGAAGAGACCGGGACTGTAATCGCTTGGGGGGACTTGGAGCTGTTCCATTGAGGCCACTGGCTGTTTTGGTCGACACCTTGAGCCGCCGTGAGAAGATCTTCTGCCTGCCTCCGATGTAAGGACCTGTTGCCGGCCCTGATATCCGTGGCATGCTGCAGAGTCTGTCACTTGCCCACACTGACAACCTGGACGGGGCTGCCAAGCCAGAGGAAGGAGGCGCTGCCGGAGGCTTCCGCAGGCCGCAGGGAGCCTGGAGGACTGAATCCGTTGCTTGGGGGCTGCACTACGCTAAAGGACAGTGCTACATCGCCCGAGGATAGGGTAGCTGTAATGGGCAACGGGGAGGAGAGCTCCAGAAGCGGCTGGATGTCGCAGCTGCCAGTTGCAACTTGACGCAACTCGTCCCTATCTCGACCCACTGAGCTGTCCCCTCTGTCTTTGTTCCTCTGGTGGATGTTGATGGCCCTGTCTTGTCAGGTCCTTGCTTGTCCCCTGAATTTACAGTGGGGGAGCGAGGTAGCCTTTTGACAAGAGACCTGCCGGATGAGCGTAAGGACGAAGGGGCCCCTGCTGTCGAGAAGGGGTCTGTTCTGGGGTACCATCCCCTCTGCCCCCTAGTTTTGCTATGCCTAAGGAGGAGGGGTAACCCGAGAAACCTGAGTAGCCCCCTGAACTAGCTGCATTGTTGTCCCACGGCTGGAGAGCTGTGAATGCCTGGATGCCCCCGAGCCATGGGTGTGGATGATGGCTAAAGGACCTGAGACAGTTTCAAAGGTATTTTCAGGAAAATCTTTTTGGACTATGCCTGGGAATACCAGTACCTCCATCTCTCCTGACCTGTTATGGGAGGTGGAACATTACTGGAAGGGGCCTACAACAGGCGGAACCTCTGCCGGAAGTACTTGGCCCTCCAGGCGGAGTGGGGCCTAGGCAGGTGGATATATCCTACTAATATTGAGGTCCGCTCTTCCTATGCACCTCTACGAATTTACTTTGTGCTTGAGGTCTGGAACGAGGAGAGGGTGCAACTAGCGGACCCTGCTATGCACCAGTAGGGTCAAAAAATATTTCACTGTGGACATGTGTGACATGGTTAAGGGTTTTCTAGGTTCTTAGAGGCCCCAGATTTTTATCGGGTCGTTGTCTATTCTTTCTTTTAACTGCCATAATTGTTCTTTTATGCTAATATTGGTGTGTAGATAAGAGGATGTATCTTTTTGTGCTTTTTCTTTTACAGGGTGTATACAAGGAGTAGAAGAATGTGTGCTTTATTGTTGAAACTGTTGTTTAGCTTATTGTGCCTCTCTTGCAATGGTGGGAGATTGTTTAATTGTTTATTTGTTTACTATTGGTTTGGTTGTCTTTGGCACTTCAGTGTGAAAGGGATGATTAATGGGTTGGTCTTAGTAAGTTTTAGTTTTTCCCTTATTGGAAGACCCATAAGTCACGTAAACTGGGGGGAGTGTAGAAGGGGTAGCAGGTTAGACACCATCCCTCTAAGGGTTAATGTTAGTGTAGCCCAGGATTTGGGGTTACTGGGCTGGGCTAGGGGCAGGAACCTGATCCACTTACTCCCGCTAGGGGGTGGAGCTTGAGGTTTTCAGGTTCTGCCTCTCATTATGGATGGCAGCTGGGCCTATAAAAGGGAGACCCAGCCAGTGCTGCTTCAGTCCGGTGACCGCAGGAGAGCTGGACGTGTGAGTTGGGGCAGAGAGAGGAAAGAGGCTGCCGGAGCTCCCCAAAGCACTGCCTACCTTAGTGAGGGTCGGTGGGGGCCAGTCCATAAGAGGCGAGCGTTAGGGATTTTCATGGAGACATCAGGAACCCCTGTCTGAACCGCTTGCCCTGAAAAGAAACGGTTGTCTTGTGGTCTCCGTGGGGCTATCTAACTGGACTCTGGACCCGCCTTGGACATATGCCTGACGGGGAAGGAACCTGGTGAGTACTACCTTCATTGAACCCTGAGCCCAAAGGTAAACTCCTATCTAGACTGTCTTTGGACTAGAGGTGCCCCTGTTCCCCCGCTGCCCAGATGCTTTTTCCCCTGTGGCGGCATGCCAAAGACGCCTGACACGCAAATTTGCCTGTGCTTAATTGAGATTACGCATTGCACTATTTCTCTCATAGGATTCCTGCATGACCATAATACATTCAATAAATTACAGAAAACGGTCTAAACTTGACTTGGGTTTTTTTTCATCCTACAATCAAGTACCAATCCTCAAATTAAAGATAAATTCACTACTGTAGAAATTCAGTGTTGCCTTCATTTGCCCTAACTGAGAAGTTAAGAAACCATGGTTGGTTGTGGTCATTTAGCCAAATAATGTAATTACCGGTATATTCAACAAAGTCTATCTTTTTAAAATTGGTAAGAGAAGCTCATATAATATAGTACAAGGATTGAATATAATTAGGCCTGATGGCGATCCACCTATATTAGGAAAAAATAAAGCACTGTCTGTTATTTTATTTGAGTTGTACAATTGGCTAAATGAATGACATATTAGTTTGTTTTTTCTGTTCTGATGTTTTGGTTTATTTAATGTTGGCATAGTTGCTGGCCAGTTTTCATACATTGCTTCTATTGCTTTGACCAGCCTATGGCTGTCCTCCCTGTCACTGAATCGTCCACCTCTGCCCACCTTCTGGCATCTTTTCTGCTGCCACCTCTCTACATGCCAATAGTCATCCTTGCTGTCGCCCTTTTCTCATCAGCACCAACATTATTGGCTGCAAACTCTGCTTGAGCACAATTGTAGTTCAAAATGATCAGTTTGAGACTGGTCAGCTGGGTTCCCAGCTTGGAAGCTAAGGCCAGGGAATAAAAGGGGCATGATAATAGGCTGTGTGTTCATAGGTTGGACACCTTCACATTTACAGGCTTGGGATCCTCTGTTCCCCAAAACACCAAATAACTCAAATTATAGCTATTATAGTACTGACTAAAATTATGTCTAGACATACATTGCTTGCAGTAATGAAGAGTACGCCTGTAAAACCCATTCCAGAACACACTGTCAACTGATTTGAGTTCATGGGAAGTGGTGGCAGTGGTGAGGATGGCAGCAGATGGAAAACTTTTGGCAGTAAAAAGAAAAGGGGTCACAGTGAGTGACCATTAGCAAGGAGAGAAGTGGCTGTGTCTGCAGAAGAATGATACAAAGTTGAGTCAACAGCATTGAAAACTGCTGGTGGTTGATCGAAGCCTCGTGTATAGCAGCGCCTGGTGGAAATAAAAAAGAAGAGGTAGCAAAAGGTACAAGAGTCCCCTGACAGTGAAAAGAAAAGGACAACCGCCTGCTGGTAGAGAAGTTGCAAATAAATGAAGCAGTGACGGTGATGTGGCTGAAAGAAAGGTGGTGGCAGGGGTCAGGGTTGATTGCTGATACAACAGTCAAACCAGCAAGAAGAAAAGAGGAGAAAATGACAGCTGGCAGAAAGAAGAGCACATGGTGTTGGGGTCAGAGCACAGCATTAGAAATTACACTGCATTGAAAGCGATAGCTGGCCGCGAAATGTGCAGGATTTTGCTCCATTAAATTGTGACATGATCTGAGGACTGGGGATTATGGCTTGCCATCCTGTCTTGTATTTCTTTGTCATATGTTTATGTATTGTTTAAACTTGCTTATTATGTTTTGCTTCATGTTAGATTTTGTTAGGTTGATGTGGGTCTTACTTAGACAGTTCTGTAGGTGAATGTATTAATTTATTTTTAGGAACACTATGAAGATATATAGAACGCAGGAATAAATTGTGAATAGAGCAATGTTGAACGCAATTGTTGTATGTTTTTAACTTTTATTAAATGTAACTGTCATGTCTATTTACTCCCCTGTTACTCACCTAGTCCCGGTGGTTCCGTGATGCTTGCGGTGACTATCGCCGCTATATGATTGGTAGAGGAAGGAGAGCACATGGAGTGCCCGCACTTCCTTGCTGTGCGTTCCACCGGACGGACGGTGGTGACGCGGGTTGATGTGATCCGTGTCACTTTCACCCCGGCGCTGTATGCTGTGAGGACGCAATTTGATGCGGTGTGCGTTATTTCCGCCCTTATGATCGACCCTGAGAGGGGTATTTAGGGGAGAGGAATGGACATGGCAAACCTACACCCTGGCGAAGTGGTAGGAGACCACGCAACGCGTCGGTGAGGTAAGTGGGGAGGAAGGTGGCACACATCTAATTATAGTCATATGATTACTGTGATCTGATGCGGGTTGCATGGATGGATGCTCATTGATATAGGCACGAGGTGCACGGCACACAATAGAAGATTGTTTTGCACAATGTACTTTGCACTTTAGTATCACTGTATTATTATTTATTTGAGCAACAGCATTATAGATAATCAGGTTCTCACTATAGCACTTTAATTGAATCTATGAATTTTAGTATTCTATTTATGCACAAGCACTTTTCTCTGGCTGCTATCCATGCAAAGGGCATCAGAATCTATATACTTGGAATATATACTGATTGAATGTGAATTAGCCCCAGTATTCCTCCCCACTAAGGTTTGATGGTTTTATTTGTCTTTTGTGTATGTTTGTGTGTAATTGTTCTGCATTGGCTTGTGATCTTTCAATAAATTGTGAAAATGTATTTGTGCGCACACTTTGTGTGTGGGGTTGTGACGGGCTAGCTCTAGAGCCTGAGCATCTTTTGGGGTATTGTATATCACAAATATATGCCAGTTTGCAATCACTACCCTTTCATCTTATTATTATTATTATTATATACTGATCAATACTGATCATAGACCCTGTTGTTCCTACCGTGGGTGCTATTTAGCTTTTAGGGGATAGGCTGAGCTCTCCTGCTGTTAGGAAAATATACAGCGCTGGGGCTGTTCAAAAGTCCACAAATGAGAAACATATTTCTCAAGAGACAGCACAGTGCAAACAAACCAAGGTGCCCAAAGTAAGGACTTTGATGATGGGGTCCCAAAAGGAAAGGGTTCCAGTGGGCCCTTCCAAGTCCGAACAAGCAGCATTTTTTTAGTTAATAGTTAAATAACTAACACCTACAGTAACATCCATCAGGTCTTATCTTGCACGTCCTGTGAATTCTTAGCGGTGGTCTTGCACCCGCATGCACACATCTTTCAGCAGACACATGGAGTGCTGTCATTGGTAAATCTACACTTTATAATTTAGGCCTGATGGTTGAGCAGGATTCATGGTAAATCTTCATTTAGCTCGCAGCTTTACAAATAGCTGCTCTGGGGGTCTCCGTGCCAGCACTACCCTTACACAAAGTATCTTATATTGCAGCCCCTTCCCCCCAACGCATACCAGCAGAGGTTCTAGACAGAGGTTATGTGAAATGATGTGAACATTTATATGAATGATTTATGGAGAAACATGAGGATTTCGTTTGAGGGGATCGTGCCAGACAACGGTTGAAGCAGTTACAGTAAACGGCCTCTTGCAGCATGGCTGGATTTATGGCTAGAAGTTTTAAACAAATACAAGAAGAGTTATATGTGCTTCTGGAGTTATTTGATTTGGGCTTACTGTAGTTTTCCCCAGTTGGGCAATCTTTTGGTGATTTTTGTGGCCTTGGTTGTAATTAGTTTTCTTGTGTCAATGGTTCTTCCTTCGCTCATCCGTTAATGACTCTTGTCTTAAATCTGGACCTTTTGGGTAGGCTCTATGCTCTACACCTTCTGGGACTGCCCCAAGGTTAAAGGCTGTGGATTTCAGTCTACAGTATGATTCATTCTCTCCTGGGACAGAATCATAGGTAGAATAAGTGGGGAAGTAAGTACACTAAGTACACCAAGTAAATCATAGCTAAAGCTTGGCTCAAATCAGGCTTAAATCTTAATGAAGTCAAGAAATAAACAACCAGTAAATGCAATATTAATGGACAAGCAGAAGGCCTTCCAGTGGGTTCTGGCACTTTAGTTGGCTTACATTGATGGTACAGACGTAAGATGTTTCTCTGTAGCCGGTTCTGCAAGGCTGGGGACAAAAATCAGCCCTGGATTTTACCAGCCCCTAGCCGTCCCAAAACATCCTTGCTGAGGCCCCCCAACCATAATGTTGGGGTTATAGCATTAGGGGCTGTGGTTCCCTGGCTTGTGGGTACAGTGGGGCTGGGTACAGGGGGCTTAGAGGAGACTAAGGGAGCAGAGATTGATGAATGGGGATGTTGAAAGCATCCCGCCTCCCACACTACCTATTTAATTCTCAGAGCAGCTTGCAATTTCCTTTCATTTGTACATAGCAAGGTGCACACATGGGGGCTGAGGTCTACCTGACACTAGCAGGCTGTGACCCTTCCCTCATGTAGTGCACTAAGTGGGAGATGGTAGCTCCCAGTGAGTAGCTCTGTATTTTACGTTTTATTTTTTAAGTTGCAGTACATGTCCCTATTATGGGGCTCATATATATATATAGAGTAGGGACTACACTAAACACAGAGTGCCTTGTCGGGGCGGGGTGGCTTCCACATGTATCTGCAGATATATGCAACCAAATCTCTGACTTTCCACATAGCTACACATGTTTGGTGCCTAATACTTAGGCCCTTATTTATGAAGGAATAGCGACAGGTAGCGACTGGTGAGCGACCGGTAATGACGGGCACCGCCACGAGAACGCCGGCTCCCCACCACAATCACACATTTATCAAGCCGATCCTGCTTAGCGACTGAGATAGCGCCACTCATTTATCATTATTCCAGCCTCAGCCCACAGCGCCAGCGTCCGACCTTGAACAGCGACAGGTATAACCTCACGCTACCTGGCGCTCTCCAATGCATTTCAATGGAACAATTTTTAAATATTCATAATTAATTGTTAGCAATGTTTTTTTTTTTTTTTTTTTTTATGTGAAAAATTCTGTGACCACTTCTGCCATGTGGTCAAAAAAAAAATTGTGCAGAATTAATATTACAGGTATGATATTATTGTATTCATATTACTAAATTCTTGAAAAATTTTTTTTTTTTGGTTTCCAAAAATATGGTGGTTTGGGGGTTAAAAAACTACTTTTAACACATCGTCGCCAGCGCTCTGGGGTGTAAACATGCATTTCACAGTGCGAGAATTTTTTGAGCGTGATTTTTTGATGAATATGGTGGGAGCCGGTCGCTCTGACCAGTCGCTATCATGCGCAACCATACATCGCAGAACCTGTCAAATAGCGACTCGTCACCCCGTATTCCCCGCACACCGACTCGCTATCAACAACCGAACAATGGCCAAGCACAGCGACTACTAGCGGGCGCTGTGAAAATACTGCTACAGTCGCTCAACTGTCGCTACCTTATGGGTGGGCCCACTTTGGTGCCTCTCACACTACCTATTTAATTCTCAGAGCAGCTTGCCATTTCCTTTCATTGGGATGTTGAAAGCAGCAACCCAACTAGCCTCAAGCAGCGAGGCCCACCAGGCAATGTCCCAGGTCTCTCTATGGCCAGTCTGCCCCTGACTGAAGGTGGTCTTCATGAGCATGCTGTACTAACATTTGTCTTATGCTCTCTCTCTTTCTATTTCCCCTTTCCACTATTAACTTTTTTTCTTTATCTCCATTAGTGTATATGTCTCCAGCTTAACTTTTTTCTAGGTTATGGATCAGAGGTTTGGGCGATATGGGATGGCGCAGATGTCGCCTTGCGGTGAGGAGGAAGGACTCTCTTTGTGGCTGTGCCTTAGCTCCTCCAAGCAGAGCAGAGCTACCGTAAGATGTCAAGAAGCGTTATAGTCCCTGATAAATGTCCTTGTCCTCTTGATCCTCTGTAACCACATTACTGTTCTAACCTCTTCTAAGGTCCAACTACTTTATTGTCTTGTATTGTATTTTATTAAAAAAGATTGGAACAGAGTCTGTACACTTCATAGGGAACTATAACCACCAGCATGGCGTTTTCATTGAGTTCTGCAAAGCTACACCCTATCTATACTCAAGACAAGGTTGTGCAGCCCTTTAGCAACGGGGAGGCTGATTTATTAATAGCGACATGTAGCGACAGTTGAGCGACTGTAGCGGTATTTTCACAGTGCCCGCTAGTAGTCGCTGTGCTTGGCCATTGTTCGGTTGTTGACAGGCTGACAGCAACTCAGTCGTGTGGCTAAATGTTCAATACAAGGTTACGAGTCACTATTTGACAGGTTCCGCGATGTATGGGAGCGCATGATAGAGAGGGACCGGCTTCCACCATATTCATCAAAAAATCACGCTCAAAAAATTCAAGCGCTGTGAAATGCATGTTTAAACCCCAGAGCGCTGGAGGCGATGTGTTAAAAGTAGTTTTTAACCCCTAAACCACCATATTTTTGGAAACCAAAAAAAAAAAAGTATTTTAATTAATTTAGTAATATGAATACATTAATATCAGACCTGTAATATCAATTCTGTACAAATTTTTTTTTCCCTTAAAAAAATTATCTAAAATGGCAGAAGTGGTCACAGAATTTTTCACATTGAAATAAAAAAAAATTAATAACAATGAATTATTAATATTTAAAGATTGTTCCATTGAAATGCATTGGAGAGCGCCAGGTAGCGAGAGGTCATACCTGTCGCTGTTCAAGGTTGGACGCTGGCGCTGTGGGCTGAGGCTGGAATAATGATGAATGAGTCGCTATCTGGCGCTATCTCAGTCGCTAAGCAGGATTGGCTTGATAAATGTGTGATTGTGGTGGGGAGCCGGCGTTCTCGTGGCGGGGCCCGTCATTACCGGCCGCTCACCAGTCGCTACCTGTCGCTATTCCTTCATAAATAAGGGCCTATGAATGTTACCTTACCCTCTGCTGGTTTAGCACACTCTCAGTGGACCATTCATGAGATATGCTATTCACCTCCTAGCTTTTGGCCTGATTCAGACACTTCCTGGTTTCCTTAAACCGGACCTTCACTATGATTTATTGAAAAGCCCAAACCCTTAAAAACTATTCCCCAGCATCTACAGTTAATATATTTTACGTTTTTAGTCACTTAGTTATTATTCTTTCCCCCACTGGGCTTCAACTCTGTTCAAGACTTTAGGATACGGGCGCCTCCATCTTGACTCAGAAGCATCACACTTACTGAGGAGAGGAGAGTGGGATAAAGTACAGGGGGGGCGGGTTATAGCTGTGCTTTGCTCAGATAGTGCAGAGCTCGGGTCAGAAAAAGGTCAGCAGTCCCAGAATGCAGAGCGACACAGTCAGAAGGCACTCCATGAGCCGCCATCTTGGATGTTTAAAGGCTCATAACATGCAGTAGATGCAAGTAGGATGATTTTTAATGTGAGCAATCTGTATGTACAGGGACTGGGAAACATATAAGATATGCTCTTATTCAGGGTGAAGGACCACTTTAATGTTAATAAAGCTATTAGCTATATATATTGAATAGGAGTATCAATGTATTACCAGTGTGAAATGATTAGGTGTTTCCTATTGCCTTAACTCACATGTGTTGGTCTGACAGGATACACTGTCCTCACAGAAAGCCTGCATCTAAAAGCAGCGATACTCAACTGGCAGACCAGGGTGCGAATGCGGACCTCGGCACCAGATTTCCGGGCCCCTGCCCTGACAGCCCTGCACTTGCTTCTGTGTTGCCTGGCACCTAGCATTGCAATATGAAGTACTGCACGAGAGGGAAGTGGCATTGCAAGGTACACACAAACCTTGTTTCTCAGTCTCTTTGCCCCATCCAAACCCTGTCCCCTCATCTTTGTCCGATCCATCCCTGTCCTACCATCTCGTCCCCCCAGGTTAGCCCCATCCATTCCTGTACCCCCCAGGTCCGCCCCATCCATCCCAGTCGCACCATCTTGTCCCCCCAACTCTGCCCCATCCATTCCTGTTCTCCCAGTTTTACCCATCCATCCCTGTCCCCTTAGCTCTGCCCCACCCATCCCTGTCTCTCTGCCCCATCCATTCCTGTTCTCCCAGTTTTACTCATCCAATCCCCAGACTCCCAGCTTTGCCAATCCATTACTCTTAATTCCAGCTCTGGCCATCTATCTCCTCCCCCTGCTCTGCCCAATCATTCCTGTCCTTCTAGTTTTTGCCCATCCATCCCTTCTCCCATCTCTCTCCATCCCTCCCTGCCCTTCCTGTTCTGTCTATCCATCCCTCTTCCTTACAGCTCCTCTCCCATTCATTCCTCTCCCCCAAGTTTTTCTCTATCCATCCTTGTTACCAGACCTTATTGCCTGTAACATTTTGGGCCCTAGACCACCCCTTTACATGGCCTGCACAGAATTCTGGGAGGTTGGGGGGGGGGGTTAAAAGCAGTGTGCTGCGGACCCGAGCTGTAGGTTCTGTGGGGCAAAAAAAAAAGCCTCTATAGCCCCTTCCCCAATTTGCCGATTTCTAACTATATCCCCCCCCCCCGCAACAGCCCTCTGCCCGGACCTTCACCTCTCACTAGGTGCCTTTAAATGGACCTTTACAAGAAATGGTTGAGTACCCCTAACCTAAAGGAACAGTCCAGGGGAATAGAATAATTTCTTATCACACACAGCTGCTTCACCTACACCTTCAATTATAATCAGTTCCCAAGATTAGGTCCTTGGGTATGCACGCTCCTCTACTCATCCATCAATCAAACAAATTGATGGAGGGGGCTCTGCATCTGTCGGTGACAGGAAAGCTCCACGGTCCATTTGTTGCCTTAAAGTGGACCAACACCCTGCCGGATCAGCCCAGGAATCTAAATTGGGTTGCCCTGCTGTGTGAAACCCCCCAGGACGCCGGTAAACCTTACCTGAATCCCAGTCCAAAGGCGCATGCGCGGGCTGCGGCCACATCTCTCGCTTCTCTCTAGCAGGGCGAGTGCCCGCGCTGTCCATTTGCGAATAGCCAGCGTGGGCGCGCTCCCTGTCAGAGGGAAGCGCGAGATGTGGGCGCAAGCGGCCGTGCATGCGCCGTAGGAGTGGGGTGAGGTGAGTTGTAACTAGCGATCTGGGGGGTTTCACATAGCGGGGCACCCTCGATCGGGGTGCCCCGGGGAAGTGGACCAAAACCCAGGATAGTTGGTCCACTTTAAGGGGCTGCTTGTGTACCTTGTGTTGGGGGGCGCAGTCTGGATGCGATTTTTTGCAATTCAGCACCATTTTTAGCTGTGTGAGTTATTAAAAAATCTTCACAGCTATATATGGTGCTGAATTGCACTGCGTAAACAAATCCCCCAAAAAAGTGAGAAAAAAAATTATCACATTGCTGAATCGGCCCTTATGTCTTGTAAAGCAACTGTGGGGAAGAAACGGTGAATATATCTGTATAGCTTATGCTGTGCTTTTTGGGGGGTAAGCGGGGTTTATTGGAGGGCGAGTTTTGTCCTGGGAGAGGAGGGGCATCACCTGAGGGTGAGAGGGTCGATTGCAGGGAACCCAGTCTGTTTTATCCTGGGGACGCCATGCTGCAGTCTTGCACAGGGCAACTTCCACTGTAAGCCCGGCTCTGTCCACATCACATACCGCAACAACCATTGTTGGTGGGCGGAGTTTAAAGCTGACCTACACCCTCCTTAGGAAAAACTGCTTTCAAGTACCTCTAGCACCAAAACTGACAAACAGCACATAAATATTCCTAATATTGCATTATAATTATTTTATTTTTTTTTTAATGTATTTTATTTAATAGAATTAACCATCTGCTCTGTAAATTTACATAAATGTTCAGACTTTTTCTGAAAAAAGGCGACCCAGAAGCCGATTGTTAGGGGTTCACCTATAGGGGATACAAGTACTGAAGCCTTTTACTGTTGTGAGCCTTAACATTGTCAAATTAACTTAAAGGATAAGTCCACTTCTGTGGACCTTTTCTGGGACTCCAGGGCTGGGCAGCTCTTCCAGTAATTTGAAGATCCGCTTATCCTGCTGCCAGCCGTGAACCACCAATTGTCCTCCTGTAGCCCCAGTTTGTGAAGCCGGGAGCTGCGCTTCTGGGTTCCATCTGGCGGGTGGGCATTGCTTGTGTCTGGCCAGCTCCCATTAAAAACAATGGTACTGAAGTTACTGGGGTACGGTGGCATGCCAACCCCACTCGCCACCCTAAACAAACCAGAGCTGCAGGAGGACGAATAATGACTCTGGAGCAGTGTTAAATTACACAGATCTGACAGTTACTGCTGATGCTCCCTGTCCCTTGAGTCTTAAAGTGGACCAACACCTAGGATTTTGACTATCCTGGGTTTTGGTCCACTTCCCCGGGGTACCCCGATCGGGGGTGCCCCGCTATGTGAAACCCCCACAGATCGCAAGATACAACTCACCTCACCCCGCTCCTACGGTGCATGCGCGCCCGCTCGTCCAATCAGCATGCTCGGAGCCGCTGAGGTATGCATGTCAATACGACGTCTTACTTCAGCGGCTCCGAGCACGCTGGCATCCGCATCTCGCTGCATGCCCTCACCAGGCTTTGTGAATGGTCGGCATGGGCACCAGTGTAGCATGGGATGAGGCTGCCAGCGCGCTCAGATCCACTCGCCTTAGACGAAGGGGCGGGAGCAGAGCTGAGCGTGCTGATTGGACGAGCGGGCGCGCATGAGGTGAGTTTGTTCGGGCAACCTGGGGGGTTTCACACAGCGGGGCATCACCAATTGGGGTACCCCTGGGGCATCCCCGATTAGAGTAGGACCAAAAACCAGGATAGTCAAAATTCTGGGTTTTGGTCAACTTTAAAAAACCCACCTGATTGCTGCCACCCTCATTAAAATCTGCAGCCAAGCAAATAGAGGGAAGTTAGAGAGGAGCCAATTCATGCTAAAAGATGTGTTGTATTATGCACTTTCGGTTGCATTTTTGAATGTATAGGTTATTAGTGCTGATTTAGCACCATGAGAATTTTTTTCTCACATTTTTTGTAATGATTTTGTTCCTTAGCACAACTCGGCACCATTTTAGCTGTGCAAATCTTTCAAAAATGTGCTAATTTCAATAAGGTTTCTGAATCTCACTAGAGAAAAAAAATCATTATAAATCATTTTTTCTCACATTTTTCTTTACTTTGTGCCAAATGAAGTCCTCAAGGTGCTGAGCTTATCTAGCTTTTTTCAGTTTTTTCTTGTGTTTTGGAAGTAGAAATGGAAGCAATGTGTAACACCTGCAATCTGTTGGCTCTATGCCCTAGGCCATTTTGGAAGAGCCTGTCTCATTAGTAATGGTATTTTTTTTAAGAGTGCGGCACTAAAAAATGAAGCATGACTGCTCAAGGGGCCAATAGGCTCTTCCATTGATATACCCTCTATATTCCATCCAAACCCACAGGAACTAAAGCGATCCAAACCATAACTTGACTGGAGTGATTTATTAATAATTAACCAAATCGCTATTTTTTTAAACCATAAACCAATCAGGCTCCCTCTGTATTCTGGAACAACAATGAAATGGTGGAAGCCAGGGGCGGACTGGCCATAGGGAGACCTGGGCAAATGCCCGATGGGCCGCACTGCTTTGGAGTAGTCTGGGCAGCTACCTTTACGGGGAGGCCGATTCATTAATAGCGGCAGGTAGCGACAGTTGAGCGACTGTAGCGGCATTTTCAGAGCGCCCGCTAGTAGTCGCTGTGCTTGGCCGTTGTTCGGTAGTTGATAGCGACTCAGTCGGTTTGCCGTAATGTTGAAAATTGGGTGAGGAGTCGCTATTTGACAGGTTCCACGCTGTATGGGAGCGCATGATAGCGACTGGCCCCGGCTCCCACCATATTCATTAAAAAATCACGCTCAAAAAATTCTTGCGCTGTGAAATGCATGTTTAAACCCCAGAGCGCTGGCGGCGATGGGTTAAAAGTAGTTTTTTAACCCCCAAACAACCATATTTTTGGAAACCAAAAAAAAAACAAGTTTTTTAAATAATTTTGTAATATGAATACATTGATATCAGACTTGTAATATCAATTCTGTACAATTTTTTTTTTTTTTTAACCTTAAAAAAATCTAAAATGGCAGAAGTGGTCACAGAATTTTTCACATTTAAAAAAAAAACAAAAAAAACAATAGCAATTAATTATGAATATTTAAAGATTGTTCCATTGAAATGCATTGGAGAGCGCCAGGTAGCGAGAGGTCATACCTGTCGCTGTTCAAGGTCGGACGCTGGCGCTGTGGGCTGAGGCTGGAATAATGATGAATGAGTCGCTATATGGCGCTATCTCAGTCGCTAAGCAGGATTGGCTTGATAAATGTGTGATTGTGGTGGGGAGCCGGCGTTCTCGTGGCGGGGCCCGTCATTACCGGCCGCTCACCAGTCGTTACCTGTCGCTATTCCTTCATAAATAAGGGCCTAACACTCCCATCCAATCCCAGCTCCCTATCGACTTCCACACTCTACCGCCTCACCCAAGCAACCCCAGCCCATGTCCTCACCCTAATGATATACACCAGCTTTGGAGCACACTGATTGACTGGTCAAAAAGCAGCAGAGATGCCACTGGCTGGTCATGGACAGGCCAGGTGCTGGTAAAATCCCAGGCTGATTTTTGGTCCCAGTCCGCCACTGGTGGAAGCCATCTTCAAGCTCCCGCCACAGCCTGTTCCAGGAGCTTCCTGGACTTCATGGCTTACAAACCAGGAAAACACCATTGCTGAACCAACAGCCAGTTGGGGAAACCGAAATTAAAATGAAAACCGACCAGCAATTAACCTCATTTTGGAATATCTTTCCATTCGGAGTACTGTAGGATAAAAGTACTTACCAGTATACTTGTGCAGCCAATCCTTAAATACACCCCCCATGGCCATGCTAGGACCTATTGCCCCCATCTCCCACCCACTCCCAAAAGACTCTCTCCCCCAGAGCCAATCCCCTCTTAGTCATGGGCTCGGCTCCTTAAGGGTGCTTCACTTTCCAAACTGGGGTAAGGCTAGAACAAATGATAGGGGCGCCATCCTTTGGGCTCAATCTAGAGCAGCAGCCCTGCATCTGAAGCTATGCGTTTCGGTTTTACTAGGGAAAAGGTTGAGAGTAAATGGAAAACTTTAGTTTGGCACTGACTTCCAAGATTTGCTAAGATGTAGATATTAATAAAAGATTGCCCCCTGGAGATCCTTGGAAATTTGGTGCCTCTGCAAGCTACGTGCATAATATGCAGCGAGAGCACGTGCTGTGGGTGCGGCAGCATAAAGCCTGACTAATTCAAACTTTCAGTTGACTTCCTCCAACTCCCAGTGAGTCAGAGCGGTCTGCGTTATCTAGCCACAGGCAGTAAAAGGATTGCTGCAACACCCGTGCACCACTGCATCACAGGTCTCTACCAAAACGGAACATAAAAATGTTGTCAGCCGTGTCAGTTGAGATAATAGGTTGAGTATTGGTCTGCTTCAAAGAGAACTACGCCGAGAACCATTAAAGCTATACTAAAGGCAAACCTGATTGTTGTTCTATTGTCTCGAGCTACACGTTGCACTGCCCTAAACTTGAATCCGTTTTCAAAAAGACCCTGTAGCTGGGTATTAGAGCATTGGAGATGCAGAGAAATAAATGAGGAAAAACAGTGGGTGTGGCAACAGCGATGTGATGTAAGCACACTGTGTGCTTTAGATATATCGGCCTCGATTCAAAAAAGGTAGAAAAAAATTCTCATGGTAGTAAAAGATTCAATTCATGAGAAAAAAGCCTGAGAATGTCACTGTTACTGAATCACCAGATAAGAAAACAATGAAAGTCAATGGCACTTTTTTACTCCTAAGAAAAGTAGAGAACTGTTTACTCCTTTCTACACTGTAGTAAAAGACTTGAAGGAGCCGCAGCACTCAACCCTGTTAGCTTGCAGACCAACCTATAATCTGTCTCTAAATCTGGTAAAAACAGAGGCTCGGTCACACACATCTGCAGAAGTATGCTAAGCTGCACCACCGTGCCAAGGTGCCTCTATGGGTGCAGTCCTAACTCTAATCTATGAGAGCCCCATTTGGGACATACAATGCAAGAGATAAAATGGGAGCAGCTTACCTGAGGTTGCCCTAAACCTCATGTGCAAGCCATGGGGTGGAAGGGTCAAAGACCTTGCAATACAGCCTAGACCCCACACCCCATGTGCTTGCACAAATTCAAAATGAACAAAGGGGGAGTGGCAGCTGCTCAGACCATTTTATAACTGGGAGGTGCGAGTCAGTCTAATTGCCCTGCTGACTTGCATTTATCAAACATTATAAACTAGCTTTTACCCCTTAAATCAGACCAAAACCCTGGACGTGTGGTGCTGGAGTCTAAAAGACTCCAGGGCTGTCTGCTGACCTTCCTCTGGAGCATCCAAAATCGAGATTCCTCACTGTATGAAACCTCCCCGGGTCGCCTTTGCCCGGACTCCCACATCGACATAAAGAATGCGGGTCACATCCCCAGCATCAGATAGGATGGGGGCGAAAGCACTTCCTAGTCTAAAGGGAAAACCAAGGATGTGGCTGCTCCCTATTGTTGGGGGCTGTATGCCGGAATTAAAATGCATGTCATGGGGTGCTGATTGGACGAGAGCCCAAGTAGCACTGTGTGACTGGGGAATGTATGTTTTTAGGGGAGATTCAGGGGGTTTCATATAGCAGGGCATCCCAAGGTGCTATGCCCCGGGGCAAGGACCAAAATCTGGGATAGTGAAAATCCCAGTTTTTTTTCTATTTTAAAGCACTCCTAAACCTTAAAAGCGGACCAAAACCTCTATTTAGTTTGCCATATACTTAAAGTGGACCTTCACCCTGAATAAGAGCCTATCTTATATGTTTCCCCCACCCTGTACATACAGATTGCTCACATTAAAAATCATCCTACCTGCATCTACTGCATGTTATGAGCCTTTAAACATCCAAGATGGCGGCTCATGGGGCTTCAGGCCTCCTGCAAACAGGAAGTGTCTTCTAACTGTGTCGCTCTGAATTCTGGGATTGCTGACCTTTTCCTGACCCCAGCTCTGCTCTGTCTGAGCAAAGCACAGCTATAACCCGCCCCCCTGTACTTTATCCTGCTCTCCTCTCCTCAGTATGTGTGATGCTTCTGAGTCAAGATGGCGGCGCCCATATCCTAGAGTCCTGAACAGAGTTGCCGCTCAGTGGGGGAAAGAATATTAAGTGACTAAAAACTTAAAATATAATAAAATATTAATTTTAGATGCTGGGCTTTTCATGAAATCATGCTGAAGGTCTGGTTTAACTCGCCTCTCAATCCCGTGGCACATGCTCAGGACTTTGGTGGCAAGCCTGGCAGGGTGCAGCGGCAATAATGAGCACGTAGGAAAAAAAAAACAGAATTTTGACTATCCCGGGTTTTCTCCCCTGCTCCAGGGGCATCCTGAGTTGGGACACGCCACTGTGTGAAACCCCCCAGATTGCCCACAACAACTCACCTATTCCCACGCCGATGGCACATGCGCATGCTCTTATCCAATCAGAGCCATTACCTGTGCATATGTAATGTTCGGCAAAGGGCTCAGTTTAAATGCAGATTCGGCAATCGCGAGTGCAGTGCCTGCATCCCCAGCAGCACGCATGCTCCCATCCCCAGCCTATCTAAATGGCAGGGGCACAACCCAAAGATGCGGGGATGCGACCTCTGGATGTTTACATCAGAGGGGGAGCCAGGAAGCAGGTGAGTGTTGCGCTGTCCTGGGTAGGATTCACACAAGGGGACATCCCGATTGGATGCCCCACGAGATTCCAAGGCCATGCTGCAAGGGTTTCATTTGCTGCAGCACCTGGAGGCATTCTCGCTCCCTTTGCTTTGTGTTCACCCACCAGCAGCCATTAAAATCTGCATGGGACAGAGAGATGCTGCCAGAGGCCTACACGTGTGTCATGGGATCAAGGGAGGAGGTAGGTTCACAATGAGGGGCCTTACAAACTGGTCTTGAAGTTTATTCACACAAAAAGTAAAAAGAAAAAAGCAACATAAAACCAGTGAAGAACCCCGGCAAGTCAGAGCAAACCACGTGTTCTAACGCGTTTCGGACAGTGTGAGTGGGTCATAGACGGCCCCTGATCTTGCACCCAGCAGCCACAGTGCGCTTGCTCCCTATTTTTTGTCCTTACAAACTGGTGTCCTTACAAAGTGGACAAAAACCCATATAACTTGAGTCTCTAGTCTAAAAGATTCTAGTGCAGGGTTACAGCTTGCTCTTGGGGAATCCCAATTTGGAATGACACATGATACTGCGATCCCATGGTTAATGTGTGGGCCTCGGACATAATTACAGGCACCTCTCCATTTGATGTAGGTACCCCTGTCAGGCTTCTGAATGGCTGGCGGCCGGTTGCTGCAGTCAGAGGAGGAAGCAGCTCCGGGGTTGGAGTCCGGCAAGCCATTAATTGCCAGGCTATTAATATACATGGCTATGAATGCTGATTGGAGGAGAGCCCGCACATGCACTGCTGGAGTGAGGAGTGAGCAGATCAAAACCTAGGAGAATAAGAGGCCGATTCATTAATTGCGGCAGGTAGCGACAGTTGAGCGACTGTAGCAGTATTTTCACAGTGCTCGCTAGTAGTCGCTGTGCTTGGCCATTGTTCGGTTGTTGATAGCGACTCAGTCGGTGTGCAGTAATGTTGAATACAAGGTGACGAGTCGCTATTTGACAGGTTCCACAATGTATGGGTGCGCATGATAGCGACTGGTCAGAGCGACCGGCTCCCACCATATTCATCAAAAAATCACGCTCAAAAAATTCAAGCGCTGTGAAATGCATGTTTAAACCCCAGAGCGCTGGCGGCGACGTGTTAAACGTAGTTTTTTAACCCCCAAACCACCATATTTTTGGAAACCAAAAAAAACAAAATTTTTAAAGAATTTAGTAATATGAATACAATAATATCAGACCTGTAATATCAATTCTGCACAATTTTTTTTTTTTTTTTACCTTAAAAACCTAAAAAAATCTAACATGGCAGAAGTGGTCACAGAATTTTTCACATTTAAAAAAAAACAAAAAACATTAATAACAATTAATTATGAATATTTAAAGATTGTTCCATTGAAATGCATTGGAGAGCGCCAGGTAGTGAGAGGTCATACCTGTCGCTGTTCAAGGTCGGACGCTGGCGCTGTGGGCTGAGGCTGGAATAATGATGAATGAGTCGCTATATGGCGCTATCTCAGTTGCTAAGCAGGATCGGCTTGATAAATGTGTGATTGTGGTGGGGAGCTGGCGTTCTCGTGGCGGGGCCCGTCATTACCGGCCGCTCACCAGTCGCTACCTGTCGCTATTCCTTCATAAATAAGGGCCTAAAAATAATAGGTTTAGGACCTGGTCCACACTGCAGTAGAGGTCTGTAAGCCATAGCCTGAATTGTGCCACTAGGGGGAGCACTAGTCTAGATTATAAGGCAAAACATAACAAAGGAGATAAAATTGCATTTACTAGCACAAAATGGAAAGTTTGTAGGATCTTATTAGAAGTAAGGAATACAAATTGTACCTACATTTATCTTTGAATGTAATGTGACTATATGTTTTATGTCTGCTGGTTACTCCTAATGTATAGGAGGGGATGGAATTTCCTTGCCGATGGGCATTCCTGCAGTTGTGCATGTTTATGTCGGGACAGAATGATCCTTCTGTGGTCGAACCTTCCATTTCTGGGCAGAATTGATTTTCTGTGCCAGGAGGATTTGTGTGAGCCCGAGCCGGCATTACACAGTAACTGAGCATTGAGTTACATCTCCTGGCTTAATAGAGCTTACATTAGGGAGCATACTTTCCATATGCCTAGTGATGTGTAATAATCGCAGATATGTAAATTAAAGGGGCAGCACAGAGCTCTATGTAACTAGTCCATGAGCAAAGCTACCAAGGTACATGGATAGAAATCAGGAGAAGGTTTTTTTTTTTAATTTTGTTCTTTGGTATTAAGATCTATTATTGTGGATATGTCTACCAGTAGAAGTTAACTGTTCCCCGTAGAATTTACTGTTTACTGTGCTCCATAGAACTGCAGAGACAAGTGATGGCTGTTAGGGCGAGCGCTGCGCGCCCATCTCGCAGCACTTTACTTACCTCCATGGCTGCATCCAGCCGTCATCCATCTCACAGCACTTCCCTCACCTCCATGGCTGCTCCCAGCCGTCTCCCTTCCCCCCATGCTTCCTCCTCGCATGGTCAGGTGCGCGCGCGCGCCCATCCACTAGAGGGAGCGCGCACCGGATTCCTGAGACTTAAAGGGCCTGTACACCACTGATTGGTGTCTGGTCATCCAATCCTGCATCCACTTCCCCTATTTAAAGGGGCACTTCCTTTCCATCAGTGCCGGATCTTGGTCTTTCCATGCCAGTTGCAAATCAGTTTCTTTTGGATTGCTCACCCGTGTACCGACCTCTGCCTCTCCCCGACTCTGAACCTTTGCTGCCTGCCCCGACCTTGGCTACTCACCTTTACCACGAACCTGTGCTGCCAGCCCTGACCTCTGCCTGTACTCACTACGTCTTTTGCCTGCCCCTGTGTACCACGCTGAACCTCGGCTAACTGTGGAACTGGGTCGCTGTTGGGGGGTAGTGACATGGGGGTCACTCGCCGCTAAAAGACCAACCTGCCTTGCGGTGGGCTCTGGTGAATACCGGTGACCTCTTAGACTCCGCTCCCCTGACACGGCACTCGCCATCAGTTCCACAGTCAAAGCGGATCCACATCCAAGTCCGCTCCACCCGGTCCGTGACAATGGCCAGGGGTAGATGTGGCAAAATAGATGTTAATGAAACTTTAGTATTGTAGGGGCAGACAATGATAACCTGCCCACCCCAACAGCCATAATACTGAAACAATAGCAGTGCAAAGTTTGAACATGGGCTGAGGTTTCTTGGCTGGGGGTCCTGGATAGGGGTAGGGCTGAAGGGGATTCTAGGGTGGTAGGAATTGAGTGAGGGTGTTAGAAGAAGCAGTCCAACTGTCTCCAAAATAGAGCAGCCCACCAGGGTCTCCCTATGGACCTCTGCAGGAACCTGGAAAAGGGAGGGAAAGGGAGGGAGTAGCCCAGTCTTGGTTTTTTGCTGTCTGTATATGTATACACTGTGGGTCATACTAAATCAGAATATCCCCTAGGGACTTAGGTAGTGAACCAAGAGTCTGCTTAGACCTATGAGCCACTTTGGTGGAGTCTCCTTTAGTGGACCCTCTCATACTTTGTACATTCTTTTTACAGAGGATCTCTAATTATAATTAACTGGAGGTCTCCTTGCACTAATTTCTCCATATGGCACTGCAGCCTAGATTCCAGCTCCCCAATGTTCACCACTTCCGTGTTCCCTGCTACCCATGTGACTGTGAGCATCCAATCAGGTTCTCCCAGCCAGCCAACGTAATTGGCTGATGACAGTCAAGAGCCATCTACTACAGGACATAATATGGAAGAAGTAACTATTTCAGAGCGGGGACCTGGACTGCAGTGCAGTGGACCTTCAGTCCATTTTGATTGGAGGTCCTCTTCCAGTTGTGAGTTATAGGCACAGAATGCTTTCCCAAAACGGAAAGTAATTGCATGGGGCATACAACCAAGGATAATGGAATTTTGCCCAGAATCCCTTGCAGTAGGCAGGTCTATACAAATTATGCCTTTAATCTGCCTATACCACCTAACCAGGCTTATGGCAGAATTGTCAAGTGTGTCTCTTAGAACAGGGATTTCCAATGTTTCTGCATACTGCATACCCATTACCACTCAATAAGTTTTCCCTAGGAGGGTGTTTTTAACGTCCTAATCGGGCTCAGCCCCCTGTGGAGGGTGGATTGCACTGGGGTCTAGTTAGACTGTAAAAATGCATGGCTAGAAAAACTGAATGAAAGCTAGACGCACTTCACCCGCTGTTGTATTCCCTCCAGCCATTTGGATAGGCTTGGCACAGGCATACATAGTAACATAGTATGTAAGGCTGAATAAAGACTTTAGTCCATCCAGTTCAGCCTGTTTAACTCCTTCCAGTGGTCTAGTAGCCATAGCTGGAAATGTTATTACATGCCAGGAAGGCATCAAGGGCACTTTTGAACGTTTTTACTGTATCCATCATTACTACCTCCTCTGGCAGCGAGTTCCATAGTGTCACTGCTCTTACAGAGAAGAATCCCCTCCTATGTCGGTGGTGAAAGCACCTTTCCTCTAACCTTAGTGGATGCCCCCGGGTTATGGTTACACTCCGGGGTATAAATAGATTGTGGGACAGATCTTTGTATTGACCCCGAATATATTTATACATAGTTATTAGATCACCCCTCAATCCTCTTTTTTCTAGACTAAATAAACCTAACTTGGACAATCTTTCAGGGTCCTCTAGCCCCCGCACTTCTTTTATTAACTTTGTTGCCCTTCTTTGAACGCTCTCCAGTTCTGATATGTCCTTCTTAAGCACAGGTGCCCAGAACTGTACACAGTATTCCATATGGGGTCTGACCAGTGACTTGTACAGGGGTAAAATGATGCTCTGGTCATGAGCACCTATGCCCCTCCTGATGCCCCCCATGATCCTATCCTATTGATCCTCTTTAATGATTACAAATTCTTACTACATTATTTTCTAGTGCAGCCACCTCTCGCTCCTCACCTTGTTGCATGTTTTTGTCTTTGCGTTTGCATTTTAGGTCGGTTTGTCATTTCTATCGTCATATATATATATATATATATATATGGTTACACAGAGCTCTTAATAGTCCACCGTGGAGTCCCCTTTTCTGAGCATGGTTCTTGATTAGGAGGTTGATGATTTTTCCTTACAAGTCTATGTTCTAAATTTGACCCCTTGGAGGCTGTGTTGATGATCTGGAGCGAACCTAAGGGAGACCAGGATTTAATTAAGAAATTACACCTTTTGCCGATTTATATTGGCCATCTGGTAAGAGGCTTAAGTGATTGGTGGCGGATTGTCCAGTGTGTGGAGAACACGTGTGGATTTGCCTATATCACGGTGGACTATTAAGAGCTCTGTGTAACTATATATATATATATATATATATATATATATATATATATATATGTTAACTTCTTTGTAGGGATTGGAATCCTACATACCACACGTTGAGCTCTACCTTCCTTAATACATTGTATTAGTACATTGTTTCTGTGAGCAGCGCGGTATTACATTCTCGATTATTGTCATTTCTATCGCTGGTGGATGACGCTATTATTACGCCCCTATATGCCTTTATGTTGTTTGGCGTCACAGAAAACCACGGCCCTATTTGTCAGAGACGACACGACATTCAGACATTGTTCCTGATCAGAACCAATTAGAATAAATCCCACAGAGGAGAATGACAAGTGAGAATGGAAAAAGTACAAATGTGAGTGGCTGTTTAATTATCAGGGCCGCTGAAGCAGCAAGAATCTACAGACATGATGTAGAACTGATAGCTACTTCAGCACATCGCCTCTGAGATAAGAATCGCTAGAGAAACTGGGGCTTGTTTGCAGAGAGCAGCAGGTGCCATTGTGCCATTTTTGTCACCATGGCTGGAGAGTGGAGACAGTATAAGAAAATCGACAGATCCACCTTCAGAAATTTCTGGGATGAAGCTGGAGGAGAGGTGGATGAGTGGAGCTAAGGATGTGAGTGGAGCTTGGAGAGGAGTGGGTGAGTGACAGAAGAAGGCTGCCACCACTTCTGCATGGTTATTCTAGTTGGAACACTAAAAAAACACCAGTTTTTTTCTTTAAAAGGTGTTGGTCCTGCTGTTTTTTCATCACCACATCCTTGGGGAGGTGGGCATGCAGAATGCTGGAGCCCCCCTCGCAGATAACCTCCCAGACCACTCGTAATACTCGTAATACTCACTTCATTACGAGCCAACACCCGGAAAGAAGTCCCGCAATTGCAAGCCGGGCAGGTCCTGGGCTGAGGACGCGACTATGGCCCACGTGACCACCAGGCGGGCAATTGCGGATCTCCTTTCCCATCGTTGACTCGTAATGAAGGTGAGTATTACGAGTGGTCTGGGAACAAACACAACTTTATATGTAATGACCCTGCACCAATAAAAACACAGCAAACAACAAAAACTATATAAAACAGGACGCCAAGCACAGCAAACAAGAAATATGTATAAATACAGAGAGAGCCTGCGAAGGCCACCTACTGGTCAGGCTTCAAAGAAACACTGCAAAGATAGAGGCGAAACAGTGCCACCAGCAGGTGGCTAAGAGTTACTGTGGCCAGGGATCCAGACCTTTCCTGACACTTTAAAGTGGACCAACACCCACGGGTGATCGGCCCGGGAATCTATAAGATTCCCGGGCCGATCACCTCCCTCCCTCATCCGAGATCGGGATGTCCCGCGGGGTGAAACCCCCCCAAACTCCTTACCTTATCTTCCCTCCCGCCCCTCTAGGCGTGCGCGCGCCCGCGCCGGCCGTCTGCGAATGGCCGGCGCGTCAAGAGGGACGCGCGGGAGGCGGCGGCGTAGGAGCCGCTTGTCCGCGGCTTGTCCGTTGGCGCGGGGAGAGGTGAGTTTTTCGGGGGGTTCGGGTGGGTTTCACACAGCGGGGCACCCCTATCGGGGGTGCCCCACCGAAGTGGACCAAGACCCAGGATAGTCAAAATCCTGGGTGTTGGTCCACTTTAAGCAAAGGGAGAAAAGTGTAAACGCACACTGGGAAGCGGGAGAGCCTGGGGCAATCCCTTACCCCACAACGTGGTCCAAACAATCCAAAGAGGTCCGCACTCCTTAAAACATCCAACGCTTTATTTATCAAATCCATAAAAACATCTCCAATAACGTAATGCAGCCTAAAAACCAGTGAATGACCCCAGCAGTTCAGTTGTTGCCACGCATTCTCTAACGCGTTTCGGACGCTAAATCTGGTCCTTATTCATACTTCCTGACACTTTCTTTTTTTTATTTTCTGTTCTGTTCTTTTTCTCCGATCCTCCCCTTTGGAGTTTCTATCCTTTTTTGCTCTTTTTCTTTTGTCTTTCTCTTCCTCTTCTTTCTTCTTCTCTCTTCTTCTTTTTTCCTTTTTTTCCACTTCTCATTCCCTTTCTTTTCGTTTCTCTCTTTTCTTTCCCTCTCTCTTTTCTCATTCCTCTCTTTTTTGTATTTGTTTCCTCTAGTCCTATATTCTTTTCTTTTACTCTCCTTTCCTTTTATTCTCTTCCCCCTCCTTCACAGTGTTTCCTTGTCTTCTGCCTCATTTTCTTCTACTCCCCTCTTTCCTTTTTCCATCTCTTTGTCCTTTTTCTCTACATTCTACTTTGTATTTCTTTTGTTCTCGCTTTTCTTCTTTTTGTCTTTTCACGTTTTCTTCTTTTCTTTTCCTTTCTTTCTCCTTATCCTTTTCCTTTCCTCTTTAGTGTCTCCTTTATTCTTTTTTCTTCTTTTCTCAGGCCCATGCCCCTCCCCGTTCCCCTTCTCCCCCACTCTGCCAATAATGTAATAGGTTGGACATGTATTTGCCCTTTGAGCCCAGGGGGGCTCTCACTTCCGCCCAAACATCGGCCACCGGAGCAGGACGCACCCTGAAGACAGCAGAGCCATATGACACCAGGGGCCCCAATAATGTCAGTGGAGCGCAGCCTATGTTACGCTGTCAAGTGTATTGGTGCAAGCCGCTCACCTATTAGACGGACGGTACTCGCATATCACTTGTTGTGGGGTAGAACTTTAGGCTTGGCTGGCGGGGATGTCTTCCCACTACACAGGCAGAGGAAGTCTGGCAGGCTGATTCATCACTAACGCCAGGTAGCGACAGATGAGCGTCTGTAGCAGGCATTTTCAGAGCGCCCGCTAGTAGTCGCAGTGCTCGGCCGTGAGTCGCTAGTTTATAGCGACTCAGTCGCTGTGCAGTAATGTTTAATACATTGTGAGGAGTCGCTATTTGACCAGTACAGCGCTGTATGGGAGCGCATGGTAGCGACTGCTCATAGCGACAGACTCACAACATATTTAAGAAAAAAAACGCCTCACACAACTCTGGCGCTGAAAAATACTTGTTTGAAGCCCAGAGCGCAGGAGGCGGTGTGTATAAAGTCTGTTATTCAGCATCTATCCACTAGTAACAAAGCGAAAACATATGGAATTACATTGTAGCAACATTGTAACATGAACACTTTAATAGCAGACCTGTAATGTCATTTCTGAAGAAATATTTAAAAAATGAAAAAATTGAGAAAAAAACTGCTTATTCAATGCCAGAAGAGGTCACAGAATTATTTGTGATTTTTTGAAAAAAATAAATAAACAAATACCCCGTTTAAAGAGAAGAAAATATCGTCCATTGAAATGTATGGGAGAGCGACAGGTAGCGAGAGGTCATACCTGGCGCTGTGCAAGGCTGAACGCCGACGCTGTTTGCTGAGGCTGTGAAAATGATGAATCGGACGCTACATGGCGCTATCCCAGTCGCTAAACAGATTCTGCTTGATAAATGTGTAATTGCGTGCCGTGTCCGGCGTTCAACAGTCGCTACCTGTCGCTACCTCTCATTAACTCATTATCCCTTCTTAAATAAGGGCCTAAGTGTCATATTCTTGGCATGTGTGGGGGGTGGAAACCATGGGCAACACTACACATAGGAAACATTAGAGCCCTGTCAGTGGGTTAAGCCCTGATAGTGTTAGAATCCTACCAGTTAGATGCATAACTTGGGGATCATTACATCATGAATCCACATGATGGCAGTGTTGCCTAAGAAATGAACCTAACTCATATAAAATAGTCTAGTGTTCCTCTTAATTTAGATAAATAGAGACTCAGCCAGGTGGCATTGGAAACATTACCTGCCCTGCCATTGGTTGAGGCTCGCAACTTAGGGCTTTATTCATCAAGGGATAGCGTCAGGTAGTGCCTTGTAAACGACAGGTATCAACAGGTGAACGCCGGACACGGCACAAAATTACACATTTATCAAGTGGATTCTGGTGAGCGACGCCATGTAGCGTCCGATTCATCAATATCCCGGCCTCAGTGTACAGCGCCGGCGTGCAGCCTTGCAGAGCACCACGTCTTACCTCTCGCTACCTGTTGCTCTCCCATACATTTCAATGGATGTTCTTTTACTTCTCTTTAAACAGGGTGTTTTTATACATTTTTTTAATTTATATTCTAAAATAATGTTGTGACCTCTCCTGGCCTAGAAAAAGCCATTTTTAAAAACTTTTACCATTTTTAATACATTTATGCAGAATTGACATTACAGGTCTGGTATTAAAGTGTTCATGTCACAATGTTATAACAATGTAATTCCATATGTTTTCGCTTTGTTACTGTTTAAAAACAGCCTTTAATCACACAGCCTCCGGTGCTCTGGGCTACAGCGAAGCATTTTTGAGCTCCGGCGGTGTGTGAGGCTGTTTTTTTAATGAATATGGTGTGAGTCGGTCTCACGGACCAGTCGCTACCATTCGCTCCCATACAGCGCTGTACTGCTCATATAGCGACTATCCGCAGCGTGTTCATCAATGCTGCACAGCGACTGAGGCGCTCTGAACTAGCGAACCACGGCTGAGCACAGCGACTACTAGCGGGCGATCTGAAATCCTCGCTACAGACGCTCATCTGTCGCTACCTGCCGCTAATAATGAATCAGCCTGCCCGTTTGATAAGGCAACAATACAAAGGTTATATAAGGGAAAACCCAACCCTTCTAGAGTGTTCTAGTTCTGAGTCCAAGCTCATGAGGGGAAGCGTTTAATGTAGTGGAGGAGCTGAGAGACAGCCATGGAGGAACCCAATGGATTGTACTGTTTGCTGTAACCTATGGATTATGCCTGTAACTGGACTTTGCTATTTATCATGGATGGAAACCTTTCAATAAAGACCCTGTTGTTTGCACCAATGAGTGTCATCAATGGAGACCAGCGTCAACTGGATCAGTAAGTGCACCTCCACCCCACACATGTCACACCAACCTGGGATGCCCTGCCCTAGGTCCAAGAACCCCCCTCGCTCCTCAGAGCGCGTGCCCGCTACACATGTGCAAAGGAGGACGCATAGGAATCCGAGTGTGGTAAGCCGGCACACTTCTCTGCCATGAAACCACCTGGGGCTGAGGTGACCTGCTTGTGTGGAACAAGTTCTGGTATTTTATGGTATTTTATAGCTTGGGGTATTCTTCATATTCATGTTTTCTGGGCTCACCCATTCCTGGGTCCTCTGCAGCCAAAGCTTTTCAATCACATGTTCGCTTGGTGGATACCCCAGGCGTAAACACAGACTTGGTTTATAGTTCAGCCCAATTTCAGATATTTTTTTATTTACAGCATGGGGGCATACCAAATGTGTTGTCTGTTAGGTGGAAAAGCTGAAAATGGATGAATCCCTAGGATTTTCCACTATCCTGGTGATTGGTCCTCTTACCTGGGTCATCCTGATTTGGGATGCCCCGCTGTGTGAAGCTCAGGGCCATATTTAGGACTCGGGCTGCCCTAGGCACCTTTTGGTCATGCACCCCCTATTGATACCCCTGGGGAAACCTGATTTGGGTTGCCCCGCTGTATGAAACCCGCAGGATCACCGTGAAATCTCATCTCTCTGGTGATCCCATGGAACATATACAGGCTTTCCTCCAATAAGCGGCCAGAACTGCATTCAGCTTTTCTTTGCTGCTTTGACATCAATGGAAAGCGCAATAGAGTGTCAGCTGCTGCCCCCTCCCCGCTACCCCCTCACACCATCAGTGAGCCCTGCATTAGAGAGATACTCACCTTATCCTAGCAGAGCTCAATCTGATGGGGACAGGAAATAGCTACACTTACATAACTCCCAACTTTTGAAAACTAGAAAGAGAGACATGCAGAATTTATTTGCACTTAAATGCCCCCAGACACAGGGAAACACCACCTCAAAATTACATAATAATATTACAGGCAAGCCCCCCGCACACACATTACATTACAAAAAAAAAATTATGCCATATTGGTGGTTAAGTGCCCACTCTTCCAATGATACACACAAACACACAGGCACACACACAAACACCCACCCACCCAGGCACACACACAGGCACACACCCACACACAGGTACACACACAGGCACATACACAGACACACAGGCACATAGACATACAGGCGCATACTGACACACACCCATACACAGGTACACACACAGGCACATACACAGACACACAGGCACACACAGGCACATACACAGACACACAGGCACACACAGACACCCACCCACACAGGTAAACACACAGACACACACATGCACATACACAGACACACACAGGCACATACACAGACACACACTCACACACACAGGCACACACACAGGCACATACACACACCCACACAGGTATGCAGAGGTACAGACACATACACACATACCCAGACACACAAATTCCCTCTCGGGTGGAAACTCCTTACCTTTCACTTGGCATGTCTCTAGGGAGAGAGCGGCCCCTGCAGCACCATACCAGGTGGGCGGAGCTGGCTGCTCTCCCCTCTCATCTCATGTTCAGGACGGAGGCCCTGCACAGCTGCAGCAAAGGGAACCATACAGGTCAGATTGTCTCTGGGAAGGGAGGAGGGTCCCGCTGATCCACCAATGGCTTAAAGCACCATGCCTGTTTTGCCGAGCAAGGCCTGCCTTCTGGCAATTTTTTTTTTTTTAAGTTAAAGAATTGCTGGCCGCCACCCCATCCCCGCCCCTGGCTGTAGCTCCGCC
This sequence comes from Gastrophryne carolinensis, assembly GCA_027917425.1. Lineage (NCBI taxonomy): Eukaryota > Metazoa > Chordata > Amphibia > Anura > Microhylidae > Gastrophryne > Gastrophryne carolinensis. Next base: position 170,527,657 of record CM051243.1, read on the forward strand.
CTAGGCACGTGCCTATGTTTGCCTAGTGGCAATACGGGCCTGGTGAAGCTCCATCTATCAACATAAAAATGTTCCTTTTCCGTGGTCCAATAGCCCATTAGTGGGATCTTATCCAATTAGCTCTATATGCCATGCTTATGAATGCATGGTGTACAGCTCTGTTTGGAAACAGAGTTTCAGTGGAATCACTGGTCTGTGCTTCGTTTCCGCCCCCAGTCTATATAAATGGCTGAATTCCAGAACTCACCTCAGTCACGAGATGCAAGGGAGATAATGCAGCGGGCCACAATTACGCCGTGGGACCTTTGGAAAGGAGAGAGTTCTAGAAAGGCCTGCACATGGAGTATGTGGCACAATGTGAGAGAATCAGTTGAACCAGACCTAGCAGCCTTGCTGCCTGACTTTATTCTGTATAACCCACAATGCACAGCGACAGGTAACCCAGCGGCTACTGGAAGGTCAATAGAATGCCATTGAGCCCAAGAGAAGTTACCAAAAGGTACCGTAATTGAATTTGTATGTGCAGCAATCTGAATTGCTCTGGGGAGGGATGCATATGGGCACTGCTTCTTGTAAGGGTGTGATCCAGAACTCTGGTTAGAACTAATATCAATTGTTCTGGCAGTTGGAGAACCTGTAGCAGGAACTAGGCCAGGAGGCAACTACAGGGGACCCATGGAGGAAGCTTAAAGTAATTCTAGACCCCCCCCCCCCCCAAAAAGGAAAGGGCAATTTGTCCCCCACAGTAGAGCCTGGCGATCAGCAACTCATCTCATCGCTGGATCCTAGCCCACCTCGTCCCGGGCCTAAAAGTCCATCAGCGCTTCCATACTGCCCCCCCGCCACCATCAGTCACAGGAGCTTGGCAAGAGAGAGCGAGAGCGCCCGCATCACCAGTTTCTCTTTAGATGAGGGTGTGCACGCTCCTGCTCCCAGCCTATCAGAATGGCTGGACATGGGAGCCCTTCATAACAAAAAAGCAGAGTAATACATTATATTTACCATGCACAGGCAAAGAAATGGTGTGTCCTACACTGTCTGATATAGGAGAGTTGGAGACAGGTCCACCTCTCATTGTTAAAAAAGGTGGTCATGCATAAATAAGCATAAATAAAATCAGGGGGCTTGGCTACAGAGCACGGGGACATCTCACCTTCACTAGCTTTATGCAACAACACGCCAGGATGAATCAGCTGCATGGTAGCTGAGGAGAACTTGCTTTAAAGGAACTGTAAACCCAAGTTATATAACTTAAATAATAAAGCAGCAGGCAACTCACCCAATCTGCCCATGTGCATCGCCTCCTTTTCTTGTAGCATTGGGTAGAAGCTGTAGCATATCTTCAAACTTTTCTCCTCCTCTCAATTCTATTTCCCCATGTCCACACAAAAAATTGTCTAACAGTCACTTTGTTATAATACATAAGGTATGTATTATAAATATAATTAGAGATGTTTTGAAATGGCTCATCCTACATGGTTGTCAATGGGGGGGGGGGGGGGTTAGTGCCTGTCTGGCCACACAGGACACCTCAGGGTCCAGGAAAATCCACTACTCAATGCTCCTACCTCTGGGGTTGTGTGTGATTGGCCTCCACAATTTTTCTAGTTTAGAAGACAGCTCACACAAGCCAAACACTAGGGTCTTTGGCTCCAGTGCTACAGATTGAAGACCCCTGCCTCATATGCTGAGACTATAGAACCAACCCTATAGAGAGCGCTGCACTTGCTGAACACTTGTAGGAGAGAAGAATGGTCCAGCAGATCTCCTCCCAACAGGTGACAGCAGCCCAGAGGCCCACAACGTGCCAGTTTCTTCTCTCCCAACTTTCCCTTTACTGGCTGTCTTCTCAGAAACCTCTGAAATATTTAAATGTTTTTTTTTCTTTATTCTTGGAATAAATAATAAAACAGGCTTGTCATGCAGTCGCAGGGGACAGCCCTCCCGTCCAGCAGCTTTTCTTATGTGGCTGTATTGTATCAGCAGCATTTTGGAAAACCCTGACAGCGTTTACTTATGGTTGGCCTCAGAAATTTCATAAAGTGAATACGCGTGGGTACATACATTAATTTTTCGGTGTCCTCTCCTCTTTCATAATTTATATTTCATATGCTCTCACTTTCTAGACCTGGGCTTTATCTTTTGTGTAAGGTTTATATGCTACTTTTGCTTCCAGTTTATACATTCTAGTTTTGTCCGCTCTGTGGATTCATTCTTTACCTCTCTGTGTCTCGTATTTGCCTGTATCTTTTCCCTCTCTGGGTACCCCACTCCCCCCCCCCACACACACACACACTCATTCTCTTCCAGTTGTGACCCCATCCATTATAGGACTGGGTTGGGTTTTATAAAAAGCAGTATGAAGTTATTTGGGGCCTACTGACCTCTGACCTCATCTCTCTCTGCCTCAAAGCGCCATCGTAAAGACGCCTTCCTTCCGCCTGGCGTTTTATAGAGACTCAGACCCCACGTGGGGAACATTTGCAGGGGCCCCCTGGATTAACCCCTTCCCTCTGACACAGGAGAGAGAAATTCAGTATGCAGCACTCGTTAGATCTGGGTGTTCCATGTTATTGTGCTCTGTGATGTCACCCATATTTTTACCAGGGTCATAAATTGCTACAAAACGAGCCTCGAGTGTTCTGGTTCTGATTGTGCCACGTGCTCGTCTTTTTCTTTTCTGTTTATACGACAAGAAAACTTTGCCTGGCACCAATCGCTTTCTCTTACACCAAAGAAATGAAGGGCCCCACGTCACAATTAAACTTCAAACCCGTATTTGGTTTTCTTCATGTTGTGAAGTCTGATAGCCGTATAATATGTTCTCTGAGTTGTGTGAGCTCGTCTGGAGAAACCACAAGAGGCCCAGTGTATGTTTTAGCAGTCTCCCTCCATGCAGTCTTTGTTCCAGTTGTTCTATAATTGGTCTGTGGGGGGATTTGAACTGCTGCAATGTCGTGTAAAAGTAGATATATATTTTTTCCGGAATCCCAATTTAAAAAAATAAATAAAAAATGGTTTTCAGTGGGTGGTATCCAGGAGCCTGACACCTGTAGGGCTAGAAGGTTTAACCACAGAAGCTAACATTTAGATTATCTTGAATGTGAATTTGTTTGACCTAAATTAGATAAGGTAAAGGACAAATGTAAGCAAAAAAATGGTTAAGAGACTGTAAAAAAAGATGGAAAGTACGTAAAAATGTACATTGCATTCCAAGTTATTCTGCAAATAATATTTTTCTCTGATTTTCCTAATTTGTTGATGAAAAATGACAGTCAATATAATTTTCAACTCATTAACAGAGTATAAATCAAATTTTATTGAACAAACTTTCCAATGGTAACGGTATTTTTTACTCAAATGCAAATACTCAAAAAGCTCTGTTCCTAATTATTCTGCACAACTTACAGGCTGATTCATTACTAACGCCAGGTAGCGACAGATGAGCGTCTGTAGAGCGGATTTCAGAGCGCCCGCTAGTAGTCGCTGTGCTCGGCCATGGATCATTGTTTCAGAGCACCTCAGTCGCCTTGATGAATATGATATGTGAGTCACTATACTACGCTGTATGTGAGTGAACCGTAACGCCAGCGTGACTGACTCACACCACATTCATCAAAAAAAAAAGCCACAAACATTGGCGGCGCTCAAAATCATGTAATTGTAGCCCATAGCGCCAGAGGCTGTGTGATTAAAGACTGTTTTTGAATATGTATCCACTAGTAACAAAGCGAAAACACATGGAATTGCATTGTTATTACATTGTAACATGAACACTTTAATACCAGACATGTAAGGACAATTGTGCATAAAAATATTATTTATCCAAAAAGTTTTCAAAAATGTCATTTTCTTGCCCAGAATACGTCAGAAGGTTTGTGTTTTTTTTTTTTAGGAAAAAATTGGGATCAGGAAAGGGATTTAAGGATTGTCCATAGAAATGTATGGGAGAGCGCCAGGTAGCGACAGGTAAGACATGGCGCTCTGCAAGGCTGAACGCCGGCACTGTACACTGAGGCTGGGATAATGATGAATCGAACGCTACATGGCTTTGTTCTAGTTGTTCACCAGATTCAGCTTCATAAATGTGGTATTGCGTGCCGTGTCCGGCGTTCACCTGCCGCTGTACAGGCACTATCTGGCGCTAGAGCTTCATGAATAAGGCCCAAAGTTTCAATAAATTTTATAGGTTGTAAATAAATGAAAATGGTCATTTGTTGAATTTGCAGCATTAAAGAGGAACACCCTCCTGGTATTTTCTCTATACTGCGTTATGTTCCCCCTCCCGGGCTCCTCCTGATGTTACTGTGTGAAAACCCCCGGATCGCCCATGCATTCACCTTTCTGGTGATCCCGTGGCGCATGCGATCTATGTTGCAGCACTGCCACTATGGGTGTCTGCACCAGCCATTCTGAAATGGATATTGTGGGTAGGCACCCTCACCTAGAGTACAGCGTTGTTGCAGCAGTGGCCTCTGCATGTATCATGGGATTGCCAGTGAGGTTAGTATATTGTTGATCCCCAGGGATACGCGCAAAGAGGGAAACCACAGGCTCTAGAGTCCTGATTTTACTGTGTGAAACCCCCAGATTGCCCATGCAGTCACCTTTCTGGTGATCCCATGGTGCATGTGATCTATGCCGCTCTGAGCTCATTGGAGAGCACGCTGCTGCCTGCACCACTGCCACTATGGGTGCCTGCACCAGCCATTCTGAAATAGGGAGGGTACGCACGTTCAGCTAGAGCGGGGGTACTCAACCACTTCTTGTAAAGGTCCAATTACAGGCATCCGGTGAGAGGTGAAGGTCCGGATGGGGGGCTGTCATGGGGGGGTGGGGGGGGTGGTGGATAGTTAGAAATCAGCACACTGGATGGGGGGGCTATAGATTCCACTGGCAAAGCTAAAAAAAGGCTGCTTGCCCCCTACCCCAAGAACCCTATGGGCACTAGGAAAAAACAGGAGCTTCTTTTTTGCCCCACAGAACCTACAGCTCTGGCCCACGGCACACTGTGCAATCTGTGCTGGCCGTGTACAAGGGTGGACTAGGGCTGAAAATGTTACTGCCAATAAGGTCTGGTAAGGGGTATAGTAAAGTAAATGCAGGGGCAGCAATGAGCACGGCAACACAGAAGCAACTGAGTGCAGGACTGTCAGACCAGGGGTCTGGAAATCTGGTGCTGAGGTCAGCATTCGGACCCCGGTCCGCCAGTTGGGTATCACTGAGCTAGAGTATAGCACTGTTGCAGCAGTGGCCCCTGCATGCATCATGGGATTGCCAGTGAGGTGAGTATATTGTTGATCCCCAGGGATATGCACAAAGGGGGAAACCACAGGCTCTAGAGTCCTATAGATTGTAGTGTGATGGATGCTACTCTTTAGCAGGTCACATTTCTTGAACTCAAAAGCTATTTGCCTTAACAGACAAATTTGCTTGGTAACATAGGACCCGTTCACCTTCACAATCCAATCCATCCTTTGAACTTGTACGTTTTTGGAGTTTGTGGAGAGTCGCTGCTAGAATTTCTTTGCATGATGTCAGAATAGCCTCCTAGAGCTACTGTTATCTACGTGAACTCCCTCATATATATTTTACTTGAGGACACGCCAAATAATCTCAATAGGATTAAGGGTCAGGGGACTATTGGGCCAATTTTGGGATATCCCACTGTGTGAAACCCATGGAATTACCCGTAATCTTACTTTGTTCCTCGATCCCATAGTGCATGCATGGGCTTTCACCGGTATTCCCTGCACCCCTCCAATGCGTGGAAACCCCGCCAGGCATATCTGAATGGCTGGTGGCAGGTAAGCACAGATGGAGAGAGCAGCCAGAGGGAGGCACTCAGCAATCCATTCAGCATTGATTGCCAGAAATTATATGCACAGCATAAAATGCTGATTGGAGGATAGCACATGTATGTGCCGCGGAAGTTAACATGTGAAATCGTACAAAAGAATAGCCCCTGAATGGCCTCAGAAATATCCTGATGTAATACATTATAGCTGGAATAAACTTTACAATGACATTAAAGTAAAAATGGACCAATCACTCCAACGGCCAAAAGATTCCAGGACCGTCCGCTAGCCTGCCCATAGGGCATCCTTTGGATGCCCTGATGTGTGAAATTCCCATGGGGCGCCGGTGATCTTACCTGATCCCATCGGGTCCTGCAACGCGATCCCCGCCGGTGTCACATCCAAGGCTTCTCTGCAACTGCGCGTGCGCTCCCCGTGCCCAGCCATCCAGACAGGCCGGTGCGCTGGAGCACGCACTCCACAGGGAAGCCCGGGGTAGTGACCACGGGTGCGTCTATGCCGTCGAGAAGTTCAAATCAGCGGCTTTATACCGCTAAAGCGCTGATTAGACTAGCACTTGCGCATGCGCCGTAGGAACGGGGCAAGGTGAGTGAAAGTGGGTGATCTGAGGGGTTTCACACAGGGGTGCATCCTACATCGCCATACCCCCGGGGCAAGGACCAATTACCAGGATAGTCGAAATCCTGGTGATTGGTCCATATTTAACAAGAACTAATCTTAGCAACCCGCATGATCCTTCCGAGCCTCTTGCCTGGTCTGATCTATTGCTGTAAATCTACTGGAGGAGGGAGAATGGTGTCCTTCCTTACTGCCCCCTACACGAGCTCCAGTAAATTTTTTTTTAATACTCTTTATTTAAAGATTTTGCATTTTTATACATTACATACATTTAGACATACAATACAATAACATAAAGGGTAAGAAGGATATGGGTGGGGAAAAAATCGGAGACATTGTTTGCTAAGGCACAAGCATCATTATCATTGTGGGCCAGTTTCTGCCACCGTAACACATTGTAAAGCGGAGGGGTTGCTACCGCAACTCCCAAAAAGGGAGGCGAGGCTCTTATATGGTTAGATCTTGATCTTCACTGCTCGGTGCCTTACTGTTCTGGTCCACCTGGAGCGAGCAATGCCCGCTCCTCCTAAAGCAGATGTTTATTACCACGCTGCCTATCGGAGGGGGCAGCTCTTTCAGTGTCAAGTTTGTCCAAATTACAAACCCGAAGGGGGGAGACAAACATTAGGGGGGAAAAGCAAACTGGGAAGTGGGGGGGGGTGGGAAGGGAAGGGTGTATGGTGTGTGGGACAGGACACCCGGGCTGACACGGACCTCCGCACGCCCAAAATTGACAGCATGTGAATTGCACCAATTCCCACTCGGACTATGATGAGTGGGGCGGGCCAGAGGCACGGAGCCAGTCCCCGGTCTACTGCTCGAACAGGTTCTTAAATTCTGCCGATTCCTCATAAATTAGCCAGGGCAACCAGGTAATTCTAAACTGCTCGTCTCTGTCATGTAATGATAGTGTTAGGTCCTCCATTTCCCTGACACCCATGACCTCCCTTGCCCAATCCCCCACGGAGGGAGAGCTCCAGTAAATTTGATGGAGGTGGGGTTGAGTATCCCAAAATATCCCAGTTTGCCCAATGTGGTAAACTACTGTGTCACTTGACTGTAAGACTCTGTCTGTACTTGGGGTGGGGGGTTGGTAGTAATAAATTAAACCAAAACAATTGACAAATATGATTGAAGTGTTCCTTTAAAAATAGTCGTTGCAGTTACATCTGTGGGCAGACTGTTGATTGCAAGAGCTGCTAGATCTTCGTGGTCAGCTATACCATTTAATTTTAAAGGGAGCGTCTGCATATTTTATTTGACCCTCGTCTCTGCTAGGTGACCGGTCTCTATAAAAGGCACTCTTACCCTAAGGAGAATAGTCACAACCCTTCCCCTTCTATTGCCTTTTATGTCCAGATGGGGATATGAGAATAAAGAATAACACTGTAACCTATTGAGACAGATGACTCATTCTTAATAAATGGACTGCTGTGTTTTTATATTAGAACATCAGCTCGGCGTACATTCGGTTCTTGCATAAAGACTCGAGAGCTTCAAGCTAGGGCAGTGGTTGATCGTTTCCATTGGTGCTGCGCGTCTCTGAGCACATGATATTTACTTAGAATCCGGAAGAAATCCCTATGGGTGCCAGCATTTCTTACACCTAACAGTGTGGATTTCACAATTGATTTTTAAAGGGCATGCTGTAATTGGAAGTGAAGAAAACTGCCCCCCAGTCAAGTCTGGGAAATGCAACTAAAGATGTCTGAGAAATATATATATATATATATATATATATATATATATATTTATATATATTGCACATACAGCATGTTAAATCCAATGTAGCCTTTTGCAAAGTGGGCACACTACCAAATCCTAAAGCATTTTCACACCTAAGACAAACACTAGGCATCTTTTGAACTGATGAGGCTCTCAATCCAGAGGGGGCTCTTTTGAGTTCAAAGGCCCACTGTAGGCAATAACAATAAAGGCAGCTATCTTTGATCCCCCTACAGCAGGTTCCTCTAGACCAGTGGTTCTCAACCTTTCTAATGCCGCGACCCCGCAATACAGTTCCTCATGTTGCAGTGACCCCAAACCAAAAAATTATTTTAGTGGCTACTTCAAAACTGTAATTTTGCTACAGTTATGGTTCGGAATGTAAATACCTGATATGCATTATGTATTTTCATTGCTACAAATCAAACATAATTTAAACATAGTGATTAATCATAAAAACAATATTTAATTATATGTTCCAATAAATAACATTTCACCATGGCATAGCATGTGTCGGAAACTGTAATTTATCCGCCTCTTATTGAAATTAATAGGAGGCTGCGGCGGATTGTGTGATAACTCAAGATTCTCGGGAGCTCTCTTCCACAAAATCCGCTGCACTCACAATTAAATCAAAAGGAGGCGGATTCAATGCCAGAAACAGCTGCTTTCAACAATTTTCTCATTCAGAATATGGGAAAATAGTGGGAGATATAGGAGATAGTTATACATTGGGGAACAGTGTGAACTACATCTTATAGTGGTCTCTTATAGTATAAGACACTGTGTAAATGTATGGTGCTTTGTGTAAGTGTAAGCTGCTTTGTGTACTGTGTAATGATTACACACAAAGCACCTTACACTTACACAGTATTGTGTGTATGGTGTGTGTACTGTTTTTAGATTATTAACCTTTTTTACACCAGCAGGCTGTCTCGCAGGCTCTCTTGCCTCTCCGCCTCCTAGGCTTCTGTCCTCCGGCGCTTGCTGCGTCCGCACACTGATGATGTCAGCAAGCGCCGGACACACGTAACGGGCTGCTATGGACTGCAAAGCGTCCATAACGGCCTGCGTTCCAGCTTTCCGACAAGTAAAGGGACACAGTTCATTAATATAAGCATGCAGTGGTTTGACATTTTTTATGATACTAATTGAACCTTAGGACTGCTTTAAAAGAGGAGCTCCAAACTAGACCTAGAATAGATTGGGGTTTCTTGGAGTTTCTCATCAGGCACCAGATCAGATTTTCCCCTTGATGAGGTTGAGGTTTACAAGTCACTGGTTCTGTGGCCTCTAATGCTGTGTTGTTGTCCCCAGTACCTCCATGATCTTCCTGAAGTTTTCATGAGCAGACTGATGCACTGATTATTCTCTATTGGAGCTTCATGTTGGTCTCATGTAGCAGAGAAGACAATAGGGTACCAAACACACATGCCGTTAAAGTGGTGGCAGTTAAGCTGGGGAGCCCTGTGTCAGGAGTCTGATTTAGTACAAGGAGGCAGTTGTGGCCTAGGGGTAAGAAAGCGGCCTTGTGACCAGAGAGCTGTGCAATCATACAATGACCATCTATGTCCCACTTTCCTTATTGATCTGGACCATAAGCTTGTCTCATACAGAGGGCACATGGAAAGTGTGTGGCACAACCCTTTGTACAGTTTAACAGTCATGGACAACTCACTTTCTCGCACGTCCCTCTGAGTCTGCGGGCGGCGCGGGCTTCAGCGGCTGTCGGGCTCTCTCCCCGCCCAGCAGCCATATCCTCGTCAAGCGGCGTCGGAGCGAGCGGGGCCGAGCGTGCCCGCCCCCTCCAGGCATCACAGACCGCATGCGCAGCACATCTTTCTTATGACCTCTGCGGGAAGCGCACCCGCCGGAGGTTAGGTTATTAAAGGGCCAATGAGCCCAAAGTATATCTGGGTGGAACGCCCTATAGTTTGAACTGGGCAATCAGCCCAAAGATCCAAAGTGGCACCAATCATGTCCTTCTCACCCACCAATCATGTCAGCCCCCATTAAGTAAAGGTTTCCCTCTCACACTTGTTCCTTGCCCGTGATAGCGTGCTGCTGGGTGTGTTTTGTCCGAGTCTATTGAACCATTTCTGTTACCGACCTTGCTGTGTATTGACCATCCCGTGATTGCCGCCTGGACCAACCATTGCCTGTTCCTGACTACGATTTCGTCTTACCCCTTGTACTGCGTACCCGTGACCTCCCGGCTTGACCTTTGGCTCGATTTGACTCTTCTTTCGTCTCATCCTTGGTACTGCGCTAGTTTGGACTGATCTCCCGTGTATGACCCCTGCTTACCTGATGTCGCCCAGTCTGGTTCCGGGTTCATCCGCCTTCCCCCCTGTAAGTCCATATCCTTTGTACTACGAAGTCCTGGGGGCAACTCTGCCCGGTGAGGCGTATAAAGCGTTCCGGCAGATGGGGGCTTGTCTATAGGTGAAGCTAGCAGCGGAGATTGGGGGTTGTAGACTTACCTAGAAGGCGGGTGTCCCACGGGACCTGACATTAACTGAGTGCTTTATTAACTGTGTTGTCTGCAGTAATTTGTGTTCTGCCCATGGTGCTACTCATGCAGTCAGTTTTGGCCTGGCCAAGGCGCTACTCATGGCGACAGTGGGGATCTGGAGGCAAAAACCACCCTGAGATTTTACTAGCCCCCGGCTGGCCCATGACCAGCCTAAAAATATCTGATTCCCGTCCCCAAGGAATAGATCATTGGAAGGATGGTGGATATAGTCATGGTATTGAAGCTTTGGTATTTTAGGGTCATATAATATGGTGGGTGGGTATGCCCCTCCAACAACCATAATGCTAAGGCCATAGCACTTGGCAGCAGACAATCTTTTGACTTGGGGGATACAGTGGGGTAAAGTACAGGGGAACCATTACCACCACACTCAAATATGCACAGCCTAAATAATAAATGGTGCAGGCCTAGGGGGGAATTATATCACACCACCAACCCCTGGGCCATGGGACTCTAGAGCCGGCCCACTGCAAACCCCACACAAGTGGCCGCACAAAACGTAATCAATCCAATCAAATGTATTCAATGAAAAATTGTACATACAATGCAAGTAACCATGTACACATACAAACATACATATAAGACAATTTAAAACCAAAAAATCTTGGTAGGGAGGAACTCCAGGGCTACTAAATAATCCAATTATTATTAATCTAATTGTTATTAAATTAATTATTGTACCCTAATTGATGGTGTCTGATGCATCCTATGTGGGCAGCCGCTCAGAAGAAAGTGCTAGTGCAATTATCAGTATAAAAGTGAACCTCAGATTAGTGTCAGAACAAGCACCATAGCTCCAAAAGAGTACTAGTAATGATCAACATTATGCCTTAATAAAGTGCAATAACAAAGTACAGTGTGTTATGTGCAAAAGGTATTTATAAACAAGGAATATGGGTGGCACCAAACAGTGAGTTACTAATAGTAAATATAGGTGCCCTGCTCTGGTGGATCCCAATTAATCTGAAATAATGCAAACACCAGGGGTGCCCCAAACCCCAAAGCGGGATATATCCAGAGACTGACAATGGCACTCTATTGAATGTAATTCATAGCAAGTTTATTACTTAATCAAACTGACATACAAGGACACATTAAAAAAGATTTCTTTAAAAACATATAACACACATATAAACTGCCATCAAATGAGAGGAATGGAGGGGGGGGGGGGGTTATCCTATAATATCCCAGTGGGGCACCCTAATCTCTGTACAATAACTAATAATACTATATAGATAAATATATAAAGTGTCAGAGTGCTTCCAAAGTGCATCAGCATCAAATATAAATATAATATAATAACATTAGCAATGAGGTAGGTGCAAGTCATAAACAAAATACAGAAACATAAAAGCTTACTTGTCAATTAAAGTGCAGTGCAGACCCACTGGTACCCCCAAGGCAAATTCCTACATTCCCCCATTCCTCTTATTTGATGGCAGTTTATATGTGTGTTATATGTTTTTAAAGAAAATAATGTGTCCTTGTATGTCAGTTTGACTATGTGCAAAAGGTGCGTAGAAAAATGAATTAGGAAAGTGCCTCTATGCAATGTGACTACTAGTTAGCATCTGCCCATGCAGTCTGCATCAATTAGGACCAAGATATATATATAACCGAATAATAGACTATAGCAATCATCAGCCTCCGTCCTCCCCACTTACCTCACTGACGCGTTGCGTGGTCCGCCAACCACTTCGCCAGGGTAAAGTACATGGGGGCTGGGTACCGGTGGGCTGAGGGTATGTAAGAGGCAGCAGCCCAGGCCGCACTAAAGCAGTGGGCTCACCGGGAAATTATCTGGGCTAGACATAAAGTCCCGGCTACTTAAAGCGGACCTTCACTCTGAATAAGAGTCTATCTTATATGTTTCCCACACCCTGTACATACATATTGCTCACATTAAAAATCATCCTACCTGCATCTACTGCATGTTATGAGCCTTTAAACATCCAAGATGGCGGCTTATGGAAGCCGCCATCTTATCAGGCAGCCTGCAAACAGGAAGTGCCTCCTGACTGTGCTGCTCTGCATTCTGGGACTGCTGACCTTTACCTGACCCCAGCTCTGCTCTGTCTGAGCAAAGCACAGCTATAACCCGCCACCCTGTACCTTATCCCACTCTCCTCTCCTCAGTAAGTGTGATGTTTCTGAATCAAGATGGCGGCGCCCATATCCTAAATTCCAGAACAGAGTTGCAGCCCAGTGGGGGAAAGAATAATAAGTTAGTGACTAAAAACGTAAAATATATTAATTTTAGATGCGGAGGAACCGTTTTTTAAGAGTTTGGGCTTTTCATTAAATCACGCTGAAGGTCCGGTTTAAGTTCCATTAGGGCTTATGGAATCAGCTGATGCATTATGTCTATAAATATTTCCTTTGTTGCCCAAATAAACCCATCGATCCCTCTGTGTGTTGTCCTTTGTTACAGACATCTTCTGTAGTCTGTTCTGCTAGAAGAGTAACATGAGTCACATCCTTAAATCTACAAGATGACAATCAATATGACTTTTAATGGCCCACGTTCAGGCTGAACATGAAAAGCAACACAAATTGTAATTATGGGTTTTACTTCCTGATTATTCGTTAGAATGTGAGGCCTGTCTAGATTTTGACAGGTTTTCTAGACAATGGTGACACTTACCAAATAGCCATTTCAGGTAGCAGTGAAATCGGTAAGCTAGGAAAACCATTCAGGAATTTTATAACTAGAGAAGAGCAACATTAAGACTAGACTGTAGGGGCAACACTCAATATGCTATACTGCAATGATTTCCCCAGGTGGGTGCGTGTTGGATTCTAAGAAATTTATGTGCAAGCAACAAAACCAAGGAAAACATAGAATTCAAAAGATTTTTTGGGGCACACCACCAGGTCATGTAAAAACAATAGATTTTATTTCACTTGTGACATTTACCAATTAAAACAACATCAACACCCAAGACACATAAAGATAAATACATTCAATATATACCAAATTTTCTTTAAATGGACTATCTACACATCAAAAATATATATATATATACTGGCAGAAAGAAAAAAATAAAATTATTGGAAAAGCTGATTTAAATAAATATATATATATATATATATATATATATATATATATATATATATATATTATATATATTTTTTTTTGTTTATATAAATATATATTAGCTGTGAAGCAGGCCCTCTATAACAATGTATCCCTTTATCCCTTTATATCCCTTTATAACTAATCCAGCACCCAAACATATAAGCAAATACATGCAAGACAATGTGCTCTATATAAGTGACATAGAGGCCGATTCATTAATAGCGGCAGGTAGCGACAGTTGAGCGACTGTAGCAGTATTTTCACAGCGCCCGCTAGTAGTCGCTGTGCTTGGCCGTTGTTCGGTTGTTGACAGCGACTCAGTGGGTGTGCAGTAATGTTGAATATTGGGTGAGGAGTCGGTATTTGACAGGTTCCGCGCTGTATGGGAGCGCATGATAGCGACTGGCCATAGCGACCGGCTCCCACCATATTCATTAACAAATCACAGTCAAAAAATTCTCGCGCTGTAAAATGCATGTTTAAACCCCAGAGCGCTGGCGGCGATGGGTTAAATGTAGTTTTTTAACCCCCAAACAACCATATTTTTGGAAACAAAAAAAAAACAAGTTTTTTAAATAATTGTGTAATATGAATACATTAATATCAGACCTGTAATATCAATTCTGTACATTTTTTTTTTTTTAACTTAAAAAAATTATTTAAAATGGCAGAAGTGGTCACAGAATTTTTCACATTAAAAAAAAAAAAAAAAAAAAATGAATAACAATTATGTTCCATTGAAATGCATTGGAGAGCGCCAGGTAGCGAGAGGTCATACCTGTCGCTGTTCAAGGTCGGACGCTGGCGCTGTGGGCTGAGGCTGGAATAATGATGAATGAGTGGCTATCTGGCGCTATCTCAGACGCTAAGCAGGATCGGCTTGATAAATGTGTGATTGTGGTGGGGAGCCGGCGTTCTCATGGCGGTGCCCGTCATTACCGGTCGCTCACCAGTCGCTACCTGGTGCTATCCCTTGTTAAATAAGGGCCAAAGTAACTGACAGTGCAACTAGGAGAGAGTGTAAAACTCCATAACTAAATCCTAAAGCCTAATAAAACTAGATTCAACTAACACACAATACCAATAAAGTGCTTAGTGCTGTTCTATCAACATTCAATTATAGATAAGCATATAACACACATAAGTTGCTCTAAAAAGCAGATATGTGTAGAGAAGCGCAACACCACACAAATCATCGTACAAACAATTTTCACTGGTTAGTCATAAAATCAATCAATTAAAAATAGCCAAACAAGAATATTTGACAAAATACCGCGCTAATTACTGATTCATCCTAAATGGTGAGCTCAACGTGTGTGACTCAAGTCCAAACAAAAGTCCAAAGACATCAAAATTAAAGAAAAAACACAGAGCTTTTTGAATTAATGTAGACTGGTGAAATTGTCCCAAAGCGCATGCGTGGTCACCACCGTCTTGTACCCATCACCAGTATCACAAAACTCTTACCAAGAGGCCGATTCATTAATAGCGCCAGGTAGCGACAGATGAGCGCCAGTAGCGTGATTTTCTCAGCGCCAGCTAGTATTCGCTGTGCTTGGCCGGGGTTTGCTTGTTGACAGCGACTCAGTCGGTGTGCGGTAATGTTGAATACGGGCTTAGGGGCGCTGTTTCACAGGTTCAGCGTTGTATGGGTGCGCCTGACAACGAATGGCCAGAGCGAACGGCTTGCTGCAGATTCATTAACAAAACGCGCTCCGAATTTATTCGCGCTGTGAATTCCTTGTTTAAACCCCAGAGCGCTGGCGGCGATGGGTGTAAAATAGTTTTTAACCCCCAAACAACCATATTTTTTGATTGTAAAATTATACAAGTTTTTATAAACATTTTGTAATATGAATACATTAATATCAGACCTGTAATATCAATTCTGCACAAATTTTTTTTTTTTTTTTTTTTACCTTAAAAAAAAATCCTAACATTGCAGAAGTGGTCACAGAATTTTTGACATTTAAAAAAAAAAAAAAAAACATTAATAGGAATTAATTATGATTAATTAAAGATTGCTCCATTGAAATGCATTGGACATCGCCAGGGAGCGACAGGTCATACCTGGCGCTGTGATGGGATTAGCAGCGGCGCTGTTCGTTGCAGTTGGCTACATGATGAATCCCGCGCTAGCTGTCGCTCTCGCCGGCGCTAGCCTCATTTAGCGTGATAAATGCGTCATTGTGACCGCCGCCGGGCGTACTTGAGTCGGTAGCCGCCGTTAGCTGGCGGTACCTGGCGCTCGTCAGACACTACCTGGCGCTAGCCCTTGATAAATAAGGGCCCAAATCGTAAGAATAATGGCTGCATTCAAATAGACTAATAGAGTCAGCTCCAGATAGGCAATGTCTCAGCACTCCAAACGATAAGAATAATGGTTGCATTCAAATATATTAATTCAATTAGCTCCAAATAGGCAAGATCTCAGCCATCCTTTGAAATGCAGTTATACTGCTTAAAACGAAAGCTTCAATGACAGAAATCCAAATGGGCCAACAAATGGCTGTTCCACCTTACCGTCACTGGCCAATGAGTATATAATCAATCAAGCTGGAGTTCATAATCTTCCCGTTAACTTGTGCATTACTCCTTAGAACCCAAACAACATCCCATTAGTTTCAAAATAACAATTACAAGGTAAATAAAAGCAAAAAATGGTCCAAGCAACTTACATGAGCATCATTCAGTTTAAAGCAGAACAAAACCCGGGATTTTGACTATCGCAGGTTATGTTCCCTGCTCCAGGGGCATCCCAATTTGGGAAGCCCCATCGTACAACCCATAAAAACTAACCTTTCCCTCCTAGATCCTAGGACGCATGTTCTGGCTCTTGTTCAATCAAAACCGTGTACAGGGCCGGATTAAATGTGGTGGAGGCCCTGGGCACAAAATCTGGTGGAGGACCCACATACAGTATTTTTTTTCTTTTAAAATAATATTCCAGCTAAGTAACTGATTGGAGGTTGTCTGGCATCCACCTACTAAACAAAAAAAGGCTTGCCCCCACTGCCACAGATAGCTTTGTTGCTGGCCCTGCGGCCCATCAGACCAAAGACTGAAAAGCCTCCTGGACCAGATCATAACCCAAAGGTTGGTGGAGGCCCCCTTAGCAGGGAAAGTGGTGGAGGCCCCAGGGCTTGCACCCCTTGCGCCCCCTCATAATCCACATAATCATAAAACCTCATAATAAACCCTGACTGTGTATATTAATGCTCGGCAAAAGGCTCTGTGCATGGCAATCTGGAGCGTGAGCAGCCTCATTCCCAGACATGGGCAAGCTCCTGACCCTAGCCTGGATCAGAATAGATTGGGCAGGAGCACGCCACAGCCCAAAGATGCTGGGGATGCCGCTGCCAATATTTACATCAGCCAGGGTTTTGGGAAATAGGTGAGTTTTGTGGGGACCTGGGGGGGGGTTCTCTCATACAAACAAATCGAATGACCAAAACACAGGGGTCGCCTAAAGCCATCGGCTGTAGCCGCTGAGAAGTCGCACTACCGTCTGCAGCAGCGCTATTCAGCTGGAACGCACGCCGTTATAGATGCGCGTTCCAAACTGAATGCCTGCGTGCATGCGCAGACGTGATTGCATCATCCGTCCGGGGCCCAAGGGGTGGGGGAAGCGGGGGGAACGCTCCACAGTCCATAGCAGCGCATTACGTGTGTCCGGCACTTGCTGACATCATCAGTGGGCGGACGCAGCAAGCGCCGGAGGACAGAAGCCTAGGAGGTGGAGAGACAAGAGAGCCTGCGAGACAGCCTGCTGGGGTAAAAAAGGTTAATAATATAAAAACAGTACACACAGCATACACACAATACTGTGTAAGTGTAAGGTGCTTTGTGTGTAATCATTACACAGTACACAAAGCAGCTTACACTTACACAAAGCACCATACATTTACGGCGAGGCTGATTTATTAATAGCGCCAGGTAGCGACAGTTGAGTGACTGTAGCGGTATTTTCACAGCGCCCGCTAGTAGTCGCTGTGCTTGGCCATTGTTTGGTTGTTGATAGCGACTCAGTCGGTGTGCAGTAATGTTGAATATTGGGTGATGATTCGCTATTTGACAGGTTCCGCGCTGTATGGGAGCGCATGATAGCGAATGGCCATAGCGACCGGCTCCCACCATATTCATTAACAAATCACGCTCAAAAAATTCAAGCGCTGTGAAATGCATGTTTAACCCCCAAACAACCATATTTTTTGAAACCAAAAAAACAATTTTATAAAAACATTTTGTAATATGAATACATTAATATCAGACCTGTAATATCAATTCTGCACAATTTTTTTTTAATTTTTTTTTTACCTTAAAAAAAATATCTAACATGGCAGAAGTGGTCACAGAAATTTTCACATTAAAAAAAAAATTATTAACAATTAATTATTAATATTTAAAGATTGTTCCATTGAAATGCATTGGAGAGCGCCAGGTAGCGAGAGGTCATACCTGTCGCTGTTCAAGGTCGCTCGCTGGCGCTGTGGGCTGAGGCTGGAATAATGATGAATGAGTCGCTATATGGCGCTATCTCAGTCGCTAAGCAGGATCGGCTTGATAAATGTGTGATTGTGGTGGGGAGCCGGCGTTCTCGTGGCGGTGCCCGTCATTACCGGTCGCTCACCAGGCGCTACCTGTCGCTATCCCTTGTTAAATAAGGGCCTTAGTAGAATAGCAGCAAACTGAATGCCTGTGGTTTTAAAATGAAATGAGTAACAAACACAAATACATGTATTGCCCATGTAACCACATTCTTTTGGCCACATAGTGTATGTGTTCAAGTAAAGCCTTTAATATGACAGTAGACCAAACTGTAATGGAATGTAAATCACTTTTTCTTCTAAATAGTTCAAGACCTAAGTAGGTAATTATTCCCATGGCTTATTTATTACTGAATTTACTGTTCTTCCCAGGGTTCACCTTCAGGTAATAAAGCCTCTGTGTGCGAACAACCTATGTCTGCCAAGTCAACACACATTTACAAAATGGAATTGTGATCCTAAGCATCTGCCAGTCTATAGTGAATAGCGGTTTCTCAGCACAAGATTGATGGTCCTGCCATTTATAGCTGTTGCAGTTAGTGAGTTTTGCACTGAACTAGTGAGCTTCATGCTTGCATGCGCTAATTAATGTCTGTATATACATCTCGCTAATATGCACATCACACGTGGCAGGTTTGTTAATTTATGCTATAATTAATGTCGGGTCTGGTAAAAAGCCTGCAAGCTGCTATCATTACTAAATTGCTTCTGAGCTAAAAAAAAATGTTAATAAATTCCTGCGATTTTGCTGTTCCACCAGCCCTAAAATAGAACCCCTCCCTCATAAATGCAATATCTTAATTTGTAGGTTGCTAAAATGAATGACCTACCAGCTAACAAATACTCACTTAGGCCCTTATTTATGAAGGAATAGCGACAGGTAGCGACTGGTGAGCGGCCGGTAATGACGGGCCCCGCCACGAGAACGCCGGCTCCCCACCACAATCACACATTTACCAAGCAGATCCTGCTTAGCGACTGAGATAGCGCCATATAGCGACTCATTCATCATTATTCCAGCCTCAGCCCACAGCGCTAGTGTCCGGCCTTGAACAGCGACAGGTATGACCTCTCGCTACTTGGCGCTCTCCAATGCATTTCAATGGAACAATCTTTAAATATTAATAATTAATTGTTATTAATGTTTTTTTTTTTTTTTTTTTAATGTGAAAAATTCTGTGACCACTTCTGCCATTTTAGATAATTTTTTTAAGGGAAAAAAAAATTGAGCAGAATTGATATTACAGGTCTGATATTATTGTATTCATATCACTAAATTCTTAAAAAATTTTTTTTTTTGGGTTTCCAAAAATATGGTTGTTTGGGGGTTTTTAGCACATCGCCGACCAGCGCTCTGGGGTTTAAACATGCATTTCACAGCGCTTGAATTTTTTGAGCGTGATTTTTTGATGAATATGGTGGGAGCCGGTCGCTCTGACCAGTCGCTATCATGCGCACCCATACATCGCGGAACCTGTCAAATAGCGACTCGTCACCTTGTATTCAACATTACTGCACACCGACTCAGTCGCTATCAACAACCGAACAATGGCCAAGCACAGCGACTACTAGCGGGCGCTGTGAAAATACTGCTACAGCCGCTCAACTGTCGCTACCTGCCGCTATTAATGAATCGGCCTAATCACAGCTTGTATTTTAAAGCAAAGTTACTTTGGGCCTTATTCATGAAGGGATAGCGCCAGGTAGTGCCTGTACAGCGGTAGCGTCAGGTAGCGGCAGGTGAACGCTGGCAAATGCACGCAATTACACATTTATGAAGCGAAATCTATAGAGAACTGGTACAACGCCATGTAGCGTCCGATTCATCATTATCCCAGGCTCAGTGTACAGGGCCGGCGTTCAGCCTTGCAGAGCGCCACGTCTTACCTCTCGCTACCTGGCGCTCTCCCATACATTTCTATGGACGATCCTTAAATCCCTTTCCTGATCCCAATTTTTTTTTTCCCTAAAAAAACCCACAAACCTTCTGACATGTATTCTGGGCAAGAAAATTACATTTTTAAAGACTTTTTTTATTAATAATATTTTTATGCAGAATTGTCCTTACATGTCTGGTATTAAAGTGTTCATGTTACAATGTCATAACAATGTAATTCCATATGTTTTCGCTTTGTTACTAGTGGATACATGTTCAAAAACAGCCTTTAATCACACAGCCTCTGGCGCTATGGGCTACAACTACATGATTTTGAGTGCCGGCAATGTTTGTGGCTGTTTTTTTGATGAATGTGTTGTGAGTCAGTCGCACTGAGCTGGCGTTATGGTTCGCTCACATACAGCGTAGTATAGCGACTCACATATTCATCAATGCCGGACAGCGACTGAGGCGCTCTGAAACAATGATCCATGTCTGAGCACAGCGACTACTAGCGGGCGCTCTGAAATCCGCTCTACAGACGCTCATCTGTCGCTACCTGGCGTTAGTAATGAATCAGCCTGTTCATGTATCTTTTAGGATTAGAGATGAGTGAACTTCCAAAATCTCGGGTCCGACAAGGGCGGCTGAACATTGAATAAATGTTTGGGTTCAGGGACCTGAATCCCGGATCCAGATCCCATTGAAATCAATGGGGACCCAAACTTTGGGGGGGGTGACTGTCGCCATGAGGGGTGGGGTGGGGGTGGTATTGAGTGTTCAGCAGGAAGCACGCTGCTGTAACTCACCTTGGCCCATGTTCCTCTTCCTCTCAGCAGCAGTGAAACGGCAGTGGCGTTTGAATTTGGCCCCAGTCGGGCTACAGAAAGATGGACACCGGTTCCCACTTCTAGTGCCAGCTGTCCTCATGAAGTGTCCTCACTCATTGGAGCCGGCAGCCATCCTTCAGTAGCCCCTGGCTGACGTTCGTGTTTGAGTTTGGGAACCTGAACCGCAAACTTTGCGGTTCAGGTTTGCCCACTACTATTAATGATCCTTGACCAGGCCGGCTCCAGGTTTATGTGGGCCCTTGGGCGACATGGTCTCAGTGTGCCTCTTGCTGGTGAAGAGTCGCGCCACATCACTGAGGAACGTCCTGATGACCTGACCTCGGAGTCTAAACAAATCTAGATTCTCCTGATTCATTACTTTCCTCGAACTGGCAAATGCACTGTGGGATCACGAGTTTGAGTTAATGGCCAAACCAGAGGGGTCCAGGGAGTGGCCCCTTCCTCTTTCCCCAGTGGGGACAGCACAGGCAGCAGAAGAAGCTTATTGCTGCATAAGTTGCACTGCCACCTCGGTCTTCGCAGATGCGTCGCAAGTAGATGTTGCTGCTGCGGCGGTGCCCTCCCAGTCCGCCTCCAGTCAAGCGCCATCGCACACCAAGGCCGGCCCTGTCAGCGGGGCCCCCTGGAGGCCAGAGGCCCCCGGCAGCTGCCCCACCCTGCCGGGTGCTGACGCCGGCCCTGATCCTTGGGTAACCAAAACCTGACCCTTTATAATGGGGGTCAGGAAGTATCCTATTGGATGAGCTGTGGATTCCATATAGCTATTAATCGTTCTCCAATAGACGCAGCTCTCTAATAACAGATTGCTGATAGTGTGAGTGGATAAATGAGGTTAGTTTAGTATCTCTTTGCACCAGGACCTGGTTATAGTTGCAAGGGAGACAGTAGGCAGGAGCGGACTGGCCATTTGGACAATGTTTGGTGGGCCGCTCTGCTTTGGGGGCAGTTGGGCTGCTGCTTTTAACACCCACATTTAATCCCTGCCCCCTTAGTCTCCTTCTCATCCCCCTGTACCCAGTCCCACTATACCCACAAGCCAAGGAACCCCAGCCCCCAATGCTATAGCCCCGGCATCATGATTGGGGGGCCTCAGCAGGGGGGGGGGACAAGTAAATCGGGTGTTTGCGGAGCTCTCAGAGTGGTCCGCAAAATCCTTGTATGCTAGTGATCTCCCTCCACGCCCTACACCTGATGACATCAGTGAAGTGTTGTGAAACCAGCCTAAAGGAGGGATAATTCTTTTGCTATGAGTGAACTATGCAGGAATACAGAAAAGGTTAGTAAAGGAAGAAGCAGTAATTCCTCCTTCTATGAGGAGGTGAGTAGAAACTTGGACAGAGGGGCGGCTGTGGATATAGTTTTTCTGGATTTTGAAAAAGCATTTGACACTGTCCCTCATAGACGCTTATTGGGGAAATTGAGATCTTCAGGATTAAAAAACACAGTTTGTAACTGGATTGAAAACTGGCTGAAGGATCGTGTGCAGAGAGTTGTGGTTAATGATCCCTACTCTGAATGGTTACCGGTTGTAAGTGGCGCACCGCAGGGTTCAGTGCTGGGCCCACTATTATTCAACTTTTTTATAAACGACATAGAAGATGGAATTAAAAGCACTGTCTCTATTTTTGCAGATGACACAACGATCTGTAGCACAGTGCTGTCTATTGAAGATGTTCACAAGCTTCAGGATGACTTGGACACTTTGAGTGTCTGGCATCCACTTGGCAAATGAAGCTCAATATGGAGAAATGTAAAGTCATGCACTTGGGGTCTAATAACCTGAAGACCACATATGTCCTTGTGGTAGTAAAACTGGGAGAGTCACATGTTGAGAAGGATCTGGGGGTGCTGGTAGATCACAGGCTAAATAACAGCATGCAATGCCAAGCAGCTGCTTCCAAGGTCACCAAGATACTATCATGCATTAAAAGAGGCCTGGAATCACGGGATAGGGATGTCATTTTGCCTCTTTACAAGGCACTGGTGTGCCCTCACCTGGAATATGCCGTCCAGTTCTGGGCCCCCATTCATAGAAAGGACACTCTGACTCTGGAAAGAGTGCAGAGGAACCACCAAACTAATAAAGGGAATGAAGGATCTTAGTTATGAGGAAAGATTACGAGAATTAAATCTGTTTAGTCTTGAGAGGAGACGGCTGAGGGGGGACATGCTTAACTTGTATAAATATATAAATGGTCCATACAAAAAATATGGGAGAACACAATTTCAGGTAAAATCCTCTCTAAAGACAAGGGGGCACTCCCTTCGATTGGAAAAAAAGAAATTTAGTCTTCGGAGGCGACGATCATTTTTTACCATAAGAACTATAAATCTATGGAATAGCCTCCCACAGAAGCTTGTTACAGCATCATCCGCTGACAGCTTCAAAAAAAAAGGATTAGATGCTTTTTTAGAAGAAAATTACATTAACAGTTACTATTAGCGGTTATCAGTAAAAAAAGAAAACAAAAACAAAAAATAAAATAAATAGCTTCCCCTATAAAATAAAATAAAAGATAACTTCCCCTACCCCAACCCTAAAACCCTTGGTTGTATGTCTTTTTTCAACCGTATTAACTATGTAACTATATAATAACTCTGCATACAAGAAATAAGGAAGGTCCCACTCCTTCCAACACACCCACCAAAATATGGCACCACTGCTTGTAATGTAATAAAAATGTATATTTATTTGTAGCAAAGTCACATAAACTACAGACACTACATACAAATTAAAAAACACTAAAGACAAAAAAGTAGTCAATAAGGAAGGAAACAAACCACACTTCTAGGGGCAGGAGAGGTGGCAATTACAATTAATATATTTACAGTACATAGTGTATGCCACCTGACATAATTCAATAAATATAAAGTGCTTGAATGAAAGGTGCTAGTTGACAGTCATGTTCCCAAATATTAGTAAAAAATAACTCAGTAACAAATATATATATATATACACTAAATCAGTGCACATTAAACCCTAATTAATAAGTGAATATGACCCTAGTGGGGCCTAAAAAGCCTATATCTAAACATGAATACACAAAAGTGAGAACCAGCCAGGGAGGACCAAGAAATACTATCCCCAATTTAAAGTGGACCAACACCCAGGGGGGATCGGCCCGGGAATCTATAAGATTCCCGGACCGATCAGATCCCTCCCCGCGGGGCATCCGAAATCGGGATGTCCCGCGGGGAGGAACCCCCCAGGAGGCCCACAATCCTTACCTTACCGGCGATCCAACGGCGCATGCACGAGATGCGGCCGTGTCTCTCGCTTCCCTCTAGCAGGGCGCGCTCCCGCGCCGGCCGTTTTGTGAATGGCCGGCGCAGGCGCGCTCCCTGTTAGAGGGAAGCGAGAGACGCAGCCAATGACAGCGCTCTGGTATGCGCGTCCAAGCGGCTTTGGACGCGCATACCAGAGCGGCTCTGAGCGCTGTCATTGGCCGGACAAGGTCACGTGGGAGCGGGGAGAGGTGAGTTTTTGCGGTGATCGGGGGGGTTTCACACAGCGGGGCACCCCCGATCGGGGTGCCCCACCTAAGTGGACCAACACCCAGGATAGTCAAAATCCTGGGTGTTGGTCCACTTTAAAGACAAAATGAACTTACATCACAATACGACCACCAGCCCACTGCCCCTTCGTCTACGCGTTGCGTGACGTCACTCACGTCACTTTCTCAGGACATGTGCTTGTTTCACCCACATGTGCACACTGCATCTTTTATAGAGATAAGTTTGGTTTCCGGTGCAGTCTCACACTGTTGTTTAGTAACTATATAATAACAAAACATTGTTACATACATTTGTTTCTTTAAAGCAGATCGAAACCCATTTCTTTATCCCCTGGCCCCCACTTGCCCCCCCCCTTTGAGTACCTGCGACCATGCTGTTCTCTCGACCCAGGGCCCTTTTGAGATCGCTGATTGGCTAAGGTGCTGGTTGACGTGCAAAGTTGCTGAGTGAGGTGAAACCCCGGTTGGCCACATCCTCAGCTTTCATGCTGGGCAAGCCTTCCTCCGCCCCCTGCCATTCAGATTGGTGAGATTGCACGCACAGCTACAGTTAAGCCAGGGATGCAGTAGCCAGAGACTGCAGTGCTGGCTGTAAAGATGAGTATACCTGCGACCCTGGGGGTAGACTAGCGGCAGGCCCTGGAATCTTTTAGATCCCTGGTCTGGTTACACAGGGTTTTGATCCGCTTTAACGTGGACCATAACCCACCCTGGAGTCTATGAGATTACTCCCTCCCCCCAGGGCATCTCAAACTCATCACAGCCCTGCTTTGTGACACCCCCCAGGGTGCCCAACCATCTTACCTTTCCTCCACGGCGCATGCACGGTTGGTACGGCATCATTTGTCTCCCTTCTAGGCTATGCGTGCCCCCGCCACAACCGAATAGCTGTGCAAGGCTGTGCAAGGCCATGATGCTGTGCGCTGCTCATAATTACGGCTAGGATTCCATTCAGCTTCTCTTGCCGGCAGTGGGAGAGGCTGACTGGACATGGACTTGAGGAGAGGTGAGTGAGCTCAGTGTTCTGGGGCGGTGTCACACAGCGGTGCACCCCAGATTGAGGTGCCCCAGAGGGAAGGACAAAAACCCAGGATAGTGAAAATCCCTGGTTTGGTCCACTTTTTAAAAAAATTTCCACAATTTTTTTTAAATTTACTAAAATAAGATCATGATCTTTGGAAAGGGGATATTAGCCTCGATTCAGAGACACATTCGTCCGGACTTCCGTAGCTGTCTGTGAAAGTTTTGGTGGGTGTTTGTCATTTTTTTGCTTTTTTTCGTCCATTTTCTACTCGCACGAA
This sequence comes from Gastrophryne carolinensis, assembly GCA_027917425.1. Lineage (NCBI taxonomy): Eukaryota > Metazoa > Chordata > Amphibia > Anura > Microhylidae > Gastrophryne > Gastrophryne carolinensis. The sequence continues at coordinate 170,553,524 of CM051243.1, forward strand.
CGTTCGGGAATGCGCTTCCGATGAACGGAAGCAAATCGGAACATTTCCGTTAGTTCGGATCATTTTCCAAACAAAATCGGAAATTTTCTGTTCGTTCAGAAAACTTCCGTTGCTGGGATGGGTTTCTGTCTGATTCAGAGAGCTGATTTCCGACGGACCACCACCCTATAAATCCGTTTCATTTCCGATCCACTTACGAGACCTTTGAGGGCTCGGATTGCTATTGTTGAACATGTTTTGCCGCTATGTGGAGGAGTCTGTGCGCCTTTAGCACCAAGGCATTGCATGTATCAGCATGGCCGAGGCCATAAATTGTATAGCAATGCATACCTGAATCAATACATTTCATGTATGCCTTATAGATGCATTTTAATGCTGACCTTAATTAGTCCTTAGCATGTAAACATTTATTTTTCCACACATCCATATAATTGCTATATTTTTTAGACTTATGTCCTTTGTGAATTATATTTGGATTGTTGAACTTGAATCTTAATTTGTTGTAGGAGTTATTGTTTTAGTTGGTTACCTTATATTATTTTAATTATTTTATATTTGGTTGCAGGAACTGCAAGATGTGCCACTCGCCCTTGCTTCTGATGCCCGTTCTTTGCCTGCAGAATGCGGGCCAGGGGTTCTCTAATTGGGCACTATGCAAAACCCGGGCCGTGGTGGCGAGGGCCCTCTGGCTTTTGAAGTCCAGATTTAGGTGTTTGGACCATACAGGGGGGGGGGGTGCACTGCAGTATGACCCCAACAAGGTTATACCAATATTTTAATTTAAGTTTTTTAACAGGGACCACACAAGCCAGAGTGGCACAACTGAGTGTCAGGGTCCTTCAGTTGGTGGGCGAGATGCAGGAGCTGCGCAACTCGTTGGGGACCACAGATGAAGAATAATGTTCAGTGGCCTGCCATATGTATGAATTTATTTTTTTATAGTTGTAAAAATATGAAATTTTCAAAAATTGTTAAAATTTTATATTTTATGATGGTATAAAAAAAATGTTACATTGTCATTTCATTTACAAAATACATTAACACAAAACTAATGGGCCCAGAAATATTTAAAGATGAATATTCACATGACCGAGAAGTGATTTGGGTAAGTTTTAGGGGGCTAAAATTGAAGAAGAACCTAACCAAGAAGTGGTTTGGGTGAGCTTTAAGGGTCAAAAAGGGAAGATGGAGAACAGTGCTAAGTGATTTAGCTAAACATTGTAGTAGAAGTGAGGGTGGCAAATATGTAGGCGAGCACTTTAATGAGTTAAGTTTGTAGTGCGCAGGTGCAAGATCGTAAGGATTTCCGTCTGGAGTCTGGACGAATATTTATACGATGGGAAAAGGGCAAAAACTTAAGCCTACGTTGTAACTTGTGAAAATGAAACGGAAAAGTCTGGATGGAAAATGACATCCTCGTATTCGTAATCTGCCGTACGAACGGACGGAAACTTTACAGAAGGTTTTCAATGCATGCATAGAATCGCTCGAACGCTCATACGAGAACGGAAACATTTCACAAAAAAAAACAGATCGGAACTAAAACGGAAGGTTTTTTTGTCTCTCTGAATCGAGGCTATTGTATTTTTTCACTGTTAGCACATCATTTTCTTTTTTGGAATTTCCCCTTTTGGAATTTTCTTTGTATTTGTTTTATGTCATTAGTTATTATTACATTGTACACACACCACGTAGGAGTATGGCTTTACGATAATAAATGATAATAACATTAACAAATAATAATTAATCTCAGTGTCTGCTTGTGGTATGTCCAGTGGAAAATTATAGCATGATACTGTTGAAGGGGGGAGTAGCATATCTTAAACGGGCTATTAAATGTTGGCTGTGTTGGCTAGTAAAGTAAAAATTGATCTGATCTGCCCACTGAGCCTTGTGCCTAATGACTTCAGAGTCTCCTACAATAAAAACAGAATTGCTAAAGACATGCAAGGTCAACTTGTTCAGTGGATAATTCAGCAATCCTTTGGCCAGTCAGGGTCTTTAGTGACTAATTGGGTTCTCCCCATGGATCATGGACAATTTGGTATATCACCCCATAAGGAGGTTGATGCTATTGTGGCTCAGACCAGGTTTCCCTGGCCCTAGGAGTGGCGTCTCCAATGATTCTTTGGGAAATGTGTTCTCCTTTGATCAAGAGTATCAATACCCTCCTCATTGTCTTCAGTTGGCCTAGGTCAGAGTTTCCAAACCCTTATTCATAAAGTAACATCCGGTACAGACTTCACCTGGCCAACAGTGCAAGCTCCTTCCTAAGAAATATTGTTATCTCAAGATGTTGCATTATTGCAGCTTGTTGACTTTTCTCTGGTGCTACATCTCAACCCACTTTTCACCCAAGGTGGCCTTATGTACCGCCAGCGGGACGCTTGTGTACTACTAGTACCACTGGTTGGGAAACACTGGCCTGGATAGTCCTTGGTACAAATGGCAGGAGATGATACCTGGTAGATATCAAACTATTCAGATCTTCTGTCACAGGCTGACTGTTGAATCCCAAATTCTGGTTACTGACTTGTATATTGGCTGCTGAACTGAGATTCCTGAACAAGTTTGTCAGTTCTGGTTATTCACACCTTGCTGAAGCCCAAATAGTTGTTGGTAATGGTATACAATTAACGGTATACATTTTGCAGCCGGCACTTCTGTCAGCTGTGGCCCCCCAGCACCTCTGCCTCTGCTCACCTCACCTATGCCCACCTCTGCCCCTGTCACCTCTACTAATCTCAACTGTTGCTACCTCCTCCCATCTCACCCTTTTCCCTCTGACCTCAGCTTATCTCTGCCAACTTCTCACCTAACTTCTGCTTACCTCCCCTCTACTTATCTCAGCTCTTCCTCTCACACCTCAGCCCATCTCACCTATTCCTGCCTCACCCCTGCCCATTTTTCCCACCACACTTTCCTGCCTCACCACCTCAGCAAACCTGACTTCTGCTCAGCTCACATATTCCCTTTTTCTACTTCACCACTGCTTACTTCACCTCTATGCATTGCACACCTGCCTACTGTGAAGGAATCGTACCTTGTGGTTTCGACTTACACCGACTTACGCCAAGATCACCTAGAAACATATAGACATTCCCTTCTCCCCTTGGTGTGAGCCTCGATCTCCGTCTCGTAGGAGTGGCTAGCTAAATCTTAAAAGTCTCCTCACTTTCTGACAGAAGAAGCTAGTTCTGGTGCCAGCAGACCCATTTAGGGTCTGCCTACTGTGAAGGAATCGTACCTCGTGGTTTCGACTTACACCGACTTACGCCAAGATCACCTAGAAACATATAGACATTCCCTTCTCCCCTTGGTATGAGCCTCGATCTCCGTCTCGTAGGAGTGGCTAGCTAAATCTTAAAGGTCTCCTCACTTTCTGACAGAAGAAGCTAGTTCTGGTGCCAGCAGACCCATTTGGTAGCCGCACACACTATGGGACCTGACACCGCCGTTCTGTATGGCTCCTTAAACCGGACCTTCAGCATGATTTAATGAAATGCCCAAACCCTTAAAAAACGATTCCCCAGCATCTAAAATTAATATATTTTACGTTTTTAGTCACATACTTATTATTCTTTCTCCCACCAGGCTGCAACTCTATCCAGGACTCTACGATACGGGCACCGCCATCTTGACTCCAGCATCACACATACTGAGAAGAGGAGAGCCAGATAAAGTACAGGGGTGGGTTTATAGCTGTGCTTTGCACAGACAGAGCAGAGCTGGGGTCAGGGAAAGGACAGCAATCCCAGAATGCAGAGCGGCACAGTCAGAAGGCACTTCCTGTTTGCAGGCTGCCTGATGCTCCATGAGCCGCCATCTTGGATGTGTAAATACTCATAACATGCAGTAGATTCAGGTAGTATGGTTTTTAATTTGAGCAATCTGTATGTACAGGGTGTGGGAAATATATAAGATAGGCTCTTATTCAGGTGAAGGTCTGCTTTAACTGAGTTCTCAGTCCTTGAGCAATCAGGGATGACAGGAGACTCACATACTCATGTGTTATGATTTCAAGGTTTCAATGATCGGATTATGACTAAAGCACCTTCATCATTCTTTATATAATTTATACATACTTTTATAAGTATGTTAGCCAGCACAGGCTCAGAGCAGGAGTTTTCTGCTAGCTCAGTCGTCCCCCCAGCCTGTCTATGCCGGGTGTTAACGGTTCCAGCAAGCTCCTTTGAAGCCCCCCCAAGGCAATTGAGGAACCTGGTTGAGGCATGCATTAAAATAAGGTCTTTTGACTGAGCAGGTCATAACTAGAAATTATGTCTCTACATTCCTCACACCTATCTCTACCCCCCTCTGCTCTCCTCTTTCCACCTCACCTCTGCCCATCTCTACTCGCCTCTTGCCACTTCTGGTCACTTCACCTTTTTCTGCCTCACCCCTGCCCCCTAATTACCTATTTCTTCCTTATATCGGATCCACTAATCTCTTGCTGCATTACTTTGGTTCATTTATTTCACCTCACCTCTACCCACCTCTCCCCTGCTTACCTCCACCCACTTCTGCACACCTCCAGCCTCACCTGTGCCCACCATGGCTCACTTCACCTTTTTCGACCTCACCCTTTCCCACTTCTTCCTGCCTCACCTCTGCTTTCCTCACCTCAACCAACACTTACCTCTGCTCACCTCTTACCACTTATTTCTTCCTCTTCTCTGCTAACCTCACCTCTACCCGCCTCACCACTACCTAACTACCTCTGCTCACTTCTTCCCAGCCTCACCTCTGCCCACCTCTGCTTACCTCTTACTAGTTCTGCTGACCTCACCATTTCCTGCCTCACGCTGCCCCTTCTTCCTACCTCTCATCTGCCCACCTCACCTTTTCCCACTTCACTTCTGCCCACATCTACTCACCTCACCCTTTTTCTGCCCACTTCTTCCCATCTCCTCTCTTCCCACACCTGCTCACCTCACCTTCTTGCGCCTTACTCCTGGCCACCTCTGCTCACCTCACCTTTTCTACCTCTCTCCTGCCCACCTCTTCCTACCTTACCTTTGCCCGTCTCACCTTTTTCCATTCCACCTCTTCCCAAATCTACAGTACTGACCTTGCCTTTTCTGCCTCACCCGGCCACTTCTTCTCATCTCACCTCTGCCCACATCTGCTCACCTCACCTTTTTCCACCTCACCCCTTGCCACTTCTTACTAATGAAGTTCTGCTCACTTCACCTCTTCCAGCCTCACCCTTGCCCAATGAGGCTGGAAGAGGTGATGCATCCAGTATGTACAATGGCGCCCATAAACTCTTACATAAACTAAACCGAAAGTACACGACCAGATGCAGTCATAAGAGAATATAGGCACAATGAGCATATACAACGGTTGCAACTATCACAACACATCTGCAATCAGGACAATAAAGCAGACCTTAGCCAACTAATCTGCCCATCACACTAGAACCTCTGCTTACACTCCAAGTCTCGCCAACCATTCAGAACAATTGGCTACCTCAACCTACACCGCTTACCTGAACCTCAGGATCACTACTTACCTTTTACAACTCCAACTTTCAACTTGTAAACCATCAGCATCCAGCAACCACATTGCTCCACCCACCTACGAACCTACCTCACCTAGAACAAGGATCCGTCCACCACAAACCAACTACAACCTGAAAAAGGACTCAAATACAGGGCCAATAGTGTACCCAACACTGACCAATCTGTATAACGCTATCTGACAAGGGATTATCCCTCAAACAGCAAGATAAAAAATTTCAACATTTTTGAGGTCTAATTAGTCAGAGGCAATGATACCTAGTTGTTTCTGATTTAATTAATAGGTGGAAACACCCCCTCAAACATACCGTATATACTAGAGTATAAGCCGAGTTTTTCAGCCCACTTTTTGGGCTGAAAAAAGCAGCCTCGGCTTATACTCGAGTCAGTGACTTACCTGAGCGAGGGCAGAAGAGCCTCCGAGGCGGCAGACGAGCCGCCGAGGCTTCAGAACTCGGCGGGGAGATCAGTACACCCAGCGCGAGGTGGGTGTACCAAGATGGCGGCCCGGGCCTCAGTGACGTGACGTGACGTGGCGGCGCGGAGCGCGCCGGCCGCCATCTTGGTACACCCACCTCGCGCTGGGTGTACTGATCTCCCCGCAGAGTTCTGAAGCCTCTGAGGCGGCTCTTCTGCCCTGCGTCTAGATGGACCCATGCCGTCGTCCCGCGCCGTCCTCACTCTCTCCCGCACCGTCGCTGGAAGGAGCCTCGCTGAAGATTCTGCAGGAGCTGAACTGGTGAGTGTGTGTGTTGTGTGCATTGTATGTGTGCTGTGTTGTGTGCTGTGTGTGCCTTGTGTGCTTATGTGTGCGCCTTGTGTGTGTATGTGTGCTGTATTGTGTGCTGTGTTGTGTTTGTGTGTGTGTTGTGTGTGCTGTGTGTATGTTGTGTGTGTGCTGTGTGTGCCTCGGCTTATACTCGGGTCAATAACTTTTTCCAGGTTTTTGGGGTAAAATTAGGTGCCTCGGCTTATATTCGGGTCGGCCTATACTCGAGTATATACAGTAACTTTATTATTGCTAACATTGTTACCAATATAGTTACCTTTGTATATGCTAACAAATTTTTTTTATAGGATCGCGGAGAACCGTAACCTTGTTTTATTCTCCCTTCCAGCCTGCCATTACTAACCAACCATTTTATCCACAGCGCACCTACACTAATCTTTTTCCTTTTAGGTCCACACCTGAATTGGAACAGATTAATACACCACATTTGCCCTGGGAAATACAGGTTTTTCCCTCAAGTATGAGCTGCTCATATTATCTAATTGCGCTTTCCTCAAACCAACCTCTACAATTAGCATATAGCATGATATAAGGCATGGCATGCTAAATAGAGAAAAGAGGTGTGATCGCGCCAGTAAAGTATTACCGAATCCCCATAAGTATTACCCCATATGCTGCCATTAAATAGTTCCCCATACGCCTCCCCTGACTGGCCAGTGCGTGATGCCACCCGGTAGCGCTAGATCAACGCTGCCCGGTGACATCACTTCCGGGTCGAGCGTCCCATGATGCAGCCACTCAGAGGCTTGTCACTGTTTGTTGAAGAAGGAGAGCGGGGCTGCTCTTTCAACGTGCATGTGCTGTCAGACTGGTTAGCAGAGCTGGGCAGTGGGCAGTGCTGATCCATGACTTTTCTGATCCATATTGTTAAAGTAACATAGTAACATAGTATGTAAGGCTGAATAAAGACTTTAGTCCATCCAGTTCAGGCTGTTTATCCCCTTCCAGTGGTCTAGTAGCCATAGCTGGTAATGTTATTACATGCCAGGAAGGCATCCAGGACACTATAAATCTCCTTCCAGTGGTCTAGTAGCCATAGCTGGAAATGTTATTACATGCCAGGAAGGCATCAAGGCCACTTTTGAATGTTTTTACTGTATCCATCATTACTACCTCCTCTGGCAGCGAGTTCCATAGTCTCACTGCTCTTACAGAGAAGAATCCCCTCCTATGTCGGTGGAGAAAGCACCTTTCCTCTAACCTTAGTGGATGCCCTTGGGTTATAGTTACACTCCGGGGTATAAATAGATTGTGGGACAGATCTTTGTATTGACCCCGAATATATTTATACATAGTTATTAGATCACCCCTCAAGCGTCTTTTTTCTAAACTAAATAAAACTAACTTTGACAATCTTTCAGGGTACTCTAGTCCCCGCACTCCTTTTATTAATTTTGTTGCCCTTCTTTGAACACGCTCCAGTTCTGATATGTCCTTCTTTAAGCACAGGTGCCCAGAACTGTACACAGTATTCCATATGGGGTCTGACCAGTGACTTGTACAGGGGTATAATGATGCTCTGGTCATGAGCACCTATGCCCTTCCTGATGCACCCCATGATCCTATTTGCTTTGGCAGCAGCTGCCTGGCATTGATTACTACAGTTGAGCTTATTGTTAACTAAAACCCCTAGGTCCTTTTCCATGGTTGTTTTACCAAGTGTTTCTTTATTTAGTGTGTAAGCATGGCACAGATTTCTCCTTCCCATGTGCATAACCTTACATTTATCTGTGTTAAACTTCATTTGCCATTTAACTGTCCATGCTTCCAATTTATCTAAATATGTTTGTAGCTGCCTGCTGTCCTCTTTTGTTTTAATTACTTTACACAGCTTAGTATCATCTGCAAAGATTGAGACTTTACTGTTTAATCCATACCCAATGTCATTTATAAATATATTGAAGAGAATTGGTCCCAGAACTGACCCTTGTGGTACTCCACTAGTAACAGTGACCCAATCTGAGTGTGTATTATTGATAACCACCCTCTGCTTCCGATCATTAAGGCAATTTCCCACCCATCTGCACACATTTTCCCCCAGTCCAAGCATTCTCATCTTTTGTACCAGCCTTTTATGTGGCACAGTATCAAATGCTTTAGAAAAGTCAAGATATATGATATCCAAAGTACTCTCTGTTTACTTTATGTAAGAGTTTGTGGGCGCTATTGTACATACTGAATGCATGACTGCATGTAATGAGTGCAATCCAGTTACCTTGCCACTAGCAGCCAGACACATGAGGATGATGCTCCATGCAAATCTGACCATGTGGATATTATAGGCATTGTGCAATTCTACATTCAGTTATCTTGTGTTCCTTAACCGGTATTTTGTACAGCAATCCAGCTTGTACTTCCAGCCCATTGGATTTCCCACTTATTGGCTTCAAGCGCACCTAAAGACTGATGTTCTTTTTCTACTAATTAGCACAATTAGGTATACCCAGTCCTAGTTTCAAGCATACCTCAATACTGATGTTGTGTTCTGATTATAGTACTAGCAATTCATTCATGCATACCTAAACTCTGTAGCTTTATATATTGTTCCATAGTTGTTTTCTTAAAGTGGACCAAAACCCAGGATTTTGACTATCCTGGGTTTTGGTCCACTCCCCCGGGGCACCCCCAATCACCAGATTCACCCCCCAGATCGCCAGCTTCAACTCACCTCACCGTGGTCCTATGACGCATGCGTGGCCGCTCGTCCAAACAGCGTGCTCTGAGCCGCTGAGCAATGGACGTCTAACCCGACGTCTAAGCTCAGCGGCTCTGAGCGCGCTGGCGGCAGCATCTCGCGATTCCCTCTAACAGGGTGAATGGCTGGCGCAGCCCGCGCCCTGCTAGAGGGATAGTGGGGATGTGGCCGCACCCCGCGGGGCATCCTGATTTTGGATGCCTTGCGGGGAAGGAATGGATAAGATTCCCGGGCCGATCCAGCTGGGTTTCAGTCCAGTTTAACCACATAATTGCTATTCTACTGTATCATCAGAAAGTGGAAAAGAACCCTTGGGCTGTATCAGATTTCCTGGATTTCTAAACGTTCATACAACCTGTATCCTTTTTATACTGGTATTTATGGTTTATTTGCTATTTTTTTGAATTTTTTGCAAATATTGGTTGATGTGTAATTATATTTTTTTCACAAAATATACTTGATTTGAGCACCTTATTTTATGGTGGTGGTGTGCATCTTTACATTCCTTAGGTTTCCCATATTTTACTTGTATAAGCTGCCAACTAATAGATCACACATCTGTGATTACGGTACCTAATGGGTCTGCTATAATTGTAGAGTGGGCATTAAACCTAGAATATCTTATGGTAAATGAAGTAGAGTAAATATTTTTTTTACAAATGATCAGGACTAGCTTTTCCTATGCTTGCAATGTTGTGGCTTGACATAAATTGCACACTTAATGCAATGCAGCCCAACAGAGGAACGAGACAAAATACCTTCCAGGCAACGTGTGGTATTGATCAGCAGGTACAAGTAATATTTCTCAAAAAATGCCACTGCTAGGGACAGAACCCACCTATATTAATGCTTGCCTACTTGTATATAGAATTAAAGTGCAGCATTCCATACAAAATATCTTTTTTCCATTTTAGGTCATAGATGTAGGTCACCCCCCACTGCCTAAAACATCCCTGCGATCTAGCCAAGCCCACCATTAGTTATTCTTTATAAAGGGAATATCCCTGCAACCTATATAAACTTGTTGCCATCAAGCTAAAGTGGTGATGTAAACAGCATATACAATATATATATATACATATACAGTAGCAGATATAAACTGTCATTAGGGGAAAAAGGTAATAAAAAACATAAGGCATCTGTTGCTCAGTCCAACTGTTAATATTGCTTAAGTATTGGAGGATTAAATAGATATTTAGTATGGTAATTGTGGTCACACCCCTCTAATGCCATCCATACCTTGGATAAAAGCCATATATTAGATGGAGCAACAGACCTCTCTTTGTTTTATCATGCAGCTCTCCATTCACTGATTTAGTGTCAACCTATAACTTTGAAAAATAGTGCTGTATATATAGATATATATATAGACTGTCATCTGTTGGTATATGCATTTGTTCTCTATGCCATGGGATCCAGTCATCTTCTTTTTCCCATGGACCATAACAAATGCCTCTGTATATTCCCTCTGCTGTGATAGAGGTAGTAAAGATGTCCAAAACCAAGGATTTTGTGTGAAACCCCCTCTGATTTGCCTAGTTGTTTGAAAACCAGAGGCCAGAGCTCTACTCCAATCAGCGTTCTTTGCTGTGCATACCCTTGCCAGCAATTGATATATTTCGGGCGTGGGTGCATGCAGCAACTAGCAAGATGTAGGGGATGCCGTTGGTATAGGAAAGATTCCCAGTCTGGATGTAAGGATCTTACCTGCCTTCCGGCCCCGGTCCCGCGGCGCGTCACGGCCCCGTCCTGCTGCGGGTCCTCGGCGCCTCTCTGACCCCGGCATGGCGGTGGCGGGTTGTGGCGGCCTCGCTGCGGGCTGTGCGGCGGGGGCAGGCGGCCCCAGGGATTCCCAGGCTGGCGCGGCTACGCTTCTCCCGGCCGGGAGCGCGCCCAGCCATTCACGTGCTCGCGCACGCGCGCGAGCACGCTCTGTATATGCCCCCAGGCGGCGCTGCTCCCAGCGCATCCGCCTGGGGGCGAGTTTCTAATTAGTTTTGTTCTGTCCTGATGGGAGATGGGCCCAGGGACTGGATAACCCGTCTGGCCTGGGCAGGTCCAGTTCCTGGGACCATTCCCATTGGGTTTGTTTGCACCAATCACCACACTTCCCTCTCCTTTCCTTTCCCCTCTTCCCATAGGCCAGTCCTCTCTTTATTACCCTGCTGCCCTATTGTCCAGTGCCCGTTATAGCCTCTGGTTAATAGGGTGTGCGTTCTAGTCTGCGTTTATTGTGTTCAACTCGGCTTCGTCTCTGACCATCCTTGTCTGCTGCCCGTCCTGACCTTTTTCGCCTGTCCTGACTCCGCTTGTGCCTGATCCCTCTGTTACCGCGTTTTGATGCTCACCTGGTTTGACCTCGGCTCGTTTTGACTATTCTTCGCTTGACCCCTTGGATACCGCGCTCTGTGACCACCCGGCTTGACCTCGGCTTGTTTCTGGACCTCTCCGATTGACTCTCCGTTTGTAACCCCATTTACATCCCGGCATCCATATTCGGGATACCCCGCCGTTCACCCGTCTCCACCTTAAGCCGGTAATCTTTGCGCCAACTAAGTCCTGGGGGTAACCGAGTCTGGAGAGGCACAATCCGCGTCTCCTGCGAGCGGGGACTTGTCTAAAGGCAGAAGAGGCGGTGGAGATTGGGGATTATCTGGCTTAAGAGAGAAGGGTGTCCGGCGCCTAACACTGGAATGTCTCACTAGGGAATCATGAGGGAATAAAGACCATGGACAGACTGGCTGCAAGAGAAGGTAATGGAAGTAACTTTTTTAAAGCCTACAATATTTTAAAACAAGGCCTTGAAGCAGATCTACGCCCTCCTGGCAACTCAAGTCACAAGTAGACTTCAGGTTGGCAAGGACCCTAACTAACATACTCCTACTGACTCCCGAATGTAGGAAATAAGGGGCATTTTAGTTTACTTGCTGTTAGGCAGCACGGTATTACACATCATTAAATGGTCCCATCATAATGATCACCAGGTGTCAGCTTACAGGATGCCTGGCAATTCTTTTATAACCTTGGCTCCCCACTCTCAAAGTTGCCGTATTTCCCGACAGCAGGTGATGGTGCGCACTGGTTGCTATTTTTACCAACATTTACAGTGCATCGGAGCAGCAGTGTTTTTATGTTACCAATGTAACTTTCTATTGGATCTTTCTAAGTGGCGTTACTGTTTTAAGAGATGGGTTAGGGAAAGAGAAAATTATTTGCAAGCATACATGTTGGCATTGGTCTTAGAGACAATGCGTTAATAGATATAATGAGACATACTGAAAACCTCTTAAAAATCCAATAGAAAGTTAAATTGATAACATAACACAGCTGCTCCTGACTCATATATACTTGGTAAAAATCTGTAATCCTTAACATTGTCACTGTATCCAGCAAAGATTCCTTCAAATGCTCTGTTTTGGTACTATGGTGTTTTACACTTGGCTTCTCGTTGTGCCACAGTTCATATGGAGTTTTCTCCACTGTTCTGACAAAAAGGGTCTGTTCTACAAATAAGTGGCTGTCATTGCTGTCTCACCCCAGTATTTTTGTGGTAGTCCAGAGTCTGTCAGCATACATCTAATCATTTCAGTCAGAGTACAGTTCTTTCTTATGCGCTGGTATGTATGGCACTGTCTTTTGATGCTCTTTTCCATTCTGCTTTAACTACTCTTGTACATTGTGTCCTGTGAATTCACCTCCATTATTTCTCCGAAGTATGAGAGGTTTTCCCTAAAACTTGTCACTTGTCTTTACTACGCAGTCCTGTAATTTGTCAAGAACTTCACTCTTGTCCCAAAAATCCAAGATCAAGAAAAAAACGGTATACAGGGCCAATTTATTCATAAAACATATCAATTTCTATTTGAGTACTATAAAATTATTTATATTACTGCAAAATATTCACACCCCTAAGTCGTACCCCCTCCCCTCACTCAATGATATAATAAACACAGCCCTCCACCCCCTTCCCCTCCATCCACACACTTACACACGCTGCACTCACACACCTGGCTGCTGGCTCAAGAAATTGACTTAATATTGAATATTGAATAATAAATAACACGTAGGGACAGTCCAAGTTATTGTATATCAAGGGGACCTAAAGTCCTTTTAGTGCAATGGCTGACCAGCCTTACCTTGTTGAGTTAAATCCCAGTTAATTCATAAATACACCACCGTTTGCGTCAGCTAGACTTCAAATGAATTGATAGTAGCAAATGGCATTGTATCTGTGCAAAATTAGCAATTCAGCTGCCAGAGGGGACAGGGGAAAAATTGATAGCAGTAAATGATTTTATAAGATGGTGACATGTCCACTACACTTATAGAGATATCAAAGCCGACACATGGAGATGGTCACACACAGGCATGTGCAGAAGATTTGCAATCATATATACAGGGAGCCACAATAAGTCCACTTTACATTTTGAACCAGTTCATAAATCAGCACATTTTCAAACTGATAGCAGATCCAAAATTCAACAACGTGACGCACATTATACTCTGTGCATTCCCATCACCGGTCAATCCAATTTCCTAACCAGAAGTGATGACAAGTCAAGTAAATAGTTTAAATCCACCAGAGCCAATGGTAAACCAGGCATCTAATTTAGGTCCACTTTAGGCTTTCAAATCTTTATCAAATCTCCAACTAATTCCACCTGTGGTATATCTCATTCCATCCAGTATAGTTCCAGTATTTAAAAACACAAATGCTCATAGCATAATACTGTTTAAAGATTTGCTCTCATTTAATATTAAAAATGCGCACTTACAATCTTGATAATCTCATTCAAAGAAAGACTAAAAACGTTCCTTCCAGCGTAATGCAATCTTTCACAGCTGTGCCTCCCCATGTGGCCACTAGGTATACTGAAGGGAAGCTGGCTTCGTATGTGCAGATAATATACAATTGAATATTGTCAAAGATTTGAAATCCTAAAGTGGACCTAAATTAGATGCCTGGTTTACTATTTGCTCTGGTAGATTTAAACTATATACTAGATTTGTCATCACGTCTGGTAAGAAAATCTCATTTGTAATCAGGCCCTTATCTCTTGCTATGTCCAGCCTAAACATTTTAGACACCACTTTGACTTTTTCCAACTTCACTCTTGTGTTGCATTAGGTAGGTGACTGTGTATCCTGAATAGTCATCTATGAAAGTCACTACACACATTCACACTTGTGAACCAAAACCCATGCCCCGATGGCCATGGAATCTAACCTGAGGGTTACGGGGTTGCTACATTCTCCTGTCTGCCCTGTGACCCTTGGCTGTTCATCTTCCTTTCAAGGCTGGCTCCTCCCCTCGCACTGTCATACGATAGGGAGAGGGGCAGGGAGGCATAGTTTATTCTCAGTAACTCAAGCGGGACCCTGGTGGTAGCATTATATATGTCTCCACCTAATTCTCATGGGGGTAAATCAGCGCTGACATGGTCTCTCATACCATTTGAATTTTTGGATTGCACGGGGGGTATCGCCATGCGATACTCAACTTTGAACTCCCAGACGGATAGGTTCTGCCTGGGATTCCAAACAATTCGACCCTAAGGTTGTTGAAGGTGTGGTCCTGTTAAGGGGCCATACCTCTATTACTTGAAGTGAGGGAGAGAACTCTCTTAACCTGACATCTTTTTCTACAAGTTGTGGTTAAAATTGCTATGTGTTCTAACTGTTGTCTCTAGACTTTATAAATCTATACATGCAGATATCTTACTACTACAGGAGACACTCCTGCCATGTAAATTCTACCCTAATTGGCTTCACAGTGCCTTCCTTAACTTCTTTTTAATGACTAGCGAGAAATCCCTTTACCCCCGCAGAAGTCTGTAAGGAAAGGGATGAGAGATTCCTTTTGGTCACAAAGGGGACATAAGTGAAACCAAGGAGATCATTTTATCCTACTATGCCCTAAACACAGACCAGATCCCATTCTTTAGGAAACCGTTTAGTGAGATTTCGTGAGGCGGAAGGCACATTTATTATTGAGGGAGACTCTAATTTAACTCTAGTTTTGATTCAAGCCTAAACAAGGCATCTTCGAACAGGAGCCACTTAAAAACCCCACCCAAGGCTAGCACCCTTTTCACTAACCTTTTAGCTCAGGAGGACCTTATTGACTTCTGGAGGAAAGTAAAAACTACAACAAGAGATTACACTTTCTTTAATGCACATAGTACATTTTCCAGAATAGATCACCTCTTTACTACCATCAGCGTGCTCCATTAGGAAACATGCTGGCCGGACTACGCTCTAGTTAGATGTACCTTTGATAAACTCTGGATTAAGCCCAATGCCAGATACTGGAGGATCGACGAATCATTGCTGGGGAGACAGGAGGTGGTCTCAGAAATTTCTGAGACAATGTCACAATTTTTTGAGAAGAATGTTTCCACAGAGACTTTCCTCGCTACCAACTGGTTGGCCCACAAAGCAGTAAGCAGAGGGAAGCTTAAACAGATATCAAGCTGGCTAAAAAAATGGGAGTATGTGGAGCCAAGTAAAAGATTTTCACTTCTACAAGATTTATTGGGGAAAAACAAGGTGAACCCCTACGCAAAGTGTAGCAATAAGTCAGATGGTTCCCTCTCCCAGAACCCTGACTTTGTCACCAAAACCTTTCATGACTGTTATTCCAACTTATATGCCCTCCTAAAAACTTAAATATTAAATTGTCAGAACAGCGGATATCGAAGCCAGGTCTTAATCAGCTCACAGAGGATTAGAAAGAGCCTTAGGATCCAATAGATCCCAAAGCTAGAACTTTTGGGGGTGGGAATCCCTTAATTTTCAAAACCTCTACAATGCTTGATTTCTTTTATTTTTCTGGAACCTAGAATGACCTTGGCGGCCTCTTGGAAGTCCTCCAACATCACTAGGTTCTTTGTAGCCCGCAAGCTAGAGTAGATAATGACGAACAATAAATTAACCAGCATTGTCCATGATCAGCAATCACAATTTCAAAATACCTGGGAACCATGGCAAAACTACACACAGAACCATAGAGGTTGGATGTGCCTACTATAGATGTCCGGCTCAGAGGTTGAGCGGTGGGAAGTCCCTTTCGTGACACCCTTTCACCCCTGCCCCTACCCACCACCTTTGCCCTTCAGTTTCTCTTTTCTTCATTTTTTTTTTCTTCTCTGAGGGCCTTCCCCACTTTTGCTCTACTCTTTCTGCTGGGTACTGTCTTTCTTTCTCTACTCTCTTTGCATTCGATCTCTCACTGAGGCTGGGGAGGGTGATTTATGCTATTGTATTATTCATCATAACTGTGTATAACTGTACTCGTGTGATTTTTGATATGTGTTTGGGAAGCTATATTGGAACACTCAGCTGCTGGCCATTCTCCCTCCTTTATATATAAGAACAATCTTACTTGTACACAGGATATGTCTCTATGGAAGCTGTTGCAGAATATGAGTGCTGGGTGCAGCATCATAATCCACATAGACATTAGTGGTATAACAGGAACTGGCTTTACTGGAACATGAATGAAGTAAGAGAATGTCACCTTACATGGTGCATAACACAGACAGAAAAAGAAGTATCATAGAGCAACTGAATGCACAGGAAATACAACACAGTAGAGAATGTACAATAGAAACTGCAGATAAGCATTGGTAACAGCCCCATCTAGTGTCATAAATTAAGACAAGCTGTAAGCTGTTGCACAGTTTCTCCAACAGAAGCTTCTTTGTGTCATCAGCCTCGCTGTCTCCCACTCTGGGCTTTGCTCTGCCTGGGCTGCATCTGGTCACTGGGCTTTAACCGGTCTCTTGGGCTTTATTTGGTCCCTGGGCCCATAACCTGTTGCAGAGTGTGAGTGCTGGGTGCACCATAGTCATTTGTGGTGTAAAAAGAACTGACTTTACACGAATATGAATTCAGTAAGAGAAGGTCACCTTACATGGTGAATAACACAGACAGGAAATAGAGGTCATAGAGATCACCTCAATGTACAGGAAACACAACATGCATTCAGCATTTGAAAAAAATTGGCAGTCTGGCTGGACTTTTCTCCCACATACCTACTTAATAATCACTTCAAAATTGGCAAGGTTTAGCATTCCAATGGGCATGTTTTATTTGCAATTTAGGATGATGATGGAACAGCTTCATTGCACTTTAGTTTTATTATCGTTGTCATGTCTCCCTATGGATTTAGAGAGGAACAACACATGGGAATTCCACTCTGCTAGATGGTGTTCCCTTCAGCTGAGGCATCCCGATTTGGGATGCCCCATTGTGTGTTTTCCTATGGTTCACCAAGCAGACTCGCCTTTACTGTGTTCCCTTAGGCGCGGACGAGGGCCATTCAGCCACACAATGCACTCAGTTTTACATGCCTTCATTCGGCTCTGCAAGCCACTGTGACGTTACAGAGGCTAGTGAGTCAAATGAAGCCAAGTGGAGCTGGCCATATCCCCGGTCACCTCTAGTTGTGGACATGCCCATGTCGGCCATTCAGAAAGGCCTGGTGCGGGTATCTGCCCCAGATAGGGGTATTCTGGGGATGCAGCTGCAGAGCGGAGATGTAGTGAGGGCTTTGGGAAGGGGTAAGGAAACTGGGCGATATGGGGGTTTTGCACAGCAGGGCATCCCAAATCAGGAAACCCCAGGGCCTCCTCAATGCAAATAAACCTGTTTGTTTCCCAGGAGAGCACAGAGCCTCATGAGAGCAAGGCCACTAAAAAGAGTCAGAAGCGGCTGGACATTGACAAGGACCCAAGGCATCCAGCTTACGTCCCCCGTAAGGGGCTCTTCTTCCAACATGATCTGCGAGGAGGAAATGAGGTGAGACCCCAGAAACATTTATATACAGAATGTTACAGTGTACAAATACATGAATGCCATTAAACTCTGTCTATAAAGTAGGAAAAGGGAGCGTCAACAAATTTTTATTTACACTTAAGCCCCCTAGCCATGCCCTTAAAGGGAAACGCCGCCTAAGAAGAACAAATAATAAGAATAAAAATAGGAATTAAAATAATAATACAGGTAAGGCCACCTCAAACACATTACAGCCAGGGGAGAGGGGCACCCCTTTATTTCAGCCAGTGAGGAGCATCCCTCCATTACAACCAGTGAGGGTCATCCCTCCATTACAACCAGTGAGGGTCATCCCTCCATTACAACCAGTGAGGGGAATCCCTCTAATACAGCCAGTGAGGGGCATCCCTCCAATACAGCCAGTGGGGGCATCCCTCCAATACAGCCAGTGAAGGTCATCCCTCCATAACAACCAGTGAGGGGCATCCCTCTAATACAGCCAGCGAGGGGCATCCCTGCTATACAGCCAATGAGGGGCATCCCTTATTACAGCCAGTGAGGGGCATCCCTCTAATACAGCCAGTGAGGGGCATCCCTCCAATACAGCCAGTGGGGGGCATCCTTTATTACAGCCAGTTAGGGGCATCCCTCCAATACAGCCAGTGAGGGGCATCCCTCCAATACAGCCAGTGAAGGTCATCCCTCCATAACAACCAGTGAGGGGCATCCCTTTAATACAGCCAGCGAGGAGCATCCCTGCTATACAGCCAATGAGGGGCATCCCTCTAATACAGCCAGTGAGGGGCATCCCTCCAATACAGCCAGTGGGGGCATCCCTTATTACAGCCAGTGAGGGGCATCCCTCCAATACAGCCAGTGAGGGGCATCCCTCCAATACAGCCAGTGAAGGTCATCCCTCCATTACAACCAGTGAGGGGCATCCCTCCAATACAGCCAGCGAGGGGCATCCCTGTTATACAGCCAATGAGGGGCATCCCTCTAATACAGCCAGTGAGGGGCATCCCTCCAATACAGCCAGTGGGGGGCATCCCTTATTACAGCCAGTGAGGGGCATCCCTCCAATACAGCCAGTGAGGGGCATCCCTCCAATACAGCCAGTGAAGGTCATCCCTCCATAACAACCAGTGAGGGGCATCCCTCTAATACAGCCAGCGAGGAGCATCCCTGCTATACAGCCAATGAGGGGCATCCCTCTAATACAGCCAGTGAGGGGCATCCCTCCAATACAGCCAGTGGGGGGCATCCCTTATTACAGCCAATGAGGGGCATCCCTCCAATACAGCCAGTGAGGGGCATCCCTCCAATACAGCCAGTGAAGGTCATCCCTCCATTACAACCAGTGAGGGGCATCCCTCCAATACAGCCAGCGAGGGGCATCCCTGTTATACAGCCAATGAGGGGCATCCCTTATTACAGCCAGTGAGGGGCATCCCTCTAATACAGCCAGTGAGGGGCATCCCTCCAATGCAGCCAGTGAGGGGCATCCCTCCATTACAACCAGTGAGGGGCATCCCTCATTACAGCCAGTTAGGGGAAACACAGACAGGCAAACACTCACAGACACACAGACAGACACACACACTCACCAATGCAGGCAATCATCTCCCCTCCTGTGCAATCTCCCCCTCCAGGCTCATTCCTGAAGTCCCACCCACCGATGGCGCAGTGGTGCGGACAGGCGGAGAGCAACGACGGCACAGGACACATGCATGCACCGCGGGACGCATGGCCGAAAGCGTGATTGTCCCACGGAAAATAGAGCGGTTAGGGGGTATGTAATGGATATATGTGTATAAATAAGTACTCTCCCAACAAACCCCTCATGTAGCAGATAACACTTATAGATTCCGGACCCACCCTACATAAGCATATGCATCCTGCTGCTTGTAGTGCACTGACGTAGTACCTTCATTTACTGACCATGGTATGTGCACAATTTGGTCCCCCCCACGCCCACAACAAAATTAAAAAAGGCGTTTCAGTCTTTTTGATGAAGGTCCCCTGTTGGAGCAACTCCTTTTAGGGTTTAGACCAATGTTCATATAATGCATCAGGGGAGAATTCAAGCAGAAATTGTGGAACAGATTGGCAGACATTGATAGTCTCGCATATGACTGTCTAAATTTAAAAAACAATTGCATTTTCCAAATCATACTTCAGCATGACCACACAGAGAGGAACCACTGGACAGAGTGTGCTAGGAATATTGTTAGTCTTCGGGCGATTATTTATTTTCCAGGGTCCTGGAAGAGCCCACTGAACCCTAATGTTATATCCGGGTGGAGTTCATCCGTGGACTTGGGACGGCCATGGCTAATCACACATAGTCTGAGTAAGCACAAGTAGTATGATGTCCCCTTTAAATCCTGGGCAACTCAGGCTGCGGGTGTGCCGGCCCTTTAAGTTACTGACTGGAGCACGGGTTCTGCGATTTCGGGATCCCGATCATCTTTTTGTTGGTTATGCATTTGACTAAAGGCTTATAAAGCCTGCAATAAGTAAAATGCATTTGACTAAAGGCTTATAAAGCCTGCAATAAGTAAAAGCGGGATTTTCAGTGAGACCATAGGTTTCGCAAGGTGTAGGAAGTGTATGGGTTGCAGAACCTGTGGCCCGACTAAAGGAAGAATTATTAGTAGAGTAAAATGCCAATCCACAAAAGAATGGTTCAAGATTTATAATTTCATTACCTGTAATAGTTTAAATGTAGTATATATGCTAGAATGCCCATGTGGCAAGCAATATATAGGTAGGACTAGTAGGAGTTTAAAAGTCTGCCTCCGAGAACACATATATAATATTAAAAGAGGCTATAAACAACATAGCCTCTCAACATACTTTTACATTTAAACATGATTGCAACCAAGAGGGTTTATAGTTTGTTGGAATAGACCAACTAGTGAAAAACTGGAGAGGTGAGAATATCATTAGAAGCCTCTCACAATTGGAATCCAAATGGATTTATAGAATGCAGATGTTAGACCCTAAGGGGTTAAATATAGAATTCAATCTAAATTGTTTTATAGGTAGTAGCTAAACTGGATGTTCTAATATAGGAAGATCATTGGCTGCGGTTTATATGTTTATTTTATATGATTAAATTGTATTATTCAATGTGTTTAAAAAAGTAAAATTCATTGTGTTCATTTTAAAAATAAAGATTATAGGATATTGTATAATTTTAACTATTTATTCAACGTTGCTTTGTAAGAGGAGAAGCAGGATTCGTTTAGCGATAGTTTACATTTGGGATTTTAATTGAAGAAAAATGTGAGTAAATAAGGAATGAAAGGGTTAAAGATCGCTGATGCCGTGATCAGGAAGTGGCTTTATGTGCTGCTGTGCTGCAGACCCTGGCGGGCCGAGTGAACAAGTCAGAGTGACGAAACGTGTTGGGTGGAGTCTAGCAGCACGTCCTTTGTTACTTTCGGCTTTCTTTGTGGCTGAGCGCCGCCGAGTCCCGTGGCTGGGAAAGACAGAGATCGGTGCTCTGCGAGAGGGGAACGTCTAGATTTTCCAAACTATGTTATTTTAATATTTCTGGTAAGCACATTAAAGGGCGAGGTAAGATGAGGTTTCTCCCTCTCTTTGAAACAACATCACGCTATTTGCTTCTTTCTTCCATTATTTCCAATGTCATGAGTATCTTGGATTTTATAATAATTGGTGAGCCTATTAAGAGTACAACAGTGAAGTGGAAGTCTATAGGTTGTCGAAAGATAATTTTTTTTAAGTTTTTATTTTGCTTGAAACACAACATACAAGAAGTATTATGCAATACAGCATTTAAGGCGCCCCAGGCGCCTAACTTTAGTCTGGCCTACTAACACGAGATAGACACTCAACACCCAACACCAATACCATCCACTCCAAACTCAAACCATTTCAGAGATAAGTAAGTCTTCGGTGGAGGCCCAAAAGAGTTGATAATGGTTAGCTGTTTGTCAGGGCATTCATTATCTTACAATGATTCTAGTTCTCCCCCTCCCTCCCCTCCCCCCAGATCGAACCCCAGGCCACAAACCTATTCAGCCCAACCATAAGTCAGAGTTAAGAGCCATGACAGCAGTGGTATATCTATCCCCCCATCTCAGTCATCGTCGGATGTCGATTCCTGGCACTGTAACCAGGGATCCCAGACCTTAGTAAACTTATCTGGCACACCTCTCGCCTCATATGTCAGTTTATACATGGAGAGCTTCTGATTAACTAGCCTTTTCCATGCTTGCACAAACGGCTTAGCAGGGTGTTTCCAATTTAACAGTATGCACTTCCGGGCATAAAAAACAGCCTTGAGTGCACTAAGCTCAGACAGCGGCTCCACCACCCCCAGAAGGCATAGTGAGACAGAGCCCCTGATCCGAACTCTCACTATTTTACTAATCAGGTCCATTACATCCTCCCAGAAGCCAGCGAGAATTTCACATGACCAGACCAGACCCATGTGCCGCCACCTCTCTCACACCTAGGGCGTGTGTGACATACGCCTGGTGGATCAATTTAGTCTGGATCATTCTATCTCTCGCCTCAACCACAGACGAGTGTAAGTCCAGCACCTCCCCCCAATCGTCCTGATCCAGGTTCTGGTCTAATTGGGGCCCATTTTGTACTTGCTCTTCCAATTCCCCTCATGCCCATCCAGTGTCATTTGGCTTTCCAATTATCTACAGCACAGTCTGGCCCTTCCTAGTGACTGGACTGTGTGACTGAGTAAAATAGATGAGAAGCTCTCCTTTTTCCCATTAACGCTTCAGTGCAGCATGCCTCCTTCCTGTTCCCTCAGATGAAGTTATACTAGAAAAAGGTAGGTGAATATCTCCAGTGGAGCATCTTTAAAGCAGCGTGGCGAGGTGGCCCCCTGCCACCTCAGACAGGGGGAGCAGCAACCTTTTTTTGCTAGTTTATTGGTGAATACGTGGATATGTATTCACGACCATTTGCACAGTCACTCACTTCCTACGCCAGAGACACGCCCCACCTATCACAAATCCTTCAAACTGTAGACTAGCCACTTTGGACATGGAAGCACTATACTCCAGCATTCCACACAAACTAGGACTACCGGCAGTCAAATACTATCTAGATCATTTAGATATCTCAGAACATGAACATAATTTCCATACACGTTTCTCTTTACCACCAGGTGCAAGGCACAGCGATGGGGACGATCTGTGCCCCATTCTTTGCCAATCTGTACCTGGGCTGGTGGGAGAGGAACGTGTGGGAGGATGACCTAACATCAAAATGCGTAGGCCACCTGGCTCCGCAACATAGATGATATTCTTATTATCTGGGAAGGCACAGTACCAGACCTAATAAATTTTGTGGAAATCATGAACAATAATCAACTCAAAATCAGGTTTACCTTAGACCACAATAAGAAGGAAGTATCCTTCCTAAATCTAAAAATCAAACTAGACACACAAGGAACAATAACTACCAATTTTTACAGAAAGCCTACAGTAGCTAAAAAAACAAGTTCCCACCCCAACACTTAAAACCAGCATCCCATATGGGAAATACCTCAAAGTCAAACAGAACTGCACCTCAGAAACGGTCTTTAGGATAGCAGCTGAGGGTATCAAGACATGCCTCTTAGAATGAGGCTATCACAAAAAACCCTAAAGAAGGCATACAATAAAGTACAATCGAGAGATAGTAATCTCCAACTCAACCCACAAACACAACACAAGACATAAAAAAATGGATGGAATATACCCCATTTATCCTAACCTATAGTCAACAGCATAAACAAATAAGACAAATCCGGATATAGGCACCCTAATCCGGGATACTCCCAAGTTAACATTTAGAAAAACCCGATCTATAAGAGATCATGTAGTTCAAAGCCACTATATACAAGATGCATGAGTGATATGCTGCAAAACAAAGGGTACCTACTGGTGTGAAGGGAACAGTACCTGCCAATACATTAAACCAGGCAAAGAAATCGCCTTACCATCAGGAAAAACAATAGAACAAAAACATTATGCAAACTGGAACGCAACAGATCTAATTTATCTACTAACCTGTACATGTCCCAGGTTTTATATAGGTAAAGCAAATAGAAAATTGAAAACTAGAATATACAGAAATCTGACCACACCAGTAGGTAGACACTTTGCGGCATATCACATACCCCAAAAAGAATTATGTTTCACGTCTTAGGTAGAGTACACCCACCCAAGAGGGGGAGACATAGTAAAGAAGACCCTATAGTGTGAAACATAGTGGATCACTAATTTTAAAGCAACCAACCCTCCAGGAATGAATGAGACCTGCAGCTTTGTCCCGTTTTTAGAATAAACCTGAAGGATAAAACCCAACCCCCCACCCTTGGCTTAACTTCCCAACCTATACTTATACCTTATACCAAACTATATTAACTTCATATACTATAGAAGGAAGCAACAATAGTCCCTCTAATAATGAGAGGATACAAGGATGCTATAGCAAAAAGGTTAATCACAGAAGTCCCACAAAGAATATACATGAATGAGTTAAAAGTGACTAGAATACGAAGTGTAAAAGAATATATTCGAAGTAACATATATGAATGAGTTAAACAGAATTAGAATACTAAGTGATGAGAATACAAAGTAAAGGAATCAGAAAATAAAATAAATAGAATACAATGTGAAAATGAATGTATGTAAACACTATGCACACATGAGTTTTGCAATATATAATATGGCTATTCTGTAAAATACACAGACTTTCAGGTGTGGAATTGGTTTAAGACAAAGACCGGGCAGGAGATTCTTAAACTAAACTAACCAACAAAACGGCACCGTCTGCCAGGAACGGCACAGGCAGGTAAACTGGACGGGGCCGCAAAGGAGAAAGAGGGCACACGCGCAACCAGGGTTGGGTCGTTCATCGTCAGAGGGGGAACTAACCAGAGTCCCCCCTACCTCGTACTGGCCCTGAGTGACATCACCCGAAAACGCCACCACTGCACGAGCGCAGGTAAAAGGCACAAATGAAAACACACAGGCGAGAAAGTAAGTGAAATTACCTGACATCCCTATGCACTAGTTCCTAAGAACCTTACTATCCATACAAATACAATGTCTATCTAATTATAGTTGAGGAAGAAACAACAAAAAGCCCAAATTAACGAGATAAACAAGGTAACCAACCAAAAATAAACTCAGAATATTAGTCTCAATTAAGTAACAACACTGAATATGGCTTTTTAACTCTAGACACAGCAGGTGGGTAGCCCACCCCCCTCCTCCTCAAGTCAAGAAACCTTACAGCACCCCAAAAGTAGGTGCATTCAATGTAAGAAAAAAATCTTTGGAACATTTTTTGAACTGTAAGAGGAATTACTGATTCTTGTATTATATATATCAGAGAGAGTAAGCAGAAACAACTGTGTACTGAGGAAGCATTCACATGCGAAACACGTATACACTTGATGCTTGCTACAGCTGAGGACATTTCTGGCTACAAACTGTAATGAACAGATGACAGAATAAAAGAGCAGCTACAATCAATCCACATAGGTCTAAAGTTACCCTTGAGGTCTAAATTTGCACTCCAGGGTTTAGTCCTGGTCTCACTAGTATTCAACATGTTTATAAATTATATAGAACATGGCATTAAAGGTAATTTTTAATGCAAAAGGATTAGAACTGTCTTATGTACATGTTACACAGAATGGTTATATGTAACATGACTGGAACCACCATATTGTATTGTGAATAACATTATATCCATAGTATCACCTCCAACAATTAGAAGAAGGGGCGAACCCTTGAGGTCTAAATAAAGATTCCTACTCCCCTTTCTTTCTGCCTGAGACCAAGAACCCCCCATAATAGTTTATTGGTAGTTCAGCAGGGATCGGGGCATCACTGTACGCATACCTCCTAACTTTCCCTGATTTGGAGGGATAGTCCCTCTTTTGAGTCCATGTCCCTGTGTCCCTCGTTGTTCTACTCTGTCCTTCGATGCGGATCTGCA
Organism: Gastrophryne carolinensis; assembly: GCA_027917425.1. NCBI lineage: Eukaryota > Metazoa > Chordata > Amphibia > Anura > Microhylidae > Gastrophryne > Gastrophryne carolinensis. Next base: position 170,579,301 of record CM051243.1, read on the forward strand.
TCAATAAATGATTCATTTGCCTATTCAAAGAATTTATATTGTTGTAGCTGTTACACCCTATCACCTATCCATCCCTCAATGAGGGGGTGTGGCTTAATTTAACAATTGTCCCTTTTTCCCACACTGGAAGCTATGCTGTACACATTTTTTTTTAATACATGCAGTCATTGGAAGCTAAACTATTAATGATTGAATGTATTAAAAAAACATGACAGCTTGGCCAAACTTGAAGGGTTAAAATGGCCATGCCTAAATTTTTGGGCAGCTTTAAAATCACTACTAAATATATGATTAAGGAGCGTGAACTAATTTAAACCCCCGCCCCCTACACACACCTCAGAAACTAGCATGGGAGACAGACAATAGCATCTTCCATCAAAGGCATCTCACCATAGGCGTAATGACATATTATAGACTTCTTTGTGTCAAACTTGAAGCCGGCATTGTTCTTATTTCTCTGCCCTGCTGCCAGCAAGCAGTGTGGACCACGTCCCTGGAGTAAAGCAGAATAATGTCAGAGCTGTATATAGGCTGATTTTACTCTTGAGTGACTGCAGCATGATGCCCATCACTTCTCAATAGTTCAAGCATCATTTACACGCCATTCACCAGCCAGATGCAGCTGCTCCGTCTCTGTCGCATTTAGGATGCGAAAAAAAAAAAAAAGTTAATCGACTAAAGTTTTGCCTTTTACTTATACATCTGGCCATTCATATCAAAAAGCTGAATGGCTACATCTGTAAGCAAATTAAGAACACGTGGGTGGCCAGACTGCCCAGATCCAGGCTCCATCTGGACAGGCAGGACTGTACAGAGCATCTGGCCCCTCTTCCTGGCCTGCTAACTACAGCAGCTAACCTGAATTTCCACCGAAATGTTAGGCACAAACATTAGAAAATAGTCCTGATTGTGTCTGATATAGGGCCCCTTCGAATCCCATGAGGATTATCTCATGCTGTATGAACGAACACCTTGACAGGATGTTAGCTTTTGGATTTAAAGAGGACCAAAATCTAGGTTTTACAATGTAGAGCATCCCAAGTTGGAATGACCTAGGAGTGGGTTCTGGTTGCTTGGGCTTTGAGGGCTTTGGGACACAGGCAGGGTGCACACACTACACAGGAGGCAGTCTCTTAAACAAATATATACCGTATATTTCACCCTATAAGATGCACCTGCCCATAAGACGCACCTAGGATTTTGGGGAGGAAAATAAGAAAAGTAATATTCTGAACCAAATAGGCAAGGTGCAGAATCCTCCAATTACAGGCAGAGTGGCAGAGGTTATTCCCATTAGGCAGTGTGTCATTCCCCCTTCCCATAGGCAGTGTGGCATTCCCCCTTCCCATAGGCAGTGTGGCATTCTCCCCTCCCATTCCCATAGGCAGTGTGGCCTTCCCCCCATCCCATTCCCATAGGCAGTGTGGCATTCCCCCCATCCCATTCCCCATATAGGCAGTGTGGCATTCCCCCCATCCCATTCCCCATATAAGCAGTGTGGCATTCCCCCATCCCATTCCCCATATAGGCAATGTGGCACCCCCTTCCATTCCCCATATAGGCAGTGTGGCATTCCCCCATCCCATTCCCCATATAGGCAGTGTGACATTCCCCCATCCCCATTCCCCATATAGGCAGTGTGTCACCCCCCTCCCATTCCCCATATAGGCAGTGTGGCATTCCACCTCCCATTCCCCATAGGCAGTGTGGCATTCCCCATCCCATTCCCCATATAGGCAGTGTGACATTCCCCCATCCCCATTCCCCATATAGGCAGTGTGGTACCCCCCTCCCATTCCCCATATAGGCAGTGTGACATTCCCCCATCCCCATTCCCCATATAGGCAGTGTGGTACCCCCCTCCCATTCCCCATATAGGCAGTGTGGCATTCCCCCATCCCATTTCCATATAGGCAGTGTGGCACCCCCCTCCCATTCCCCATATAGGCAGTGTGGCACCCCCCTCCCAGTCCCCATATAGGCAGTGTGGCATTCCCCCGTCCCATTCCCCATCCGCCGCTCCTCCATCTTCTTCTGCCCTCCAGCTGCTGCAAGGGCACGAGCGAACAGCCGGGTCCATGCAGGGGGTGGGTGTGGCCTACGCCGACTCGGTGCAGGCCAGGCCCCACCTGCTACACGGACCCGGGTGTTCGTCTGTTTCCCGGCCGGAAGAGGCAGCAGCTGGAGGTCAGGAGAAGATGGAGGAGCGGCGTGCTGTGCCTCCATCCCTGCCGCTGCTATCGCTGCCGGAAAAGACAGCAATAGCAGAGATGGAGACAAAGCCTGCCGCTCTTCTATCTTCTTCTGGCCTCCCGCAGCGTGGTAGGCAGCCCGGTCAGCAACGCCGGAGCGCCTGTAACGGGTGAGTTTACTTTACTTTTTTTTTTACATTCACCGGATAAGGTGCACTGACATTTATCCCCCACTTCTGGGGACAAAATTTGTGCGTCTTATAGGGCGAAAAATATGGTGCTTGATGGTACCTCACTTCATTAGTCACAGGTACCCTTTACAGTTGTCATCACTTTCATTAACAGCACACAAGGCATTTCCCCTTTAGTAAGGCAGCAGCAGGTTCCTCCTGTCCGTACTAGTGGTCACTACTTCTTCCTCATGTACCAGGGTGTACTGCCGCATTGTTCTACTATTGCAAGGTGAAATAGTCTGGATTCTTCTCTCAGTCTGGCTACTATCTCTCCCCTGCGCATACATCTTGACCAATCCACAACTATATTTAGTGTGAGCTATTGCTAAAACTCATTTACTAATCACTTTTCTAATCTACTACAATTAACTGAGAATTTGGGTTCACTTATAATCTAGTTTGTTAATAACACCACTGTAAATTAATGTATACCTAAACTAGTGTCAAACATGTATATACTCACCACACTCTACCCTCTGGGTAGTGGATAGTAAATACTTTATAAACAACTCATCAGCACAAATGTGAGGCAAATGTTTCTTTAAACAACTATTTACAGATTAAAAATGGTTCATGTGCGGTCCTAGTGTTTCACTCGCAGGCTGATTCATCACTAACGCCAGGTAGCGACAGATGAGCGTCTGTAGCAGGCATTTTCAGAGCGCCCGCTAGTAGTCACTGTGCTCAGCCGTGGGTCGCTACTTCATAGCGACTCAGTCGCTGTCCAGTAATGTTGAATACATTGCGAGTCGCTATTTGACCAGTACAGCGCTGTATGGGAGCGCATGGTAGCGACTGCTCATAGCGACCGACTCACACCATATTCAGCAAAAAAACAGCCTCACAAATCTCTGGCGCAGAAACATGCTTCTTTGAAGCCCAGAGGGCAGGAGGCTGTGTGTTTAAAGTCTGTTTTTCAGCATCTATCCACTAGTAACAAAGCGAACATATGGAATTACATTGTAGCAACATTGTAACATGAACACTTTAATGGCAGACCTGTAATGTCATTTCTGAAGAAATATTTAAAAAATGTAAAAAAATGTGAAAAAACTGCTTATTCAATGCCAGGAGAGGTCACAGAATTATTTGAGATTTAAAAAAAACAAAACAAAAACACAGTTTAAAGAGAAGGAAAGGATCGTCCATTGAAATGTATGGCAGAGCGTCAGGTAGCGAGAGGTTATACCTGGCGCTGTGCAAGGCTGAACGCTGGCGCTGTTCGCTGAGGCTGTGAAAATGATGAATCAGATGCTACATGGCGTTATCCCAGTCGCTAAACAGATTCTGCTTGATAAATGTGTAATTGCGTGCCGTGTCCGGCGTTCACCTGACGCTACCTGTCGCTACCTCTCATTAACCAGCCACTACCTGACGCTATCCCTTCATGAATAAGGGCCTAAGCCTTGCATTCACATGAGGTTTGATCACCTTCTTCATGTGAAGCCCCCAGTCCTATCAGACCCTTTTAAGGTTAAAATAAATATTACAGACCAATCTTACATAAGTGTGAGTGTATTCTCAGTCATGGTTATGGTTAGGTTGTGTACACACTTTATTTATAGGTTGCACCATTTAGTGTACTTGGTTGTGTTCTTGGCCTTTTCAAGGTTAAATAAACAACTACTTTCCCACTAATATGTCGGGCAGGCTGATTCATCACTAACGCCAGGTAGCGACAGATGAGCATCTGTAGCAGGCATTTTCAGAGCGCCCACTAGTAGTCACTGTGCTCGGCCGTGGGTCGCTAGTTTATAGCGACTCAGTCGCTGTTCAGTAATGTTGAATATATTGTGAGGAGTCGCTATTTGACCAGTACAGCGCTGTATGGGAGCGCATGTTAGCGACTGGTCAGTGCGACCGACTCACAACATATTCATTATAAAAACATCCTCACCAAACTCCGGCGCTGAAAAATGCTTCTCTGAAGCCCAGAGCGCCGGAGGCTGTGTGTTTAAAGTCTGTTTTCCAGCATGTATCCACCAGTAACAAAGCAAAAACATATGGAATTACATTGTAATTACATTGTAACATGAACACTTTAATACCAGACCTGTAATGTCACTTCTGCAGAAATATATAAAACATGCTAAATTTTGGAAAAAACAGCATTTTCAATGGCATAAGAGGTCACAACATTATTTGAGATTTACAAAAACCAAAAAAAACCAAAAACCTAGTTAAAAGAGAAGAAAAGTATCGTCCATTGAAATGTATGGGAGAGCGACAGGTAGCGAGAGGTAATACCTGGCGCTGTGCAAGGCAGAACGCCAGCGCTGTTCACTGAGGCTGGGATAATGATGAATCGGACGCTACGTGGCGTTATCCCAGTCGCTCAACAGATTCTGCTTGATAAATGTGTAATTGCGTGCCGTGTCCGGCGTTCACCTGTCGCTACCTCTCATTAACAAGGCACTACCTGACGCTATCCCTTCATAAATAAGGCCCTAAGTCTATTGACCTATTTCTCTTACTGGATGTGACTGTTCAGATGAGTGTCTTTGCAGTGGACCCAAAATCCTTGTCCACTATGCTTTCCTCTGGTACCACTTTAACTTTACCTTTGTGCCTTTACTTGCTCTTGCACTTCTGATTCTGCTGGCTACTACTTACCTTTGTAGGAGGATAACAGGTGTACCCTGGACCAACAAGTCCAAAATTTCTTTATTCTAACCCACTACTACCTGAGTTTCAGAAAAGACTGCACCCAGCTCCTATACTTTCAAGAGGAGTCTATGAGGCCGATTCATTAACAGCGGCAGGTAGAGACAGTTGAGCAACTGTAGCGGTATTTTCAGAGCGCCCGCTAGTAGTCGCTGTGCTTGGCCGTTGTTCGGTAGTTGATAGCGACTGTCGGTCGGTTTGCCGTAATGTTGAATATTGGGTGAGGAGTCGCTATTTGACAGGTTCCGCGCTGTATGGGAGCGCATGATAGCGACTGGCCCTAGCGACCGGCTCCCACCATATTCATTAAAAAATCAAGCTCAAAAAATTCTTGCGCTGTAAAATGCATGTTTAAACCCCAGAGCGCTGGCGGCGTTGGGTTAAAAGTAGTTTTTTAACCCCCAAACCACCATATTTTTGGAAACCAAAAAAAACAAGTTTTTTAAATAATTTAGTAATATGAATAAATTAATATCAGACCTGTAATATCAATTCTGTACATTTTTTTTTCCCTTAAAAAAATTATCTAAAATGGCAGAAGTGGTCACAGAATTTTTCACATTTAAAAAAAAAAAAAAAATTAATAGCAATTAATTATTAATATTTAAAGATTGTTCCATTCAAATGCATTGGAGCGCGCCAGGTAGCCAGAGGTCATACCTGTCGCTGTTCAAGGTCGGACGCTGGCGCTGTGGGCTGAGGCTGGAATAATGATGAATGAGTCGCTATATGGCGCTATCTCAGTCGCTAAGCAGGATCGGCTTGATAAATGTGTGATTGTGGTGGGGAGCCGGCGTTCTCGTGGCGGGGCCCGTCATTACCGGCCGCTCACCAGTCGCTACCTGTCGCTATTCCTTCATAAATAAGGGCCTATGTGGCATGTGCTAATCTCCAGTCTAACCAAAGAATACCCAAACCTCACCGGACTGTTCCCTCCCCTCCGGTTTGACAGTTAGGCACTATTTACTTACCTCACCGTTGGATCCATCTTCTGGGTCCTTCAGATTCCGGGCGACCTCCAGACTGGCGGCACCATCTTGCATCCCATCAGGCACTGTGCATGGCACCAGATCTCACGCCTGCACAGTATCCATGAATGGGATGCAATGGAGCTGCCCGAAATCCTGCAAGACTTTGCTGAGCATTACGGGACTTTGAAGAGCACGGTTAAAGCCATGCTGTCATTTACAGACAGCTAAACAGCGGGCGGGGGGGCAGAGGTTTGAGCTCTGAAGCAGCCAGATGTCGCCGCAGCAGCAATATCCAAAAGGTAAGGGGGGGGGGGGGGATTCAGCCCCTTTTTATTTTAGGTCCGAAGTTCATCTTTAAGAACACAACTTTACTTTTAGAAAACCTTTTTTTCAACCCTTTGATTTATGCAGACTCTTTAAAGTGGACCAACACCCGGCTGGGTGTTGGATCTATAAGATTTCCAGGCCGATCCAATCCCTCCCCGCGGGGCATCAAAAATTGGGTTGCCCCGCTGTGTGAAACCCCCCAGGACGGCTGCAAACCTTACCTGAATCCCGGTCCAACGGTACATGCGCGGTCCGCGGGTGTATCTCGTGCTTCTCTCTAGCAGGGCGCGTGCCCGCACCGGCCATTTGTGAATGGCTTCCTGTTAAAGGGAAGTGCGAGATGAGTCCGCCAGCATGCTCGGAGCCGCTGAGCTTTGACGCCGCTTTGACGCACATAGCTCAGCGGCTCCAGGCGCACTGATTGGACGAGTGGCAGCGCATGTGCCATAGGAGCGGGGTGAGGTGAGTTGTAGCTAGCGATCTCGGGAGTTTCGCATAGTGGGGCACCCCTGATCGGGAAGTGGACCAAAACCCAGGATAGTCAAAATCCTGAGTGTTGGTCCACTTTAAGAGTAAAACTTTCAGGTTCTTTGGCTGGAGGCATATCGACACATCTCCTCTACAGGCAGACTTTTAAAGGAGAGGCCTTTACAAATTACCAAATGGATACAAATGGCCTCATCAACACAGTTGTTTCTATGCTCCTCCACAAAAATCATTTTCTCCTCAGGGATGAGGCAACTTGTCATCCACTGAGGGCTCAGCAGCAGTCCCCGCTGGCTCTTTCTCGGGTGGTGCGGCCACAAGCCAAGACATAGGGTACTCCTGTGGGCACAGCAGTGGTGGATCTCACCGGCAGTCCAGCTCAGATGTGTTCCCCTGGGGGGCGCTCACCAGGCCACATGTGTATGGAGTTCATGTAGGGGCACTTTGCAGCCCGGGCAGTTCCTCCAGTCAGTGTGGTAAGGAATCACCATATCAAATACACTGCACATCTCCTCCTCTCTTCTTTAGCACGAAACAGCACCAGGTTATGGACCATGATGAATTGGAGGCCCGTGTCCAGGAATCTCACACTGTCACTCTCATTCTGGGCCAGAGGGGAAAGACTCTGCATGGAACAGTTTTTCTGCTCTTTTGCTAGTAGCGGGAAGCTGGGAGTACTACACAGGGGGCATCAGGCAGCACAATTAACCCCTTCAGCACTTGAAGAAAAAAAAGTGGTTTTATAATCCAAAATTACATTTGATTTGTGAGGACATACTTTGTGCTGTGGTCACTAAACCTTCTAGTTGCCTTCAGTGCCTTCAGTGGACAATAGGCTTCATTCTGCCACATTTAGAGAGTGTTCTGCAACCCAGTCCGTGGTCTTAACAGGTACTATGCAAGCTCAGTCTGATATCCAAATAAGTCCAAAACAGGTTCCAATATGTTCAGGTCCATACTCGTCAGCAAGGTCCCACCTGCCATTTTTTTCAAAAACAGCCAAACCATTAAAGTCACTTTTAAGGGTGTTCTAATCACCCCTAAACCTACATATTTTAGAGCCTCAGAGCCCCCGGCTGGGCGTTAAAATGTACCACATGTGGCCCGAGGGGTTAACACTCAGGCATGTGGGGAGTCGGTTCTGGTTGCTGGGGCTCTGAGGGCCTTGTGGGAGCGATGTGGGATTAGGACAGACTGGGGACGGTGGCAGGGTGCACATACTACACAGGAGACAGTCTCTTAAAGCAGAACAAAAACTTGGAATTTTCTGGGTTTTGTTCTGTGCCCCTGGGGCATCCCGACCTGGAATGCCTGCTGTGTGAAACCCCCTTTCTCCCATAAAAACTCACCTCTCCAGGCTCCAACGGCACATGTGCAGGCTCTCGTCCTATGAGAGCTGCCTGTTGTGACAACATCATTCAGCAGGTGGCTCACATTGACTTGAATTGGGAGCATGCGCTGCTGTATCCCCTGCATTCCTGGACGTGTCCCAGCCTATCTCTCAGCTCAGCTCACCAGAAAGAACCCCACATAGACTGCAAAGCACTGTAGAAAATATACTATATCATATAAAAAGGATTATGGGGCAAAAACAAGAAAAAAGAGAAGAGGCCCCATGTCTCCCCTTGCAGCTTCATGCAGAGAGACAAAGGCATACCTCCCAACTCTTAAAAACAGAAAAGAGGGACATTTTTTGTCATTAAACCACGCCCCCCAGTCATGCCTCCAGTCACACCCTTAAAGGGAAACACCACCTTATTTGATAATAAATAAATTACAGGCAAGCCCCCCATGGTCAAACCCCCTCCCCATGCAGCCAAGCCCCCACACACACAGCCAAGCCCCCCACACACACACACCCAAGCCCCCCCACACACACATCCAAGCCCCCCACACACACACAGCCAAGCCCCCCACACACACAGCCAAGCCCCCCACACACACACACCCAAGCCCCCCCCACACACACAGCCAAGCCCCCCACACACAGGCAAGCCCCCACACACACAGGAAAGCCCCCACACACACACACAGGCAAGCTCCCTCACACACAGAGGCAAGTTCCGTCCACACACAAGCCCCCCACATACGCAAGCCTCCCACACACAAGCAAGCCAGCCCATGTGCAAGCCCCCACATCTTAGTAATGCAGAGCTCAATGATGGAGAGAGGGGGGTTATTAGGTTTGCATTATGTCTCTGTAGATCAGGACCCTCCCTGGAATTGCAAAATAAACAACTTTCATACTAATCTGCTCATCAGAGCTTAAAGCGGGATCGTTAGATTTGGGTCCAAATGAGGGTCTGTTGGGAGGCACGTGTCCCTTCATTGGGTTGCCTTGTCTTTCTTTCTGGATAATATTTGCATGCGATTCATTAGTAATCATTGTTGCTTTAAGGAAGTCATGAAAAACAACAGATGGTTGTTTTATATCCAATTAGCTGATAGCAAAGGTATCATTTCCACATTCATTGAGTCCTAATAAGCTGCAGCAGCCGCTATCCCCCGTCTCTCGCAGGAACAAGGGCAGCAATGAGGCCCTTTAAGGGGACGTATAGACGTGCAGAGAGAGTTCATATCCATAAAATGCTTGAAAAGATAAATCTGACACATAAGCTTTGAGCAGGATTAAGATATATAGGCGCTCCATCTCTAATAAAAATAAAGATGTTTGGGTTATAGAGTCAATCATTTTTCTTCACCCGGAGCTTTCTCATTTCTCTAGGCTTTACCACGTGGCGTCACCTTTCCCCTTTGTCTCTGCTCACAGTAAAAAAAAAAGTTGGATAGCATGAGGCGAATCCAGACCTGTATTATAAAGGTAACATTTTTTAGTTTAGTTTAGCAAATGGTTTTTTATTGAAGCAGACCTAAACCACCTACCCCCACTGCCTGTGAATCCTACAGTTACGGGGAGGCTGATTTATTAATAGCGCCAGGTAGCGACAGTTGAGTGACTGTAGCAGTATTTTCACAGCGCCCCCTAGTAGTAGCTTTGCTTGGCCGTTGTTCGGTTGTTGATAGCGACTCAGTCGGTGCGCAGTAATGTTGAATACGGGGTGATGATTCGCTATTTGACAGGTTCCGCGCTGTATGGGAGCGCATGATAGCGAATGGCCTCCCGCTCCCGAACGGCTCCCACCATATTCATTAACAAATCACGCTCAAAAAATTTCTCGCGCTGTGAAATGCATGTTTAAACCCCAGAGCGCTGGCGGCGATGGGTTAAAAGTAGTTTTTTAACCCCCAAACAACCATATTTTTGGAAACAAAAAAAAACAAGTTTTTAAAAACATTTTGTAATATGAATACATTAATATCAGACCTGTAATATCAATTCTGCACAAATTTTTTTTTTACCATAAAAAAAATATCTAACATTGCAGAAGTGGTCACAGAATTTTTGACATTTAAAAAAAAAAAAAAAAAAAAAAAAAAAAAAAAACATTAATAACAATTAATTATGAATATTTAAATGCACTGGAGAGCGCCAGGTAGCGAGAGGTCATACCTGTCGCTGTTCAAGGTCGCTCGCTGGCGCTGTGGGGTGAGGCTGGAATAATGATGAATGATTCGTTATCTGGCGCTCTCTCAGTCGCTAAGCAGGATCGGCTTGATAAATGTGTGATTGTGGTGTGGAGCCGGCGTACTCGTGGCGGTGACCGTCATTACCATTCGCTCACCAGTCGCTACCTGGCGCTATCCCTTGTTAAATAAGGGCCTAAGCTTTGATCTCGGTAAGATGGGGAACCAGGAAACAGCTGCCCACTGCAGTGCTACTTACTAATGAGGGAGGTGGGGCCACTACACATGCATGCAGCTGTTTCCCATCGCACGTTGGAAACAGCTCCACTAGGAAAAGGTGAGTATCTCTCTAATGCAGGGCTCACTGATGGAGTGAAGGAAGTTATATTTGTTTAGCACCCTGTGGACCAGGAGGGGTAAGGTCCACTTTAATAAGAAAAAAAACGTATATGTATACTGAGTGATACTAACAAAAGCTTTATTAATGCAGACCTAAACACTGTTAGATGTGGACCCTCAGCACTCGTACTGTGGTCCTCCCAGCCCCACAGTGAACTATTTTCTCTTTTTCCAGGCTGGATCGCTAGCTAACAACGGACTGGAAGCCACAGGAAAAGTCCTAGGCTAAAGAATAGGTCACTGACGGGTGAGAGGAGAGAATAATGGAGGTCAGTGGCGCAGGCTTTGGGTTACAGAAAATCCATAGATAATGTAACAAAACCCAGGAATTTCACTCTCCTGAGTTTTTTACCTCTTCCAGGGGGCATCCTCGATGTGGGTTGGCCCCGGTGTGAAACTCTTAAGGAACGTTGGTTAGATAGACATAGAAATCTGAATGTAAGGAGGTCAACAGACATCCCTGCAGCTACTTCCCTACATCTCTATGTGCCTGCCACTCAGACAGGCCCGACAAGGGAGCTTGCATCAGCCGGAGGGATGCCGGGGATGCTGCTGCAGCCTGCCTGGAATCCAGCGCTGTGCTGGCACATAGACGGCCGCCGCACAGAGGAAAGAGCGGGGGATAGCACTTTGTACAGCCCTTCTAAAATGGCTGCACAAAGGGCCAGAGATGCCAGGGGGACAGCGCTAAAATTCAGGCAAGGTATACGTTTTTTTTTATTTGTAACCCTACTCCATGCCTTTGGAATGCCCTCCCTCAATTTGCCACTCTCTAACCCTTAAAGCAGGACAGAAACCTGGGATTTTGACTATCCAGGGTTTTGTTCCTTTGCCCCGTTGTGTGAACCCCCCCAGATCTCCCATAAAAACTCCCCTCCCCCACGTCCTACATTGCATGCAGGACCCTCATCCAATCAGAGCCGTTTGCCATGCAGATTAATGCTCCCTGTTTATGGCAATCTGGAGCGAGAGTGGGCGCATCCCTAGACACGGGCACGCTCTTTTACCTGGGCACGCCCATTACATTGGCTGGGTGCGGAAGAACGCCTAGGCCCAGAGATGCTTGCCATGTTAGCGTGTGTAGCAGATTTAGAGCGCTGACGCTGTGTGTGTGTCCTTGATGTGATAAGTATGGTGTGGAGCGCTGAGAGTCAATCGCACTGAGCTGGAGCTAACTTGCGCTCCCTGCAGCTCTGTACTGGTGTTAGAGCGCCCAACATACATCACATTCATCAATGCCGGCCAGGTTACTACAGCGACTGAGGTGCTCTGTTACAGCGCCTGATACCCACTTACAGCGTCTACTAACGGTCACTATACAGGCGCTCATCTGCCGATACCTGGCGTTAGTAATGAATCAGCATCCACATATGTTACACTTGAGGGCGATTCCACAGATCCTGAGTTGTGATGAACTCCTTGTCAACAAACCATTAAAGCGGCACAAAATTATTTTTGTGTCTCCCTCCCACCCTGGGGTCTCACACAGCGGAACATCCAGATTTCAGGTGCCCCAGAAGCAAGCTAGCAGAACAGCCTTTGAGTTGCTTTAAAGTGGACCAAAACCCAGCAGGATAGGCCCAGGAATCTATAAGATTCCCAGGCTGATCAATTCCCTCCCCCTGGGGCATCCAAAATCGGGATGTCCCGCTGTGTGAAACCCCCCAGGTCGCCCGCTACACTTACCTTACTACCCAGTAGCAGGGCGCGTATCCGTGCAAGCCATTTGTGAATGGCCGGCGCGGGCACTCTTCCTAATAGAGAAAGTGGGGGATGCGGCTGTCAGCACGCTTGGAGCTGCTCTGTTAAGACGCCGCTCAGACGTGCATAGCTCAGTGACTCAGCGCTGATTGGACGAGCGCCCGCAAATGCACTGTAGGACCGGGAAGAGGTGAGTTTCCTCTGGCGATCTGGGGGGTTTCATGTAGCGCCGCACCCCTGATCAGGGTGCCCCAGGGGAAAGGACCAAATCCCAGGATAGTCAAAATCCTGGATTTTGATCCAATTTAATTGTCAATAACCCCCTAATATCCACATATCCAAAAGATTATTTGCCATTTTTCATGTGTATAAGTAGAACATCGTTTGAGTCTCTTTATGGTTTTTCTTTATAAATGTGTGGCTGCATGTTTCAGAATTGTATAATGTCAGAAGAAGAGAACGGATTTCCACAGCTTGCCTTTGAGATATTAGCTTTGATTCACTAAAAGTTGAAAAAAAATGTCATTGTAGTAAAAAATTCAATTCATGAGAAAAAAGCCTGAGAATGTCACATTTAGTGAATCACCCAGTAGGAAGACAATGAAAGTCAATGGCACTTTTTTACTCCTAAGAAAAGTATTAAACTTTTTACCTGTAGTAAAAAGTGCCATTGACATTTATTGTCTTCCTATCTGGTGATTCACTAACAGTGAAATTCTCAGGCTTTTTTCTCATGAATTGATTTTTTTACTACCATGAGAATTTTTTTCAACTCTAAGGCCCTTATTCATCAAGCGATAGCGCCAGGTAGTGTCTGCAGAGCGCCAGGTAGCGGCAGCTAACGGCGACTACCGACTCCAGTACGCCCGGCGGCGGTCACAATGACGCATTTATCACGCAAAATGAGGCTAGCGCCGGCGAGAGCGACAGCAAGCGCGGGATTCATCATGAAGCCGCCTGGAACGAACAGCGCCGCAGCAAATTCCTTCACAGCGACACGTATTACCTGGCGCTACCTGCCGCTCTCCCATACATTTCAATGGCAGACGCTGCAATGATTGATTTTAGTTGTTTTTGGGTTGTTTTTGTTGGGAAAAAATTCCACACATGTTTATATTGATATGTTTGATGAATGTGGCTGGTTATTGTTATATTTTTTTTTTTTTTTTTTTGTTTCACAATGTAATGTTGTGAGTGACATGGGAATTGCGTCTCCTCCACCCAAACTCATTGGCATCAAATTCCCTGGTTTTACACACAAACGGGCCTTGTAAAGCTATTTTGTAGCCTGTCAGGTTGGTCGGTCACGTTCGCTCTTAGAAAGTGTCAGCGCCCAAGCTATTCGGCAGCCCTGTCATTGATGAATCTGTGTTGGTCGGTGTTTGTGCAGTCGCTGTTTTAATTCGCTATCTGGCGGCGCGAGCGTCGCTGTGCCTCGCTGCGCTGCGTTGTGCGTCGCTGTGCTGTTCATACATGTGTCCTTCTGCCAGTTTCAAGGAATTCACTTTCCGCGACCCCAGTCGTTGTTAATGAATACACTGTAGTTGTGAGCGTGCCTGGCCACATATAGCAGAATTTACATTCAGTCGTACCAGCTCATAACAACCCGTTATGCATTCTCATGTGTGCTACATTTTCAGGTATTAGTCTAGTTTGATTGTGTGTTGAATTTTTGAAGGAATTAGATTTTTATATTTAAGCACAACGGTGTATGCTTTACAAGGACCTATGCATTACAGTATGTAGATTTCCCTGCTAAATGCAGCTAATAAATCGTTGCGCCTTTGGCCCTAGCTTGTTTTGCAGCGTATTTTTTTGTTTTGTCCGCCACTTAGCGTGCCTAGAGCTGATATTAGCTTGTCCCTGTTGCGCGCATGTTTGTGTTCGAATTTAGAAGCACATTTGCTAGCGTCATATCCGGTTCCGGGATCCTCCTTAGCGTTTCCACGCCACCTTAAGGTAAAACTGTCTAGCGCTTAGGCCAATAGCTTGTTTAGCAGCGTATATTTTTGTTTTGTCCGCCACTTAGCGTGCCTAGAGCTTATATTAGCTTGTCCCTGTTGCGCGCATGTTTGTGTTCGAATTTAGAAGCACATTTGCTAGCGTCATATCCGGTTCCGGGATCCTCCTTTGCGTTTCAACGCCACCTTAAGGTAAAACTGTCTCGCGCTTAGGCCAATAGCTTGTTTTAAATAGTAATTTTAGTTTTTCCGCCACTTAGCTTGCACATAGCTGAGAATAGCTTGTTGCTGGGGCGCGGAGCGTATTTTTTTTTTTTTTTTTTGTTTTTTGGTCTAATGTCGCTAGCGTCATTTCCGGTTCCTGTTTCCTCCTTAGCGTTTCCAATATGGCTCCCAAGCGAAGAGTGATGCGCCTCCCCAGCTCCTCCTCAGATTCCGGCCCCACCACCCCTCCCCCACCTCCCCCACCTACCTCACCTTCCCCAAATAGCCCCCCTCCCACCCCTTCCCCTCCGGGGCCCAGTAAGAAAAGGCGCACAAGGGTGGATAGCCGCGTAAATGGCCAGGTGGTCAAAGTGAGTATTTTTTTTTTTTTTTTTTATGTTTAAAGTTGCTGAACACACAGGGGGGATAGGGTCTGAAATTTATTTGTTGTCAGACCAAATTTTAACAATCCCCGTGGGGCATCCCCATTGTGGATGTCCTGCTGGGATGCCCCCCCCCTGGAGGGGCCTAAAAATTACCTCTGCCCCGTCACATCTGTGCATGCGTGAGCTGCGCATGCCTATTGTGTTTACCTCTAGCAGGGTGTACCCCGGCGCCAGACATATTTGCATTTTGTGTGCAGGCGCACTCCCTGTTAGAGTCAAACGCCACATGCGTACTTTGCCGTGCAGACACAGCTGAGCTTGTATGCACCTCCCAACGGCCTTGGATGCGCATACAACACCGGCTTGGAGCACTGTGTTTGGCTTGCGGAGTGACGTGGGAGTGTCCTCAGCGGTGTATTTGTGGCCTTCCAAGGGGGTTGCAGACAGTGGTCCACCCACAATATTTGTGGCACACCAAAGTGCACCCAAACCCAGATTAATGTTAATCCTGGGTGTGGGTCCACTTAGATCTTTTCTCTGTTTAACTGTTTATGACATTGTTCTGATGTCATGTATTAATTTTCCTTTTTTTTTTGTTTTTTTTTTTTCATAGGACTTCTGCAAGTCAGAATACGACTATGCCCGAGGAGCTAAGAAACGCCTTGCCATGGAGGTGAAGGCCACTGTGTCCCGGCGCTTCCAGACCAACCTGACCATCCGGGCTATTCAGCAAAAATGGTCAGATTTCAAGCGCCGGGACCCAGAAGGCGTGTACCGCCTATATGATGCCTACGCATCAGGTAAGTTAAAGCTTAAGTTCTTTTTTGCCTTTGTGCATAATCATCTGCTAAGCTGTGTCCTTTTTTGCTCTTTAGATTAATTATTTCCTTTCACCTCCTCCACACAGATAAGCGTCCTCCCCTGGGGAAACGTGGGAAGGGATTCCTCCCCCGAACCAGGCAGGCGGACTCGGGGGAGTCATCGGGGGAGGGTCCCTCCCGCGGGTCCTATTTAGAGGACCCAGGGGAGGAAGGGGATGACGCCCCAGAGGAGTGTGCTGCTGGGGGGCAGGCTGGATCAAGCCTCAGCTCCTCACACTCTGCGTCTGAGGACTCTCACCAGGCAAGGGCCCCCTCTCAAGCAGGGAGTGAGAGGGAGGAGGGTGGTCCTTTGCCTGGTGGATCTTCGGAGCAGAGTGTGAGGAGCCGAGGCTCCCCGCCTCCTCCTCAGAGCCCTCCCTGGGATTCAAGTGGCGCTTCATCCCCTGGTGAGTGCACATGTTTTAATTGTTAGTCTGTGACAGGTTTCATCTGACCAATTTTGCTTAGCCCTTGCCATTCCTCTCTAATTTGCAGGGCATCATATAGGCGGCACCTCCATGGAGTTTTGGCGAAGCATTCTCCTCGGGCATAGTCGTGGTAAGTGTATGTTGTTAGCCATCTCAATTTGGAATTTATGTCATTCTTTAAAGTGGACCAACAAACATTGATGAGATTGCTTGGATTCTCCCGCCTTCCCTGCCCAATCACATCCCTCACCCTGGGCCACCCCCAAACCAAAAACCACAAACTACTTAAGTCTTTGGGGTTGCCAGAAGCCATCGTCCCTGCCTCCTGTGTGGCACTCTAGATGTGTGTGCGCCTGCGCTATGTTTCATACTGGCATGCGCGTGCGCACACACTGGAGGAGTGATGTGCGGAAGGCAGGGGTGTTTGAAGCTTAAAATTTTGTTGCTCTGCCAAAGTAGACTAACACACTGAATATTAACAATCCTGGGTCTTGGACCACTTTTAACAGACACGTTTCCTGGTCCATTGTGTCAGCTGGTTTGCTAATGTACATTAACATCACAAACCCCACTACAGTGCTAGCCAACTGTCAACCACCCCTATGTTTCTGCCAACACCATGATGGGTGTTTGCATTTCTTTTCTTGGGTTAAGTTGTTCCCGCTCCAACATGTGGCCCACTATTAACATTAGCCAAACAACTGCAAATGATTCCTTTAAATAGCACTGTCTATGTTATTTGCACATTCTCTTTAGGGATACATGTGTGAAGCCTTACAAATTGACATTAACTCATGGTCCAGGAAATATGCTAATTTAGGTCAACCTGTATGTAACCATGCAAGCCTTTGCATTTTCAGACTCAATAACCAGATGGATGTCAAATAGTCATGTGTCATTTGCCCACTAATTGTGTTTTTGCCTTTTGCTTTATGTTGACAGATGTTGCGACGCAGACGGAGCCAGAGACCCTCCTCCCCACCCCAGCTCCAGGGACGGCCAGCAGCATGGGCCCCCGCCACAGCTGCGATGGTGAGTACATCCCACTTCATATGCCTAAAGACTTGTGAAACCTATGTCTTCTAGTCACATCAGCAGCCAATTTAAATTTACATATGTGTTAATTTCACACACATCTCTATTCAATGTGTTGGCACAATAATCCAACATGCCTGTTTGCATGCTTGATTGTTGGCTCACATCCTTCATTAGGCCCTATAGAGACTATTTTTGCGTTAGACACAACCAAATGGGCCCGATTAGGTCTGGACCTGTAACATTATAGGGTAAACTCGTGGACTCGTTCGGACTTAGGCCCTGATGTTTGGCTGTTACTAAACACAAAAATGGACACACAGGGAATTAGACCTTCTTTGCTTCCCAAGAGTTAAACTGGAACAACAACCAGGATTTTGACTTTCCTGGGTGTTGTTCCACTACGGTGGGGCACCCCTGATCGGCACCGCTGTGTGACAACCCCCTGAACTCACGTTGACTCCCAAAAATGTACAAGCCATTGCAAATTGCCTCCTCCTCCGCCTCCCCCGCGCCCCTTTTTACGGGGGCGTGCCTGCGCCGGCAATTCACAGACGGCCGGCGCAGGCACGCACACGTCTAGAGGGGCACCAGGGAGGGCCCAGCGGCACTGCCACACAGAAACTGAGGTAGGTATTTTGGGGTTTGGGGGGTGTTTCACACCCAGGGACATCCCGATCTGGGATGTCCCGCGGGGAGGGAGGTGATGGGGCAGGGAATCTGATAGATTCCCGGGCCCATCACCCGTGGGTGTTGGTACACTTTAAGCTAAAATGTATGCTTGGGATGTGTTGTTCACATTCCTGCCAGTCAATAGTACTCATATAATGTTAACCAATAAGCACACAGTGGTCAACAATGTTAATGTGAGTGTCACCTAATTGGACACAATGACATTACATTGCTACATCTGTGTCTGTTGAGGTCACTGCCTAATTATTAATAAATTGTTGTTTCTACATTTCTACAGCTTGTGAAAACCAGCATCGCAGACTGTGGCGGGAGATCCGGCTCCTGAAGCTGATGCTGCTGGCCAGGAAGAGGCGCCGACGGCGTCGTTAGGGTGGGGGGGAAGGCTGGTCTCTTGATGGCCGTTGTTGGCCAAGGTTGGCCGTGTTGGCCATTGTTTAAATTAAAAAATTTTTGATTCACATCATACCAGTGTGTTGCATTGCAAAGCCTAGTTTAGCTGTCTCCTAAAACATTTGTGGGTCAATGTAGCCATACCTTTTGAGCCATTTCAGGTGTTAACCATAGTAAGCTATGGGCTCCAATGTGTGGGCTACATTGACCAATACATTCACATATGTAGATCCAGATACTCATCCCTGACTGTGTTATTAGCGAGGTCTTAGGAAACACACAATTTAGAGGTGGGTGAAGCAAATATATTTACATAACCAAAAAGATACAAAATTAATATTCTTGGCTGGGTGGCCGGGGAGGTTGGGAGTCATTGCTAGGGGCGGTGTTGGGGGACAACAGTGCAGTAAAAAATATAGACTGCTGTTGTATGAGCTGTTGTAGCAACAACAAAGTTTGGTCCTGCCGCTGTATTGCCTCTGCCTGGCGCTGTATTGCTTCTTCCTGGCGCTGTACAGATTGCTCGATAACATTGGCAAGGCGACCAAGGTCCTGGTTCTGTTGTAGGTTTTGCCTTAACTGGTCCACCTGGCGCTGCAGGCCCTCATTTTGTTGCTGACACATCAGCACCTGATTTTCCAACGCCGCAATGCGCTCATTAGTTCCATCACGCGGCTGTTGGCGACTGTAGTCCTCCAGCATCCGGACCCCTAGTTGGTAGAAATCGGCACTGGTTGGTGCCACACCTCCTCTTGCTGTGGTTGGAGGCTAAACAAATAGTAAACCACATTTTAGTGAAACGGAACAAATGCAGTTCTGCCCCTCCCAAAAGTTACCATAAACACTCACTAGACAACTTACCCTTGTCTGAGCCTCTGAAGCTTGGCCACATGGGACTTGGGAAGAGGTCCCAGCTTGGGGTTCTGGTTCCGCCTCCTGCCAAAACAACAATGAAAGGAAATGTTACATGTTGCTTCTTCCACTACCCACGAATATGCCAATGGGTTTAGAGGTCGTCTACATCAGCCATGTTACCTGCGTGTCCTCCGGCCCAGGTAGGCTCGAGGTATCGCTGCCAGAGAGTCGCGAATCAACATCAGAGATGTCGGGCAAGTTGGCATATGCTAAACAGGAAAATCAGGTTAGTAGGTCTGTGGGCCAAACTCTAATGTAACCTGGTTAGGCTATCGAGGCCATACCTCTAAAAAGTTTAAAAATACACACTAGACCAAAGGTCTCGGTTAAACTCAGATTGTTAACATGTATGTTACAGGACTAAGACGCACTAATTTCTGCAAATCTCATCATAAACATTGCTTAAATTAAACATACCCGCAATATCCCAGATGTCTGGAGTGGGGTCCTCACTCGAGATTGGACCTTGAAAATAGATGTGGACACACAAGTTGCCAGAAGCAAGTGGCACAACATTAGAGCCAAAATACAGACTAGAGCAAGGCAAAACCACTTACCCTCATCTCTGGCAGCTGGAACTTGAGGGGCCCTTTCTGGACAGCCACTTCCGATATTGGGGTCAACTAAAACAAATTAAAAATGTGTCTAAATAATCAGCAAACTACTACAGGGAATGTTTGGCAAAAAATATGTCCGCAAA
Source organism: Gastrophryne carolinensis (assembly GCA_027917425.1). Lineage (NCBI taxonomy): Eukaryota > Metazoa > Chordata > Amphibia > Anura > Microhylidae > Gastrophryne > Gastrophryne carolinensis. The sequence continues at coordinate 170,599,371 of CM051243.1, forward strand.
TATACATTGCTATCACTAAAATAACTAAGAGACTGACCCTGGGGAGGCAACCAGCACTCCCAAGAGGCATCTTCAAGTTTACCAAGCAAACATGTAGCTTAGTAGACTAACAAAATTGAACCAGTGTAACCTAAACAGCAGAAAGGATACATTATGTATTGCTCTACACACCAACAGGGTCCTGTTGACCGGCAAAATCGGAAGTGGGGTCCAAAGATGAACCAGTCACTTGGCCTACCAAGAAAAAAGACAAATGAGACACATGCACTTGAGTCAAAGTGGATCAAGCAAGGTGAACACATGCACTTACCGACATCCAAAGAGTAGGTGGGATCCGGAGGAGATGCTGGGGCCAAGGGCATGGGAGCTAGGCCAAAATAAAACCAACATTGAGCCATAGCTAATGTGCGTGCCAAAATACAACATGCATTAAGGTGTGTGAGCAGCTCTTTCACTAATATTGACTAATCAAGCCAAGTGTGGCTCACACATTGATATGCCGATATATGGCTACACATCTCTGGCATCCTACATATCTACACATGTTAGGGCCTTGTTAGTTACTGCCTGTGAGTGTTACAGTGGGCGTGCAATTAGGGCGCACGCACATATTATTAATAGTCAACAGGGCAAACCTTTCTTGCTTGAGCTGCTCCCACACCCATTTGTTTAGAAAAAAACCAGCAAACAAATAATGGGTAAATACCTTCAATGGCAGACTGGGGTAGCCTTGAGGTTGCTGGAAGGGCAGGAGCTTGGGTGTCCGGAGCCACATCCCGGACAGCAGCATGTGCACCTATGCATAAAGCAACAGACAGAAAAGTTACAAATGTTTTAGCTATAATGTAATACTTCACAGGTCCTACAGTTAGTTGGTCAGAATGTAAAAATGCTAATCACAGACATTAACATTAGGTTATTGTAAAAGCCAGAAAATATGTACCTTCAGCCCAACCGGTGGTGTCATCCCCAGGATCCACACCCTGCAGCCGAGCCAGTGGGATTTTGGCCTTCAGCATCTCCTCATACGGCCTGTAGGTACTCTTTGGAGCCTGGATGAACCCACTGTCCACATCAAGATCGTGATTCATCTTTTTCATAAGGGCCCCTCGCAAAGTGTAGAAGCGTTTCCTGCAGGATGGGCCACTACGTGGGTGTTGAGCTGTGCTACTAAGCTCCACACCAATGGCATCCCACAGTTTGCTTCTTTCTTGTTTGCCTATGGACTTGCTTTGGGAGTCAAATAGCAGCTCCCATTTCGCAAGTGTCAGGCGCACAAGATGATTATTCTCAGCCAAATTAAATTCAGGCTCCCTCTTGGCACCTGGGCGCTTAGCCTGGGGTGCTGCCCCACCTTCAGGCTGTGCCCTTTTCCGTAAGGGAGGTCTGCGCACAGCACCCACCAAACTCCTACTCGGGCCTGCTGTGGCCGGCAGATGTCCTGTATTTGGCTCCATCCTGTAGCTGCACACACACACAAATCAACACCCCACAAGCACGCATGCACACTACAGAATGGCATCGCAATCTCTTAGGCTTGGGCAGGTTTTATGTGCTCTAACAGCCAATCCAAAAGCAGCCCACTTAATTGATTCACACATACAGCCCAGTTCCTTCTAGGCACACCTCCACTGCACTGACAGAAGCATGTGTGTTAGCCAATTAACTCATTACAGACCTCATTAAACAAACAACACACACCCAAATCCAACAATGGACTGATGTATCTGCAACCCTTGTGACATGTGCTTAGCCTAACGGCTATATAAAAAAACAACAGCTTCACTTTCATTGGTCCCCACCTGATTTTTGGCCCATGTCCGTTAATGCACGCACGTTACGGCTCAAGTACGCTAGTAGCGCTACTAGCGTGCGCGTGCGCACTCTGTTTTACGCACACCTGGGTCGGCTAATTGGCGCCCGGAAATAGCAGAGCGACGCAAAAGGCGGCAAAGCGGACCTGTCACTTTTGAAAATGAAGTATAAAAGGAAGGAATGAACTAGGTTCTGCTATTCTTACACTGTGGCAAAGGCTGTGGTGTGGTGCTGTGCTCGCTTCCCTTAGCTCATTTGAGCCTCTGTCTGGTTTCTGTCCTCACTCTCTGTGGCTTGTTGGGTGATTTCTGACATCAGTGCTGTTTCTTTAGGAGCTTGGTTTGGGTGGCATCTGCAAATATTGTGTAGCATACAGCAAGTGAGGCTTGATTTTGGGGCCTTTTGTGGGCTGTGCAGCAACTCCCCTCTTGGTTGTGCTTAACTTAGAAAGCTGGTTTTCAGCAGGCTGGTGGTTTGGACCACTATAGTTCTGGTTTTGTGGTGAGCTGCATTGTAGCGGGTGTGTGTGTAGTGTGATTGTTTGTGTGTGTGTTGTGTGTTAGTGTTTTTTTTTGTTTATTTTTGTTTTTGTATATATCTTTAGTGTGTGTGATGGATAAGAGGGTGATGTATGGTGTCTGGGTGGATGGATGTATGTGTATGCTGAAAGAGCAGGAGGAAAGGGAGCGGGGTGTTGTGAGGCTTAGGGCACCCCGCTCCTTTGCAATCCGCCTTTCAGTATGGGACTTAAGTGACGAGCAGATCAGGAGCCGCTTCCGTCTGAATCGTGCTGCACTACAGTCCCTATATGATCAGATTAAGACCAAAATCGAGCCATCCACCAAACGCACTCACTCCATTCCAGGCATAGTACGCCTGTGTGCCACTCTTAATGTGTTGGCACGAGGGACCTTCCAGGCAACCTCAGCCCTCCTCAGCGGGATAAGCCAGGCTACTATGAGCCGCATCCTAATCCAGGTAGTTCTGGCAATTTGTGATTTAATCCCAATTTACATCAAGTTTCCTGAGGATGAGGAAGAGGTTGCCAAAATAAAACATGCTTTCTATCTGATGGGAGGGATCCCGAATGTGCTAGGGTGCGTTGATGGTACACATATCCCTTTCCGCCCTCCCCGTGCACAGGAGCTGTCCTACAGAAACAGGAAGCAGTTCCATTCATTTAATATCATGGTGGTCTGTGACCATGAGATGAAGCTGCGGGCGGTGAGATCGGGGTTCCCCGGCTCATGCCACGATTCTTACGTCTTGCAGCGGACAGTCCTGTGCCGGAAGTTTGATAACAACGAAATGCCAGCTGGCTGGCTACTGGGTAATAAATTAACCATGTCTATGTATTTTGCTAATATGTGGCCTAGTAAGGCAATTTTAAACAAACTACCACCCAAAAACATGTACTAGTACTAATTGCTGTCTCTCTCCTTGTGTTTTTTCTACAGCGGACAAGGGATATGGGCAGAGAACGTGGGTCATGACTCCGGTCAGGAACCCACGGACCTCTGCCCATGAACGCTACAATGCAGCGCATCGCAAGACCAGAAGCATTGTGGAAAGAACCATCGGCCTGCTGAAAGCACGCTTTCTCTGTTTGGCACGGCCAGGAGGAGAGATGCTCTACAGCCCACAGAAGGTTTCCAAAATCATCCTTGCCTGCTGTGTGTTACACAATATCTGTATATGTCACCGAATCCAAGCCCCCGAGGAGACAGCACTGGTGCCAGAAATCCCCAACCTGCCCGCAGATAGAAGTGAGGACACCCAGACTGGCGATGAGCTAAGGGAAAGGCTGATCACTTCTTATTTTGCGGTAAGCTAACTACCCTTCACTCTAATGCAAGTACTGCACTCCTGTTTAAATGTCTTTGACCTCCCATCCAAAAGAGCAAACAAACGCACTAAGGGGGGGTGTAAGATGACCCAAACCACTCTAAGGGGGGTGTAAGATGACCCAAACCACTCTAAGGGGGGTGTAAGATGACCCAAACCACTCTAAGGGGGGGTGTAAGATGACCCAAACCACTCTAAGGGGGGGTGTAAGATGACCCAAACCACTCTAAGGGGGGGTGTAAGATGACCCAAACCACTCTAAGGGGGGTGTAAGATGACCCAAACCACTCTAAGGGGGGGTGTAAGATGACCCAAACCACTCTAAGGGGGGGTGTAAGATGACCCAAACCACTCTAAGGGGGGGTGTAAGATGACCCAAACCACTCTAAGGGGGGGTGTAAGATGACCCAAACCACTCTAAGGGGGGGTGTAAGATGACCCAAACCACTCTAAGGGGGGTGTAAGATGACCCAAACCACTCTAAGGGGGGTGTAAGACGCCAATGTTGGTTATCAAGTTATGCATTTTTTTAAAAGAAAACACAAAATAACTATAAAGATATATACTAACTGCACTTTTCTTAATTTTTCAGGCACAAAGAGATGCACCATGATCTCGACATTCCTTTTACAACCCTTTCCTGGACTTTACTTTTCTTTTGCATTTCTGCTGGACTTTTCATTTTCTATTTCATTTATGTTTTATTATTAATTTTTTGTTAGAGAAAAAATTAAAAAAAAAATAGATATATACATGTGGCTATGTGTTTAATTCTGTTGTAAGTTTCCTTTTCATTCTAATTCCTATTTTCATTTTCCTTTTCTTTCTCTGTCCTGTTTTTATTTTCCTTTTCTTTCTCTGTTCTGTTTTTATTTTCCTTTTCTTTCTCTGTTCTGTTTTTATTTTCCTTTTCTTTCTCTGTTCTGTTTTTATTTTCCTTTTCTATTTTCCTTTTCTTTCTCTGTTCTGTTTTTATTTTCCTTTTCTTTCTCTGTTCTGTTTTTATTTTCCTTTTCTTTCTCTGTTCTGTTTTTATTTTCCTTTTCTTTCTCTGTTCTGTTTTTATTTTCCTTTTCTATTTTCCTTTTCTTTCTCTGTTCTGTTTTTATTTTCCTTTTCTTTCTCTGTTCTGTTTTTATTTTCCTTTTCTTTCTCTGTTCTGTTTTTATTTTCCTTTTCTTTCTCTGTTCTGTTTTTATTTTCCTTTTCTTTCTCTGTCCTGTTTTTATTTTCCTTTTCTTTCTCTGTTCTGTTTTTATTTTCCTTTTCTTTCTCTGTCCTGTTTTTATTTTCCTTTTCTTTCTCTGTTCTGTTTTTATTTTCCTTTTCTTTCTCATTGGTGATTTAATTGTATTTCCTTTTTAGGTAACAAATAAAAAAAAAAAAAAATTGTGGCTATGTGTTTAATTATGTTTTATTTTCCATTTATATTCGAAGATCTGGTAGAATTTAATTTCCTTTTCAACACAAAATAAAAAAATTTTAACATTTTAAAACAAATGTGGCAATGTGTTTTATTCAGAAGGTACTGGATGGCCAGGACACAGCAAAGCTAACAGGCGCTGTGTAGAATAGCGTGGTCACACTGACTGACAGCGCCAACAAAGCTGAGGGCCAACATCATATTCAGCAATGTAGGCGTTGTTCGCAACAACGCCAGGTAGCGACTGAGGAGGCCTGCTATAGCGAATCGCTAACGCCCGCGGCTGACGCTAGCGGCGCTCATAGCGCCATACTTCAGTCGCTCATCTGTCGCTACCTGGCGCTATTGATGAATCGGCCTCCCCGTGAATGAAGGCCATTGAGTTAGCCAGACAATGCTATTACTTAAAGTGGACCAACATTTTGACTATCCTGGGTTTTGGTCCACTTCGGTGGGGCGCCCCGATCGGGGGTGCCCCGCTGTGTAAAACCCCCAAGAAAGCCCCAAAAACTCACCTCTCCCCACTCCCACGTGACCGCTGCTGCCAATCCCCGCCGACGTACAAGCGGGAGGCAGCGACAGACAAGAAAGCGCGCCCACCACTGCCTCCCGCGCGTCACTCTTACAGGGCGCGCGCCCGCGCCGGCCGTTCACAAACGGCCGGAGCGGGTGCGCGTCCTGCTAGAGGGACGCCCGATCGGGTGCCCCGCAGTCAGGGGACCGATCGGTCCGGGAATCTTATAGATTCCCGAGCCGATCAGTGGAGGGTGTTGGTCCACTTTAAAAGAGACTTCCAGGATAATAATAAAACAAAGCTATACTCACATTTTGTCCCCCACAATGGATCGCTCCTATTCCAGCAATCAGAAACTCAAACGATTGCTAGATCGAGTCCCATGCCTTCCAGGCTGGGAACCCCCCCCCCCAGACCTGACATGCCCCTCCATTGCAGCGAATAGAAAGGGCATGGCAGAGTCACTGTGACTGATAGTGGTGTGTCCATGAAAGAGATCGGGCCCAAGTGGCGCAGGATTCGACCTATCGCTTGGGTGAGTTGCTGAGTGCTACACTAGGACCGATCAGCTGCGGAGGATAAAAGTTGAGAATTGAGTTTATTTCTTTTAGTTGCCCGGACAGACCCTTTAACTTTGGATTTTCAAGGATAACATGGTATAGCCAGGGCAGGATTGAGTGTGGTGGAGGCCCCTGGGCACAAAATCTGATGGAGGCCTCAGATACAGATTTTTTTTTCCTTATTATATATAAAATAATAGTCCAGCCAACTTTACTCCTCAGGCATCCTTATGTCATTTGAGCAGGTCAGCAGGGGGTTCAAGTTGTCCACAAGGGATTTTTTTCGTTATCTACAGCTTAGACACGCCCTGCAGACGCAATTGCCTGGGGGAGGGCCGCGAATTCGGGAGTCCCCAGTTGACAGCGCCATTAAGCTGAATGGTTTAAAAAAAAAACACTTCCGCAATATACAAGACATTGTTGGGATGCCTGGATCTTCCCCGAGAGCAGGTGGTTGCCAAGTGGCAGGGGTTAGATCCGAGTTTGGACACAGACGATTGGGACGAAGTGTGTGATAATATACACGCCTCTGTAGTGGAGGCGAGAGGTAGATTAATTCAGACAAAATGGGTCCATCAGGCATACATCACTCCCTTTCGCCTGTTTAAAATGGGATTATTGTCGCACCTCATAGCGCTTCCCCCTGAGTCAAAGCACGGATATATGGTCAAATGGGAAACAGACCTAAACCGGACAATAGACAAAAATAATTGGATAAATATTTGGGCTGGGATTAATAAATGCTCCTTAAATGTCACCACCCTGAAAGCAGCATATAAAATGCTTACAAGATGGTATCTAGTGCCATAATGCATAGCAAAGGCTTTTCCGGGATAGACGGCCAGCTGCTTCAGGGGCTGCCCCGCAGAGGGGACGATCCTACAGATTTGGTGGAAATGCCAGAAAGTTAAGAGGTTCTGGTCCCGGGGCTTGATATGTACCCTCCTGCACACTACCATACGGAGAGACCCCTGGGTGGCGTTGCTACACGTGAAACCAGGGGATATCACTACAACCCAACACAGTTTATTAACTCAAGTTATGCTGGCAGCAAAGTTAGTGAAGCTCCTGGAGAAAAAGTAGTGTTCCATTCCAGTTGGTGAAAGAGAGATTGAATGGTATCCTTATTAATGAAAAATTGACGAGCATTCTAAGAGACTCCCATGGAAAATTCACAAAAATATGGAGACCGTGGGTGGAATACGCCTTCCCGGATTTAGGGAACTTCCTGCTGCAGTAAGGGGTGACCCAAACTTTTTATTTATCTACTCTTTGGCTATCTAACCCTTTATTTTTCTTCTTTTTCTTCTCTCTCTCCCTCCCCTTTTCCTACCCTCCCTCCCCATCTCCCTTAACCCTGGCCTATCCCCCCCAGTTCAGCCCACAGTTGGGGGACGGTGGTGGAGAACTCTGGACCGGATGGGGCCCAGTAGCCTGGCTATCATGCAATAATAGGCGTCAGTTCAGTTTTACTAACACCAATGCTTCAAAAATGTATTGACTATAGAAAAAGGTTGATATGTTTACAGATGACTGTTAAAAAGCAATAGTCTGGAACTTAAATTTCTCTTTTGTATCACTTTATTGTACTGCACAATTGAGCTGTTATATTATAAAATGAGAATAAAAAGATTGAATAGAAAATGGAATTAGTGGATAATGAACAGTGTCCGAGATGTGGTGCGGACAGCGCCACGTGGCTACATACGGTATGGTAATGTCTGAAAGTTGGGCGCTTCTGGAGGGAGGTGATGGGCATCGTGAGTGAAGTAGTGGGTTCTAGGTCCAAGGATCAATTGCGCTTTGCCTCCTGGGGGTTATGGATCCACTTTCAGAGGTAAGGGCACTAAAGGAGCTGATGAGGTTACTGATGTTTTACGCTAGGAAGTGTATACTCCTAAACTGGAAGCCTCCAGCGGTTCCAACGGTACAGCGATGGAAGAGACTGGTTAATCAAAAGCTGCCTCCTTACAAATTAACATATGCCGCTCGGGGAGTTCCCCACAAATTTGGTGAAGTTTGGGACCCATGGCTGCAATGTATAGAGACGGCAGCAGGAGAGCAGTGAGGATGGCTAGGGTGGAGTAGTGGGACAATGGAAAGCGCTCAAGATCTCATCTGGGGCACCCCGGGTCGCATGGTAATGCAGTCGAGTTGGACTGGAATGGCCTGGGGCTGAGAAAGGGCTACTAAGTATAGGCTGTCTAACGAATAACGAGGACCAGCGTCCGGTGGGGGGGTATCAAGAGCCTTCTCCCCCGGAAAATCTGAGAATATAAATCCTGGGTGGATAATTTGTCCCGGTGCCCCCGAGTCTCGATATGAATGTGATGTGTGTGGTCGTTCTCGTGAGGTAGGATGTATTGGTCTATGTTGGTGCACGCTGTCACTTGTGTTGTTTTTCAAAATGCAAAATAAAATCGTAATAATAAATAATAAAAAAATTAACGTAAAAAAAAAAAAAATAATAGTCCAGCCAAGTAACTGATTGGTGGTTGTCTGGCACCCGCCTGCTTACTGGAACACCAGATCAAGTCCATTGTACCACCCTTGTGCGGGTGCGTGCTGCTTAGGAACTCCAGGTTCGCCATTCTGGGCAGGGGGTGTAGTCACCTAGCTGGTCCAGCCAGGGCCGGCTCCAGCACAGGGCAAACCTGGGCAATTGCCTGGCATCTTCAGGGGCCCACTCAGGCTCACAATTGGGCATGGTATTATTTTACAGTGGACCCGAACTACCGAATACCCGGCGCTGTGTGCAGATCGGCTGACCTGAGCAACAGGGGATGGTCAGCAACAATGGAGAAGGTGGCCTGGAATGGAGGGCAATTGATGGAAGCTCAGAAGGTGGCAAGAACCAGGTGACAACTGAGAAGGACTGGAGGGCGATCAGCAGCAGGACATGACCCATTTGTGACAGCGGAGATGAAAGGTGACACCATGTGACTCGCTACTTTGGGGCCCATTAAGACTCTCTTGTCCAAGGGCCCCCACAAACCTGCAGCCGGCCCTGGGTCCAGCAGAAAACAGTTCCCTGCATTGAGCTAGGTAGAAAAAAGAAAAGATGTCAGCTCACCAGCCATCCAATGAGGCACAGACTAGGAGATCCCGGGCAGTTCTCCAATTATAGCAAAATGGAATTTAATGTGGTGTCTAGCCGTTCCAGAAGAAAACATAACTTTTAATTCATTCAATTAAAATAAAGCTCAGTCCACGACAAAAGCACATGTGGAACACATGACCTAGAGCGACCCAAAAAGCAGCAAAAATATAGGACACATGTGACGCGTTCCGAGCCTGAACGGCTCTTAGGCCCTTATTGAACAAGGGATAGCGACAGGTAGCGACTGGTGAGCGACCAGTAATGACGGGCACCGCCACGAGAACGCCGGCTCCCCACCACAATCACACATTTATCAAGCCAATCCTGCTTAGCGACTGAGATAGCGCCATATAGCGACTCATTCATCATTATTCCAGCCTCAGCCCACAGCGCCAGCGTCCAAACTTGAACAGCGACAGGTATGACCTCTCGCTACCTGGCGCTCTCCAATGCATTTCAATGGGACAATCTTTAAATATTCATAATTAATTCATATTAATGTTTTTTTTTTTTTTTTTTTTTTAAATGTGAAAAATTCTGTGACCACTTCTGCCATGTTATATTTTTTTTTAAAGCTAAAGAAAAAAAAAAAACTTTGTGCAGAATTGATATTACAGGTCTGATGTTAATGTATTAATATTACAAAATTATTTTAAAAACGTAAAAAAAAATATGGTTGTTTGGGGGTTAAAAAACTACTTTTAACCCATCGCCGCCAGCGCTCTGGGGTTTAAACATGCATTTTACAGCGCGAGAATTTTTGGAGCGTGATTTGTTAATGAATATGGTGGGAGCCGGTCGCTAGGGCCAGTCGTTATCATGCGCACCCATACATCGCGGAACCTGTCAAATAGCGACTCCTCACCCAATATTCAACATTACTGCACACTGACTGAGTCGCTGTCAACAACCGAACAACGGCCAAGCACAGCGACTACTAGCGGGCGCTGTGAAAATACCGCTACAGTCGCTCAACTCGCTACCTGGCGCTATTAATGAATCGGCCTCCCCGTCATACACAGTATAGGTTACTCAGAACGTCTATATATATACATAAGTTAATTAATTAATAAGGAGCTTACCTGGGGCATAATGCCAGATGGAAAGGCGCGGCGTATTGCCGAGACAAGGAAATGCTCAAGATGACGTAATTGAAGAGCAAACCGTGATTGGCTACAATTGTGCCAATGGCACATTTTAGAGCCGTTCAGGCTCGAAACGCGTCACATTGAATTCCACCCTGCATTGAGCTGTCAGCGGCTGTGCTTGGTGGCTGAGGTGCAATGGCCTTGCTGCTCTAGACTCTCCGTCCTGCCCTGTGGTGGCTTTGGCTGCGGGTTTGCAAAAACAAAAAAATGGTTTACCCAGGCACGGTGGCCCCCACTGCCGCCAATAGCTTTGTTGCTGACCCCGCCGCTCGTCAGACCAAAGACTAAAAAGCATCCTGAACCAAACCATAACCCAAAGGTTGTGGGGCAAGTGGTGGAGGCCCCTGGGCGCGCACCCCTTACGCCCCCCCATCATGATCCGGCCCTGGGTATAGCAACCTACTAATACAAGTTAGGTTTACATTACCCTTCAAGTTACAAACCGCTAACAAATAAGTAGCTTAAATCTCTTTGAACTTTACAAGCTTGCCATGTGTTCCAGGTCAGGGCCTCGCATTGTAGCAAAGCATTGTAGAGCAGTTTATTAGGAGGAGGCCCGCAATGTCAGCCCCATAGTTCTCTTCCTCTTGTTTATCTATAATAGGTTTACGAAACATAGAACAGTACGTCTACTTTAATAAAAAGAGCAATGTCTTTCTGCAGGGCGTGCTGTGATGATAAAGGGACTCCGCACCCATACAAAGGGACACTTGTAATTAATAGCAGGCCCCTATAGGTGGCTCAGGATGGCTCACTAACTGACTGCAGCTGGCTCTTCCTGCGCTTTGCTAATTCCGTGTTGTGTTTGCTTAATGCTTCAAAATGTTCCATCTGTATGTGAAGGATAAAGCTAAACAAAGTGTCTATCCATACTGTCTGGAGTGCACTGATCATAATGCAGCTTCTGCTTTAAAGCAGACCTTCACCCTGAATTAGAGCCTGTCTTATATGTTTCCCACACCCTGTACATACAGATTGACCGCATTAATCCGGACCTTCACCCTGAATAAGAGCCTATCTTATATGTTTCCCACACCCTGTACATACAGATTGCTCACATTAATCCGGACCTTCACCCTGAATAAGAGCCTATGTTATATGTTTCCCACACCCTGTACATACAGATTGCTCACATTAAAAATCATCCTACCTGCATCTACTGCATGTTACGAGCCTTTAAACATCCAAGATGGCGGCTCATGGAGCATCAGGCAGCCTGCAAACAGGAAGTGTCTTCTAACTGTGTCGCTCTGCATTCTGGGATTGCTGACCTTTCCCTGACCCCAGCCCTGCTCTTTCTGTGCAAAGCACAGCTATAACCCCACCCCCTGTACTTTTGCCCCCTCTCTTCTCCTCAGTATGTGTGATGCTTCTGAGGCAAGATGGCGGCGCCCGTATCCTAGAGTCTTGAACAGAGTTGCAGCCCGGTGGGGGAAAGAATAAAAAAGTAAGTAACTAAAAACTTAAAATATATTAATTTTAGATGCTGGGGAATAGTTTTTTAAGGGTTTGGGCTTTTCATTAAATCATGCTGAAGGTCCAGTTTAAAGTGGACCAAAACCCAGGATTTTGACTATCCTGGGTTTTAATCCCCAATGAAACCCCCCAGGTCGCCCGACCAAACTCATCTCTTCCCGGTCCTACGGCGCATGCGGCGCCGCACGTCCAATCAGCACACTCGGATCCGCTCCAGGAGCTCGTCTAATCTGAGCCGATCCGAGTGCACTGGCGGCTGCATCTCCCCGCTAGCTTCTAACAGGGTGCGGGCCGGCCATTCACAAATGCCTGGCACCAGCTCTGCTAAAGGGATAGCGGGGATGCGGCCACTCCTCGCACATGTGCGGCTGGACCAGGTGAATTTTCGGGTGACCTGGGGGGTTTCACACAGCGGAGCATCCCGATTCTGGATGCCTCGGGGGACGGAATCCAGCAGCCCTGGAATCTTATAGATTTCAGGGCCGATTGGGTTTGGGCTTTGGACCTCTTTAAGCTTTAGGTTATGTTCACACCTTGCTGACTGCGATTGTTACAGAGGCTTAAAATCCTGTCCACTTCCCATATTTGTGCTGTTCTGCATACAGCTTGTCCTGCAAAACTATACAAGTGCAACCCACAGAAGTCAATGGCAGCATATGAAAAATGTTTGGCTATGGACAGAAGTAGAATAAGGCCCTTATTTATGAAGGAATAGCGACAGGTAGCGACTGGTGAGCGGCCGGTAATGACGGGCCCCGCCACGAGAACGCCGGCTCCCCACCACAATCACACATTTATCAAGCCGATCCTGCTTAGCGACTGAGATAGCGCCAGATAACCACTCATTCATCATTATTCCAGCCTCAGCCCACAGCGCCAGCATCCGACCTTGAACAGCGACAGGTATGACCTCTCGCTACCTGGCGCTCTCCAATGCATTTCAATGGAACAATCTTTAAATATTAATAATTAATTGTTATTAATTTTTTATTTTTTTTTTTTATGTGAAAAATTCTGTGACCACTTCTGCCATGTTAGATAATTTTTTTAAGGGAAAAAAAAAATTGTACAGAATTGATATTACAGGTCTGATATTAATGTATTCATATTACTAAATTATTTAAAATACTTTTTTTTTTTGGTTTCCAAAAATATGGTTGTTTGGGGGTTAAAAAACTACTTTTAACACATCGCCTCCAGCGCTCTGGGGTTTAAACATGCATTTCACAGCGCTTGAATTTTTTGAGCGTGATTTTTTGATGAATATGGTGGGAGCCGGTCGCTCTGACCAGTCGCTATCATGCGCACCCATACAGCGCGGAACCTGTCAAATAGCGACTCGTCACCTTGTATTCAACATTACGCCACACCGACTGAGTCGCTGTCAAAAACCGAACAACGGCCAAGCACAGCGACTACTAGCGGGTGCTGTGAAAATACCGCTACAGTCGCTCAACTGTCGCTACATGTCGCTATTAATAAATCAGCCTCCCAGTAGGTTAGCCTCTATTGCTGCTACATGGGCAGGCTGATTCATTACTAGCGCCAGGTAACGGCAGAGGAGCGTCTGTACAGCGGCGCTAAGAGCGACCACTAGTATTGGCTCTGATCGGCCGTGAGTCGATATTACAGAGCGCCTCAGTCGCTGTAGTTACATTGCCGGCATTGATGAATTTGATGTGTGAGTCGCTATAATACCAGTACAGAGCTATATGGGAGCGAACGGTAGCAGCTGGTCAGTGTGAGCGACTCAAACCATATTCATCAAAAAAACAGCCTCACACAGCGCCGGCGCTCAAAATTGTGTCGCTGTAGCCTAGAGCGCCAGAAGCTGTGTCATTAAAGTCCGGTTCTTAACACATATCCACTAGAAACAAAGCACAAACTTATGGAATTACATTGTTATTACATTGTGAGGCTTTAATACCGGACCTGTTCTTTTATCCTTTCTTTTTTTTCCTCTATTTTTTCTGATATTCATTCTATTCTACTTATTTATTTTATTCTTTCTTTCTCGCTTTATGTCATTTGTGTTATTCTTTCATTCTTTCTTTATTCCTTCTGTTGTTTCTCTCTGACATTCATGCTATTATTTCTCTCTTCTCCATTATATTCTTTTATTCTATCTATCATTCATTTTATTTTGTTCTAACTTTCACTTCTTCTAACCTTTATTTCTGACATTCTTTCCGTCTGCCGAATAAGAGCATATTTTATGTTTCCCCCACGCTACAGATTGCCGACATAAAAAATCATCCTACCTGCATCTACTGCATTCTCTGAGCCTTTAAACATCCAAGATGGCGGCACATGGTGTCTCAGGCTGCCTACAAACAGGTGTCTTCTTACTGTGCTGCTCTGCATTCTGGGATTGCTGCCCTTTTCCTGACCCCAGCTCGGCTCTGTCTGTGCAGAGCACAGCTTTAACCCCTCCCCTCTGCACTTTTGACCCCTCTTCTTTCATGTGATGCTTCTGAGCCAAGATGGCGGCCCTTGTATCCTAGAGTCCTGAACAGAGTTGCAGGCCAGTGGGGGAAGGAATAAAAAATGAGTGATTAAAAATGTTAAATATATACATTTTAGGTGCTGGGGAATAGTTTAATAGTAATAATATAATAGTTTAAGCATTTGGGCTTTTCATTAAAAGGATGCTGAAGGTCCGCTTTAATTTAAAGCTGTGGTGCCGGGTTTTGTAGCACAAGGTAAAAGACGTAGCAGGGCTCCAAAGTTTGCCCAGCCTTTTAATTTTGTTTTTCCTCGACCACACAAGAAAGTGGTCTAGCAGCCACTCCCTTGGTGCTCTCATCGTGAGCGAACATGGCAAGCCATAGTGGTCCTGCAGTTGTCTCTATCCACAGCAGAGCATGCTCATGAGCCATAAAGCTGGCTTCCCAGCTCAACCACGGCCCAGAAATTGAGGCAAGGAAAGCGACATCGCTTAGAAACCATAAGGTATTTACATATCATTGGAGATATTGAGAAGCTTAGAAACGGCTCGTTTGACACTGTTCCCATGGAGGATACCATGGGAGAAAGCTGTGCCTTTACAGGGGAGAGCTTTTGGGATGCAGTCAGCCCTGGAAACCCAGGATGGCCGCTGTTGGGTTTTGTTCCTCTTTAAAGGGCATCTGTGGGCAAAATAACTGACGTAACCACCCTCACTCCATCCAATGAGCAATGGATCCTACTACCTTGTGACTGGCAGCAAGAGGATGCCATGGAACCCACTGGGGTGGGCACTAGGGCTGAATGCTAAAAAAACCTCTGGAATTCAAAAGCTCATGCTGTAAAGGAACATAGAGGCCGATTCATTAATAGCGCCAGGTAGCGACAGTTGAGCGACTGTAGCGGTATTTTCACGGCCGTGCTTGGCCGTTGTTCGGTTGTTGATAGCGACTCAGTCGGTGTGCAGTAATGTTGAATACAAGGTGACGAGACGCTATTTGACAGGTTCCGCGATGTATGGGAGCGCATGATAGCGACTGTTCAGAGCGACCGGCTCCCACCATATTCATAAAAAAATCAGGCTCTAAAAATTAAAGCGCTGTGAAATGCATGTTTAAACCCCAGAGCGCTGGAGACGATGTGTTAAAAGTAGTATTTTAACCCCCAAACCACCATATTTTTGGAAACCAAAAAAAAAAAAATTTTTAAAGAATTTAGTAATATGAATGCAATAATATCAGACCTGTAATATCAATTCTGCACAATTTTTTTTTCCCTTAAAAAAATATCTAACATTGCAGAAGTGGTCACAGAATTTTTCACATTTAAAAAAAAACAAACATTAATAACAATTAATTATTAATATTTAAAGATTGTTCCATTGAAATGCATTGGAGAGCGCCAGGTAGCGAGAGGTCATATTTGTCGCTGTTCAAGGTCGGACGCTGGCGCTGTGGGCTGAGGCTGGAATAATGATGAATGAGTGGCTATATGGCGCTATCTCAGTCGCTAAGCAGGATTGGCTTGATAAATGTGTGATTGTGGTGGGGAGCCGGCGTTCTCGTGGCGGTGCCCGTCATTACCGACCGCTCACCAGTCGCTACCTGTCGCTATCCCTTGTTAAATAAGGGCCATAGTTGCAGGTAATTAGGTAAGTATAGCTTATTTTTATTATATGGCCACAGATTAGCCATTTTATACCAGACCTAAACCCTCCCTGTTCCAGGTGGGGTTCAGGCAACTGAAGGGGGTGCAACCGCACCCGAACCCAGGAGGTCAGGGGGGTCCCATCATTGTTGCTCCTCCAACTTGTTAATCATATTTGTGCTCACTTGGCAAAATTTAGATAAATGAAGCAGCATTGGTCTCTGCTGTGTTTCAGTCTTTAGTTGTTTAGCTGCATCCAACGTAAGTTAAAAGACAGAAAAAAAAGTTTGCTGTGTAAGCCTTTGATTGGGAACCTTTTAATGTTAGCACCAGGGCCTCGTCACATTTAGTTACGCCACTGGATTCAAGCCAGCAAAGCACTAACCCATATATATCCATATACTTACCTTATACTTTATACTAGACTACCAGAAAAAAAGGCTGCAGAGTGCAGTTCTGCACGCCTTTTTTGGTCTCATGTGTGAGCGTCTGTTTCCTGCCCTCATCAGAACGGTTATAAAAAGGTTAGGATCTCTCTGATGATAAGTAAGCTTAGTGCCTCTGCAGAGCAGCAAGTTTGGGGGATATAGGCAGGGCTGGCACCAGAACAGGGCAAATCTGGGCAATTGCAGGGGCCCTGGTATCTTCAGGGGCCCACTCAGACTCACACTTGGCCATGGTATTATTTTACAGTGGACCTGAACCCCTGAATGCCGGGTGCTGTGTGCAGACCTGCTCATGGCTGGCCTCTGAAACAGGGGATGGTCAGCAACAATGGAGAAGGTGGCCTGGACTGGAGGGCAGTTGTTAGAAGCTCAGAAAGTGGTGAGAACCAGGTGACATCTGACAGCAATGATGGAGTCTTTAGTGGCAAGCAGTAAGGGCTGAGGTGCTTGGTGGCCGTAGAGAATGCAACAAGGACTAGAGGGCGATTGGTGGATATAGGAAAGGCAATAAGGACTGGAGGACGATTGGTGGCTATAGGAAAGGCAATAAGGATGGGAGGATGATTGGTGGCTATAGGGAAGGCAATAAGGACGGGAGGGCGGTTGGTGGCCAAAGGGAAGGCAATAAGGACTGGAGGGCGATTGGTGGCCATAGGGAAGGCAATAAGGATGGGAGGATGATTGGTGGCTATAGGGAAGGCAATAAGGACGGGAGGGCGATTGGTGGCCATAGGGAATGCAACAAGGACTAGAGGGGTATTGGTGGCTATAGGGAAGGCAATAAGGATGGGAGGGTGATTGGTGGCTATAGGGAAGGCAATAAGGACGGGAGGGCGATTAGTGGCTATAGGGAAGGCAATAAGGACTGGAGGACGATTAGTGGCTATAGGGAAGGCAATAAGGACGGGAGGGCGATTAGTGGCTATAGGGAAGGCAATTAGGACGGGAGGGTAATTGGTGGCTATAGGGAAGGCAATAAGGATAGGAGGGTGATTGGTGGCTATAGGGAAGGCAATAAGGACAGGATGGTAATTGGTGGTTATAGGGAAGGCTATAAGGACAGCAGGGTGATTGGTGACTATAGGGAAGGCAATAAGGACTGGAGGGTCATTGGTGGCTATAGGGAGGGCAATAAGGACTGGAGGACGATTGGTGGCTATAGGGAAAGCAATAAGGACTGGAAGACGATTGGTGGCTATAGGGAAGGCAATAAGGTTGGGAGGGTGATTGGTGGCTATAGGGAAGGCAATAAGGATAGGAGGGTGATTGGTGACTATAGGGAAGGCAATAAGGACGGGAGGGTGATTGGTGGCTATAGGGAAGGCAATAAGGACTGAATGACGATTGGTGGCTATAGGGAAGGCAATAAGGACTAGAGGATGATTGGTGGCTATAGGGAAGGCAATAATGACTGGAGGATGATTGGTGGCTATAGGGAAGGCAATAAGGACGGGAGGGTGATTGGTGGCTATAGGGAAGGAGGATGATTGGTGGCTATAGGGAAGGCAACAAGGACTAGAGGATGATTGGTGGCTATAGGGAAGGCAATAAGGACTGGAGGATGATTGGTGGATATAGGGAAGGCAATAAGGACTGGAGGATGATTGGTGGCTATAGGGAAGGCAATAAGGACTGGAGGATGATTGGTGGCTATAGGGAAGGCAATAAGGACTGGATGACGATTGGTGGCTATAGGGATAGCAATAAGGACTTTTGGATGATTGGTGGCTATAAGGAAGGCAACAGGGCAATCAGCAGCAGGAGATGACCCATTTGCGGCAGCAGAGCTGAAAGGTAAGGACTCTGTAAAGGTAAGCCCACTAAGACTCGCTTGCCCAAGGGCCCACACAAACCTGGAGCTGGCCCTGGGTGTAGGTCCTCTTTAGGGTCTCAGAAGGGCTATCTAATCTTTTTAGTTCTGCTGCGTTTGAGCAGACGGTCTTTACAACCATAGCACGCCCCTGCTTCTAGCCTTTTCTTTTCTGTGGTTTTCCTCCCAAGACTTTATCATGCCCTCCCATATTCTTCTTCTACTTTTGCGCACCGAACACGCTCCCCCTTTACTGGCGCCAGCTCTAATCTCATTATCCGTTTTTCCGACTGCTGTTCACCATATATAATATATACAGTAATTAACTCCTTCTCTGCCATATACCTGCTGAGACACCTGACACTCTCCCCTGCTCATGACCCTGGTAATGGGAGCCAGGTGCGGGCAAGCCCTGCTGGAGTTGGCTTACCTGGAGCTGACATAGCAATCATTTCATACAGTATATGTACTTCATTTTCATATCCAATCCTTTTGCTTCTCCCCTGTTCTGCCTTCGCCATCTCACTCTTTATTTTTGTTCCCTATCCAGTGATTAGCTGTTCCATGATGCCGTCCTCCCTTGTTAGCCTCCATCACAGATATAATTGCACTAAGGGAATAGCGAAGATTTTGTACAGATGAATTCCAATGTGCATAAAAAACTGACTCCGCTGTGAAATAAAGGATGAAAAGGGAGAGGCTAGAATGAAGGGGGACCATAGAAAAAAAAGATGAGCGAGAGGCATCAGTATGGAGATATGTAGCAGCTGGGTATTAGAAGGCAGACAGAAGCCTGGCGGCATGTTAGCATGATAACTGGGGGCGGGGGGGCATGGGCGGGGGTCCCAGCATTTGGGTAAAGGGCCGACAAACCTTTCATTCCTCAAGTACATTTCCCTCCTCTGCAGCCCCCCTCCCCTCACTAATTCTTTTCCGTCAGATTACAAATGTAATAAAAGCCTTTTTGAGTGTTGTATGAAACACACCCAGAGAGACAGCAGAGCACACCTTAACCCTTTACCGACCTTAGTATGCTTAGCTTACTCTATTAGAAGTTGTTATCAGTCCCAGCCTTTTCTCTATGCCAGCCCCCCAAATGTCCTGTGGGTGTTCACCTTGTCACTTAGCCCCCTGCCTTCAACCCTAAACCCCAGGGGGTTACATGGGTGAGAAAAAATCAAAACGGTCAGGTCTGGTCCTAGGACTCCCCGCAGCACCCCTCTTAAACTTTAGTATTCAAGCTTTCATCTGCCCAATCTCTACCTACTATTGGTCCTTATGTCTATTCCCAATCTCTTTTCCCTATTATCTGTTGGAGATACAACAGTCTAGCTTTGTCCAAATTTGCAACATTAATGTAGTTTACAGTTAGGACACTAGATGTCACTGTTTAAAGTGGACCAACACCCAGGGGGGATCGGGCCGGGAATCTATAAGATTACCGGGCCGATCAGATCCCTCCCCGCGGGGTGAAACCCCCCAGGAAGCCCACAATCCTACCTTTTCCACATTCCAACGGCGCATGCGCGTTCGCCGCCGCCGCCTCCCGCGCGGCCCTCGAGCAGGGCGCGCTCCCACGCTGGCCATTTGTGAATGGCCGGCGCGTGAGCGCTCCCTGAAAGAGGGATGTGCGGGAGGCGGCGGCGGACGCGCTCTGCTTGTCCGGCGCTGCCTCTCGCTTGTCTGGCGGCGGGGATTGGCTGCAGCGGTCACATGGGAGCGGGGTGAGGTGAGTGTTTCCGGGCGTTCTGGGGGGTTTCACACAGCGGGGCACCCCCGATCGGGGTGCCCCACCGAAGTGGACCAAAACCCAGGATAGTGAAAATCCTGGGTGTTGGTCTACTTTAAATGTAGTCTCTATAGGGTCTATTCATGGTCCAGTGACTTTGCACATGCATTTTGGAGCACCAAATTGCAGTCGTCTTTCTCATGATTCATGGTCATAAAAATGGGATGCGCATTTGTTTTTGCTCCAATTTGCGCCCTAGCGTTCGAGAATTGCCAATTTGTGCCTGAAATTTTTCACTAGTGCCATTTTGGCGCACCAAACTGTCTCCGGCTCCTGATTTATTGTATGTTTAGAGGGCAGAAAAGCGTGCGCAAATGTGGAAGAAAAATTTGAAGAGTGAATTTCCTCCAGTAAATAGGTGGAGGAAACTACTGATTCAAATGAGTAACAACCTTATTTCATTCTGAAAACACATGCTGGCAGCATCTGGCATGTTTTTGAACAATGAAAGTGTCAGGCTCAAGTTCTTTTTAAAACCCTTTATTTTGTTTTTCTTGGAAAAAAACATGGTCCACACAAAAATGTCTATATTGGGCCCCAAAGTTTATTGATTATTTATTGTTTATTGATTATTAAAAACAAAAACAATTATAGTTAAATTATTAAGCATTAATATGCAAACCAAACAGGGGAGGGAGGGTTAAAGATAACATTTGGGACAAAACATTGGACCAAAAATGTTAAAGGTTAACTGGAATCAGAATATCCCCACAAAAAACACCCCAAAAAGAATAGAGAACACAGGTGCTCCAGAGAATATACTCCAAAATGGCGAATAGAGCTTCACAGAAAACACAGAAGATGGAGAGATCAAATCGCTATGGAGAAACAGTAAAGGAAAGGGGAGAAACGTGGGGGACCATTGGGAGCAGTTAAGCGCTTAGCTGGCCAAATATAGAAGATGCAATTTGCGTTTCTCCCGTGCGCTTGCCATTTGGAGTGGCTTGCATGTGCACACAGCCATGAATCAAGCATCTAGGCGCATGCGGAATCATTTGGCTCTGACCATGAATCAACCCTTGATTCAAATATGTATTTTTCTGCTATCTTGTATTGTGACATTCTCATACTGCACGCCTGTTCCAGTAAAGCCAGTTTCCGTTAAACTACAAATGTCTATCTAGATTTGACTCCTCTGTACCCAGCACTCACACTCTGCAACAGGTTATGGGCCCAGTGACCAAGTGAAATCCCAGTGCCTTAATGAAGCCACAGCAATGGGATAAGATCCAGTGACCAAGCCCAGACAAAGCAAAGCCCAGAACGGGAGACAGTGTGGTCAGTGCGAAGATCGACATAAAGTGACATCTCCTGTATACAATTAAGACTGTTCTAATATATAAAGTAGGGAGAATGGGCATCAACTCAGAGCTTAAGCTCTCAGTGACAAAGCTGAACAATGACAATTATCAGCTATGGAAGTTTAAAGTGGAAATGCTATTATCTAGATATGGCTTGTGGGAGGTTTTCACTACAGAGTGGCCACAGGATAATTATCAGGAATGGGACAGGAAAATCTTACACGCACTGGGCACCATAAGCTTAGTAGTAGAAGACGGTCAGCTTATTCGATTATGCAGCGAAAGGCATGTGGGATGTACTGCATGAGAGATCCAGCGGAAACAGAAAGTTGTTTCTGCTGAGGAAACATTACAAAATGAGGCTTAGCAGAGAATATAACGCAGTCGCCATGTTTGTAAAGATTTGTAAAGACCAGGCTCATAGACAAGTATCAGTGAAGATTGCACATGATGCCACAGAAACCAACACTAGAACAGCTCTTAAAGCTACAGACGCAAAGATACACAGAAAGGAAACCAGGGTGTGCTTTAGATGCAACAAAATTGGACACATAAAGAGAGTCTGTACAATAGTAAATATGTAGTAAATACAAGTAACACGTTTCAGAGCAAGCCTCTCATACTTTGAAGTGACAATGGTGGTGAATTCACAGGACACAAAAGTACAAGAGTACTTAAAGCTGAATGGAATAGAGCATCAAAAGTCAGTGTCATACTCACCAAAGCACCAGAGCTGCACCATGCAGCATATAACTATATTATATATAATTATATAAAAACTCTTACTTACAAAATATTTACATAAAAAAATATAAAATGAATAAAATAATTTTTACTTTTTTGTTGAGACCAACATGGCACCTGCAAAGAGAAAAAAATATACATTAACACTTGTTTGTCCATATGTGTTTCTGTACATGCACGCACATTTTAACATACTTATTCAGACTGGTTTCTACCTACTTTTAGGGGGCCACCCTCCTCCGTGGAGGCATCCCTTCTTCAGGGTCTGTAGAGGGAAAGAACCTGAGTTAGAATGTATGTGCATGTGTTGTTTGTGTAATGCTTCGGTAGTATTCTGCTTCACTGGCTTGACAACCACCAGTGAACTCACCTTCTGATGATTCTGTAGAGACAGAGAAGCACAACCCACCAGCAATTAGCAAAAATGTTATTAGACTTTACATGCAGCACAACCTGTGTGTCTTGGGGGTATTGGCCTACCAGAGTGTGCAGGAGCTGTGGTCGACTCCAAGCCCCACACACCCTCCTCTTCAGCGGGCTTCATGGCTGGTAGTGGTGATGCTTCAGAGGAGGAAGAGGACATTGACAGGGTTTGGGGCCGCCGCCTTACACCTACACTCTGTCTTCTTGGCACCACTGGTTGGACCCCTCGTCTCTGGGTGGGCTTGATCCACAGAATTAATCACTACCATCCACCAGCCAGCCACCCAGGGAGCGGCGTTCAGACAGTGATGAGGTAAATGTGTGAGTTGAATAGGCAAAGGGGAAGGGTGGAGGAAGACGTGATCCCAGGGTAAACTTTTGGGCCCTGCAGGCTGTTTGCTAAAAACTAACACTAATGTTGACCTTTCTCCACACAGACGACACCTCTCATAGCTGAAATTGATGAGCTAGAGGAAAGGCACTCTGATCATCTGGATGAACCCCCAATAGCATCTGGACACCTGCTCCAGCTGCTGCACCACAGACACTGGACATAACTACTCCTCCCTG
Organism: Gastrophryne carolinensis; assembly: GCA_027917425.1. Lineage (NCBI taxonomy): Eukaryota > Metazoa > Chordata > Amphibia > Anura > Microhylidae > Gastrophryne > Gastrophryne carolinensis. Next base: position 170,622,427 of record CM051243.1, read on the forward strand.
CAGCTACAGCTTCATTTTGCCAGTAGCAGCCCCACCAGCTCCACAGAGCACCCAGAAGGAAAACAGCCTGGGTTGCACCTGTTTTTGGTATGGCAGTGCCAAATCATGAAGGCAAACTGGCGGGCCAAAGACACCAGTTTTCAGCAAAATGCCAATAGATATTTTAAAGTAGTGCGATGGACTGCCAGTTTGCTCCATGAAGACCTGGTTGCAGTGGTTGTGCACCACCACCAACAGATGAAGATGCTGGTTGAGGCTCTGGTGGAGGCCAACCAGGTCGCACTTCAAAGGCTCAAGAGGCTGGAGGCCAACCAGGTTGCCCTTCAAAGACTGGAGAGGCTGGAGGCACAGCAAGCTGCAAACACCCAAAAAAGAAACCATAAACCTGAAGTTTCTTTGGATGTTATTTAATCACACCCAGACAAGGGAAGGGACTGAATTAATCACAGGTAACATAAGTGCACAAAAACAAATAAAATCAAGAGAAAGAGGATGCTTTGGCCTGCACGGCTCTGGGTGCCAGAATATTGATGCCCAATAATCACTGGTGCAGAAGCAGGGGTTGTCTCCTCCAAATGTGCTGCCACCTTCTCGCTCAAGGCAAAATTATGAAGGGTGATCCACGCCAAGATAATTTTCACACCCTTCTCAGGCTTGTATTGAAGGACACCCCTTGTGTGGTCAAGACAGCGGCCCTCAACAGCCCAAGGCACATTTATCTACAGCCAGTGTGCAGCAGTGGGCCCCATTGTAAACCTCTTGGCCAGATGTCTGGAGCCTTAAGAAAAGCATCAGGAGCCAGGGCAGCAAGGGATAACCAGAATCACCTGAAAGACAAATGAAAATGGAAATTAAATTACTAACAGGCAACACAACAACAAAACAGCCTAGACCAAATATTGAATATTACAAAAGAGTAGGGCAAAACAAGCAAAATGCAAGGCAGGACACTCGAAGCGTTTGTAACTGTGACAGGGACATTTAAAGAGAGGCATGAGCACAGTTGAAGTGATAGAGGGCAGGGAGACCAATTGGCAAACACAATAAACTTGGACCAATTACAAAAGGGGGCACATAACAGAAATGAAAAAACACACATTTCAAATGCAGCATAAACAATAAACACACAGATCCACTCTAGCAATAAACAGACTTACCCACAAGTCAACCGCCAGTCAGCTCGCCCCTCTCAAAACGGGTGTATAAACCGGAACTTCTCAAGATAAATGCATTGTGGGATGAGCCAGGGAAGCCAATCAAAACACTGAAAAAGTAAAGATCCAGCCCCACAATGTATTGGACATTAAGAGAGTGGCCCATCTTGCAGTTGCTAAAAAGAGGCCACAAACAAATGGTCACTAGACTGGCAACAACAAATGAACAGCCAAAATAAAGGCAAACAAGGGCAAAGTTGGACACAGGAAAGCTGTATGGGGGGAAAGCTAGGTTAGCCTCAAGAGAGGAGAGTGGGCTACAAGAGGAATATGGACCTAAACATACCGAAACATGTACGCCTGAGCAGCTGGAAGAACCAGGGCCACATGTGTACAATCAATGGCGCAAATTACACTTCGCATATTCGCTATTCAAAAAATGCTCAACCTCATCGCGTTCCAGGCTCCCATGCTATCAGAAAAGAGATGTATTTCTCCTGCAGGACAGCTATCCCAACTGTGCCCCTAGCCTCTGGAAGGAGCCATTCTCAAAAAATTGAAAGCAGCCAACCAATTTAGACATACCTCCAATTGCATGCCCCTTTCTTGTGGCGGGGGCCAGATATGGCCACAATTCTGAGTAAAGCTTCTCAATGGGAAGGCAGTTCAGTTGGATTAATTGTTTATGGGGATGAGCTCCTACATAGTTTTGAGCAAAAAGGGAATGAAGCAAAAATACTGCAAACCCTGATTCAGCATTTTGAGACCAAGGAACTTCTCGAACAGGGATTTCTGGAGTTACTTTATTGCCCTACTGAAGATATCAAAGAAGATAGCCTTGTCAAGCGCCTGACCACTGAAATACGATGGGTTTTACAGCCCAAGCCTCAGCTGTTGAAAAGGGGGTGTTGGAGATACAACAGCCTAGCTTTGTCTATATTCACTAAATAAATGCAGTTTACAGTTAGGAGACTAGATGTTGCTGTTACCAATGCAAAACCTTTTCAGGCAAGAAAAAAAAGCTGTACTCACATTTTCTCCCACACAGACCATTGCTCCTAGTCTGGGGCTGCAACGCATACCTGAAAGGCTGGATCCAGGACCTTCTCTGCATGGCACCATGCGTAGCGCCGCTCTGCTCATTATAAGTCTCTTCCTGTCACCCTCCATGGCAATGTCAGCTCCCCGTGACTTATGGCGAGGGCAGACTCGTCGGAGGGAGGCAGGAAGAAACTCATGAGTAGCGAAGACCTGGATCCAGCCTTTCAGGTAAGTGCTGCAGCCCCAGACTGGGGGCGATGGTCTGCGTGAGAGAAAAGGTGAGTACAGCTTTTTTTTTCTGCCTGAAAATGTGCTTTAACTGTGGTTTCTATTTTCTGCTCTCTTGTATTTCCTGTATATTCAGGTGCTCTATGACTTTTTTTCCTGTCTGTGTTAGCCACCATGTTAAGGTGACATTCTCATATTGCACACATGTTCCAGTAAAGCCAGTTCCTGTTAAACCACAAATGTCTATCTAGATTTGACACCACTGCACATAGCACCAACACTCTGCAGCACTATCCACTTCTTACACCAGGACTTCTCCGAGTGGCTACTTGGGAAGTTTGGGAAGGCTACTTCGGAAGGGCCATTAGCAGCGATGCATGGGATGAAATTGCTGATGGAGAGTACCACGTGTCCGTTTTTTTGTTTTTGTTTAGGTTCGCTTCAACAAATCTACACCAAGGTAAAACCAGGCAGCTGCTGCTCTCCTCACCTCCTGGACATCCCCAAGAGTCTGACAAATATTAACCAGGAGTACAGAAACCCTCTTGCAGCGAGATTATGCTAACTGGTTATACATAGCACCAGGGTGTGAAACCCAACTGCTATGACTTGCAGGACTCCAGGTTAGTCAGTACATCTTCAATGGACCCTGAACAGACAGACATCCTGATTAGGGAGGCCCAGTGTAGAATAGGTGAGTATTGCTCACTGGTGACAGTGAGGGAATGGGAGGTGTTAAGAGTGTTGATGATGTTCATTATTTTTGGAGTGCTTTAAGTTGTATAGTAGGAGGAAAGCAGGGGAAGGAAACAATATGATTGAAGCCTTAAAATACATTTAGGGAAGAACATGACCTAACTTGAGACTAACAGGAGGAGCAGGAAAAAACGTTCAAAGTAAACGTATTTAGGTCCAATCTACTAAAACATGTATCTTGTTTCCACCAATGCCATCAATGAAATATTGTTTATTTTCCTGACTTTAGGTCAACCTAGCACCCTCCCCTAGGACATTTCAATTCAGGATGCCTGAAAATGGGCAAAATACTCAGTCTTCTAAGCTTAATTTCTGGGGCTTGGTTACTGTTCCTCAAGTAAACAGTCGGGTTTGCAGTATGAAAATGTATCAGTTTTTAGTTTCACATGTTAATATAGACATGTATTGGCTGAGCAACCCGCCAATCAACATGCTCGATTTTGCTCGGCTACTTTCGACTCTTTCGGTACTTTCGGCAAACCCGAACGAACCAGAGCAGAGCCTAATGCTCCGACGGCCTCATCCCAGTTGACTTTATAGTTGTGGATATGCATTATTCACTATGTATAGTGTTCATCACTACATGCAACTATTTGCTTCAATATTCAAAGGGCGCTGAGGGTAGCGGTAGTCATACAAGGTCATTGAGATACACTGTTAAAGATGGGTGGCCTGACTCACATGACCCATAAGTCCTAAAATTCCATGCTACTCAGTTCTATTTTTTCTAGTATAAAGGCGTTCTCACTCACAAGGCATGAGTCCCACTAGCCCCTTGCTGGACTACAATAGAAATAGGAGGGTGGTCAGGTGAGTACTGATGCTTTCTGGACCAGGGAGAATGGGGGGGGGTTATTTTGACTTTATATGTCTGTAAATGGATACATTGTTTTTAAGGTTTACATAACAATGCCAATACTTTCTGTTGCTTCTGCTGGCATTGTGCCTGATTCTTCAAAATGCACTGATCTTAGAGAGCACGCTATTTGTCCCCATACTTTAGTATATGAAATGGCATGCTCCATATACTGTGGCTGGGGGGAGCGTTTCAGCTCCCAGAAGAATATACATGTGCAAGCTCACCTGATCTACAAAACTGGTAGGTTTTAGAGAACTGGAGACCACACAAGCTGCTCGAGGTTTTTTCAGAGCTCTGCTTTGCTTTTTTGGAACATTTGCATCAATTCTTCAGATGGTCCACCTACATTCAGCTCTATAAATAAAGTATTCAGTTTCCCAAAATACATTTTTAAAAAATGGTGTACTAAGTGTGACAGCACATAGTGAATCTCTATTCGTCAGCAGCCCGAGAACCAGCAGCAACGTACCTACCACTTCTACAATTCTTGCCTTCATGTGAGTCCCAACAACCGATTGGACTTGCCCAGTAGTGTGCACCATCGCCCCAGTTGGGATCGGAGACAAAGCAGAAGTTGTCTTTATTTAAATAAAACTACTGTCCTTGCAGAAAAAAAACTGCTATGAAAAAGCTTTGATGAGCTAAGGCTCTAAGGCCCTTATTTAACAAGGGATAGCGACAGGTAGCGACTGGTGAGCAGCCGGTAATGACGGGCACCGCCACGAGAAAGCCGGCTCCCCACCACAATCACACATTTATCAAGCCGATCCTGCTTAGCGACTGAGATAGCGCCAGATAGCCACTCATTCATCATTATTCCAGCCTCAGCCCACAGCGCCAGCGTCCGACCTTGAACAGCGACAGGTATGACCTCTCGCTACCTGGCGCTCTCCAATGCATTTCAATGGAACAATCTTTAAATATTCATAATTAATTGTTATGAATTTTTTTTTTTTTTTTTTTTAAATGTGAAAAAATCTGTGACCACTTCTGCCATTTTAAATAATTTTTTTAAGGTAAAAAAAAAAAAAAAGTACAGAATTGATATTACAGGTCTGATATTAATGTATTCATATTACAAAATTATTTAAAAAACTTGTTTTTTTTTGGTTTCCAAAAATATGGTTGTTTGGGGGTTAAAAAACTACGTTTAACCCATCGCCGCCAGCGCTCTGGGGTTTAAACATGCATTTTACAGCGCAATAATTTTTTGAGCGTGATTTTTTAATGAATATGGTGGGAGCCGGTCGCTAGGGCCAGTCGCTATCATGCGCTCCCATACAGCGCGGAACCTGTCAAATAGCGACTCCTCACCCAATATTCAACATTACGGCAAACCGACTGAGTCGCTATCAACTACCGAACAACGGCCAAGCACAGCGACTACTAGCGGGCGCTCTGAAAATGCCGCTACAGTCGCTCAACTGTCGCTACCTGCCGCTATTAATGAATCGGCCTCTTAGTAAACCTACCATATTATACATGCATATAAGATTTTCCCTCAATACGTCTGTATGGTTTTGGTAGTTAGTCATGTCAGCACAGGTGACACGAGTGGTAATTCACCCTGCCTCCTCAAAAGGGTATCATATGCTAATATATATTATATTGACCTTAGAGCAGACCAACAGTCAAAAATGACTTAAACTAGACCAACAAAACAAACAGTGCTTATATGAATCCCTCCCTAGAGCAATTTAAATTGCTGCACATAAAAATTCATTTACCTTTTTCTAACTCCAGCTGTAGTGAATTTTAGAAACAAAATAGCGGCTCATGCATTCGCAGGCCACCTGCAAACAGGAAGTTTGGCTGAGCTTCCTGTTACTGTATGGCTGAGATGCTGGAATAGAAAGCTCCAAAATGGCCACTACTATTCTTTTCCAACTGTGCCAGGCTGTTGGTCCGGTTTAACTATTAAAACAAAGTGGCACAGGCATGGCATTTAAACCTATGTTAATGTCCTTGAGTCGAATCTCAGTCCAATAAGGAATGGGTGGCTGGCTTTTAAAAAGGCTGTTGACTCATAATCCCCATGTAAACTGACAGAAGTAAGGAAAATTATAAATTGCTAATCTTATATATACCAGCTGCACTGGCTCATTGGTTAAGCTGTCAGTCAGTGCTGCTTCCACCAGGGGATAGGGCGCTGGGTAGGTGAGTCCTTTTTTTATTTTGGGTTGCTCAAAGAGGGCTTAACGATGGGTAAGGGTTGGGAGGGGAGTTTGTTTCTTTTATCCTGAACTCTATAGTCTCTTGTTGATGCTCCCTCTGGCACTTACCCAGGCACAAAGGCAGAATGTGGGGGAAAAAATAATTCACCTATTCCCCCGCATCCATATGTATTTATCGTCATCATTTTAATGACTTTAGGAATCTGGTTGTGTAAAGCTAGCCTTAGGTGTAAATGAACCCGATGACTCAAAAATCACTTCTTTCTGGTACCACTGTTTTTTTTTCTACTTTTCACCATCTGTAGATGAATCCAAGAACAGTATTAATTCCCTTCTCACTCCCCATCCCTGTCAGAAGACAGGCATGTCTAGACTATGGCAAATATCATGTTACTAAAATTGTCCGGAACATGGGGTCCACATTGCTGCATAAATACATAGCAGCATATGCAGAAGTCAGCCTGTTTGCATCATAGACAGACACCACACATATCATATGCTATAGCAAATCATCAATAATACAGAGGTATTAGTTTTAAGATAATGCTGTCTGTGCATTTAAGCTGCTGGGATCTTCCTGTATCACTTTAGGGGTTAATTTAGATAAGTATGGATCACTGCATTCTCATTCGTCAGAATGCCAATGTCTACACAGGTAATAGTTTTAGGCCATATCTGGGAGGCTGAGAATAATAATAGTTAAGTCCCTACAGGTCTTTCAAAGAAGGCTCCTGCTCAGACAGATCGTTCTATACCAGAATATCAAGCTCTAAAATGGTTTCAAGCAAGGAGCAAAACCGAATATGTTCTTTGCATGGACCTCTAGGAAAACAAGGTCATTAAAGGTGATACAACGTTGAAGACAAATGCAATGTAGACAGATTGTAATTCAGTCACAATTATAGAAATTATAGAAAGACAAACAACCAAGAGGCCGATTCATTAATAGCGCCAGGTAGCGACAGATGAGCGACTGAAGTATGGCGCTATGAGCGCCGCTAGCGTACGCCGCGGGCGGTAGCGATTCGCTATAGCAGGCCTCCTCAGTCGCTACTTGGCGTTGTTGGGAACAACGCCTACATTGCTGAATATGATGTTGGAGCTCAGCTTTGTAGGCGCTGTCAGTCAGTTTGACCACGCTATTCAACACAGCGCCTGCGCTTTGCTTTGCTGTGGGCTGGGAATCAAGTACCTTCAGAATTAAACACATTGCAACATGTTTCTTTAGTTTTTTTTTTTATTTTGTGTTGAAAAGGAAATAAAATTAAAACAGAAATTAGAATGAAAATGAAAATTAATACAGAAATTAGAATGAAAAGGAAAATTAAAACAGAAATTAGAATGAAAAGGAAAATTAAAACAGAAATTAGAATGAAAAGGAAAATTAAAACAGAAATTAGAATGAAAAGGAAAATTAAAACAGAATTAAACACATAGCCACATGTATCTTTAGTTTTTTTTTTTTTTGTAGAAAAAGGAACTAAAATTAAAACAGAAATGAGAATGAAAATTAAAATTAAAACAGAAATTAGAATGGAAAGGAAAATACAGAAATTTGAAAGAAACGGAAATTTGGCTTCAGGGTGCATCTCGGGGTGCCTGAAAAAGAAAAAAAAGTGCAGTTAGTATATATCTTTAAATTTGTTTTTTCGCTGTAAAAAAATATTGCATTAATTGTTAACCAACATTTGCGTCAATCTTGCACACCAACCCTAATTGTTATGTTGTTCAGCTTCCACCCCCCCCTTAGAGTGGTTTGGGTCATCTTACACACCCCTTAGAGTGGTTTGGGTCATCTTACACCCCCCTTAGAGTGGTTTGGGTCATCTTACACCCCCCTTAGAGTGGTTTGGGTCATCTTACACCCCCCTTAGAGTGGTTTGGGTCATCTTACACCCCCCTTAGAGTGGTTTGGGTCATCTTACACACCCCCTTAGAGTGGTTTTGGTCATCTTACACACCCCCTTAGAGTGGTTTGGGTCATCTTACACCCCCCTTAGAGTGGTTTGGGTCATCTTACACCCCCCTTAGAGTGGTTTGGGTCATCTTACACCCCCCTTAGAGTGGTTTGGGTCATCTTACACACCCCCTTAGAGTGGTTTGGGTCATCTTACACCCCCCTTAGAGTGGTTTGGGTCATCTTACACACCCCCTTAGAGTGGTTTTGGTCATCTTACACACCCCCTTAGAGTGGTTTGGGTCATCTTACACCCCCCTTAGAGTGGTTTGGGTCATCTTACACCCCCCTTAGAGTGGTTTGGGTCATCTTACACACCCCCTTAGAGTGGTTTGGGTCATCTTACAACCCCTTAGAGTGGTTTGGGTCATCTTACACCCCCCTTAGAGTGGTTTGGGTCATCTGACACACCCCCTTAGAGTGGTTTTAGCCAAATTATGATGGGAGGTCAAATACATTTACCCAGTAGTGCAGTTCTTGGATTAGAGTGAAGGGTAGTTAGCTTACCGCAAAAAAGGAAGTGATCATCCTTTCCCTTAGCTCATCGCCAGTCTGGGTGTCCTCACTTCTTCCTGCGGGCAAGTTGGGGATTTCTGGCACCAGTGCTGTCTCCTCTGGGGATTGAATTCGGTGCAGATATTATGGAGCACACAGCAGGCGAGGATGATCTTGGAGACCTTCTGTGGGCTGTAGAGCATCTCTCCTCCTGGGCGTGCCAAACAGAGAAAGCGTGCTTTCAGCAGGCCGATGGTTCTTTCCACAATGCTTCTGGTCTTGCGGTGTGCTGCATTGTAGCGTTCATGGGCAGAGGTCCGTGGGCTCCTGACCGGAGTCATGACCCACGTTCTCTGCCCATATCCCTTGTCCGCTGTAGAAAAAACACAAGGAGAGAGACAGCAATTAGTACTAGTACATGTTTTGTTTTTCTTTTTTTCTAATTTGGCTTACTAGGCCACATATTTGAGTCCAAATACTTTGACATGGTTAATTATTTACCCAGTAGCCAGCCAGCTGGCATTTCGTTGTTCTCAAACTTCCGGCACAGGACTGTCCGCTGCAAGACGTAAGAATCGTGGCATGAGCCGGGGAACCCCGATCTCACCGCCCGCAGCCTCATGTCATGGTCACAGACCAGCATAACATTGATTGAATGAAATTGTTTTCTGTTTCTGTAATACAGCTCCTGTGCACGGGGAGGGCGGAAAGGGATATGTGTACCATCAACGCACCCTAGCACATTCGGGATCCCTCCCATGAGATAGAAAGCATGTTTTATTTTGGCAACCTCTTCCTCATCCTCAGGAAACTTGATGTAAATTGGGATTAAATCACAAATCGCCAGAACTACCTGGATTAGTATGCGGCTCATAGTAGCATGGCTTATCCCGCTGAGGAGGGCGGAGGTTGCCTGGAAGGTCCCTCGTGCCAAAATATTCAGAGTGGCACACAGGCGTACTATGCCTGGAATGAATTGAGTGCGTTTGGTGGATGGCTCGATTTTGTGCTTAATCTGATCATATAGGGACTGTAGTGCAGCACGATTCCGACGGAAGCGGCTCCTGATCTGCTCGTCACTTAAGTCCCATACTGAAAGGCGGATTCCAAAGGAGCGGGGTGCCCTAAGCCTCACAACACCCCGCTCCCTGTCCTCCTGCTCTTTCAGCATACACATACATCCATCCACCCAGACACAATACATCACCCTCTTATCCATCACACACACTCAACAGATATACAAAATCAAACAAACAAAAACAAAAACCACAAACACACCACACACACAAACAATCACACTCCTCACACACTCGCTACAATGCAGCTCACCACAAAACCAGAACTATAGTGGTCCAAACCACCAGCCTGCTGAAAAACAGCTTTCTAAGTTAGGCACAACCAAGAGGGGAGTTGCTGCACAGCCCACAAAAGGCCCCAAAATCAAGCCTCACTTGCTGTATGCTCCACAATATTTGCATATGCCACCAAAAACAATCTCCTAAAGAAACAGCACTGATGTCAGAAATCACCCAACAAGCCACAGAGAGTGAGGACAGAACCCAGACAGAGACTCAAATGAGCTAAGGGAAACAAGCACCACACCACAGCCTTTGCCACAGTGTAACAATACCAGAAGCTTGCAAATTCCTTCCATTTATACTTCACCTTGAAAAAGGACAGGTCCGCTTTGCCGCCTTTTGCGTTGCTCTGCTATTTCCGGGCGCCAATTAGCCGACCCAGGTGTGCGTAAAACGGAGTGCGCACGCGCACGCTAGTAGCGCTACTAGCGTACGTGAGCCGAAACTTGCGTGCATTAACGGACATGGGCGAAAATTCAGTGGTGGGCCAATGAAAGGTAAGCTGCTGTTTATTTAAATAGCCGTTAGGATAGCCACATGTCACAAGGGTTTCAGATACATCAGTCCATTGTTGTATTTGGGTGTGTGTTGTTTGGTTAATGAGGTCTGTAATTAGTTAATTGGCTAACACACATGCTTCAGTCAGTGCAGTGGAGGTGTGGCTAGAAGGAACTGGGCTGTATGTGTGAATCAATTAAGTGGGCTGGTTTGTGATTGGCTGTTAGAGCACATAAAACCTGCCCAACCCAAAGAGAGTGCGATGCCATTCTGTAGTCTGCATGCGTGCTTGTTGGGTGTGTATTTGTGTGTGTGTGTGCAGCTACAGGATGGAGCCAAATTTAGGACATCTGCCGGCCACAGCAGGCCCAAGTAGAAGTTTGGTGGGTGCTGTGCGCAGACCTCCCTTACGGAAAAGGGCCCAGCCTGAAGGTGGGGCAGCACCCCAGGCTAAGCGCCCAGGTGCCAAGAGGGAGCCTGAATTTAATTTGGCGGAGAATAATCATCTTGTGCGCCTTACCCTTGCTAAATGGGAGCTACTCTTTGGCTCCCAAAGCAAGTCAATAGGCAAACAAGAAAGAAGCAAACTGTGGGAGGCCATTGGTGTGGAGCTTAGTAGCACTGCTCAACACCCACGTAGTGGCCCATCCTGCAGGAAACGCTTCTACACTTTGAGAGGGGCCCTTATGAAAAAGATGAATCACGATCTTGATGTGGACAGTGGGACCATCCAGGCTCCAAAGAGTACCTACAGGCCGTATGAGGAGATGCTGAAGGCCAAAATTCCACTGGCTCGGCTGCAGGGTGTGGATCCTGGGGATGACACCACAGGTTGGACTGAAGGTACATATTTTCTGCCTTTTTATAAAAGCTAATGTTAATGTATGTGATTAGCATTTTCTCTTTCTGCCCAACTAACAGGAGGACCTGTGAAGTAGTACATTAGACCTCATACATTTTTTAATTTCCTGTCTGTTGCTTTCTGCATAGGTGCACATGGTGCTGTCCAGGATTTGCCTCAGGACACACAAACTCCTGCCCTTCAACCAACCTCAAGCCTAACCCAGTCTGCCATTGAAGGTATTTACCACTAATTTAGGTGCTGGTTGTTTGGGGAACAAATGGGTGTGGGAGCAGCTCCAACAATCGAGTGGGGCACTGTTGAGTATTAATAATATGGACCTGCGGCCTAATTTCACGCCCACTTTAACCCTCACAGCAACTAACTAACAAGGCCCTAACATGTGTAGCTATGTTGGAAGGCAGAGATGTGTGGCCATATATCTGCATATAAATGTGGAAGCCACACTGGCCTTGATTAGTGAATATTAGTGAATGAGCTGCTCACACACACCTTAATGCATGTTGGATTTTTGCACGCACATTAACAATGGCTCAATGTTTGCTTGATTTTTGCCTAGCTGCCCCGCCATTGGCCCCAGCATCTCCTCAGGAGCCAAGCTACTCTTTGGATGTCGGTAAGTGCATGTGTCAACCTTGCTTTATCCACTTTAACCCAAGTGCATGTGTCTCATTCCTCTTTTTTATTGGTAGGCCAAGTGACTGGTTCATCTTTGGACCCCACTTCTGATGTTGCAGGTCAACAGGACCCTGTTGGTGTGTATAGCAATACATAATGTATCCTTTATGCTGTTTCTGTTACACTGGTTCGATTTGGTTAGTCTAATAATCTACATGTTTGCTCTGTCAACTTGAAGATGCCTCTTGGGAGTGCTTATTCCCTCCCCAGGGTCAGTCTAATAGTTCTTGGAGTGATAGCAATGCATTTTGTTGGACATATTTTTGGACAAACATTCACCGTAGTAGTTTGATGAATATTTAGAGCCATTACTTGTGTCCCCCAACACCGCCCCTAGCAATGACTCCCAACCTCCCCGGCCACCCAGCCAAGAATATTAATTTTGTTTGTGTTTTTTTTCTGTAAATATATTGGATTAACCCACCTCTAAATTGTGTTTTTCCTAAGACATAGCTAATAACACAGTCAGGGATGAGTATCTTGATCTAGATATGTAAATGTATTTGTAAATTTAGGCCACACATTTGTGACCATAGCTTAGTATGGTTTACACATGAAATGGCTCCAAAGGTATGGCTAAATTTACACACAAATGGGTTTTGAGACAGTTAAACTATGCTTGCCAAGGCACCACACTGTAATTATGTAAATAGAAAATTTTTATTTACAAAGGTGGCCAACAGGGCCAACATTGCCCAACAAAGGGCCTCAACAGGCCAGGCATCCCCCCACCCTAACGACGCTGCCGCCGCCTCTTCTTGGCCAGCAGCATCAGCTTCAGACGCCTGATCTCCCGCCACAGTCTGCGATGCTGGTTTTCACAAGCTGTAGAGATGTATAAACAAAAATTTATTAATAAATGGAATGTGACCTCAACAGACACATATGTAGCAATGTAATGTCAGTGTGTCCAATTAGCTGACACTCACATTAACATTGTTGCCCACTGTGCGCTTATTTGTTAACATTATATGAGTACTATTGACTGGCAGAAATTTGGACACCACATCCCAAGCATACATTTACTCTTAAAGTGTACCAACACCCACCGGTAATCGGCCCTGGAATCTATCAGATTCCCGGCCCGATCACCTCCCTCCCCGCGGGACATCCGAGATCGGGATGTCCCGCGGGGTGAAACCCCCCCCAAAACCCCAAACTCCTTACCTCAGTTTCGGCGGCGCACGGCCGCCGGCCCCTCCCTCGCGCCCCTCTAGACGTGCGCGTGCCTGCAGCGGCCGTCTGTGAATGGCCGGCGCGGGCACGCGCGCGTAAAAAGGGACGCGCGGGAGGCGGAGGAGGAGGAGCCGCTTGTCCGCGGCTTGTCCGTCGGCTCGAGGAGAGGTGAGTTCAGGGGGTTGTCACACAGCGGTGACGATCGGGGGTGCCCCACCGTAGTGGACCAAGACCCAGGAAAGTCAAAATCCTGGTTGTTGGTCCACTTTAACTCTTGGGAAGCAAAGAAGGTATAAGTCCCAGTGTGTACATTTATGTGTTTAGTCACAGCCAAACATCAGGGCCTAAGTCCTAACGCGTAAACTAGTTTTGACAAGATTCTTAGAGGTCACGACCTAAGCAGCCCCATTTGGTTGTGTCTAAACCACTAATTGACTCAATGTGGCAAAATCCAGAATGTGAGGCAACAATCAAGCATGCAGACAGGCATGTAGGATTGTTGACCAAACACATGTAACCTAGATGTGTGTTAAATTAACACATAGGTGAGGGAGCGCGCGCGCGTGCACGAGGGGATGGACGCCTGATCCCTCTGCTCCGCAGCAACGGGAGGCCCCGAGCGACCTGACGAGCAGTAGAGGCGCCGGATCCGCAGCACTGTCACCGGGTGAGCGGGGGGACCACCCGGGGAGGCAGCGGGGAGGCGATGTTAGCCGCCTCTAGCAAGAAAAGGGGCAGCAGAGAGGGCCGCAAGTCGGCGGCTGCGGGACCTAAAATGGCGGCCGCGAGGTCTGAGGAGGCAGTGTGTGCATCACAGACCTCAGTGAAGGAGAGCCAGACTGCGCACACTGAGCACAGGACAGACAGGCTTGATGAGAGCTCTGCAGATTCACAGGATAGCTGGGCCCGCTCTCCAGCCTCCCCAGCTCAGACCTCACAGCAAGCAGTGCAGGGACAGCCTATCCTCCCTGATATTCTGTCCCAGCTTAGAGCCATTGTGAGGGAAGAGGTGACTGAGGTAACCTCTAAACATACTGACACCCTGCTACGTGAAATAAGGGACTTGGGGGGCAGAACGGACGCCTTAGAATCACGGCTAGATGATGTCACCAGGGTTCTGGACACCCAGGACTCCCTCCTAACCCATCTTCAGGAAGAAATAGCTCTCTTAAAGGGGCAGCAGGAGGAGTTGGAGAATCGGAACCGCCGCTCCAGTCTCAGATTCCGTGGCCTCCCTGAGACTATGGAGGATGTGCCCGGCACTATCAAAGCCCTCCTTCAGGATCTCGTTCCAGATATTCCAGTGGAGAGGCTTGAGCTGGATAGGGCCCATCGCGCCCTCACCAAGCGACCCACAGATGCCCCCCCCCCCGGGACATTATTGTGAAATTCCACCATTTTCAAACGAAGGAGGCGGTCCTGAGAGCCTCCAGGGAAAAGGCCCCCCTTTCGTTCCAGTCACATGGCTACTCCATATATGCGGACCTATCGCAGACCACCATTCTCAAACGCAGATCCTTTAAGCCTTACCTTCAGATTCTTCAAGAAAAGGGCATTCACTACAGATGGGGCTTCCCCTTCAAACTTACTTTTGCTTACCAAGGTCGTCAGGTCCAAGTATCAACCCCCACGGAGCTGGCGGACAGATTTAAGGCCCTGGACCTCAAGGCGTCAGAGGGGGAAGTGCTGGCCACCTCGCTCCCATCTACACCCCGCACCCCGAGACCCGGTCAGAGGAGCAGCAAGCAACACACCCCATCCCCAAAACCACACCAACCACCACAAAAATCTTTGCCTATGAAGCGACTCCTGGCTCAGATGTTCCACCCGGTTCAAAAATCCTGAATTCTCACTTTTCATCCCATCTCCCTTTTCATCCGGTCTCTCCCGGCCGGGCCTACTACGCAGCGTCCCCTTCACGGTACTCCAGGATGTTGGAACTCTAGCCGTCTTACAGCTCCGAGATCATCGCCAAGATGGGGGCCGTAGCCCCAAGGATGGTAGGACTTTCTGGTGACATATGCTCCCGCCTCCCATTTTCTATATCTGTTTGCCCCGGTGGACTTTGTTTTGTGCTGCGAACAATGACTGAGGACACTGTCCAATTAACCAACAGGCATAGCCGCGGTTGGGATGCCTCCCCACATAGGGTCCGAATATAGTCCATATTATATACCCTAAGAACCATCTGCCGTGACCCACCCATGGTGTTCAATCTTCTTTCCACTCCGTTGGCCTGGTGCGGGGTTGGGCCCCCTCTCCTGGTGGGCGGTGGGCCCGCTCCCCCGGGGCTCCGGTTGGGCGTCCCCGGGACCAGCTTTTTGGTCCGGGGGGGCGCCCTCCGGGGGTCCGGGGGGACGGGTCCCGGCGGGCCGGGGCGGGGGGACCCACGACTGCCCGACCCTAATGTTTATATGTTTAGTATGCTAATAGCGGTTGTTATCTTATAAGAATGTTTAGACATGGCCTCCCGTTGTGCCACACGTTCCCTCCAGTTTCCAGTCAGGGGAAGACTTTTTTGCTTCCACTCCCCTGATTTCTGGAAAAGTTTTCACAAATTGTTTTGTGAATTAATGCTGTTTACAATGTTATATTCTGTTTTACTGTTGTGTGCCCCCACCCCCACCCCCACTCCCCCTTCCCCCTCACCCCCCCTCTGGTCTTGGCCCTGGCCCTTATTTTCTCTCAGAAAACTTTGGTTCATCAGCTGTGTCCCCCTCAATCTGCTTTATCTCTCCCTAGTGGTGTGGGATGTCCCTTAACATAGCATCAGTCAATGTACAGGGCTTGAATTCGCCCAACAAAAGGTCTCGTGCATTTAAGTTTTTTAACTCAATACGGGCTGACATAGTATGTCTGCAGGAGACTCATTTTACCCCTAGCTCCTTCCCGAAACAGATTAACTACAAATACTCCCAATTCTATCAGGCCATGAGCAAAAAGAAACAGAGGGGGGTGCTTATAGCATTTAGAAACGGAGTGCCTTTTACCTGTACTAAACAAATTGCGGACCCAGCAGGTAGGTATCTCCTCCTCCAGGGCATCCTGCAGGACTCTGAGGTCACTATTCTGACCTACTATGCTCCTAATTCCAAGCAGATCCCCTTCCTATCTCACATGTGCTCTCTACTTAAGGACCATAAGAAAGGAATAGCCTTTATGTGTGGAGACTCCAACCTCACCTTACAACCGCACGTGGATAGATAGATCCCTCCCCCCGAATACCCAGGTACTTAAAGAGGCAGGCCTTTTCTCTAGACTGATAGAGTCTGCCTTGATGTCAGACTCCTGGCGAGACCTAAACCCCAATGCTAAGGACTTTACACACTATTCTGCTCCACATAAACTCTCTACCAGGATCGACCATATTTTTGTCCCCCTAGCCTTTCTCCCCCAAGTGTCGAGGGCCAAGATTCACGCGATCCCCTGGTCAGACCATGACTTAGTCCTGATCTCCTGTGGCGCCCTCTTCATCAAACAGAGGCCATCCTCGTGGCTACTTAACGACTCCCTTCTCTCCTCCAAACCTCTGGTGGAAGAGGCAACGGTTAGAGCACAGGAATATTTCACTGTGAATGAAACTTCTGAGGTTTCGCCTGTTACAGTCTGGGGAGCTTTTAAAACAGTGATGCGGGGCCATTTTATTGCCCTGGCCTCTAGAAAAAAGAAGGACAGACTGGCTCTGTCCCGCAGCCTGCAGTCTCAATATGAACAGGCAGCGACGTCATTTAAGGCTCATCCGAGTCCTGGAGGTCTCCGCCGACTGGAACAGGCGAGGGTTAGCCTCAACCTTTTACAATCAGGAGAGGCAGAGGGTAGGTACAGGAGATCCAAAAACAAATATTATATCTCAGCAAACAAACCAGGATCCCTCCTGGCCTCTCAATTAAAATGTCAAGAACACATTTCGGCACCCCTTAAACTTAAATTGAGGAATGGGCAGATCTCCAATAACCCCATTGAGATAGTAGAGGAATTTTCCTCGGGACTGGCCAAGCTATATGACGCCCCTACCCCCCCAGCAGACGCCCGGTTCCAAGATTTTTTTCAGGATATCAACCTCCCCTCCGTACCTGAAACACACGCTCAGAAAGTTGATGAAGATATTAGGTTGGAGGAGGTCCTTGGCGTCATTAAATCACTGAAGCCGGGTAAGAGGCCAGGGCCTGATGGATTCACTGCCTCATTCTACAAAAAATTGGCCCCCATCATAGCCCCTCGCCTGGTGAGAGTCTATAATTGGATAAAGAAGGGTAATCCCATGGACCCGGACATGCTTAGGGCCTCAGTAGTAATGATCCCCAAGCCAGGGAAGGATTCCCTCAATTGGACCAACTATAGGCCCATCTCACTTTTGAATATAGACCTGAAAATTCTCACCAAGGTCTTAGCGAACAGGTTGAACGAGCTCCTGCCTAATTTAATCCATAGAGACCAGGTGGGATTCGTTCCCATGAGGCAGGCCGGAGACGGGGTCAGAAGAGTTTGCCAATTGATAGACAGAATTCGAGCGCAAAAAGAGGAGGCAATGCTGCTTTCCCTCGATATAGAAAAGGCCTTCGACTCCCTCTCCTGGCAATACCTCCATAAGGCCCTTCAATACTGGAATTTTGGCCCCGGCTTGATGTCCTGGGTCTCCGCTATTTATGCTAACCCATCGGCCTCCATTAAATATGCAGGTTTCACATCCAAAAGCTTCCAGATCAAAAGGGGCACTAGACAAGGCTGCCCATTAACCCCCTCTTTTGTTTATCCTGGCTTTGGAACCCTTGGCGGAGAAATTGAGGTCTTGCCCCTCCATTACTGGAATCTCTTGGGGGAATACAGAACACAAGGTTTCATTATTTGCAGACGATATGTTGCTTATGCTCACGTCCCCACACATTTCAGCACCCAATGTAGTTTCGATTTTTTCTTCCTTTAGCCACATATCGGGCCTCTCCCTAAATGCATCTAAATCCATAGCCCTGGATATTTCCCTCAAGGCCCACACCAAAAACTTGCTGCAACAAAACTTTCCATGGGGATGGACTCATAAACTATCTTACCTTGGGATCAAACTAGTGGCTGATTGTGATAAAATTTATCAAGCTAACTACCCAGAGCTATATAAATCCCTGGACAAGCTGTTGCAATCTTGGCAATTTGTAAGGCTCTCGTGGTTAGGCAGAATAGCCGCACTGAAAATGTCGTTTCTCCCCAAGATCCTTTACTTGTTTCGGGTACTCCCCGTCCTGGTCCCTAAGAGAGCACTTGATCTCCTGCAGCGGAAAATGATGTCCTTTGCATGGAATAAGACTAAACCAAGAGTCAAAAGGAGCATCCTCTACTGTAAAAAACCCCAGGGAGGTTTGGCCTTCCCCTCCTTACATAAATATTACACAGCGGCCCAAGTGGCTCCTCTGGTTTTGTACCATGCTCCAGTCCACAAACCATGGTGGGTCTTGAATGACTGCGAAAGCTGCAAGCCTATTGACCCTGCGGCACTATTATGGACCCCCAGAACAAGAAGGCCAAAAACCCTCCCTACCTTCCTCAACTTTACCCTGTCACTTTGGGACAGGGTTAGTCACCTGCTCTCCTCCCCACATCTCCCGGCTTCCCCCCTCTTCGGGAACCCCTCCTTCCCCCCTGGACTCTCTGAGTCATCTGGATTTAAGTGGTGGAAAAAGAAAGGCCTCACGTCGGTTGATAAACTCCTCACCCCCTCGGGGTTAAAACCTCCTCGAGATTTGAATGCTGGGATAGTTCCCCCTCCCTCAGAAATTTTCAGACTAATGCAAGTGCAGCACTTTGTGAAAAGTCTCCTTAGTAAATCGCCCCCTCCCTACAAGATGACGGACTTTGAGCAACGCTGCTGCCACAACCAATTTGCGAGGGGACTAATTTCTAGTATTTACGCGACATTGCTCTCGGGGTCCCCCCCCACAAAACACAACTACATGCTCAAATGGGAACAGGAACTGGGAACATCTAGGTCGGAGGCGGATTGGCAGTGTATGTGGAGGAACGTGAGCAGTACATCCTATAACGCCCTCGTTTTGGAAAATGCATATAAAGTTATGTACCGATGGTACTATACACCGGATCAAGTCCACAGGTTCTCCCCCGCTGACTCCCCCCTTTGCTTTAGAGGGTGCCAGGAACTGGGGAATATGTCCCATATATGGTGGCACTGCCCACAGGCAAAGGCTTTGTGGGAGGAGGCGTGCGGGGTGCTCTCTGGTATCCTCCACATGCCTATATTGGCAGACCCATGGGTGGCCCTGCTCGCTCTGAAACCACAAGTCTATACAAAACAAGAATGGCGCTTGATGCAGCACATATTTTCTGCGGTCCGTATGACCATAGCTAGGGGTTGGAAATCACCCTCCCTGGGGTGGGGCGAGGTACAGAATAGAATCTCGGACATAATGGTTAATGAAAAGATGTCAGCCATCAAGAACGATACCTATGATAAATTTTATGCTACCTGGAAACCCTGGATAGAGCACATTGACATAACTAACAAGCCTTCAAACCCTACTTTTCCTGTCTGAGACCTGTATGCTGCACGGAATTCATGAATCGCACGGACCAAGACCAACCCGGGCACCCCTCCCCCCCCCCATCCCCTCCCATCCCTCCCCTCTCCAAAAACCCTTGTGTTTCTGTCTTTAAAAATATTAAGAAATGAAGTTTTTAGGCTTCAATGTTGTTAACTTGCTTTTCCAATGTGTACCTGTATTCATCCACTGTTTACTTTTCATTCTTTCAATGGCAACCTGTAGATACTGATTACCAGCTCAGGTAACATGATACCACCAGAAAGGCTGCGATTTGATCATAACCTTCTCCCACATAATGCAGCATTACTAAATTAAGAATATACGAAGTGTTTTGTAGTTAAGCTCCTTCGCTCTGTATCAAGAATCTGTATATCTGAAACTGTCTTGAAGGTCACCTCTACCTGTCACTAGGTACCTCTATGTTGACAAATTTTGTACTTAACCTGAAAAACTTCAATAAAATCTTGGTAAAAGAAATTAACACATAGGTACATTGTAAATGTCTGCAGATTGGACTCGAAGACATAGGGTTCACAAGTGCATAGGAAGTGGGATGTACTCACCATCGCAGCTGTGGCGGGGGCCCATGCTGTTGGCCGTCCCTGGAGCTGGGGTGGGGAGGATGGTGACTGGCTCCGTCTGCGTAGAAACATCTGTCAGGAGAAAGCAAAAGAGAAAACCTAAATTAGTGGGACAATGACACCTGACTATTTGACATCCATCTGGTTAGGGAGTCTGAAAAACCAAATGCTTGCATGGTTAGATACATGTTGTCCAACATAAGCATATTTCCTGGACCATGAGTTCATGTAAATTATTTATGGTTGCAACATGGACCCCTAAAGATAATGTGCCAATAACCTTGACAGTGCAATGTTAAGGACTAATTTGCAGTTGATTGTTGAATGTTACTTGTGTGCAACATGTGTTAGCCGGAACAACTTAACCAAATAACACATTTGCTAGCCCCCATCATGTTGTGGGCAGAAACATAGGGGTGGTTGCCAGTTGGCTAGCACTGTAGTGGGGTTTGTGATGTTAATGTACATTATCAAACCACCTTGTACTATGGACCAGGAAACATGTGTCTCTTCAAAGTGGGCCAAGACCCAGGATTGATACTATTCTGTGTTTTGGTCCACTTTGGCAGAGCACCACCATTTGAGTGAGACACCGTTCGCCGCCGCTGCCTTCCGCACATCACTCCTCCAGTGTGTGCGCACGCGCAGGCCATTAGAAAACAGAGAGCGCAGGCGCACACACATCTAGAGGGGCACGCAGGAGGCTGCGCCGGTGGCTTCTTCCACCACCAATGAGGTAATAAGTTTGTGGGGTTTTTTTGGGGGGGGGGGGGCCCTGGCTGAGGGAGGTGATTGGGCAGGGAAGCTTCGAGATTCCAAGCACAATCAACCATGGGTCTTGGTCCACTTTAAGGAATGTCATAACATAGTGAATGTGATGGATAACAACAAACACTTACCATGACTATGCCCGTGGAGAATCCGTCGCCAAAAGGCCATGGAGGTGCCGCCTATATGATGCCCTGCAAATTAGAGAGGAATGGCAAGGGCTAAGTACAAATGGGCAGATGAAACCTGTCACAGACTAACAATGACAAAATGTGCACTCACCAGGGGATGATCCGCCACTTGAAGCCCAGGGAGGGCTCTGAGGAGGAGGCGGGGAGCCTCGGCTCCTCACACTCTGCTCCGAAGATCCACCAGCCAAAGGGCCACCCTCCTCCCTCTCACTCCCTGCTCCTTCAGGGAGTGTGGGAGAGTCCATTCCTTCCACCCCACTTGGACTCCCCACTTGAGAGTGGCCCCTTGGCTGGTGAGACTCCTCAGAGTCAGAGTGTGAGGAGCTGAGGCTTGAGCCTGCCAGCCCCCCAGCAGCACACTCCTCTGGGGCGTCATCCCCTTCCTCCCCTGGGTCCTCCAAATAGGATCCGCGAGAGGGACCCTCCCCCGATGACTCCCCCGAGTCCGCCTGCCTGGTTCGGGGGAGGAATCCCTTCCCACGTTTACCCAGGGGAGGACGCTTATCTGTGTTGAGGGGGTGAAAGAAAATAATTAATATTACGACCACAAATGGACACAGCTTAGCAGATGATTAAAACTAAAGTATAAACATAGCATAAGCTTAAACTTACCTGATGCGTAGGCATCATATAGGCGGTACACGCCTTCAGGGTCCCGGCGCTTAAAGTCTGACCATTTTTGCTGTATGGCTCGGATAGACAGGTGGGTATTGAAGCGCCGGGACACTGTGGCCTTCACCTCCATGGCAATGCGCTTCTTGCCCCCACGGGCATAGTCATATTGGTGGATGCAGAAATCCTATGAGAAATGAAAAACAAACACAAATCAATACATGACATCCGAACTATGGCATAAACAGTTATACTGAGACCAGAGTAAAGTGGACCCACACCACGGATTAGCAATATTCTGGGTTTTGGTCCACTTTGGTGGGGCACACCAATCGGGGGTTGCTAGGTGGGGGAGGTGAGGTAGGTGGGGGAGGTGGGGGAGGGGTGGAGGGGTCGGATTCTGAGGAGGAGCTGGGGAGGCGCTGGATCCGTCTCCTGGGCAGCATGGTGGAAACGCTAAGGAGGAAACAGGAAACGGATATGACCCAAGCGACAGGGACACCAAAAAAAAAAAAACACGCTCCGCGCACCAGGCACAAGCTAATATCAGCTATGTGCAAGCTAAGTGGCGGAAAAAGTAATTTGACGCATTACAACAAGCTATTGGCCTAAGCGCTAGACTTTTTTTACCTTTAGGTGGCTTTGAAACGCAAAGGAGGGAACCGGAACCGGATATGACGAAAACAACTGGGAAATAAATTTGAAAATAAAACGCTCCGCGCACCAGGCACAAGCTAATACCAGCTATGTGCAAGCTAAGTGGCGGACAAAGTAATTTGACGCATTACAACAAGCTATTGGCCTAAGCGCTAGACTTTTTTTACCTTTAGGTGGCTTTGAAACGCAAAGGAGGGAACCGGAACCGGATATGACGAAAACAACTGGGAAATAAATTTAAAAAAAAAAAAAAACTCCGCGCACCAGGCACAAGCTAATATCAGCTATGTGCAAGCTAAGTGGCGGAAACAGTTAATTGACGCATTAAAACAAGCTATTGGCAAAGACGCCATTATTTATTAGCTTGATTTAGCTGGGGGTTCAACATACTGTAATGCATAGGTCCTTGAAAACCAAACAACTTGGTGCTGAAAAAGACAAATCTTATTCCTTCATAAAATCATCACACAATAAAACTATCCAAGTACATGATAATGTGGCACACATGAGAATGCATAACGGGTTGTTATGAGCTTGTACGCCTGAATTAAATCCTGCATAATGTGGACATGCACGCTCACAACTACAGTGTATTCATTAAGAACGACTGGGGTCGCGGGAAGTGAATTCCTTGCAAATGGCAGAAGGGCACATGTATGAACAGCACAGCGCCGCACAACGCAGCGCAGCGAAGCGCAGCGCCGCTCGCGCCGCCACATAGCGAATCAAAACAGCGACTGCACAAACTCTGACCAACACAGATTCATCAAGGACAGGGCTGCCGAATAGCTTGGGCGCTGACAATTTCGCATAGCGAACGTGACCGCCAAACAGGACTGGCTGAAAAGTAGCTTAACAAGCCCCGTGTGTGGTGAAAAAAAGCGATTTAGAGCTCAATGAGTTTGGTGGGAGGAGATGCATTTGAGATGTCACTCACAACATTACAGTGTAAAAATTACTACTTTCTCCCAAAAAAGTAAAATAACTAGCCAGATTAATAAAACATATCCCAATAAACATGTGTGGAATTTTGTGCCAAAGACAAGAACACAAAAACCACTTAAAACAATCATTGCAGCGTCTGCCATTGAAATGTATGGGAGAGCGGCAGGTAGCGCCAGGTCATACCTGTCGCTGTGATGGGATTAGCAGCGGCGCTGTTCGTTGCAGTCGGCTTCATGATGAATGCCGCGCTAGCCGTCGCTCTCGCCGGCGCTAGCCTCATTTTGCTTGATAAATGCGTCATTGTGACCGCCGCGGGGCGTACTTGAGTCGGTAGTCGCCGTTAGCTGCCGCTACCTGGCGCTCGTCAGACACTACCTGGCGCTATCGCTTGATGAATAAGGGCCATAGTAAAGGTGAGTATAAGTGTTTGTTGGCCTAGAGGTCAAAAGCTAACCCATTCCCCCCAGTCAACCCAATTTATAACACCCATCTACATGAAACCAAATATGAAGGTAGAAAATCAGGAATTCTCACCCTTCCACGTTCATATTTCAAGTCAAGTTTTATCCACCTCTCTCTCTCTCTCTCTGCAATGACATCTTGAGATGGTTTACGCGAACGTTATTACTAAAGGAAGCGGGGTGTGTGTGACACACCAATAATATCCATTTTACTGGAAGTAAGCGGTGTGATCCTTGCCTGTTAGATTAATGCTGGAAATTATTTTATGAAATGTGAGTGCGCATTTTATAGGTCTTTTAACATAGGTTATATTAAAAACAATATTACGCTATTTTTGTGTGTTTTTCTCCTATGTACACCTGGGAAAGTTTCCCTTAGGAGACACTCTTATGCTTATTTGACGAGTTTTAATACTTTGGAGGGCCAATAGGCCGTTTAACTGAAGAAGACCTGAGAGACCCAGAAAGAGGAGAATATGATGATTTAAATTGAAAAGCCTAATCGATCCATCTATCTGGTAAGGGTATTTGATTCAGGTGGCGGGCACTTGGTGAAGAGTTTGTGACTTCATTTATTATCGGCATAGAAGACACAGTGACAACTCACCATTTATCTAACAGAAAGACTCAATGAAATAACCCCTCAACTTTATATATTGGACATATTAAATACAGTTAAAAACGTTATCAGCCTAATATTAATTTTAACTAAGTATATTTGCTCTGTGTATATGTATATTAAGTTTTATCCACCACCTGTTCAGAAATGCTTCTGGAAAGATGTTCTTTGGTCAGATGAGACAAAAGTAGTACTTGTTAGCATGAATGCACAGCACACCTGAACCATGCAGAAAGGAACATTAATGGTTGTGGCTGCCTGGACCCCTTGCAATCTTGAAGGAAACCATAAGTTCTAAGGTGTGTAAACATTTTACATTTTAAGGTGGCAGTCCATGAGACGTTGTGTAATTCTAAAAAACATTCAGAGCACGCAAGAATTTTTAACAGGTGTCAGAGATCCGGGATGGGGGGGTGAAGGTGGACGTGGTGGTGGAAGCGAATGAGACGGAGGAGATAAATGTGGCGGTGTAGGTGGAAGAGGTGAAGGAGGCGGAGGTAGCAAACACTTTAACCACTCACTCAGGTGCTGGCACAGCCAAGTCCTGTGCGATCCATGCCTGGTTTATCTTAAGTATGTCAACGTTGGCTCTATCGGTGATGACACCCCCTGCAGTGCTGATAGAACATTTGCCACAGGGCAGACCAGCAAGGCATAGAGGGAAAGCTCTGGCCAAGTGTTCAATTTAGCAACCCAGAAATTGAGCGGGGAGGACCCATTGCTGAGTTGTGACACGTCGTCAGGTAGTATCCAATGGTGGTGGACAGTTGAATAAGGTGTTCCACACTGTGGCCATGCTCACCCTCCCCTGTGAGGTGCTGCCAGTGACGCTGCAGCATTGACGATTTGCACCTCAGCCTCATGCCACCACTGAGCCCTCAAAGTCAGCTGGGAACTCCTCCAGTAGTGCATGCACCAGTAGTGTGATTTTTCAATCCTGCTTCAGTGCTGGAATCAAGGAGGTGATGTTATTCTTATAGCGGGGATCCAGCAGGGTGGCCACCCAGTAATCAGCACTGGTGATTATGTGGGCATCATCAGCGCTCACCATATTGGTGGCGTACTGGAAACACTGCAGCATGGCACAAATGTCCCTCATGGAGGCCCACTCTTTGGTGGTAAGGTGCTGTTTGGAGCTGAAACCCCACTGCTGTCGGCTGCTGCTCAGACACCATTTCCAGCATATACAACGTGGCATTTCACCTGGTGGGCAAGTCACATATGAGGCACTGAGTGGGAAGTCTGAAGTTCCTCTATAGTGCATTCAGGTGAGCGGCAGCAGGGTGGGAATGCCGAAAGTGTTTTCACATTCTATGCACTTAATGCAGCGGCTCCAGCATCTCTCAATAATGGACCAGAAAGCTCTTCACCACCAAGTTGACTACATGTGCCAGGCAAGGGTCATGCATCAACCAGGCTCGGCCTAAGGCTGCTACAAGGTTGCACCCATTGTCGCACACCACCTTGCCAAGCTTCAGGTGCAACAGCAGCAGCCACTGGAACTAATGGCAATGCCCAGTGCATATCTTAATTTCTTCACAACCTGTTGGTGCAGGGCAGGGATGGCCTGGCGGCTTGGAATAGCGTTTTGTTGGAACAGCCGCTGCTATCAGATCTTTAAAACTGTCCATCTCCACCAGGCATAATGGGAGCATTTTAAAGACCAGCATCCTCACATTCAGGGCCAGGGCTCGTGGGTGAGATGGGCCCAACTTCTGCTTTCTCTCAAAAGTTTGTGGGATGGAAAGCTGAACGCTTCCCTGGGATGATGTGGACCGGCTTGGTGATGGTGGTGGTGCAGCTGCTGCTGGTGGTGGTCTCAGGGGAGGTGGTGCTAGAGGGTGAGACAATTGAAGCAGCAGAGAAAGACTCAGGTGTTTGCAGGTTTTTCATGTGCTTCTGCCACTGCAGCTCATGTTGTGTTTGCAAATGCCTGGTCATGCAAGAGGTGCTGAGATTATTTGCACTTTTCCCTCACTTCAGCGACTGTTGGGACAGCGTGCACATGACCTGTGTCTTGTCCCATGTGCACTGCTTGAACAAACAGCACGCTAGTGAGATCCTTTGAGGAAGCTTTGGCGTGCTCAGTCCCTGGGCTTGGTGGGGAGCAGTCCCACGGGATGACCGTTGATGATTTGCACCCTTCTCATCCTTTTTCTGTCCGCCTAGGGCTGTGTGACCACCACCTCTTCTTCCAAATTCTGATGGCCTTCAGTCCACGTTGGATCTTGGACCTCGTCATCAACCCTGGCATCCTCTTCCACCCTCTCCTCCCTGCTAGCCTCTCTTCATCATCATCGAGGGTGTCCTGTGATGGTCTGCTGGCCATGTCCTCATTCTCCAAAATATGTTGTTAAGCATCTGGAAGCCCTAGGTCTGCAACTGGGTCAGGTGCATGGCCTATGGTATTTCAACTAGGAGTGTCATCATAGAGCATTAGTAACATGATTTGTGGCTGGGGCAGCCTTGCTGATTTTAAGGGGCACGAAGTGGAGTGCTCAGCACTCTCGGCAGAAGTGGAGTGGGTGGAAGACAATCCCATGGAACTGGTAGCACTGTGCCCCATATAATCTAGGACTGCCTCAACAGGAAAATGACCCTTGAGTGGCATGAGCAAGTGGACATTCCACTAATAGTTGTTATTAAAGTGGACCAAAACCCACGGCCACAGGTCCTGGAATTTACAGGATTTCTGGGCTGCTAGATTACTTTCCCCGGGGCATACAGAATTGGGATTGTGTGAGACCCCCAGATCACCCAGCATACTCACCTTCTGCCCCAATCCAACTGCACAAGTGTGAGCAGCAGCCGCATCCCCACTATCCCTTTAGCAGGGCGCATGTCAGGCATTTATAAAAGGCCGGCATGGGCACACTTCCTATTAGAGGGCAGCAGGGATGTGGCCACCGCTCTGCTGCTCAGCTAGACTCAGCTCCTTAGACAAGCTTGCATCAGCGCAGTTGAGCACACTGATTGGACGAGAGGACGTGCAAGCATTGTGAACCCTGAAAGGGTGAGTTTTACACAGCCCAAGGGCAAGGACCAAAACCCGGGATAGTCAAAATCCTGGCTTTGGGTTCACTTTAAACATCAGTGACCCTTAAGTGGCCTGAGCAAGTGGACACTCTACTAACACGTGTTAATAAACAACAGTGACACCCAAGTGGCCTGAACTAGTGGACACTCAATTACTATTTGTTATTAAACAAAAAGAGTCTCACGTGGCCTAAACCAGTTGACACTACCCATTTTTTTTTAAAGAGCTTAACTCTTGTTGTTATTAAACAATGACCAGTAAGTGGTCTGAGCAAGTGTACACCACTATTACTTGATATTAAACTGCAGTGACAGCCAAGTGGTCTGAGTAAGGGTATACTTCGAGATTATTTGATATTAAACTGCCGAGTGCTCGGAGCAAGTGTATACTCCACTATTACTTGATATTAAATAGCAGTGACAGCCAAGTGGTCTGAGCAAGGGTATATTCCACTATTATTTGATATTAAACAGCAATGACAACAAAGTGGCCTGAACTAGCGGTCACTAAATTTCTGTTATCAATGAAAAAAGGACTTGACGTGACATCAGCTACAATGACTCTTGCTCCAGCCACTGTACCCAAATAAATGTACTGAAGAGGTCAATAGTGTTTAAAAACATCTTATCTAGCCCTCACTCCAGCCACTGGCCCTAAATAAATGTCCTGACAAGCAGCCCACAACCTGGATTTCAGTTTAAAATCCGTGTTCCAGTTCGGGGATCCGAACTTGCAAACCGGGTCCGCTCAGCCCTAATCATAAGGCCCCTTCAAACCAAACCACGCTCATTATATACTCTCTTAATTATTACTGCAGTAAATGAAAATCTGTACAACACAAGACACCATAGACTGAACCTAGGGACTAATGCAAGAACGAAAAAAAAAAGACCAGCAGTCTAATGAGAAGGCAAACTTCTTTAAGGGCTGTAGCTTACAGTAAATAATCAGGTTGGCACTGTTTTCTTGTTCTTTTTTTACTTCTTTTTACTACCCCTCTGTGTGTTTTTTTGTTTTGTTTCTCTATCTTTAGGTATTTTATACTTTTCGCATACAGTTTCCATTCCAGAGGCTGTTTTTTTTGTTGCATTTAGTAATGCCTTATAGGGTTTTGGTGGTCTCTTAAGCCTCTGGTCTCAGTTGGCCAATTTGTCTCAGTTGGCCAACTTTACCTGCTTTTGTCAGCTGATAACACTTTTTGGGGACTGTTTTTGTCTCACTATCAGCTGATAATACTTTTTGGGGACTGTTTTTGTCTCACTATCATCTGCAGTCTTCCTGGAAGTTTGCCCTGACTTGTACATTGCTTTTGGATGCCCAACGTCTATCTGACTTTCTTCAAAGAACTTATCCATCCACTCTTAGAGTAAAACAGGATTTTTTTTGTGCTTACCTTAAGCTTCATTTTCTCCTGGCGTGGTCCCATCCCATCCTGCTGAAATAGGCAGTTTTGTTGTGTTTACCTGTCCTCAGATGTGGATTGAGTTTCTTCTTGGCACCTTGTAGGAGATGATCAGGGTATGAATGACTTGAAAACTCCATCCTTCTGGTAATGCCTATAACAAAACCGGGATTGGTTTTCTCCAGCCATTCGGGGAGGAAATGGATTTGAAGGTAAGTGACTAAAATCTTGCTTTATGTCTTGAAAAACTGGCCAAGTTGGAGCCCTGACCTAAAACTCACCTCCCCCCAGTTCTACGGCACATGCGCTATCTCTTGTTCAATCAGTGTGCTTAGATCCACTCCTGCCCACTCATTTAAGGATCATCTAAGATTTGGCTCCGGCTGAGTCTAGCCGAGTCCTGACGAGCAGACCCGCATACCCGCAGCCAACAGGGAGTGTGCCAACGATGGCCATTCAAGATTGCCTGGTGCAGGTGCGCGCCCTGCTAAAGGTATAGTGGGGAGCGGTGCTGCTCATGCATGCGCCTTTGGATTGGGGAAAAGGTGAGTTTATTGCGTGACCTGGGGCGTTTTACACAGCGGGACATCCCAAATCTGGATTCCCCGGGGGGAGCGAGCATGCCTGCCCTGGAGCCTCATAGACTCCAGGGTGGATTTTGGTCAACTTTAATAAAAAAACAGTACTACTGTTTTTGAATTACTGTATTAGATGCTTATGATGTGTTAATGTGTTTGCCTGTAATTGTGACTTGGATAACAATCAGATCATATTTTATGAGTAATTGATGCAGAATGTATGTGATTCCAGTTTCACTATTCATATAATGTCTGCACTGTAGGTGCCATTAAGAAAACAGGCAGATAGATAATGTTTTTCTGGCTTCTATCAAACCTATATGCATCCATCACTCTGACAGCCGGTGCCGTTAAATGAATCATTATAGACAATGAGTTTCTGATGCTTCAGAGTCTATGGGGGTCATGCTAAATATTTGGTGAAGCCAGTGTGACTTCCCGTGTGCAATACGATGTGGATTGCAACCTGCATGGCGGTGAGCTTTTTAGCAATAACACACAAAGTACAAAAATAAGTTTGTCCTACATTTTCCCCCCAAATCACCTGTACATGTGATGGCACATTTTTCAGTTTAGGTATATTATATTTCCAGTGAAAAGAATATATTTTTAAAGTTTGAAAATAACAACCACCTATGGGCTATGCTAAAGATTTCATCTTTTTTTCTGCACAGTCTATAGGGTTTTGTAGTTTCCCAACTTAAAAACAATTATCCTCACCTCATTGGAAAAATGGTCATTTTTGGAGGAAAAGGGTAGAAAAAACATTTTCTTGTGCTAAATGCAGGTTGCAATCCACACCACAATGCACACCGGAAGTCACACTGGCTTCACCAAAAATTTAGCACGACCCCCTTTGGGCCTTGTCATACTCTGCACTTCTCACATAGGTCTCTGCTGATTTGCTGTGCGGCACTGGTCACTTACCAAACTCCTCTGGTCCCCACTAAGCGACCTTCTGTTCCCTACCACCGTGGCACAAGGTCACCTGGTCAATGGTAACCAGTGAAGTGACCCAGAGGCCGTGAGTAGTTTCACTGGCTGTCAGAGAATACCTTGCAGCTGCAATGGACAACCAAGAAAATCTGGAAGTGGTGAGTCTCAGCAGTGGCCTGCAAAGAAGATGTAAAAGCAGAAATTTTTATCTGTGGCTGGTGTAGAAATCTTCGATGACACTCAAAGCAGCAAAGACCCAGGCAGTGGCATCACAGTTAAAGTGTGATATATACGCATTGTCTGCGCTGACCATAGACTTCTGCACGCTGCCCCGCATTCATGTGTGTGACCAAATACTACATGTTGTGTTCCAAGACACAATACAGTGCAGTGCATATATGCAAAACTTCCAATTGATTTTCTTGGCCATTATTTGCAACACACATTTGTTGCTTTAGCATACTACTCGAACACAATACAAGCGAGCAGCTATGGAAGCATCAATCAGAGACCGGTGCCAGCACTGGGCATACCAGGGCAAGTGCCAGGACCCCTCGTCTCTATATGGACCCACTCAGACTGGAGACTGGACCCCATGTGCAGTCTTGCTCCTAGTTGACCTTGGGACCAAAAGACGATTAGCAGCAATAGAGAAGGTGGTAAGGACCAAAGGATAATCAGCAACAGTGGTGGACCCTTTAGTGGCAGTGAAGAAGGTGACGAGCATCAGAGGACTAATGCCGGCAATGATGGAAAAGTGGCTGCGGAGAAGGAGGCAAGGACCGGATGGGGGGGATTGGTGGCATTGGAGAAGGCGACAAGGACCAAAGGATGATCAGCAGCAGCAGAGAATAAACCAAGGACTGGAGCAGTGGTCCTCAACATTTTTATGTCAAGTACTCCCCACGTCCAAGGAGAAGAGCAATTACTGATGTACCCAAATTAAGTAGGTCACGAATCATGATCCTTGTAGCTCCGTTTAAAGCAAATAGGAATGTTTTATTGTTGAAATTATGCACTAAAACAGTGGACTAGTGGGAAATCGATGGAGAAGGCAGTGGAAGTGGCACTAAGGACTGGAGGGGGGGCGATTATTGACAGAGGAGAACCCATCAGTGGCAGCAAAAATTAAGAGTGCCGGGCTGCGTCAGGGCCCACTGAGATTCCCTTGCCCAAGTGTTTTCTGCACCTACTATGCTTTAAAAACTGAATTCAATGAAGCGGGCCCGGCGCCCATTTTACAAGAACTCAGTCAGATGCCCCCCACGCCCTGAGGAGACCAACACTTTTTTTTGTAAAATGGGTGTTGGTTTGGTTAAACCAAAGAGAAATGGCTCTAAGCAGTACAAAAGGATGGTGTGACCAGAGGCAGACTGGAAACAAGGACCAGCCCATGAATTTACTGGCCCTGACCAGCCCATGAGCCCAGCCTGTCAAAGAGTACATTAATCCGTGGAGGTTATAGTATTGCAGGGGCAGAAACTGGGCTAGAGGGTACAGTGGGGCTGGGTACAAGGAAGGATTTAGAGTGAAGGCAAGGAGTAGATAGGTGGTGTTAGAAGAGAAATACGTTAATTCTGGCTAAAGCTCTGGTTGAGGTTAGGACCACACCCAGCCCAGCCATGTTCTCTCTATAACTAGTCAACTCCTGGGTGTCACTTATGGACACACGACTTTTATGAACATTTTGGTACCTGGCAAGCATATGACAGCCTACTGCTTAATATTTGAGCTGTTATTGCTCCTAGGTAGGCAAACGGAGGCCATTCTCTTGCAATTGATTGAGGAGATTGCATGGCTGTATGCTTGATGCTAGTTGATCAACTCTATTATCTAGCAGCACTGTTCATATCCTGTTATTAGTGTTTCTTTTAACAGAAATCATAGATAAATATATTTGTGGGATATAGTGCATGAATATATGTAGAAGCAATATATTTACCGAAAAGCTTTTCCCAGTGATTGATTTTACTGGCTGCCACGGTGATAACATCATCATTAAATACATTGATTGTCTCATGGTTAGCACCAAGGGAGCACATCTGTCCAGTGACACCATGATCACGGGCCTCAGGTGCACACTTGGAAGTAACATAACCAATAAAATCAGCGCATCTAGGGGGAAATTAGCAGTAAGGAGAGACAGATGGGGAAATCATTGGACACCATTAAACTCTCACTTTCATTTGTGTGCTTTGACATCTTTTCTCTAAGTGATTAGTAGTTACAAGTGAAGACTTCCAGAGCCTCACTAAAGGGACACAATAGATACAATGAAATATTTGATTATTGAAAACATCTTTGTGTTTTACTGTTTCTCTTTCCCCGTTACCTCATCTTGTTCTCTAGCCAGTTGGTTTTTCCCATTGCGCATATCAGAATAAGATAGAATTTAAGAGAAAAGAGGAAAATGAATTATAAGAAATGTCCAGCAGTCCACTTGCATATAAAGTGATGTTTAAAACTGGTCTCTTCGGCTTTGCCAAGTAGATTGTGAAAAAGGGTTTACCACTTGATCAAGAGTCACACAGGTCAAACTACAATATGATCCCATGAAGCATTATTGGGAATTGATGTGGTCCTGTAAATTGATCTATTATATTACTAGTGGCCAGGATATCAAAAAGAAGACGTTTTCCTGCTAATGTTAATAAAAAGCTACATAAGATAATGGTGATTGGGGAAGTCTCTAGTATTTTGCTAGACAGATTTTGCTTTCACATATTTCCACAAAATATGGGATCCTGGGAAGGCTGGAGTACCTGTCTCTCTTTCTCTTCTTTTTTCATTCTCTCTGTCTCCTCTGCATTTCTATTGCTGTGTCTGTCTCTCTTCTTCTCCATTCTTTTTTTTACCATTGTTTTTATCTCCTGTGATTAGAAACCTTTAAATTTGATAAATTGATAAAAATCTGTATATATATATATATATATATATATATATATATATATATATATATAGGATGGAAGGAGGAGGGTTTTTTAATGGAAGGAAGAGGGAATCAGAGGGGGCAGATCCTGATACAGTCTCCCCTCCCCTGATCCAAGCACCCCTGGATTTTATTCCTACCAGGAAAAGAAAACCACAAGTTTGGCGTGTTTATATGGATTTTTATATGGATCTATAAGATATATATTGTATATTATACAATATTACTAAACAATAAAATACAATAATCAATAAATCAAGGTGGAGTGCCCAAATGATGCCACAAACACTATCAAATTGGGTTTTGTGCCACTTTAACTGAATAACTCCAAGACTGACCATGGGCCCTCCTAAATGTCATAATTCTACAATTACTAATAGACGCTCTGT
Source organism: Gastrophryne carolinensis (assembly GCA_027917425.1). NCBI lineage: Eukaryota > Metazoa > Chordata > Amphibia > Anura > Microhylidae > Gastrophryne > Gastrophryne carolinensis. The sequence goes on from CM051243.1 coordinate 170,656,316, forward strand.
GACTAGCTGAGACCCTTGTCGTACAGAACTACGCAGTACTTAAAGCGGACCTTCACTCTGAATTAGAGCCTATCTTATATGTTTCCCACACCCTGTACATACAGATTGCTCACATTAAAAATCATCCTACCTGTATCTACTGCATGTTATGAGCCTTTAAACATCCAAGATGGCGGCCCATGGGACATCAGGCAGCCTGCAAACAGGAAGTTTCTTCTGACTGTGTCGCTCTGCATTCTGGGATTGCTGACCTTTTCCTGACCCCAGCTCTGCTCTGTCTGCTATAACCTGCCCCCGTACTTTATCCCACTCTCCACTCATCAGTAAGTGTGATGCTTCTGAGGCAAGATGGCGGCACCCGTATCCTAAAGTGACCCTAAGTGACTAAAAACTTAAAATATATTAATTTTATTTTTTTATGCTTGGGAATCGTTTTATAAGGGTTTGGGCTTTTCAATAAATCATGATGAAGGTCCGGTTTAAACCGGACCTTCACCCTAAATAAGAGTCTATCTTATATGTTTCCCACGCCCTGTACATACAGATTGCTCACATTAAAAATCACCCCACCTGCATCTATTGCATTTTCTGAGCCTTTAAACATCCAAGATGGCAGCCCACGGAGGTGCAGGCTGCCTGCAAACAGGAAGTGTCTTTTGACTGTTTCGCTCTGCATTCTGGGATTGCTGACCTTTTCCTGACCCCCAGCTCTGCTCTGTTTGTGCAAAGCACAGCTATAACCCGCCCCCTGTACTTGTGACCCCTCTCCTCCCCTCAGTATGTGATGCTACTGAGCCAAGATGGGGCACCCACATCCTAGAGTGCTGAACAGTGCTGCAGCCCAGTGGGGGAAAGAATAATAAGAAAGTGACTAAAAACGTTAAATATATTCATTTTAGATGCTGGAAAATAGTTTTTTAACAGTTTGGGTTTGAGTTTTTTCATTAAATCATGTGGAAGGTCGGCTTTAATGGGCCTTTAGAAATAGCAGGTTTCAAATCTACTAATCTTCCCCTTTCCCTTGGGTGTCTAAAGAACAAGTTAGGCAGCTTGAGCAACTGGGACATGTGCTTCTGATAGAAATGCAGATTTGGACAGGAACTGTAATTATTTCAATTATATATATTATATTATAATCTATAATATATATATATATATATATATATATATATATATATATATCTGATTTACTGTGTACGGTATGTTTTTTAAGGGTTTGCAATTAGGAATATGGTGCTCTTGGTAGCTCTGTCTTTTGATGCCAGGGCTGGCTCCGGGTTTACCTGGGCCCTTGGGCGGCATGGTCTCCGTGGGCCTTTTTGTGGTGAAGAGTCGCGTCACATCACTGATGGACGTCCCAAATCCCGATCCACCTACAGATCAAAAGAAAAGAAAAATAAACCTTCTTTAAATAAAAAACCTCTACGGTGCTTTCCCTCCTGGCAAGCACTTCCAGTCTTCTTGTTGCCGCCTGCTGCCTGCTGTTTGATCACCCGTGCCTGTCACGTGGTGTGGAGGCCCCTTCCTCTCTCCCCGGTGGGGACTGCACAAGCAGCAGCGGAACCTTATTGCTGCATACTGTTGTCCTCGCCCCACGGGAAAAAGAAGTTGCATCGCCGCAGCAAGTCTGCTGCCGGTCAAGCGCTGTCGCACACCCCCAATGCCGGCCCCGTCGGTGGGCCCCCCTGGAGGCCTGGGGCTCCTGGCAGCTGCCCCACCTTGCCGGGTGCTGACGCCAGCCCTTCTTGATGCATACATGACATTGCACATTTTTACTTCGGAGAACCATTGATATGAATGTCATAGACCTTTAATTATCATGATCCTGGTGAATGGGCCTTTGTAGATTATATTAAGTGCTTCATTTAACTGTTTGAAGCTACAGAACAAGTTAGACATTCAGCCTGGTATTATTGCCTTATTCTAATCACTGCAAGTAAATGTCTGTACCCCTGATACCTCTGGCATTGTTAAACAGGTAAGCCCGGGTGATACTTATAGAAGTGTGAGCAGAAAGGACCCCCTGCTGTAATGTCCAGTGCTTTGCCCTATGCCTCTGCTATCCTAATGAGATCGGGATAACAATTCCTTCCTGACTCTGAATGAAGACTGTCCAATTCTGCCTTGCCTCTTGCCACAGCCCATCTCCCAGTGTTGTTTTATTATTTAGTAGTATGGACGGATATATTGCTGTATAAGCACAGAGCTCCCTTGTGGCCGAGCAATAAATGTAGGCCAATCCCACGGTGCATGCACTCCAAATAAGGTGCAATTGTGTATCCTCCACCAAAGTGTTAGGCCCCTTACCGGATTTCCAAAAGCTGGCAAGCCTTGTTTATATCACTCCAAGCTCTCATGTGACCAGTAACACTTATGCTCAATCACATCAATACAACTCCAGCATTCATGAGATGTTACTCCAAAATAATATCTCCAGATTGGGTGCAAAATAACACATCTAGTGTGATATTGTATAAACAGAACCAGTTTAATCCTATAAAATGCACTCACATTACGATCACGCGTGTTCAACTTTACAATCAGTTAGGTGGCTCTCACCCACTCCGAAAGTCTTAGACCTGGCCAGATCCGAAAGAACGTGTAGAAATAGACCGCCTGCCGCCGACGCGTTTCGTTGCCCGTGGCAACTTTAACGAGTGTGGACGGATACTTGAATAATATGATGCCTCTGTGCCCAGTTCTTTTTCCTAGAATGTTACGTCTGCTCCAGGGTGCTGCCACCTGAATGTAAATGACAGAAAAATACGAGTTACTAGAAGGACTTTTCATGTGGGGCTTGCTAACAGACATGTGATTGATGCATCTGCTTTTATTTTCATTGCCTTTAGGAATATTATGAGATCTGACTAGTATAAAGGGATCATACAATTTGTGCCAAATATTTATGTCTACCTGAAACATTTTAAATGATGACTGCACAATAACAAACTAACTGTAAATAATGCTATTTTTAAAGATTTACAAGCCTTGCCGTACAAGCCTTCTATTGCTATTTTGTATTTTGTGACATGGAGTTGGCAATTTCTGCTGCAAAAACGCATGGCGGTCTCTGAACCGACCAATGAGAGGCAGACTGGTATACAGTATGGTGGTCTCTGTATCAAACAGGAATGTGGGTCAGCCATCCAAGAAGAGGCAAATCTCTTCTTTTGAAGATTCAGATGCAATCAATGAATTTCGTGATAGAAAACTTAATTCGCAATACCGCTGCATACTGATGCGTGCCATTCAGCCTGAAAATATATCACCTTATTTTTTCACTTTATTCCACTAGTTGTTTCCAGAGCAAAAAAAAGTATTAGAGGTTGCTAAACCATCACTGTTACATGAAAGTCTTCCCAAGGTCCTCTTCGGAGTGGAACAGACCAGACAAAAAATAGGGATCCTAAGAAATGGGAGCATGGTTCAAAGGTGGATCACACTGTTACTGTGGTACTTTCAGAGACAGCAGTTAACTGTTGTGCTTCAGCTTTGGTTATAGCGAAGTCTAAAATAAATAAATGCATTTTTAGGTAACTAAGGAAACGCTTGGGTTTCATTTCATAAGTAGTGATGAACGAACCAAACTCGCAAAGTTCGGGTCCGTGCAGAACTCGGGTTCCTGAACACGGACTTCAGTCAAAAGCCTGTGCCAGGGTTTGGTGTTCGCACCAACACTAAAGCTGATTTCTGATGGCTTCTAGCCCTCCTTGTAGCCATTCAGGTCGGCCAGGAGGCTGTCCCGCCTTTACCCCACCCCCAACCAATCAGGAAGGGGACGCAAAAGGTGTAGTGCCCAACCTGGCCAGCAAGCAGGCAAGCACTCAAAGCACTCTGCCTGCAAAAGAAGGACTCCTTCACAGTCTGCTATGGAATGATGGGGGTTGTTCTGCAACACAGTCTACTATGGAAGAAGATGGGGGCTCTGTCATAGTCTGCTATGGGATGATGGGGGTTGTTCTGTAACAGTCTACTATGGGATGATGGGGATTGTTCTGCAACAGACTGCTATGGGAGAAGATGGGGGCTTTGTCACACAGACTGCTATGGGATGATGGGGGGATTCTATCACACAGCCTGTTATAGGGTTATGGCGTTATTATTTTTTTTATAAATGATACATAATATTAGTAATGTCTCTAGCCCATTTTGTGAAGGCCAATCTCCCTGGTGTTACCTCCTGATTTTCCCTCTGACCCATTAAAAAATCAATATTTTTATGTATTTTTTAAAATTAATTTATTTATTTATGAATTTATTAATGTGTTTGTTTTTTGTGATTATTTGGAGTACTTTCTATCCCCACCAATTTTCTCTCTGACACTGGTTAAAAAATAATATTTTAATTTATTTATTTATGTCATTATTTAATTGTATTGCTTTCTGTTATAATTTTGAATACTTTCCCTACCTAAATGTGTGTAGGGCAAACATCCTGGTGTCCCCCCAACTTGCAGTCCTCTAGCCCTTGCTACCCCCATTTTACAGCCATTTTTGATTCCCCCAAGTTCGGTTCCCTATTGATTTTGACTCTGACAAACCCGAACTTCTACGAGTCCGCTCATCACTATTCATGAGCTCTGCATGCAAGCTTGTGCTGGGACCCTGAGTTATTGTGCATATGTACATCGCGCCGTTCACGGGGACCTATTGTGTTTGTGACACTGTGTCTGGAAGATGCTTCATGCTTGTTCTTTGTCTATCCCTAGAATTCTTAGCAGTCAGGATTGCGCAATGTCCTATCCATGACTATCTTGATGGGCCCAGTTTCTTTATTTTCTATTATATATCAGAAGCCTCTAGCTTCAAATCTTTTGATGAAGACATTCTACAGCCGTAGCACTTGTCTCACCATAAATCAGCTGATCGAGCCATAGGATCTGCACTTGGGGCTGTCGGTCATGATAATATATCCTTTGAGTCACTGGCAGTGGTTTATTCTTCTATAGCTCTAGACATAGGCCACTGTCTGTGGCAAACTCAAGGTTCCACTGCCTGGCAAGGATGGGCCCAGTACTTACTGCCCAGAATCCAAGACTCGACCCTTCAGCCCAGAGTCTATAGGCCTCCCTGGTCTTCTCTAGAGCCCCACCCAACAGAAGATTTTGCTGCATGAGGTCCCAGATCTTGGTTCAGACAGCGGTTCATGACAAAATCATAGACGAGGTTGAGGAGTAGAAAATACAAAGTAGTCAAAGCCCAAAGTCAAAGGTTGGGGCCAACAGTGAACATGAGTAATCCAAAAGGTGTACCATCCCTGCAAAGTAGAAGGGGTTCACTTGGTTCAGGTGGTTTAAAGTCCAGGGTACAACTCAGAGAGTTAAAATAAAACTGAAGAGCAGTACTTTTTGTATTCACTGCTGTTTTGTAACTAGGATAATGGCTAACAACATTGGAGGTCTACAGTGTACAATTTGTCAGATGTATACACTGGAGCAACAGTTCCAGGATGAATACCGCTGTGATAAATGTGAGCATGTTGCACGCTTGGAAGCTCAGGTTAGAGATCTGGCGGTGCAAAATGCAGCATTGAGGGTGATTGATCATCTTGAAAGGGTCATGCTGCTCACTGAGCAAGTATTAAGTGGGGTAAAAACAGAGGGTGGAGAAATGAGTCAGGGGAGGCAGGTAAGTAGCTGGGTAAATAGAGTAGTTAGAGGGAGTAGAAAGGGAGCACAGAAAAGGAAGGCCATGCCTGTGTCTTTGCATCCTAGCAAACTAGCCAAGTTGGGTAATAATGCAAGGGTGGCAGTCTTAGAAATGTCAGCCCTAACAGGTACTGTTCTCACTAACAGCCGGTAGGACAGTCCCACTAGTAATTGGGTGGATGGGACTGCAGGTAGAAGCTGTCTTCCTGGTGCCAGGGTTCGGCATGTGGTGGAAAGGGTGGATAAATTACTGGGAGGGGCTGGGGGTGACCCATAGTCCATGTGGGCTCCAATTTCAGAATTTATGGGAGATGGAGGATCCTTAAGACTACATTTAAGGAATTAGGCACCAAGTTGAAGAGAAGGACCTCCAAGGTATATTATCTAGAATACTGCCTGTCCTGGTTCCTTGAGCACTGGGCTGACTCTTCTTTTTGGGGTGCAAACTGTATTCTACAGATAATTTGCACCTGGATGAAAGAGGGGCTGCTGTGCTGGGTAAGAAGATATTAGAGGGGTGGAAAAATAAAATCATTTATGTTATTGGTGTGGCTGAGACATGGCTGGACTCCACACATGATTGGCCTGTTAATCTTCAAGGGTTGACCCTCTTTCACATAGACAGATAGGAAAGGGGGCGAAGTGTGTCTTTATGTAAAACAAGATTTCAAAGTATATATCAATGATGGGATACTTGCTGAGGATTGTGAATATATAGAATCCTTGTGGGTAGAAGTGCAGGACAATATTAAAAGACATATTGGTGTAATCTATAAACCCCCCAACAAGTGGAGATAGAGGGTCAATTCCAAATTCTTAACTGGCTAAACATGGATATCATCCAAGAAATACTAAATAATTTTAATGTGAATAAGCTTCCAGGACCAGATGGACTTCACCCAAGAGTTCTTAAAGAACTCACCTCAGTTATTTCAGCACCTCTACTTTTGAACCTGAAGGCTACATATGTCCTTGGGGGGGGGAACTGGGAGAGTCACTAGTTGAGAAGGATCTGGGGGTATTGGTAGACCACTGGCTAAATAACAGTATGCAGCTTCTAAGGCAACCAAGATACTATCATGCATTAAAAGAGGCCTGGAATCACGAGACAGAGATGTAATATTCCCTCTTTACAATGCACTGGTGTGCCCTCACCTGGAGTATGCCGTCCAGTTCTGGGCACCAGTTCATAGAAAGGAAGCCAAGATTTTGGAAATGGTGCAGAGGAGAGCCACCAAACTAATAAGGGGAATTAAGAATCTTATTTATGAATAAAGATTATGGAAATTAAATCAATTTGGTCTTGAGAGGAGACATCTGAGGGAGAACATGTTTAACTTAAACAAATAAATAAATGGCCTATACAAAAAATACGAGAAAAAATTATTTAAACTAAAATCCTCTCTAAAGACAAGGGGAGTGTCTCTGCAGTGACAATAATTTTTTACCATAAAAACTATAAATCTGTGGCATAGCGTCCCACAGAAGCTTGTCACAGCATCAACATTCAAAAAAGGATTAGATGCTTTTCTAGAAGTAATGTAACATTAATAGTTACTATTAGCTGTTATCAAAAAAAATAAAATAAAAATAACTTCTCCCAACCCTGTCCCTTGGTTGAACTTGGTGAACATATGTCTTTTCTGAACCGTACTATGTAACTTTGTACTAGGTAACTATGGGATGGCAGCTGGCATGGGCGTGGTCAGAATTTGTATTCCAATTCGAAGAGGCAGGCACCAAACAGGTGAAGTCCAAGCAAGGGTCATCAATTAGTAATCCAATAAGCAAGGTTTTAAAAAATGGAAATCACAGATATGTGCAAAGCAAGGTGGAGTTCTTCTGGCTCCATCTTGGCCCCCGGAAGCTCCTTATACTGGGACCTGAGCATGCTCAGTAAACACGCACCCATTAGCGCACCTGCACAGTGAAAAGCTTGCACAATTGTGAATGGACACTTGCGTGCACCACAGTTGGCCTTCTTGGTAGAATGTACTGCCATTGGGAGAGTTTCAAAATGAGTTGCTTTGTCTATCAAATCTGTGAAGTATGAACTACCACTTCTATTACGTTTCTACTGCTGATCAGAATTTTGTTTGTCGGAATCTGGCTGAAATGATGGGGGCATGGATGAAACAACAGACCGCATCCTAATTATCCATAGTGGTTTAGACTGCAGGGTCAGCACATCAGGATCTACTGGCGAGGAGAACTACCCCCTGCAGTATCTAAGGTATGCTTGAGTAAAAAGAGGTCTTCTCCCTTTCAGGTTACAGCCCATCTCACCAAAACCTTTGGTGGCAGATTGAAGGGATGGCTAAAGTTAATACAGATATGTATTTTGATAACTCTTAATTAGACAACATGGGCTGTCATAGTAGATCCTGGGGCTCCCACTGGACACATGCAAGTTTGTGTGGAAGAACGTGTCCTCCAGGTGCCTAACCAACAAAGACCTGGCGTGGCAAACGATCCAAGGTGGTCTGCCCATCCGGACCTTCATGCACAACCGGGGGTTGAGCAGAAACACACACTTATGTGCGTCTTATGTGCGTAGTCTGCGAGGAAACCTCCCATCACCTCCTTTGGGATTGCTTCTACGCCCAGGCCTTGTTGGACCCCCTAGGGTCGGAACTGACTTGATTGATTTGCTTTTCCTCTCTTCCCCTCCCTCCCCTTCATGTTTCATGTCTTAAAGAAAGCTTCAGCCTGTGATTCCCCATGCCTATACCCTCCTCTCCCTCACCAGCCCCCCTCACAGACTGTTGTTTTATGCATGGACTCATGAATGATGTGCAATCAGGGACCTTTGTCCAGGATGGCCCATTAGACATGGCCCACTCTATATATATATATAATGTTGTATATTTTATGTTCGACGCAAGAAAGATGTGCAGTCAGGGAACTTCGTCCAAGACAGCACATCAGGCATCGCCCACACTGTATATATTCAAACAAATAGTTGCGGTATGCATGTGGGGTGGACTCATGAATGATGTGCAGCCGATGACCCTCAGTCCAAGACGGCACATTAGGCATGGGCCACCTAGTATATGAGTAGAGGCGGTGGTACACAGGATGTGAGGTTCTTAGCCCAGCGCCACACATCATACGCCCTGCTGCCAAACATGAATGTATTGTATTGTAGTGACTTTAGCGCTGTGATGAAATATATGGTGTGATTGTACTGTCTAATGTATTTAGATGTGTAACTATATAAATATTATTATTATTGTTTATTTATACAGTGCCATCATCTTTCGTAGCGCTTTACAAGGTTTGAATACAGACAAGGTAAAACTTATAGTACAGGAAACAATACAAAATTATATGCCATGAGGTTAAACCAAGGCCCTTATTTAACAAGGGATAGCGACAGGTAGCGACTGGTGAGCGGCCGGTAATGACGGGCCCCGCCACGAGAACGCCGGCTCCCCACCACAATCACACATTTATCAAGGCAATCCTGCTTAGCGACTGAGATAGCGCCAGATAGCCACTCATTCATCATTATTCCAGCCTCAGCCCACAGCGCCAGCGTCCGACCTTGAACAGCGACAGGTATGACCTCTCGCTACCTGGCGCTCTCCAATGCATTTCAATTGAACAATCTTTAAATATTCATAATTAATTGTTATTAATTGTTTTGTTTTTTTTTTTTAATGTGAAAAATTCTGTGACCACTTCTGCCATTTTAAATAATTTTTTAAGTTAAAAAAAAAAAAAAAAATGTACAGAATTGATATTACAGGTCTGATATTAATGTATTCATATTACAAAATTATTTTAAAAAACTTGTTTTTTTTGGTTTCCAAAAATATGGTTGTTTGGGGGTTAAAAAACTACTTTTAACCCATCGCCGCCAGCGCTCTGGGGTGTAAACATGCATTTTACAGCGCGAGAATTTTTTGAGCGTGATTTGATAATGAATATGGTGGGAGCCGGTCGCTATGGCCAGTCGCTATCATGCACTCCCATACAGCACGGAACCTGTCAAATAGCGACTCCTCACCCAATATTCAACATTATGGCAAACCGACTGAGTTGCTATCAACTACCGAACAACGGCCAAGCATAGCAACTACTAGCGGGCGCTCTGAAAATGCCACTACAGTTGCTCAACTGTCGCTACCTGCCGCTATTAATGAATCGGCCTCCAAGTGTTGTGAGCACAGGAGACAATAGGAATGAGAGCCCTGTCCTTGCCAGCTTACAGTCTAAAGGATGGGGGTGGAGACGAAAGGTGGGGATCACAAGTGGTAGAGCTAGAGTTGGACTGCATGTGCCATTTGAAGGTTATAGGAATTTCTTAAGCCAGGTCATATGCTTGTCTGAAGAAGTGAGTTTTGAGGGCACTTTTAATGACTTTATGAGAGAGTGACGGATTGAGCGGGGAAGTGCATTCCAGAGAAGTGGGGAGGCGCGGGAGAAGTCTTGAAGGCGGGAGTGCGTTGAAGTAACCAAGGAAGAGGACAGGAAATGTCAGAGGCAGAGCGGAGGTTGCGATTGGGTCGGTAACGCTGGATAAGAGATGAATTGTTGGGAGGGGCCTGGTTGGGGAGAGCTTTGTAGAAGTTTGGACTGAACTGAACTATGGGAGACAGGTAACCAGTGGAGGGATTGACAGAGGGGGGCAGCACTGGAGAAGCGAGAGGAGAGGTAGATGAGGCTAGCAGCAGAGTTTAGAACAGATTGGAGGGGAGCCAGACCACAAAGGAGGGTGTTGCAGTAGTCCAGTCAGGACATGACCAGGGCGGAGAGGTGAGAGGAAGGGACGGATGCGGGAAATATTTTTGAGTTAGAGATGACAGGAGGTGGCTAGGGAGTGAATGTGAGGTGTGAACGAGAGAGAGGAGTCCAGAATGACGCCCAGGCACCGAGTTGGTGAGTTGTAGTTATTGTAAGATTATTTACAGCGCTTGTGGTGTTAGAGAAGGGAGGGGAGTGAGATGGTGGGAAAATGACCAGTTCTGTTTTGTCCATGTTTAGTTTAAGGGAGCGAGATGTCATGAAGGAAGAGATGTCTGTTAGACAGTCAGGAAGGCGAGAGAGGAGAGAAGAGAGATAAAGGAAATTTTTCTAATAAAAAAGTAGATGGTGTCTACTGTAAAATGGCCTGTTGGCTATATTTGGACATGGGCCCAATGCTGCTAGTCCTCCTCTGATGATGAGGAACCTGGTAGTTTTGGTCAGCATGTGATGTACCGCTGCAGTTTAATACAAAGTACAGGAAGAGACTAACACTTGAAAATCAATTCATAAATCCTTTTTAAAAGCAAAATATTATCCAGGCAATGTTTCAGTATTAATTGGTTATTTTGGATTACCCATGTAATGTAAGTATGAGTCTGCCTTTGATTTTGATCATCTATCTCTTCCTTCCTACTGTTCTCTCTATTTTAGAACACTCTTCCGATGATCTTCTTTAGCCTCTCCCTCCCAGTATGCTAGCAAATGATTAGTGGTAAAATTCCATGTCCCTCCAACACTTATAAACTCTGCTGTACTAATTAGAGTTCATATAAAGGGGTTAATGAGTTAAAGTGGAAAATTTAAATAGAATTCTGGGATTTAAATAAACACTACTAATGCACATACATGCATGTATCAAGACTGAGGGGGGTTATTTAAGTACGTATAGCGCCAGGTAGCGCCTCATAGTGGCAGGCAGCTTCTGGTGAGCGACTCTAACGGCGTCATGTAGCATCATAGTACTACAGGCGGCTCAGCGTATAGCGCCAGCGCTCTAGCTTCAAGAGCGCCAGGTATTACCTTTCGTTCACTGTCGCTCTCCCATACATTTCAGTTGCCTTTCATTTGGTTGTGTTTAAAGTGGACCAACACCCAGGGCGGATCGGCCCGGGAATCTAAAAGATTCCCGAGCCGATCGGATCCCTCCCAGCGGGGCATCCGAAATCGGGATGTCCCGCGGGGTGAAACCCCCCAGGAAGCCCAGAAACCTTACCTTAACCCCCGTTCCAATGGCGCATGCGCGGGCCGCGACCGCATCTCGCGCTTCCCTCTAGCAGGGCGCGTACCCGCGCTGGCCGTTTCTGAATGGCCGGCGTGGGCGCGCTCCCTGTTAGAGGGAAGACGAGCCGCTGTGGTTGGACGCCGCTTGTACGTGCATACCACAGCGGCTCTGAGTGCTCTGATTGGACGAGCGCCCGCGTAGTAGCGTGGTGAGGTGAGTGTTTCCGGGCATTCTGGGGGGTTTCACACAGCGGGGCACACCCGATCGGGGTGCCCCACAGAAGTGGACCAAAACCCAGGATAGTGAAAATCCTGGGTGTTGGTCCACTTTAAACAGCGTGTTTGCCATTTTTTTAATTTTTTTTGCTGAAATCATTGTGTGACCTCTCCTGGCTGCAAACAAACATTTTTAGAAACATTTTTGACTTTTATATTTTTATGCAGAATTGTCATTACTGGTCTGGCACTTAGTGTTAATGTCACTGTGTTCAAACAATGTCATTCCATGTGTTTTCGCTTTGTTACTGGTGAATGTGTTCAAAAACAGACTTTAATCACACAGCGTCTGGCACTCTATGCTATAGCGACCAGCTTTAGAGCGCCGACGCTGTGTGTGTGTCCTTTTTTTATAAGTATACTTATATATACTTATATATAGTAACTAGGATAGGCTGGCTACCTTTCGCTTGCTGCAGTGCTGTACTGGTGTTAGAGCACCCAACATACATCACATTCATCAATGTGGGCCAGGTTACTACAGCGACTGAGGTGCTCTGTTACAGTGCCGATACCCGCACATGAGCGTCTACTAGCGGTAGCTCTAAGCGCCGCTATACAGATGCTCATCTCCGATACCTGGCGTTAGTAATGAATCAGCCTCCACATCTCTATGTCTCTGCAGTTTACTCACCTTACTGATTGAGGGACAACAGCACTAATTAGCAAAAAGACTGAAGTTTTAAAGTGGACCAAAACCCAAGATTTTGACTATCCTGGGTTTTGGTCTTTGGCCCCTGGGCACCCTGATCGGGGATGCCCTGCTGTGTAAAACCCCCAGGTCACCCGATCTCACTTATCCTTCCTCGGTCCTACGGCGCGAGTGTGCTGGCGGATGCATCCCCCGCTACCCTTTGACAGGGAGCGTGCCCGCGGTGGTGCAGGCACATGCCCTGCTAAAGGGAAATTGGGGATGCGCATGCGCCACTGGACCGGGAAACGAAGGTGAGTTTCCCGGCGACCTGGGGGGGGGCTTGACAGGGCGGGGCATCCCGAATCTGGATGCCCTGGGGGGAGCAAGTGTGTCTGCCCTGGAGTCTTATAGACTCCAGGGTAGGTTTTGGAGCCCGCTCCCCACTTTATACACCTATTCAAACGTGGAAAATAATTTCTTCTGAACATAACTAGAGAATGAGAGCTTGCTGAATAAGAAGTCTTTCATTGAGTAAATCAAGGTCATAAGAGGAACTGAATGTGTGTTATCAACTTGGCTTTGCTTTGAAAATGATACATACAGACATTAGCTTGCATTTTTTGCTGTTTAGTTAGTGCATGCATTCGGGGTCTCCTGTACCTTTAGATGTCCTTCACTGGGACTCTTTAATGTAGTTCCATACATTTCTGACCCAAGAGACCAGATACTAAAAATGGCTTTAGATGTTGCTTGAATATGTGTGGGTATTGATGTTTCAAGTCATTTCTATGTTCCTTGGCGATAATCTTATGTGTGTATACGTGAGCGGCAAATACTGCCAGCCACTTCTCACTAGGAGAACATTGCTGACCAAGAGAACATTTGTTGGCCTGGACAGGAAAGCATCTTCCAATTTTTTATTGTTCGTGGTACAGATTCTCGCCCAGTTCTTTTGGCAGTGTCAAAGGATAATTCCCACAGGCATGTCACTTGCCCAATCACATCATCAGCATCAATGGCAGGCAGATATTAAAGACTTAAAGGTGCCGCAGCACTCAACCCTGTTAGCTTGCAGACCAACCTATAATCTGTCTCTAAATCTGGTAAAAACAGAGGTCTCGGTCACACGCATCTGCAGAAGTATGCTAAGCTGCACCACCGCGCCAAGGTGCCTCTATGGGTGCAGTCCTAACTCTAATCTATGAGAGCCCCACTTGGGACATACAATGCAAGAGATAAAATGGGAGCAGCTTACCTGAGGTTGCCATAAACCTCATGTGCAAGCCATGGAGAGGAAGGGTCAAGACCTTGCAATACAGCCTAGACCCCACACCCCATGTGCTTGCACAAATTCAAAATAAACAGGGGGGGGTGGCAGCTGCTCAGACCATTTTATAACTAACCTGGGAGGTGCAAGTCAGCAGGGCAATTATGAGTTATGTTCAACTGATTTCTACTACCCCTCCCATTCCCCATATAGGCAGTGTGGCATTCCCCCATCCCATTCCCCATATGGGCAGTGTGGCATTCCCCCCTCCCATTCCCCATAAGCAGTGTGGCATTCCCCCCTCCCATTCCCCATAAGCAGTGTGGCATTCCCCCCTCCCATTCCCCATAAGCAGTGTGGCATTCCCCCCTCCCATTCCCCATAAGCAGTGGGGCATTCCCCCATCCCATTCCCCATAAGCAGTGTGGCATTCCCCCTCCCATTCCCCATATAGGCAGTGTGGCATTCCCCCTCTATAAGCAGTGTGGAATTCCCCCATCCCATTCCCCATAAGCAGTGAAGCATTCCCCCTCCCATTACCCATGGGCAGTGTGGCATTCCCCCCCTCCCATTCCCCATAAGCAGTGAAGCATTCCCCCTCCCATTACCCATGGGCAGTGTGGCATTCCCCCCTCCCATTACCCATGGGCAGTGTGGCAACTCCCCCTCCCATTCCCCATATAGGCAGTGTGGCATTCCCCCATCCCATTCCCCATATGGGAAGTGTGGAATTTCCCCCTCCCATTCCCCATATAGGCAGTGTGGCATTCCCCCTCCCATTCCCCATATTGGCAGTATGGCATTCCCCCCTCCCATTCCCCATATAAGCAGTGTGGCATTCCCCCTCCCATTCCTATAAGCAGTGTGGCATTCCCCCATCCCATTCCCCATATGGGAAGTGTGGAATTCCCCCCTCCCATTCCCCATATAGGCAGTGTGGCATTCCCCCCTCCCCCTCCCATTCCCCATGGGCAGTGTGACATTCCCCCCTCCCATTCCTATAAGCAGTGTGGCATTCCCCCCTCCCATTCCCCATAAGCAGTGTGGCATTCCCCCTCCCATTACCCATGGGCAGTGTGGCATTCCCCCCTCCCATTCCTATAAGCAATGTGGCATTCCCCCTCCCATTCCCCATAAGCAGTGTGGCATTCCCCCCTCCCATTCCTATAAGCAATGTGGCATTCCCCCCTCCCATTCCCCATAAGCAGTGTAGCATTCCCCCTCCCATTACCCATGGGCAGTGTGGCATTCCCCCCTCCCATTCCCCATGGGCAGTGTGGCTTTCCCCCCTCCCATTCCTATAAGCAATGTGGCATTCCCCCCTCCCATTCCCCATAAGCAGTGTGGCATTCCCCCCTCCCATTCCCCATAAGCAGTGGGGCATTCCCCCATCCCATTCCCCATAAGCAGTGTGGCATTCCCCCTCCCATTCCCCATATAGGCAGTGTGGCATTCCCCCTCTATAAGCAGTGTGGAATTCCCCCATCCCATTCCCCATAAGCAGTGAAGCATTCCCCCTCCCATTACCCATGGGCAGTGTGGCATTCCCCCCCCTCCCATTCCCCATAAGCAGTGAAGCATTCCCCCTCCCATTACCCATGGGCAGTGTGGCATTCCCCCCTCCCATTACCCATGGGCAGTGTGGCAACTCCCCCTCCCATTCCCCATATAGGCAGTGTGGCATTCCCCCATCCCATTCCCCATATGGGAAGTGTGGAATTTCCCCCTCCCATTCCCCATATAGGCAGTGTGGCATTCCCCCTCCCATTCCCCATATTGGCAGTGTGGCATTCCCCCCTCCCATTCCCCATATAAGCAGTGTGGCATTCCCCCTCCAATTCCTATAAGCAGTGTGGCATTCCCCCATCCCATTCCCCATATGGGAAGTGTGGAATTCCCCCCTCCCATTCACCATATAGGCAGTGTGGCATTCCCCCCTCCCCCTCCCATTCCCCATGGGCAGTGTGACATTCCCCCCTCCCATTCCTATAAGCAGTGTGGCATTCCCCCCTCCCATTCCCCATAAGCAGTGTGGCATTCCCCCTCCCATTACCCATGGGCAGTGTGGCATTCCCCCCTCCCATTCCTATAAGCAATGTGGCATTCCCCCTCCCATTCCCCATAAGCAGTGTGGCATTCCCCCCTCCCATTCCTATAAGCAATGTGGCATTCCCCCCTCCCATTCCCCATAAGCAGTGTAGCATTCCCCCTCCCATTACCCATGGGCAGTGTGGCATTCCCCCCTCCCATTCCCCATGGGCAGTGTGGCTTTCCCCCCTCCCAATCCTATAAGCAATGTGGCATTCCCCCCTCCCATTCCCCATAAGCAGTGTGGCATTCCCCCTCCCATTCCCCATGGGCAGTGTGGTGTTCCCCTCCCATTCCTATGAGCAGTGTGGCATTCCCCCCATCCCATTCCCCATGGGCAGTGTGGCATTCCCCCTCCCATTACCCATGGGTAGTGTGGCATTCCCTCCCCCCATTACCCATGGGCAGTGTGCCATTCCCCCTTCCATTACCCATGGGCAGTGTGGCATTCCCCCTCCCATTACCCATGGGCAGTGTGGCATTCCCCCCTCCCATTCCCCATGGGCAGTGTGGCATTCCCCCCTCCCATTCCTATAAGCAGTGTGGCATTCCCCCCTCCCATTCCCCATGGGCAGTGTGGCATTCCCCCCTCCCATTCCTATAAGCAGTGTGGCATTCCCCCCTCCCATTCCCCATAAGCAGTGTGGCATTCCCCCTCCCATTCCCCCTCCCATTCCCCCTCCCATTCCCTATGGGCAGCGTGGCATTTCCCCCTCCCATTCCCGATGGGCAGTGTGGCATTCCCCTCTCCCATTCCCCATGGGCAGTGTGGCATTCCCCCATCCCATTACCCATGGGCAGTGTGGCATTCCCCCCTCCCATTCCCCATGGGCAGTGTGGTATTCCCCCTCCCATTACCCATGGGTAGTGTGGCATTCCCTCCCCCCATTACCCATGGCCAGTGTGGCATTCCCCCTTCCATTACCCATGGGCAGTGTGGCATTCCCCCCTCCCATTCCCCATGGGCAGTGTGGCATTCCCCCCTCCCATTCCTATAAGCAGTGTGGCATTCCCCCCTCCCATTCCCCATGGGCAGTGTGGCATTCCCCCCTCCCATTCCTATAAGCAGTGTGGCATTCCCCCCTCCCATTCCCCATAAGCAGTGTGGCATTCCCCCTCCCATTCCCGATGGGCAGTGTGGCATTCCCCCCTCCCATTCCCCATGGGCAGTGTGGCATTCCCCCCTCCCATTCCTATAAGCAATGTGGCATTCCCCCCTCCCATTCCCCATAAGCAGTGTGGCATTCCCCCTCCCATTACCCATGGGCAGTGTGGCATTCCCCCCTCCCATTCCTATAAGCAATGTGGCATTCCCCCCGCCCATTCCCCATAAGCAGTGTGGCATTCCCCCCTCCCATTCCTATAAGCAATGTGGCATTCCCCCCTCCCATTCCCCATAAGCAGTGTGGCATTCTCCCTCCCATTACCCATGGGCAGTGTGGCATTCCCCCCTCCCATTCCCCATGGGCAGTGTGGCATTCCCCCCTCCCATTCCTATAAGCAATGTGGCATTCCCCCCTCCCATTCCCCATAAGCAGTGTGGCATTCCCCCTCCCGTTACCCATGTGCAGTGTGGCATTCCCCCCCCCCATTACCCATGGGCAGTGTGGCATTCCCCCTCCTATTACCCATGGGCAGTGTGGCATTCCCCCTCCCATTACCCATGGGCAGTGTGGCATTCCCCCTCCCATTCCCCATGGGCAGTGTGGCATTTCCCCCTCCCATACCTCATAAGCAGTGTGGCATTCCCCCCATCCCATTACCCATGGGCAGTGTGGCATTCCCCTCCCATTCCCCATGGGCAGTGTGGCATTTCCCCCTCCCATTTCCCATAAGCAGTGTGGCATTCCCCCTCCCATTACCCATGGGCAGTGTGGCATTCCCCTCCCATTCCCCATAAGCAGTGTGGCATTTCCCCCTCCCATACCTCATAAGCAGTGTGGCATTCCCCCCATCCCATTACCCATGGGCAGTGTGGCATTCCCCTCCCATTCCCCATGGGCAGTGTGGCATTCCCCCCTCCCATTCCCCATAAGCAGTGTGGCATTCCCCCTCCCATTCCCCATGGGCAGTGTGGCGTTCCCCTCCCATTCCTATGAGCAGTGTGGCATTCCCCCCATCCCATTCCCCATGGGCAGTGTGGCATTCCCCCTCCCATACCCATGGGTAGTGTGGCATTCCCTCCCCCCATTACCCATGGGCAGTGTGGCATTCCCCCTTCCATTACCTATGGGCAGTGTGGCATTCCCCCTCCCATTACCCATGGGCAGTGTGGCATTCCCCCCTCCCATTCCCCATGGGCAGTGTGGCATTCCCCCCTCCCATTCCTGTAAGCAGTGTGGCATTCCCCCCTCCCATTCCCCATGGGCAGTGTGGCATTCCCCCCTCCCATTCCTATAAGCAGTGTGGCATTCCCCCCTCCCATTCCCCATAAGCAGTGTGGCATTCCCCCTCCCATTCCCCCTCCCCTTCCCTATGGGCAGTGTGGCATTTCCCCCTCCCATTCCCGATGGGCAGTGTGGTATTCCCCCCTCCCATTCCCCATGGACAGTGTGGCATTCCCCCCTCCCATTCCTATAAGCAATGTGGCATTCCCCCCTCCCATTCCCCATAAGCAGTGTGGCATTCCCCCTCCCATTACCCATGGGCAGTGTGGCATTCCCCCCTCCCATTCCTATAAGCAATGTGGCATTCCCCCCGCCCATTCCCCATAAGCAGTGTGGCATTCCCCCCTCCCATTCCTATAAGCAATGTGGCATTCCCCCCTCCCATTCCCCATAAGCAGTGTGGCATTCTCCCTCCCATTACCCATGGGCAGTGTGGCATTCCCCCCTCCCATTCCCCATGGGCAGTGTGGCATTCCCCCCTCCCATTCCTATAAGCAATGTGGCATTCCCCCCTCCCATTCCCCATAAGCAGTGTGGCATTCCCCCTCCCGTTACCCATGTGCAGTGTGGCATTCCCCCCCCCATTACCCATGGGCAGTGTGGCATTCCCCCTCCTATTAACCATGGGCAGTGTGGCATTCCCCCTCCCATTACCCATGGGCAGTGTGGCATTCCCCCTCCCATTCCCCATGGGCAGTGTGGCATTTCCCCCTCCCATACCTCATAAGCAGTGTGGCATTCCCCCCATCCCATTACCCATGGGCAGTGTGGCATTCCCCTCCCATTCCCCATGGGCAGTGTGGCATTTCCCCCTCCCATTCCCCATAAGCAGTGTGGCATTCCCCCTCCCATTACCCATGGGCAGTGTGGCATTCCCCTCCCATTCCCCATAAGCAGTGTGGCATTTCCCCCTCCCATACCTCATAAGCAGTGTGGCATTCCCCCCATTCCATTACCCATGGGCAGTGTGGCATTCCCCTCCCATTCCCCATGGGCAGTGTGGCATTCCCCCCTCCCATTCCCCATAAGCAGTGTGGCATTCCCCCTCCCATTCCCCATGGGCAGTGTGGCGTTCCCCTCCCATTCCTATGAGCAGTGTGGCATTCCCCCCATCCCATTCCCCATGGGCAGTGTGGCATTCCCCCTCCCATACCCATGGGTAGTGTGGCATTCCCTCCCCCCATTACCCATGGGCAGTGTGGCATTCCCCCTTCCATTACCCATGGGCAGTGTGGCATTCCCTCCCCCCATTACCCATGGGCAGTGTGGCATTCCCCCTTCCATTACCCATGGGCAGTGTGGAATTCCCCCTCCCATTACCCATGGGCAGTGTGGCATTCCCCCCTCCCATTCCCCATGGGCAGTGTGGCATTCCCCCCTCCCATTCCTGTAAGCAGTGTGGCATTCCCCCCTCCCATTCCCCATGGGCAGTGTGGCATTCCCCCCTCCCATTCCTATAAGCAGTGTGGCATTCCCCCCTCCCATTCCCCATAAGCAGTGTGGCATTCCCCCTCCCATTCCCCCTCCCATTCCCTATGGGCAGTGTGGCATTTCCCCCTCCCATTCCCGATGGGCAGTGTGGTATTCCCCCCTCCCATTCCCCATGGACAGTGTAGCATTCCCCCCTCCCATTCCTATAAGCAATGTGGCATTCCCCCCTCCCATTCCCCATAAGCAGTGTGGCATTCCCCCTCCCATTACCCATGGGCAGTGTGACATTCCCCCCTCCCATTCCTATAAGCAGTTTGGCATTCCCCCCTCCCATTCCCCATAAGCAGTGTGGCATTCCCCCTCCCATTCCCCATGGGCAGTGTGGCATTCCCCCCTCCCATTCCTATAAGCAATGTGGCATTCCCCCCCCCCCATTCCCCATAAGCAGTGTGGCATTCCCCCTCCCATTACCCATGGGCAGTGTGGCATTCCCCCCTCCCATTCCCCATGGGCAGTGTGGCATTCCCCCTCCTATTACCCATGGGCAGTGTGGCATTCCCGCTCCCATTACCCATGGGCAGTGTGGCATTCCCCCTCCCATTCCCCATGGGCAGTGTGGCATTTCCCCCTCCCATACCTCATAAGCAGTGTGGCATTCCCCCCATCCCATTACCCATGGGCAGTGTGGCATTCCCCTCCCATTCCCCATGGGCAGTGTGGCATTTCCCCCTCCCATTCCCCATAGGCAGTGTGGCATTCCCCTCCCATTCCCCATGGGCAGTGTGGCATTCCCCCTCCTATTACCCATGGGCAGTGTGGCATTCCCGCTCCCATTACCCATGGGCAGTGTGGCATTCCCCCTCCTATTACCCATGGGCAGTGTGGCATTCCCCCTCCCATTCCCCATGGGCAGTGTGGCATTTCCCCCTCCCATACCTCATAAGCAGTGTGGCATTCCCCCCATCCCATTACCCATGGGCAGTGTGGCATTCCCCTCCCATTCCCCATGGGCAGTGTGGCATTTCCCCCTCCCATTCCCCATAGGCAGTGTGGCATTCCCCCTCCCATTCCCCATAAGCAGTGTGGCATTCCCCCCATCCCATTAACCATGGGCAGTGTGGCATTCCCCCAACCCATTACCCATGGGCAGTGTGGCATTCCCCTCCCATTCCCCATGGGCAGTGTGGCATTCCCCCCTCCCATTCCTATAAGCAATGTGGCATTCCCCCCCCCCCCATTCCCCATAAGCAGTGTGGCATTCCCCCCTCCCATTCCTATAAGCAATGTGGCATTCCCCCCTCCCATTCCCCATAAGCAGTGTGGCATTCCCCCTCCCATTACCCATGGGCAGTGTGGCATTCCCCCCTCCCATTCCCCATGGGCAGTGTGGCATTCCCCCCTCCCATTCCTATAAGCAATGTGGCATTCCCCCCTCCCATTCCCCATAAGCAGTGTGGCATTCCCCCTCCCGTTACCCATGTGCAGTGTGGCATTCCCCCCCCATTACCCATGGGCAGTGTGGCATTCCCCCTCCTATTACCCATGGGCAGTGTGGCATTCCCGCTCCCATTACCCATGGGCAGTGTGGCATTCCCCCTCCCATTCCCCATGGGCAGTGTGGCATTTCCCCCTCCCATACCTCATAAGCAGTGTGGCATTCCCCCCATCCCATTACCCATGGGCAGTGTGGCATTCCCCTCCCATTCCCCATGGGCAGTGTGGCATTTCCCCCTCCCATTCCCCATAGGCAGTGTGGCATTCCCCCTCCCATTCCCCATAAGCAGTGTGGCATTCCCCCCATCCCATTAACCATGGGCAGTGTGGCATTCCCCCATCCCATTACCCATGGGCAGTGTGGCATTCCCCTCCCATTCCCCATGGGCAGTGTGGCATTCCCCCATCCCATTCCCCATAAGCAGTGTGGCATTCCCCCCATCCCATTCCCCATAAGCAGTGTGGCATTCTCCTCCCATTCCCCATAGGCAGTGTGGCATTCCCATCCCATTCCCCATGGGCAGTGTGGCATTCCCCTCCCATTCCCCATGGGCAGTGTGGCATTTCCCCCTCCCATTCCCCATAGGCAGTGTGGCATTCCCCCTCCCATTCCCCATAAGCAGTGTGGGATTCCCCCCATCCCATTAACCATGGCCAGTGTGGCATTCCCCCATTTCATTACCCATGGGCAGTGTGGCATTTCCCTCCCATTCCCCATGGGGAGTGTGGCATTCCCCCATCCCATTCCCCATAAGCAGTGTGGCATTCCCCCCTCCCATTCCCCATGGGCAGTGTGGCATTTCCCCCTCCCATTCCCCATAGGCAGTGTGGCATTCCCCCCATTCCCCATGGGCAGTGTGGCATTCCCCCCATCCCATTCCCCATGGGCAGTGTGGCATTCCCCCTCCCATTACCCATGGGTAGTGTGGCATTCCCTCCCCCCATTACCCATGGGCAGTGTGGCATTCCCCCTTACATTACCCATGGGCAGTGTGGCATTCCCCCTCCCATTACCCATGGGCAGTGTGGCATTCCCCCCTCCCATTCCCCATGGGCAGTGTGGCATTCCCCCCTCCCATTCCTTTAAGCAGTGTGGCATTCCCCTCTCCCATTCCCCATGGGCAGTGTGGCATTCCCCCCTCCCATTCCTATAAGCAGTGTGGCATTCCCCCCTCCCATTCCCCATAAGCAGTGTGGCATTCCCCCTCCCATTCCCCCTCCCATTCCCTATGGGTAGCGTGGCATTTCCCCCTCCCATTCCCGATGGGCAGTGTGGCATTCCCCCCTCCCATTCCCCATGGGCGGTGTGGCATTCCCCCCTCCCATTCCTATAAGCAATGTGGCATTCCCCCCTCCCATTCCCCATAAGCAGTGTGGCCTTCCCCCTCCCATTACCCATGGGCAGTGTGGCATTCCCCCCTCCCATTCCCCATGGGCAGTGTGACATTCCCCCCTCCCATTCCTATAAGCAGTGTGGCATTTCCCCCTCCCATTCCCCATGGGCAGTGTGGCATTCCCCCCATCCCATTCCCCATGGGCAGTGTGGCATTCCCCCTCCCATTACCCATGGGTAGTGTGGCATTCCCTCCCCCCATTACCCATGGGCAGTGTGGCATTCCCCCTTACATTACCCATGGGCAGTGTGGCATTCCCCCTCCCATTACCCATGGGCAGTGTGGCATTCCCCCCCTCCCATTCCCCATGGGCAGTGTGGCATTCCCCCCTCCCATTCCTATAAGCAGTGTGGCATTCCCCTCTCCCATTCCCCATGGGCAGTGTGGCATTCCCCCCTCCCATTCCCCATAAGCAGTGTGGCATTCCCCCTCCCATTCCCCCTCCCATTCCCTATGGGCAGCGTGGCATTTCCCCCTCCCATTCCCGATGGGCAGTGTGGCATTCCCCCCTCCCATTCCCCATGGGCAGTGTGGCATTCCCCCCTCCCATTCCTATAAGCAATGTGGCATTCCCCCCTCCCATTCCCCATAAGCAGTGTGGCATTCCCCCTCCCATTACCCATGGGCAGTGTGGCATTCCCCCCTCCCATTCCCCATGGGCAGTGTGACATTCCCCCCTCCCATTCCTATAAGCAGTGTGGCATTCCCCCCTCCCATTCCTATAAGCAGTGTGGCATTCCCCCCTCCCATTCCCCATAAGCAGTGTGGCATTCCCCCTCCCATTCCCCATGGGCAGTGTGGCATTCCCCCCTCCCATTCCTATAAGCAATGTGGCATTCCCCCCTCCCATTCCCCATAAGCAGTGTGGCATTCCCCCTCCCATTACCCATGGGCAGTGTGGCATTCCCCCCTCCCATTCCCCATGGGCAGTGTGGCATTCCCCCCTCCCATTCCTATAAGCAATGTGGCATTCCCCCCTCCCATTCCCCATAAGCAGTGTGGCATTCCCCCTCCCGTTACCCATGTGCAGTGTGGCATTCCCCCCCCCCATTACCCATGGGCAGTGTGGAATTCCCCCTCCCATTACCCATGGGCAGTGTGGCATTCCTCCTCCCATTACCCATGGGCAGTGTGGAATTCCCCCTCCCATTCCCCATGGGCAGTGTGGCATTTCCCCCTCCCATACCTCATAAGCAGTGTGGCATTCCCCCCATCCCATTACCCATGGGCAGTGTGGCATTTCCCCCTCCCATTCCCCATAAGCAGTGTGGCATTCCCCCTCCCATTACCCATGGGCAGTGTGGCATTCCCCTCCCATTCCCCATGGGCAGTGTGGCATTTTCCCCTCCCATTCCCCATAAGCAGTGTGGCATTCCCCCTCCCATTACCCATGGGCAGTGTGGCATTCCCCTCCCATTTCCCATAAGCAGTGTGGCATTCCCCCCATCCCATTAACCATGGGCAGTGTGGCATTCCCCTCCCATTCCCCATGGGCAGTGTGGCATTTCCCCATCCCATTCCCCATAAGCAGTGTGGCATTCCCCCATCCCATTCCCCATGGGCAGTGTGGCATTTCCCCCATCCCATTAACCATGGGCAGTGTGGCATTCCCCCATCCCATTAACCATGGGCAGTGTGGCATTCCCCCATCCCATTCCCCATGGGCAGTGTGGCATTTCCCCCTCCCATTCCCCATAAGCAGTGTGGCATTCCCCCTCCCATTCCCCATAAGCAGTGTGGCATTCCCCCCATCCCATTAACCATGGGCAGTGTGGCATTCCCCCATCCCATTACCCATGGGCAGTGTGGCATTCCCCTCCCATTCCCCATGGGCAGTGTGGCATTCCCCCATCCCATTCCCCATAAGCAGTGTGGCATTCCCCCCATCCCATTCCCCATAAGCAGTGTGGCATTCCCCCCTCCCATTCCCCATGGGCAGTGTGGCATTTCCCCCTCCCATTCTCCATAGGCAGTGTGGCATTCCCCTCCCATTCCCCATGGGCAGTGTGGCATTCCCCCATCCCATTCCCCATGGGCAGTGTGGCATTCCCCCCTCCCATTCCCCATGGGCAGTGTGGCATTCCCCTCCCATTCCCCATGGGCAGTGTGGCATTCCCCTCCCATTCCCCATGGGCAGTGTGGCATTTCCCCCTCCCATTCCCCATAGGCAGTGTGGCATTCCCCCTCCCATTCCCCATAAGCAGTGTGGCATTCCCCCCATCCCATTAACCATGGGCAGTGTGGCATTCCCCCATCCCATTACCCATGGGCAGTGTGGCCTTTTCCTCCCATTCCCCATGGGCAGTGTGGCATTCCCCCATCCCATTCCCCATAAGCAGTGTGGCATTCCCCCCATCCCATTCCCCATAAGCAGTGTGGCATTTCCCCCTCCCATTCCCCATAAGCAGTGTGGCATTCCCCCATCCCATTCCCCATGGGCAGTGTGGCATTTCCCCCATCCCATTAACCATGGGCAGTGTGGCATTCCCCCATCCCATTAACCATGGGCAGTGTGGCATTCCCCTCCCATTCCCCATGAGCAGTGTGGCATTTCCCCCTCCCATTCCCCATAGGCAGTGTGGCATTACCCTCCCATTCCCCGTGGGCAGTGTGGTATTTCCCTCCCATTCCCCATGGGCAGTGTGGCATTCCCCCCTCCCATTCCCCATGAGCAGTGTGGCATTCCCCCCTCCCATTCCCCATGGGCAGTGTGGCATTCCCCCCTCCCATTCCTCATAAGCAGTGTGGCATCCCCCCTCCCAATCCCCATATAGGCAGTGTGGCATTCCCCCCTCCCATTCCCCATGGGCAGTGTGGCATTCCCCTCCCATTCCCCATGAGCAGTGTGGCATTCCCCCCTCCCATTCCCCATGGGCAGTGTGGCATTTCCCCCTCCCATTCCCCATAAGCAGTGTGGCATTCCCCCTCCCATTCCCCATAGGCAGTGTGGCATTCCCCTCCCATTGCCCATAAGCAGTTTGGCATCCCCCCTCCCATTTCCCATGGTAAATGATACATGTACAAAAAGACGGGCAGGCTGATTCATTACTAGCGCCAGGTAACAGCAGATGAGCGTCTGTACTACGGCGCTAAGAGCGAACGCTAGTGGTCGCTCTGATCAGCCGTGAGTCGCTATTACAGAGCACCTCAGTCGCCGTAGTAACATTGCCGGCATTGATGAATTTGATGTGTGAGTTGCTTTAACAGCAGTACAGAGCTATATGGGAGCGACTCAAACCATATTTATAAAAAAAACAGCCTCACACAGCCTTGGCGCTCAAAATTGTGTCGCTGTAGCCCAGAGCGCCAGACGCTGTGTCATTAAAGTCTGTTTTTTAACACATATCCACTAGTAACAAAGCAAAAACATATGGAATGACATTGTTATTACATTGTGACATTAACACTTTAATACCAGACCAATTCTACATAAAAATATAAAAAATATAAAAAGTTTTCAAAAATGTATTTAAATAGGCCAGGAGAGGTCACACAATGATTTTATACAAAACAAAAAATAATAAAAAAAAACCTTGTTTAAAGAGAAGAAAAGTAACATCCATTGAAATGTATGGGAGAGCGACAGGTAGCGACAGGTAACACCAGGTGCTCTGGAAGCCAGAGAGCCGCCGGGATCCGCTGAGCCGTCTGTGATGATGAATCGGTCGCTCCGTGTCGCTGTAAGAGTCGCTCACCAGAATCGCCTTCATAAATGTGGTATTGCGTACAGCGCCCGGCATTCACCTGACGCTACCTGCCGCTTTCAAGGCACTACTTGTCGCTATCCCTATGAATAAAGCCCATAGTATCAAATATCCCCCTACCAATTAAAATAGAAAGTTTTGGCTGGAATTTTTTGTATACGTTTTGTCATGTATTTGCCATTTTCATTTGCTGTTATAAGAGTAATTCCACTTTCAATGGCATTTTTAAAAGTTTGCATTATAGTGTACCAAAATGATGTAATCAATGTGCTAAGCTAGTCAGTTTATTTTTTTTTTCTTTTCCATGTGTTTCCTACGCCATGATATAAATAAATCAGTTTTCCCTAGCAACAATGTGTTTAACCTAGCAATGTACATCAACTGGTGTGTTAAAAGTACATATCATAAATTACCTTACTCTGGCTTGCTAATCACATGATTGGCTAATGAATAGGCAACAGATGTAACCCCTTCTGATGTAATTCAGCTTATTCATGTAGAGGGGATCACAATTTTGTGTTTCAGTAGCTAGGGGTTACCGGCAGTGCTTTCTGCTGGAAGTGTCATTACTGCACAATCCTACCACAAGTGTTTGTTTTACATCCCAGAAGAGGAAAACAATAAGGCAGAACACCGTCAACCTGACAAAAAGGGAGTTTTCCTTTTTCCTTGCACTTATTTAACTGCCCCAAAAAATCATCTGCTTTTAATATGTATGCTTCTGAAGTTTAAAATTCCCCTTTTAACAGGCTACTACTTTTTTTTTCTTTTATGTCTATAAATACGTTTGCGTATGTTTTTTGGCATCCACTCATAGGGGAACTGTAACGGAGAACTCACCTGCGTCCCGTTCCCGCGGCATCTCCGAGCGCCAAGGTGGGGGGCACTTCGCGCCCAGCATTAGCTCGAGTGGTGCCGCGCACCGCGCCGCTCCTCTTCCGGCGCGTCCTCACCTCTGCATGCGTGCTCGCGCGGGTTGGTGGTGGATGGGGGGGATCAGGAATTTGTTGACCTGCAAGATTACTATTGTTCTAAACTAACTGTTAAACCCCCCCTTCTTCCCCTCCTTGCATTCTCCTGCTGGGAGCAATTAGACGCTATTGAAAATAGTTCTAGAAGGAAGATAAAATAAAAGATTACATTTTTTCATTTATTTCCCCCCAAGTTTTCATTTGAAGCCAAAAGCCTTTGTGAGTATTTTTTTCCAATTTATTACAGAACACTAAAGGGAGATGAAACATGTTTTATTTTATTTAACCTTCCATAGGAGGTAATTGACCCACTTTAAAAAGGGGCCTTGGAGAGCTGAGTGAGATCTATTGTTGCAGAACGTACAAGCGAGATTATTCAAGCAAGACATTTCCTAGCTATAGATGAGTGGGCCTTCTGCACCTGCCACCAGGGCCGGCTCTAGGTTCATGTGGGCCCTTGCGTGATAGATTCTTAATGGGCCCCTTGTGGTGTGGTACATTACTCTATAGTTTGTGATAAAGTTGCGTGTATGGTGAATACTGCTAAAGAATAGAAAGAAAAAAAAATTATAGAAGGAAGGACAAAGTATAGAAGGAATGACAGAAAGAAAAACAAACGCAGAAGAGAGAAAAGGATTGACAAAAAAGATGGAATAGCTGGAAATAAATACATATAAAAAAATTAATGAAAAGAAAAAAAAGCAAAGAATGAATGGCAGAAACAAAGATAGAGAATGAATGGATGACAGAAAAGAAAGAATAGAAGACTGACAGAAAACAATATTCGAAGGAAAGCAGGAAAAAACGAATGCAATAGAGGTATGGGTATTTTGTTACTTGATCATCTAGTAATAGAGGTATGGGCATTGTGTTACTTGATTATCTAGTAATAGAGGTATGGGCATTTTGTTACTTGATCATCTAGTAATAAAGGTATGAGCATTTTGTTACTTGATCATCTAGTAATAGAGGTATGAGCATTGTGTTACTTGATCATCTAGCAATAGAGGTATGAGCATTGTGTTACTTGATCATCTAGCAATAGAGGTATGAGCATTGTGTTACTTGATCATCTAGTAATAGAGGTATGAGCATTTTGTTACTTGATCATCTAGCAATAGAGGTATGAGCATTGTGTTACTTGATCATTTAGTAATAGAGGTATGGACATTTTGTTACTTGATCATCTAGTAATAGAGGTATGAGCATTGTGTTACTTGATCATCTAGTAATAGAGGTATGAGCATTGTGTTACTTGATCATCTAGTAATAGAGGTATGAGCATTGTGTTACTTGATCATCTAGCAATAGAGGTATGAGCATTGTGTTACTTGATCATCTAGTAATAGAGGTATGAGCATTTTGTTACTTGATCATCTAGTAATAGAGGTATGGGCCTTGTGTTACTTGATCATCTAGTAATAGAGGTATGAGCATTGTGTTACTTGATCATCTAGTAATAGAGGTATGAGCATTGTGTTACTTGATCATCTAGTAATAGAGGTATGAGCATTCTGTTACTTGATCATCTAGTAATAGAGGTATGAGCATTGTGTTACTTGATCATCTAGTAATAGAGGTATGAGCATTCTGTTACTTGATCATCTAGTAATAGAGGTATGGGCATTTTGTTACTTGATCATCTAGTAATAGAGGTATAAGCATTCTGTTACTTGATCATCTAGTAATAGAGGTATGAGCATTGTGTTACTTGATCATCTAGTAATAGAGGTATGGGCCTTGTGTTACTTGATCATCTAGTAATAGAGGTATGAGCATTGTGTTACTTGATCATCTAGTAATAGAGGTATGAGCATTGTGTTACTTGATCATCTAGTAATAGAGGTATGAGCATTCTGTTACTTGATCATCTAGTAATAGAGGTATGAGCATTGTGTTACTTGATCATCTAGTAATAGAGGTATGAGCATTCTGTTACTTGATCATCTAGTAATAGAGGTATGGGCATTTTGTTACTTGATCATCTAGTAATAGAGGTATAAGCATTCTGTTACTTGATCATCTAGTAATAGAGGTATGAGCATTCTGTTACTTGATCATCTAGTAATAGAGGTATAAGCATTCTGTTACTTGATCATCTAGTAATAGAGGTATGAGCATTGTGTTACTTGATCATCTAGTAATAGAGGTATGAGCATTTTGTTACTTGATCATCTAGTAATAGAGGTATGAGCATTGTGTTACTTGATCATCTAGTAATAGAGGTATGGGCATTGTGTTACTTGATCATCTAGTAATAGAGGTATGGGCATTGTGTTACTTGATTATCTAGTAATAGAGGTATAGGCATTTTGTTACTTGATCATCTAGTAATAAAGGTATGAGCATTTTGTTACTTGATCATCTAGTAATAGAGGTATGAGCATTGTGTTACTTGATCATCTAGCAATAGAGGTATGAGCATTGTGTTACTTGATCATCTAGTAATAGAGGTATGAGCATTCTGTTACTTGATCATCTAGTAATAGAGGTATGAGCATTGTGTTACTTGATCATCTAGCAATAGAGGTATGAGCATTGTGTTACTTGATCATTTAGTAATAGAGGTATGAGCATTGTGTTACTTGATCATCTAGTAATAAAGGTATGAGCATTGTGTTACTTGATCATCTAGTAATAAAGGTATGAGCATTGTGTTACTTGATCATCTAGTAATAGAGGTATGAGCATTGTGTTACTTGATCATCTAGTAATAGAGGTATGAGCATTGTGTTACTTGATCATCTAGTAATAAAGGTATGAGCATTGTGTTACTTGATCATCTAGTAATAGAGGTATGAGCATTGTGTTACTTGATCATCTAGTAATAGAGGTATGAGCATTGTGTTACTTGATCATCTAGCAATAGAGGTATGAGCATTGTGTTACTTGATCATCTAGTAATAGAGGTATGAGCATTTTGTTACTTGATCATCTAGTAATAGAGGTATGGGCATTGTGTTACTTGATCATCTAGTAATAGAGGTATGGGCATTCTGTTACTTGATCATCTAGTAATAGAGGTATGAGCATTTTGTTACTTGATCATCTAGTAATAGAGGTATGAGCATTGTGTTACTTGATCATCTAGTAATAGAGGTATGGGCATTCTGTTACTTGATCATCTAGTAATAGAGGTATGAGCATTTTGTTACTTGATCATCTAGTAATAGAGGTATGAGCATTGTGTTACTTGATCATCTAGTAATAGAGGTATGGGCATTGTGTTACTTGATCATCTAGTAATAGAGTTATGGGCATTGTGTTACTTGATCATCTAGTAATAGAGGTATGAGCATTGTGTTACTTGATCATCTAGTAATAGAGGTATGGGCATTCTGTTACTTGATCATCTAGTAATAGAGGTATGGGCATTTTGTTACTTGATCATCTAGTAATAGAGGTATGAGCATTGTGTTACTTGATCATCTAGTAATAGAGGTATGGGCAATTTGTTACTTGATCATCTAGTAATAGAGGTATGAGCATTGTGTTACTTGATCATCTAGTAATAGAGGTATGGGCATTGTGTTACTTGATCATCTAGTAATAGAGGTATGGGCATTGTGTTACTTGATCATCTAGTAATAGAGGTATACGCATTCTGTTACTTGATCATCTAGTAATAGAGGTATGAGCATTTTGTTACTTGATCATCTAGTAATAGAGGTATGGGCATTGTGTTACTTGATCATCTAGTAATAGAGGTATGAGCATTCTGTTACTTGATCATCTAGTAATAGAGGTATGAGCATTCTGTTACTTGATCATCTAGTAATAGAGGTATGAGCATTGTGTTACTTGATCATCTAGTAATAGAGGTATGAGCATTCTGTTACTTGATCATCTAGCAATAGAGGTATGGGCATTTTGTTACTTGATCATCTAGTAATAAAGGTATGAGCATTCTGTTACTTGATCATCTAGTAATAGAGGTATGAGCATTTTGTTACTTGATCATCTAGAATTAGAGGTATGGGCATTTTGTTACTTGATCATCTAGAATTAGAGGTATGGGCATTTTGTTACTTGATCATCTAGTAATAAAGGTATGAGCATTCTGTTACTTGATCATCTAGTAATAGAGGTATGAGCATTTTGTTACTTGATCATCTAGTAATAAAGGTATGAGCATTCTGTTACTTGATCATCTAGTAATAAAGGTATGAGCATTTTGTTACTTGATCATCTAGTAATAAAGGTATGAGCATTTTGTTACTTGATCATCTAGCAATAGAGGTATGAGCATTTTTTTACTTGATCATCTAGTAATAGAGGTATGGGCATTTTGTTACTTGATCATCTAGTAATAGATGTATGGGCATCTTGTTACTTGATCATCAAGTAATAAAGGTATGAGCATTCTATTACTTGATCATCTAGTAATAGAGGTATGGGCATTTTGTTACTTGATCATCTAGTAATAGAGGTATGAGCATTCTGTTACTTGATCATCTAGTAATAAAGGTATGGGTATTTTGTTACTTGATCATCTAGTAATAGAGGTATGAGCATTGTGTTACTTGATTATCTAGTAATAGAGGTATGGGCATTTTGTTACTTGATCATCTACTAATAAAGGTATGAGCATTCTGTTACTTGATCATCTAGTAATAGAGGTATGAGCATTGTGTTACTTGATCATCTAGTAATAGAGGTATGAGCATTGTGTTACTTGATCGTCTAGTAATAGAGGTATGAGCATTGTGTTACTTGATCATCTAGTAATAGAAGTATGGGCATTGTGTTACTTTATCATCTAGTAATAGAGGTATGGGCATTGTGTTACTTGATCATCTAGTAATAGAGGTATGAGCATTGTGTTACTTGATCATCTAGTAATAGAGGTATGAGCATTCTGTTACTTGATCATCTAGTAATAGAGGTATGGGCATTGTGTTACTTGATCATCTAGTAATAGAGGTATGAGCATTTTGTTACTTGATCATCTAGTAATAAAGGTATGAGCATTCTGTTACTTGATCATCTAGTAATAAAGGTATGAGCATTCTGTTACTTGATCATCTAGTAATAGAGGTATGAGCATTCTGTTACTTGATCATCTAGTAATAGAGGTATGAGCATTTTGTTACTTGATCATCTAGTAATAAAGGTATGAGCATTTTGTTACTTGATCATCTAGCAATAGAGGTATGAGCATTTTTTTACTTGATCATCTAGTAATAGAGGTATGGGCATTTTGTTACTTGATCATCTAGTAATAGATGTATGGGCATTATGTTACTTCATCATCTAGTAATAAAGGTATGAGCATTCTGTTACTTGATCATCTAGTAATAGAGGTATGAGCATTCTGTTACTTGATCATCTAGTAATAGATGTATGGGCATTTTGTTACTTGATCATCTAGTAATAGAGGTATGGGCATTTTGTTACTTGATCATCTAGTAATAGAGGTATGAGCATTCTGTTACTTGATCACCTAGTAATAAAGGTATGGGTATTTTGTTACTTGATCATCTAGTAATAAAGGTATGAGCATTCTGTTACTTGATCATCTAGTAATAGAGGTATGAGCATTGTGTTACTTGATCATCTAGTAATAGAGGTATGAGCATTGTGTTACTTGATCATCTAGTAATAGAGGTATGAGCATTCTGTTACTTGATCATCTAGCAATAGAGGTATGGGCATTTTGTTACTTGATCATCTAGAATTAGAGGTATGGGCATTTTGTTACTTGATCATCTAGCAATAAAGGTATGAGCATTCTGTTACTTGATCATCTAGTAATAGAGGTATGAGCATTTTGTTACTTGATCATCTAGTAATAAAGGTATGAGCATTCTGTTACTTGATCATCTAGTAATAAAGGTATGAGCGTTCTGTTACTTGATCATCTAGTAATAGAGGTATGAGCATTCTGTTACTTGATCATCTAGTAATAGAGGTATGAGCATTTTGTTACTTGATCATCTAGTAATAAAGGTATGAGCATTTTGTTACTTTATCATCTAGCAATAGAGGTATGAGCATTTTTTTACTTGATCATCTAGTAATAGAGGTATGGGCATTTTGTTACTTGATCATCTAGTAATAAAGGTATGAGCATTCTGTTACTTGATCATCTAGTAATAGAGGTATGAGCATTGTGTTACTTGATCATCTAGTAATAGATGTATGGGCATTTTGTTACTTGATCATCTAGTAATAGAGGTATGGGTATTTTGTTACTTGATCATCTAGTAATAGAGGTATGAGCATTGTGTTACTTGATCATCTAGCAATAGAGGTATGGGCATTTTGTTACTTGATCATCTAGTAATAAAGGTATGAGCATTCTGTTACTTGATCATCTAGTAATAGAGGTATGAGCATTGTGTTACTTGATCATCTAGTAATAGAGGTATGAGCATTGTGTTACTTGATCGTCTAGTAATAGAGGTATGAGCATTTTGTTACTTGATCATCTAGTAATAGAAGTATGGGCATTGTGTTACTTTATCATCTAGTAATAGAGGTATGAGCATTGTGTTACTTGATCGTCTAGCAATAGAGGTATGGGCATTTTGTTACTTGATCATCTAGTAATAGAGGTATGAGCATTGTGTTACTTGATCATCTAGTAATAGAGGTATGAGCATTGTGTTACTTGATCATCTAGTAATAGAGGTATGAGCATTGTGTTACTTGATCATCTAGCAATAGAGGTATGAGCATTGTGTTACTTGATCATCTAGTAATAGATTTATGAGCATGGTGTTACTTGATCATCTAGTAATAGAGGTATGGGCATTGTGTTACTTGATCATCTAGTAATAGAGGTATGAGCATTGTGTTACTTGATCATCTAGTAATAGAGGTATGAGCATTGTGTTACTTGATCATCTAGTAATAGAGGTATGAGCATTGTGTTACTTGATCATCTAGTAATAGAGGTATGAGCATTGTGTTACTTGATCATCTAGTAATAGAGGTATGAGCATTCTGTTACTTGATCATCTAGTAATAGAGGTATGAGCATTGTGTTACTTGATCATCTAGTAATAGAGGTATGGGCATTGTGTTACTTGATCATCTAGTAATAGAGGTATGGGCATTCTGTTACTTGATCATCTAGCAATAGAGGTATGGGCATTTTGTTACTTGATCATCTAGTAATAGAGGTATGGGCATTTTGTTACTTGATCATCTAGTAATAAAGGTATGAGCATTGTGTTACTTGATCATCTAGTAATAGAGGTATGAGCATTGTGTTACTTGATCATCTAGTAATAGAGGTATGGGCATTGTGTTACTTGATCATCTAATAATAGAGGTATGGGCATTTTGTTACTTGATCATCTAGTAATAGAGGTATGAGCATTTTGTTACTTGATCATCTAGTAATAGAGGTATGGGCATTCTGTTACTTGATCATCTAGTAATAGAGGTATGAGCATTTTGTGACTTGATCATCTAGTAATAGAGGCATGGGCATTTTGTTACTTGATCATCTAGTAATAGAGGTATGAGCATTCTGTTACTTGATCATCTAGTAATAGAGGTATGGGCATTCTGTTACTTGATCATCTAGTAATAGATGTATGGGCATTTTGTTACTTGATCATCTAGTAATAGAGGTATGGGCATTTTGTTACTTGATCATCTAGTAATAGATGTATGGGCATTTTGTTACTTGATCATCTAGTAATAGAGGTATGGGCATTTTGTTACTTGATCATCTAGTAATAGAGGTATGGGCATTTTGTTACTTGATCATCTAGTAATAGTGGTAAGAGCATTTTGGGCAGAGATATTAAATGTAGCCCCATGGGAATGGAGTTGAGTTGAGACAGTGGTATGAATTAGAAGAGAGCAGTGAAAAAGCTAGTTTACGACAATGGTATCCATGGTATTGGTCAGAAACCAACAGCATACAAATAGCATACCTGGGGAAAAAAAGTACTACAGTATAACAGGAATAGCAAACAAAATTGAGGGCAGAACACACCCAAACAGTAAGGTATCTAGGGTGGGGGGGGTGAGTTTTCTCTAATTGTTGCTACTGACCTTAAAAACTTGTAACAGTTTTATGTGATATCACACTTGTTCCCATCCTCACATTGTTTAAGATAAACCATTAAAGGTCACCAGTCACATGATTTCCTGCTTCACTGGATAAAAGGATAATAATGGACTGCTGTATACACTGGATATATTATTCCCCTATGCTTTGATGTAAGCAGACTTCTTTTCCTAAAGCAAAAAAACAAGCATCTAACAATCCATCCTTTAACAGTTTATTTATATGTTTATGTATTTAATAATTAAAGGAAACCTGACATGAACAACTACCCATTTCTGGTTGCTCCACTCTTCCATCAGGGCACCCCCCCCCCCCAAATGAGCAGCCGGGGCGATGATGCCACCACCGAGGCCACACGCCCCGACCCTGTTCAGACCGCCGATTGGCTGCCGGGGGACGCTGGGCACGCACACACTTCCGCGCCCCGCCATCCTGATAGGCTGGGCATGGGGGGGCACGCACATTTACAGGGAAGCCGGGGTTGTGGTGCTGGCAATCGCAGTGCTGGACCCGGCTGGTAAAGGTGAGTATAGTGACAACCCTGGGGGTTATCCCACTATAGGGTTTCCCGGGGACAGGCTAGCGACCGGACCTGGAATCTTTTAGATTCCGGAGCCCAACCGCAAAGTTTCTGATCTGCTTTAATGTTATTGCTAGGTTCTGGTGCTGCCGCAGTCTAATGCCTGGCGCTGGCGCTTTACACTGAGCCGCCGCTAGTGATACATGTGACGCTACATGATGCTATTAGAGGTGCTCACCAGATTAACCTTA
Source organism: Gastrophryne carolinensis (assembly GCA_027917425.1). NCBI lineage: Eukaryota > Metazoa > Chordata > Amphibia > Anura > Microhylidae > Gastrophryne > Gastrophryne carolinensis. The sequence goes on from CM051243.1 coordinate 170,692,383, forward strand.
ATATATGTGGTTTTCACATACTGCGCCTGGCGTTCACCTGACGCTACATGGTACTACCTGGTGTTAGCGTTTCTTAAATAAGACCCTAAGATTTACGGGTTTGCAGGGGGTTAATTGATGGGGGACAGCAATCAGAATAGGGATGAAACTGCTTTATCAGGCTACCATTTCCCCCCTGAGGGTGTATGTAACTGGCTGATGTGTCTTCCAAGGAATTCCTAAAGATGTTATGGTAAGTACCAAAACCACACTTCAGGTACATTAGTTGATCAGATTTAGAAAAGTATGCAAGTCTGTAACTCCCGTGATACATTTTACTGGCTCATTTTTGGGATGATCCTCCTAATGAGTGGTGTGGAGACACTTTACCCTACCTCTCCAGCCAAATGGGACATCCTGTCAGTCACTAGGCAAGGTGAGATCATGATCAAAACCAAAGTTGGAGATACACAGCAGAGGGTTGTTATTGAGTATATGTCTAATGGATAAATACATTCAGCATGGGGTTGTAAAAGAAAATACCCAGGTATCATGCAGACCTAAGATGGGTTTTACTAACAAGCCTTCCCGAGCCTGTGGAAGAGAAGACCACCCTATGATGCTGACATACTTAATGATGAGGATATTGTATATAATGTGAAGTGTTGGGCTTATGTCAAATTTGCCTTTTAGTTTGATGACTGTAGACTAATTTTCTGTGTCATCAGATCATAGAACATTTTTCCATCTGACTTCTCCCAAATGCCTTTGGGCAACTGTAGGGAGATGTCATGTGACTCTGGTAAATGGTTTGTTAATGGCGAAGTTACATTTATATTATTCTTTTATTCTTGATGTAGTTTAGGAGGTACACATTTTTTCTAGGACGACAAGGAAACTGATTGCATCCTCATAGCACTGTAGAAAAACATATTATTATGCCATAAACAAGCATATGTATTAAAAATGTCACAGTTTCATCAGTTTCATCAAATGCAGCATACACTGTACAGTTAATACCATAGTTCATAGTCTCTATGAAGTCAGTTGGGCTACTGTTCTCATAATATTTTTTAAAAATGAATGGCATATCAAACAAGAACCTTTCATCTATTAGGGAATTGGAGCCACAGGACATGTCACATGAGTATTTTGCAAACATGGGATAGTTACGGTCCATCATCCACTTGAAAAGCTACCTTCAAACATGTAGGACTTGTTTCTCATGGAGATCAATGGTTGCAGAATCAGTGTGGGCATCGTGTGGTTAACCATCTCGTTCTGCTTATAAAACAGAGTTCATCTGAATGTAACCCTTGAAAATCATAGAACTCCAGACTGAAAGTGTTATGTCTCAAGTTGTTCCAGTAATGTTTAGTTTAGAAATAACTTTTTATGCTAAAGGAAAAGTCAGCTTTCATTTAAAGTGATGCAACATATACAATTGCTAAACAAACCACTGGACAATGTTATGCTATTAAACATGACCTTTCCTTCTCAATCTGTAGTCATCTAAATATCAAATCTTGTAGAAAAATGCCAAATTCTACTTCCCTGGAACTTTGGATCCTTGTTTTAGCTGCAGAGAGAACTTCCTTTGCTGTTACAATTTGACAATTGCTTTGCATAGAACTATAAAACTAAAACTAAAACCAAAGGTCATTACCTTCATTCTTTTTGACTTATCCTCATGCTTTGACACTCATTCCCTGCTTCTTGATATTCTATCCTCGCTTGGTATTCAAGGTCTTGCACTCTCTCGGCTCAACTCCTATCTCTCTAACTGATCTTTCCGGGTATCCTACTCAAACACTCCTCTCTGTAATGCCCCATGCGACTCTCACCTTTTGTGAGCTGGCAATATCCACCGCCGTTTCCGCCTATAGTCAAGCCCCCAGGTTTTAAAACGAGCAAAGGATGCCAGCTTACAGTGAAGGTAGAAGCCCTTTTGGCCAAGGGCGTTCACAGGTGATCAGTCCGAGGATGCGTCTATACACAGGGATGAGGCAGGAGAGTAGTCAAACACTAGCCGAAGGTCAAGCCGAATGGTCAGTGTTAACACAGTATTTAAGAGGGTCAGGCAAAGTTCGAGGTCGGACAGGCGAAAGGTCATTTCGTGCAGCAAGCTAGGATGGTCGATCAAAGCCGGTGTCGGTAACAAATATAGCACAGACAAGGTAGCATCCTGAGCAACACTAGCTATAACGGGCACTGAGATCAGGGCAAAACTCTATTTAAAGAATGACTGGCCATTAGGAACATTGGGAGGGGAATGGGATGTGATTGGTGGCACTAGGATCCTAAACAGGATTGGTAGTAATCCCAGCGGCTGGACAGCTCTGGCCAGTAAGGCTGTCCAGCCCCTGACAACTTTCTGGTATGGAAGAGGCTGCACTGTCTGGGACACTTCATCTGACAGCGGGGCGCGCACCCACACAGCTGGAGAGGAGCGGGGGAGACAGCTAGGACGGCTTGTTGTGTCCTCCAACTTCTGAGAGCAGCGGACGAGCGAGCCCTGCTCCATTCAGCCGGGGAATGCTGTGCCGGCCACGGCGGAAGCGCTTGCATACACGTAAGCTCCTCACACTCTCGTTCTCTTTCTGACGGTGTGGCACAAGGTTCCGTCCTAGGCCCCCTAATCTTCTTAGTCTACACTTATGGTTTTGGCAAACATATCTTCACTAGTAGGGTCAGGTGAACCACCCAAGGTTCCTCAACCCAAACCTAGTCCCCTACTGAAATCAATGGGGACCTGAAATTTGCGGGGGGGGGGGGGGGCAATTCTGCTGGGTGGAGGGGTTGCACCTGTCAAGGGCCCCCCAGAGGCAGAATGGGCTTTAAAAAACAAAAAAACTGTGATGGTGGGGTGGGGGGCAGAGTGTTCAGCAGGAAGCATCACCTGAGCCCTGCGATCCACTCACTTGTCTGCATTCCGGCTGTCAAATGGGCTATGGCTGGGAGTCGCAGGAAGATGGCCACTGCTCCCATGAGTGAGGCACTCCTAGTGCCAGTTGCCAGTGTCCTCACTCATGGGAGCAGTGTCCCTCAGTCTGTGGCCCCCAGCTGTAGCCCTTTTGACAGCCAGAACGTCGACCAGGGACCGGATCACGGGGCTCAGGTAAGTTACAGCTGCTTCCTCCTGCACACTCTGTATAGGTCAGATGTGTTAATGGGCTGCTCAGCAGCCTATCAACCAGCCTTTCCATGCTCTGGCTGCACGCCGAACACGAACACAGACTTCTGGCTGAAGGAACGTTTGGGAACGAACTTTGTGGTTCAGGTTTGCCCAAAACTATTCATTAGGCTTTCAATACCACTTATATGTGGATGACAAAGATCTTTCATCAACAATTCTTCAGATTTTAGGTAGGCTGGGATAATATTGTCAACAGCACTCATTGTGTTCACTGAAGTCAGTAAGTCAAATTCTCTACCTGGATTGTCTGTTGATCAGAGCTCCATCAAGGGTGGAGGCATATAGTGATGTAGAGATCTCACTAAAGGCCTTGATGGAGTTTAGGTGGATCACCAACCATCTCAAATCTTATTTGACTCTATGATATTCAGTGAACTTCCTGGGTGTTTGTTAAAAGGAGCTGGGCAGCCATCAGGAGAGGAGAGACAAGACTCCAGTATGGGGGCCCAGCTGTGGAGAAGGGGCTGCTGGCCAGGTGCCCCTAATGGCCACCCTGACCTTGAGACCCACATGCTGTACATTATTGCTGCTGGCATTGAAGATAAATGAGAGTATCGCCCCCCCCCTCCCCCCCCAAGTCTGGTTTCCCTTGATGCCCAATTCAAACTAAGGCCCCAGCCATCACATATAGCTTATAGAGGGGGCCAGTCTCTATACAGCCTGTCTGGGCCCTCCATAATATATAATGTGATAGCTGGGCCCCTACTCTGAGTTTTTGTTTCCTATATGGTCTGGCTTAATGTTGAGGTAAGCCTGTTTGCCTTGGGGTTAGTACATTTTACTAATACACTTCGAGGCAGCTCAGAGGGGGCTTCCTAAGTGAACCTAAAGTCTTTCAGAGCTTTTAACCGGACGTTCATTAAATGACGCTGAAAAGCCCAAGCCCTTAAAAAAACTATTCCCCAGCATCTAAAATTAATATATTTTAAGTTTTTAGCTGCTTACTTATTATTCTTTCCCACCGGGCTGCAACTCTGTTCAGGATGTTAGGATATGGGCGCCGACATCTTGACTTGCATACTGAGGAGAGGAGAGTGGGATAAAGTACAGGGGGTGGAGTTATAGCTGTGCTTTGCACAGGCAGAGCAGAGCTGGTGTCAGGAAAAAGACAGCAAACCCAGAATGCAGAGCGGCATAGCCAGAATAAACTTCCTGTTTGCAGGCTGCCTGATGCTCCATGAGCCGCCATCTTGGATGTTTAAAGGCTCATACCATGCAGTAGATGCAGGTAGGATGATTTTTAATTTGGGCAATATGTATGTACAGGGTGGGGGAAACATATAAGATAGGCTCTTATTCAGGGTGAAGGTCCGCTTTAAGCTTTCAGTGTACATTGCTGCCATTTGTTGTTGCAATCAGTCTTGCAGCAACATTATGTTTTTATTGTCCAAACCTTCACCCTGCAGATTCATAACATCTCTCAAGACATTAAACCTTGTAACACCTTAGCTCCAAGTAAGCCATGCTGCCTGGATCACCTGCCAGAATTTTCTCTGAACTAGCCACATCGCAAGTGATTGACCATATATGATAAAAAAACAAAAGGGCACTCACCTTTTGTCCCCCCCGCAACTGACTCTGTTGATCAGCAACTCACCTGATCACGGCATCACGTCCCGATCCAGCCCAAACAGCAGTTGGCAGCCCTTCCATGTCTGGTTCGCGCTCCCCAACATCAATCACAGGAGCGCTACCACGCCCTTTCCATTCACTACAGGCCTCGGCACTCCCTCTTTATTGCAATGAGTAGGACGTGCTAGTTCTCCTGTGACTCATGCCGAGGACGCAAGCCTGACACGCAATCAATTATGACACCTGTTTGGGCCTGGGATGGCACGTGATGTAATGGGCGCCCATATTCTCTTACCTTTCCCTGTCCAGCGGCGCATGTGCAGGCTCACGTCCGATGCAGCCCGCAGTGCCTGCGCAGTTTTGCTCTCATTGTTTGCTATGGAGAGTGTGTGCTGCTGCATCCCTGGCATTGTGCACATGCTCCCAGCCATTCAGATAGCCTGGGACAGGAGGGTGCACTGACATATTCATATAAGATACAACTACCATGCACACGCAAGTGTTAAACCCCTTAAATATAAAAAAAAATGGTGTAGGGTCCCCCATTAGACCAAGGCACAGAAGCTGGTCCCTGGCCCTGAAGGCTACCATCCCGTATAGCCTATAGCCTATAGCCGGGCTCTTCTGCACCACCTTAGGCTTTGGAGCTGAAGAGGTAATGGGGTCGGGGGTAATGGCTATCACCTGCTTGCCGACAGGTGACTTGCCAGCCTCTCCTGTCCTGTAAACTATTATAGGGGTCTCGAGCACCCCTTACCAGTTCACAAAGCTTTAAATGTAAACACACATACACTTTCAAAAGTTCTTAATTTTTACAACTTACCTTCTTGCTACTATTGCCAATCGCTGCTGTCACTAGCCAGAAGTGATTGGCGAAACCTGGGAGTGGGACAGAGGATCGGTGTCCATTGGCACTACAATCATTCTATGCTTCATCTTTTGCTCCCGATGCAGGGAGGAGCCTTTTATACCGGTGCAGTGAGCTGCCTAAGCACGCTCACCGGTGGCAGGTAGGGAGATGACAGAAGCTGGCACATGGGGCAGATAATCTGGGTTCTCTGTCCCACTTAAGACCCCAGACTTGCATTCGGTGGCCCGCTGGGGAAGAGGAGACTCCTGGCGCTGGATCCTGGAAGAAGGTGAGCTTTTTTTAGGGGGGAGGCTGGAAACTGGGGAAAATGCCATCCTTATCTATGGGGCTGGCACTTGAAGGTCAGAGAAGCAACCCTGTAGATTCTACGTGCTTGGCATTGAAAGGGTTAGATGGATGGTCAAGCCCTTAAAAGAAGCATTATTGTTAACAATGGTCCAATAACAAAAATCAACAAAAATAATGGTTCATTACAATTTTTTGATGTCTCTAGATGCTTTAACCCGTTTGGGTAGATTTGAAGTGGTAGATTTGGGTAGATTTTAAAGTGGTTAATGTAACTAACCCTCCCCCCAAGATTTTTCAGGAGGCAAGCAGAGTTCTCCCCTGTAAAACTGGAATAGTACGTTCAAAGATCAAAGAACTCGTGGAATTTATTCCTACAGCAGAAGAAAACCACAGGCTTTGTTTCAGCTGGAGTATAAAAGTAACCCCTCCTTTTGCTACCCAGCATGTTTATATGGCTTTTTAATATTAAACTATTTCACAATAGAGCTCCTCCAAATAAAGATTAAAGTCATTATAATAAGCGGTAGAACATGTTCAAAAACAAATAGAAAATGTGATTGCTTTCGATTTACAGCATTCTGCCTGTTCTAATGTACCTCCGCCCCTTTTACTTATCTTCTTCATGATGACCTACCAAAATAAGTAAAAACACATATAAATAAGTATGTAGAGGTTACATATTAAAAGCAAAGTGTAAACTAAGGCCCTTATTTAAGAAGGGATAGCGTCAGGTAGTGGCTGGTTAATGAGAGGTAGCGACAGGTAGCGACTGGTGAACGCTGGACACGGCATGCAATTACACATTTATCGAGCATGTAGCGTCTGATTCATCATTTTCACAGCCTCAGCGAACAGCGCCAGCGTTCAGCCTTGCACAGTGCCAGGTATGACCTCTCGCTACCTGGCACTCTCCCATACATTTCAATGGACGATCCTTTTCTTCTCTTCAAACTGTTTTTTTTTTTTTTCAAAAAAATCACAAATTATTCTGTGACCTCTCCTGGCATTGAATTAGCAGTTTTTTCATAATTTTTTAATTTTTTATATATTTCTTCAGAAATGACATTACAGGTCTGCCATTAAAGTGTTCATGTTACAATGTTGTTACAATGTAATTCCATATGTTTTCGCTTTGTTACTAGTTGATAGATGCTGGAAAACAGACTTTAAACACACCGCCTCGTGCGCTCTGGGCTTCAAACAAATAATTTTCAGCGCCAGAGATTTGTGAGCCTGTTTTTTTGCTGAATATGGTGTGAGTCGGTCGCTATGAGCAGTCGCTAACATGCACTCCCATACAGCGCTGTACTGGTCAAACAGCGACGGGCAGGCTGATTCATTAAGAGCGTCAGGTAGCGACAGATGAGCGACAGTAGCGTTATTTTCACAGCGCCCACTAGTATTCGCTGTGCTTGGCCGTTGTTCAGCTGTTGACAGCGACTCAGTCGGTGTGTGGTAATGTTGAATACGGGGTTAGGAGTCGCTGTTTGACAGGTTCCGCGCTGTATGGGAGCGCACAACAGCGAACGGCCATAGCGAACGGCTCCCAGCATATTCATTAACAAATCACGCTCCAAAAATTCTCGCGCTGTAAAATGCATGTTTAAACCCCAGAGCGCTGGCGGCGATGGGTTAAAAGTAGTTTTTTAACCCCCAAACAACCATATTTTTGGAAAAAAAAAAAACATGTTTTTCAAAACATTTTGTAATATGAATACATTAATATCAGACCTGTAATATCAATTCTGCACAAATTTTTTTTTTAGCTTAAAAAAAATATCTAACATTGCAGAAGTGGTCACAGAATTTTTTACATTAAAAAAAAAATTAAAAAAAATTAATAGCAATTAATTATGAATATTTAAAGTTAGCTCCATTGAAATGCATTGGAGAGCGCCAGGTAGCGAGAGGTCATACCTGTCGCTGTTCAAGGTCGCTCGCTGGCGCTGTGGGGTGAGGCTGGAATAATGATGAATGATTCGCTATCTGGCGCTCTGTCAGTCGCTAAGCAGGAGCGGCTTCATAAATGTGTGATTGCGGAGGGGAGTCGGCGTTCTCATGGCGGTGAGTGTCATTACCGTTCGCTCACCATTCGCTACCTGGCGCTATCCCTTGTTAAATAAGGGCCTGAGTCGCTATAAAGTAGCGACTCACGGCCGAGCACTGCGAATACTAGCGGGCGCTCTGAAAATGCCTGCTACAGACGCTCATCTGTCGCTACCTGGCACTAATGATGAGTCAGCCTCTAAGGCCCTTATTTATGAAGGAATAGCGACAGTTAGCGACTGGTGAGCGGCCGGTAATGACGGGCCCCGCCACGAGAACGCCGGCTCCCCACCACAATCACACATTTATCAAGCCGATCCTGCTTAGCGACTGAGATAGCGCCAGATAGCCACTCATTCATCATTATTCCAGCCTCAGCCCACAGCGCCAGCGTCCGACCTTGAACAGCGACAGGTATGACCTCTCGCTACCTGGCTCTCTCCAATGCATTTCAATGGAAAAATCTTTAAATATTAATAATTAATTGTTATTAATTTTTTTTTTTTTTTTTTTAAATGTGAAAAATTCTGTGACCACTTCTGCCATTTTAGATAATTTTTTTAAGGGAAAATAAATAAAAAAAAATTGTACAGAATTGATATTACAGGTCTGATATTAATGTATTCATATTACTAAATTATTTAAAAAACTTGTTTTTTTTTGGTTTCCAAAAATATGGTGGTTTGGGGGTTAAAAAAATACTTTAACCCATCGCGTCAGCGCTCTGGGGTTTAAACATGCATTTCACAGCGCGAGAATTTTTTGAGCGTGATTTTTTAATGAATATGGTGGGAGCCGGTCGCTAGGGCCAGTCGCTATCATGCGCTCCCATACAGCGCGGAACCTGTAAAATAGCGACTCCTCACCCAATTTTCAACATTACGGCAAACCGACTGAGTCGCTATCAACTACCGAACAACGGCCAAGCACAGCGACTACTAGCGGGCGCTCTGAAAATGCCGCTACAGTCGCTCAACTGTCGCTACCTGCCGCTATTAATGAATCGGCCTCTAAGACAGTTTCCACAGTAACCAGAGACTTTCCTTTTCATAACTTACAACATGCGTTACCCTATTACACTCGAAAAGACATCTGCAATGAAATCTCCTTGGATGTTGAACTATGGCTATTATCCCCTTGTCAGCAGTTAGTAAATGCCATTTCTCCCTTGGTTTGTGCTGTACCACAGAAGGAAAAGATAACAATCACAATCAGGAGAGATTCTGTATATAAAGCAAATACAATGCTTGCTGAAAGATCTGCCTGCAAAAATGTGTTTGGTAACTTAACCTTAGCAGCACATTTGTGGCCCATTGGGATCTTTTTATGGCACCGGGATTGTGTCAAGTACCATTTTTATTTGTTTTCTCAGCTTTCGCATGATTTGATGTTTTCATATTTCAGGTATTTTTTTTAAGATACAGCAAGTACATGCTCGCCAAACTGGGAATGTTAGCTATTATATGTTGAAGGCTCAATTTCTCATCTTTACTCTTCTGCTTCTCCAGGTGCAATGCCATCTTTATTATTCATGATGGTGTGCAGAAACATAGGTCTTTCCCACTTTCAGTCAGTTGTGACCTTTTTAACCAATAAACAGCAGAGTGGATTTATCGTGTTTCATCTGTAGGTTGACTGTTGCTCCACGGGTTACAGCACAAGGGCTTCTTCTTAATCAAATTTTGTTTGTTTTTTTTGTCTCTCCTCTCCCTCTAAGGCAGTGGTTCTCAACCTTTCTAATGCAGTGACCCCGCAATACAGTTCCTCATGTTGCGTTGACCCCAAACCAAAAAATAATTTTGGTGGCTACTTCAAAACTGTAATTTTGCTACAGTTATGATTCGGAATGTAAATACCTCATATGCATTATGTATTCTCATTGCTACAAATCAAACATAATTTAAACATAGTGAATAATTATAAAAACAATATTTAATTATATGTTGAGAAATATTTATTACTAATTCCAATAAATAACATTTCACCATGGCATAGCATGTGTCGGAAACTGTCAACTCTCTGCCTCTTATTGAAATTAATAGGAAGCTGCGGCGGATTGTGTTCTAACTCGAGATTCTCGGGAGCTCTCTTCCACAAAATCCGCAGCACTCACAATGAAATCAATAGGAGGCGGATTCAATGCCGGAAACAGCTGATTTTAGCAGTTTCCTCATTCAGAATATGGGAAAATAGTGGGAGATATGGGAGATAATTATACATTGGGGAACAGTGTGAACTATATCTTATAGTGGTCTCTTATAGTATAAGACACTGTGTAAATGTATGGTGCTTTGTGTAAGGGTAAGCTGCTTTGTGTACTGTGTAATGATTACACACAAAGCACCTTACACTTACACAGTATTGTGTGTATGGTGTGTGTACTGTTTTTACATTATTAACCTTTTTTACACCAGCAGGCGTCTCACAGGCTCTCTTGCCTCTCCACCTCCTAGGCTTCTGTCCTCCGGCGCTTGCTGCGTCCGCCCACTGATGATGTCAGCAAGGGCCGGACACACGTAATGTGCTGTTAGGCCCCGGATGGATGATGCAATCACGTCTGCGCAGGCATTCAGTTTGGAACGCGCATCCATAACGGCGTGCGTTCCAGCTGAATAGCGCTGCTGCAGACGGTAGCGCGACTTCTCAGCGGCTAAAGCCATCGGAAATATGTATTTTTCGATGGCTTTAGGTGACCCCGACCCACAGGTCCCGACCCACAGGTTGAGAATCGCTGCTCTAAGGGGTTGGGTGAGGACAAAAAACTTTTGGGGTTTTTTTTTGGGACTCAACCTTGTGCAATTTTACCTTGGTATCTTATGAATACTAATATGAATCTACACAATTACCACATATATCTAAAGTAAATTAAGTATAATCCGTCAAATCCGTGTTTTGGTGTACAGTTTGTTCTTTTTATCGCTTATGCAGCTCAGTATTGTAGCAGGTTTTCAGTTTGTAGCAAGTGAGTCTCAGTTGTAGCAAGTGGTGAATACACTTTTGGTGTAGACGCGTTTCGCATCTGTGCTTCACCAGTACACCTTACACAATGAGATATAAGCCAAGCATCAATATATTACATCCATTTTTCATGTACATACTGTATTATATTTTTTTGAGTGCACTTACTTTCAGTTATGGCAGTAGTTAGCGTATTGCGTGAATCGCAGAGAAAAACTTCTCCGTTTAGAGTTGTTTCTGTAATGAGCATATGTGCCATATTGGTCATATATTCTGGGATTATTGTATTAAATAGGGGTTCCACAACCTTGACAACACCTAAATTGGAGTTGACGATAAAGAAAAGAGCGAAGGAACCACAAATAGGTGATACCCCTTCTCTTTCCCCTCTTTCCCCCCTCAATACATAGTCTTCTCAATCACCCTCTGTTACCCGTGGTGGACTGGGGCCAAAAGTCGGCTCAGGATTTTATTGGCTCCTGGTCTGCTCATGACCGGATTGTGACATGCCAGCCCCCCCCCCCCCCCACCACCATCTACACCCTGAAAGGTTAAAGGGACACTGAAGGCAAAGGGCATAAACAGTCATTCAATAGCTCACCTCCCAGGGCCAGCTCCAGGTGGGCAACGGGGCGATAGCATCTCAGTGGGCCCCTTGCGGTGTAGTGTGACACTCCATACATTGGCATAATGTTGGATGTATGGTAAATATTAGCAAAGCATAAAAAAAAAAAAAAACAATAGCAGGAATGACAGAAAGTATCGAAGAAATAGGGAATAGCTGGAATGACAGAAAAAGAAATAATGGATATATATATAAGAAGTGACAGAAAAAAGAGAATATAAGGAAAGACATAGAATAGAAGGAAAGGAAGTGACTAAACAGATTAAAGAAATACGGAATAGATGGAAATAAATAAAGACATATTAAAAAGTAATTAATTAAATTTAAAAAAGTACTTTTTTAAAAGAATAAAAGCTTGGAATGAATGTCAGAAAGAAATTGAATGAATGCCAGAAACAAAGAAGGAATAAAGGAAATAAAATAATGGAAAAAAGAAAGCAGGAATTTGAGGGCAAAAAAAAGGAGGAAAGAAAGATTAAAAAATGTGGGAAAAAAGAAAGAAACTAAATGGCAGAACAAACAGATGAAAGAAAAGGAAACAAAGAAAAGATGGAATGAAAGTTAAGAGGAAGAAAAAAAGGACAGAAAGAAAAAAAATAAGGAAAGAAACAAAGAATATAAGGAAAGAAAAAGAAATGGCAGAAAGAACAGATGAAAGATGATAAGAATATATGGAGAGGAATAAATAAATAGAACAAAATAAAATAGAGGGACATAATGAAACAAAGGTTCACTACAATCCAATCTTCCCCTGGCTGACAGGCCTTAGTCCTGGTTACCGCACGGCCCTGCGTCCTGTAGAGGGAATGAGATGGGCCCTTCCAAGGTGCAAGGGCCCCGGCACCTGCCCAGGTATGCCCAGTGCTGACACCTGCCCTGTCACCTCATGGCTGCCCTCTCCCTTCCTTATTTCTTAATTAAAGAGCGCACACCTTAATTAAAAATCAGTCATGAAAATATTTTATTGCATCAAAAGAATTCATATATCATTATTTACACATTATAAGAAATCTATGAAATTCCAACACATATATATACATAAAGCACACATCCATTGTAACTAGTAATACTCTCTCTCTTTTATCCCATCCAGAGAAGTTTTCAGCTATTTGTCTAGTCACAGCATATCTAGATACAGGGATGTAACAACAATAGACTAAAGTGATAAGTGCTTGATACAAACTGTGTAAACATTGTTACTTATAAGATAAACAAGATTCAGCATGATATACTCTATTGCACATAGCCCAAAATAGCCCATTGCACATCCCCAGTTAGTACAATGAACGCGCACATACACATAAAACAACCATCAAACCTGTATCAAAATCCTCCCAATATAACGCGCACTACCTGACGGCCGTTTCGGGCCCACGTGGCCCTTCCTCAGAGGTCTGTTATTCCTTCACGCGCTCCTTTGTTTAAATACCCCAGGTGAACCTCTCCCCCTGGCGCCACGTGCTGCGTGATGACACGGCGGCTCCGCCGCGTCACACCGCATCACATCCTGCGCAGAGACGGTCCCGGCGTAAGTGCCAACCATTACATGTGATGGCTAACCTTGCCACTCACAACATGGAGGCGCGCACGCGCACGGGGCCGACCCCGTCAGTCCATACCGTTTAATGCAATCGCCGCCGCACACAATGTAAGCCTGCTATTATATACAGCGTATGGCACACAGTATTCTCCGGGTTCTGAGGTCTTCATATTCATTCTCCATATTCATGGGGGAGCACCTGTCTCAATATCCTCCAAATTCATGCTTCCATCTACAATAATTAATGGACAAAATTAATTTAGTGTTTTTTAAATCGGTGGATTTGTATAATACTTCCCACTTTTACAAATCATGCATATATACATTCTGGAAAATACATCTATCTCCCATATACTACACCCCCACCTACAACCTTAAAGTGGACCTAAATTCCTATTAGAATGACTTAATTAATTAATATATCCTCAATCAATATATACCATTCACAGCAAGGGAGAAAAATCACATTCTTCATTCAATCCTCGGGGATGTGATTTTTCTCCCTTGCTCTGTTCTCTCTGTTTGTCTTCTGTTTGTCTTCCCTCTACCCCTCCTCCCCTCCTCACTCTCAGTGGCCCTAATTAGCATATGGATCGCTTATTTAGCGTTTCAATCAGTCACACCAAATTAGTGCTTGAATCGGCTGTGGCTGCCTGCGTGATTGTACAGTAGTTTGAAGCTTGGACTGGTGTGTATAAACCAATGCAATGATTCTAACCAATGTATTAGAACACTGGTCATGGTTTCAAAATGCACATAATAAAATATTACTGCCATATTGTATTTTGCCTTATGTTATATTAGAAAAGTGTGCTTATAGTGTACACAATATAATATATAATGTAAATATATATTCACTTCAATTACAATATATATATATATATATATATATATATATATATATATATATAGATATATATATTATATAATTTATGAGTGACATCCCAGATACAGGCAGTGTGTGTGAGACATCCCAAATACAGGCAGTGTGTGAGTAACATCCCAAATACAGGCAGTGTGTGAGTGGCATCCCAAATACAGGCAGTGTGTGAGTGACATCCCAAATACAGGCAGTGTGTGTGTTACATCCCAAATACAGGCAGTGTGTGAGTAACGTCCCAAATACAGGCAGTGTGTGAGTGACATCCCAAATACAGGCAGTGTGTGAGTGGCATCCCAAATACAGGCAGTGTGTGAGTAACATCCCAAATACAGGCAGTGTGTGAGTGACATCCCAAATACAGGCAGTGTGTGAGTAACATCCCAAATACAGGCAGTGTGTGAGTGGCATCCCAAATACAGGCAGTGTGTGAGTAACATCCCAAATACAGGCAGTGTGTGAGTGGCATCCCAAATACAGGCAGTGTGTGAGTAACATCCCAAATACAGGCAGTGTGTGAGTGGCATCCCAAATACAGGCAGTGTGTGAGTAACATCCCAAATACAGGCAGTGTGTGAGTGACATCCCAAATACAGGCAGTGTGTGAGTAACATCCCAAATACAGGCAGTGTGTGAGTAACGTCCCAAATACAGGCAGTGTGTGAGTGACATCCCAAATACAGGCAGTGTGTGAGTGGCATCCCAAATACAGGCAGTGTGTGAGTAACATCCCAAATACAAGCAGTGTGTGAGTGGCATCCCAAATACAGGCAGTGTGTGAGTAACATCCCAAATACAGGCAGTGTGTGAGTAACATCCCAAATACAGGCAGTGTGTGAGTGACATCCCAAATACAGGCAGTGTGTGAGTGACATCCCAAATACAGGCAGTGTGTGTGTTAAATCCCAAATACAGGCAGTGTGTGAGTAACGTCCCAAATACAGGCAGTGTGTGAGTGACATCCCAAATACAGGCAGTGTATAAGTGGCATCCCAAATGCAGGCAGTGTTTGAGTGGCATCCCAAATACAGGCAGTGTATAAGAGGCATCCCAAATACAGGCAGTGTGGGAGGCATCCCAAATACAGGCAGTGTGAGTGGCATCCCAAATAAAGGCAGTGTGAGTGGCATCCCAAATACAGGCAGGCTGTGAGGCATCCCAAATACAGGCAGTGTGAGAGGCATCCCAAATACAGACAGTGTGTGAGACATCCCAAATACAGGCAGTGTGAGTGGCATCCCAAATACAGGCAGTGTGAGGCCATCCCAAATATAGGCAGTGTGTGTGGCATCCCAAATACAGGCAGTGTGTGAGGGGCATCCCAAATACAGGCAGTGTGAGTGGCATCACAAATATAGGCAGTGTGTGTGGCATCCCAAATACAGGCAGTGTGTGAGTAACATCCCAAATACAGGCAGTGTGTGAGTGACATCCCAAATACAGGCAGTGTGTGTGTTACATCCCAAATACAGGCAGTGTGTGAGTGACATCCCAAATACAGGCAGTGTATAAGTGGCATCCCAAATACAGGCAGTGTTTGAGTGGCATCCCAAATACAGGCAGTATGAGTGGCATCCCAAATACAGGCAGTGTGTGAGTAACATCCCAAATACAGGCAGTGTGTAAGTGACATCCCAAATACAGGCCAATGTGTGTGTGGCATCCCAAATACAAGCAGTGTGTAAGTGACATCCCAAATATAGGCCAATGTGTGTGTGGCATCCCAAATACAGGCAGTGTGTGAGGCATCCCAAATACAGCCAGTGTGTGTTGCATCCCAGATACAGGCAGTGTGTGAGGCATCCCAAATACAGGCAGTGTGTGTTGCATCCCAGATACAGGCAGTGTGTGTGTGGCATCCCAAATACAGGCAGTGTGTGAGTGACATCCCAAATACAGGGAGTGTGTGAGCGGCATCCCAAATACAGGCAGTGTGTGAGTGGCATCCCAAATACAGGCAGCGTGAGTGACATCCCAAATACAGGCAGTGCAAGGAATTCCAAATACACGAAGTGTGTGGCAATCCCAAATACAGGCAGTGTGTGAGTGGCATCCGCATCAGCCACCTAAGCACATAAACACAAACATACATTACTGACACCCCCTGCTGTCACCTCTGCTGCCCAACACGGTCCACTGCCCGCCACTGTATGTCGCCACCCTCTGCCTCCGTGCCAGCATTCATTGATGGAGTCACAGGCCACACCCACAGAGTTGCCAGAACCGGCGTCCAGGGAAATTGCTTTGTACTGAGGCGGCGAGGGCAGCGGAGGTGACGGCATAAGGCATCGGACGTGATGGCAGCGGGGGCCAGTAATGTATGTTTGTGTGTGTTTGTATGTGTTTCGGCGGCTGCTGTAACATGGTTCATGCTCATTTGTTATATTTTTTTTTACATTCAGCCGATAAGACGCACTGCCATTTCCCCTCCACATTTGGTCTAAAAGGTGCATCTTATAGGGCAAAAAAAATGTAACACGGCAGGGCACATCCCTCATTACATTTTTACAGCAGCAACACTCCTTGAGGTTACAATGCAACACAGCAGGGAGCTGGCTGGCTTTTTCCAATGTAAAAGAAGGACTTTTATCGCGCTTGTTACCTTGTACCGTCCAAGAGAGAGAGAGGCAGCAGCACAAGTTTTAAAACTGGCAAGACTAAGGGGACATCCTTCCCCATATCTAGAGTTGGGTAAACTCATAGAAGGCCGAACTTGACACCAAAGTTCGGTTCGGGTACCCGAACTTGACCCAAACCCAATCTGCACCGAAGTCAATGGGGACCCAAACTTGGCTGACTAAAAAAGGGCTGTAAAAATGGGAGTAGTAAGGGCTAGAGGGCAGCAAAACAAAACAACAGGACAATTGCCCTGCACAAAATGGTAGGAAAAGTAATAACAGAAAACTAAAACAATTAATAAATTAAAAATAAATGAAAAACAAAATAAAATATTATTTTCTGACGGGTGTCAGAGGGCAAATTGAGGGTAACACCAGGGCAATTGACCTGCACAAAATGGGGTAGCAACAGTGCTAATATTATGTATACTTTATTAAACCCTATATTAACCCTATAAAAGGCTGTGTGACAGAGCCCCATCCCCCTATAGCAGACTTTGTGTCAGTGCCCCCTCTATCACCCCATAGCTTATTGCGTGACAGAGCCTCACCATCACCCCATAGCAGACCGTGGCAGTGCCCCATCACCCCCATAGTAGACTTTGTGACAGAACCCCCCATCACCCCATAGCAGACTATGGACAGAGCCCCCCCATTACCCCATAGCTGACTGTGTGACAGAATCCCCCATCACCTCATAGCAAACTGTGTGACAGAATCCCCCATCACCCCATAGCAGACTATGTGACAGAGCCCCCCATCACCCCATAGCAGACTGTTTGACAGAATCCCCCCATCACCCCATAGCAGACTGTGACAGAATCCCCCATTACCCCATAGCAGACCCCATCAGCCCATAGCAGACTGTGTGACAGAATCCCCCATCACCCCATAGCAGACTGCGTGACAGAATCCCCCATCACCCCCAAAGCAGACTGTGTGACAGAATCCCCCATCACCCCCAAAGCAGACTGTGTGACAGAATCCCCCCATCACCCCCACAGCAGACTGTGTGACAGAATCCCCCATCACCCCCACAGCAGACTGTGAGACAGAATCCCCCATCACCCCCATACTAGACTGTGTGACAGAATCCCCCATCACCCCATAGCAGACTGTGACAGAAACCCCCCATCACCCCATAGCAGACTGTGTGCCAGACCCCCCCCCCCATCACCTCCATAGCAGACTGTGTGACAAAATCCCCCATTACCCCATAGCAGACTGTGTGCCAGACCCCCCCCCCCATCACCTCCATAGCAGACTGTGTGACAGAATCCCCCATTACCCCATAGCAGACTGTGTGACAGAATCCCCCCCATCACCCCCATAGCAGACTGTGTGACAGAGCCCACCCCCCATCATCTCATAGCAGACTGTGTGACAGAGCACCCCCCCCATCATCTCATAGCAGACTGTTACAGGATCCCCCATCACCCCCATAGTCACCCCCAATGTGTGACAGAGCCCCTATGACCCCATAGCAGACTGTGTGACAGAATCCCCCATCACCCCTTTTTTTTCTCTATGCCCCGCACAAGAAGTTAATCATTCAGGCAGGACCCAATAGAAAAGCTGTAACAAATAACGACCTAGGAGCCTTCTAATATAATATAAAGGCAACTTTCCGGCGTGTCATGTATTGTAGTTTTCTTCTCCTGGTGACCAGTGACGTCATGGTGAACATTTCCGGTTTTCGGACGGCATGCTGCCCCGCATTATTGTTTTCACCTGACAAGGTAAGCCCTTTAGTATGTTATATATGTGGACCCTCTGAGTGCCCTATTTTGTGTATGACTAAGAGCTTTTTGGGCTCGAAACGCGTCACACGTGCCAGCTAGCCCTCTTCCCCGGGGTGCTGCCTGTGATGTTTACACTATAGATGCTGCTATTTTGGTGTGATTTTTTAATAAGGAACAATTAAAAGTTACATTTTAACCATTGATCGGCTGGACGCAACATTCAATGCTATCTGGTTTGATGGAGAGCTGCCTGGGAGCTTCATGTCCGTGCTGATTTGGATGGTCGGTGAGCTGGCTTTCTTTTGTTCTTTTTCATCACCCCATAGCAGACTGTGACAGAATCCCACATTACCCCATAGCAGACTGTGTGACAGCGCCCCCCCCCATCACCCCATAGCAGACTGTGTGACAGTATCCCCCCATCACCCCATAGCAGACTGTGTGACAGAATCCCCCCATCACCCCATAGCAGACTGTGTGACAGAATCCCCCCCATCACCCCCATAGCAGACTGTGTGACAGAATCCCCCCATCACCCCATAGCAGACTGTGTGACAGAATCCCCCCCCATCACCCCCATAGCAGACTGTGTGACAGAATCCCCCCATCACCCCCATAGCAGACTGTGTGACAGAATCCCCCATTACCCCATAGCAGACTGTCTGACAGAATCCCCCCATCACCCCCTAGCAGACTGTGTGACAGAGCCCCCCCCATCACCCCCATAGCAGACTGTGTGAAAGAATCCCCACATCATTCCATAGCAGACAGTGTGACAGAGCCACCCCCCATCACCCCCATAGCAGACTGTGTGACAGAATCCCCCCCCATCACCCCCATAGCAGACTGTGTGACAGAATCCCCCCATCACCCCCATAGCAGACTGTGTGACAGAATCCCCCATCACCCCCATAGCAGACTGTGTGACAGAATCCCCCCCCCATCACCCCCATAGCAGACTGTGTGACAGAATCCCCCCATCACCCCCATAGCAGACTGTGTGACAGAATCCCCCCCCATCACCCCCATAGCAGACTGTGTGACAGAATCCCCCCATCACCCCCATAGCAGACTGTGTGACAGAATCCCCCATCACCCCCATAGCAGACTGTGTGACAGAATCCCCCATCACCCCCATAGCAGACTGTGTGACAGAATGCCCTCATCACCCCCATAGCAGACTGTTACAGAATCCCCCATCACCCCCATAGCAGACTGTGCGACAGAATCCCCCATTACCCCATAGCAGACTGTGTGACAGAGCCCCCCATCGCCCCCATAGCAGACTGTGTGACAGAATCCCCCTCACCCCCATAGCAGACTGTGACAGAATCCCCCATCACCCCCATAGCAGACTGTTACAGAATCCCCCATCACCCCATAGCAGACTGTAACAGAATCCCCCATCACCCCCATAGCAGACTGTTACAGAATCCCCCATCACCCCCATAGCAGACTGTTACAGAATCCCCCATCACCCCCATAGCAGACTGTTACAGAATCCCCCATCACCCCCATAGCAGACTGTAACAGAATCCCCCATCACCCCCATAGCAGACTGTTACAGAATCCCCCATCACCCCCATAGCAGACTGTGTGACAGAATCCCCCATCACCCCCATAGCAGACTGTGACAGAATCCCCCATTACACCATAGCAGACTGTGTGACAGAATCCCCCCATTGCCCCCATTGCAGACTGTGGGGCAGAACGCACCCAGCTCCCTGGCCGCAATCTAGGTGCTGTAATCCGCGCCAGCTTGCTGCCTATGCAGCGCCTACTCCCCTCCCTGATTGATTGGAGGTGGGGTTTGGGCTGGTGCGGGGGCACCAAGATGGTCGGCCTGCTGGCCAACCTGATTGGCTGCATAGAGGGGTAGAAGCTGGTAGATGGGCTTGTTAGCAGCCCATTAACCAACTTCAGTGTTGGGCCAAACGCCAAACCCAAACATGTCTGAAATCCTTGTTCAAGTTCGTGAACCAGAGCTTGCAATGGAACTTTGCGGTTCGGGTTCGCCAAACATTACCTGTAACATTGTCTCTGAGACCCAGAGCACACTTGGGACCTGATTTATCAAGCACTTCTTCCAGACAATGCCATTTCAGTGCGAATTAGAATAGTGCAAAATATGATTTATAAATGTTTCATTATGTTGCTGCACTGCTAATGTTTTAGTAAATGTTTTTCTTGAAGGACAGCAAAAAAATATTTTATTATATTTTTTACTAGTGTAATCTGCACCGGTGTGGCACTGTCTGGCAGAAGTGCTTGATAAATAAGGCCCTTGTTTTTTTTCGAACATTTAATGTGCCAGTAAAATTTACATTTTACACTTGATTACTGGATTGTTGCTGGACTTTTGCACTACTTTCTACAAGTTTTAAAACTCACAGCCTGAGTTTATTTACTGCCTCTGTAGTTGTAAGTGAGATCCTCACTTGCTCTTAGGGGCCTTACAATGGCGTAGCTAAATGTGGTGGGGCGCTGGTGCGAACATTACATTCGGCCCTTCCACAGCTCATACATTAAGCAACTAATGACTGAAACAGCAGATATAGATAATGCTTCCTTTCTCTAAATTATGGCAAGTAAGCACAAATATGATAAATAAAGTGACCTGGAGGTGTCGCATCCCCTGCACCCACTCAAGTTGAGGCCTTAGGTATTATCTTGTGGAATTGAATTTACTGATGCTTAGCCCCTTAAACCAGACCTTCACCCTAAATAGAACCCTTCACAGACATACTGTCACGATAACTTACTCCAGTGGCTTGCTGAGCTAACCGGCATCCGGCCGACACATCAGTCTCAGGCGCTGGTTGAAGTTCCCTTCCTGGGGTATCTAGTCTATACCCAGGGCCTGGTTATGGATCCTGCTAAAGTATCAGCAGTCTTAGAGTGGGACCAAACCAGAAGCCTTACAGATGTTCCTTGAATTTCAATTCTATAGGTGTTTCATTAAAGGGTTCTCCATTGTTGCTCCACTAACGGACATAACCTGTGAAGATGATTTTCAGGAGGAATGTCCCTCTCCAGCTGTGAAGGCCTTTTTAAACCCTGAAGAAAGCCTTTACCTCTGCTCCAGTGTTAATTCAGCCTGATGTAAGTCGTGTGTTCATTGTCAAAGTCAATGCTCTGAACTTGACATGGGCTGTTCTCTCTCAGTATTCCGGCATTCCCAAAAGACTACACCCTTAAACCGGACCTTCAGCGTGATTTAATGAAATGCCCAAACTGTTAAAAAACGGTTCCCCAGCATCTAAAATTAATATATTTTACGTTTTTAGTCACTAACTTATTATTCTTTTCCCCACTGGGCTGCAACTCTG
Source organism: Gastrophryne carolinensis (assembly GCA_027917425.1). NCBI lineage: Eukaryota > Metazoa > Chordata > Amphibia > Anura > Microhylidae > Gastrophryne > Gastrophryne carolinensis. The sequence goes on from CM051243.1 coordinate 170,714,027, forward strand.
TTCAGGAATTTAGGATACGGGCGACGCCATCTTGACTCAGAAGCATCACACTTACTGAGGAGAGGAGAGTGGGATAAGGTACAGGGGGGCGGGTTATAGCTGTGCTTTGCTCAGACAGAGCAGAGCTGGGGTCAGGTAACGGTCAGCAGTCCCAGAATGCAAAGCAGCACAGTCAGGAGGCACTTCCTGTTTGCAGGCTGCCTGATAAGATGGCGGCTTCCATAAGCGGAGTTTAAAGGCTCATAACACGCAGTAGATGCAGGTAGGATGATTTTTAATGTGGACAATCTGTATGTACAGGGTGTGGGAAACATATAAGATAGACTCTTATTCAGAGTGAAGGTCCGCTTTAAGCGTACTTCTTGCGTAAATTCTGTTCAGCCGAATTACGATGTGGGGAACTGTAAGTAAAAACCGAAGAGTGGAAGCACTGGTTCCTTATACCCCAAGAATGTGTACACTGACCATAAAACCCTTGAGTACATTGAATACATATTAATAGATATTAAATTCACTCCAGGCCCGTTGGGCACTTTTGTTCTCTCAATTCAATTTTGTCATCACCTTTAAGCCAGGAGCTAAGAACATGAAGGCAAATGCATTATTTCGCAACTTTGGGGAATGTAAGGGTTCGAAGAGAAGAAATCCATTTTGCCCCTGGGTTGTGTGGTTGGTGCATTATTGTCTGATTTGTCTCGCTTGTTGGAACCTTTCAAGTTGTATTCACCTCCGGGTAAACCTTCACCCATATGTGTTTATCAGTACTGCAGGAGTTTCATGATGTTAAAACGCCCGGTCATTTTGGCAGCTGAAAAACTCTAGGATCACTAAGCGTCATGTCTGGTGGCCTACTCTCAGATGTGATGTCATTGCCTTTGTCGAAGCATGTTCAGTGTGTGCTTAGAACAAGGGAACCCATAAACCTCCTGCTGGATTACTAGAGAGCCATGGACCTATGTCTCTATGGATTTTATTGTTGATTTACCCAAGTCACAAGGTATCACTGTCATTTGGGTCATAGTTGATCGTTTCAGTAAAATGGCGCATTTTGTTCCATTGCCCGAACTCCCATCCGGCCCTGAATATTTATCAAGCACATTTTCTGTATTCATGGTATACCCCAAAATATTGTCTCAAATCGGGGGGTTCAGTTTGTTTTCCATTTTTGGAAGGAGTTAGAGCAAGTTTGGGGATTAAAATCTCTTTGTCCTCAGCCTATTACCCCCAATCCAACGGCCAGAATGAGCGAATGAATCTTCAGAGCAGTACTTGCGCTGTTATGTATCGGACTGCCAAGACAAGTGGACCAAGTATATTGAAGAAATTTGCGCTTATGTCATGGATTTCTCATCTGAGAAATCCCAATAGTAGTAAATGACCAGATTTAGAGTGAGAAACAGAGGCGGATGTGCGGCAAACTGTGTTTAATAATAACAAACAGTGAGTACACACCAACCAAGCTGCTATATACATATATACACATAGATAAACCAGGAAGCATGAAACACACTCAGATTGCTGTGAAGTCAGAAAACATACGTGCTTAGAAGTCCAAAGTCCAACAAAGGCTGAAGCTGTGGCTAAGGCTATAACTGAGGCTAAGGCTAAGGTAAAGGTAAGTCCTGGGTACAGAGTTCAGGTTACAGGGTTTAGGTACACAAGAGAGAATTAATGCTGATCCGCTGAGGCCACGTGCTGACCAGCTTATATAGGCCAGGAAGTCCCACAGGTGCTGGCTGACTAACACACCTCAGCAGGACAGAGCCATCTGCTGGTGGAGCAGCATAATGCAGGGGAAATCAGGCTGTGGAGGAACTCCAGACCTGACAGCTTAAACCGGACCAACACCCATTATACAAAACATGGGTGTTGGTCCGCTGCGGGGGGGGGGGCACCCCTCGATTGAGCACTGTAAAGCCTGCAAGCCTTACTTGTTAACTTGCTCCCTCAGGGAAATGCAGCTCTATGATTGGCCACAGCTGTCACATGGCCAGCTGCCAGCAAAGTGGAAGCCCGAGCAGAGGAGATATGACAGCAGCCGGCAAATTGTGGGGCAGCATTTCCCAGAGGGAGCGAGTTGTCAGGTAAGGTTTGTGGTCTTTACAAGGGGTCGGGGGGGGTCCCAGGCAATTGGGGTGCCACCTGCAGCAGACCAACACCCATGTATTGTAAAATGTGGCTTAACAATGCACCCAGTGAATCGACAAAATCTCTGCCATTCTTTTGCAATTATGAAAAGAATCCCAAGGCTTCTTCGCTTTCTGTGCTAAGCCCAATTTGAGCGTTAAAAAAAAAAAAAAACTCACTGATTACAGCAATCCTCTGATTTTGGTGAGGGGCAGGACATTGAATGGCAAATGTAGAGCTGAGTGACAATTGGACTTATTGGGGGGGGGGATTTTTGGGGCATAGATGTCCATTGTATGCTTGCACAAACAGAGGAATACTTTCTCCGCATTTAACCCATCCGTGCACTGATTGTGCACATGCCTGGAGCGGTGGGCTGCCTTGATTACGGTGAGCATATGGGGGGTTAGGTGCATGCTAAAGAACACTTCAGTCATGCCCCATGGCCATGAATCAACTCTGCTACCCTCTAGCCACAAGGCCCCTTCCTAACCTCTAGGCCATGACTGCCTCTTGAGTGAATGATCAGTACAGTCACACTGCTGCACAGGATAGCCTGACCAACACTGCTGCATTCTCTCCAAGATGGCTGCACCAGGACACGAAATATTGGGGGAATGGTGCAGGATCCCAAGCGAGGTAAGGCTTTTATTTATTTTGTAACCTCCCTCCTGCCTGAGCACAGGGGGAGGGAGTCAGGTCGGGCGGGCTTACATAGATACTGGACTTCCTCTTTAAATGCTCAATAAAAAAATTAAAGGATATTTCAAAGCACCTGCTGCATTGCAGAATATGTCTCGAGGAGGTAATATGTTCTGGTAAGGTAAGTATTTGTTTTTTAAAGACTCAACAATACAAAAATACCATAAAAAAAGGCAATCACATGCTCAACAGGTGCTTTGTTCTGCAACAATTCTGGCAATTCTGTGAACTGCGGGTTGCTAGAATTTAGGTTGTACAAGTACTGGGTGAGACAAAAAATAGGCTTAAGATTTGGGTTCCTAAATTGTGCTGTTTGGAGGAAGAAAAAAATGGCAAAAGTCTCCTAGAACATAAAAGCAATGCCCTAATAATGGGAGAATACACGTTCACTGTTACAAACATTGCCAGTGCAGACAAGTTAAGTATAAGCAGAGAAAAAACAAAGTGTATCCAAGTTTGCATTAAAGTTATTTTTTTTTTTATGTGAATCATGGAATATTTTTGCGCAGAGATTGCCTACATTTATCATACTTAGGCCCTTATTTAAGAAGGGATAGCGTCAGGTAGCACCTGGTTAATAAGAGGTAGCGACTGATAGCGACTGGTCAACGCCGGACACGGCACGCAATTACACATTTATCAACCAGAATCTGTTTAGCGACTGGAATAGCGACATGTAGCGGATGATTCATCAATTTCACAGCCTCAGCGAACAGCGCCAGTGTTCTGCCTTGCACAACGCCACGTATTACCTCTCGCTACCTGGCACTCTCCCATACATTTCTATGAATGAATTTTCTTTTTTTGTTTTTGTTTTTTTAAATGTTCATGTATTAAACATTATTTTTGATTTGTGTTGAATGTTTCAAATGTTTTTTTGTTTTTTTCTGAAAATGTTTTTTTTTTTTTGGGTGAATTGACTTTTAACGCCCACAGTCGGTGTTGTTGAATACGCAGCAGACACGGGCGCATCTGAGTCATCAATAGCATGCCTGCTCAGCTATTTTTATGTTTGCGTATCCTAGCGAATTTTTTTAAAAAGCGTATGTTAGCGTATTTTAGCAATGCGTGTCATTTTTTTTTCTGCATTTTACTTTCGTTTTGCTACTTTCGGTTTCCACCTCTGAGGAATAGCCATGCGGCCTACACGCCCTGCCATCCGCCTCCCCAGCTACTCCTCCGATTCTTCCTCCCCAACCCCTCCCCTCCCTCCCCCCCCCTGTCTCCCCTGGTCCCTCAAGATCCACTGTTCCCCCCACACCTCAAAAACAGCGCCGCAAGAGGGTGGATACACGTGTCAACGGCCAGGTGGTTAAAGTAAGTATATGTTCCATTTATGTTGTGCAACAATATAGATTGTTATTTTATGTTTATTAGTCTATATATATATATATATATATATGTATTGTTTGTTTTTTAAATGTTTTTATTGAATATTGAATACTGAATATGACTATGCCCGTGGTGCAAAGAGGCGCATAGCGGTGGAGGTGAAGGCCACTGTGTCCCGCTGTGTGGCGCTTCAACACCAAGCTGTCAGTCCGATCCATCATCCAGAAGTGGTCGGATTTCAAGCACCGGGACCCAGAGGGCGTTTATAGGCTCTATGATGATGCCTATGCTTCAGGTAAGTGTCACCTCACAACATGTAAATGCTTACAATAATGTAGTATTATAATGTATTACATTTGAGGATGTATTTTAAAAAGTGTCCTATTTATTTCACTTTTACACAGATAAGCATCCTCCCCTGGGCAAACGTGGGAAGGGTTTCCTCCCCCGCAGAAGAGTGGTGGGGTCGGATGAATCTGCGGGGGAGGGGCCCTCTCGCCAGTCCTATCTTGAGGACCCAGGGGAGGAAGGGGATGACGCCCCAGAGGAGCGTGCTGCTGGGGGGAGGGCAGTCTGGAGCCTCAGTTCCTCACAATCGGACTCAGTTGAGTCTCAAAACCCCGTGGGCCACTCTCAAGTGGGGAGTCCAAGTGGGGAGGTGGAGTTGGACTCACCCACACTCCCTCAAGGATCTGGGAGTGAGAGGGAGGAGGGTGGCCCATGTGTTTTGGGATCTTCGGGGCCGATTGTGAGGAGTCGAGGCTCCACGCCTCCTCCTCAGAGTCCTTCCTGGGATACCAGCGGCAGTTCATCCCCTGGTGAGTGCATTTCTAATTGTTGTTTGTATGTTACAGGTGGAATCGGTGCAGGTTCAATAATCCTCTGCCCTTGTTATCTGGTTTTTAGGGCATCATAGAGCCGGCACCTCCAGCAGCTATGCGCCAGCCCTTGCCCGCGGGCATAGTTGTGGTAAGTGTTTGTTGTTCTCACTCACATGGCATATGTAATGACATTTCAAACTACATACACATGTTTGCTGCTACATAGCATATTTTTTTTTGTCTAATTAGAAGAATATTCGGGAACCCCACTCCAGTTCAATCCAAATGCAACCAACCCCAAAGTTAATGTGTACACCATGATGCTGCCTAGCCATTTTTTTTTTTATAATTTGTTTAATGCAAACACATGTTGCACACTCTACTATGAATATGATCAGATCAACTCAAATTACTGCATTAGCATTGCACTGTAAATGTTTGCGGCACATTATATTGATGTGTCCATGTTGCACACCTAAATTATTCACCTGACCTCACGGACCTGTAAATATGCTAATTAGAGATGAGCGAACTTCTTAACAATTCGATTCGGGCGATTCGTCAAATTTCTCCAGGAAATTCTGTTTCATCCGAATCGAACTTTAACAAATCGCTCATCTCTGGTGGGTGCGGGGAGGCCCGCAGCGCTGTCAGCGGGCGGCGGAACCGGCTTCCGCCGCCCACTGACAGCGCAGCCGGCCTCCCCGCTCCCACCAAGCCCTGAAATTAAAAAAAAAATGCCGGCATGGTGGAAGCGGGGAGGCTGGCTGCGCTGTCAGCGGGCGGCGGAAGCCGGCTTCCGCCACCAGCTGACAGCGCAGCCAGCCTCCCCACCTCCATCATGCTGTGTGTAGCACAAACTTACCTAAATGCCGACAGAGGGAGGAGGCACTGGCTGCACTGTCAGCTGAGGCATAAAACGCTGGATAGCTGTAGCTAATCTTGCTAGAGGACACGGCACACACATGGCTAATTAAGATTCACTACACAGGGTCCAGCAGGCTCCAATCATCACCAGCCACGTCATTGGAAAACACACAAGCACATGGCTAATTGATATTCACTTCACTGTGTAACAAACAATAGACAAGCTAACTGAGCAGCACTAGCCTAATATGCACTAATCTAAAATGTAACCAAAATAAGCGTGTGCCTACTCAACCCGGGATCACACTATGAAAATCTGACAAGCAAGTCACTGTGTAAACGTCACAGACTGAAGACCAATCAGGGCTTCCTAATTTAATATTAATTAGCCATGTGTGTGCAGTGTCTTCTAGCAAGATTAGCTACAGCTATCCAGCGCTTTATGCTCCGCAGGGTATCACCTCTTTGGGTCGACTTGTGGGCCCCCGCTTCTGACTCTTTGGGAGGTTCTCTGCTCCCCAGGCTGCCCTCTCTTTGGGAATATGCATAACATGAGAGTCGGTTAGTTGTATTGCCTCCCGGATCCCGGACGTTCAAGCCTCTCCCCTCCACAGCTCTTCTGGATAGCAGGCCTGCTTACATTGGGCTACTCTGCCTGGGGTGCCTCTCTCCTTCCTCCATGCCACTATCCCCTTCTCTGGATAGGTCCTCTTTCCGCCCCCCCCCTCCTAACTGTGCCTCCTTAAGTTTTGCTGGGGACTCTGTTCCCATGGGCCGGCTTGCCCCCCATCCCCGGGGCCCTATACTGCTGCGTCTTCCGGCACCATTATGTGCCTCCCACTGTGGTATGCGGTTTCCCCCAGCCCCGTCTGTGGCCGTGTATAAGGGCTGTCCTCTCCGTCCCAAGGGGCCGCTGTCGCGGTTGCCTGTCTCGCCCCAGCCGCCACAGGCGAAGCTGCTCGTTGCCTAGGGGGAGGTACCTGCGGCGTTCCGTGGCCGGGCGCCATGTTACTTCTCCCGTCTGCTGCCTCCTCTATCTGCGCTCGGGTCCCCGCCTCCGGTCCTCTCTCCTCTCCCGTCGCGATCCGACCAGCCCCGTCTCTCCGCTCCAGCTGACACTTTGCCGGTGGGTCCTCTCCACTGTCGGACGCACTTGATGAAGCCGCCCGACATGCGGTCGCCATCTCCACACCCTCGCCGGCCAGCCGGCCCTCGGATCCTCCCTTCTCGCCGCCGCACCAGGTATTTCCTGCTTTCCTATTCTTCTCCTTCTGTCGCTGCTTCTTTCCTGTCATCTTGCAAACGTTCTTTTTTCTTTCTTTGCATGTCATTGTCGCTTTAATTGCCCGTGGGGGACCGGAGCTCAGGAACTCACTTCCTCTTCATCCACGCGCTAGGCCACGCCCCCCCCTTCCGCCGCCCGCATTTTTTTTTTTTATTTCAGGGAAAATTCGGTCAGCACGAACCACAAAAAATTCGGGTTCGTGCTGAATCGAATTTTCCCTGAAATTCGGTGCGAATTCAGGTTCGTTAGAAATGATTCGCTCATTACTAATGCTAATGTATAGCAAACATGTGTGTAAACATGGTAGCATGATTTACCAGACTCCCTAAACAGGTGGATGTATAATCTTAATTTGTAAGCGCAAACCTTATGATTGTTTTTTTTTTTTCCAAACAGATGTTTTCACGCAGACGGACCCTGTGACCATACTCCCCACCCAAGCTCCAGGGACACCCAGCAGCATGGGCCCGAGCCACAGCTGTGATGGTGAGTACACTAACTTCATATCCAAACATGCTTTGGCCACCTACGTGTCACCCTAAAAGGTAGAATAATTGGCAATGTCCCTATGTGGTTAATTAGCACACATTTAGCTGACATTTGCGTGACCCACAATCTTAAATGCATGTCTGCATGCTAGATTGTTGCATCCCCTTTGTTTACTTTTAAACCCATAATACATTTTGTTTTAAACATTTTGGTGTTCAAATTAAATTTTTATTAAAATAAGGTTGAGAACTAGAATAGGAATAGCCGAAGGGTTAGAATCTTTAGTACTTTGAACATGATGTTTGGACCAAAATAACCCAATCAATGCCCACAATATTACTTCACCCTTCATTTAGTACAAACTGTTACTTCAATATGTAGGGTATTGCTGATAAATGCACATGTAAGGCACTAGTACTCATATAATGGACCCACATAAGTGCCCAGTTTGCACAAATGTTAATGTAGTTGGTCACATTATGAGACCAAACTAGATAATGTGAATTTATCTGTGTACGTTTGTCTCACGTTCTATTGACTAATCCATTTTTTGGTCTCCATACAGCTTGCGTTAATGAGCATCGCAGACTGTGGCAGTATGTCCGGCGGACGCGACTTATGCTGCTGGGAAAGAAGAAACAGCGGTAGGGTGGGGGGTATGGTTTTATCCGCTGTGCGTAGTAATTTTGGACATGTTGGCCCCTTTTATCCCAAATAAATGTTTTTTATGTTTGTACTTTCAGTGTGTCGTGCATTTTAAACCATATGTTAAGTGTATATTAACCCATTTTTGGGTGTTTCTTAAACACATTGTTCTGCATTTCATTTTGTATACATAGTAATGTATGGCAAACAATGACTGTAGTAATTTTCAGTCAACATTAACATATCTAGATATAGAGAGGTATCCCTGACTGTGTTTGTACGTCTGTCTTTGGGTAACCCACACAAATTCTAGAGTTTACAAATACATTTATTTAAGTCAATCAAGTCAATACAAATAGCTAACAACTGGACCAATTAGTCCCTGGGTGGGCGGGGAGGTTGCAACTCATGGCTAGGGGAGGTGTTGGGGGACAACAGTGCAGTAAAAAAAAAGACTGCTGCTGTATTAGCTGCTGTAACAACAACAAAGTTTGGTCCTGGCGCTGTAAAGATTGCTGGATGCCATGCATCATTTCTTGCATGGCATGCAGCACTCCAGACTGCTGTTGAGTCCGCACTTCATTAAGATGTTGGCGCAGTTCATTCATTTGTTGTTGGTCCAGCAGCGACTGATTTTCCAACGCCGCAATGCGCTCCAGAGTTCCATCACGCGGCTGTTGGCAACTGTAGGCCTCCAGCATCCGGGACCCTAGCTCATAAAGCTCAGCACTTGTTGGTGCACTTCGCCCAGTTGTTGGTTGAGCAGCCTAAAACCAAAAACACAATATTGTAGTCAAGCTTGCATAATGCAGGTAAGAAAAAAAAAAAAAGTATGGCTCCATTAGAAGTTACCGTTGGTCCAGCCTCTGCAGCCTGCGCACATGGCACTTGTGTGGAGGGCACATCCTGTGTTTCAGGGAAAGAGTCCTGCTAACAACAAAGTATGTTGTATGTTACATGGTGCGACCTGATTGACCCCCAAACAGGTAATCGTGGTTAATCTCTAAAACATTCATCCATGGTACCTGTGTGTGCTCCTCCACAAATAGTTCCGGTGTCTGGCTGCCAGAAAGGGGCAAATCATCATCTGAGAGATGTGGCAAGCTCGCATATGCTAAACAGGAAAGTCGTGTTAGTGTGTCATTTGAGATTGTGTGACTATTTCTTCACATTATCGAGCCCATACCTCTCCCAAGTGACTGATTGTGCAAGACACAAAAGCTTTTAGTTTCTAACATATTCTGAAGATGTATGGAAGAGCAAGATGAGGTAATCAGTTTGCCAAACTAGAACATACACACATAGGTCAAATTACAGATACCCGCCACATGATGTCCAGACCTAGGGCCTCAGTCGAGCTTTGCCCTAAAATAACATGTTTAACAAAAATTGTCAAGACACAAACAACATTTCATTGAAAACAACATCCTTACTAGAACCACTCAAAAATCAGTCTTACCCTCATCCCTAGCAGCCGCATGGTGAAGGACCCTTTCCAGACGCCCACTTCCTGTATTTGGGTCTAAAGCAAGCCACAATGGATATCAATATTAACCACCATAGTATTGTTAATGTTTGCAGTTCAGAAATAATGACTTATTTAAGCTCAATAACTTAGCATGGACAACATTACAACATTATCATGTAGGATCCGGTTGATGCCCAATCCCCTTTAACTATCCAGCTTGGTTTGAGAATTAACATGAGTTTGCATTTTCAACTAACAAAATATACGCATTGGAACTCAAACAACAGAAAGGATACAGTGTGCTTTGCAATACACACTGGGTCCTGTTGACCTGCAACACAGGAAGTGGGGTCCAAAGATGAAGCAGGGACTTGGCCTACAATGAAATAACATGATTGAAAGCCATGCACACTTATATGACAATGGCAAAATCAAGGTTGACACATGCACTTACTGGCATCCAAAGAGTAGGTCGCCTCATAAGGAGATGCTGGTGCAATTCTGAGGGCAATTATGATAAAGCAAAGTAATGAATTATGCATTGTTAATGTGTGACAAACAAACAAAAAAGTTAAGAAAACAACCCAAAAAAACAAACCTTCAATAACTGTGTTAAGCTTGAGGGTGGGGGAAGGGCATGTGCCACTATGAATCATGTGCCACTATGCATAAAGCAAGAGACAGGAAGTTAAAATATTACAGAGGTTTAATCTGCTACTTAACATGTCCTACTGTTAGTATTGCAAATAATTGTTTAACAAATAAGAAGATACATTAAACCAAACATAATTTGCAATGTTAAAACAATGTACCTTCACCCTAACCTGTGGTGTCATCCCCAGCATCCACACCCTGCAGGCGACTGAGAGGAATCTTGCACTTCAGCATCTCCTCATATGGCCTGTATTTACTCTTTGGACCCTGCTTGGTCCCACTGTCTAAAAGTAGACCATTCTTCATCTTTAGCATAAGGGCCCTTTTCAAAGTGTAGAAGCATTTCTTGCAGGATGTGCCACTACGTGGGTATTGAGCAGTGCTAGTAAGCTGCTCACCAATGGCATCCCACAATTTGCTCCTTTCTTGTTTGCCTAAACACTGACTTTGGGAACCAAATAATAAGTCCCATTTAGCCAGTGTCAGACGCACAAGAGTATTGTTATCCGCCAAATTAAATTCTGGCTCCCTCTTGGCAAATGGACACTTGCCCTTGGGTGGTGCTTCACCTTCCGGCAGTGTCCTTTTCCTTAAGGAAGGTCTCCGGCCAGCACCCACCCCACTGGTACTCGGCCCAGCATGGCCGGCAGATGTCCAGAATTTGGCTCCATCCTGTAGCTGCACACACCACAAAACAATACACACCAGTACGCATGCAGACTACAAAATGGCATCAACTGCTGTTTGAGTGTGCCAGATTTTATGTGGTGTAAGAACCAATCACAAACAGGCCCAGTTAATTGCTTCACACATACTGGCCAGGTGTTTGTAGCTACATCTTGACTCCAATGACTGAGGTTTCTGGCAAACATGTGTGTCAGGCAATTAACTAATTAATGACCTACTTAACAAGGCAGACAGACATTAGGAAGAAATTTGAACCATGTCTCTTAACAACATTGGAAATGTGGTGTCAAAAACGGCTATTTGAATTTGCAGCCACATAACTTTCATTGGCCAAAAGATGTCTGAGCAAACAGATCCGCAAAAGTACGCTATTATGCTTGCGCTAGCCGTTTCAAACACACCTGTGGTAAGCTAATTACAGACCGGAAACAGCTAACAAACGCAAGAGGCGGCTAAGCGGACCAGTCCTTTGGATAAGTATAAATACCTCTTTTCTTAAGCATTCTTTTATTGATACACTGTGGCAAAGGCTGTGGTGTTTGGGTTTACTTAGCCCTAGCTTGCAATACGTGTCTGGCTGTGTTTCTTGCTTACTGTCTGTGGCTTTGTTGAGGTTTTCTGGCATCAGTGCTGTTTCTTTGCATGTTTCTTTTTGGTGGCATATGCAAATATTGTGTTGAATATGAGGAGTGAGGATTGTTTTGGGGACCTTTTGTGGGTTGTGCATCAACTCTCCTCTTGGTTGTGCCAAACTTTGAAAGCATACTTGCAGCAGGCTGATGGTTCTAACCACTATACATCTGGTTTTGTGGTGAGCTGCAATTGTGTGATTGTGTGTGGATTGTGATTGTGTATGTGGAGTGGTTGGTCTGTGTGTTGATATTGTTTTTGTTTTTTTGCGGCAATGCCTGAGCTCTAGCCAGTGATTGTGAGATGGATGAGAGGGTGATGTTTGGGTTATGGATGTATTGTTGTGGGAGCATACAGGAAGGTCAGGAGGCAAGGGAGGAGGGTGCTGTGAGGCTTAGGGCACCCCGATCCTTTGCCATCCGCCTCTCTGTCTGGGATTTAAGTGACGAGCAGATCAGAAGCAGATTTCGTCTGAATCATGCAGCACTACAGTCCCTATATGATCAGATTAAGACCAAAATCGATCCATCCACCAGACGCACCCAATCCATCCCTGGCATAGTTCGCCTATGTGCCATGCTTAATATTGTGGCACGGGGGAATTTCCAGGCAACCTCTGCCCTCCTCAGCGGGATCAGCCAGGCTACAATGAGCCGCATATTTTACCAGGTAGTCCTGGCTATTTGTGACCTTATCCCTGTTTATATCAAATTTCCTGAGGATGTGGAGGAGGTTGCCAAAATCAAACGTGCGTTCTACCGCATGGGAGGGAACCCTAATGTGCTAGGGTGCGTGGATGGTACACATATCCCTTTCCGCCCTCCCCGTGCACAGGAGCTGCATTACCGGAATCGGAAACAGTTCCATTCCATGAATGTCATGGTAGTATGTGACCATGACATGAAGCTGCGGGTCATGAGATCTGGCTTCCCCGGCTCATGCCATGATTCTTACGTGCTCCAGCAATCAGTCCTGTGCAGGAAGTTTGAGAACAATGAAATGCCACCTGGCTGGCTACTGGATAATTACTAATCCATGACATCTATTTACAAGTTTAATATGTGGACTATTAACTGAACCAAATATATAACTGAACCTGTTACATTATGTTGTTTGAAAATTACTAATTGCTCGCTCTCTCAATCTGTTTATTCAACAGCGGACAAGGGATATGGGCAGAAAACGTGGCTAATGACTCCGGTCAGAAATCCACAGACCTCTGCCCAAGGACGCTACAATGCAGCACATCGCAAAACCAGATGCATTGTGGAAAGAACCATCGGCCTGCTGAAAGCACGCTTTCTCTGTTTGGCACGCCCAGGAGGAGAGATGTTGTACAGTCCACAAAAGGTCTCCAAAATAATACTCGCATGCTGTGTCCTACACAATTGCATATGTCTCCGAATTGAGCCCCCTGAAGATACAGCACTGGTGCCAGAAGTCCCCAACATGGCCACAGACAGTACTGAGGACACCCAGACAGGATTTGAGCAACGGGAAAGCATGATTACCTCTTTTTTTTCGGTAAGCTAGGTCACCTTAACTCTAAAACACCTACTGTACTAGAGGGCACTTTAAAAAACAAAAACCAACAAATGTGGTTGGTCTTCAAGTTCCAACCCAAATCAAAAAAATTGGGCCCCAAAATCCTAATCCAAACCCAAAAATGGGGCCAAAAACTCATAATCCAAACCCCAAGAAATGAGGCCCAAAACTCCTAATCCAAACCCCAAAAAATGGGGCCCAAAACTCCTAATCCAAACCCAAAAATGGGGGCCAAAACTCCAAATCCAAACCAAAAAAATGGGGCCCAAAACTCCTAATCCAAACCCCAAAAAATGGGGCCCAAAACTCCTAATCCAAACCCCAAAAGTGAGGCCCAAAACTCCTAATCCAAACCCCAAAAAATGGGGCCCAAAACTCCTAATCCATACCCAAAAATGGGGCCCAAAACTTTTAATCCAAACCCAAAAATGGGGCCCAAAACTCCTAATCCAAACCCAAAAATCCTATTCCAAACCAAAAAATGGGGCCCAAAACTCCTAATCCAAACCCAAAAAAATGGGGCCCAAAACTCCTAATCCAAACCCAAAAATGGGGCCCAAAACTCCTAATCCAAACCAATAAATGGGGCCCAAAACTCCTAATCCAAACCAAAAAATGGGGCCCAAAAATCCTAATCCAAACCAAAAAATGGGTCTACTTATATGGGAAATGACCCAAAAAAAAAAGCCCCAAAAAAGGGGGTTTGGTATGTAATTAAATGCAACAACCAAACCAAATAGGGAAGTATTAAAAAAAAAAAAAACTAACTACACTTTTGTTTCTTTTTTAGGCACCATGAAGATTCCAAACCACGAATTTGATTTAAGTAAATATAAGAAAATACAATTTAATATAAATAAAAGTTATAAAAACATACATGGTTCAATGTGTTTACTACAGAATTTTTAACAGATTGATTTCTAGGCAGCAGCCAAAAAACGCTCAGCCGCTGTATTGAACACGGTGTAAAAACTCAACAGCACCTATAAAGCAGATCTTTAACATCACATTCACCAATGTCAGCGTGATTCCCAAGAACGGCAGATAGCGACTGCGGAGCCCTGCAATAGCGACTGACAGCCGATCGGGGCGGACAATAGCGGTCGCTCATAGCGGCGCACTTCAGACGCTCATCTGTCGCTACCTGCCGCTATTAATGAATCAGCCTGCCCATCTATATGACTGTAGCCAGACCCTGCATTTGTTTTAGTTATTAAACCGGACCTTCACTCTGAATAAGAGCCTATCTTATATGTTTCCCCCACCCTGTACATACAGATTGCTCACATTGAAAATCATCCTACCTGCATCTACTGCATTTTATGAGCCTTTAAACCTCCAAGATGGTGGCTAATTGAGTCTCAGGCTGCCTGCAGACAAGAAGTGTCTTCTGACTGTGCCGCTCTGCATTCTGGGAATGCTGTCCTTTTCCTGACCCCAGCTCTGCTCTGTCTGAGCAAAACATAGCTATAACCCACCCCCCTGCAGAGTCCTTAACAGAAAGAATAATATGTGACTAAAAACGTACAGTATATTAATTTGAGAAGTTGGGGAATCATTTTTTAAGGGTTTGGGCTTTGCATTAAATTATGCTGAAGGTCTAGTTTATATATAACTATAAGAAAGTCTAAAACTTGGAAAATGAAAGGAAGTCTATCAGAAATGGTCTACTATTAAATATATAACATATATATATATATATATATATATATATATATATATATATATATTACATGCTGGATAGTGAGAGGTGGAATTTCTTTTACACCTCAGCTGCCTGGCAAGCTCTTTTTGTTTTTTTGTTAGGAAAACTTTCCAGGAGTGATAGGTTACTTTTTGAGCGCATTGTTCCACTTTTACAAATAACTGCTCGTTTCCTGAGCCAGCCACCTATATCTATATACCTATATCTATATATATATATTACATGCCAAATTGTTAGGCCTGTTTCTTTTTGTTTAATTATTATTTATTTTATTTATATATTTTTTTTGTAACTTTGTATATATTGTATATATTGTATATGATTGATTGATCTTACTCAATAAAAAAGTTATATATGCCCAAAGCATTGCATGATGGGTAAACGCATTTCCACACATTAAAATAATTGCAGTAGCAAGGCAAAGGCAATGTTACAGCACGGGCTGGGTAAAGGGACAGTTCTGTCCTGTAAAAGAACCTGTCACCTCTGATGGTTCCGTTCATCCTTCTAGAAAATTGAAACAAGCTTGCGTCTTTATTTTTTAAAGCTAAGTGTGAAGGTAAAGGTAGCCCTTCCTCTTGCCATCTAGCATATTTATGTGGATTTTTGTTATTGTACCATTTATTTTTAACAGGGCTTTTTTAAAGCAGATCATAACTCCCCGGGGTTGGCCCTGGAATCTAAAAGAGCTAGCCTGCTGAAACCCCTGGGGTTGCCGGTAAACTCACCTTTCGACGCTTGAAGTGCCGGCCGCCACATCCCTGGCTTCCCTCTAGCTCAGGGGTGGGCAATTATTTTTTCCATGGGGCCACATGAGAAACTATGAGGCTGATTCATCATTAGCGCCAGGTAGCGACAGATGAGCGTCTGTAGCAGGTATTTTCAGAGCGCCCGCTAGTAATCGCAGTGCTCGGCCGTGAGTCGCTAGTTCATAGCGACTCAGTCGCTGTTCAGTAATGTTGAATACATTGTGAGGAGTCGCTATTTGACCAGTACAGCGCTGTATGGGAGCGCATGTTAGCGACTGCTCATAGCGACTGACTCACACCATATTCAGCAAAAAAACAGCCTCACAAATCTTTGGCGCTGTAAAATACTTGTTTGAAGCCCAGAGCGAAGGAGGCGGTGTGTTTAGAGTCTGTTTTCAAGCATCTATCCACTAGTAACAAAGCGAAAACATATGGAATTACATTGTAGCAACATTGTAACATGAACACTTTAATGGCAGACCTGTAATGTCATTTCTGAGGAAATATTTAAAAAATTAAAAAATTATGAAAAAACAGTTTTTTCAATGCCAGAAGAGGTCACAGAATTATTTGTGATTTTTTGGAAAAAAAAAACCCGTTTAAAGAGAAGAAAAGGATCATCCATTGAAATGTATCAGGTAGCGAGAGGTCATACCTGGCGCTGTGCAAGGCTGAACGCTGGCGCTGTTCGCTGAGGCTGTGAAAATGATGAATTAGACGCTACATGCCGCTATCCCAGTCGCTAAACAGATTCTGCTTGATAAATGTGTAATTGCGTGCTGTGTCCGGCGTTCACCAGTCTCTACCTGTCGCTACCTGTCATTAACCAGCCACTACCTGACGCTATCCCTTCCTAAATAAGGGCCAACAAAGTTAGATTTTGGCCCTTATTTATGAAGGAATGGCGACAGGTAGCGACTGGTGAGCGGCCGGTAATGACGGGCCCCGCCACGAGAACGCCGGCTCCCCACCACAATCACACATTTATCAAGCCGATCCTGCTTAGCGACTGAGATAGCGCCATATAGCGACTCATCATTATTCCAGCCTCAGCCCACAGCGCCAGCGTCCGACCTTGAACAGCGACAGGTTTGACCTCTCGCTACCTGGCGCTCTCCAATGCATTTCAATGGAACAATCTTTAAATATTAATAATTAATTGTTATTATTGTTTTATTTTTATTTTTATTTTTTTTCCCTTAAAAAAATTATCTAAAATGGCAGAAGTGGTCACAGAATTTTTCACATTTAAAAAAAAAAAAAAAAAAATTAATAACAATTAATTATGAATATTTAAAGATTGTTCCATTGAAATGCATTGGAGAGCGCCAGGTAGCGAGAGGTCATACCTGTCGCTGTTCAAGGTCGGACGCTGGCGCTGTGGGCTGAGGCTGGAATAATGATGAATGAGTGGCTATATGGCGCTATGTCGCTAAGCAGGATTGGCTTGATAAATGTGTGATTGTGGTGGGGAGCCGGCGTTCTCGTAGCGGGGCCCATCATTACCGGCCGCTCACCAGTCGCTACCTGTCGCTATTCCTTCATAAATAAGGGCCTAAGAAAACGGTTTTCAGGTGACTTTTTTTTTACTCTTTTTTTGAGACTTACCAAAAAACTCAGGCACTCCAGAGACACCCCACATACATTGTGAAACAAATCCCATGCTGCCATAAGCTGTAAAGTGGGTTTTCAGCACGAAAACTTGTTTTGTCACAATAAAATCCGCCGCCGCTGTTCGCCTGCTGTCAAATGAGCCACTTTCACTAGTAAATAGCACACATTCTGACTGATGAACTGCAATGAAGACACAGCAAAATGCCACCCGAAAGTCAGTTGTTTCCTGCATTTGCCAGTGAAAAGAGTTTAGATCTCTGTGTTATTCCGCAATTGGCGCACTCGGCCAGTGAACAGGCGCGAGTGTATTATATTTGTCCAACATTCGGATGAAAGGGGGAGCCTTACTTATAAAGGATTTCAATTTAGAAAGCTAAGGCTTAGAAACAAAAAGGAGCGCAGTCAAGATATACAGTATTTGGGAACAGCAGCAGCATTAAAGAGGACCCACCCTGAAGTCTATGAGACTCCAGATAAGACTTAAAGGAGCACTATCGTGAAATTGTGTAATATTAAAAATCCATATAAACACTTTAGCTAATAAGGGGAGGGGTCACTTATACACCAGAACTGAATAAATCTCCTGCCAAGCTTGTGGTTTTCTTCCCCTGGTAGGAATAAAATCTTGGGGTTACAGGTTTAGTCTATGAGGGGTGACAGAGTCTGTCATCCGAGATGTCCTCTTACTTCCATTAAAATAAAAAAAAACAAGCCTGGCTGGGTATTTCTCGATACCAGGTGTATAAGTGACCCCTCCTCCCTCCATCCATCATATTTATATGGATTTTTTATCATTGGGCCATTTTTTTTCACGATAGTGCTCCTTAAACCGCTCTCCCTGGGGTACCCCGATAAGGTTGCCCAAAAACGCACCTTCATCCCCGCTCCAACGACCCATTCACGAGCAGCGGCTGCATCCCCGCTATCCCTTTAGCAGGGTAAGGGATGCCCGCATTAAAGGGTAACTCCCCGTTAAAGGGTAACGGAGGATGAGACCGCCAGTGTGCTGATTGGACGAGCGGCCGCACATGTGTCGTTGAACTGGGAAGAGGTAAGTTCGTTCAGGCAACTGGGGGTTTCACACAGTGAGGCACGGGCCAAAACCCAGGATAGCCAAAATCCTGGGTTTTGGTCCACTTTAAAGGGATTTAAGCAGGGCCCCATCATAGTTACAGTTTATACGGTTGAAAAAATGTATTATTTTTATTTTATCCCCATCTTTATGTTAAGATGGCCAGCCACCCCAAAAAAGAACATGACTGTTGGACAGACAGTCAAGGCCCAAGTTGAATCAGAGATCATTGGCATTGCATGCCGCTCGACTTTTTCTTTAATATCCGCTGGCGGCGGCGGCAATGAAAACAGTGATCCTGACACCCCCCCCCCCCCACAACTTTGTATAGACAGCCAGAGCATTGCTTGCATTGCTGCCACTGGCCAAAGGAATTGATAGTCCATCCAAAGGCTGCCAATTATTCGAGCTGTAATCCAGAGTTTTAACATAGGATAAATACTTGGAAGTAAAGGGGAGAACAGGGTCTTATCAACAGTAATTATTGAAGTAGATCCAAACCCTGTATGTGCCAAAGAAAAGATGGTGTTGGCAGCTGGCACTTGGTTCTGTAGCTTCTGTTCCCCCAGCACACATAGACCTGGCAATGGTTCCAGCGAATTTGCTGAACAGGTGGGCTGGTTGGTGGTGGGTTACGTGCTTCCAAATAGAAGACTGTGAGCATTTTTTGTGAGAATACATTTTTTTCCTCAACATTATTTTTAGCTGTGGGAATTATTACATTTATATAATGGTGCTGAATGGGAAAGGGAAAAAATCAAAATTTTTTCTCACAAAAAAGTGAGAGAATACATTTCTCATGGTGCTGAATCGGGCCTTTAGAGGTAGTTGGTGAATTCTTAATAGATCTTGAGTGCAAAGCAGTAAAGCACAGCAGTAGCAAGATGGACGGGATAAGTCAACGGAGGATATTTGATAAAGGTGCTACAATTGCAGGGTTGAATTGATGAATTGGGGGGGGGGGGTGAAGAGCAGAACTAAGGATAGCTTGAATTAAATTTTCAGGCAAATAGCTATACTCACCTTTTCTCCCACACAGACCATCGCTACTAGTCCGAGGCTACAGCGCTTACCTGAGAGGCCAATTCATTAATAGCGGCAGGTAGCGACAGTTGAGCGACTGTAGCGGCATTTTCAGAGCGCCCGCTAGTAGTCGCTGTGCTTGGCCGTTGTCCGGTAGTTGAAAGCGACTCAGTCGGTTTGCCGTAATGTTGAATATTGGGTGAGGAGTCGCTATTTGACAGGTTCCGCGCTGTATGGGAGCGCATGATAGCGACTGGCCCTAGCGACCGGCTCCCACCATATTCATTAAAAAATCACGCTCAAAAAATTATTGCGCTGTAAAATGCATGTTTAAACCCCAGAACGCTGGGGGAGATGGGTTAAAAGTAGTTTTTTAACCCCCAAACCACCATATTTTTGGAAAACAAAAATAAAAAGTTTTTTAAATAATTTAGTAATATGAATACATTAATATCAGACCTGTAATATCAATTCTGTACAATCTGAAATGGCAGAAGTGGTCACTGAATTTTTCACATTTAAAAAAAAAAAACATTAATAACAATTATTTAATAATATTTAAAGATTGTTCCAATGAAATGCATTGGAGAGCGCCAGGTAGCGAGAGGTCATACCTGTCGCTGTTCAAGATCGGACGCTGGCGCTGTGGGCTGAGGCTGGAATAATGATGAATGAGTCGCTATATGGCGCTATCTCAGTCGCTAAGCAGGATTGGCTTGATAAATGTGTGATTGTGGTGGGGAGCCGGCGTTCTCGTGGCGGGGCCCGTCATTACCGGCCACTCACCAGTCGCTACCTGACGCTATTCCTTCATAAATAAGGGCCTGAATGGCTGGATCCATGTAATTCGGCGCTCTGCACCATGCGCAACACCGCTCTCTGGTCGCGTTTCTCTTCCTGTCTCCCCCCGCCAGCAGTCACAGTGAGCTGCCATGCGCCTCTCCATTGCAGTCGGTATTCAGGTTCAAGAGGATGTTAGGAAAGATCTGACTTTGAAACCATAAAATCCCATTAAGGGTTTTAAACACTTGACATTACTTGTAAGAAAAAATATATATATTTTATGTCTTTAAAAAAGTTCTGGAATAGATCTTATAAATTCCATAATGTATTTAAAAAGTAGAGGGTGGATGGTGAACTCTACAATCTGATCACACGTGTCAGGCAGAGGCCAGAGTTTTAATGAGGAGCGTTTGTGATGTCTGTCCTATCCCATTCTGTGGAGGAGACAGACATAACAAGCCTTAATAGGTTTTTAGGAGAGCAAACATGTTATATTGCTTTGGGGCTTCTGCCCTTTGATATGTAAAATGTAATTCTTTCCACCTTATGGTTTGTGTGCCTCCATCCGGAATTAACCGTAAACTGATTCAAAATACAACTTACCCGCATAATAACAGCTAATGCCTTTGAGGGACTGTGTGTTTATTAATCTACCTTTAGGGAGCAGCATGATC
The DNA here is from genome assembly GCA_027917425.1 of Gastrophryne carolinensis. Classification (NCBI taxonomy): domain Eukaryota; kingdom Metazoa; phylum Chordata; class Amphibia; order Anura; family Microhylidae; genus Gastrophryne; species Gastrophryne carolinensis. The sequence continues at coordinate 170,734,899 of CM051243.1, forward strand.
ACAAATAATAAAGGTAATAGAGAAAAAAATGGGATGGTTGCTCAATTGAAAAACATGTCACACCAGGGAAATTGTCTGGATCTGGAGAGACTTTAGGATTATTTATATGGTATTGTTTCTCCTATATATGCCAACATTGAAGGTGTCTGTGTGTTGACTTCCACTTTGCTCAGCGCATGTCCTACCCAAGCACACATTTCTTTGCTGAAATGCTGCCTTCAGCATTGAAGCAGGCACATGGGGCTTCACGGGTGGGGGAGTGTATATTAAGGACTCTAATCTAAGGCCCTTATTTATGAAGGAATAGCGACAGGTAGCGACTGGTGAGCGGCCGGTAATGACGGGCCCCGCCACGAGAACGCCGGCTCCCCACCACAATCACACATTTATCAAGCCGATCCTGCTTAGCGACTGAGATAGCGCCATATAGCGACTCATTCATCATTATTCCAGCTTCAGCCCACAGCGCCAGCGTCCGACCTTGAACAGCGACAGGTATGACCTCTCGCTACCTGGCGCTCTCCAATGCATTTCAATGGAACAATCTTTAAATATTCATAATTAATTAAAAAAAAAATTTTTTAAATGTGAAAAATTCTGTGACCACTTCTGCCATTTTAAATAATTTTTTTAAGGTAAAAAAAAAAATGTACAGAATTGATATTACAGGTCTGATATTAATGTATTCATATTACTAAATTATTTAAAAAACTTGTTTTTTTTGGTTTCCAAAAATATGGTTGTTTGGGGGTTAAAAAACTACTTTTAACCCATCGCCGCCAGCGCTCTGGGGGTTAAACATGCATTTTACAGCGCAAGAATTTTTTGAGCGTGATTTTTTAATGAATATGGTGGGAGCCGGTCGCTATGGCCAGTCGCTATCATGCGCTCCCATACAGCGCGGAACCTGTCAAATAGCGACTCCTCTCAATATTCAACATTACGGCAAACCGACTGATTCGCTATCAACTACCGAACAACGGCCAAGCACAGCGACTACTAGCGGGCGCTCTGAAAATGCCGCTACAGTCGCTCAGCTGTCGCTACCTGCCGCTATTAATGAATCGGCCTCTAAGATCTTATGAAAGGTTACATGGTCCTTTGGTTTCATGAAAGATAACCCTAGGGTACATTAGTTGGGTCACATTTTCGATATTTTGTGCTCTAGGCTTTATCCCACTGACACCTAGAGCCTACAGAGTTATTTGCACAATGAGTTTGGTTGTCTGGATAAAACAAAATACAATAGGGCTGAGCATCATGCTACTGAATAGAATAACAATCAAGTAGAGCAAAATTAAGGCCTTGATTCAATAAAGGTAAAAATAAATTCTCATGGTAGTAAAAAATTCAATTTATGGGAAAAAAGCCTGAGAATGTCACTGTTACTGAATCACTAGATAAAAAGACAATGAAAGTCAATGGCAGCTTTTACTACAGTGTAGAAAGGAGGAAACATTTCTCTACTTTACTTAGAAGTAAAAAAGTGCCATTGACTTTCATTGTCTTTTTAGTATAATCAGTTTTATTGGTTTCAACGGATACAATACAGCTGAGGGGAAGTACAGGTGGTCGATACAGAGGGATACGGGGGGAAACAAGGAGGGTAAATTTCCATCAAACATATAATATTCAGGTTAAGGTAACAACAGTCTTGGCATTCACATTTGAACTATCTATGGAGGCAAAAATAACATTGGTGTGCTCACTTCCACACAGGATCAATACCCCACGCCACCGCCAAAGGAGGCGGCCAGGGTGCAGTAATCCAGCGTTTCAGGATGCGGATCCACCTTCAAGACTACAGATTACGACAAAACTGATGGTTTGGGTACGATAAGGATAAAACCAAGGTTAGGGGCAGTGGGGTAGGGGCGAGGAAATTGGGGGAGGTAAGGACACAGGTGAGGTACGGGCGGGCAGGGTAAGGGAGGCCAGTGACTATATTAATAAGGGATCCAAGGAGCCGCCCCGGATGGGCATGCGCGCATTCTCACTCCGCGCCAGTGAGGCTACCAGGCGTCGGGGACCCAGGCCGCCCACCCCCCCGGACACCAGAGTGGAGCCAGGCCGGGAGGTGGGTGCCCCGGTACACCAGCCAGCACGTCCAGGTCAATGAAAACTGCTCTGTGGATTCTCCGTGGTCTGCGATAATCTCTTCCGTGCCACGGATCCCCTCTAGTTCTTGGACCCAGTCCATTAGTGTAGGAGGGACCTGCGATTTCCATTTTCTGGGGATAATGGCTCTCATGGCTGATATGAAGTGTCTTAGGATGCCCTTTTTTATCCCAGAAACCGGTCCGGGAATAAGGGAGAGGAGAGCCACCTGTGGTGTATTTTTTATCTTGGTTCCAGTAACTTCCTCATAAATCGAGAAAATCTGGTCCCATAGCGCTTTAATAGGTGGGCAGCTCCACCAAATGTGAGTCATGTTACCAGTCTCCCTCTGACATCTCCAGCATTCATCCGACCGCTCTGCAGCAAACCGATGAATGTCGGCCGGGCACCTATACCATCTGGCGAGTACCTTGTAGCTCCTCTCCTGGGCGGAACCCGCCAGCGATATGCCCTTAGTGCATAAGAACATTTTTGTGAGATCGTTAGCCGAGAATTTGGTTCCCAGCTCTTTTTCCCATCTGACTATGAATTTCGGGGGGGATGATTGAGTTTTCTTGTTAAGAAGTGAGTAAAGAAATTATATCACTCGAGTTGGTGGTTCTTTTCCGCTGACTAGGGACTCTAACTCTGTGGGGGGGTCCCGGGACACTTCCAGTAAATTGTTGGCCTTTATGAATGCAAGTAGCTGCCCATGGAGGAGCCACGATAAATACCTGCCCCCCGCACCTCCCCTCAAGTCCGCCAACGAGGGAACTCCACCAGATTCCACCACTTGGCCTAATGATGTATTGTCAGGGGCGTTCCAGATGAGGAAGCTCTTGGCCTGCATTCCCGGTTCAAATGCCGGGTTGTCGAACAAAGGGGTGAGAGGGCCGGGTCTGCGCACCAATCTAAACTTACTTTGCAATGGGTCCCAGGTCTCTAAAAAGTGCCTTGCCAGGAAGGGCGTGAGCTCCCTCTGGGGCCCGGTGAGGGGGGCCGCCCATGCTAGCGCGGTGAGGTTGAAAGGGGACAACGATAGCTCGAGCTGCACCCACAATTTGTCCCCCCCCTTGCGCCTCCAGTCCACCATCCGCTGCAGCAATGCGGCCGTGTGGTAGAGTTTCAGATCTGGGAGACCCGCACCACCCTCCCCCCTGCCCCTAGATAGAGTGGAGAGTCTTATTCTCGGCCTGGTGACCCCCCAAACAAATTTGGAGAATGCCGACTTCAGTTTACAAAAGAACCTAGGGGGTATTCTTATTGGGACCGCCTGGAAGATATATAGGAGTTTTGGTAGAACGTCCATCTTTAAACTGTTAATTCTCCCGAACCACGAGATTGGCCTCCTTGAGTATGAGTCCAGGTCTGCCAATATTCTGGTGAGGAGCGGGACATAGTTAAGCTCGTATAATTTAGATAGGTCAGCGGGGATTTGCACACCCAGGTATGTGATAGCATCCGACCTCCACTTAAAGGGGAAATTACTCGCCAGATGCTTAACCTCCCGGTCTGGGAGAGAAATGTTGAGGGCTTCCGATTTAGAGTAGTTAACTTTAAAGTTGCTCACCCGACCAAAACGCTGGAATTCACTCAGAACCGAGGGGAAGGAGATGTGCGCAGATGTTAAGTGTAGCAGCAGATCATATGCGAACAAGGAGGTTTTATATTGGCGGCCCGCCACTTGGATCCCCTTAATGTCGGGGTTATCCCGAATGGCTATGGCTAAGTGCTCCATGGTAAGAACGTAAAGCAGGGGAGACAGCGGGCATCCCTGGCGTGTGCCGTTACTGATGGTGAAGGGCGTTGAGAGAAGTCCGTTGGCCCTAACCCTGGCCGAGGGGGAGGCGTATAGTGCGAGGATTTTGGAGAGGAGGACAGGACCAACACCAATCTGACTGAGGGTAGCCCTCATAAACTCCCAGTCCACTCTGTCGAATGCCTTCTCCGCATCACATGAGAGAAGGCACGCGGGTTCGCCGGCAGTGCTAGCATGCGAAATTAGGTCAAGGAGCTTGTTGGTGTTGTCCCTGGCCTCCCGCCCCGGGACAAACCCCACCTGGTCTAAGTGGATCAACTCCGGGAGGAGAGGCTGTAACCTCATTGCGATAATCTTAGCGTAAAGTTTGAGATCAATATTGATCAAGGAAATCGGCCTGTAATTCCCACATAAAGTGGCATCCTTACCCGGTTTGGGGATGACCGCAATCGTCGCCTCAAGTGTCTGTTTAGGGAAGAGGCAATGCTCCCCTATGGCGTTAAAGGTTTTTGTTAATAAGGGAGTTAAACGTAATCTGAAGTGCTTGTAAAATTTAGGCGAATAGCCGTCTGGTCCCGGACTTTTGCCCGCTGGAGACTCCTTAATAGCTCTGGCTACCTCCTGCTCCGAAAAGGGTCTTTCCAGGGCCTCCACGTCCCCCTCAGAAATAGTGGGCAACAGGGTGCTCTCTATGTAAGCCGCTATCTCCTCCGGGGACGCTCGCGTCCCCGGCGCAGGGCTGGGGGGGCCGCGGATATTGTACAAGGAGGCGTAGAAGCTCCTGAAAGTGTCGGCTATGGCCGAGGGAGTTTGAGCTAGGGTCCCATCACTTCTTTGAAGGGTAGGGATGTAGGTCACTGTTGATCTGGGGTGTAATGCTCTGGCGAGCAACCGACCACACTTGTTGGCCGATTCATAGAACAGGGCTTTCCCCCTATCTCTGAACCGTAGGTACGACTGGTTGTATAGCTTTTGGAGCTTTTCCCTAGCGTTCTGGAGTTCTAATAATTTGGTATTGGTGGGGTTATTCTTATGCTCCTTTTCGAGTGTGAGGATTAAGTCTCGTGTCTGAGTTATGAGCGAGGCCCTCTCCCGTTTGAGCCTAGCACCATGTCTGATAAACTCCCCTCTGAGGACGCACTTCAGGGCTTCCCACTGGTAGGGTGGCGGGGTAGGGTCATCTTTATGATCCTCGAGGAAATGTCCGATCGCTTCCTCTATTGCCGAGGAGCAGGTCGCGTCCTTGAGCAGGTTGTCATTCAATCGCCATGACCAACCCGGGGGGGTAGGGCCTGGGAGGTGCAGCGAGAGGAAAACCGGGGCATGATCGGACCACAGAATCGGGCCTATCCACGCCCTGGGGTCCCAGTCCATGGCGTAGTTACTGAGCATCAAGTAGTCAATTCTACTATATGAATTGGCTGCATGTGAGTAAAAGGAGTAGTCTCTTTTAACGCCGTTCAGTGCCCTCCAGGTGTCGATTAGTTGGAGGTCTGTCAGAGACCTCCGAAGCTTATTAAGTTTATTCAGTGAAACCGTTGACCTCCCAGAAGAGGTATCCATGGATGGATTGAGGGGAATATTGAAATCCCCCCCCCAAGACGATTATTCCCTCGGCAAAGTCCTCGAGGAGCCTAAGCGTCCTGGTACAGAATTCACTTTGGTCCAGATTTGGAGCATAGACGTTTGCAATAGTGTATATTTTGTTAAGGAGCTTCATCTTTATGAAGAGAAACCGACCCGCGGGGTCCACCTTAGTTCCTAGTATTTCGTGAGGGAGTGATTTATGCAGTGCCACCGAAACCCCTTTGGTCTTAGATTCGGGGTTAGGGCAATGGATCCAGGATGGGTAGAATTTATTGTTGATTTTGGGGACGTGGTCCGCCCTGAAGTGCGTCTCCTGAAATAATGCTATCTTTACTTTTTGTTTATGAAGGTCATAATGGACCTTAGTTCTTTTTTCTGGGACATTGAACCCCTTAACATTGAAGGAGCAAATAATCAATTCCGTCATCGTGCACAGTGTAGCACCGGCCTCACCGAGGTTCCAGTAGGAGAGTGAGGGGTAAGGGCGGGGTGACTGGGAGGGGGTGGGGAGTAACTAGGTAGGTGGGTAGGTTGGGGTGTTAGGGTTACTAAGAAAAATTACGGGGTTTCAACTAAATGTAACCAAGTACGTTCTTTGCCCTCCTCACTAAGGGAGAGAAAAGACTGGCCTATACCGGGGGTTGGAAAGCTACGACCATGGAGGGGGAGGTGCGCTTTCTTTTCGAGATACAACTGAACCCATAAACAATAACAATGAACATTAACAGTGAACCATGAACCAATTTCTTGCCTCGCCTGGCCGGGACTAGGGAGCAGCGGGGCCAGGGGCCCATCCCGGCCCCCGACTCAACGCTCCACCGTCCCCGGCCCCGGGGACACAAGAGGCAACCAGAGGACCAGCCGCGGCAGGCGCCCTGGTCGCCAACCGCGCCAACAGGACCACCGATCCGTCAACCATTACGGCCCACCTGGCACGGGTGGCGAAACAGGGCAACAGACCCCCAACACAGTGCAATCAAAAAGCGAACATGACCGGGACATGACCACGGACCCGGATAAGGGACCCTACGTGGTCCTTCCTTGTTACATTTTGTCACAACAGTCCTGAGTCCAGGTCGGTCGGATGCACCGTGGGTCGGAACTGCAGGAGTCCAAGACGTTGGCGCGCCCCGGCGCTCCCAGGAACCGCCAGTTTAATCTGTCACGCAGTATGTGGTTCCCACGGCATGGTACCCGGCCCAGGACAGGGAGGCAAAAACTGAATGTCAAATGACAAATAAAGTGTATGACGCCAACATGGCCACAGGGTCGAGGCTTCTAATTCTGCTGAACGTGCTGGAGCCGTCGTCTGCCCCTCCGGTTATCTGGTCTGCGCGGACTGCGCGGTCTATCATCCTCGCGTCTCGGGCGCACGGGCCCGAATTCTCCAGCACCTAAGCCAGGCGATAGCCAATTCTCGATGGGAAAAGCTGGGAGATCAAGGAACCCGAAAAGTTCAGGAAGTTGGGAGGGGGAGCGCAGCAAAAAGACCCTGCCCCGTCTCGTAACCACCAGATGGAACGGGTGTCCCCACCTGTATGTGGCCCCCGACTCTTTGATCTTCTCCAGTAGGGTTTTGAGGATCCGCCGCATCTGGAGGGTCCGCCTGGCCAGGTCAGGTAGTAGAGAAACTGTAGCGCCCTGGTAGCTTAGAGGCCCCTTTTCCCAGGCCTTCCTCATAATTTCTTCCTTGATTTTGTAGTAGTGGATACGGCAGACTATATCTCTCGGCCGAGATGGGTTTAGCAGGCTTTGGCCGGGCGCTCTGTGTATTCTATCTATTTCAATATGCTCGTCTCGCCTCCGCCCCAAAAGCTCGTTGAAGAGATGTTTGGCGATGTCCTCTAGGCGGCTGTTCTCCGGTGTCTCCGGGAGTCCTCTAATTCGGATGTTGTTCCTCCTTCCCCGGTTCTCCATATCGTCCAGATGGATCATCATTCTGGCGGTATGTTGAGTAAGGTCGGTTTGTGTTTGCTGCAGGGTTGCGTTCGCTCTTTCAAGGGCTTCTATGCGCTGGTCTGTTGTTGTTTGTGCCTGTTCCAGGGTCTGAACTCTATCTGTAACTTCCGAGACGGACCTAGTTACTTCCTCGAGCTCCCGTCTAAATAGGGACTCCATTCTATTAGTGTAGTTTTCAAAGTCCTTTCTCGAAGGCAGGAACTTCAAAAGAACCTGCAGATTGTATTGCGTCGAGGGAACCCGGTCAGGAGTAACGGCAACGGGAGGTGTAATCATATGTGATCCGGGCGAGGGCCCCGGCGAAAATGACTCTGCGGCCTGATGATTCTGGCTTGGCGACAACCCAGATCCTGGGCGTGATGGAGCGGCCGCCCCCTGCACCGCCCTGCCGGAGGAGGGCGCCCCAGAGGCCATAGTGCTGCAACTTGGGGGGGATCCCACAATTTGGGTGACATTGCCTGCCCCATGCACCTGCCACAAGGAGCTGGTCCCTGGCAATTCACCCCGGTCAGCCAAAGTCATTTGGGGGTGAAGCTGAGTTGTTGTTTTGAGAGGGGGTCCTCCGGAGCCCGCCGGCTGGGGCCAATCGCCGGATGATGTCCACGACTCCCTATCACTCTGTGGGCTTGGCACGGTGCTCATCCGGGGGCCGGGAGACCTCTTATTTAGGTCTGGGTTTGACCAGCTGGGGGACCTGGGATGAGAGGGAGGTGCATGAATATAAAATGTCTGCCACTGTGTGGGGTCCTCATCTCCCTCCTGCCCAGGCTGCAGTGATCGGGGCAGTTCATATGCCCAGGCATCGTCTACCGGGAGGGCCACGGGGGGGGGTGCTCACACCCAGCAGCGTCACAGATCCCCCGGCTCCCTCACCTGTCCGGGACCGGGGCTCTTCCCCGCCTATCAGCCGCACACCGCTGCTGTCAGCGGTCTCTGACATTCTGCCCTCCGCTCCGCAGGGCTTAGGCTGCAGCCGCCCCTCAGCTGTCACGTCAGGCGGGGCCTCTGCCGGCTTCCTCGTCATCTGCGGCTCCATATCATCAGCCGCTCGCGGTGTCTCCCTGCTCGGTAGTGACGCGCCGCCATCTTCTTCCCCCGCAGACGCGCCGCCTCGAGGGTCCTCATACCTGGCTCCTGGTGAGTCCACCGACCGCCTCACGCTCCCGGTCTTCTCCCCCAGATCTTCTGGGGTCCGCTCACAGTGACCTCGGGTGCGGGCAGGCTCCTCATCTCCCCCGGGCACGGCGTCCCGCTCCCGCCTCTCCTCCTCAGGCGCCATATTGCGGCCCTTCCTCCGCGATCCTGCTGCCTCGTCTGGTGGGAAGAAATGCAGGATCTTTGATGATCTGACGGCTCCAGTCGATGCCCTGCTCTTCCTCCGTTTAGACATGGGTCTGATAAGGTCTAGAAGATGGGTATTGCTGTAGAAATAGCAAGTTAGGCGCAGAGCTCCCAAAACCACGTCCTCACACAGCCATAGCGTAACCACGCCCCTTTCATTGTCTTTTTATCTAGTGATTCAGTAACTGTGACATTCTCAGGCTTTTTTCTCATGAATTGAATCTTTTACTACCATGAGAATTTTTTTCTACCTTTATTGAATCGAGGCCTAATTAGCCTGTTAAAGTTATAGTACAGGCAAAGCCAATTACACGATGCACTGTCCTAAACATCAATCCATTTTCAAAAAGACCCTGTATTTCCTAAGTTATATTATTAGAGTTATTAGAGTTATACTAAAGGTAAGTCTGATTACACGTTGCACTGTCGGGCTAAACGTTGCACTGCCCTAAACTTCAATCCATTTTCAAAAAGACCCTGTAAGTTATCTTTAAAAGTATTAGAGCATTAGAGATTCATAGAAAAAAATTAAGAGAAACAGTGGGTGTGGCAACAGCGATCTGATGTAAGCACACTGTGATGATTTTCAGATGAGGGTGGGGTTTCAGAGCTGCAGAGAGAGGAAGCCAATCAAGACGTCTTGGCAGGGAGTAGGCAGGTTTCCATCCTTGGTCCACGGAAGGTTGATTGATGGACCAGGTCAGCGGGGTGAGGACTGAAAGCTGAATGAGGAAGTGATTTTCTTTACTAAGGAGACAGACAGAGGAGGAAGCACAATGCTCAAACCACTCAATGTAAGGTAAACTACTGTTATTTATTTTTTAACTTTTGACTTGCCAGTCACTTTAAAGAACCCAAGTACTAATTCTCATTGAACTGTGCTTTGCTATTGCTAGAAGGATAGTCACTTGGGCTAAAGCACTTTAGCCTTTCACAGTCAAGTGAGCATTATGTCTAACTTGGACCCTTCCAGGACACTTTCCCCAGAGCTCATAATGTTGGATGCTTTCAGTCAATCATAAAGGCTAAATACATTACTGCAAAGTAACACTGACAACTGTAGGACCAGTAGTGAGCCAGCAATACCCTCTTACACTGATCATGTGATACACAACTAGGGAAAGGTGAATTCAAAACATGGGCAGAGCATGTTCATTAGTTACTTGGGGGGTTATCCACTGAAATATGGCTAGCTCTGTACTTCATGTGGCAAGCTTGCCTTTCTGTTGGCCAGTATTCACTGAGCTCTTTTGTTTTTGAATGTATTTTTATTGAAATATTGCATAGGATATGGTGACATCACATTGCATAACAGCTGTGAATATATAGTATAAATATAGAATCATGTGAAGTGTTCCTAAAAAACTGCAGACTATCAAAATGCCATGTTTTTTCACATAGGAAATAGAATGCTAATGATGACTATTATTGTATACCAGGGGTTTCCTACCAGTGGTTCTAGTACCACTGGTGGTACTTAAAATGGACCAACACCCAGGGGTGATCGGCCCGGGAATCTATAAGATTCCCGGGCCGATCACCTCCCTCACCGCGGGACATCCGAGATCGGGATGTCCCGCGGTGAGGGACCCCCCCCCCCAAAAGCCCCAAAAAACTCACCTCATCGGCGGCGGCAGCGGCCCCCGCCGCCTCCTGCGTGCCCCTCTAAGCGTGCGCGCCCCCGCGCCGGGCGTTTGTGAATGGCCGGCGCGGGCGCGCGCACTGTCAAAGGGGCGCGCAGGAGGCGGCGGCGGACGCGCTGTCTTGTCCGCAGCTGTCACCCGCTTGTCCGTGGCTACGTGGGAGCGGGGTGAGGTGAGTTTTGGGGGGTTTCTGGGGGGTTTTACACAGCGGGGCACCCCCTGAAGTGGACCAAAACCCAGGATAGTCAAAATCCTGGGTGTTGGTCCATTTTAAGGTCCTATGGAGTGGTACTCTATAAGGCTGCAGACTGACATGTACCCCAGCCTGATCTGCTGCCATCTATACTTTGCCCACATCTGATTTGTTCCTTAAGAACATAATTGCATCGAAGCGTGATAAAACCTATTTGTGTGCATTTTTTGTTCATTCCATGCGCTTTAAATGGTGGGTTTTAGAAGACTGGCAACCCATACCTACAAGACATGTGGTATTTTGAATTAGAGAACTTAAAGTGTTTTTGATTGAAAAAAGTTCGGGAACCCCTGTTCTGTACTATTAACAATTAACCAATCAATTATGAAAATGCTTTAGACACAAGAAAAAGAAGACAAAAAAGAGGAGACGAGTGATAATAAAATACTGTTCATCTACTTAGATAAAAATAACCAAGTGATATGTATACAGTATAAACCAAGTAATCCAAATATTTAATCTATGGGGACCCACGTTTTCTGGAGAGCTAAGTAAGCCCCTTATCATCCATTGTATCAGAGGTTCTATGAGGCCGATTCATTAATAGCGGCAGGTAGCGACAGATGAGCGACTGTAGCAGTATTTTCACAGCGCCCGCTAGTAGTCGCTGTGCTTGGCCGTTGTTCGGTTGTTGACAGCGAGTCAGTCGGTGTGCGGTAATGTTGAATATTGGGTGAGGAGTCGCTATTTGACAGGTTCCGCGCTGTATGGGAGCGCATGATAGCGAATGGCCATAGCGAACGGCTCCCACCATATTCATTAACAAATCACGCTCAAAAAATTCTCGCGCTGTGAAATGCATGTTTAAACCCCAGAGCGCTGGCGGCGATGGGTTAAAAGTAGTTTTTAACCCCCAAACAACCATATTTTTGGAAACCAAAAAAAACAAGTTTATAAAAACATTTTGTAATATGAATACATTAATATCAGACCTGTAATATCAATTCTGCACACATTTTTTTTATTTTTTTATTTTTTTTTACCTTAAAAAAAATATCTAACATGGCAGAAGTGGTCACAGAAATTTTCACATAAAAAAAAAAAAAAAAATTATTAACAATTAATTATGAATATTTAAAGATTGTTCCATTGAAATGCATTGGAGAGCGCCAGGTAGCGAGAGGTCATACCTATCGCAGTTCAAGATCGGACGCTGGCGCTGTGGGCTGAGGCTGGAATAATGATGAATGAGTCGCTATATGGTGCAATCTCAGTCGCTAAGCAGGATCGGCTTGATAAATGTGTGATTGTGGTGGGGACCTGGCGTTCTCGTGGCGGTCACCGTCATTACCGTTCGCTCACCAGTCCCTACCTGGCGCTATCCCTTGTTAAATAAGGGCCTAAGTATTACTTTGTTAAAGTCTAATGTTGGTTTAAGCCAAGCTTTAGTGATGGTCTGTTTTGTAGCTGTAAAAATAGAATGTATTATATATTATATATAATACATTATTACATAATATAATACATATATTATATATAATGTATATATATTTATACGGTGAAGATCATGCATTTTTCTACATAATAACGCTTCCCATATATTATTTCTTACCCCCAGACCCAATAATAAATATATCCCATCACAGACCTGACCCCACAATCAGGGCTATAAGGAGATATTTTTTTGAACCACCTAAATAGTATCTTATCATTTGTTTCCCAAGCTTTACAAAGATTTACTAAGGTTTGGAAAGGTTTCCACCACAGTGCAGAAATGTCACATTTTTAATATTTAAAGTGGACCAAAACCCACTGCAGATCGTTTCCCTCCCCCCGAGTCATCCAAAATCGGGATGCCCCGCTATGTGCATAATAATAATAATAATGTGAAACCCCCCCAGGTCACCCATACACTTACCTTCTTTCCCAGTCCGATGGCACAAGCCGCAGCCGCATCCACCCAACCCTCTAACGGGGCGTGTGCCCATGCCAGGCATTTGTGAATAGCCGGCGCGGGCACGATCCCTGCTAGAGGGTAGCGGGGGAGGGCGGCCGTCAGCGCGCTCGGAGCCGCTCGCCTTAGACAAAGGCTTAGACACATGCGCCGTAAGACCAGGAGGGGGCGAGTTTGTTTCAGCGACCTGCGGGGTTTCACACAGCGGGATACCCCCAATCGGGGTGCCCCGGGGGCAAGGACCAAAGCCCAGGATAGTCAATGTCCTGGATTTTGGTCCCCTTTAAATTTCACATTCCTGATTAGATTTTGGAGTACCTGACTAACGCCAGGTAGCGACAGATGAGCATCTGTAGCAGGCATTTTCAGAGCGCCCGCTAGTAGTCGCAGTGCTCGGCCGTGAGTCGCTAGTTTATAGCGACTCAGTCGCTGTTCAGTAATGTTGAATACATTGTGAGGAGTCGCTATTTGACCAGTACAGCGCTGTATGGGAGCGCATGTTAGCGACTGCTCATAGCGACCGACTCACACCATATTCAGCAAAAAAACAGCCTCACAAATCTCTGGCGCTGAAAAATGCTTGTTTGAAGCCCAGAGCGCAGGAGGCGGTGTGTTTTTCCAGCATCTATCCACTAGTAACAAAGTGAAAACATATGGAATTACATTGTAACAACATTGTAACATGAACACTTTAATGGCAGACCTGTAATGTCATTTCTGAAGAAATATATAAAAAATGAAAAAATTGTGAAAAAACTGCTTATTCAATGCCAGAAGAGGTCACAGAATAATTAGTTTTTTAAAATAGAAGAAAAGAGAAGAAAAATATCGTCCATTGAAATGTATGGGAGAGCGACAGGTAGCGAGAGGTCATACCTGGCGCTGTGCAAGGCTGAACTCCAGCGCTGTTCGCTGAGGCTGGGATAATGATGAATCAGACGCTACATGGCGCTATCCCAGTCGCTAAACAGATTCTGCTTGATAAATGTGTAATTGCGTGCCGTGTCTGGCGTTCACCAGTCGCTATCTGTCGCTACCTCTCATTAACCAGCCACTACCTGACGCTATCCCTTCTTAAATAAGGGCCTAAGATCTTTAGCTGCTTTGAAATGGATTAATTTACACTGTTCTCGGGAGGGGATTAGGAGGGAGGAAGTTAGCGTGTGCCTGGACAGGGACTTTAATTATATAGGTGATATACTTTATATACACTGTAATAGTATAGTAATTATCTCTCTTTAATCATCTCTTGTCAAGGTTGAATACACTTTTCTTTCTTGTCTTCTGTACTCTTCCAGACCCTTATCATCGTATTTGCCCTTCTCTGCATTTTGTTGAGTTCAAGGGCATCTTTTTATGAAATGGATCTCAGAACCAAACCATATATTCCAGGTAGGCCTTACTAATGACTTAGTTAAAGTGGACCTTCATCCTAAATAACATATAAGATTCTATGTTTCCTACACCCTGTACATACAGATTGCTCACATTAAAAATCATCCTACCTGCATTATGAACCTTTAAACATCCAAGATGGCGGCTCATGGAGCACCAGGCAGCCTGCAAACAGGAAGTGTCTTCTGACTGTGTTGCTCTGCATTCTGGGGTTGCTGTCCTTTCCCTGACCCCAGCTCTGCTCTGTCTGTGCTAAGCACAGCTATAACCCTGCCCCCTGTACTTTATCCCGCTCTCCTCTCCTCAGTATGTGTGATGCTTCTGAGTCAAGATGGCGGCACCCATATCCTAGAGTCCTGAACAGAGTTGCAGCCCGGTGGGGGAAAGAATAAGTAAGTGACTAAAAACTGTGACTCAGTCGCTGTGCAGTAATGTTGAATACATTGTGAGGAGTCGCTATTTGACCAGTACAGCGCTGTATGGGAGCGCATGTTAGCGACTGCTCATAGCGACCGACTCACACCATATTCAGCAAAAAAACAGCCTCACAAATCTCTGGCGCTGAAAAATATTTGTTTGAAGCCCAGAGCGCAGGAGGCGGTGTGTTTAAAGTCTGTTTTCCAGCATCTATCCACTAGTAACAAAGCGAAAACATATGGAATTACATTGTAGCAACATTGTAACATGAACACTTTAATGGCAGACCTGTAATGTCATTTCTGAAGAAATATATAAAAAATGATAAAATTGTGAAAAAAATGCTATTTCAATGCCAGAAGAGGTCACAGAATTATTTGTGATTTTTTGGGGAAAAAAACAAACAAAAACCTCGTTTAAAGTGAAGAAAAGGTTCATCCATTGAAATGTATGGGAGAGCGACAGGTAGCGAGAGGTCATACCTGGCGCTGTGCAAGGCTGAACGCCGGTGCTGTTCACTGAGGCTGTGAAAATGATGAATCAGACGCTACATGGCGCTATCCCAGTCGCTAAACAGATTCTGCTTGATAAATGTGTAATTGCGTGCCGTGTCCGGCGTTCACCAGTCGCTACCTCTCATTAACCAGCCACTACCTGACGCTATCCCTTCTTAAATAAGGGCCTAAAACAACACCCCACCACTTTTCTAGTAGCAGCCATTTTGGAGCTTCCTTTCCCAGCATCCCAGCCGTGTTACTGCCTGGATTCAACTGACATACCAGACAATGCACAGCAGCAGGAAGCCCAACAGCACTTCCTGTTTGCAGGCTGCCTACAGCTCCAGGGGACGCCATTTTGTTTGTAAAAGTGAACACAGCAGGAGTTAAAAAAAGGTGAACGAATTTTTATGAGTAGCAATTTGAACTGCCCTGGGGAGGGATACATATGAGAACAGTTAGAAAAGTTACACCCCACATCAACAAAGTATTCAACATATCATCCTAAATCTGCCTGTAGCTTGTGACTTCTTCCACAGACTTCCACACACAGATGTTATGTTTCAGAGTTTTACACCTGAAGACGGGGGATCCCACACATCCACCCAACCCCGACACAGAAGCACCACTAGACAATAATAGCTATACAAAAAAATATATCAAATTTATTATTACATATAACTACCTACATTGTATACACACTACCATACTTGAAAAAGTGGCGCCGTGACGTCACGAAACGCGTTGGTGGTGAGGAGTAGGGCAGGTGAGGAGGGGGGGTCTGTCTATGTGAGCCTGCTTTGTTTATAATTTGTGTCTTATCATTTTTCTCTGTTGGCATATTGTTCACCTGGTGAGTCCTCACCTTATGTGTAGTTAAGTAGAGTGTTTAATAGTGTTCAATTGTGGCTCTCACGTTATTGGTTGGGTTATAGATATATTAGGATTTCATTTATTATTATTATTATTATTTAAAGTGAAGCACTTTGCACTATTTTCATGAATTTTGTATGTTGTGTACACCTGTAGTAGTGGGCATCAGTATAGTTTACTGTCATGATGATTAAGGACCTGTTGTCCGAAACGCGTTGGCGTTAGGGCCTATCTTGTACATATTTACTCACCTTGTGACCTGTTGGATTATTGATTTTAACCGAAGGAAATAAATGCTGAAGATTTTTACAACATTTGCTGGCTGGCTCAATACTTCTTACAATCAGTATAGTTTAGGTTAGTTTTTTTTTATTTTTTTTATTTTTTTGTCATTAGATAGGAATTCATAACAGCGTTGTCATTGGGTCATATCGCCCCCCCCCCCCTCTCTTGTTTGTGCCCCCTCCTCAATGTTAGTGTGTCTTACATGTTTTTTAATATGTTTTTAAAATTGTCATATGGTAGTGTGTATACAATGTAGGTAGTTATATGTAATAATAAATTTGATATATTTTTTTGTATAGCTATTATTGTCTAGTGGTGCTTGTGTGTCGGGGTTGGGTGGATGTGTGGGATCCCCCGTCTTCAGGTGTATATGGTAACAGTTTTTCTGTACACCCTGCATAGTATAGCACACTATTATAAGTTGTTGATGCGGTCTCCCCTTTTTTCAGAGTTTTACATCACTAACATCTGTATTGACCTCTTACACGCTTATGTTCCTATAGCCAATGCTTCTAGTTAGAGGCCGATTCATTAATAGCGGCAGGTAGCGACAGTTGAGCGACTGTAGCGGCATTTTCAGAGCGCCCGCTAGTAGTCGCTGTGTTTGGCCGTTGTTCGGTAGTTGATAGCGACTCAGTCGGTTTGCCGTAATGTTGAATATTGGGTGAGGAGTCGCTATTTGACAGGTTCCGCGCTGTATGGGAGCGCATGATAGCGACTGGCCCTAGCGACCGGCTCCCACCATATTCATTAAAAAATCACGCTCAAAAAATTATCGCGCTGTGAAATGCATGTTTAAACTCCAGAGCGCCAGCGGCGATGGGTTAAAAGTAGTTTTTTAACCCCCAAACAACCATATTTTTGGAAACCCAAAAAAAACAAGTTTTTAAAATAATTTTGTAATATGAATACATTAATATCAGACCTGTAATATCAATTCTGTACAATTTGTATTTATTTTTTTTTTCCCTTAAAAAATCTAAAATGGCAGAAGTGGTCACAGAATTTTTCACATTTAAAAAAAAAATAAAAAATTAATAGCAATTAATTATTAATATTTAAAGATTGTTCCATTGAAATGCATTGGAGAGCGCCAGGTAGCGAGAGGTCATACCTGTTGCTGTTCAAGGTCGGACACTGGCGCTGTGGGCTGAGGCTGGAATAATGATGAATGAGTCGCTATATGGCGCTATCTCAGTCGCTAAGCAGGATTGGCTTGATAAATGTGTGATTGCGGAGGGGAGCCGGCGTTCTCGTGGCGGTGACCGTCATTACCGGCCGCTCACCAGTCGCTACCTGTCGCTATTCCTTCATAAATAAGGGCCTTAGTATACTGAAGAACACAACACAGAAGTATATTACTCCTGTACCACCCTGATAGCAAAGCAAATGAAAGGTTATCCAACAATATACAAATATAAACCTCTATATACAATGTGGCCCAGCAACCAAAATAAAGGAAACCCCAGGCACCAATGCCCCAACACATCACAAAGTCATCTTACATTAAATCCATTTATTTATTGCTTTAAAAGTACACTAACAACAAATAATTAAAATCTCATAATCCACAAAGGGGATTTACCAGCCAAGAAAGTGCAGGTAGAGTTCATCATGAGCAATCAAAAAAGTACTAAATAAAGTGCAAATTCTAACTAGCTAGCTAATAATACAAAGGGCCTTATTTATGAAGGGATAGCGTCAGGTAGCGCCTTGTTAATGAGAGGTAACATAGTAACATAGTATGTGCGGCTGAATAAAGACTTTAGTCCATCCAGTTCAGCCTGTTTATCTCCTTCCAGTGGTCTAGTAGCCATAGCTGGAAATGTTATTACATGCCAGGAAGGCATCAAGGCCACTTTTGAACGTTTTTACTGTATCCAATGTCAGGAAACCGGGGCGTCACGTGGTCCCGCTACTAACCAGAGACCGCCGCACACGCCCACCGGGTTCCCCAAAACCTTGTCCGACCCTCTTATTATTAGGGTAACCAGGCAAACCGCCTTTGGACACACAAATTCCGGGTTTAAGGCAAGAAGACAGCTCAATTAAATATATGTTTTAATGGCTATGAGCACGCTAGGCAGAGTTACAAGCATTTAACTATAAAGAAGTATGGAATATTACAGATTAAATAACTATGCGATTCTGAGGTAGGTTACAACAGATATGCAATACACAGAGACAATAACAAGCAAAGTTTACCTTAAGCATGCAGCGTGGTGTGGAGCTCTTACAAGGGGGTGTGTCAAGAGCTTCTGGTTATGGTGATGATGATGGACACCCCTGGATATGCCGGCGTGCATAACCCCCTTCCGATGAGTGACACCAGCCTGGTTTTTGACCATCCAATTTATGCTGCCAGGCTATCCATCTCCCATTTTTTAGAGGGGGATTTTGCCCTAAAACCCTTTTAGGAGCTATAACTTGGAGCAGGGGGGTCACACTGCCTTGTGAGTGGTACCAACATATCGGGCCAGGCGCACTGAACGCGTTAAGTCCAGGAACCGGGTCTTTATTCGGTCCAGAACCTTAGTTCCCTGTTTGCCAGTCTCTGTCTGGTTTCCAGACCTGTTTTATACTATGCTCCGGTCCGGCTTTGGGAGCTGGTTCTGGTTCTGTGACCGGTTTGGCCGTTGGACGCAAGGCGT
Organism: Gastrophryne carolinensis; assembly: GCA_027917425.1. Classification (NCBI taxonomy): domain Eukaryota; kingdom Metazoa; phylum Chordata; class Amphibia; order Anura; family Microhylidae; genus Gastrophryne; species Gastrophryne carolinensis. The sequence goes on from CM051243.1 coordinate 170,753,550, forward strand.
CCGCGTTACGGCCCATAGACTATCGGTGCTGTGCGTCTGCCCTGTTACATGTTACATGTGACACAATCCCAGCAGGGGAATACCTGAACGTAGCCGCACTGGCAACTTCCCAGCTGGGGGTGTTATACAACAGCAGGAGGCATGCTGGCTGCAGCCTAGCTTGTGACCAAAAGGCAGGAATCAAGTACCCCAGGGGGTTTGATCAGAGCTTTCACACATCCCTGCCAAACATCTCTTCCGCATCTCGTTAAAATACCTGGGCCATTTGTAATCAGAGGGTCGGAAGGGGGGATTCTAGACTTGACATAAAAACATAAATAATAAAGAAGATATGTGGAGTTTCCTAATCATTCCTTCACATTTGCGCTATAATATTTGGCCTATTCTCCACATCTCCCCCTTCAAAAGGGCGCTAAGGGGCAGCGCATCTTGATGCTGGCCCGTGCGCCCATGCATCCGCTATTCCTGTCTGGCAGTACCACGGCGGTAGTGCTGTTTTGGGTTGAGGGTTCTGGGCCAGGTCCACTCCCGGAAGGGGTGTAAGGTGGCCCATAGCTGGGACCGCGGGTCCAGTTGCTGATGGCAACTCATCCCTTTCTGCTTTACCCGAGCCAGGGGCCTTGGTGCATGTTGCCAACACTGGCCAAGGAGGCAGCCCCGAGTGGGTGCCTGCCTGACCTCCAGCACCCTGAACCGGGTCCCCTGGATGGGGTGTCTGCCCTGGGGGGGACCTTCCGTGGGAAGGATCTCCCACCGGGCAGTACCCACCCCGTCAAGCCAGGTGGGTGACAAGGCCATTAAACTTGGAACCGGCGTGGCATAGACCACTGCCATTGGTACAGACCTCTTTCCTTGCGGCCGAGTTATCGGTGGGATGCTGGGACTTGACCCTGCCACCCCCACCCTCTGGCCGGTATAGTACAAATGGCAGCGGACAGCCAGGCCCGGCTCCACTGGCTTGTTGGTGATCCCTATGTGCCCAATCGTCCGGCTCTCTAAGGCATAGCACTCCTTAGCCCTGGGCAGATAGGGGACCACCAACTGCTGGTCCTCAGGCCACCCCCCTGGTGACCCTGACCTGACCATCATTGGGTACAGCCGCACTTGTCCCCCGACCACCCATCTGGGGTCTGGGCCCAAGTGAGGCTGCATGTCTTGCTTGGGGAGAACTCTCTGGGGGTCATCAGTGCCTGATGCTACCCCACATCTCTGCCTGGACATAGTCGGGACCACCATGTCCTCCGTCAGTTTCACGGGACCCACCTCTGGGTTTCCGCCTGCCTCAGCAGCCTCCTGGGAGGAAGGGCAGGATCGGTCGGTCCCCTGAGGGGACTCTGGGACCTGCTCCTCCACCACTTCCACCCGAGCTGCCGGTTCAGGCAGAACACCCTGGTCCCTTAACACCCCGGGCGTGCTGAAACCCTGCAGTGGGGAGTTACCTAGGGGTCCCACCTCTCCATGGGCACCCCTCATCCCACCTGCAGGTTCCACCACCCCTGTTTCTGGGCATGGACTGGTCCTCTCGGGTCGAGGTGCCGGGAACCCTGGACGGGGGGTGGTCGGAATAGACGAGACCATCCCATCCCCCGTCCGTCTCCCGGGACCTCCCTCCCGACTTCTGTCGGCCCTGGCAGCCACTTGGTTTGGGGGAAGGGGGCAATTAGACCCCCGAGGGGCCCCTGAGCCGCCAGCGCTCCCACTATTCTTGATAGTGGCCAGAGCCGCTGCGGCCTCAGGTAATGCCTGCCCCCCTTCCATTCCCCTCCAAGCCTCCAGGCCAGACAGACCAGCCGGGCCCTCTGACACCCCAGTGGCGTAGAAACCCTGCAGTGGGGACTTACCTAGGGGTCCCCTCTCTGCACGGGCACCCCTCACCCCACCTGCAGGTTCCGCAGCCCCTGCCTTTTGGCCTGGACTAGTCCTCTCGGGTCGAGGTGCTGGGAACCCTGGACGGGGGGTGGTTGGATTAGACCAGACCATCCCATCCGCCGTCCGTCTCCCAGGACCTCCCCCCGGACTTCCGTCGGCCCTGGCAGCCGCTTGGTCTGGAGGAAGGGGGCAAATAGACCGCCGAGGGGCCCCTGAGCCACCAGCGCTCCCACTATTCTCGATAGTGGCCAGAGCCGCTGCGGCCTCAGGTAATGTCTGCCCCCCTTCCATTCCCCTCCAAGCCGCCAGTCCAGACAGACCAGCCTGGCCCTCTACTACCCCAGTGGTGGAGAAACCCGGCGATGTGGACTTACCTGGGGGTTCCACGTCTCCTGGAACAGCCCTCACCTCAGTCGCAGTTTCCTCCCCAGCTTCTGGGTAACCCTCCTTCCTCCGGGAGGAAGAAGCACACTTTACACCCCCTACCCCCACATTCCCTGTAGCAGGTAGGTTACTTACATTATTTGCACATCTTGAAACATACACGCTATTACATTCTGGGGGACCAGACCTCGGGGGTTCAGTGGCCACATACTGAGACACTAGCCGCCCCAAGTCTGTCCCTAGCAAAACACCGGCAGGGATATTCGGCGATACCCCCACCTCCCGCACACCCCGCCCGGCACCCCAGTCCAAATAAACTTTTGCCATGGGTAGTGCCGATGCACCTCCCTCAATTCCAGAGACTGAGACAGTCTTTCCAGGGATGAAGTCCGGTGGGGACACCATCTCAGGGCGCACAAGAGTTGTCTCTGCGCCGGTGTCCCTAAGTCCCACGGCCACAGCTTGGCCCACGGTGACGAATTGCAAATTGTCCCGGGAACTCCCAGCACCCCTACCCACATACAGCACCGTGGAGGGGTTCTGGGACGGACCCTGCTGGCGCTGGGGACATGCGGCCTTGAAGTGTCCTGGTTGGTTGCAGTGGTGACAGAGTTGGGGCCCCCCTTGTCTGGAGAAGGGGGTAGGGGCAGGGGTCTGGGGCTGAGGGGCATGTACAACAGACGCCAGCGGCGGCTTACCCACTTTCCAGCTGGCAGGTTTCCGGGGCTCCTGGGCTCTGTTGTGACTGTACTCATCTGCAAGGGCGGCCGTTGCTGAGGCCCCCTCTGGCTTCCGGTCGCGCAGAAACTGCTGCAGCTCGTCAGAGCAATTCCAGAGGAACTGCTCTATGGCAATCAGCTCCTTCAGCTGCTGGATGGAGGTGACTCCTAAGCCGGTGGTCCACTGCTCAATTGCTCTCTGTAGCACCCGCATGTGATCAGCCCAGCTGTCGCTGGGGCCCCGTCGCAGACCCCGCAGCTTCTTGCGATAAAATTCCGGGGTAAGGTTATATTGTCGGATCAGGGCTTGCTTGACCCCCTCGTAGCTCAGGGTGGTTTCGCTGGGCAGGTACCCAAAGATTTCCAGGGCTTTACCCCTAAGGCGGGGGGTTAGGTACCTGACCCACTGATCCTCCGGCACATGGTATTGATGACAAACGGTTTCAAAAGCCAGCAGAAATGTGTCCAGATCTGTGCCTTTGTCCAGGATGGGGAAATCCTCCGCACGCAACTTTGGGGCCCGGTTCTCAGGGGGCCCGCCAGATGTGCTGGGTGGAGGGTGCTGAAGCTGTAGCTGCAAAACTTGGAGCTGGTGTTCGCGTTCAGCTTGCATCTGCTCCCGGTGTTCCTGCATGAGGAGCGCGTAGGTGGCGTGGTCTCCCGTCTGAAGACTTGCCACAGCAGCATTCAGGAGAGTGGCTGAGCCTGCTTGGCTGGGAGGACCGGCAGGCGGGGCACGGTCCTGCGGGATGCTGAGGGCTGGTGACCGGCTTCTGGGAGAGCCCTGGCTGGGCCCCTCTGCACCCAGTATATCATCGGCGGCCACATCCCTGCTTCTGGCCCTGGTGCCACTTGCCATGCCTGCAACTGCTCTATTGCACACTGTAATCACACAACTACTGTAACCACTCTCAGAATATGCCTAGCGTTGAGCTGATCTTAAGATCCCAGCAACAGAAAAGCCGCTGCTAGTAATCTTTAGTGTATGAGAGTATGGGGCCCACACTCACTTACACTATCTGCCTTATCCCAAACCGCTGCCACCAAATTGTCAGGAAACCGGGGCGTCACGTGGTCCCGCTACTAACCAGAGACCGCCGCACACGCCCACCGGGTTCCCCAAAACCTTGTCCGACCCTCTTATTATTAGGGTAACCAGGCAAACCGCCTTTGGACACACAAATTCCGGGTTTAAGGCAAGAAGACAGCTCAATTAAATATATGTTTTAATGGCTATGAGCACGCTAGGCAGAGTTACAAGCATTTAACTATAAAGAAGTATGGAATATTACAGATTAAATAACTATGCGATTCTGAGGTAGGTTACAACAGATATGCAATACACAGAGACAATAACAAGCAAAGTTTACCTTAAGCATGCAGCGTGGTGTGGAGCTCTTACAAGGGGGTGTGTCAAGAGCTTCTGGTTATGGTGATGATGATGGACACCCCTGGATATGCCGGCGTGCATAACCCCCTTCCGATGAGTGACACCAGCCTGGTTTTTGACCATCCAATTTATGCTGCCAGGCTATCCATCTCCCATTTTTTAGAGGGGGATTTTGCCCTAAAACCCTTTTAGGAGCTATAACTTGGAGCAGGGGGGTCACACTGCCTTGTGAGTGGTACCAACATATCGGGCCAGGCGCACTGAACGCGTTAAGTCCAGGAACCGGGTCTTTATTCGGTCCAGAACCTTAGTTCCCTGTTTGCCAGTCTCTGTCTGGTTTCCAGACCTGTTTTATACTATGCTCCGGTCCGGCTTTGGGAGCTGGTTCTGGTTCTGTGACCGGTTTGGCCGTTGGACGCAAGGCGTCCGCGTTACGGCCCATAGACTATCGGTGCTGTGCGTCTGCCCTGTTACATGTTACATGTGACACAATCCCAGCAGGGGAATACCTGAACGTAGCCGCACTGGCAACTTCCCAGCTGGGGGTGTTATACAACAGCAGGAGGCATGCTGGCTGCAGCCTAGCTTGTGACCAAAAGGCAGGAATCAAGTACCCCAGGGGGTTTGATCAGAGCTTTCACACATCCCTGCCAAACATCTCTTCCGCATCTCGTTAAAATACCTGGGCCATTTGTAATCAGAGGGTCGGAAGGGGGGATTCTAGACTTGACATAAAAACATAAATAATAAAGAAGATATGTGGAGTTTCCTAATCATTCCTTCACATTTGCGCTATAATATTTGGCCTATTCTCCACACCATCATTACTACCTCCTCTGGCAGCGAGTTCCATAGTCTCACTGCTCTTACAGAGAAGAATCCCCTCCTATGTCGGTGGAGAAAGCACCTTTCCTCTAACCTTAGTGGATGCCCCCGGGTTATGGTTACACTCCGGGGTATAAATAGATTGTGGGACAGATCCTTGTATTGACCCCGAATATATTTATACATAGTTATTAGATCACCCCTCAATAGTCTTTTTTCTAGACTAAATAAACCTAACTTGGACAATCTTTCAGGGTACTCTCGCCCCCGCACTCCTTTTATTAACTTTGTTGCCCTTCTTTGAACGCGCTCCAGTTCTGATATGTCCTTCTTAAGCACAGGTGCCCAGAACTGTACACAGTATTCCATATGGGGTCTGACCAGTGACTTGTACAGGGGTAAAATGATGCTCTGGTCATGAGCGCCTATGCCCCTCCTGATGCACCCCATGATCCTATTTGCCTTGGCAGCAGCTGCCTGGCATTGATTACTACAGTTGTCCTTTTCCATTGTTGTTTTACCAAATGTTTCTTTATTTAGTGTGTAATCATGACACAGATTTCTCCTTCCCATGTGCATAACCTTACATTTATCTGTGTTAAACCTCATTTGCCATTTAACTGCCCATGCTTCCAATTTATCTAAATCTGTTTGTAGCTGCCTGCTGTCCTCTTTTGTTTTAATTACTTTACTCAGCTTAGTATCATCTGCAAAGATTGAGACTTTACTGTTTAATCCATACCCAATGTCATTTATATATATATATTGAAGAGAATTGGTCCCAGAACTGACCCTTGTGGTACTCCACTAGTAACAGTGACCCAGTCTGAGTGTGTACCATTGATAACCACCCTCTGCTTCCGATCATTAAGCCAATTTCCCACCCATCTGCACACGTTTTCCCCCAGTCCAAGCATTCTCATCTTTTGTACCAGCCTTTTATGTGGCACAGTATCAAATGCTTTAGAAAAGTCAAGATATATGATATCCAATGACTCCCCCTGATCCAATCTTGAACTTACCTCCTCATAAAAGCTGATTAGGTTTGTCTGGCAGGAGCGATTCCTCATAAATCCATGCTGATGCTCCCGGATAGTATCCCTTAACAAACCTTCAAACAGCTTGCCCACCACAGATGTTAAGCTTACTGGTCTGTAGTTCCCAGGTTCCCCCCTAGATCCCTTTTTGAATATTGGCACCACATTTGCCAAGCGCCAATCCCTCAGAACAGACCCTGTAGTAGAGCGACTGGGATAGCGCTATGTAGCGTCCGATTCATCATTATCCCAGCCTCAGCGAACAGCGCCGGCGTTCAGCCTTGCACAGCGCCAGGTATGACCTCTCGCTACCTGTCGCTCTCCCATACATTTCAATGGACGATATTTTTCTTCTCTTTTAACTGGGTTTTTGTTTTTTTTATTTTTTTAAAAAATCTCAAATTATGTTGTGACCTCTCCTGGCATTGAAAATGCAGTTTTTTAATTTTTGTTTTAATGTTTTATATATTTCTGCAGAATTGACATGACAGGTCTGGCATAAAAGTGTTCATGTTACAATGTTATTACAATGTAATTCCATATGTTTTCGCTTTGTTACTGGTGGATACATGCTTAAAAACAGACTTTAATCACACAGCCTCCGGTGCTCTGGGCTTCAGAGAAGCATTTTTCAGCGCCGGAGTTTTGTGACAATGTTTTTTGAATGAATATGTTGTAAGTCGGTCACACTGACCAGTCGCTAACATGCGCTCCCATACAGCGCTGTACTGGTCAAATAGCGACTCCTCACAATGTATTCATCAATGCTGCACAGCGACTGAGTCGCTAAGAACTAGCGACCCGCGGCCGAGCACAGTGACTGCTAACGGGCACTCTGAAAATGCCTGCTACAGACGCTCATCTGTCGCTACCTGGCGTTAGTGATGAATCAGCCTGCCAGTGTCAGTGCCCTCAAAGTGCTAACTGCAAACTATCCCATCCACTATACAGAAAAGGAAAACAGACATTTAAATGTGCTCAATAAGCAACAGCATGAAAGAATATCACCATTAGAAAGGCTGGAATCAATCCCCACTGCGGCCTGGTGTCCTCTATTCCCTACGCGTTCCGTGGGAAACCCCCACTTTTTTTAAGGTTCCAGGAATTGGAACCAGGAATTGTGGTTGCTGGGGCCACATTGTATATAGAGGTTTGCAATGTTTCTAGTTACATAAAGAATTAACCACATCAGTAGTACAGTATGTACTGTAATTAATACATCCGGTGCCCATAATGTGTTCAGTGCCTTAGAGGATGCTGTATATATGTCAATAGCCCCACCTTTGTCCAGTTGTCACCCCTCAAATGTGTGTGTCTGAGTGACAGAAAGAGTTCAGTTCTTGTGCTTTACATATCACGGCCTCAGTTCAATAAAGGTAGAAAAGAATTCTCATGGTAGTAAAAGATTCAATTCATGAGAAAAAAGCCTGAGAATGTCACTGTTGCTGAATCACCAGATAAGAAAACAATGAAAGTCAATGGCACTTTTTTACTCCTAAGAAAAGTAGAGAACTGTTTCCTCCTTTCTACACTGTAGTAAAAGCTGCCATTGACTTTCATTGTCTTTTTATCTAGTGATTCAGTAACAGTGACATTCTCAGACTTTTTTCTCATGAATTGAATTTTTTACTACCATGAGAATTTTTTTCTACCTTTATTGAATCAAGGCCCACATCTAGTTTTATGGCATCAGAGTCAGAATAAAATCAGACAAGTCAACTGTTCAAAATTGCCGCATTGACCTGCCTGCTTGATAGTCCATTCAAATTTCAGAAGGGCGCAGATTTCACATTTAACTGACTTTATGACTTTTAAAAGGTGCAATGGGCTTCCTGCAAATCACTACTGTGCATATCACCTGTGATTTTCCTGTGATTTACCTGTGACTTAGGAGGGGCGGCAGCCGCTCAGACCATTTTATAACTAACCTGGGAGGTGCACGTTAGCAGGGCAATTAGGATACAAAAGTTAAAAACAGAGGACTCGGTCACACACATCTGCAGAAGTAGCTTAAACTGCACCACCAAGCGCCAAGGTGCCTCTGTGGGGTGCAGTCCTAACTCTAATCTCTGACTGTGGGGTGAAGTCCTAACTCTAATCTCTGACTGTGGGGTGAAGTCCTAACTCTAATCTCTGACTGTGGGGTGCAGTCCTAACTCTAATCTCTGACTGTGGGGTGCAGTCCTAACTCTAATCTCTGACTGTGGGGTGAAGTCCTAACTCTAATCTCTGACTGTGGGGTGCAGTCCTAACTCTAATCTCTGACTGTGGGGTGAGTCCTAACTCTAATCTCTGACTGTGGGGTGCAGTCCTAACTCTAATCTCTGACTGTGGGGTGCAGTCCTAACTCTAATCTCTGACTGTGGGGTGCAGTCCTAACTCTAATCTCTGACTGTGGGGTGAGTCCTAACTCTAATCTCTGACTGTGGGGTGCAGTCCTAACTCTAATCTCTGACTGTGGGGTGCAGTCCTAACTCTAATCTCTGACTGTGGGGTGCAGTCCTAACTCTAATCTCTGACTGTGGCGTGAGTCCTAACTCTAATCTCTGACTGTGGGGTGCAGTCCTAACTCTAATCTCTGACTGTGGGGTGCAGTCCTAACTCTAATCTCTGACTGTGGGGTGCAGTCCTAACTGTAATCTCTGACTGTGGGGTGAAGTCCTAACTCTAATCTCTGACTGTGGGGTGAGTCCTAACTCTAATCTCTGACTGTGAGGTGCAGTCCTAACTCTAATCTCTGACTGTGGGGTGCAGTCCTAACTCTAATCTCTGACTGTGGGGTGCAGTCCTTACTCTAATCTCTGACTGTGGCGTGAGTCCTAACTCTAATCTCTGACTGTGGGGTGCAGTCCTAACTCTAATCTCTGACTGTGGGGTGCAGTCCTAACTCTAATCTCTGACTGTGGGGTGCAGTCCTTACTCTAATCTCTGACTGTGGGGTGAGTCCTAACTCTAATCTCTGACTGTGGGGTGCAGTCCTAACTCTAATCTCTGACTGTGGGGTGCAGTCCTAACTCTAATCTCTGACTGTGGGGTGCAGTCCTAACTCTAATCTCTGACTGTGGGGTGCAGTCCTAACTCTAATCTCTGACTGTGGGGTGCAGTCCGAACTCTAATCTCTGACTGTGGGGTGAGTCCTAACTCTAATCTCTGACTGTGGGGTGCAGTCCTAACTCTAATCTCTGACTGTGGGGTGCAGTCCTAACTCTAATCTCTGAGAGCCCATTTGGGATATACAATGCAATAGATAAATTGGGAGCAGGCTTACCTGAGGTTGCCCCAAACCTCAAGTGCAGCCATGGGGTGGAAGGGTCGAAGACCTTGCAATACAGCCTAGACCCCACACACCATGTGCTTGCACAAATTCAAAAGAAACAAAGGAGGGGTGGCAGCCGCTCAGACCATTTTATAACTAACCTGGGAGGTGCACGTTAGCAGGGCAATTAGGATACTTTCCTGTGACTTGGCTTCACTTGGCCAAGCTTCCTAATCTCTGACCCCCGCTTTACCTGACCCCAGCTTTACCTGGCATTACTACTGTACTGACCCCTTATCTTGACCTTGGCTTGCTCACCACTCCTGAAACTTTGCTGTTGCCCTTACTGTTGGTTACCCTACTCGCTGCTGAACATTTTTCTCTGACCTTCTGACCTCAGCCTGTTTACTAGTAAATTTTAAGCTAATCCTTGGCATTGTCTCTGAGATTTAAGGAGGTGATTTGCATGGCTCCGCCCATGGCAAGGAGTGATTGGTAAATTATTCCTTTTGTGTAAATACTTTTCGTTCTAGGAAAGTGCTTATTTTCCTTTAGCTTTGAGTAGAGGGTCTTTCGGTCTCTTTAGCCTATATTAAGAGGCTGATTCATTACTAGTGGCAAGTACCGGCAGGTGAGCGTCTGTAGCGAGGCGCTCATGGCGACCGCTAGTAGTCGCTGTGATCAGCTACGGTTCGCTGTAACCGAGCGCCTCAGTCGCTGGTCGGCATTGATGAATTTGAGGTGTGAGTCGCTATAACACCAGTACAGCGCTATATGGGAGCGAACGGTAACGACTTGCCAGTGTGAGCAACTTAAACCATACTCATCAAAAAAACAGCCTCACACAGCGCCAGCGCTCAAAATTGGGTCACTGTAGCCCAGAGCGCTAGACGCTGTGTGATTAAAGTCCGTTTTTGAACACATATCCACTAGTAACAAAGCAAAAATATATGGAATGACATTGTTATTACATTGTGACATTAACACTTTAATACCAGATCTGTAATGACAATTCTGCCTAAAAATATAAAAAATGTGAAAAATGACTTGTGGCCAGGAGAGGTCACACAATTATTTAATAAAAATAAATAAATAAATAAAAGAAAACCCTGTTTAAAGAGAAGAAAAGGAACGTCCATTGAAATGTATGGGAGAGCGACAGGTAGTGACAGGTAATACCAGGCTCTCTGGAAGCCACAGTGCCGGCGGTATACGCTGAGTCATCTGTGATGATGAATCGGTCGCTACGTGGAGCTGTAAGAGTCGCTCACCAGAATCGCTTTGATAAATGTGGTATTGCATACAGCGCCCGGCAGTCACCGTTCGTTACCTGTCGCTGCCAGTCGCTACCTGGCGCTATGGCTTGATGAATAACCCCCTAAGCCTAACATGGCTCTCTCCACATGGTGGCTTGTAACTCTGTTTTGGTACTCACCAAGTCTCACCCCCCATATAGCCAAATACTTTGAGCCTAGTGCTGATGAGGACCAATAGCTCAAACACATGACCACAAGTGGCTGTGTACATTTTAAGCTAATCCTTGACAATGCATCCTCAGCTGCTTTCTGGGTGCTTTGGGTGGTCTTGAGATGCAAAGAGATGGGTTGCATGGCACCGCCCACTGCAAGGAGTGATGGATAATTCTTTTATTCCTAGTGTTGGGTGCTGTGTAAATACTTTCCATTCTAGGAAAGCACCTCTTTTCCTTTACCTTTAAGTAGAGAGTCTTTGGTCTCTTTAGCCCATGGGTCACACCACATGGTCGCTTGGAACTGTAGCTCAGCCTATTACTAACATCAGAGTCTCTAGTAAAGAACAGGAATTCTCGTAGGCCCTTATTTATGAAGGAATAGCGTCAGGTAGCGACTGGTGAGCGGCCGGTAATGACGGGCCCCGCCACGAGAACGCCGGCTCCCCACCACAATCAAACATTTATCAAGCCAATCCTGCTTAGCGACTGAGATAGCGCCATATAGCCACTCATTCATCATTATTCCAGCCTCAGCCCACAGCGCCAGCGTCCGACCTTGAACAGCGACAGGTATGACCTCTCGCTACCTGGTGCTCTCCAATGCATTTCAATGGAACAATCTTTAAATATTCATAATTAATTGTTATTAATTGTTTTTTTTTTGTTTGTTTTTTTTTTAAATGTGAAAAATTCTGTGACCACTTCTGCCATTTTAGATAATTTTTTAAGGTAAAAAAAAAAAAAAAATTGTGCAGAATTGATATTACAGGTCTGATATTAATGTATTCATATTACCAAATTATTTAAAAAACTTGCTTTTTTTGGTTTCCAAAAATATGGTTGTTTTGGGGGTTAAAAAACTACTTTCAACCCATCGCCGCCAGCGCTCTGGGGTTTAAACATGCATTTTACAGCGCGAGAATTTTTTGAGCGTGATTTTTTAATGAATATGGTGGGAGCCGGTCGCTAGGGCCAGTCGCTATCATGCGCTCCCATACAGAGCGGAACCTATCAAATAGCGACTCCTCACCCAATATTCAACATTACGGCAAACCGACTGAGTCGCTATCAACTACAGAACAACGGCCAAGCACAGTGACTACTAGCGGGCGCTCTGAAAATGCCGCTACAGTCGCTCAACTGTCGCTACCTGCCGCTATTAATTAATCGGCCTCCCCGATTCCGGGACCTGAATATTTGGTCTGGTTGTTTTTTTTCCTGAATATTCCCCACTTACAGGGAGGTTGTATTAAAATATGAACAAAGTTGAGTGAGAAATGGGGAGCTGTCTTATTATAGACCCTAAATCCTGGGGGGGAATTCTAATAGTTGCCTTAGTTCACATTAAAAAAAAGTTCAGCCAACTTTAATGATGCGTAGGTTCCTTTAAATCTTTTGAGAAAAATAACCCTAATAATGCTCTATGATGTCATTATATATTGGTAATTTGAAACATACTATTAAGTGTTTAGTTCACATGGTAGAAAATGTCCAGTGTAGCATGAAAGGGGCCAAGGTTCTTAATTGTACTGTAGTGCAGCTTTTGTATAATCATTATGTAAATTAACTAGCAAATGTTCCTGTTCACTGAACAGTGCATTATTAATGATGAATACTAGACAAGCATTTTTGTAATATACAGACTGTGATGAAATGTCCTCTGTAAGGTCAACTTGATTACAGATTTAGCCAAGGGTTGTTGGAAATATTCGTGACCAATGGGGACTGAGGATGCTTTAGTGTTTCAATGCATGTACAAAGCCTTACAAAGGATCTATCCAGATCCACAGTCCAGTGGCTGGCAGTTGCGTAGTTAAGGGGTCTGCTCTGTCAAATATAAGGGGTGTGTGAGGAATAGGGCAAACATTACATTGTATTTTATCACAGATACAAGTCCAGAGTTCTCCTTTATTTCCCCCTGTTAAGGCTTCCTAGTCATAAATGCACAGGTCCTTATCTCCCCAGGAAGGGGAATTTATGGGTTAAGCAGGGCAGATCACAGACTCCCTGATGATTTTCTCACACCTCCAGCCTGAGAAGGCTCCAGTGGGTCTGGAGGTGGTAGGACCCCCTGGCTGTGAATTTGTCACATCAAAGATGAGAGCTGCAGACAAACGGCACCAACGCAAATCGGACCATAGCTGCACCATCATGTGTCCCAGCACCAAGCCAGGTACAGAACCAGAACCGGCTCACAAAACCGCACGCGGAGATAGGTTTCTCCAGGCCCCGCGACATGGGAAAATAAGAAAAATGGAGATCTAAGGTTCTGACCCATTTAGGGACCCCGTTTTTGGACTCATCAGATGCCCGGCATCTAGCCCAATCTTTTGCTGCTGTATCCAAAGCCATACAACCCCCCTGCTCAAAGTTATAACCCCTAAAGGGTTTTAGGGGCTAAAACAAGCTCCAGAACAGTGGGAGGTGACAATCCGTCCCACAGAAGGGAGGGAGTGAAAGAGTCTCGCCGCATAAAAGGGGTAACCCTGGGCCAGGCTTTTGTCACTCCTGGAGAGGTCGCGGTTCACGCGTGCTGGAGGTGTCCATCCACAAACTTGCCACTTACCTCTTGTGGGAGCTCTCATCACAGCTACTCTGCAACTGCATACTAAGGTAACTGACCATTGTCTCTCTGTGTAACTCATTGTAACCTGTAACCCACTCAGAACAGCATTTGCATTATTTCATATTCCATCATAGCCAAATGTTTGTTATCACTGCTTAGTGTGCTTATAGCATTAAAACTTATATTTAACTTGAGCAATCTTTTTGCCTTAGCCAAAAATCTGTATGTCTGCAGGCTTTGGGCCTGGTATTCCTGATAGGAGGGCTCGGACAAGGGTTTTTGGGAACGCGGTCTGTGTGTCTGGAGGTCCCTGGTTGATAGTTGGATCACGTGATCCGTGGCTCCCTGACAGGGTGGCATTATTACTGCATTAAAATTGACATTAAGAATTGTTGATTAGTTGTCACCTAAGAGCCATGGGACAAGCTGCTCCATTGCTGTTGGCTTCATGTAGCTCTTTGACTCATGGATCCTAGGGCATTTATGAAGGTACTGTAGGTGTGTGTTTGTCAGAGGATAAAATAATCTACTGCATTATGATGGTGGCAGGAGCCACACATAGGGAACTGACCAAGGTTGTGCACAAGGGTAGGACAAATAAACAACGACAACACTCAAAAAGCAGGGACCTTGATTGAAAACATTTGCAAATGCATTGAGCATTTCCCATCAAGGCTCCTCTGTGTAATTTAAGTGAACCCCAGATTTGTAAGGAGAGGAGGAGAAGGGTCAACCCTTCCATATGGCAGATATACAACCAATGTATAACTTACCTGTGCAGGGCAAACGAGCACGCTTAAAGGAGCCCCAGGCTCTAAAATCATTTTAAAAACAGAGGTCCTGGCTTCACAAATTTGCAAAGCATGTGGAAGGTGCATGCTACATTGAGGCACCTCTATGTAAGTTTGGTCCTTCTTAAATATATGAGATCTCTACAATGTGCCTCACATAGTCAAAATGACTATGACTATGACTATGGCAATTCCTCTTCTTCTCATTGAGTCCTGTAAGTTACTTTGCAAAGTAGTGGACACAGAAAGTTTTGTCTGTCAGTTTTCTGCTCTCCTATGGAACCTCAGCTGGCAGGCATTTAGAATGCTGGGGGTGAGGGATACATCGGTCTCCAAGGGCTACTGCAGGACCTACTTAGACTGTAGGTCTATTAAAAGCACCATTACTTTAGGTCCCACTATATACTATATAACTAAAGTTCTCTTTGGATGTCTAAGGGCAACACCAACAGTTGATGCTACATTTTGATGATTTTACAAGGACAATACCTTTACTGTTGCAGTTTCCAGTGTGTTAGGTACTGTGTAGCTCCAGGTATTACCACTGTGCCATCAATGGTAGGTCGGAAAACATTAGAGCAGGTTGCTCACACCTCCAGCCTGAGAAGGCTCCAGTGGGTCTGGAGGTGGTAGGACCCCCTGGCTGTGAATTTGTCACATCAAAGATGAGAGCTGCAGACAAACGGCACCAACGCAAATCGGACCATAGCTGCACCATCATGTGTCCCAGCACCAAGCCAGGTACAGAACCAGAACCGGCTCACAAAACCGCACGCGGAGATAGGTTTCTCCAGGCTCTGCGACATAGGAAAACAAGAAAAATTGAGATTTAAGGTTCTGATCCATTTAGGGACCCCGTTTTTGGACTCATCAGATGCCCGGCATCTAGCCCAATCTTTTGCTGCTGTATCCAAAGCCATACGACCCCCCTGCTCAAAGTTATAACCCCTAAAGGGTTTTAGGGGCTAGAACAAGCTCCAGAACAGTGGGAGGTGACAATCCGTCCCACAGAAGGGAGGGAGTGAAAGAGTCTCGCCGCATAAAAGGGGTAACCCTGGGCCAGGCTTTTGTCACTCCTGGAGAGGTTGCGGTTCCCGAGTGCTGGAGGTGTCCATCCACAAGCTTGCCACTTACCTCTTGTGGGAGCTCTCATCACAGCTACTCTGCAACTGCATACTAAGGTAACTGACCATTGTCTCTCTGTGTAACTCATTGTAACCTGTAACCCACTCAGAACAGCATTTGCATTATTTCATATTCCATCATAGCCAAATGTTTGTTATCACTGCTTAGTGTGCTTATAGCATTAAAACTTATATTTAACTTGAGCAATCTTTTTGCCTTAGCCAAGAATCTGTATGTCTGCAGGCTTTGGGCCTGGTATTCCTGATAGGAGGGCTCGGACAAGGGCTTTTGGGAACGTGGTCTGTGTGTCTGGAGGTCCCTGGTTGATAGTTGGATCACGTGATCCGCGGTTCCCTGAAAGGGTGGCATTATTACTGCATTAAAATTGACATTAAGAATTGTTGATTAGTTGTCACCTAAGAGCCATGGGACAAGCTGCTCCATTGCTGTTGGCTTCATGTAGCTCTTTGACTCATGGATCCTAGGGCATTTATGAAGGTACTGTAGGTGTGTGTTTGTCAGAGGATAAAATAATCTACTGCATTATGATGGTGGCAGGAGCCACACATAGGGAACTGACCAAGGTTGTGCACAAGGGTAGGACAAATAAACAACGACAATACTCAAAAAGCAGGGACCTTGATTGAAAACATTTGCAAATGCATTGAGCATTTCCCATCAAGGCTCCTCTGTGTAATTTAAGTGAACCCCAGATTTGTAAGGAGAGGAGGAGAAGGGTCAACCCTTCCATATGGCAGATATACAACCAATGTATAACTTACCTGTGCAGGGCAAACGAGCACGCTTAAAGGAGCCCCAGGCTCTAAAATCATTTTAAAAACAGAGGTCCTGGCTTCACAAATTTGCAAAGCATGTGGAAGGTGCATGCTACATTGAGGCACCTCTATGTAAGTTTGGTCCTTCTTAAATATATGAGATCTCTACAATGTGCCTCACATAGTCAAAATGACTATGACTATGACTATGGCAATTCCTCTTCTTCTCATTGAGTCCTGTAAGTTACTTTGCAAAGTAGTGGACACAGAAAGTTTTGTCTGTCAGTTTTCTGCTCTCCTATGGAACCTCAGCTGGCAGGCATTTAGAATGCTGGGGGTGAGGGATACATCGGTCTCCAAGGGCTACTGCAGGACCTACTTAGACTGTAGGTCTATTAAAAGCACCATTACTTTAGGTCCCACTATATACTATATAACTAAAGTTCTCTTTGGATGTCTAAGGGCAACACCAACAGTTGATGCTACATTTTGATGATTTTACAAGGACAATACCTTTACTGTTGCAGTTTCCAGTGTGTTAGGTACTGTGTAGCTCCAGGTATTACCACTGTGCCATCAATGGTAGGTCGGAAAACATTAGAGCAGGTTGGGTGCCACTACTGCAATTTAAGATGGTGGATGTAGATGGAGGTTAAGCCCTCAACACTGTTCTTCATCAATATCACTTATTTTTTTCTTTCTTCCTCCTTCACACTTTCTTTCAGTCACTGACGCTCAATCTTTAGTAGGTCAATTTGACAGTTATAGGCATGACTTGTTCAATGAGGAAGAAATAACCAATACGTGTTGCAGACAATTGAAAGCATCTGTGGATCCTAGAAGAAAGAATCAATAATTTAAGTGACATGGATCTCAGCTTCTGAAAATCATAAGCCTGGCTTCTGCCAAACAGTCTATTTATATGCAGACTCGAAGACACCAAAAGAAAATCTGTCCTGGAGAAAGCACACCTTTGCTGCTCTTACCAGACCACTTTATTCCAATGATAAACACTTAGCTGTATTCTTACTTGGTTAGCTTGAGGTATCATTTAATATTAATTCAACCCTTGCATTCAATACATAAAATCTGCTGAATGCTTTACTCAAGGCACAGGGAAAACTTGTGTTGAAATTGGAGGATATGTGTATTGTTTACTTGGCTAGCATTTGTCTGCTGAAATGAAAATCCTTGGTGACTTATCTTTTTAGGTTGAGGCACCACTAAGCCTTAACATAGGTCCCCAGCCGCCCATTTTACCTACGGCACAACAGTATTCGCTGTGAGTGGTCTGATCAGATTTTCTGATCTGTAACATAAGTAGACTATAGGGGCCCCTTCACCCCATGAAGGCAACACAGCATGGTACACCCATAGTCATGACATGTCCCTGGAATAAAAAGGTATAGATCAACTGTACTCAACTGGCGGACCGAGGTCCAAATGCGGACCTTGACGGCAGATTTCCGGACCCCTGTCCTGACAGCCCTGCACTGAGTTGCTTCTGTGTTGCCATGCTCACCACTGCCCCCTTTACTTGATCGGCAACAATGTAGTGCTTAGTCTCCCTGCCAGTGTCATGGCTCCCTGGCACCTAGAGTTGCAATATAAAGTACTGCACAGGCAGGAAGTGGCATTGCAAGGTACACACAAACTTAATTTCTCGGTCTCTTTGCCCCATCCAATCCCCCCCTCTGCAGCTGGGCCCCATCCATCCCTGTCCCACCAGCTCTGCCTCATCCATCCCTGTCCTCTCAGCTAGGGATGAGCGAATCGATCCGGACGAACCCGGATTCGATCCGAATTTCAGGAAAAATTCGATTCGGATCGAATCCGAATTTCCCCGCGATTCGATCACTCGAAGTTTTCCTTTAACATCCATTCATTTACATTTACAGGCATTCTAAGATGGCGGACGGGACATGTCTGGACATGTATCCCGCGCCAGTGCAAGCTGGGGCAGTCACATGCAGCCTATCAGCAGCCAGCAAGCCCGGTGACGTCACACAGCGGTATTTAACGGCGGCCATCTTGCTTTTCCTCATTTCTCTATTGCATTCGTGAGAGACAGAACGCTGTGTAGCTGAGGGACAGACAGTTAGACAGGCAGGGACAGACAGGGACAGGCTGGAGACAGGCAGGAGACAGACAGGAGACAGACAGAAAGCCAGGGAAAGGTAGGAAAAAACGGAGGCTGTGACAGGGAGATTTTTTTTTTTTTTCATCCAGCCTGAGTGTTACTAGCTGGCTGACAGGCTTTGTTAGCGTTTTCAGGCTGCTTATAGTAACTAACTGTGCATATATACTGAACTGATCTTAAGTCTGCTGTGAGGCATCCCATTCTGTGACTACACCAGCCTCTGTTTAAGACCATATAAGCATTTGCTCTTATCATATTTGAAATTAGGCCTGATAAAGACACTTTTGCTGGGCATAGCACTACTGGACCCTGCCAGGTGCACTCCTATTTGGGGCATCCCATTCTGTGACTACAGCAGCCTCTGTTTAAGACCATATAAGCATTTGCTCTTATCATATTTGAAATTAGGCCTGATAAAGACACTTTTGCTGGGCAAAGCACTACTGGACCCTGCCAGGTGCACTCCTATTTGGGGCATCCCATTCTGTGACTACAGCAGCCTCTGTTTAAGACCATATAAGCATTTGCTCTTATCATATTTGAAATTAGGCCTGATAAAGACACTTTTGCTGGGCAAAGCACTACTGGACCCTGCCAGGTGCACTCCTATTTGGGGCATCCCATTCTGTGACTACAGCAGCCTCTGTTTAAGACCATATAAGCATTTGCTCTTATCATATTTGAAATTAGGCCTGATAAAGACACTTTTGCTGGGCAAAGCACTACTGGACCCTGCCAGGTGCACTCCTATTTGGGGCATCCCATTCTGTGACTACAGCAGCCTCTGTTTAAGACCATATAAGCATTTGCTCTTATCATATTTGAAATTAGGCCTGATAAAGACACTTTTGCTGGGCAAAGCACTACTGGACCCTGCCAGGTGCACTCCTATTTGGGGCATCCCATTCTGTGACTACAGCAGCCTCTGTTTAAGACCATATAAGCATTTGCTCTTATCATATTTGAAATTAGGCCTGATAAAGACACTTTTGCTGGGCAAAGCACTACTGGACCCTGCCAGGTGCACTCCTATTTGGGGCATCCCATTCTGTGACTACAGCAGCCTCTGTTTAAGACCATATAAGCATTTGCTCTTATCATATTTGAAATTAGGCCTGATAAAGACACTTTTGCTGGGCATAGCACTACTGGACCCTGCCAGGTGCACTCCTATTTGAGGCATCCCATTCTGTGACTACAGCAGCCTCTGTTTAAGACCATATAAGCATTTGCTCTTATCATATTTGAAATGAGGCCTGATAAAGACACTTTTGCTGGGCAAAGCACTACTGGACCCTGCCAGGTGCACTCCTATTTGGGGCATCCCATTCTGTGACTACAGCAGCCTCTGTTTAAGACCATATAAGCATTTGCTCTTATCATATTTGAAATTAGGCCTGATAAAGACACTTTTGCTGGGCATAGCACTACTGGACCCTGCCAGGTGCACTCCTATTTGGGGCATCCCATTCTGTGACTACAGCAGCCTCTGTTTAAGACCATATAAGCATTTGCTCTTATCATATTTGAAATTAGGCCTGATAAAGACACTTTTGCTGGGCATAGCACTACTGGACCCTGCCAGGTGCACTCCTATTTGGGGCATCCCATTCTGTGACTACAGCAGCCTCTGTTTAAGACCGTATAACCATTTTCACTTATCATATTTGAAATTAGGCCTGATAAAGACACTTTTGCTGGGCATAGCACTACTGGACCCTGCCAGGTGCACTCCTATTTGGGGCATCCCATTCTGTGACTAAAGCAGCCTCTGTTTAAGACCTTATAAGCATTTGCTCTTATCATATTTGAAATTAGGCCTGATAAAGACACTTTTGCTGGGCATAGCACTACTGGACCCTGCCAGGTCCACTTCTGTTGGGGCATCCCATTCTGTGACTAAAGCAGCCTCTGTTTAAGACCATATAAGCATTTGCTCTTATCATATTTGAAATTAGGCCTGATAAAGACACTTTTGCTGGGCATAGCACTACTGGACCCTGCCAGGTCCATTCCTGTTGGGGCATCCCATTCTGTGACTAAAGCAGCCTCTGTTTAAGACCATATAAGCATTTGCTCTTATCATATTTGAAATTAGGCCTGATAAAGACACTTTTGCTGGGCATAGCACTACTGGACCCTGCCAGGTCCATTCCTGTTGGGGCATCCCATTCTGTGACTAAAGCAGCCTCTGTTTAAGACCATATAAGCATTTGCTCTTATCATATTTGAAATTAGGCCTGATAAAGACACTTTTGCTGGGCAAAGCACTACTGGACCCTGCCAGGTCCATTCCTGTTGGGGCATCCCATTCTGTGACTACAGCAGCCTCTGTTTAAGACCGTATAACCATTTTCACTTATCATATTTGAAATTAGGCCTGATAAAGACACTTTTGCTGGGCAAAGCACTACTGGACCCTGCCAGGTCCATTCCTGTTGGGGCATCCCATTCTGTGACTACAGCAGCCTCTGTTTAAGACCGTATAACCATTTTCACTTATCATATTTGAAATTAGGCCTGATAAAGACACTTTTGCTGGGCATAGCACTACTGGACCCTGCCAGGTCCACTTCTGTTGGGGCATCCCATTCTGTGACTACAGCAGCCTCTGTTTAAGACCGTATAACCATTTTCACTTATCATATTTGAAATTAGGCCTGATAAAGACACTTTTGCTGGGCAAAGCACTACTGGACCCTGCCAGGTCCATTCCTGTTGGGGCATCCCATTCTGTGACTAAAGCAGCCTCTGTTTAAGACCTTATAAGCATTTGCTCTTATCATATTTGAAATTAGGCCTGATAAAGACACTTTTGCTGGGCATAGTACTACTGGATCTTTTTTGGGGGCATCCCATTCTGTGACTAAAGCAGCCTCTGTTTAAGACCATATAAGCATTTGCTCTTATTATATTTATATTATAAGACACTTTTGCTGGGCATAGGCTTACTGCTGCCTGCCAGGTGCACTTCTGTTGAGGCATCCCATTCTGTAACATAGCATACCCCTCTTTATTTACACTAAGCAGCTCTCTTATTTACACTAAGCAGGCCTGTTGGAGGCTGAGTGTTACTGCTCACTTTTGGTGTGCATTATATTCTGTTTCATATAGACCCACCGCTGCCCGGGGTTTTTTTAAATATCACCTACTACCACGCCAGTTAGACTATGTCGGGCAGACAAGTGCCTGGAAGTGAAAAGAGGAGTGGCAGAGGCCAAGATTCCGCAGGCAGAGCTCGCATCAGACTGGGGGCCAGTAGCAGCAGGAGTCACGCTGAGAGACCTAATCTGCCAGTATCTGCTAGCGGTCGGGTCTCCACCAGTAACGCATCTGCCGTGGTAGATTGGCTGACGCGCTCATCAACAACATCATCACAACTTACATCTGAGACCCCCAGTCTAGGGTCGGTAGGTTCCTCTGACACAACCCTGAGTTGGCATGCCCCGAGAGCAGTCCCTGTCCTCCCATTGCCTCTGTCCTACGCCCTTCCCTCCCCCAGCGACGTATCCTATGCTTTGGGTTCAGCTCCACTCTTTAGTGAGGAGGACGATCAGATACAGGAGGACAGTCAGCAGCTACTGCCCAGCCAAGAAATGGAGGTGGCTTCTTTAGCTAGGCAGACAAATAGTGATGTGGACAGTGTCGTGGGTGCTGCGAGCGTTCCAGCTCCTGCGCCAGACACTGTTGACGAATCCACGAACATCAGTGACGTACAGCCACAACTCGGTGATGATGATGATGATGACGATGAAGCCGATCGCACTTGGGAGCCGGGTGATGAAGGGGCTTCATCGTCATCATCAGGAGAAGAGGGGCGCAGGTTGCCCCGGAGTCAGCAGCTGAGGCAGCAAGGTGGTAGCAGTCAGCATGGGGGCACAATTCCAAAGGCTGGAGCCGGCCGGGGCCGGGGCCGGGGTAGAGCACCTGCTGTGCGGCAGTCTACCTTATCGGGAGGTAGTGGAGCAGGGGTTCCTGGAGTTGGCAACAGCAGCAGTGAATCAGTGAGGCCAGGGGGTGGGAAAAGTAGCTACTCGGCAGTGTGGCAGTTTTTCCTGAGGCATCCGCAGGAGGGTAACATGGCCACATGCAAGATATGTAGGCAAAAGGTGAAGCGTGGCCAGGGTCCAAATGTTGGCACCACGGCCCTGCGTCAACATATGATGCGTCACCATAAAACGACCTGGGAGAACCGAGGCTCCCAAGGGGTGGTCCAGTCTGCTTCCTCACCAAGTGAGCTCCCAATTTCTGCCAGCCAAGGCTCCAGCACCTCAGCCGAAGGCAGCTGTGCGTCATACCCATCCTCTGTCGCTCCTGCTCCTCCTCCTCCTCCTCCAAGTCATGCATCCCGCCAGCAATCCATCAGCGAAGCCATGTCCAAGAGACAGCAGTATGCGCCCACTCATCCTACGGCGCAGAAGCTGAATGTGCTCCTGTCCAAGTTGCTGGTGCTGCAGTCGCTCCCTTTTCAGGTGGTGGAATCTGCACCTTTCAGAGAACTGATGGCTTGTGCCGAGCCGAGGTGGAGAGTCCCAAGCCGTCATTTCTTTGCCAAGAAGGCAGTACCAGCGCTGCACACTTTTGTTGAACAGAAGGTGGGCCAGTCCTTGAGCCTGTCGGTGTGTAGCAAAATACATGGCAGCGCCGACATCTGGAGCTGTAACTACGGTCAGGGGCAGTACATGTCGTTTACGGCCCACTGGGTGAATGTGGTCCCTTTGCAGCAGCAACTTGGACAGGTCACGCCGCTTCGGCCTCCGCGCTCTCTGCCCATTGGGCCTGTGACACCGTGCGACTCGGCCTCCTCATCCTCCGCCATCTCCTCACCCTCCACTGTAGGCTCAAGTCTCAGTGCCCCTCCAGTCTACCATGTGTGCAGGGCACGGAGGTGTCACGCAGTGCTTCACATGGTTTGTCTTGGCGAACGGAGTCACACAGGGGAGGAACTGCTTAAATGTATTCATCAGGAAATCCAAACATGGCTTACTCCGAGAAAACTTAAAATGGGAATCATGGTTACCGACAATGGGAAGAACATTTTGTCTGCGCTGCGCCAAGGAAGCCTGACCCATGCCCCCTGCATGGCTCACGTCTTCAATCTGGTTGTCAAGCGGTTTCTGAAGTGTTCCCCCCATCTGCAAGACATCCTAACAACTTCAAGGAAACTTTGCATGCACTTCAGCCACTCCTACACCGCCAAACACACCCTTCTTGAGCTACAGCGTCAGAATGGTATCCCCCAACATAGTCTGATTTGCGATGTTTCCACCCGTTGGAATTCCACCCTTCACATGTTGGACCGATTATATGAACAGAGAAAAGCCATCACGGATTTCCTGATGATCCAAGCAGATAGGGGGACTCCCCTGTGTAACTTCAATGTCAACCAGTGGCAGCTCATACGTGACACCTGCCGTTTGCTCAGGCCCTTTGAGGATGCCACTTTATTTGTCAGTCGGCAGGATTACGGGATGAACGACGTGATTCCACTGCTTCATGTACTACAGCACATGTTGGAAACCATGGCTGGTCAGGGCACTGGAGACATGGCGTTTACATCTTACGGCCACATGAACCCCGCTGGAGCTGAACTGGAGGAGGAGGAAGAGGAGGAGGAGGAGTTGCCCAGCGAAACACAGTTTAGGCTTGGCGAAATGGCTGGTTTATCTAGTCAGCGGACAGGAGAGGAGGAGCAGGAGCAGCCAGAGGAGCTAGAGGTTTTTGAGGAAGGCGAGACAGAGGACCCGGGCACACCGTGGCAGTATGCAGTGGAGATGGAGACAGGTAGTCCATCCGAGTCACTTGCGCAAATGGCACGAAGCATGCTCACGTGCTTGCGTAGTGACCCCAGAATTGTTTCCATCTGTCGGCGGGATGACTTCTGGCTGTCCACCTTATTGGACCCTCGCTTCCGGCACAAAATGGGGGCATTTTTTAAACCCACCGAGAGGGAGGACAAACTCAATTACTACAAAGACATTCTACGTAGGCAGTTGGCCGATGCCTATCTGCGCCATGGTCCATACTCTCGCAGGTCTGACTCGAGGGGACCTCTGCGCTCACCTTCCACTGCCATGGCCGCTGGGGGGGTTGGCAGCAGCAGCAGCAGAAGCTCCATCAGCAGCAGCAGCCTCAGTCTTCAGTCGCTAATGAGTAGCTTTCTACACCCGCATAGTGAGGCTACTCATGAGCAGCAGGAAGACCTGGAGCAGGACCTCAACCAGCAGGTCATGTCATACTTTGACATGACCATGCCAACACACCTTGAGGATCCGCTGGACTTCTGGGCAGCCAAACTTGATTTGTGGCCGCAACTAGCAGAGTTTGCCCTGGAAAAGCTGTCCTGCCCGGCAAGTAGCGTGCCATCTGAGCGGGTGTTTAGTGCGGCGGGGGCCATAGTTACGGCGAGGAGAACTCGTCTGTCAACTAAAAATGTGGAGAGACTCACCTTTGTCAAAATGAATCAGGGATGGATCAGCCAGGATTTCCACCCACCAATGCCTGATGCATGCGACTAGATTCAGCATGGTGCCACGTTTTACACTTTCCAAATGGTGCAAAACATATTTATGTCTTTAGGCCATTTTTTGGGCTCCTGCTGCTGCTACTGTCAACTCCTGCCAACTCCAGGGTGTGATTCATCCAATTTTTGGGCTCCTGAGGCCAACTCCAGTGTATATTTGGGCTCCTGCTGCTGCTGCTGCCAACTTCTGCCAACTCCAGGGTGTGATTCATCCAATTTGTGGGCTCCTGAAGCCAACTCCAGTGTATATTTGGGCTCCTGCTGCTGCTACTGTCAACTCCTGCCAACTCCAGGGTGTGATTCATCCAATTTTTGGGCTCCTGAAGCCAACTCCAGTGTATATTTGGGCTCCTGCTGCTGCTGCTGCCAACTTCTGCCAACTCCAGGGTGTGATTCATCCAATTTTTGGGCTCCTGAAGCCAACTCCAGTGTATATTTGGGCTCCTGCTGCTGCTACTGTCAACTCCTGCCAACTCCAGGGTGTGATTCATCCAATTTTTGGGCTCCTGAAGCCAACTCCAGTGTATATTTGGGCTCCTGCTGCTGCTGCTGCCAACTTCTGCCAACTCCAGGGTGTGATTCATCCAATTTTTGGGCTCCTGAGGCCAACTCCAGTGTATATTTGGGCTCCTGCTGCTGCTGCTGCCAACTTCTGCCAACTCCAGGGTGTGATTCATCCAATTTTTGGGCTCCTGAAGCCAACTCCAGTGTATATTTGGGCTCCTGCTGCTGCTACTGTCAACTCCTGCCAACTCCAGGGTGTGATTCATCCAATTTTTGGGCTCCTGAAGCCAACTCCAGTGTATATTTGGGCTCCTGCTGCTGCTGCTGCCAACTTCTGCCAACTCCAGGGTGTGATTCATCCAATTTTTGGGCTCCTGAAGCCAACTCCAGTGTATATTTGGGCTCCTGCTGCTGCTACTGTCAACTCCTGCCAACTCCAGGGTGTGATTCATCCAATTTTTGGGCTCCTGAGGCCAACTCCAGTGTATATTTGGGCTCCTGCTGCTGCTGCTGCCAACTTCTGCCAACTCCAGGGTGTGATTCATCAAATTTTTGGGCTCCTGAAGCCAACTCCAGTGTATATTTGGGCTCCTGCTGCTGCTACTGTCAACTCCTGCCAACTCCAGGGTGTGATTCATCCAATTTTTGGGCTCCTGAAGCCAACTCCAGTATATATTTGGGCTCCTGCTGCTGCTGCTGCCAACTTCTGCCAACTCCAGGGTGTGATTCATCCAATTTTTGGGCTCCTGCTGCTGCTGCTGCCAACTTCTGCCAACTCCAGGGTGTGATTCATCCAATTTTTGGGCTCCTGAAGCCAACTCCAGTGTATATTTGGGCTCCTGCTGCTGCTACTGTCAACTCCTGCCAACTCCAGGGTGTGATTCATCCAATTTTTGGGCTCCTGAAGCCAACTCCAGTGTATATTTGGGCTCCTGCTGCTGCTACTGTCAACTCCTGCCAACTCCAGGGTGTGATTCATCCAATTTTTGGGCTCCTGAGGCCAACTCCAGTGTTTATTTGGGCTCCTGCTGCTGCTGCTGCCAACTTCTGCCAACTCCAGGGTGTGATTCATCCAATTTTTGGGCTCCTGCTGCTGCTGCTGCCAACTTCTGCCAACTCCAGGGTGTGATTCATCCAATTTTTGGGCTCCTGAAGCCAACTCCAGTGTATATTTGGGCTCCTGCTGCTGCTGCTGTCAACTCCTGCCAACTCCAGGGTGTGATTCATCCAATTTTTGGGCTCCTGAAGCCAACTCCAGTGTATATTTGGGCTCCTGCTGCTGCTACTGTCAACTCCTGCCAACTCCAGGGTGTGATTCATCCAATTTTTGGGCTCCTGAGGCCAACTCCAGTGTATATTTGGGCTCCTGCTGCTGCTGCTGCCAACTTCTGCCAACTCCAGGGTGTGATTCATCCAATTTTTGGGCTCCTGAAGCCAACTCCAGTGTATATTTGGGCTCCTGCTGCTGCTGCTGCCAACTTCTGCCAACTCCAGGGTGTGATTCATCCAATTTTTGGGCTCCTGCTGCTGCTGCTGCCAACTTCTGCCAACTCCAGGGTGTGATTCATCCAATTTTTGGGCTCCTGAGGCCAACTCCAGTGTATATTTGGGCTCCTGCTGCTGCTGCTGCCAACTTCTGCCAACTCCAGGGTGTGATTCATCCAATTTTTGGGCTCCTGCTGCTGCTGCTGCCAACTTCTGCCAACTCCAGGGTGTGATTCATCCAATTTTTGGGCTCCTGAAGCCAACTCCAGTGTATATTTGGGCTCCTGCTGCTGCTGCTGCCAACTTCTGCCAACTCCAGGGTGTGATTCATCCAATTTTTGGGCTCCTGAGGCCAACTCCAGTGTATATTTGGGCTCCTTCTGCCCCTCATAGTGATGCCACTTCAACTCTCTGCAATTGTGCCGCTCTGCGATTCTATTAGCGATGCCTCTGATCTGCATGTGATATTTCTTCAAAGTATTATTTAACTAACCCAGCACGCATCCTGTGCGTGTTACAGCAAGGCAGAATGGTTTACAACCCTATTGAGGCTCTAGGAGGCTCAGAAATAGCCGTTTTTAATAGCGATTCGTCGCGAATTTATTCGGGTCGAAACGATTTTTGTCGGAAAATTCGGCGAATCAGTCGAATCGAATTTTTCAAAAGTTCGCTCATCTCTACTCTCAGCTGTGCCCCATCCAGTCCTGGCTCTCTGCTCAATCTATTCCTGTCCTCCTAGTTTTGCCTATCCAATCCCTGCCCCCTCAGCTCTGCCCCATCCTGCCCACCGCTGTACATGGTACAAAATGCACAGGGGTTAAAAATATTGTGCTGTGGGCCAGAGCTGTAGATAATGTGGGGCAAAAAAAAGAAGCTGTTTTTCCCCAGTGCCCAATAAGATTCTTTGGGAGAGGGGGGGCAAGAAGCCTTTTTCAGTTTTGCCTGTGGAATCTATAGCCCCCCCAGTGCAATGATTTATAACTATCCGCTCCCCCGCGACAGCCCCCTGCTGGACCTTAACCTATCACCAGATGTCTGTAAATGGACCTTTACAAGAAGTGGTTGAGTACCCCGGGTATAGACCTTTGGACGGAACCTAGCAAGGGTTCTATTGGCTACTTTTTGGCCACAACACTATTGCTTTTTAGCAAAGTAAACAACACCCTCAACTACTCTGCTAGAGAAACTGAACCAACAGCATATTGATTTACAAAAATATATCTAAAAAAACTTTATTAAATATACATCAAAGCACTAAAAACAGTCAACCCCCAATGACACAACCTTACTACATCAGACTATAACAACAACAACCAAAGAAGAGTGGTATACCTTTACAATTATTAAGTGACACATGCACATTTCCACTAACAAAAAATAGGACCATATCTGTTTAAAGTGAACCTCCAGTGAGAAAATCAAAGCTTAGTAAATTGCTCCCCTAAAGCCCCTCTCTGGCAATCAGTGACATACTGTAAGCTTATTGAGTGGGATTGACAACAGGCAGATGTTTGGAATAGCAGGCAGGTTCTGCACTCATAAACATCCAGAGAAACTGGGTTGCAAAGTGCAAGGTACAACAAGAAATACGTCATGCATCCAGTCAGCCGCACTAACGGGTTGTGTGGTTCGGGGCTCCCACCAGTGCTTGGTGATGTATAAATCTTCTTTACTTCTAAGCATTAATTTGTGATTGCCATCATATTTGTGGACGCATGACGTATTTCTTGTTGCACCTTGCACTTTGCAACCCAGTTCCTCTGGGCTATCTATTTGCTTGTTTTGCACATGCACTAGCACTTTACCACTTTCTGCTGCACTGATCTTTTCTATTTAGTGGCACATATGCTTTTCTGCTACCTTGACTGACTATTAGCATACCTCATGTCAGGGAACCGCGGGTCACGTGATCCACCTATAAACCAGGGACCTCCGTAAACACAGACCGCGTTCCCCAAAACTCTTGTCCAAACCCTCCTATCAGAAATACCAGGCCCAAAGCCTGCGGACACAGATTCTTGGTTTAAGGCAAACAGATCACTCAAGTTAAAATTTGAGTTTTAATGCTATAAGCACACTAGGCAGTGATAACAAACCTTTAGCTATGATGTAATATGAAATGATACAGATATGCTGTTCTGAGACGGTTACAGGATAGAGTGAGTTACACAGAGAAACAATGAGTCAGTTACCTTAATATGCAGTTGTAGTAGTGGTGATGGGCAGCTCTCACAAGAGGTAAGTGAAGAGCTTGTGGATGGACACCTCTAGCACGGGTGACTCGTGACCTCTCCACATGTGACAAATGCCTGGCTCAGGGTTACCCTATTTATGCGGCGAGACCCCTTCACCCCCTCCCCTCTGTGGGACGGGTTGTCACCTCCCACTGTTCTGGGGCTCGCTTCAGCCCCTAAAACCCTTTAGGGGTTATAACTTGGAGCAGGGGGGTCGTATGGCTTTGGAAGCAGTACCAAACGATTGGGCTGGACGCCGGGCATCCGATTAGTCCAGAAATGGGGTCCCTAAGTGGGTCAGAACCTTAGATCTCTGTTTTCCGTGTTTTCCTTTATTGCTGAGCCCGCCGTAACCTATCCCCGTGTGCAGTTTTGTGAGCCGGTTCTGATTCTGTACCTGGTTTGGTGCTGGGACGCATGAGGGCGCAGCTATGGTCCGATTTCTGTTGGTGCCGGATGTCTGCAGCTCCCTTTTTTCATGTGACAAATTCACAGCCAGGGGTCCAGCGAGCTGCAGACCAAGTGGAGCCTTACCAGGCTGGAGGTGTGACAGTCAGCAGGGGGGGGGGGTCTGTGATCTGCGCTGTCCAACACATAAATGCTAATTTCTCTTCCTGAAGAGATAAGGACCTCTGCATTTATAACAGGGGGAATAAAGGAGAACTCCAGACTTGGATATGTGAGGATTCTGCACTTAAGCTGGATCGTTCCTTCACATTAGGTTATGCGCTGTATCACTCATTAGCACGCAGCACTTTTTCACTTTATTCACGTTCTTTCAACGTCCGAACGTCCATTTATATATGTTGGCATCAGTAAATGTAGCTTTATTACCTGGCTATTGCTCTAGCCCTGCTTAGTCTTCAGCTGCGGTACATATAAATCTTGCTATGGAATATATATTTCTGTAACTTTGAATACAGCCTCATCATTTTGTTATTGTCCGAGCATTTAATTTCCAGCTGATCTATAGTACATACTTGGGAGTATTAGCCCAATTTTTCCCTCCTGCTTCCTCCCCCCCCCCCCCAGCCTTTTTTTTTTTTTTTTATGGTCATGGTATTGTTGTCATTTATGGTCATGGTATTGTTGTCATTGGTCTCAATGTAATGTAATTTATGTTATTTGCATACTAGGTGTGTGCTTTCCCATGTACTAATAAATGCAGTTATATTTTTAACCCATTCCAGTGTGTGCGGCCATTGCTCTGGGATTTCTAGGGGGTGGCTCTGGAGCCCCGGCAGTTTGCAGTTGTATTGAGCATTTTTTCCCAGGGCCCTGCACTTGGTTTGATCTGGGCTGTGCGTATCCGCTCAGTAACATAGCTCTGTGCAATCATCTTTTATTTCTAGCCAGACGTAGAAATCCTTCAGCTGTAATGACGCATCTTTGCCTTGGGAGCTGCTGATATCTTCTAAATACATTGTATGCCCTGACTGGATTCTTTTGGGGCAGCAGCTGTCATAGAGATACATTGTGACAGTTTCCCTCACATAGATTTCTCTTGCTACATTAGTTTATTCAGTGTTTGTGTCTGTAAAAAAAGATGGGCAAGCTTCTCTTTGTTTCTGAGGCATATACGGTCGCCGCCATCTTCCCTCAGAAGTATCACATACTGAGGAGAGGAGAAAGGGAGAAGTACAGGGGGCGGGTAATAGCTGTGCTTCGCACAGACAGAGCAGTGCAGGGGTCAAGAAAAAGACAGCAATCCCAGAATGCAGAGCGGCAGAGTGAGAAGGCACTTCCTGTTTTCAGGCACCCTGAGACTCCATGAGCC
This sequence comes from Gastrophryne carolinensis, assembly GCA_027917425.1. NCBI lineage: Eukaryota > Metazoa > Chordata > Amphibia > Anura > Microhylidae > Gastrophryne > Gastrophryne carolinensis. The sequence continues at coordinate 170,784,422 of CM051243.1, forward strand.
GCCATCTTGGATGTTTAAAGGCTCATAAAAAGCACTAGGTGCAGGTAGGGTGATTTTTAATGTGGACAATCTGTATGTACAGGGTGGGGGAAACATATAAGATAAGGGTGAAGGTCTGGTTTAAGCTATCTTAAACTGCCTATGCCACTGATCATAAGAGGGGAAGCAATTTACTAAACTTTCTTTTTTTTGTCTGGAAGTCCACTTTAACACAGTGAATAAGTAAAATTATTATTTTACAGGCCAGTTCACAGCAACATTCAGAAGCACAGTGTGATGGCAATAAATGCTCTGACGCATGCCTCAGCACTGCTGCTTCGTCAGTGAGCCCTATTGACAACTGTAGCAGCATTTTAGATTGCCAACCAGTAGCAGTCAGCTGTGTGCACTTATTCCTTATCACATCAACATAGGGCACCTGAATCGCAGTTGTACCCGGATGTGCATTCTTAAATTTCATTGATTCTGTAAACAGCAGGGGGTGATGATCCAGTGGGCAAGATTTAAAACATGGAACCTGGACAGATTCACTGTGTGGAAGATGAGATCAGTATCCTTTTTTTATGTCATACCTGCAGATGACTAGTGGGTGTTTTACAAACTATTGTCTTATCTGCTTAGGTTTTAAAGAGGAACTTTAGAGGTATTGGAGAGTTACCATATTTTTGCCCTATAAGACGCACCTGCCCATAAGATGCACCTAGGATTTGGAGAAGGTAAACTAGAAAAAACTTATTCTAAGCCAAATGTTGTGCTAAAACACCCAATTACAGACAGTGTGGCATTCCCACATCCCATTCCCATAGGCAGTTTGGGATGCCCTCCCTTCCATTCCCCATATAGGCAGTGTGGCATTCCCCCGCATTCCCATATAGGTAGTGTGGCATTTCCCCCCTTCCATTCCCCATATAGGCAGTGTGGCACCCCCCCCTTCCATTCCCCATATAGGCAGTGTGGCATTCCCTTCCCATTCCTATATAGGTAGTGTGGCATTCCCCCCTTCCATTCCCCATATAGGTAATGTGGCATTCCCCCGCATTCCCATATAGGTAGTGTGGCATTCCCCCCTTCCCTTCCCATATAGGTAGTGTGGCATTCCCCCCTTCCATTCCCCATATAGGTAGTGTGGCATTCCCCCGCATTCCCATATAGGTAGTGTGGCATTCCCCCCTTCCCTTCCCATATAGGTAGTGTGGCATTCCCCCGCATTCCCATATAGGTAGTGTGGCATTCCCCCCCTTCCATTCCCCATATAGGTAGAGTGGCATTCACCCGCATTCCCATATAGGTAGTGTGGCATTCCCCTGCATTCCCATATAGGTAGTGTGGCATTCCCCCCCTTCCATTTCCCATATAGGTAGTGTGGCATTCCCCCCCTTCCATTCCCCATATAGGTAGTGTGGCATTCCCCCTTCCATTCCCCATATAGGTAGTGTGGCATCCCCCCCCTTCCATTCCCCATATAGGTAGTGTGGCATTCCCCCACATTCCCATATAGGTAGTGTGGCATTCCCCCCTTCCATTCCCCATATAGGTAGTGTGGCATTCCCTCCCTTAGATTCCCCATATAGGTAGCGTGGCATTCCCCCCCTTCCATTCCCCATATAGGTAGTGTGGCATTCCCCCCTTCCATTCCCCATATAGGTAGTGTGGCATTACCCCCCTTCTATTCCCCATATAGGTAGTGTGGCATTCCCTCCCTTCCATTCCCCATATAGGTAGTGTGGCGTTCCCCCCCTTCCATTCCCCATATAGGTAGTGTGGCATTCCCCCGCATTCCCATATAGGTAGTGTGGCATTCCCCCCCTTCCATTCCCCATATAGGTAGTGTGGCATTCCCTCCCTTCCATTCCCCATATAGGTAGTGTGGCATTCCCCCCCTTCCATTCCCCATATAGGTAGTGTGGCATTCCCCCGCATTCCCATATATGTAGTGTGGCATTCCCCCGCATTCCCATATAGGTAGTGTGGCATTCCCCCGCATTCCCATATAGATAGTGTGGCATTCCCCCCCTTCCATTCCCCATATAGGTAGTGTGACATTCCCCCGCATTCCCATATAGGTAGTGTGGTATTCCCCCCCTTCCATTCCCCATATAGGCAGTGTGGCATTCCCCCGCATTTCCATATAGATAGTGTGACATTCCCCCCCTTCCATTCCCCATATAGGTAGTGTGGCATTCCCCCCCCCCTTCCATTCCCCATATAGGCAGTGTGGCATTCACCCGCATTCCCATATAGGTAGTGTGGCATTCCCCCCCTTCCATTCCCCATATAGACAGTGTGGCATTCCCCCGGATTCCCATATAGGCAGTGTGGCATTCCCCCCCCTTCCATTCCCCATATAGGTAGTGTGGACCCCCCCGCATCGCATTCCATTCCCCCATATAGGGATATATAGTCCCCGCCGTCTTCACACACAGACACACGGCCTTATACAGCGGTGGGCATTGCCGACGCTCGTGCTGTGGCGTGGCCGACGCCGCTGTATAGTCCGGGTGTCTCTGTCTGCTGGGGCCATGGAGAAGTGGCAGGGACAGTGCGAGCGATGGAGAGGTGAGTTAACTTTTTCCTTTTTATTTATTTTGTGCCCACATTCGCCCCGATAAGACGCAATGACATTTTCCCCCCACGTTTGGTGGAAAATAAGTGAGTGTTATAGGGCGAAAAATCAGGTAATAAAAACTCCCCAAACCTGGCTTGCTCTGCCCCGTTCCCCCTCCGAATAAAAAAATAGCTTACTGTTCCAGTGGCATCGCGCCCTGGCATCCTTCAGCCCCATGCTTCCGTCGGGCAGCGCCATCTTGCCTTCCCGTCATGCACTACGCCACCCCTCAGATCTCGCACATGCGAGAGGCTGCAATGACACTCGGCAAAGATCTTGCAAGATTTGGAGAGCGGCCTGGGACATTTGAAGAGCAGATGGTGAAAGGTGAATATGGCTAGGGCCGCTGTCTTCACTCAGCGACAGCTAAGGGTGGGTGGAAAGGGGCCAGGAATACTGCTGCTGATGTCGGCATTTTAGATAACAGAGAAACATCAGAAAAGGTCTGATGCTCTTCTTTAATATTCCTAAATTGTTTGTCTGAATAGAATATGGCAGTATTCAGTTCTGGCTTGATTGCAGTCTCCCATAATCTGTAGCCTTCCTGCTAAATCCCTGGCTTTAATGTTTGCTGTGCCCTTGAGCTAGTCTTTAGTTCAATGATTTCACCTGGCCTGGTTTTTCTTCTTTCATATATTACCATGGGATTTTCAGAAGGGGAAGCTGATGCCAATGTTTTCTATAATGCTCTAGCTAGAAAGAATTTCTTGGAAAATCTTTGATGTATTAGACAAATAAAATGTTTTAATTCTGATTTTGGTTGCTAGCTAAAGGAATGCAGAAGCATGGAGTGGTAAGTAAATTCGCTTGATTCCAGGACTTTCATTTTCATTTACTGGATAAGAACAGTTCAGGAGATGGAGATTCAAAGGTTCTGAACATGCATAGTATGGATTAATACATTACAAATTGTATACAATACATACAATACAATACAATTGAATAATTTTAGTTGTATCATTCCTCTCCTGGGGTTCAGGTGTCAGCAGGGCCGGATTATGAGGGGGGCGCAAAGGGCTCTAGCCCCGGGGCCTCCACCACTTGCCGTGCAAAGGGGACCTCCACCAGCCTTTGGGTTATGGTCTAGTCCAGGAGGCTTTTCAGTCTTTGGTTTGACGGGCTGCAGGGTCAGCAAAAAAGCTATCAATAGCAGTGGGGGCTCCCCGCATTTGGGCAGTCAAAGCCACCACAGGGCAGGACGGAGAGTCTAGAGCAGCAAAGCCACCATCAGCAATGCTACAGTGTTGTTGGGTGCAGAGTAGTCAATCGATGGCCGCTCACTGTGCATAAGCCTTCTGCTTAAGTTTTCTGCTGGACCAGCTGGGTGACTACACTACCCCCCCATCCAGAATGGCAAAGCAGGCGTTCCAGAGCAGCACGCACCCGCACAAGGGACTCAATCTGACGTTCCAGTAAGTAGGTGGGGGCCAGACAACCACCAATCAGTTACTTGGCTGGACTATTATTTTAAAAGGAAAGAAATACTGTATCTGGGGCCTCCACCATATTTTGTGCCCAGGGGCCACCACCACACTTAATCCAGCCCTGGGTGTCAGGGTCTCAGATAAAAAAACTGCCAGATCCAAATGTAGCTGCTAGCAATTGGCCTTTTAACTACTGAACAAAGGAACTATTTGGTTGCATTCTTCATTCTTGGATTTCACTATTTTCTGTAATGCTCTAGCTAGAAAGAATGTCATGGAAAACATTTGAAACGCTCTTGGTAAATGCACTCTTACAAAGGTAACACATATGTATTGGTAGACACCCTTTCCTGCCCAGGAGACTCCCCCAAGCTTTCTAGGCGTACCAGGCTTGCTGACATGGGCACAGTTTTATGGAAGTAATCCCTTGATGAATTCTTTGGTTGCATAGGGTTTCCCTAAAAAAAGAATAAAAAGGCAAAATCAAAGCCATATTTTAAAAAAAAAACAATATGTAAACAAGAAAAACAAGTTAAATCTGAAAGAGCCAACATGCATAGGTACTGTCAAGTTTAGGGTTGCCAAACGCCCCAAAGTAAAGCATGCGCATAAGTGTGATTTTGCTTAAAATTTCAGCTCTGCCGACAAAGTGCACACCTTGCGTTTTTCAACCAAAACAGCCCTTTACCACTGAACTACTACCCACAAACCATATATTCCCTAAAAGTACACCTGTTAAGCTTTCTGGGTGTACCAGGTTTGTAGTAGTGGGTACATCTTTCTGGAAATAATCCCTTGAAGAATTCTTTGGTTGCACAGGTTTTCCTTAAAAAAACAGAATGATAAAGCAGAATCAATACCACATTTTTCTTAAAAAAACAATAGGCTCGATTCAGAGAGACAAAAAAAACCTTCCGTTTTAGTGCCGATCTGTTTTTTTTGTGAAATGTTTCCGTTCTCGTATGAGTGTACGAGCGATTCTATGCATGCATTGAAAACCTTCTGTAAAGTTTCCGTCCGTTCGTACGGCAGATTACAAATACGTGGATGTCATTTTCCAGCGTGACTTTTCCGTTTCATTTTCACATGTTACAACGTAGGCTTTCGTTTTTGCCCTTTTCCCATCGTATCCTCCAACGAATCCTTTACGTTTCCAGTTCGATTCTGTTTCCCTTTTTCAATAAATATTCATCCAGAAGGAAATCCTTACGATCTAGCGCCTGCGCACTACAAACTTAACTCATTAAAGTGCTCGCCTACATATTTGCCACCCTCACTTCTACTACAATGTTTAGCTAAATCACTTAGCACTATCCTCCATCTTCCATTATGGACCCTTAAAGCTCACCCAAATCACTTAGCACTATCCTCCATCTTCCCTTTTGGACCCTTAAAGCTCACCCAAACCACTTAGCACTATCCTCCATCTTCCCTTTTGGACCCTTAAAGCTCACCCAAATCACTTAGCACTATCATCCATCTTCCCTTTTGGACCCTTAAAGCTCACCCAAATCACTTAGCACTATCCTCCATCTTCCCTTTTGGACCCTTAAAGCTCACCCAAATCACTTCTCGGTCATGTGAATATTTATCTTTAAATATTTCTGGGCCCATTAGTTTTGTGTTAATGTATTTTGCAAATGAAATGACACTGTAACATTTTTTTTTTTGGATTCCATCATAAAATATAAAATTTTTAAAAATTAAGAAAATTTCTAATTTTTACAACTATAAAAAACAAAATACATAGCAATGGCAGGCCACAGAACATTATTCTTCATCTGTGGTCCCCAACGAGTTGCGCAGCTCCTGCATCTCGCCCACCAACTGAAGGACCCTGACACTCAGTTGTGCCACTCTGGCACGTGTCGTCCCTGTTAAAAAACTTAAATTAAAAATACTAACATAAAATACACATTCTAAGCTACAATATTGTTTAACATGTCATCAAGGGCTAAAAACAGCAATAGGTTAAGTCATGAGTCATCAACTATATTCATTGCCACACAGTGAAAATGGATTGATGGAATGTGAGCAAACTTACCCAGGAGCCATCTACCAGATAATTCTCCTGACTCAAACCGACGAAATAAGCCGGAGCTCTGCAATATATAAGCATCATGGGACGACCCTGGATGCCCTGCAAGAACACTGAGGAATCGCATAGCTGGACCAAACACTGCTTGTATGTTGTGTGAGTGGCACATCTTGCGGTTCCTGCAACCAAATATAAAATAATTACACAAAGCAAAGGTAACCGACTAAAACAATAACTCCTGCAACAAATAAAGATTCAAGTTCAACAATCCAAATATAATTCACAAAGGACATAAGTCTAAAAAAATATAGCAATTATATGGATGTGTGGGAAAATAAATGTTTACATGCTAAGGACTAATTAAGGTCAGCATTAAAATGCATCTATAAGGCACACATGAAATGTATTGATTCAGGTATGCATTGCTATACAATTTATGGCCTCGGCCATGCTGATACATGCAACGCCTTGGTGCTAAAGGCACGCAGACTCCTCCACATAGCCACAAAACATGTTCAACAATAGCAATCCGAGCCCTCAAAGGTCCCGTAAGTGGATCGGAAATTAAACGGATTTATAGGGTGATCAGCTCTCTGAATCAGACGGAAACCCATTCCAACAACGGAAGTTGTTCTGTTCTGAACGAACGGAAAATTTCCGATTTTGTTTGGAAAATGATCCGAACTAACAGAAATGTTCCGATTTGCTTCCGTTCATCGAAAGCGCATTCCCGAACGTTCGTACGAATGAAAAATGAACGAAAAAAAGCAAAATAAAGACTAACACCCACCCAAACTTTCACAGACAGCTACGGAAGTCCGGACGAATGTGTCTTTGAATCGAGCCTAATGATCCGAACTAACGGAAATGTTCCGATTTGCTTCCGTTCATCGAAAGCGCATATACACATTTTCCCGAACATTCGTACGAATGAAAAATGAACGAAAAAAAGCAAAAAAAAAAGACTAACACCCACCCAAACTTTCACAGACAGCTACGGAAGTCCGGACGAATGTGTCTTTGAATCGAGGCTAATATGCAAACAATAGAACAAACAAATCTCAAAAAGCAAGGTCCTCCAATCAGAACAATACCCAACATGTATAGCTACTTTCAAGGGTAGAGTTGCCAAACACCCCAAAGTAAAGCATGCACATAAGGGTTAAATTTACTTTAAAATGTCGGCTCGGCAGACAAAGTGCGTACCTTGTGCTTTTTCAACCAAAACAACCCTTTAAGTTTGAAATACCCCCAACAAACCATATCCAGCTTGTTGTAGTGGCCATTCTAAAAAAATGTATAAAAAGCAGAATAAAAAACAATTTTTTCTTTAATATCATTATGCAAACAAGAACAAACAAGCTAAATCTGAAAGCGCAAGGTCCCCCGAACGGAACAATACCCAACATGCATAGCTACTTTTAACTGCCAGCCTGCTTGAGATTTTGTCACCTTCTGTTGACAGGTCATATTTCACCATTTTGCACTATGTGTAACTATGATTTTGCAGGCATTTAAAACATTTTTACATCTTGTTTTTATTTAATACATTTTTTAAAGAAAACCATATTGTGTGCAAAAGCCACATTCCTCACAATTACAATTGTATCTTATATGTATCGGAAGCCCAACGTTCCTACCCAGGAGACCCCCCCAAATTAAAAAGTGTGCTTTATGACATTTTAAAATAAAATAAAACTCCTATTTGCATTATCAAGTGCTAGATTTAAAAAAAAATGGGCTTGGGGTCTGCCCTCTTGCTGGGGGCAGCAGGCTTGAAGAGAAGACCCTGCTGGGTCGATCGCGGGCGGGAAGTGAATTTGTATCTTTCTTACTTGTTTTTAAATCATGGAAGTGTCAGCTACGATAGTCTCACATAGATGCCACTTAACAGTAAGAGAGACAGCTACATGAGACTCACAAAGCTGGCACTAAAAAGGTCAAAGTGGACCAAATTAGCCAGGGAGGGCCAGTCCAACAGGAGAAAATGATGCATACATAACATATAATCTTTTTAATTTTTAAAGGTTAAAAACCCTTAAAAAATTCTGGGGGGTCCCCCACTTCCCAGTAAAACCAGCCCGGACACCAGCTATGTGCGCTTGTAGACCAGGGCACGGAAGAGTACCTAGCAAGTTTTCTATTGGAGCTTTCACATTGTGAAGATATTGATTAACACTGTACAAAGTGCAATACTTATATCAGGGTACCCATCGAAACAACAAAGAAGTTCATGTTTTTATGACTGAATTTTATTAGCTAAATAAAGGGTGTTAACTTGATTAAAGTAGATTTAAAATTCTTGTTGAATTAGGGAAAAGAGTAAGGTGAGATAGGAAGGGGGGGAGGGACCACCCCAAGCCTGGAGTTTGAATATAGCCACTCAGTACCTATAATACCATTACCTATCAGAAGGCCCAATTTACTCCAATCCCAAAGGAATTAGGGAAAAGAGTAAGGCAAGATAGGGAGAGGGGGGGGGGGGAGAAGGGACCACCCCAAGCCTGTCTCTAATATGTTATGTATGGATGAATATAGCCACTCAGTAAATTTAATACCATTACCTACCTGAAAAGCCCAACCAGCTGCAACCCCAAAGGGGATACAACTGGAAAAAAAATCTAAATTTTCTTCCACAGGGGCATCCTGAATTGGAATGCCCCACTGTGTGAAACCCCCCCTATCGCTGGTATGAGCTTACCTTTCCCTAGTCCAATGGTGCATGCATAGGCTCTTGTCCAATCAGAGCTGTTTGCTGTGACTATGGCCCTTATTCATCAAGCGATAGCGCCAGGTAGTGTCTGACGAGCGCCAGGTAGCGGCAGCTAACGGCGACTACCGACTCAAGTACGCCCGGCGGCGGTCACAATGACGCATTTATCAAGCTAAATGAGGCTAGCGCCGGCGAGAGCGACGGCTAGCGCGGCATTCATCATGAAGCCGCCTGGCCCGAACAGCGCCGCTGCAAATTCCTTCACAGCGACACGTATTACCTGGCGCTACCTGCCGCTCTCCCATACATTTCAATGGCAGACGCTGCAATGATTGTTTTTAGTGGTTTTTGTGGTTTTTTCTTTGGTCCCAAATTCAACACATGTTTATATTGATATGTTTTAATAATCTGGCTGGTTATTTTCATGTATTTAACTTTTTATTATTTTTCACAATGTAATGTTGTGAGTGACATGGGTATTGCATCTCCTCCACCCAAACTCATTGGCATCAAAATCGCTTGTTTTCAACACAAACGGGGCTTGTAAAGCTATTTTGTAGCCTGTCAGGTTGGGCGGCCGGTCACGTTCGCTCTTCGAAATTGTCAGCGCCCAAGCTATTCGGCAGCCCTGTCTTTGATGAATCTGTGTTGGTCAGTGTTTGTGCAGTCGCTGTTTTAATTCGCTATGTGGCGGCGCGAGCGTCGCTGTGCCTCGCTGCGCTGCGTTGTGCGGCGCTGTGCTGTTCATACATGTGCCCTTCTGCCATTTGCAAGGAATTCACTTCCCGCGACCCCAGTCGTTGTTAATGAATACACTGTAGTTGTGAGCGTGGCTGCCCACAGATTGCAGGATAACATTCAGTCGTACCAGCTCATAACAACCCGTTATGCATTCTCATGTGTGCCACATTTTCAGGTAGTTGTCTACTTTGATTGTGTGATGACTTTTGGATTGATTCAGATTTGTATATGTAAGGCCCACGGTGTATGCTTTAGAAGGACCTATGCATTACAGTATGTAGAATCCCCTGCTAAATCAAGCTAAGAATTCTTGGCGCCTTTGGCCCTAGCTTGTTTTGCAGCGTCATTTTAATGTATTTCCGCCACTTAGCGTGTACATAGCTGATATTAGCTTGTCCCTGTTGCGCGCATGTTTGCTTTTGAATTTGGAAGCACAGTTGCTTGCGTCATATCCGGTTCCGGGATCCTCCTTTGCGTTTCAACGCCACCTTAAGGTAAAACTGTCTAGCGCTTATGCCAATAGCTTGTTTTTCTGCGTCATTTTAATGTATTTCCGCCACTTAGCTTGCACATAGCTCATATTAGCTTGGCCCTGTTGCGCGCATGTTTGTGTTAGAATTTTGAAGCACAGTTGCTAGCGTCATATCCGGTTCCGGGCTCCTCCTTTGCGTTTCAACGCCACCTTAAGGTAAAACTGTCTAGCGCTTATGCCACTAGCTTGTTTTCAAGCGTCATTTTAGTTTTTCCGCCACTTAGCTTGCACATAGCTGCGAATAGCTTGTTGCTGGTGCGCGGAGCGTTTTTTTTTTTTAAACTTTTTCCCAATGTCGCTTGGGTCATTTCCGGTTCCTGTTTCCTCCTTAGCGTTTCCAATATGATGCCCAGAAGGCGAGTCATGCGCCTCCCCAGCTCCTCCTCAGACTCCGACCCCACCACCCCTCCCCCACCTCCCCAACCTACCTCACCTTCCTCAAGCACCACCCCTCCCACCCCTTCCCCTCCTGGGCCTCTGAAGGCCAAGCGCACCCGGGTGGATAGTCGGGTCAATGGCCAGGTAGTAAAAGTGAGTATTTTTTTGTTTGTCTTTTTAGCTGAAAAGTTTCAGAACACACAGGGGGGATTGTTTATGAAAAATTTTGCTTTGAATAACACATTTCAGCAATCCCCGTGGGGCATCCCCATTGTGGATGTCCTGCTGGGATGCCCCCCCTGGAGGGCCCTAAATATTACCTCAGTCCCGTCCCATCTGTGCATGCGTTAGCTGCGGATGCCTATTGCGCGTACCTCTAGCAGGGTGTACCCCTGCACCAGACATATTGTAATTTTGGGTGCAGGCGCACTCCCTGTTAGAGTCAAACGCCACATGCCAACTTTGCCGTGCATACCCAGCTGAGCTGGTATGCACGTCCCAACGGCCTTGTATGCGCATGCCACAGTGGCGCAGAGCCCTGTGTTTTGCTGGGGGAGTGACGTGGGAGTGGCCTCAGTGGTGTATTTGTGGCCTTCCAAGGGGGTTGCAGACAGCGGACCACCCACAATTGGTGTGGCCCACCAAAGTGCACACAAACCCAGAATAGTCATAATCCTGGGTGTGGGTCCACTTTGATGTGGTCTATGTATAACTGTTTATGACTGTTTTCTGATGTCATGTATTTATGTTATTTTTTTTTTTTATTTTTCATAGGACTTCTGCCTCGCCGAATATGACTATGCCCGTGGAGGAAAGAAACGCATAGCCATGGAGGTGAAGGCCACAGTGTCCCGGCGCTTCAAGACTGAGCTCACAATCCGCTCGATACAACAAAAGTGGTCTGATTTCAAGCGCCGGGACCCTGAAGGCGTGTACCGCCTATATGATGCCTACGCATCAGGTAAGTTAAAGCTTATGTTATGTTTTGCCTTTGTGCAGAATCATCTGCTAAGCTCTGTCCATTTGTGCTCTTTAGATTAATTATTTTCTTTCACCCCCTCCACACAGATAAGCGTCCTCCCCTGGGGAAACGTGGGAAGGGATTCCTCCCCCGAACCAGGCAGGCGGACTCGGGGGAGTCATCGGGGGAGGGTCCCTCCCGCGGGTCCTATTTAGAGGACCCAGGGGAGGAAGGGGATGACGCCCCAGAGGAGTGTGCTGCTGGGGGGCTGGCTGGATCAAGCCTCAGCTCCTCACACTCTGAGTGTGAGGAATCTCACCAGGCAAGGGGCCACTCTCAAGCAGGGAGTGAGAGGGAGGAGGGTGGCCCTTTGCCTGGTGGATCTTCCGACCAGAGTGTGAGGAGCCGAGGCTCCCCGCCTCCTCCTCAGAGCCCTCCCTGGGCTTCAAGTGGCGCTTCATCCCCTGGTGATTGTACATTTTTTAATTGTTAGTCTGTGACAGGTTTCATCTTGCAATGTGTCCTTAGCCCTTGCCATTCCTCTCTAATTTGCAGGGCATCATATAGGCGGCACCTCCATGGCATTTTGGCGTAGGATTCTCCACGGGCATAGTCATGGTAAGTGTTATTGGTTACCCATCACATTCCCAATGTTATTACATTCATTCAAGTGCACCCAAAAACATTGATGGTGCTCGGTTTCTGTAAGCTTCCAGGACCAATCACATCCCTCACCCAGGGCCCCCCACACCCAAACAAAACCACAAAACTCCTTACCTCTTTGGGGGTTGGCAAAGCCACCGTCCAAGCCTCCTGTGTGACACTGTAGATGTGTGTGCGCCTGCGCTCTTTTTCAAAATGGCCTGCGCATCCGCACACACTCGAGGAGTGATGTGTTGAAGGCAGCGGGCGCGGAGTAAGTTGGCTCATGCAAATTGTGTGGCTCGGCCAAAGTGGACCCAAACCAAGATTAGCAGCAATCCTGTGTATAGGCCCACTTGTAACAGACACATGTTTCCTGGTCCATTGTCACAGCTGGTTTGATAAGGTACCCTAACCTCACAAACCCCACTACAGTGCTAGCCAACTGTCAACCACCCCTATGTTTCTGGCAACACCATGATGGGTGTTTGCATTTCTTTTCTTGGGTTAAGTTGTTCCCGCTCCAACATGTGGCCCACTATTAACATTAGCCAAACAACTGCAAATGATTCCTTTAAATAGCACTGTCTATGTTATTTGCACATTCTCTTTAGGGATACATGTGTGAAGCCTTACAAATTGACATTAACTCATGGTCCAGGAAATATGCTAATTTAGGTCAACCTGTATGTAACCATGCAAGCCTTTGCATTTTCAGACTCAATAACCAGATGGATGTCAAATAGTCATGTGTCATTTGCCCACTAATTGTGTTTTTGCCTTTTGCTTTATGTTGACAGATGTTGCGACGCAGACGGAGCCAGAGACCCTCCTCCCCACCCCAGCTCCAGGGACGGCCAGCAGCATGGGCCCCCGCCACAGCTGCGATGGTGAGTACATCCCACTTCATATGCCTAAAGACTTGTGAAACCTATGTCTTCTAGTCACATCAGCAGCCAATTTAAATTTACCTATGTGTTAATTTCACACACATCTCTATTCAATGTGTTGGCACAATAATCCAACATGCCTGTTTGCATGCTTGATTGTTGGCTCACATCCTTCATTAGGCCCCATAGAGACTATTTTTGCGTTAGACACAACCAAATGGGCCCGATTAGGTCTGGACCTGTAACATTATAGGGTAAACTCGTGGACTCGTTCGGACTTAGGCCCTGATGTTTGGCTGTTACTAAACACAAAAATGGACACACAGGGAATTAGACCTTCTTTGCTTCCCAAGAGTTAAACTGGAACAACAACCAGGATTTTGACTTTCCTGGGTGTTGTTCCACTACGGTGGGGCACCCCTGATCGGCACCGCTGTGTGACAACCCCCTGAACTCACGTTGACTCCAAAAAATGTACAAGCCATTGCAAATTGCCTCCTCCTCCGCCTCCCCCGCGCCCCTTTTTACGGGGGCGTGCCTGCGCCGGCAATTCACAGACGGCCGGCGCAGGCACGCACACGTCTAGAGGGGCACCAGGGAGGGCCCAGCGGCACTGCCACACAGAAACTGAGGTAGGTATTTTGGGGTTTGGGGGGTGTTTCACACCCAGGGACATCCCGATCTTGGATGTCCCGCGGGGAGGGAGGTGATGGGGCAGGGAATCTGATAGATTCCCGGGCCGATCACCCGTGGGTGTTGGTACACTTTAAGCTAAAATGTATGCTTGGGATGTGTTGTTCACATTCCTGCCAGTCAATAGTACTCATATAATGTTAACCAATAAGCACACAGTGGTCAACAATGTTAATGTGAGTGTCACCTAATTGGACACACTGACATTACATTGCTACATCTGTGTCTGTTGAGGTCACTGCCAAATTATTAATAAATTGTTGTTTCTACATTTCTACAGCTTGTGAAAACCAGCATCGCAGACTGTGGCGGGAGATCCGGCTCCTGAAGCTGATGCTGCTGGCCAGGAAGAGGCGCCGACGGCGTCGTTAGGGTGGGGGGAAGGCTGGTCTCTTGATGGCCGTTGTTGGCCAAGGTTGGCCGTGTTGGCCATTGTTTATATTAAAAAATTTTGGATTCACATCATTACAGTGTGTTGCATTGCAAAGCCTAGTTTAGCTGTCTCCCAAAACATTTGTGGGTCAATGTAGCCATACCTTTTGAGCCATTTCAGGTGTTAACCATAGTAAGCTATGGGCTCCAATGTGTGGGCTAAATTGACCAATACATTGACATATGTAGATCCAGATACTCATCCCTGACTGTGTTATTAGCGAGGTCTTAGGAAACACACAATTTAGAGGTGGGTGAAGCAAATATATTTACATAACCAAAAAGATACAAAATTAATATTCTTGGCTGGGTGGCCGGGGAGGTTGGGAGTCATTGCTAGGGGCGGTGTTGGGGGACAACAGTGCAGTAAAAAATATAGACTGCTGTTGTATGAGCTGTTGTAGCAACAACAAAGTTTGGTCCTGCCGCTGTATTGCTTCTTCCTGGCGCTGTACAGATTGCTCAATTACATTTGCCAGCCGACCAAGTTCCTGGTTCTGTAGTTGGTTTTGGCGTAACTGGTCCACCTGGCGCTGCAGGGCCTCATTTTGTTGCTGACACATCAGCACCTGATTTTCCAACGCCGCAATGCGCTCATTAGTTCCATCACGCGGCTGTTGGCGACTGTAGTCCTCCAGCATCCGGACCCCTAGCTCGTAGAAATCGGCACTGGTTGGTGCCACACCTCCTCTTGCTGTGGTTTGAGGCTAAACAAATAGTAAACCACATTTTAGTCAAACAGAACCAATGCAGTTATGCCCCTCCAAATAATTACCATAAACACTCACTATACAACTTACCCTTGTCTGAGCCTCTGAAGCTTGGCCACATGGGACTTGGGAAGAGGTCCCAGCTTGGGGTTCTGGTTCCGCCTCCTGCCAAAACAACAATGAAAGGAAATGTCACATGTTGCTTCTTCCACTACCCACGAAGATGCCAATGTGGTTCGAGGTCGTCTACATCAGCCATGTTACCTGCGTGTCCTCCGGCACAGGTAGGCTCGAGGTTTCGCTGCCAGAGAGTGGCAATTCAACATCCGAGATGTCGGGCAAGTTGGCATATGCTAAACAGGAAAATCAGGTTAGTAGGTCTGTGGGCCAAACTCTAATGTAACCTGGTTAGGCTATCGAGGCCATACCTCTAAAAAGTTCCAAAATACACACTAGACCAAAGGTCTCTGTTAAACTCAGATTGTTAACATGTATGTTACAGGACTAAGACGCACTAATTTCTGCAAATCACATCAGAAACATTGCTTAAATTAAACATACCCGCAATATCCCAGATGTCTGGAGTGGGGTCCTCACTCGAGCTTGGACCTTGAAAATACATGTGGACACACAAGTTGCCAGAAGCAAGTGGCACAAAAGTAGAGCCAAAATACAGACTAGAGCAAGGCCAAACCACTTACCCTCATCTCTGGCAGCTGGAACTTGAGGGGCCCTTTCTGGACAGCCACTTCCGATATTCGGGTCAACTAAAAAAAAAAAAGAATGTCTCTAAATAATCAGCAAACTACTACGGGGAATGTTTGGCTAAAAAGATGTCCGCAAAAATACATTGCTATCACTCAAATAACTAATAGACTGACCCTGGGGAGGCAACCAGCACTCCCAAGAGGCATCTTCAAGTTTACCAAGCAAACATGTAGCTTAGTAGACTAACCAAATTGAACCAGTGTAACATAAACAGCATAAAGGATACATTATGTATTGCTCTACACACCAACAGGGTCCTGTTGACCGGCAACATCGGAAGTGGGGTCCAAAGATGAACCAGTCACTTGGCCTACCAAGAAAAAAGAGGAATGAGACACATGCACTTGAGTAAAAGTGGATCAAGCAAGGTGAACACATGCACTTACCGACATCCAAAGAGTAGGTGGGATCCGGAGGAGATGCTGGGGCCAAGGGCATGGGAGCTAGGCCAAAATAAAACCAACATTGAGCCATAGCTAATGTGCGTTGCAAAATACAACATGCATTAAGGTGTGTGAGCAGCTCTTTCACTAATATTCACTAATCAAGCCAAGTGTGGCTCCCACATTGATATGCCGATATATGGCTACACATCTCTGGCGTCCTACATATCTACACATGTTAGGGCCTTGTTAGTTAGTTGCTGTGAGTGTTACAGTGGGCGTGCAATTAGGGCGCAGGCACATATTATTAATACTCAACAGGGCAAACCTTGATTGTTTGAGCTGCTCCCACACCCATTTGTTAACAAAACAACCAGCAACCAAATTATGGGTAAATACCTTCAATGGCAGACTGGGGTAGCCTTGAGGTTGCTGGAAGGGCAGGAGCTTGGGTGTCCTGAGGCACATCCCGGACAGCAGCATGTGCACCTATGCATAAAGCAACAGACAGAAAAGTTACAAATGTTTGAGCTGTAATGTAATACTTCACAGGTCCTACTGTTAGTTGTTCAGAATGTAAAAATGCAAATCACATACATTAACATTAGGTTATTGTAAAAGCCAGAAAATATGTACCTTCAGTCCAACCGGTGGTGTCATCCCCAGGATCCACACCCTGCAGCCGAGCCAGTGGGATTTTGGCCTTCAGCATCTCCTCATACGGCCTGTAGGTACTCTTTGGAGCCTGGATGAACCCACTGTCCACATCAAGATCGTGATTCATCTTTTTCATAAGGGCCCCTCGCAAAGTGTAGAAGCGTTTCCTGCAGGATGGGCCACTACGTGGGTGTTGAGCTGTGCTACTAAGCTCCACACCAATGGCATCCCACAGTTTGCTTCTTTCTTGTTTGCCTATGGACTTGCTTTGGGAGCCAAAGAGTAGCTCCCATTTAGCAAGTGTAAGGCGCACAAGATGATTATTCTCCGCCAAATTAAATTCAGGCTCCCTCTTGGCACCTGGGCGCTTAGCCTGGGGTGCTGCCCCACCTTCAGGCTGTGCCCTTTTCCGTAAGGGAGGTCTGCGCACAGCACCCACCAAACTCCTACTCGGGCCTGCTGTGGCCGGCAGATGTCCTGAATTTGGCTCCATCCTGTAGCTGCACACACACACAAATACACACCCAACAAGCACGCATGCAGACTACAGAATGGCATCGCAATCTGTTAGGCTTGGGCAGGTTTTATGTGCTCTAACAGCCAATCCAAAAGCAGCCCACTTAATTGATTCACACATACAGCCCAGTTCCTTCTAGGCACACCTCCACTGCACTGACAGAAGCATGTGTGTTAGCCAATTAACTCATTACAGACCTCATTAAACAAACAACACACACCCAAATCCAACAATGGACTGATGTATCTCAAACCCTTGTGACATGTGGTTAGCCTAACGGCTATTTAAAAAAACAGCAGCTTCCCTTTCATTGGTCCACCCCTGATTTTTGGGCCATGTCCGTTAATGCACGCAAGTTACGGCTCAAGTACGCTAGTAGCGCTACTAGCGTGCGCGTGCGCACTCTGTTTTACGCACACCTGGGTCGGCTAATTGGCGCCCGGAAATAGCAGAGCGACGCAAAAGGCGGCAAAGCGGACCTGTCACTTTAGAAAATGAAGTATAAAAGGAAGGAATGTTCTAGCTTCTGCTATTCTTACACTGTGGCAAAGGCTGTGGTGTGGTGCTGTGCTCGCTTCCCTTAGCTCATTTGAGCCTCTGTCTGGTTTCTGTCCTCACTCTCTGTGGCTTGTTGGGTGATTTCTGACATCAGTGCTGTTTCTTTAGGAGCTTGGTTTTGGTGGCATCTGCAAATCTTGTGTAGCATACAGCAAGTGAGGCTTGATTTTGGGGCCTTTTGTGGGCTGTGCAGCAACTCCCCTCTTGGTTGTGCCTAACTTAGAAAGCTGGTTTTCAGCAGGCTGGTGGTTTGGACCACTATAGTTCTGGTTTTGTGGTGAGCTGCATTGTAGCGGGTGTGTGTGGAGTGTGATTGTTTGTGTGTGTGTTGTGTGTTAGTGGTTTTTTTTTTTTTTTTTTTTTTTTGTATATATCTTTAGTGTGTGTGATGGATAAGAGGGTGATGTATGGTGTCTGGGTGGATGGATGTATGTGTATGCTGAAAGAGCAGGAGGAAAGGGAGCGGGGTGTTGTGAGGCTTAGGGCACCCCGCTCCTTTGCAATCCGCCTTTCAGTATGGGACTTAAGTGACGAGCAGATCAGGAGCCGCTTCCGTCTGAATCGTGCTGCACTACAGTCCCTATATGATCAGATTAAGACCAAAATCGAGCCATCCACCAAACGCACTCATTCCATTCCAGGCATAGTACGCCTGTGTGCCACTCTTAATATTTTGGCACGAGGGACCTTCCAGGCAACCTCAGCCCTCCTCAGCGGGATAAGCCAGGCTACTATGAGCCGCATACTAATCCAGGTAGTTCTGGCAATTTGTGATTTAATCCCAATTTACATCAGGTTTCCTGAGGATGAGGAAGAGGTTGCCAAAATAAAACATGCTTTCTATCTGATGGGAGGGATCCCGAATGTGCTAGGGTGCGTTGATGGTACACATATCCCTTTCCGCCCTCCCCGTGCACAGGAGCTGTCCTACAGAAACCGGAAACAATTCCATTCAATGAATGTGATGGTGGTCTGTGACCCAGACATGAGGCTGCGGGCGGTGAGATCGGGGTTCCCCGGCTCATGCCACGATTCTTACGTCTTGCAGCGGACAGTCCTGTGCCGGAAGTTTGATAACAACGAAATGCCAGCTGGCTGGCTACTGGGTAATAAATTAACCATGTCAATGTATTTTGCTAATATGTGGCCTAGTAAGCCAATTTTAACCAAACTACCACCAAAAAACATGTACTAGTACTAATTGCTGTCTCTCTCCTTGTGTTTTTTCTACAGCGGACAAGGGATATGGGCAGAGAACGTGGGTCATGACTCCGGTCAGGAACCCACGGACCTCTGCCCATGAACGCTACAATGCAGCGCATCGCAAGACCAGAAGCATTGTGGAAAGAACCATCGGCCTGCTGAAAGCACGCTTTCTCTGTTTGGCACGGCCAGGAGGAGAGATGCTCTACAGCCCACAGAAGGTTTCCAAGATCATCCTTGCCTGCTGTGTGCTACACAACATTTGCATTTGTCACCGAATCCAAGCCCCCGAGGAGACAGCACTGGTGCCAGAAATCCCCAACCTGCCCGCAGATAGAAGTGAGGACACCCAGACTGGCGATGAGCTAAGGGAAAGGCTGATCACTTCTTTTTTTGCGGTAAGCTAACTACCCTTCACTCTAATGCAAGTACTGCACTACTGGTTAAATGTATTTGACCTCCCATCAAAATGAGCAAAAAAACACACTAAGGGGGGTGTAAGATGACCCCAACCACTCTAAGGGGGGTGTAAGATGACCCCAACCACTCTAAGGGGGGTGTAAGATGAGCCCAACCACTCTAAGGGGGGTGTAAGATGACCCCAACCACTCTAAGGGGGGTGTAAGATGACCCAAACCACTCTAAGGGGGGTGTAAGATGACCCAAACCACTCTAAGGGGGGTGTAAGATGACCAAAACCACTCTAAGGGGGGTGTAAGATGACCAAAACCACTCTAAGGGGGGTGTAAGATGACCAAAACCACTCTAAGGGGGGTGTAAGATGACCAAAACCACTCTAAGGGGGGTGTAAGATGACCCCAACCACTCTAAGGGGGGTGTAAGATGACCCAAACCACTCTAAGGGGGGTGTAAGATGACCAAAACCACTCTAAGGGGGGTGTAAGATGACCAAAACCACTCTAAGGGGGGTGTAAGATGACCCCAACCACTCTAAGGGGGGGTGTAAGATGACCAAAACCATTCTAAGGGGGGTGTAAGATGACCCCAACCACTCTAAGGGGGGTGTAAGATGACCAAAACCACTCTAAGGGGGGTGTAAGATGACCAAAACCACTCTAAGGGGGGTGTAAGATGACCAAAACCATTCTAAGGGGGGTGTAAGATGACCAAAACCACTCTAAGGGGGGGTGTAAGATGACCCAAACCACTCTAAGGGGGGTGTAAGATGACCCAAACCACTCTAAGGGGGGTGTAAGATGACCCAAACCACTCTAAGGGGGGTGTAAGATGACCCAAACCATTGTAAGGGGGGGTGTAAGATGACCCCAACCACTCTAAGGGGGGTGTGTAAGATGACCCAAAACATTCTAAGGGGGGTGTAAGATGACCAAAACCACTCTAAGGGGGGTGTAAGACGCCAATGTTGGTTATCAAGTAATGCATTTTGGTATTTGCTACAACTATACTACTTTAAATATCTATACTAACTGCACTTTTCTTATTTTTTCAGGCACAAACACGGGCACCGTGATCTATATTTCGGACTTTCCCTACTTTATTTTACTTTACTTTGCTTTTTCCTTTCTGTTTTAATTTTACTTTACCATTTCTCTTTTGTAAATTTTTTATTTTAGGTAGATTTGAATAAAAAATCTACTATATATAGATACATGTGGCTATGTGTTTAATTCTGGTGAACGTTTCCTTGGCATTCGACTTCCTATAGTAATTATATTTTTCTGGCTGATTTATGTTTTTATTTCCCTTTTCCATTTTCATATTATTTCTCATTTCTGCTTTTCTTTTCTTTTTCTATTTTCCTTTCTCATTTCTTATTTTCTTTTTAATATTTTGCTTTCTCATTTCTGTTTTTCTTTTTTCTATTTTCCTTTATCATTTCTGCTTTTCTTTTCTTTTTCTATTTTCCTTTCTCATTTCTGTTTTTCTTTTTTCTATTTTCCTTTATCATTTCTGCTTTTCTTTTCTTTTTCTATTTTCCTTTCTCATTTCTGTTTTTCTTTTCTTTTTCTATTTTCCTTTCTCATTTCTGTTTTTATTTTCTTTTTCTATTTGCCTTTCTCATTTCTGTTTTTCTTTTTAATATTTTGCTTTCTCATTTCTGTTTTTCTTTTTTCTATTTTCCTTTCTCATTTCTGTTTTTATTTTCTTTTTCTATTTTCCTTTCTCATTTCTGTTTTTATTTTCTTTTTCTATTTGCCTTTCTCATTTCTGTTTTTATTTTCTTTTTCTATTTGCCTTTCTCATTTCTTATTTTCTTTTTAATATTTTGCTTTCTCATTTCTGTTTTTGTTTTTTCTATTTTCCTTTCTCATTTCTGTTTTTATTTTCTTTTTCTATTTTCCTTTCTCATTTCTGTTTTTATTTTCTTTTTCTATTTGCCTTTCTCATTTCTGTTTTTCTTTTTTCTATTTTCCTTTCTCATTTCTGTTTTTATTTACTTTTTCTATTTTCCTTTCTCATTTCTGTTTTTCTTTTCTTTTTCGATTTTCCATTTTTCTCTGTTCTGTTTTTCTTTTCATTTTCTTTCTCATTGGTGGTTTAATTGTATTTCCTTTTTATTTAACAAATAAAAAAAAAAAAAAATTGTGGCTATGTGTTTAATTATGTTTTATTTTGCATTTATATTAGAATATCTGGTTGAATTTAATTTCCTTTTCAACACAAAATAAAAACTCTTTAAATTTTTAACAAATGTGGCAATGTGTTTTATTCAGAAGGTACTGGATGGCCAGGACACAGCAAAGCTAACAGGCGCTGTGTAGAATAGCGTGGTCACACTGACTGACAGCGCCTACAAAGCTGAGGGCCAACATCATATTCAGCAATGTAGGCGTTGTTCGCAACAACGCCAGGTAGCGACTGAGGAGGCCTGCTATAGCGAATCGCTACCGCCCGCGGCTGACGCTAGCGGCGCTCTTAGCGCCATACTTCAGTCGCTCATCTGTCGCTACCTGGCGCTATTGATGAATCGGCCTCTATGTAATTCGGCAAACGGCTTTCACTGTTTATATCCCCTGCATCCCCCGGTTGTGCGCATGTTCCCACCCCAGCCATTCAGACAGGCTGGGGCGGGAATGTATATGCTGCTTGCCCCTTATTGGAGCAGCCTGCCAAATGACATAATCACAGCAAAAGGCTCTGATTGGACAAGAGCACGTACTTGCGGACAGCAAAAGGTGAGTTTTTCTGGGGGGTTTCACACAGCAGGGCATCCTAATATGAGGCACAGAACAAAACTCCGGATAGTCAAAATTCCAGGGTTTGTTCCGCTTTAAGCAAAGTGCTAACAGCCTGACATACACTGAAAATGTGTTCTCCATGGGAGACACAGCTGAACTATTAGATACCACTGGGTGGAGCATAAGCCTGTGGTACATGGAAACAAATTACTATTAGTATATTAATATCCTGCCAGTAAATGTTTTCCTAAAGTGGACCAAAATCCAGGATTTTGACTATCCCTGGGTTTTGGTCCATGCCCCGCTGTGTGTAACCCCCCAGATCAGACAATCTAACTCACCTTTCCACGGTCCAATCAATGAGCTCGGATCCGCTTCCACTCCTTTGTCTAAGGAATCGTCTAAGGGAGCATGCCCACCAGATTATGAGGGGGGTGCAAGGACCACGAGCCCTGGGGCCTCCACCACTTGCCCTGAAATGGGGGCCTCCACCAACCTTTGGGTTATGGTCTGGTCCAGGAGACCTTTAAGTTTTTGGCCGGCAACCAAGCTATCGGCAGCACTTAGGGTGCACCTGGGCAAGCCTTAGTTTTTGCAAACCTGTTGCCAAAGCCACCACAGGGCAGGACGGAGAGTCTAGAGCAGCAAAGCTGCCATCAGCAATGCTACAGTGATGGATGGGTGCAGAGCTGTCACTGCACATAAGCCACCAAGCACAGCCGCTGGCAGCTCAATGTGGGGAACTGTTGGGCAACTACACCCCATCCAGAATGGCAAAGCAGGAGTTCCCGAGCAGCACACACCCACACAAGGGTGGCACAAGGGACTCCATCTAACATTAAATAAGTAGGTGGGTGCCAGACAACCACCAATCAGTTACTTGAAAAAAAAACTGTATCTGGGTCTCCACCAGATTTTGTGCCCAGGGGCTTCCACCACACTTAATCCGGCCCTGATGCCTGCGCTGGCCATTCACAAATGCCTGAAATGGGTGCTCACCCTAGGGAAAAGGTGAGTTTACCGGGCAACCTGGGGGGTTTCACACAGCAAGGCATCTTGAACCTGGATGCTCTGGGGGAGGGAATCAAGCGGCCCTGAAATCATAGATTCCAGGGCCGGTGGAGCATGGGTTTTGGTCCACTTTAATAAGCAGTCTAAAGTGGTGAGGACATTTTTAAGAGTAAATTAAAATAAGCATTGCCCCCAGTATCTCATTAGAAGGTAAACAAAATAAATGTACCCTACAAGGAAATTGTCTCTGTCTGTGTCCCCTGAGTGAGAGGTCCACTGCTACTGGATTAGTCCACTGTATCTGCTATGGAACTGATTTTATAGGAAGTATACTAAAAACATTTCTCTCCTAAAACCTTTCTATCCTAATGTATGATTAAGGGCTGTGTTCAGCCTGAAACGCGTTACAGGTCCTTGTAGTGGGGCTACCTATATGCTGGTCTGGTAGATGCATGCTGGACTTTTACTACCACTACCTTTTTGCATGAATTGTGGATTTTCTGTTCCTTTTTAAATATTTCTGGATTAAAAGCTAAGGCCCTTATTTATGAAGGAATAGCGACAGGTAGCGACTGGTGAGCGACCGGTAATGACAGGCCCCGCCACGAGAATGCCGGCTCCCCACCACAATCACACATTTATCAAGGCAATCCTGCTTAGCGACTGAGATAGCGCCATATAGCGACTCATTCATCATTATTCCAGCCTCAGCCCACAGCGCCAGCGTCCGATCTTGAACAGCGACAGGTATGACCTCTCGCTACCTGGCGCTCTCCAATGCATTTCAATGGAACAATCTTTAAATATTCAAAATTAATTATACATTTTTTTTTTTTTTTTTTAAATGTGAAAAATTCTGTGACCACTTCTGCCATTTTAAATAATTTTTTTAAGTTAAAAAAAAAAAAAATGTACAGAATTGATATTACAGGTCTGATATTAATGTATTCATATTACAAAATTATTTTAAAAACTTGTTTTTTTGGGTTTCCAAAAATATGGTTGTTTGGGGGTTAAAAAACTACTTTCAACCCATCGCCGCCAGCGCTCTGGGGTTTAAACATTTTTTTTGAGCGTGATTTGTTAATGAATATGGTGGAAGCCGGTCGCTCTGACCAGTCGCTATCATGCGCTCCCATACAGCGCGGAACCTGTCAAATAGCGACTCCTCACCCAACATTCAACATTACGGCAAACCGACTGAGTCGCTATCAACTACCGAACAACGGCCAAGCACAGCGACTACTAGCGGGCGCTCTGAAAATGCCGCTACAGTCGCTCAACTGTCGCTACCTGCCGCTGTTAATGAATCGGCATCCCCGTATTATATTGCTTTCTCTCCTAAAGCTGGCGGTCTGCTTTAATTACTTTTTAAGTTAATTGTTTATTTAATTCTTCAGAGTCTTCACTTTCATATGGACGGCCTCAGTTCATTGTGCCGGATGATTATGGTTTGTAATGCAGTTAGAGCCCTCTATGACAGTTCGGCAGATTTTTCCTCCTGATGATTGTCTGGGCAATGTGGAAAATAAGTATTGATGTGTGTGTTTGGAAGAAGTCACTGTATTTATAACAGCACAGCAAATAAATGATTCCCTGCTGTGTGAAATCTGTGAGGAATTGAGGAAAATATGTTCAATGAATGAATTCATTGTAGATGGGAAAATATACAAATATGCCTGCAAGGAAAAGATAAAAAGGTGTGCATATGTATAATAGAGTAATGTAAACTGGCAAGTCCATGGGTACAACATGTCACCTGTCACTGTCAAAAGTGGAAGTGCAGCCCTGTCAGAACATCGCTATAGCAATCCACCCGAGATCATGGCGAAAACAAGCACCTGTCACTTGAAGAGGGCTTGGAGAGGCAGATTTATTAAACCGGACCTTCACCCTGAATAAGAGCTTATCTTATATGTTTCCCACACCCTG
Organism: Gastrophryne carolinensis; assembly: GCA_027917425.1. NCBI lineage: Eukaryota > Metazoa > Chordata > Amphibia > Anura > Microhylidae > Gastrophryne > Gastrophryne carolinensis. Next base: position 170,809,371 of record CM051243.1, read on the forward strand.
TACATACAGATTGCCCACATTAAAAATTATCCTACCTGCATCTACTGCATGTTATGAGCCTTTAAACATCCAAGATGGAGTCTCAGGCTGCCTGCAAACAGGAAGTGTCTTTTGACTGTGACGCTCTGCGTTCTGAGATTGCTGTCCTTTTCCTGACCCCAGCTCTGCTCTGTCTGTGCAAAGCACAGCTATAACGCCTACCCCTGCCCTCTCCTCAGTATGTGTTGTCCCTGAGGCAAGATGGCAACATAGAAACATAGAAGGTTGACGGCAGAAGGAGACCATACGGTCCATCTAGTCTGCCCTTATGTGTATACTGTATGTTCTCTGTATCTTATGTATATACTGTATGTTCTCTATCTTATGTGTATACTGTATGTTCTCTATATCTTATGTGTATACTGTATGTTCTCTTTATCTTATGTGTATACTGTATGTTCTCTTTATCTTATGTGTATACTGTATGTTCTCATTATCTTATGTGTATACTGTATGTTCTCTTTATCTTATGTGTATACTGTATGTTCTCTATATCTTATGTGTATACTGTATGTTCTCTTTATCTTATGTGTATACTGTATGTTCTCTTTATCTTATGTGTATACTGTATGTTCTCTGTATCCTATGTGTATACTGTATGTTCTCTTTATCTTAGGATAGATGTGTGCATGTTTAAATTCAGTGACTGTTGATTTTTCAACTACCTCTGCTGGAAGTTTGTTCCAAGCATCTACTACTCTTTCTGTAAAATAATATTTTCTAACATTGCTCCTGATCTTCCCCCCGACTAGCTTCAGGTTGAGCCCCTTGTTCTATCATTAAGCTTCTTCTTAAAAACACTTCCCTCCTGAACCTTATTCAATCCTTTCACATATATAAAGGTCTCCATCATGTCCCCCCTCTCCCTTCTTTCCTCCAGACTGTACAAATTAAGTTCTTTAAGTCTCTCCTGATAAGTTTTAAGTTTAAGTCCTTCCACCATTTTTGTTGCCGGCCTTTGGACACGTTTGAATAATGTCATTTTGCAGGTGAGTTCTCCAGAACTGCACACAGTATTCTAGCTGTGGCCTCACCAGGGCTCTATACAGCAGCATCACAACCTCCCTCTTCCTACTGGTGATGCCTCGAGCTATGCAGCCGAGCATCCTGCTTGCTTTTCCCACTGCCTGGCTACACTGTCCACTCATCTTGCAGCTATCAGTAATCAGTATCCCTAAATCTTTCTCCTCCGAGGTCCTGGCTAACACAGTGCTGCTCATACTGTACTCAGAGCAGGGACTGTCCATATCCTAGAGTCCTGAACGGAGTTGCAGCCCAGTGGGGTAAAGAATAAAAATGAAGTAGCTAAAAACATAAAATGTATTAAATTTAGATGCTGGTTAATAGTTTTTTCATTAAATGATCCTGAAGGTCCAGTTTAAGGATGGTGGAGCAAGTTGGATGCTTTGGGGAGTTGCTCCAGTTTCCTATTACTATTCTGTCCCCTCGTCCAGGACGCAATATCCACTATAGGGCACCTATATTAACCCTTGTGTGGGGGAACCTGAACATTAAACTGATTCCTCAAAAAAAAAAAATCATGTTATATAAAAAGAGAAATCTGATTGGTCGGTCTTCAGAGTGGCCTGTTCCAATTTCCCTCTAGGTTTCCTTCTAGCTTCTTTAAAGTGAAAGCCCAGTCTCCGGTTACTCATTCCTCCTGGCACAGGTGGTGGCCATACAGGCAAAGCAGCATGCCCTGCACTGTGTGAGCTCTCCGGTCCACCTATTCAGGTGAACGGGCGGGCGGGTAGGACCATGCACAGAGTGGGGAAGATGCTCTATGCTCTCTTCAAGATGGCAGCACCCAGGATCTGAAGCACCGGAGGGACAGCACTGATTCCCAGACGAGGTAAAGGTTTTTTTTTCTTTGTAGCCCACCCAATCCCACTATGAAGCCCCAAATAAATGGTCAGTTTACCTCCAGGGTTCACCCTAGGGGGACTGTTAAAGGACAGATGTCCCTCAAATTAACACTCAAATAGTAGTCTTACATCCTGCCATGTCTATAAGATAACAGACCGTGCCCAAGAAATACAATAGACAATATTCACACCTAGCTGCCAAAAAGCTACATCAACAGCTGGGGTTTTTTTCCTTGAATTCCTAATTAGGTCCCCAGACTCAGACAGTCAAATACATAAACGGACATTTGGACATTAGATTATATTTCCGGGAAGCATTGTAACTCTTGAGATATGACAGTTATGACTATATTAAAGAGAGAGTCTTATTCAGGACTATAAGACCTTTCATTTGATATCAAACATGGTCTACATGTATTGTCCAGAGCCTGATAATCCACATAGTATGAGACTCTTAATGATATATATTTCATGTTTAGGTTCATTTAACTAAGACATTAATGGGGATCATGAATTTTTTGGTTACAATATGATAACATGCATATTGTGGGAGTTATACCCTTTATGAAATATGTATCTAATCTCATAGAGGCAGGATGTGGGCAGGTCTTAGCAGATACCCCCACGAGGTGGGGACTGCTGGCCACTGCCCCTACTGTTCAATAGATTAGGAAGCTGTGTGCAGGAGCAGAGAGAGAATGGATGGGCCCCTTCAACCATGATGGCCATGAAGTGCTAAGCAACCATGATGGCCATGAAACCATAAGTATCATTATCTCTCCCTTACCATTATAACAGTTATTGTTCTGTAACTAATGTATATGTAACAACTGTCTATAATATATAAGGTTATCTTGGGGGAACTTCATGAACATATTGGGTTAATGAAGGTTATTTACTGTGCTGGTAAATTAAACCCGCTTTAATTGATACATCTTACTGTGTGTGTGGTGGATAATTTCTCACACAGTAGATTGTATGTGCAAAGTATTTAAGGTATTAAATATCACTCTTCTTAGGACATTTCACTGGATTTCAGCGACCGTTGGTTTGTATCAAATTAGTGGCCGCTGGGCTGATATGATTGTTAGTATTTGCGATATTTATAGTGTTAATCTCTAGTAGAAATATTGGAGATTAATGTGCAGCAAATATTAATAGAAATCATATCTCCCCTACGTTAGGGACAAATTTGGAAAGAAGCCCTGGGCTTCAATGCAGGTAGTGTACTACTGTATATATAAATGGTCTGCCCTATCAGTAAAGTTTGCATTCAAGCAGCTCTGCACCCAATACCAAACCCTCAGAAACCATTATTGCTAGCTGGGGTGGATGGAGGAATGTACATAGTTTTTAAAACGGAACAAAACTCACCAGCGACCACCTGCCATCTGCTGGCTTACCTCCGTGGCATTCTGAGTCATGAACCCCCCGGGGCGCCGGTATTCGCTTACCATTCCCCATGAGCAGGCTCTCTTCTTTTGTTTTTAATGGGGAGCGGGTGCTGCCGCATCCCCGATGGTGTGCACGTGGCACCAGCACCAGCCATCCAGATAGGAAGTCAAGAGACTAAAACACGGCAAACAGCTCTGAATGGCTGTACACCCGTATATGTAAGAGGAAGAGGTGATTGTACTGGGCGTTCCCGGGGAACAAAACAAAAACACGAGAAGGTAAAATTCCAGAGCTTTAATGTTTCTGGATGGGTAGCAGCTGCTTACTTTAAAGTGAATCTATACACTGTGCGAATAAGAGTTCAAGGGTCCACCAAGCTGGGTTTCCTTGGTATGCCTAGCCTGATTTTATACCAAGAAAGGTGGCTTTTGTCATCACCTTCCATCACTAGCCCAGTGCCCTCAAACAACCTGTTTCATTTTTTTTACTAAAGCCTTTGCACAATATTCATAAAAACACTAATCAGATGTAGCTTGACGTTCGAAGGGCAGCCATATGGCTCCCTAGCTGTAGCTGTACCTGGTGCTCCCCGGCAGTAATTCATTTAGTCACACACAGCTTAGCACTGACCATGAGAGGGATATGGCCTGAGCTGCTCACAGCATGTCTCAGCTAAGAGAAAAAGCAGCCCCCCCCCCCTCACACAGCAGCGACACGAATGGGCCATGCAACCCAACAAATACACTTCAGATCAACATTGATGGTCTGGGCACACTGAGCCATGGGGGTAAATCTAGCCCCAATGAGCAGGAATAACAACAGTATTCAGCTCAAAACAACCAGAGGGCGTCATGTGTTTTCATGTAAATATGAAGGTGTCAGGAGGAATGGGGGCATCTCTCATGAGAAGGACAACAAAACTGAGATAGCATACAGGCAAAAATCCCTGCAAGATCGATCCAAGATCTATGGGAGAAGATCTGCATGATCAAAGACATACAAATGTGAAGATGCCAACATACAATACAATACAATAAAAAGTGGAGCACTCTGATAAGTGTTGGCGGAGTTTGAAAGAGCCTGGTAATATGCTTCATATTTGGTGGACTTGTCCGTCTATCAAAGCTCTCTGGGGGAGGGTCTTATCGACCTACAATTCCATTATGGGGGACTCAGCGCAAAACGCGCCTCAGCTGACGTTGTTGTCCTTGCTTCCGGGGTCCATCTCTAATAACAAAAAAGGGGTTCTGAGTCACTTTATAACGGCGCTGAGAACGATTATTCCAAGGCATTGGAAGTCTTCAGTCTTGTCGACGATTATGGAATGGGCTCGGGAGGTAGAAGTTATACGACGAATGGAGGAGATGGCCTCGGTAGCCAGGGACATGCAGGAGAGGCATATGGTGATATGGGCTGTGTGGATTGACTATAGGGACACTCGCTTGTCCTCCGAGGCACAGTAGATGGAATTTGTCCAGGCGCCCCTGCCCCCTCACCCCCCTCCTTCCCTTCCCTGTACCCCCCCCCCCCCCAGAGCTTATCTGTCCTTTTCTTCTTTTTTCTCTCTATTAATTCTTTTCTTCTTCACTGGAGGTCTACAGGGAATTTCAGCGGCTCCGCCTGCTCTTGACCCCCAGACTGGCCCTGTATATTGCTTGTGGCCTTTGGGTGAAGGCTTAGGTGAGCAGAAGTATTACCCATAGGTTAACCGTACGTTTTGCTCAGTAATGTTGTGTAAATGGGGGCCGGACGGGGCAAAGGGATGGAGATTGTGGGAGTGGTGGGTGGATGTGAATGCCGACTTGAACATGCTATCAGAATTGTACTAGATGAACCTGGAGACCAACATGTCTATCTTGTTTATCATTCTTGTCATTGTTACCCTGCTATGTCTTGATGTTCATTGTTACCTATCAAAATCTGAATAAACTTATATTGCACCAAAAAAAAAGCGGAGCACTGAATACTGCAGTTAAATATTAGGTTTCAGTGCCCGAGACAGGGATGGCGAGCATGACCCAAACCTGAGGCACCAGTAGTGAGCGAGGACCAAGCCACTTGTGGTGATGCCTTCACTTAGGTAAATACCTGATGGGTTGAATCCATAATGATCCTTTCCAGGTTTCTTTTCTCCCCCATGATAGACCTTGTGAACTTTCTCTGCAGCCCCCATTCCCTGATCAGGATTTTCACCTCCCAAACTCTGAATCCTGGGCCTGCCACCTACTTCCTAATCAGAGCTCTCCCCAAGGGGTGCTCATTCTTTAGGCTTATTTTCTTATATCCTGGTTGATCCCCCCTTACAGAGCCCCCACCCCCACCCCAAAAAAAAATCTGTATGTTTATGAATAAACCTGATTCTGATCTGAGCCCTACCCTCACAACTTACACCACAAAGTATGATTCCTTAATTGTACAGTACATCTGAACACACAGCCAGGGTCGGCCTTAGGTTAGGAGGTGCAATGTGCAAGGTTTAAACTTTAGACCTTCATCATAATTTAATGAAAAGCCCAAACCCTTAAAAGACTATTCCCCAGCATCTAAAATAATATACTTATTATTCTTTCCCAGGCTGGGCTTCAACTCTGTGCAGGAATCTAGGATACCGGCGCCGCCATGTTGTTTCAGAAGCATCACATATTGAAGAAAGTAGGGGGTGAAAAGTTCGGGGGCTGTGCTTTGCACAGATAGAGCAGAGCTGGGGTCAGGAAAAGGACAGCAATCCTAGAATGCAGACAGGCATTGTCAGAAGACGCTTCTTGTCTGCATGCAGCCTGAGCCACCATCTTGGATGTTAAAAGGTTAAAGAACTGCAATAGGTACAGGTACAGGTTTTTATGGGCAATCTGTATGTGTGGGGTGGGGGAAACATACAATATAGACTTTTATTCAGGGTGAAGGTCTGCTTTAATGGCGCCTTAAAGACACACATTAGGTTTATTTCAACACTGTTGCATATGCATATAGAATTTTCGCACTGTTTTTTGGAGTATGACTATTTCACACACTCTTTTTCAGTGTCAGTGTTGCAGCTTTTGTATATATTCTAGCATTGGTCCTTTACATGGTTCACATGATTCAGCGCTGTCCCCTAACTTTTCCAATGAGATAAAAAGGTGCCAGGTATGCAGGGATTGCATGCCACCAATTCCCTCATTGGTGTGGCCTTTTCTCAAGAGAAAATAGACTTTACCACATGTATGTTGTGCTAAGACTCTCAAGTTACCTAATAGGTAAGTAGTTATGGAGCAAGCTGTTGCAGAGTGTGAATGCTGGGTGCGAAGTCAAATCCAGATAGACAGTTGTGGAGTAACTGACTAGAACATGCTGGAACATGTGTGCAGTGTAACCTTACATGGTGGCTAACACAGACAGGAATAAGAAGTCATAGAGCTCAGCTCAATATGCAGGAAATACAACACATCAGAAAAATGCTAACAGCGACATCTAGTGCACTAACTGTAAACTGCATTAATCTAGCAAAAAATAACAAAATCACATTCAGAGACAGGCAGAGACAGGCAGAAGCTGTTGCAAAGTATTGTATTTCCAACTCCCTTTCTCAACAGCTGAGGCTTTGTTAAACCCACCTTTTTGTAAGCCCCGAGTGTCTTTCAGCAGTCAGGGGCTTGGTAAGGATACCTGCTGTCATATCCTCAGTAGGACAAAAAAGTCAAACAACTCAAGTCTCAAAAGACAAACTCAAGTCTCATCATAGCCTCATCATAGTCCTTTCCATATTTTTGAGAATATCTCTTGGCTACAAGTCTTGCTTTGTATTGCCACTATGCCATCTACATTGTATTTCACCTTGAAAGTCCATTTACAACCTATAGGTTGGTGCTTTGGTGTCATGCATCTCTTCTTTTGCAGCCTTCATTCATTTACTGGCTTCCCCTTCTGAAAACTGAGATATGTTTTCCCATGTTACCGGTTCATTGGCACTGGCAGTGCTTGCCTTGTATGAAAGACGTACAAGTGGTTTACCTCTGTTTTCTCTCCTTGAGCGTCTTGGTTCTGTGTCTGAACGTGCCTGTGTCTGCTCTTCAGTACTGGTAGGTTCTGAGCTCACCTCAACTGTTTGTTCAGAAGTTACAGATGACGGCTGATCAGTGTCAGTTTTCTCTTCTGTTCCTTCCTCCTTAGTTGTCATCCCATTGTGCTTCAAATCTTCAACAAAAGTTATGCTTCTGCTAATGGTAACCTTGTCTGTTTTGGGATTTAGGATTCTGTAGCCTTTAACATGCGTTTTTCCTCTGGAATGTAGATGAACGCTTTGCATCTGAAAACTCTTCACACTTGTCTTCCCATTGTGTCACAGTTCATATGGAGTTTTCTCTACTGTTCTAGTATCAGCCCAGTATTTTTGTAGTAGTCCAGAGTCTGTCAGAATACATGTGATCATTTCAGTCAGAGTGTGGTTCTTTCTTACAGCTACCCCATTTTGCTCGGGTGTTTATTGTGGTGTGTGTCTTTTGATGCTCTTATCCGTTCTGCTTTAAGTATTCTTGTACTTTGAGTCCTGTGAATTCACCTCCATTGTCACTTCGAAGTATGAGAGGTTTCCTCTGAAATGTGTTACTTACTTTTACTACATAGTCCTGTAATTTGTCAAGAACTTCACTCTTGTGTTGCAATAGGTAAATGACTGTGTATCTTGAATAGCCGTCTATAAAAGTCACTATGTACCTCCAGGTGTAGGCGGGTTTATGGGACCACATACATCACTGTGAACTAGGTCAAGTGGTCTTGAAGCTCTAATCTGACTGACCTTAGAAAGTGTTGCTGTTGTAGTTTTGGATTTGATGCAACATTTACACTTATCATGGAAATGTGAAGAATTAAAGTGGAAAAAAAGTGCAAGGACAGAAGGTATTCAGAAAAAGGAGGAAGATGGCGGGAACATGGGAGGGAATATGGTAAAGTGAGAAAGGCTGAGAAAATGTAAAATGTAAATGGAATTTTGAACAAAGAGGGAGATTAAGGAAAAGGTGGCCCTGTGATAAGTCAACATAACCAGTGTTTCAAAAGCAAACTAAACCACTAATGAACTAACACCAAACCCACAGATTGACATGGAGGAGAAAAATCTATGGAACCCACACTAGTTTCTGAACAAGTGGTGTGCCTGCCATTCAAAATATATGCGTATAGCAATTATTTATTTTAGTACAAATCCTTCCTCCTAACAGCATGGACTATACAGAGCCAAACATTTCTTCTCCTTGTTTGGCCTGTGGCCCTGGAGAGTTATTGCTAGCTCTCATAGTTCACCTCTGAATACAAACTAGGTGAGAAACCCACTCTGTTTGGTGCTCAGTGGCAGTGCCACTGAACCTTGTTGGCCACGCATCACATTCAGCTGTCAGTTTGGGGGCGCAGTGTTTCAGCCATTATTGGCAATGGCATCTCCACAGTGTGATGCCTGACATATCACCAAACTCTGCTGTCTTCTCACATAGTTGGTTCCCCACTCAGCTTTGGGAGGTGCATTGTGCCATCCCAGCACTCGGTTGCCCCCCAAGACTTGTGAGCCCAAAGGATGTCACCAGCAGCCACCAAGACCTATGGAATGGTACACTAGGAAGCTGGGAACAGCACCACTGCTCACACCAGGGATGACAGGTAGATCAGATACACAACGGGCCAGCTGACTCAGCAAGGCGGTGTTGCGGACAAGGTAAGTTCCTAACACACAGCCTCTCATATTTGGAGGTTCCTAAGTTTGTGTGGCTTTGTCTACTGCTCAGAATTTACTGATGAGCTGGTTTTCTGATGTCAGTATCAGACTGAATTTGACCAGATTGTTGAAAAGGACTGAACTTATTCGGAAATAATTACCATGATCCCCGAAAAGTGATATTCACCTTCCTTCAGCAGCTGACTTATCCCATATATCCTAAGATAAAGAGTACATTTTACAGTATACACATAATGGCAGACTAGATGGACCATATGGTCTCCTTCTGCCATCAACCTACCGTATGTTTCTATGACTAGATAAAAGGCAAGGCAGTTGAGCAATCAAGATTTGCAATGCTGAACCAAAATCTCCAGTTTGTAGTGCTTCTGCTTGAATTGAGATATCTTTAGTGCAACAAGATGTTGCAAGATACACTGGATCTGGTTTGACTTATTCGCTTCCATGGTTTACATTGCAATAATGGTATTCCTGGACATTACAGTGTCTGTTTGTATTGGGTTTATTTTCTATGGATTATACTTGGCTGTTTGATCAGATTGGTTTAGAGAGTCACATATGGTTTTATAGTTGACATTATGATCATGTATTTATTTTTTTATTGCATTCACTGTTAACATTTGTTAAAGTGGATATGCTGTATATACATTGTGATACATTATTACTACTGAGAATGATATGATTATTGTATGTTTTTTATATACTTTCAGACGGCGGCATGCATGGTTGATAACCCTTCTATATGCTTTAAATATCTGTCAAGTGTAGTAGAGTTGACTTTCATTTGAACTAGTCACCACTGTCCAGGGTATTCACCAAGGTTTTGGCTATGATAATAGTGGTGGTGACTCGTGAGTTTTTTGTGAATCAGACAACAGCTTTTTAAAGGCTGTTTTAAATTCACCACTAGGTGAATGGGAATTCTACCGCAGAATGAAGTCTATCATCAGCAACTATGTCCTTCCTTGGGAAAGACCGCAACATACTTGCAGCGAGGATCTACCATCAATTATATACATCTTCAGAACAGGGTGGCAGAATCTGGTTCTTAAATAGCCAATTCTTCAACAGGGTATTAGGGTCTTGGTCTTTATAATGGCTGGCTTGAGGCAGCTGAATTTGCCCAGCTGCTCCAGACCCCTGCAACTTTGGGTTTAGAGATTCATCACTCCTAGCCTTAGTTTAAACCTCATCTTCTCTATATCGAATCAGGTCAAATTCTCTCCTCTAGCGGTTAAAGTCCCCCCGCTCTGTCTACCTCTATTAAAAGATAAGGATGACAGACAAAAGGCTTTAGCGTTAGGGCAGAATCCTAGTTCAACAGGATGTCCAGAGATGAAAAAGAGACCAGGAGGCAGCTGAAAAGGTCCATATTGTGTCCAAAATGGCAGTACACATGGATAATCCAAGGTTTTAAAAATGTAGAATCAACAGCAAATCCAGGCCACTTTTAAAAGCATGGTACCCAGGGGTCTAGCTATAGGGGGTGTGACTGCACCAGGACCCAGAAGGTCAGGGGGCCCTATTATTGTTTCTCCTACACCTTATGTATCAGATTTGTGTTCACTTGAAATCATATAATGGGAAAAATCACCATTTGTCGTGGCAGTTTCAGTCTTTAGTTGTATAGTTGCATCCAACTGCTTTAAAATAACTGAAACAATGGTACTGTATGAGCCACGACAGGGTCCCATTTAATGTCACCTTTAGTTATGCCACTGATGGTAAGCGACTAGGAAAGTGCATGAGTGTTCATAGACAATTAATGATACATTCTAATTCTCCAATGGGCTCTTATTTATATACCTGGACCCAAAGACATTAGTCAGTGATACTTTTGAGTTGCCAATGTCAGTAACATCCCTGTTTCCCAGCTCAATCATGAACGTTCTTGTGACAACTGCTATCTGGGAAGTTATAGGGACTCCTAGGCTCCCTCTGCTGGTTTCCCTTATTAACTGGGCTCAGCCAGCTCACAGGAAGTTAACTTCCCATTCAAAAAGAAACCCTTGAGAGCACATGGTGATTTATCAATTCCTTTAAAACCATTGCTAAAGCTTCCTGTTCATGTACCTGTGGCAGTTCCCTGTCTGCCCCTGAGTTCTGTTGGCTCCTGTTCCCAGTGAGATCCTGCAGCCAGATCCTTTCCCCACTGTGATCCTGCTCCTAGTTCCTTGCTGTGTGATTAGGTTCATTGGACAGGGGTTCCCATTGCAAGTACAGCAAGACAATGGGCTGGTCACGGCATATGTCAATCGCCCGCGTGGCAATGTGAGTAACATCCAAGATTTCCAGCTCAGTCATGAGCTTTAATATCACAACTGCTGTCTGGAAAGTCATTAAAGCAGACCAATAGTCAAAAATGTCTTAAACCAGACCAAGTGATTTTTTGAATATTTCATGACCCACCAATAGTTTGAAAATGAGATAAATATAGCTGAACCAAACACAACAGAATATAGATGAGAAGGAAAAAAAAGGGGGGGGTGAAAAAGATTAGAGCACAATGTAATCAAACTGAAGCAAAACAATTGCTTCAAAAACAGAGAGCTCTGGTTGGATTGAATGGCTCCCCAAAGAGAACAAACAAAAATGTACCTGGGGATAAGGCTTACCCCACTGAATGATGGGAGCTCTAAACAGTCCAACCTCGCATCAAATTGGAAATGAAAATGAAACCACCAGCAATAGGCATATGGATATTTAAAAAAACAGCGCAACTGCAATGTCCCAGTACATGTCCCCTCGACATTCGGCTGTCCCTTTGACTTTGGGGTCTGTTATATTGCGTAGCTAATATTGTATAATATTTCTGTGTTCATTCAGTATATATATAGATATATACCCTAACATGTTTCCTATGTGAATTTATGTAGTTTGCACTCAAAGAGTTAATGCATTCACATTGTGCAGTTCCATAAACTTCATAACTCCCTATTGCTGTAACTAACTTGCTAGGGAAGGGTCATGTGACAAGTGGTGAGCCTATCAGGACTGCTGAGCACCTAAGCCTGCCCTCTCCTCCATTTTCTAGTCAGAATAGCTTTGCTCTCTGAAGGAAGAAGATCTGTGCTTGTGCTGCTGGCTTGTCTCATGTGGCTAGTGTGGAGAAAGGGGCCAGACTAATGCTTACCAAGTCTGCTGATAAATCTACAGCATCATCTTTCATATTCCAGGTCACAGAGCCTGTCTTCAATTCAGCTCCAATCTCCAAGGTCGCAGAACCCATCTTCAATCTTGCAAGTAAGCTATTCAGCCTAAATAGCACTATAAGTCTCAGCAAGTCCTCTAGTCTCCCACACCACAGGATCGCTCCTGAGCTCCTGATCTGTACTGTCATTGTACCATCTAGACTGCCAGTAAAAGTTCCGTTGATCCTAACCTGGCCTCTGCCTGTTATTGCTGCCCAACACCTAGCAAGGGATCCCCTGGGACCCCCGGTTGGTAGGGTAACCGGTGCCACCAAACCCTCCTGGCGTCACGACACAGGGCCCTCATACCATCTGGGCCTACGGACATCTGTGACCCACAGCTGCCTCCCAGCTTCCCTAACCTGGTCACCACACAATGTCTTACATTTTATTATTATTCAACAATCCACATATTAAAAACTTGTTATAACACTACACACAGCCTTGCACTCATCATAAGGTGCCGGCCCAAACAATGATACATGTCACTCAAGACAATCTTTCTGTACTTTCCAATGATCAGATCGGGTGGACTAGTCTGTTTGTACAAATATCATAGTTAGCTAATAAGCATATTACACCAATAACACATATACAATATAATTTTATAATGTTGTTCCAATAACATAAGTACCTGTGGCCACACGGCTGTGTGTAGTGTTATAACAAGTTTTTATTTTTCTAGATTGTTGAATAATAATAAAATGTAAGACATTGCACTGTCTTTTTAAATATCCATATGCCTATTGCTGGTGGTTTCATTTTCATTTCCAATTTGACGCAAGTTTGGACTGTTTTCTGTGGGGTAAGCCTTATCCCCAGGTACATTTTTGTTTAAACCAGACCAACACAACAAACGCTCATATGCATCCCTCCCCAAAGCAATTTAGATTGCTGCACATAAGTATGCATTAACTTTTGCCTTCTTTGGTACATTTTAGAAACAAAATGGCGGCTCATGGATGTGCATGCTGCTTGCAAACAGGAAGTGCTGCTGGTTTACCTGTTACATTTTATTGTCACTTATGTCAGTTGAATCCAGGCAGTATCATGGCTGAGATGCTGGGAGAGAAAACTCCAAAAAGGGCCTCTACCTTTCTTTTCCAACTGTGCTAGGTGGTTGGTCCGGTTTAATTATTCGCTTTTTAAAGTGAACCAAAGCCTAGGAATTTTTCTTATGCTCCTGGGTTTTGGTCAGCTTTACAGGGGCATCTCACCAACAGATACCCCTGTTGGTAAAATCCCTGGGATTGCCTGTTTACTCACCTTGATCCAAGCTGCTACAGTGCATGTGTGGACTCTCGGCCAATCATTTGAGAATATTAATGCACGGAAATAAGTTTAGAATGGAAGATTGCTGGGCAGCTTCTACTGACTGTTCCCCTCTGCTGCCATTCATATATGATGGTGGGGGGGTGCGCGCATCAGCTAGAAGAGTGCTGGGGGTGTCTCCAGAGGCCCATCACATGCACCTGGGAATTGATTCCCAAGGTGAGTATATGGGCAATCAGGGGTCTTACACAGAGGGGTATCCCAATTCAAGATGCCACAGGGGGCAAGCTGCATGCTGGCTCTGGAGTATTTTAGATTCTAGAGTGGGGTTGCCAGGGTTTTGGTCTAAGTTTAACTCCTGAGCTCCCTCTGATGGTGCCTGCTGCTAACTTGGCTCAGCCACAGCTGGAGGCCCACTTTCAATTCAAAAAGTCCAGGTAAAAAATATCTCCATATTCTTCCACATTTCTCTTCTAAATGTCAACCCCTGGTGACCTAATACAATCTGATCCTGGCATATCCTTTAAAAGGGATATAACTTTAAACCCATTTTTTGAAAAAAGGATGTTGTTCTGTATGCAGGGAGACATCCCAATGCAGATACCCCCTTAAACATTAACGGCTGGCTGAGTAGCCACGCAATAGCGTCGGCCAATCAAAGTGCTGGATTTCCACGGGGGTGAGAAGAAAGGTAAGATTTCTCCTGTGAGTGGCCGTCTGCAATCAGGATAGCTCCCGGAACAACACCCACTTTTTAAAAAAAAAATAGTGTTTTCCAGTTTAAAGCAGAACAAAACCCACCAGTGGCAGGCTCCTGAGCCTTTTTTCACTAGGTCTCAGTGGAACAGGTTTGCAAGGTTACATTCGTGTTCTCCCTGAATACCTTCTTTAAATTCCGTAAGCTTAATTTCTTGGGCCCTTATTTAACAAGGGATAGCGACTGGTGAGCGGCCGGTAATGACGGGCCCCCACGAGAACGCCGGCTCCCCACCACAATCACACATTTATCAAGCCAATCCTGCTTAGCGACTGAGATAGCGCCATATAGCGACTCATTCATCATTATTCCAGCCTCAGCCCACAGCGCCAGCGTCCGACCTTGAACAGCGACAGGTATGACCTCTCGCTACCTGGTGCTCTCCAATGCATTTCAATGGAACAATCTTTAAATATTCATAATTAATTGTTATTAATTGTTTTTTTTTTTTTTTTTTAAATGTGAAAAATTCTGTGACCACTTCTGCCACTTTAGGTAATTTTTTTATGGTAAAAAAAAAAAAAAATGTACAGAATTGATATTACAGGTCTGATATTAATGTATTCATATTACCAAATTATTTAAAAAACTTGTTTTTTTTTGGTTTCCAAAAATATGGTTGTTTGGGGGTTAAAAAACTACTTTTAACCCATCACCGCCAGCGCTCTGGGGTTTAAACATGCATTTTACAGCGCGAGAATTTTTTGAGCGTGATTTTTTAATGAATATGGTGGGAGCCGGTCGCCAGGGCCAGTCGCTATCATGCGCTCCCATACAGCGCGGAACCGGTCAAATAGCGACTCCTCACCCAATATTCAACATTACGGCAAACCGACTGAGTCGCTATCAACTACCGAACAACGGCCAAGCACAGCGACTAATAGCGGGCGTTCTGAAAATGCCGCTACAGTCGCTCAACTGTCGCTACCTGGCGCTGTTAATGAATCGGCCTCCCCGTATCTTCAGTTTAGTGCAAATTGATGAATGATTGCAGTCTTGTTAGAAAGGTTGTTTTACTTTTACGATGCATACTAAAAAAATGGGTGGGCAAAATTATCGCCTACAGCATTGCTTAAAAAGAGGAGCACCACCTGCAAGAAGCTTTAAGATACTGTTTCAACCTTTTGCGTAGGATGGAACATTTGTTTACATTGGCTTGGTACAGGAGATTGCCGCAACTGTTTAGGCAAAACCTTGCATATTGAACATTTTTACTTACTGTGTTCCAGGAGCCCCTGGATTTCACGCCAAACAAGGATGGCTGCACTACTTTCTTCTGCCAAATGACTACTGAGATCATGATGATGATAAGTGGATCAATTACCTACCACCGTACATTAGTGTAAATAAAAATGAGGATTTCCTTACATATATGTATGAATAAAAACACAAGACTTTGACAGTGCAAATATAAACACTTTTTTACAATAACTTGTAGGTCTGTCCAAGAGTAATAAAAGGACCACGCCCCCAGCCACACCCTTAAAGGGAAACAGCACCTAAGAATTAAATAAAAATAAATAATAAATAATAATAATAATACAGTGAGGGGCATCCCTTGTTACAGCCATTTAGGTGTAACACAGCACGCACACACACACCCACACAGCACGCACACACAACACAGCACACAAACACAACACAGCACACACACAACATACACACAGCACACACACACAACACAACACAGCACACAATACAGCACACACACAACACAGCACAGCACACACACAAAGACACAGCCACACACACAACACAGCACACACAACACAGCACACACACAACACAGCGTACACACACAGCACGCACACACAACACAGCACACAAACACAGCACACAAACACAACACAGCACACACACAACACAGCACACACACAACACAGCACACACAACACAGCACACACACACAACACACACAAAACACAGCACGCACACACAACACAGCACACACACACAACACACACACAACACAGCACGCACACACAACACAGCACACACACAAACACAGTAGCACACACACAACACAGCACACACACAACACGCACACACAACACACACACAACACAGCACACACACAACACAGCACACCCACAACACAGCACACACACACTCAGCAGTTCAGCTCCTGCACGATCTTCAGCGAGGCTCCTTCCTGGAGCCCCGCCCCCACCCACTGAACCACCAATGAGAATTAACCTGAGAAAAAAAAAAACCTGCCTCTCTGGCGCCACCGGCCCCAAGTATGCAGCTCAGCGCTCACACTCCAGGCTGTAGCTTGATTGATAAAAGCCTCTTGGGGCAGTTTCCTCTGTGTGAATACCTGATCTTTTCTCCAGCAAAAGCAGTCTGACCTTTATTCCTGTATTAAATCACATGACTTTTTCGTATAGAGGTAAAACAGAAGTGTGATGGGGTAAGAGCCCGTATTGGACCTAACAATTGAACCATCGAGTTTTGAAACACTGACATGGCAAGAATTCATGAAATGAAACGCTATAAAAAACAATCTAATCACATGCAAATAGAACTATTATAAAGTCAGGTGCTCAGCTATTCTATCCATCCACTCAGTGCTTGTTGTAATAATAAAATAGTTTTTTCTGTCTAGATCTTAACGGAAAGTCCCATTCCCTGCTCTTATATCTCAGCACAATCTCTGTAGCGCAGGTTTACAGACAATAGTTTGGTAAGTGCCTAGGGCATCATAAATCTTCCCCTTAGAAACAAGTCTGCTATAATATACCAGTTATGGTAATGTATAAAGAAATAAAAACAACCAAGGCTTACTGGCTGCCTAGTTTTCAGAACAATGGACAACAAAAATCTCATATCTATTTACAGTATGGGGATTCTGACATTAAAATGATCCTAAGATGGTCTCTTCTTTGCTTCTGTAACAGGTTTTCTCTACATTGCAGAGCATATGATGTCAGGAACTTGTGTTTAGTTATGGGACTTGGTTTGCATTAGTCATTCCAGTTTAGAAGTGTGGAGTTCTGGTTTGGGCTCTGCGCAGGCCATTCAGGTTCTTTCCCAAAGAAAAAAGTCTTCCCCAAATTTCTGCTAAGATAGAAGTCCATTGTATGCTTTTGTACCGAGCTTGCTTCATTGTTCCACGTAAAACACTACAGCCAATTAGATTAGAAAGAGCTTGGATATGTTCTGCCCACCAGGTTGGGCATACTGTGCGGTTACGCCTAATGTGTAGACCAGGGGTGCTCAACCACTTCTTGTAAAGGTCCATTTAAAGGCATGCAGTGAGAGGTGAAGGTCCAGGAAAGGGGATGTCGCGGGGGGGGGGGGGTAGTTAGAAATCAGCACACTGGGGGGGGGGGGGGCTTGATGGCTAGAGCTGGAAGAAAGAGTAATGGATTGGTAAAGCCGGGAGACTGAGGATTGGATGGGCAAACTAAGAGGACAAGAATCAGTGGGGCAGGGAGACTTGGTTGTATGGGGTAAAGCTAAGGGGACAGGGATTGGATGGGCAAAGATGGGGGGACAGAAATGGATGGGGCTGAGATAGTGGGATGGGGATAGATGGGGCTGAGATAGTGGGACGGGAATAGATGGGGCTGAGATAGTGGGACGGGAATAGATGCGGCTGAGATAGTGGGACAGGAATAGATGGGGCTGAGATAGTGAAACGGGAATAGATAGGGCTGAGATAGTGGGACGGGGATAGATGGGGCTGAGATAGTGAAACGGGAATAGATAGGGCTGAGATAGTGGGACGGGGATAGATGGGGCTGAGATAGTGGGACGGGGATAGATGGGGCTGAGATAGTGGGACGGGGATAGATGAGGCTGAGATAGTGGGACGGGAATAGATGGGGCTGAGATAGTGGGACGGGAATAGATGGGGCTGAGATAGTGGGACAGGAATAGATGGGGCTGAGATAGTGGGACGGGGATAGATGGGGCTGAGATAGTGGGATGGGGATAGATGGGCTGAGCTGGGGTGCGTAGAAAGGAATGGATGGGGCCTTGAGACTGAAAAACAAATTTTGTGTGTACCTTGCAATGTCACGTCCCACCGGTGCAGTACTTCATATTGCAATGCTAGGTGCCAGGGAGCCATGACACTGCCAGGAAGCAGCTCTGAGCATGGCAACACAGAAGCAACTGAGTGCAGGGCAGGGGTCTGGAAATTGGACGTCGAGGTCCGCATTCAGACCCCGGTCCGCCAGTTGAGTATCACTGGTGTAGACCCTTCTGAGAGCAATCCTCTTTTACTGCACCAATGGTCCAAGATTCTGAGGCAGTCACCAGTGCAAATTTAGTTTGACGGTAACATACATCAAATATAACAAGAACCAGGGCACCCAAAGGGCAAACAAGTCTCATTCTTCACTAAGCAAAGACTCGTGTAGCTGGTTTGTCGGTGTTGCACATCTAGAACTTGACTCCACAACATTTATCAACACAGGCCTCCTAAACAGAAAGACTGGGCTCCCCAGGTATGCCAAGCTGGTGGTTAACCTTGGGGTAAACGAGCTATGGTGTCTGCCACACGTGATCTTACTGTGTTTTCCAAAGCATTCCAATGTAGAGTCATTTGATGGATGGTGTGGCTGTTGATCTAAGCAACTTAGAAGATGCTATATATATTGTGGTATTTTAAAAAAGACACACTCACACATTTATGTGCTCAAAAAGGGATTTATGTGGAAATTATACATTAATGTTAAAATTGGGTTGCTATTCTCACTTTGGTCACTAGATGGAAGTATGAGACCACAAATGAAAAGAGAATTTAATTCAGACTCTCAGAATTATAACTCAGAGTTGCCTTTTAAGGATGCGTAAAATACAGTTGGGGAACAAAGGGAAACTGCTGAGATTGGTTGGGAGGTTTTTGGAGGGAAAACTACAGGAAATATTGTATTGGGCCGAGGTATTATAAGTCTAAGCCAGAGAGACAGACAGAGAGATGGACCATAACCATGCTAAGGGGAAGACTAGTGTCTCCTGCGTAAAGACGTGTGGCTATAGTACAGCAGTGCCTCGTTGAGTTGCATAGAGAGAGAGCAAGCTGAGGTCTACGTAGAGACTTGAGATCCATGCAGGAAGAAACTCAGTGGGGTCCTGGCATGGATCTGACAGAGGAGGCGAGAGGATCCAAAGGGACCAACAGGCCATGAAGGAGAAGCTGCTGTGCCTGAGTCTCCAGTAAGGTGGGGCTGCCCCTGTCTGAGAACTCTACCCTGTGTAGTGACTGTTGTGGGAGGGAGAAGCCCTCATGTTGAGGGACGGTAAGGCTCGGACGCCTGATGAGGAGAGGTTTTCCTCATTGGCAGCCCGACGGCCCCTCAATTGACGCTAGGCAATTTTGTGTCCCAGTCTGGGATAGATAGTCTCCAGTATGAGAGGGTGCTCAGCTCAAAGCGCCTTCATTTATTTGGAAAATACCATAATGCATAGCTCCTATGCTGAAATGTTCTGACAAGCAAGAGTACTTGTGTCTGATGGACACAAGCCTGGTTAATCCTATGCTGTGTCCTTTTGCCTGAAGGACATAACTATTTAACCCTTACACTGACACATCCTTATGAAGCAATTTTGTCTGTGTTGGTTTTTTACAATGCTATGCAAGTTTATTTGGCCTGTAAATTGTGTATTTGAGCTTTTCTTTTTATGACCCTGCAACATGAAATCGCTTTCACTTATACCGCCTGCCATTGAGTATTTGTCTGCTGTGGAACCATCTTGTCAGCTCTCCATGCTGCGGTCCCATTAACCCTTCCCCTCAGCTAACATACCTGTGTGCTGTGACATTGCTTGAGATAAGTTGACACCGTGACATACTTGGGACATGACTGTGTATGACTGTGTATATTAGTTTTGTTTTTCCTTAAAGTGGACAAATCACCCTGTGTGGCCGGCCTGGATCTATCTAGATTCCAGGGCCGGCAGCTAGCCTATACCGAATGCCCCGCTGTGTGAAACCCCTCAGGCCGCCAGTAATCTTACCTTACTCTGGCAGCTCCCACTACACCATCTTCACCGGCGTCTGCTTCCCCAGCTTCCCTGTAACTGTGCGCACCCTGCGCCCAGCCATTCAGATAAGCCAGGTGCGTGGGAGTGTGCACTCCCCAGGGGAGCCGCGGATGTGGGCACCGGCGGTCCTATGCTGGACGCGTAGTTCAAATTGGTGGCTATGATTGGATGGACGAGCACCAGGGCCGGCTCCAGGTTTATGTGAGCCCTTGGGCGGCATGGTCTCAGTGGGCCCCTTTGTGGTGAAGTCGCGTCACATCACTGAGGGACGTCCCAAATCTGGATGCCCCCTAAGGATCATGATATTTGGACCAAAACTCTAGTTTTAGTCTACTTTGAAGCGCACCAAACCCCTTTAAACCTGACCTCGGATGCCCCTGTGTATGACCCCCCCCCCACCCAGTTCGTTCATTACTTTCCTGGGACTGGTGAATGCACTGTGTGAACATCAGTTTGAGTTAATGGCCAAACCAGGGGGGTTCGTTCACAAACACAGGCATTTCAAATTGAGATGCCCCTGTAAAGCGGACCAAAACTCAGGTGTTTAGGTATGCAAGCGATCCCAGCGGGTTTCACACAGTAGGGTTTCACAGATTTGGATGCTCCATGGATAGGAAATCAGCTGGGGTGGGCAACTTAGAAGCAGAGCAAAACCCAGCACTTCCTCCCCTGGATTCTAAATCGAGATGCCCCGTTGTGTGGAATCCCGCCATTCGAGAAGATGTGGGCGCCAGCTGTGGCGGTGCTCTCCCAGTCCACCGCCGGTCAAGCGCCGTTGCACACCCCAAAGGCCATCCCTGCCAGTTGGCCCCCCTGGAGGCTGGGGGCCCCCGGCAGCTGCCCCAACTTGCCGGGTGCTGACGCCGGCCCTGACGAGCACCCACGCATGCGCCGTGGGAACATTGGAAAGTTACGTGAAACTGGGCGATCTGGAGGGTTTCACACAGGGGGGGCATCCTACATCGGGATGCCCCTTGGGTAAGAACCAATCACCAGGATAGTCAAAATCCTGGTGATTGGTCCACTTTAGCACATCTATGAATGAACTATTTAGTACCCAACACCGACTTTTGCCCCTTTATAGCCTGGTGAATATATAGAAAGATAAAGTTCCTGTAACACTGAATTTGAAGGATAGCCATGTTGCAGACATATTTGTGTGGACTTTTTAAATAAAGGAGAGTTAAGTATTTCGTGTAGCACTGTAATTACATCTATCATGAGATTGAGAGACTGGAAGCTTTAGAAATATTAAAACAACTAGGCGTACATAGAAAAGTAACACCCACCTATTATCATTAGAGGAAGAAGTGGAAAACCATAGCCGGGGGCAAGGAGCAGGATTTAAATGAGGACAAGATTTAGGGAGTGAGAGAAGAGGTCATGTACAGAGGGGACTTTGTCGAAGAGTGCACATGTGAAGAGAGCAGAGCATGCTGGGTGACAGGGAACAGATGTCTGGATATGATGGTGATGTGATTTACTGATAGCCGATCTTTATTGTGGTATCTTTGGAGCATTCTGTACCTTTCCTGTGCTCCAAATGTTTTGTGGTGTAAGAGACAAATGCTTTTTCCTATAAGGATGTTCTTAATGTAATTTAGCTTTCTGATAATGAGGGTATATTTATGAGATATTTTTACTAATCCTGAGTTTGGCCATGTATTTGTTCTGGTGCTGCTCCTTAGTTAACCCTGTCTGGTGGACAGCCGTGAATTGTTTACATGTCTGCTCACATATACAATGATGGCCTGCTATGGGAGATATATGTCCATTGTTGAGGCGGACCTTCACCCTGAATAATATTTAAGATCATATGTGTTTCCCACTCCCTGTACATACAGATTGCTCACATTAAAAATCATCCTACCTGCATCTACTGCATGTTATGAGCCTTTAAACATCCAAGATGGCGGCTCATGGAGCATCAGGAAGTGTCTTCTGTGTCGCTCTGCATTCTGGGATTGCTGTCCTTTCCCCGACCCCAGTTCTGCCCTGTCTGTGCAAAGCACAACTATAATCCTCTCCCTGTACTTTATCCTGCTCTCCTCTCATCAATATGTGTGATGCTTCTGAGTCAAGATGGCGGCGCCTGTATCCTAGAGTCCTGAACAGAGTTGCAGCTCGTTGGGGGGAAAGAAACATATGACTAAAAACTTAAAATATATTAATTTTTGATGCTGAGGAATATTTTTTAAAGGGTTTGGGCTTTTCATTAAATAATGCTGAAGGTCCGGTTTAAATTACCTAATTTAGTTTCAGGACCCAATGCAGTCCTTCCCAGGTACAACAGGGATGGCAACCATCCTATACTTTTATATCAAATTGATTCCAGGATCATATACGGTCTAGAGAGTGTAATCCACATGTCCCCAGTGGGGGACAAGAAACTCTCCACTGGACACACGCTCAAACTGTAATCCTCAGGCCCCAAGGTGACAACGGCACTTCCACACAGGTATTTATTCAACCTTTGAGGTAAGTTTATTGTAGGCAATTCAATACGTTAACTTTCACCATGAGGTACACACCGCAACGGTTAACAGTGAGACCCTCCCTGGAGCTGGGCGCAAACCACGGGCGTCGTATGTGTCCTCCAGGTGCGTGCAAAGCACGCGCCACCCCACGCTAATGCCACTATTATGGGGGTCAGCGTCTTATCCAGCCTCTTGTTAAAATATAACTTTTAATGTTCAAATTTAAAAAAGCCAAATATGGAAAAAGATGAACTTGTGCAAAGCAGCATAGCGATCCTGGCGCCGCTATGTCCTGTCAATAACCCATAATGCGTTTCGAGCCACTCAGGGTCTTAATCATATGAGGAGGACTGCCTGGGTCCTGTCAATAACCCATAACGCATTTCGAGCCACTCAGGGTCTTAATCATATGAGGAGGACTGCCTGGGTTCTGTCAATAACCCATAACGCGTTTCGAGCCACTCAGGGTCTTAATCATATGAGGAGGACTGCCTGGGATCTCCTTTTCCGTGCCTCATGGTGGTTGTGGTGAGCTGGCTAATGTTTGCATTTTCTCCCTATTATGGGTGGTCTCACTCCCCAGTTCAGTCACCCAACAGGGCTTCACAGATCAGGGTCCCCCAAAGCGGCTTGTACCCCTTTTTTTTCTCCATTACAGCATGCGGCAGCGTAATGGCTTCCTAGGGTGCCTGTCAGGTGCAGGACACCCCACAGCAAAGTCAATATCGCCAGTGCCCTCTCCTCTAATCCTTTCACCCGTCCAGGCTATAGGCCTCAGAGACTTGGAGTCCCCCAAAGAAGTGGGACTGCTGGGCAGCAAACACTCTCATCTGAAGGAGCAGTGGGTCCTGGGTAACTTCCAGTGTGGAGACCACTTACCTCCTCTGCCCAGCGTTGCCTGACGAGGATCATCCCTGGTTTACTTGAGCCTCCGGGAAGCGGTTTGGCCCAGTGCCAGCACTTATACTCTCGCTCTACCCAAGCTGAAACTCCCGCCCTGACTTATAACTGGCTCCGCCCCTCTCCCTCCAGCAGAACACCGCATGATCTTGTGGGTCCCACCAGGGTATCCCTCCGCCCTTAAAGGAGCACTATCGCAAAAAATGGCTTAGTGATAAAAATCCATATAAATATGCTTTTTGGCGTGGGAGAGGTCACTTATACACTCGGCATCAAGAATTATTCAGCCAGGCTTACTTATCTTTCTTTTAATGAAAGGAAAAGGACATCCTGGGTGACAGGTTCTGTCACCCCTGATAGACTAAATCTGTCACCCCTGGATTTTATTCCTACCATTAGAGAATAAACCACAAGCTTGGTGAGAATTTTATTCAGTTCGGGTGTATACGTGACCCCTCCTCTCATTAGCCAACATGTTTACATGTATTTTTAGTACTAAACAATTTTGCGATAGTGCTCCTAGTGCTGGCGGCAGTGGTGTCCCACCTGGGCGCCGCTCAACAGTACATCTTTTTACATCTATTACAAGAGTATTACAAGATCAAAGCATACTTGTCTTCCCAAAAAGTTTTGTTTTGTTTTGCTACCCTAATTTATTAGAAGATTGTTATTGGTATTTTTTTTTCTATATGCAGTGCCTTAAAATCACTAACTAGGATTGTTTAGTCTGTGCATTGGGCTGGCTCTCGGTCTATTTCAATATCTTCCCCTTCCTAATTATAGTTCCTGCATAACAACAGGAGGGTTATTAACTGGAATTAAAGTTTGCAATATCAAAATAAAAAAAGCAGAGAAAGAAGCTACCCCCCCCCCCTTCACACACCCACACACAAACACACAGTGAATAATGTAGTAAGAAAGAGGCTAGATATTATCACCCTTTAGATGCCCAGGATATTTTCCTGATCTCCTGCAACCATAATTCATACCACAGCCTTCAGTTTACTGAAAGATGTCAACACCTTTGGGCTCTTCCATCCTGTCTTAAAATGAATCATGATCACAATGGGTCAAAGGTAGGGTAGGGTCTACAGTCATCTGCCTTCAAGACCCTGTTTTCAGAGGAGAACAAATGGGGCACATATGGCAAATGGGCCAATGATTAAAATCCATATAAATATGCTGGATGGCAGGAGGAGGGGTCACTTATATATCCGGTATCAAGAAATATCCAGCCTTCTTTACCTCATAAGAAGTGTGGCATCCCCCCTCCCATTCCCATAGGCAATGTGGCACCCCCATTCCCAAAGACAGTGTGTCATCCCCCCATTCCATTCCTCCCATAGGCAGCGAGGCATACCCCCATCCCCTTCCCCATATAGGCAGTGTGGCATCCCCCCATCCCCTTCCCCATATAGGCAGTGTGGCATCCCCCCCTCCCCTTCCCCATATAGGCAGTGTGGCATCCCCCCTCCCATTCCCCATAGGCAGTGTGGCATTCCCCTTCCATTCCCATAGGCAGTGTGACACCCCCATTCCCATAGACAGTGTGTCATCCCCCCCATCCCATTCCTCCCATAGGCAGCGAGGCATACCCCGGATCCCATTCCCATAGGCAGTGTGGCATCCCCCCTCCCATTCCCATAGGCAGTGTGGCACCCCCCATTCCCATAGACAGTGTGTCATCCCCCCCCATCCCATTCCCCATATAGGCAGTGTGGCATTCACACCATCCCATTCCCCATATAGACAGTGCAGCATTCCCCCCTGTCCAATTCCTACAGGCAGTTTGGCATATTCCCATAGGCAGTGTGGCATTCCACCCATCCCATTCCCCATAGGCAGTGTGGCATCCCCCCCCCATCCCATTCCCTATATAGGCAGTGTGGCATTCATACCATCCCATTTCCCATATAGGCAGTGTGGCACCCCCCATCCCATTCCCCATATAGGTAGTGTGGCATCCCCCTCCCATTTCCATAGGCAGTGTTGCACCCCCATTCCCATAGACAGTCTGTCATCCCCCATCCCATTCCTCCTATAGGCAGCGTGGCATTCAACCCATGCCATTTCCCATATAGGCAGTGTGGCACCCCCATCCCATTCCCCATATAGGCAGTGTGGCACCCCAATCCCATTCCCCATATAGGCAGTGTGGCATTCTCCCCCCATCCCATTCCCCATATAGGTAGTGTGGCATCCCCCTCCCATTTCCATAGGCAGTGTTGCACCCCCATTCCCATAGACAGTCTGTCATCCCCCATCCCATTCCTCCTATAGGCAGCGTGGCATTCAACCCATGCCATTTCCCATATAGGCAGTGTGGCACCCCCATCCCATTCCCCATATAGGCAGTGTGGCACCCCCATCCCATTCCCCATATAGGCAGTGTGGCATTCTCCCCCCATCCCATTCCCCATATAGGTAGTGTGGCATCCCCCTCCCATTTCCATAGGCAGTGTTGCACCCCCATTCCCATAGACAGTCTGTCATCCCCCATCCCATTCCTCCTATAGGCAGCGTGGCATTCAACCCATGCCATTTCCCATATAGGCAGTGTGGCACCCCCATCCCATTCCCCATATAGGCAGTGTGGCACCCCCATCCCATTCCCCATATAGGCAGTGTGGCATTCTCCCCCCATCCCATTCCCCATATAGGTAGTGTGGCATCCCCCTCCCATTTCCATAGGCAGTGTTGCACCCCCATTCCCATAGACAGTCTGTCATCCCCCATCCCATTCCTCCTATAGGCAGCGTGGCATTCAACCCATGCCATTTCCCATATAGGCAGTGTGGCACCCCCATCCCATTCCCCATATAGGCACTGTGGCACCCCCATCCCATTCCCCATATAGGCAGTGTGGCATTCTCCCCCCATCCCATTCCCCATATAGGTAGTGTGGCATCCCCCCCCAAACCCATAGGCAGTGTGGCATCCCCCCTCCCATTCCCATAGGGAGTGTGGCACCCCCCATTCCCATAGGCAGTGTGTCATCCCCCATCCCATTCCTCCTACAGGCAGTGTGGCACCCCCATCCCATTCCCCATATAGACAGTGTGGCATTCACACCATCCCATTCCCTATATAGGCAGAGCAGCATTCCTCCCCGCCCCATTCCTATAGGCAGTGTGGCATTCCAATTCCTTCCTATCCCCATAGACAGTGTGGCATTCCCCCCTCCAATTCCCCATAGGCAGAGTGGCATTTTCCCCCCCATCCCATTCCCCATATAGGCAGTGTGGCATTACCCCCCTCCCATAGTCAATATGTCATTTCCCCTCCCATTCCCCCTATAGGTAGTGTGACATACCCCCTCCCATTCCCATAGGCAATGTAGCATTCACCCTCATTCCATTCCCATAGGCAGTGTGGTATTTCCCATTCCAATAGGCAGTGTGGCATTCCCCCATTCTATTCTCATAGGCAGTGTGGCATTCCCCTCCTATTCCCTAAAGTCAGTGTGGCATTCTCACCTTTTGATGCCACCCCTGCCCATAATGCATGTTGGTGTTGTCCTCTCCCCATAGAGTGTAAGGTTCAGTATGAAGATATTTTGTTTTCTTGCATTATAAGCCTTTAGTCTCAGAAACCAGGGCCTGCAGTACATGCATCACTTTATCCATGGCTAATGATCATTAAGCCGCCTAGTCTTCCGTTATTTCTGACATGGCACCTAGTCATGCTTATGTCCCAGGCTGGCTGTATCCTTCAGCAGTACACGGGCCGCACGGATGTCTGAGATGGTGATCCTATTAATGTCAAAGAGGAAGAGAGCAGGCTTGCCAGAGGATGACCCTGACATTACTGGGTGATCCAATTAGTGTGTTGGCCAGTTGATGTCTATCAGAGAGTGATTCCTGACCTGTAGGAGCCTGATCTCATTAAAGTATTTTGGTGTCTAGTGATGTGTGTAAGAAGGTGATCCTCTCGATGTCTCTGATGGCAGCTGCAGGCGCAGGGTGATCCTATGGGCGTCCACATGCTGGATACAGATCTGATGGGATGGGGCGGGCCAACCTCTATCCGGTCAGCAAGCTGGGAAAGTCTATATACATAGTCTACAGTATTCCACTTAAATCGTTAACCAGCACAACTATATGCACATTGACAGCTATTAAGCAGACATTGATCTGAACTCTCTGCCTTTGTCCAAATGGAAAACCGTTGACATTGATATTTCTTTTTATAGCTGTGCTGGATTTTTTTTTTACTGTAGGCTACCAGTAGTGCTCTGTCTGTTTTCGAGAACTGAAAAACTCCAGGGAAAGAAACATCCATGTTATTAAATGAACATGGACATCTAGTATAACGACCTAAAAAGATATCATTGTAAAAAGTTTTGTGAAGGACCTACCTGCCCTGTCATGAGGTCAGTCGGTCAGTTGGGTCAGTCATTCCTATCATGAAGAGAAGAATCAGAATTCGAATCTTTATTTTAGCTATATATATATAAATATATTTTTTTTTAGGGCAGATATGCTAAGTAGATCTTGGTATAGGAAAGAAAACCCATAGGCCACAGGGTTTTGTAAGCTTGTTCGATTTATCCAATAAATTGCATTACTTTATATATCTTAATTAAGATAATTTGGATGGCCATCTTGGGTGCTCTATATCATTGGTTCCCAACCTTTTTATGCCAAGCACTCCCTAAGAGGGGGTAGCACAGACCACGGAGATAATTCCTGGTGGGCCACACTGCTTTATAGCTCTTTGTGCTGGGTGTAGCCTCCAGCATGCAGTCCACTTCACCTGAAGTCTAGACCTTTTTCTCCAGTAACACCTACCTACACTCCTTGCTTACCAACCCCTCCCCCTATACCTGGCAGAATTGCGACCACCTCCCCAGTCATGATCTGTTCGTGCAATGCTGTAACAATCATTAAAAAGCTGAGAAGCTCCTTGGGGACAGTGCTAAGGAGCTTATGGGCTGGTCAGAGCCTGTAAATTCCTGGGCTGATTGTTGGCCTCAGTCCGCCCCTGTCCCCAAGCTACAAGAAGTTCCAACCAAGTACTCCCAAGGGGTGATGAGTTATAAGTAGTACCAATATAAGTATGCCATGGGTCTTGTGGCATTTTTAAAGCAAGAAGGGATGTGTTTTCATTAGTAAAATGATATACCAGACCGGTCAGACACCCCTGTTGCTGTGCCCCTGAATACTGCCATGTACCCCCTGGTGGACTTGTACCACAGGATGAGAAATAGTGCTTTAGATAACTGGACACTTATGGTTCCAGAATTGGGAGAGATCTCCCTTCTAGAGTACAGGGAAGGAGGTCCAGTTGGGAAAAAGAGGTAGTCAGCTCGGTGCACAGCATTGGTTTTAGGGATAAGGAAAGGAAGGGAACCAATATATCCAGGAGCTATCTTCCAAATTGGCCATTTCAAGGTGCCACATGGAGTCCTAAGGTTAGAAACAATCATAGGAATTGACAAATGTAGTAGGCCAAGATAGGGTAGGTAAGTGTAAGGAACTGTAGAAGGCCAGACATAGTACACAAAGGTTTAAAGACAGGGGGAATACTCAGAACCAGGAGCTACCTGCCCAGGCAGCCATTCCAAGGCAGCACTTGAAGGAGTTCTAGTGGTAAGGTCAGTCATAGTAAGTGAGGAAAGTAGTAGGCCTTGCTAGATATACAGCAAAATTTAAGTGACAAGATGGAACCTGAGAACTAAGAGCTACTGCACCAGACAGCCGTTCCAGGACACTTTTAGAGGAGTGCTGCTCATGAACAGCCAGCAGGAAAGTGTCCATCCAACTTCCCCCTGTGATGAAAGGACTTTTTTTATAGGCAATAAGCATATGATATGGGGGAGATTCTTCTGCATACGCTCATCCTGCCTAATAGGTACATACCTTTTTAAAAAGGTGTAAGTCCGTCGTAACATGAGCTCAAGGCAGCTTTTATGAATTCTGTAGTACCTACCTCTGGTCCCAACCACGCACCCACCCCCTTATACAGCTCATATTTGTACCCTTATGTCCTTCTAGATAGCTAAACCAAAACATGGTTCTCTCCTTTGTGGTACCAACCTCCTTGTGCAACCCACATACATACCTCCCAATTGTTCCTGATTTGTAGGGACTGTCCCTCTTTTGAGTCCATGTCCCCCTCTCCCTTGTTCTTCTAGTTTGTACCTTTTTGAGGTGTAACATGCAGATCTGCATCAATAAATGATTCATTCACCTATTCAAAGTGTTTATATTTTTTAAACTGTCTCCTATCCTATCCATTCCACAATCGGGGAGGGGGCATGGCTTAATGTAACAACTGTCCCTATATCCTACCCTGAAAAGTTGGAAGGTATGCACATACACAACCCCTTGTTCCGCTAGATACCTAAACCAAAAAGCAGGTGTATACCTCATGGTGCCCAACTCCTAGTCCAACCCACATACACAACCCTTTGTCCCACTAAATACCTAGGCCAAAATGCAGGTTTCTAACTTGTGCATTCCACCCCCCTTTCCAACCCACATAAGCCCCTCTTGTCCTCCTTGCCCACATCCAACCCCCCCCCCCCTCATCAAACTAGATATCTAAGCCAAAATGACAGTCCCTTCCTTGTGGGCCCATTTCTCTGGTGGACATGCATTACTTCTCTTCCCTAACCCCCATTTCCAAATTCCATGCACTAAATACTCATTTAATGCTTATAAGGTCTGGAAAAGGGTGAGTATCTGTTCAATGGAAGGGGAATATTTAGGTTCCCGAGGGGAAAGGCTTTTTCCAAAAGGGCATTCAGATGTAGGATGGCTTTAAAATGACACTTAAAGGGAAATATATGATCGCATTAAATCCAACACATAAAAATAGATTTTATTTATGGAACCAACCAGTTTTGAAACCACAGAAGACAGAATTTCTTGTGAGAAAAGCAAGGACAGCTGGCAGCCATGAATGCAAGAATGTCTCTGTGTTTAAAACTACGCAGTTGCTGCAAAATGCAAAAAGAAAATCTATTTTAAAAGAGCTGCCCAGATAAACCTCTCTATGTGCGCGCCTAGCTGCCTCTGCAGCCTCATTGTTTCAGGTTTCATATAATTCCTCACCCGAGCTCTGGGGGCTGCAGCTGCCCCATACCAGCGTGATGGCACCAAAGTGACCATACCACTCCTGCATTGTTATAGGCTTTCAGTGAGCTGACGGTTGGGAGCTGTAATGAATTTGGCGACTTTTCTTTTACCCAATTTACACTTAATAGGCTCAAAGGATCGGTTTTGTAAATGGTAACCCGGGTCTATGCTGGACTGAATGCGAACTTAATGCCTATGGATGTTTCCCCCATCCTTGTCAGTGATATGCATACTAAGGATGGCGAGACCAAGCGACAGGGACTTCACAAAAAGAAGGAGGCATTCATAAAGATTGTTTAGAGCAACAGTAGAGTGTAAAAGAGAATGCTTGGGGCTACCCTCTGGGGCCTAATGTGCCTCCATTGTTCATATGGGCGCATGATTAGGAATTGCAGAGGCAACATGTGCCAAAGAGCTGGAGTTGTGATGGACGTATGGCTGGCTGAATGGCTTGCACACAGGGTTGCTCGGCCTTTAAAGTTTAAGCAAGGCAAACAGTGAAGTACAGAGTTCAATTACATATATACTAATAACCTACACCCTCAAGTTAAAGCCTGAAAGGTTTCCATTTTGCAGCAAACCCTCCCTCCTTCCTCATGCTTACCCGATCATTCATGGTGTGTCCTCTTCACACAGTTCTGGCCACAATACAGACAGGACTTCTGTGTCCTAGTGGAGAGGAGACACACTAAACTAGGTTAGTACAAAGGGTGTTCAAGCGGAACTCCAATTAAAAATGACTGGTGCTCTGCTTACCCTCCACCGCCACCATAACCACCACCACTGGGGTAAATTGTGGACCAAAATCAGGCAGCCATACTTACTTGGTTACCCGTCTCGCACTCTGCTGCGTGACCACCAGCACCTTATTGGGTTCACCAGGAGACATGTGTGTCCACCTAACTGTCCAGCAAACCTGTTTGGCCACTGGTGGTCCTTTGGGGTGGCATCCCATTGTGGTCCATATTTAGTAATCGGCACAGTCATAGTCAGGCAGAGCAAAGCTCACTCACACCACTAGATAGAAAAGTAGAAAAATGGAAAATATGTTGTGTTTAAAGTGGAACCAACACCCAGGATTTTGACTATCCTTGGTTTTGGTCCACTTCCCCGCTATGTGAAACCCCCCAGATCGCAAGTTACAACTCACCTCACTCCGCTCCTACGGCGCAAGCGCGGCCGCTCGTCCAATCAGCACACTCGGAGCCGCTGAGATATGCACGTCAAAGCGGCGTCAAACCTCAGCGGCTCCGAGCACCCTGGCGGCCACATCTCGCGCTTCCCTCTAACAGGGAGCGTGCCCGCGCCGGCCATTCACAAATGGGGATTTCACATAGCGGGGCATCCCGATTATGCCCCGCAGGGAGGGATTGGATCGGCCCGGGAATCTATCGGGCAAGGTGTTGGTCCACTTTAAATGTGTGGAGTGATATTATGGGTCTGTTTAAAAGAGACTATCTAGGCAAAAATAATAAATGACACATACTCACCAATAGTCCTGCACAGCTGATCTTCCCTATTCCGGGGGTTTGAAACATACCTTCAGTAGAGATCCAGACACGTCATCCCTGCTCAGGACCACGACCCGTGAACACCTTTCTGATTCCTGGCATCACTCACTGGCCACATGCTCCATTCATTTAAATGGAAGGGGCATGCCAAGGGTTGGCACACCCCATCCAATATAGTGAAAGGAGCAGGCACATCCAGATGATAGCTGCTCAGCCCTGGGCCAATGGGATTGAGCAAGCAAGATTACCAATGCAGGAAATTTTAAAATAACAGTATCGGTCGAATCGGCTGGCTGTGAAGGTCTATAAGTAAGTATAAGTGTTCTTTTTAACTTTGCCCGGAAAGGGCCTTTAAGAAGTGTTTGCGTCATTAGCGCCAATGGTTTGACCACTCCAGCACTCTATGGCTTATTTAAGACGTGAGTGACAGAGCCAAGTAAAACGCCTTATACTGACGAGTTTATGATTCTTGCGTTTTTCACAATGCAGTGCGGTGCTGTCGCATAAGCAACATAACATAACTTAACACTCATAAGTGGCGCTGAAGCCTGACCTACCATAGAGCACAAAGGCAAAAAAAGTATAGAAGTGTTTTATAACAAAAAAGTTCAAAAGAACACAAAAAAACAGAAATAGCTTGTGTAACTTGTCAAAAATGCCACCGCATGATTTAGATGCCGCCAATTGCTATTCTTTTACTAATTGCCAGAAATTACTTTTTCCTCCTGATTATGAGCGATCTGGGAGGTTATCAGCGAGAGCTTGTTGTAATGAACAGACAGCAGGACCAACACCTGTTAATAAAAAAAAACAGGTGTTGGTCCAGTTTAACCCTTTCAGTACCAGCCTACCTAGAGATTTTGTCACCCTCTGTTGCCAAACAATTTTTCCGTTTTTTTACACTACATATGTTTAACTGTGATTTTTTTGCTGGGATTTCCAGGACAATTATACATTGATTTATTTTCAGCAGAGTTTGTTGTTGTCTTGTTTGTCATTTTTTCAGTGCTTTCTGAATATTTTGGGTGAAATATGTGGAAAAAATGTAAGAAATTATATTTTTTTGATAAAAATGTACGTTTTTCAAGAAAATCATATTGCGTGTAAAAGCTCTATTACAAGAGTACCACATATGTATTGGTAGGAACACGTTCCTACCCAAGAGACACCACAAAATTAAAAGAGTGTTTTTTGAGATTTTTCAAATAAAATTCAGCTACTAAGCGCACTATCAAGGGTTAAGGTCCTTACCTGTACCTGGATCCCCTGCGATTGGCTGCCAGCGTTGAAATAGGCCGGTCTGGACTGGTGTCTGGGAAAGAGACAGTGGCCAATGGCGGAGCTGTATTTTACTCAGGGGGATCGAGATTCAGGTAAGAAATGCAGGTGTTGTAGGGGTCTATGCATGTGGGGGGCACCCACAATCTGGATGCCCCCCCAAGACACAATACAGCCCCCACACCTACTATGTAGAAAATGGGTGTGGGACCACTTTAAGAACATTTTGACTTGCAAAAGAGAAACACGTACACACCAAAATGACGCATGATGGCACCATGTATACATTTGGCTCTTACTATATATAAATGTGTAAAGATCCTTAGTTACATAAGTGAATTAGATTATGTGAAGAGATTATGGTAAAAATGTATAGATTAAAAAAATATATATTTTATTTGCGCAAAAATGATTAATTCTTTCCGTAATCTCTAACAAAAAGATCAGCACACTGTAAAAGAAATTTATGTTTAAAAAATTCCAATAAACTGAAATCTAATAATATGCTTCATTACCTGAAGCATATTACTACTGCTGAAGATTACTACTGCTCACAGAGTAGCAAATATGGAATTCCTTCAGTGTGCGAGGCAAAAATAGCTTAGTGATACTACTTTGTCTGCTGTGCAAGCTGGGCCGGGCTGGGCCGACCTATTAGATATCCCCCAACAGTCCCAATTTCCCCAGGACTGCCCCGATTTTTATTACAGGGGGGGAGGCAGGGTTTTTTTTTCTATTCTGTTATTTCATTGGTGGTTCAGTGGGTGGGGGCGGGACTCCAGGAAGGAGCCTGTCCCTGCCGCTGAGCTGCAAGTGGGCGGGACTTCACGAAGGAGCCTCACACAGGAGGGGAAATAATCACACCGCTGAGTGTATGTGTGTGTGTATGTTTGTGTGTGTGTATGTGTGTGTGTGTTTGTGTCTGTCTGTGTGTTTGTGTCTGTCTGTGTCTGTGTCTCTGTGTTTGTGTCTATGTGTGTGTCTATGTGTGTTTCTATGTGCGTGTGTGTGTATGTGTTTGTGTGTGTGTGTCTATGTGTGTATGTTTGTGTGTGTCTATGTGTGTGTGTGTGTGTGTGTGTGTGTGTGTGTTTGTGTCTGTGTGTCTATATGTGTGTGTTTGTGTCTATATGTGTGTGTGTGTGTTTGTATATGTCTGTGTGTGTGTGTGTGTTTGTGTATGTCTGTGTGTGTGCGTTTGTGTCTATGTGTGTGTGTGTGTGTGTGTGTGTCTATGGGTGTGTCTGTGTGTATTTGTCTGTGTGTCTGTGTATATGTGTCTGTGCCCCTAACTGGTTGTGTAACGAGGGATGCCCTATTTAATTCTTAGGTGGTGTTTCCCTTTAAGGACGTGGCTGAGGGTGTGGCTGGGGGCGTGGCTTCTCTGTCCCTCTTTACGGCTTTCAAAAGTTGGGAGGTATGCTATTTGCTTAACCAGGGCCTTGGCAAATGACTGAAATGGCATTCAGACATCCTGTCATTTACTGGTTCATGCTGAGCTTCTCTGTTACATTTTTTTTTTCTTTTCCCTGTTTTCCATGTGTTTATACCATAAAAAACAATGTTCCCTAGCAACAATGTATTTACCTTAGCAATGTGGTGCTCTGATGTACAGATCAGAAACTTCCTGGCCTGCTAATCGTCTGAATGATTGAGGCAGGGATGGAAGGCAAAAAGGGCCAGACTGCCAGTTTTGAAGCCACCCATACCTAGCTTAGCAGGGTATTCACCGATCGGCATGCCAGGGGACGCCATCTTTGCTGGGATGCAAATAACTCTATAAAGTTGATTCGAAGAGGCATAAAATCTTTTTCGTTTTGACAACGTCGCCGAAATATTTACGTTTCCGTTAGATTCTGAATTCCGATTTCTATAACTAAACGCACAGACGGAAATCTGTCCTAACTTACGCATGCGCACACCTAAATTAACTCATTCATGTCCCAGTCTCAACTATTCTCTCACTCACTTCTGCTACAATGCTTACCTCAATTCAATTGCGCTTTCCATTTTCCTCACTTTGCGCACTTAATGCTTACCTCAATTCCTTCGCACTTTGCATTTTCCTCACTTTGTGCACTTAATGCTTACCTCAATTCCTTCGCGCTTTGCATTTTCCTCACTTTGCGCACTTAATGCTTACCTCAATTCCTTCGCGCTTTGCATTTTCTTCACTTTGCGCACTTAATGCTTACCTCAATTCCTTCGCACTGTGCATTTTCCTCACTTTGCGCACTTAATGCTTACCTCAATTCCTTCGCACTTTGCATTTTCCTCACTTTGCGCACTTAATGCTTACCTCAATTCCTTTGCACTTTGCATTTTCCTCACTTTGCGCACTTAATGCTTACCTCAATTCCTTCGCGATTTGCATTTTCCTCACTTTGCGCACTTAATGCTTACCTCAATTCCTTCGCGCTTTCTGTTTTCTTCACTTTGTGCACTTCATGCTTACCTCAATTCAATCGTGCTTTGCATTTTCTTCACTTTGTGCACTTCATGCTTACCTCAATTCAATCGCGCTTCACATTTTCTTCACTTTGCGCACTTAATGCTTACCTCAATTCCTTCGCGCTTTGCATTTTCCTCACTTTGCGCACTTAATGTTTACCTCAATTTCTTCACGCTTTGCATTTTCCTCACTTTGCGCACTTTATGCTTACCTCAATTCTTTGCCGCTTTCCATTTTCTTCACTTTGTGCACTTCATGCTTACCTCAATTCAATCGTGCTTTCCATTTTCTTCACTTTGCGCACTTAATGCTTACCGCAATTCCTTCGGGCTTTGCATTTTCCTCACTTTGCGCACTTAATGCTTACCTCAATTCCTTCGTGCTTTGCATTTTCCTCACTTTGCGCACTTAATGCTTACCTCAATTCCTTCGCGTTTTGCATTTTCCTCACTTTGCGGACTTAATACTTACCTCAATTCCTTTGCGGTTCCCTTCTTCTTCACTTTGCGCACTTCATGCTTACCTCAATTCAATCGCGCTTCACATTTTCTTCACTTTGCACACTTAATGCTTACCTCAATTCCTTCGCGCTTTGCATTTTCCTCACTTTGCGCACTTAATGTTTACCTCAATTTCTTCATGCTTTCCATTTTCCTCACTTTGCGCACTCAATGCTTACCTCAATTCCTTGGCGCTTTCCATTTTCTTCACTCTGTGCACTTCATGCTTACCTCAATTCAACCGCGCTTTGCATTTTCTTCACTTTGCGCACTTAATGCTTACCTCAATTCCTTTGCGCTTTGCATTTTCCTCACTTTGCGCACTTAATGCTTACCTCAATTCCTTCGCACTTTGCATTTTCCTCAATTTGCGCACTTAATGCTTACCTCAATTCCTTCGCGCTTTGCATTTTCCTCACTTTGCACACTTAATGCTTACCTCAATTCCTTCGCGCTTTCTGTTTTCTTCACTTTGTGCACTTCATGCTTACCTCAATTCAATCGTGCTTTGCATTTTCTTCACTTTGCACACTTAATGCTTACCTCAATTCCTTCGCGCTTTGCATTTTCCTCACTTTGCGCACTTAATGTTTACCTCAATTTCTTCACGCTTTGCATTTTCCTCACTTTGCGCACTCAATGCTTACCTCAATTCCTTGGCGCTTTCCATTTTCTTCACTCTGTGCACTTCATGCTTACCTCAATTCAATCACGCTTTCCATTTTCTTCACTTTGTGCACTTCATGCTTACCTCAATTCAATCGCGCTTTCCATTTTCTTCACTTTGCGCACTTAATGCTTACCTCAATTCCTTCGCGCTTTGCATTTTCCTCACTTTGCGCAATTAATGCTTACCTCAATTCCTTCGCGCTTTGCATTTTCCTCACTTTGCGGACTTAATACTTACCTCTATTTCTTCGCGGTTCCCTTTTTCTTCACTTTGCGCACTTCATGCTTACCTCAATTCAATTGCGCTTTGCATTTTCTTCACTTTGTGCACTTCATGCTTACCTCAATTCCTTTGCGCTTTCCATTTTCCTTTGCGCTAATTCTTTTTTTTCTTCCAACGTTTTCCTGTAAGCAACCCTAAATGTATTTTTGATTGACATAGAAGAAGACAGAAACATGTTTTTTTCTTTTGGGTATTTTATTAGAAAATGCAAATTCTTATTTGCCTTTTTTAATTTTTGTTTTAGCATTTTAACTTTCTTAAACTTTTTTTTTATTAAACAATACAAAAGTTTTTTTTTAATATTTCTTTCTAAAATCTAAAATATTTTAAAAGTCATAACATTTTCAAAAAATATTTACAAATCAATGTCAGGCCCCAGATAATTATTCTTCTGTGGTCCCAATCGAAGCTGCCAGCTCCTGGATATCACCCACCAGCCGAAACACAGTAGCTGTCAGTTGAGCCAATCTTGCCTGTGTCGTGTCTGTAAAAAAAAGAAATGAAAATTATTGTTCTGCAAATACATGTTTCACAGCTGTGGATCTAATTATTATTAAAGTTTCCTAAAAGTCATTAGGCCATATGTCATTCTGCAACTGAATTCATCAAGGGATGAGGGCATATGTCATTCTGCAACTAAATTCATCAAGGGATGAGGGCATATGCCATTATGCTAATGAATTCATCAAGGGATGAGGGCATATGTCATTATGCTAATTAATTCATCAAGGGATGAGGGCCTATGCTATTATGCTAATTACATTGATTCTGGTTTCTTGCTGATGATGTCATGTTCGACAAAATCTTAAAGTTTAAAGTTACTTGGCTGGTGGGCGACCTCAGCTTCGGGGACCACCCTCCACTATGGGGCCTGCCACTGCTGGGAATGTGAGGCTGTAGAGACATTTAAAATAGGCTCACTTCTAATGTCTGATTGCACAGAAATCAAGTTACACTTAGAAAGTGTGTGTGACATTACCCACCTTCTCCATGTTCCTCATGGGCTGGATCTGCTGCCCTCTCTGCTCCCGATCCTTTACCTGCTACATATTCATCTATAAAAAGAGAATCAGAAAATTAGTTTTGGTTTAAATAGCATGTACCTGTGTGTGGTAAAATCAGAGTCACATACTGGTATGTATGGGCTCAGTCGTTTTGCATGACTGCCTGCCCATGTGGTGAGGCCCCTCCTCTGTAGAGAGGTCGAGTGGCTGGTCTAAGCCACCTACAGAGCAGGGGTAGGAGGTTGGCCCTGGAGATGCACCACCTTCACTTGGTGCTGAATCATCCCGCACTGGCCAGACTGCTCGCCTCCGGGTGGGTCTTATGCAATATTCAAATTCCGACACTAGAAAAGAATAGCATTTATAAATAAAGGCCTACTTTCTGTTTTTGTTAGATCTAGCATGCAATCGGAATGTACTTACTTGGGAAATGTGTCGCAAAAAATCGCTGCACCCGGGGCCTCTTCCGTCGCTTGAGGTACGATCAATGCTGGATGATTTGCGTGAAAGTGAAGGTGGTGTCCGTTTCCGCATCTATCCTGGCCACGATCTCCAGGGCCAACTTCCGTTTTTCATAGTTGTTGGGCAGGTAGTTGTACCTGCGCTCCATCATGATCTAAAAAACACATAAATAAAAATAGTTGTTAGATCAAGCAGCATACAAATCTCATTCACAATTAGATCAGTTGACTAAATGACATTCCCCATCACATTTCTAGCCTTAACCTATCCTTCTAGATGCAAGTGAGTTGGTTTGCACATGTGCGCACTAACTTCGGTTTGGCACGGAGTTTAAATCACTTTAAAAAACAACTGTTTCTTCCTGCTCTTCCTAAATGCATATGCATGCATTTAGATGTCAAATCAACGTCCTTAAAAAACACTTACGAGCATTATAATATCTTGTTGTTGGCGGGTGAAGATCGTGGGAGCCATCTTCTTTCTAGTCCGCAGCAGATAGGTAGTGCCCCAGCGGTTTCCAGGATGTGCACGGCTGGATGCACGCGTACGCGTATGCGTAAGCATCATACCCAGTCATTAGTATTTAAAGGGTAATGAACACACAGCTCATTCTCTTTGTGAATGTCATCATGGCACCGAAGAAAAGTAGCAGCAAACAACCACCAGCCAAGGAGCGCAAGACAAAAAGGGCGGAGCGCCATGAGGACACATCCTCAAGACCGAGCACTCGGGCCCACAAATCAAGTTCCAAGGTGCCGAAAAGCGGAGCAAAAGTGGCCACCACAAGGCTAAATTGGCCAACACTCCTGGTCCATCCAAATCTGCCAGCACCAGGAAAAGGAAAGAAACTTTCTCCAGGAAGAAGGCTCCCCACCCAGCCACATCAAAAGAGCAAGGGAGTATAACTTTCAAGGGAAAAGGAAGCAGAGGCAGAGAAGCCCGAGCCCCCCAAGCACACCCTCTCCTGCTCGCCCACATTTGCCACCGGAACATGTTGAAACAAGCGAGTCCTATGCCACATCCACGTCTGCAAGTTCTGTTGCCAGCCAGCCAATGACCCCCAGTCCAAATGCCAGTCCAGTCCATTCCTTTTCAAGTGATATGACGATGACGGCCTATTCTTCACCACACACTCAGGCAAGAATGTCCCCTGAATTGTCAACAACCAGAGAAGAGCCAGAACAGCAAACATTAGGCCGAACCTTGCGGCGAGGGCACTTGAGCGGGCGCTTTGGTGAGGCACAAACACTCGCCTTGGCAAGTGGGATAACAGTGAACATGACTAATTGTTCACAAATATATTTCTCTAAAAAACTGACACATTTTTTCACATGTCCCAACAGACTCCACCACTAATAGATGTTATCCAGCATATGGAGGAGGAGGATGTCAGCCGGATTCTACCTTCTGCAATTACCTCCCTGGAACCTAATCTGCCCCTGCCCCAGCATCCTACTGCAACAAATCCTCTGCAGCAGAGTGAAGCTGGACGCATGCTGCCAGCCCATCGTGGCCGGCAGGCTGAGACTGACCCTACAGTCCCCAGTGCTAGCTCCACAGCAGAGGCTTTGCCTACTACATCTAGTACTTTTGCTCGGCCTAGACCTCCAGCATCTGCAGGCGCTCAAACCCGGGCAATTGGAAGATGCAGTCAGCCAAGTCGACCAGTTTCTCAGGGGAGGTGCGTGCCGATCCTGGAGTCAGCATAGCGCCATGACAGCCGTTACTTTAGGCAGGTGACTCAAAGTACCACAGAGCAGATTACTGCACAATTAGAGACCTTCAATAATAACTTCACCACCATGCTGAAAGAATTTAGGACGAGCAACAGCCAGATGGCAGAACAAATGGCCACCTTAAATAACAACTTCACCGCCATGCTAGATGAATTTCGCACTAGCAACAGACAGATGATGGAGCAGTGGCAGATTATGAATGCCACACATGCCCAGGTATTGGCCCACCTCCAAGGCCAACCCCAACATTATTATGGCCATCAACAATATTAAGAATTTTACCTGGATCTGCTCAACATATTTCCTCTCCATCCCAACACTATTTACCTGTGGGGTGAGCGCAACCAAGATTTGGTGGTTGATGCCTTTGCTGGTTTATTTTGGAATTCGCCCATAAAGCTCATTATAGTGCTCAGATACCCTACTAGCCAATGCCTGAGTTTGAGCCTCAGTCAAGCGCCTGCTCAAGCTCACACTCAGCAGGCTTGGGCCTAATGAAATGCTGGCTGACTCATCCTGTTTGTTGGCAATATTGGGGGACATTCTTGCCTGAAGAATATCACCATTTGGCCATGAAAAAGATTGGACTGGACTTGCATGGGGGCTGGCTGTCATAGGCTGGAAAAATAACTTGCAACCCTAGAGTTTGCAGATGACTCCGGCCTTGCAACATTGCACTGATGAAATGTGCCACAAGCAGGAGAGGGTGTGTATGTGGCCCTATGTATTCCTGCCCTGCTATTCCCCTTGAAAGTCATGCTCCCTATGGCTCTTGATGTTGGTGGGCGGGGAACCTTCGGCCTGGAGTAAGTCAGCTTAGAACTCCTGGATGTGGGCAATTTTTATGGGCCAGGAGTCGGGCCCAATGTATACTTACGTTTGCAAATGGATGTCCATGGAGGCTGCGAATGCCCTTCAACTAAAATGTTAGATCTTTACTGTAAATGTATGGAATGGGACTTTATCTGTTGATGCATTTATGTTTGTGGGCTTTTAAAAATAATGAAGGTTTGTAATGAAAAACTGGATAAAATAAACTGCATTATGCTCAAATCAGGTGTAAATTTTTTTGTAATTAAATCATTACAAAATTATTAAACCAAAAAATAGGCCTTCAGATATCAAACAAATAACACAAAAACAATAACAAAATAGACAAATATTAAGAACAAAAATTATCTATAAGCTGGGCACGGACGGATTGCCCAGAAGCACTCTGGGTGCCATTATAGAAATCATCAGGTTCCTGCCTGGGTGGAGAGGGGGGCATATCCACATAACGGGGGACCTGCTGCCTCAGGGCAAAATTGTGGAGCACGCAGCATGCTAAAATAATTTTGATAACCTTGTTGGGGTCATACTGCAGTGCACCCCCTGTATGGCTCAAACAGCGAAATCGCGACTTCAACAGGCCGAAGGCCCTCTCCACTACTGCCCGGGTCTTGTGGTGGGCCCGATTATAGGACTCCTGGGCTGCATTCTGCGGGCAAAGAACAGGCGTCAGGAGCCACAGCATAAGCGGATATCCAGAATCCCCTGAAAGTATAACAAAATACTAACATTAATTACACATTCTAAACAACATTATTGTTTAACATGTCATCAAGGGCTAAAAACAGCCATAGGTTGATACGGGGGTCATCAACTATATTCATAGGCATACAGTGAAAAGGGAATGATTTAATTTGAACAAACTTACCCAGTAGCCATCCACCAGCTAAATCGCCAGACTCAAACCGAGTATATAATCCTGAACTACGCAGAATATATGCATCATGGGAAAGCACGGGATAACCTGCAAGGACACTCAGGAAACGCATGACCGGACCAACCACTGCTTGGATGTTCAGCGAGTGGCCCATCTTGCGGTTCCTGAACAAAAAAAAAAACATTACAGTCAAGGTATCCACAAAAAACCCAAAATAAAAAAAACAACTAAAGATTATAGTTAAACAAAATAACAAAGGACATAAGTCTAACTAAATCTAAACATAATATGGATAATATAATATGGATATAAATTAAGGGGAACATGCTAAGGACTAATTAAGGTCAGCATTCCAATGCTTTTCTAAGGGCTACATGATAAGTATTGATTAAGGGCGCCATTCTAAACTGTTTAAAAGGGATACTTGAGAAGGAGGGATTAAGATATGCAATCTAAACTGTTTCAAAGGGATACTTGAGAAGGAGGGATTAAGGTATGCATTCTAAACTGTTTCAAAGGGGTACTTGAGAAGGAGGGATTAAGGTATGCATTCTAAAATGTTTCAAATGGATACTTGAGAAGGAGGGATTTCTAGATAGATAAAATTAAGTTTTGCTTAAAAATATAAAAAAATGACATAAACAACTTACCTATAGATGTATTCATCGGCTGCGGGTGGTACTAAGGCAACGTGGGTGCAATCGATCGCACCCATGATGTTGGGCATGTCGGCGATATTATAAAATCCTAACTTAATCACGTTCCAGGCTACCATGTCGTCAGGAAAGGAAATATATTTGGG
Organism: Gastrophryne carolinensis; assembly: GCA_027917425.1. Classification (NCBI taxonomy): domain Eukaryota; kingdom Metazoa; phylum Chordata; class Amphibia; order Anura; family Microhylidae; genus Gastrophryne; species Gastrophryne carolinensis. Next base: position 170,852,455 of record CM051243.1, read on the forward strand.
ACACAGGGTAGCAATGCCATCCAGAAACTTGGATAGTGCGCAGCTCAGCGTAGGCTGGGACATCCCCACAGAGAGGGCACCCAGCCTCTGGAATGAGCCGTTCGCCAAAAATTGCAGGCAGCCAAGCATCTTGGTCATACTTGAAATTGCTTGCCCCTTCCTCGTGGTGCGGGCTAACCATGGCCGCAGCTCACTATACACTTTATGGAGGGAAACGCGATTGAGTCGGGTCATCTCGAACAGCTCAACGTCATGCATGTGATCGATGTTCATGCGTCTCCGGTGCAATCTGGCCTCGGCCATGCTGATACAGGTAAGGCCGTTGAGCTGAAGGCGCTCATACTCCTCCACATAGCAGCAAAACATGATCAACACTAATTCCGAGTCCAAAATGAGCCCGTAAGTGGAGCGGAAATTAAACCGTTATATAGGATGGAGGTGCATCGGCAATCAGGTCTCAGAATCAGACGCAAGCCTATACCAATAACGTAAGTTATCAGACATAAAGCTGACGATATCGATCCATCCATCGAATGCGCATATACACGTTAACGTAAACGCATATACGCATGAAGACAGTAACGTAAAAACCAAAAAACAAGGCAAAAATTCACAAAAAATAAACAGACACATGCGAAAGTGCATGTGTATGTGTTTCTGAATCAACCCTTATGTGTGGGTTACCAGACAATCCACCATACAATTTTGCCCAAAAAGTATGCCGCACACTGAAAATGCAATATTAAATGTCTATATTTTATTGAGCGCAACTATACATTACAAACATGTATCACAAACATTTAAAATCAAGATTAAAAGCCCCATTCGTCTGGGGCTGGACGGATCTCTAATATTCTAGTTTCTTTAAGTATAATAATATTGTTCCCTATTTTCAGCAAATATTATTTGTGCAGGTATATAGTTCCAAAAGATAAAGTGACAGTGCTGTGCAAAAACATATTTTAAAAAAGTGCCAAGTACTACTATAAAGTGGCCAGTGCTATAATTCATATATTCCATACAATAGTGCCCAAAATAGTGCCAAACAGATTTGATGTAAGCAATTAATTATAACATGAAAATCAATATCAATATCCCGGGAACTAATAAGAATGTCAGTACATCACCTGATAATCAGAGTTGTCCTTCACCATGAACACCCACGACGCGTTGCGCGGTGGAGACCCCCACCACTTCATCAGCTGAGCTGAAGCTCCCCGCACTGTGTGTGTGTTCGCCCGGCCATTCGAGGGAGCATCCGTCCAATCAGCGCACTATACTGCGCTGACGCCAGTTCAGCTAAGCTCATCTAAGAAGCAAGGTCTAGCCAAGCTGCGGCGAGTGCACCAGCAGCCACATCCCCGTTAGCCTCTAACAGGGAGTGTGCTCATGCCAACCATTCACAAATGCCGGGGATAGCTGGGATGCGGCCTTTGCTCGCGCATTCACCTTTGGACCACGGGAGAAGGTGAGTATAACGGGGGACTTGGGGGGGTTTCACAAAGCAGGGCATCCTGATTCTGGATGCCCCTGGGGGAAGCAATCTGGCAGCCGTGGAATCTTATAGATTTAGTGCTCTAAAAAATAAAGTCTACCTTTATTCCCCTAAAATGGCCTGTACCTGTGATGGGGCATTTTACAGGTAAGGCACATCATTTTTTCCTATGAGGTAAGGATATTCGTTTTTTCTTTAACGGGTGTTGGTCCTGCATTCAGTTAATTAAAACATGCTCGGAGGGGCATCCAGAATGCTGGAGTCCCTCCCCTCGATTGACAGTGGGCGGTCATTGACAGATCGACAGTGGGCGGTCACAAGAGCAGGTTGTTCGGGTGGCTGGCGTCGGGGGGACACGACCGCGGCCCACCTGCCTGGCGGCCAATCACGGGACTCCATTCCTGGTGCTGGTTCGTAGGGAAGGTGAGGAATACAGCCGTTCTGTGTGGTTATGTGAGGGGGAAACTCGAGAATTCTGGATACCCCCCCGAGCTTGTTTTGATTAGCTGAATGTGGGCCCAACACCTATTAAAGAAAAAAACAGGTGTTGATCCAGTTTAAAGTGGACCAAAGCCCAGGATTTTGACTATCCTGGGTTTTAGTACTTTCCCCGCTGCGTGAAACCCCCCAGATCGCCTAAGGCAACTCACCTCTTCCTGGTCCTACAGCGCTGACAGGCGCATCCTCCGCTTCCCTATAACAGGGAGCGTTCCTGCCCCTGCTATTTACAAATGCCTGGAGCGGGTATGCGCCCTTGCTAGAGGCATAGCGGGGATGCGGCCGCACCTTGCACATGTGCCGTTGGACCAGGAAACTAGGTAAGTGAATGTGGCGGCCTGGGGGGTTTCACACAGCAGGACATACCGGTTTTGGATGCCTCAGAGGGGGGGAATCAATTAGCCTGGGAATCTTATAGATTCCCGGGCAGATCGGCGTGGGTTTTGGTCCACTTAAGTTTGGAGACAACAGAACCGTATAGGCTATGCAGAAACAAATGGCGAAATCTTTAGCAAACCCCATAAGGTGCAGTTATTTCCAAACTTTGAAAATATCTCCTTACATCACTGGAACAATAATGTACCGAAACCATAAAATGTGCCATCAGATGTACAGGTGATTTTTTGGGGGGAAATGTAGGATAAAGACTTTTTTTGCACTTTTTGAGTGTTATTGCTAAAATGCAGGCTGCAATCAACACCGCAATACACACCGGAGATCACACAGGCTTCACCAAATGTTTAGCAGCCCAAAGAATAATCCACTGCTATTCCAAAGTGGCACAAAACCTACTCAACCCGGTCCTGGAGTCTACAAGGCTGCAGGGCCAGCTGCTAGCCTGCCCCCGGGGCATCTGAAATCATGATACCCAGCTGTGTGAAACTGAAGGGGGAGACGGTGAAATCATCTTTAATGGCAGCTCCCGCGGCCTTGTCTTCACCACCACCACCACCACACCAATCATTCAGACATTCAGTCTATAGGGAAACCCCATGATTTTCCCATCAGGGTGACATTAGCCGGCATTCTTAGAAACCAGCCAATCTCAAAATGTCAGGTGGGCATGACCTCGCTGTAGAAACAATGAACTGGCTGCATTACTCACCCTGAATAAGAGTCTATCTTATATGTTTCCCACACCCTGTACATACAGATTGCTCACATTAAAAATCATCCTACCTGCATCTACTGCATGTTATGAGCCTGTAAACATCCAAGATGGCGGCTCATGGAACATCAGTGTGATGCTTCTGAGTCAAGATGGCGGCACCCGTATCCTAAAGTCCTGAACAGAGTTGCAGCCCAGTGGGTGAAAGAATAATAAGTAAGTGACTAAAAACTTAAAATATATTAACTTTAGATGCTGAATCGTTTTTTAAGGGTTTGGGCTTTTCAATAAATCATGCTGAAGGTCCGGTTTAAATATGTAGCCGCCCTGGTGGTGGGACCATTAAAGGGTTTTGTGTCGCTTTAAAGATGTAACTGTCCTGTCATGAACTGGGGTTTGTTTACTGCTCGAAACAATACACTTATGGAGGTATCCCTCGGGTATCCTCCAGAGGTGTGACCCTTTAACCTGCCAAAGTGTCACCTTATAGGTCTACCTTTGTTAGTTATATTTATATTTTGGTTGGTCCATGTGTAGGCTCTCTAAGTACTACTAGGTCCCAGGACTAGGCCTTCCTGGATGATTGGCTCAAGCCAAGGCCTAGTCCTGGGACCTAGTAGTACTGCTTGAAACAAGCAGCAGTAGTAAGAATTCGTGCTTTATGTGGTCACAATCTTTTCAAAGAACCAGACATTGGACTTGATTCACTAAGAGGCCGATTCATTAATAGCGGCAGGTAGCGACAGTTGAGCGACTGTAGCGGCATTTTCAGAGCGCCCGCTAGTAGTCGCTGTGCTTGGCCGTTGTTCGGTAGTTGATAGCGACTCAGTCAGTTTGCCGTAATGTTGAATATTGGGTGAGGAGTCGCTATTTGACAGGTTCTGCGCTGTATGGGAGCGCATGATAGCGACTGGCCCTAGCGACCGGCTCCCACCATATTCATTAAAAAATCACGCTCAAAAAATTCTCGCGCTGTAAAATGCTTGTTTAAACCCCAGAGCGCTGGAGGCGATGGGTTAAAAGTAGTTTTTTAACCCCCAAACAACCATATTTTTGGAAACCAAAAAAAACAAGTTTTTTAAATAATTTAGTAATATGAATACATTAATATCAGACCTGTAATATCAATTCTGTACATTTTTTTTTCCCCTTAAAAAAATTATCTAAAATGGCAGAAGTGGTCACAGAATTTTTCACATTAAAAAAAAAAAAAAAATTCATAACAATTAATTATGAATATTTAAAGATTGTTCCATTGAAATGCATTGGAGAGCGCCAGGTAGCGAGAGGTCATACCTGTCGCTGTTCAAGGTCGGACGCTGAGGCTGGAATAATGATGAATGAGTCGCTATATGGCGCTATCTCAGTCGCTAAGCAGGATTGGCTTGATAAATGTGTGATTGTGGTGGGGAGCCGGCGTTCTCGTGGCGGGGCCCGTCATTACCGGCCGCTCACCAGTCGCTACCTGTCGCTATTCCTTCATAAATAAGGGCCTTTAAGTACTACTAGGTCCCAGGACTAGGCCTTCCTGGGTGATTGGCTCAAGCCAAGGCCTAGTCCTGGGACCTAGTAGTACTGCTTGAAACAAGCAGCAGTAGTAAGCATTCGTGCTTTATGTGGTCACAATCTTTACAAAGAACCAGACATTGGACTTGATTCACTAAGAGTTGAAAACAATTTGCATTGGTAGGTAAAAATGCAAATCATGAGGAAAAAGCCTGAGAATTTCACTTTTAGTGAATCACCAGATAGGAAAATAGTGAAAGTCAATGGCACTTTTTACTACAAAGAGTAAAAAGTTAAATACTTTTCTCAGGAGTGAAAACGTGCCATTGACTTTCATTGTATTCCTATCTGGTGATTCACTGAAAGTGAAACTCTTAGGCTTTATTCTCATGAATCAATTTTTTTCCTACCATGAGAATTGTTTTAAACTCTTTGAGAATCAAGTCCAGTGTGACAGGTTCATCTTAATATGCCTGAGATGTCTTTGTATTGCCTCCTTGTACTCTCTGAAATCTCACTCACCTCCCATATCTGGGCCTTGATTCAATAAGAGTTGAAAAAAATTTTCGTAAATATTTCACTTCAGGATAATTTCACATTAATGAATCACCAGACAAAAAGACAGTGAAAGTGTAAAAAAGAGTAAAAAGTTCTCTACTTTTCTTGTGAGTACCATTGTCTTTCATTGTTTTCATAGCTGCTGAAACAGCAACAGTGACATTCTCAGGCTTTTTTCTCATAGAGTAATTTTTTTAGTACCATGAGAATTCTTTTCAACTCTTTTTGAATCGAGGACCTGGCTTGGAGCTGCATTCTACAGAGAACTCTACCTTTAAAGTGGACCAAAACTCAGGATTTTGTCTATCCTGGGTTTTGGTCCTTGCCCCCGGGCTGGCGACTGCATCCCCTTCTACTCTCTAACGCCCTGCCAAAGGAATAGCGGGGTTACAGCCGCTGCTTGCGCATGCGTCATTAGACAGGGAAAGGAGGTGAGATTTTGGGCGACCAGGGGGGAGGGAATCAAGCGGCCCTGGAATCTTTTCTCTGTGGGTTTTGCAGGGGCGTAGCTAGGGGGGACCAGGGAGGGCACTTGCCCCGGGTGGAGCAGGTCGGGGGGGGCGCCAAATGGGGGCCTGAGCACAGGTGGGGGCGCCATTCCGAATTTTTGCCCCGGGTGCCAGAAAGCCTAACTACTCCTCTGGGGTTTTGGTCGACTTTAACCCTATTGCGGCCCCTTCTAGAAATCTGAGCTAACCTGCATAGCCTATGCTGTTGTCCTATGTGAGGTGTGGGAACAGCAGGGCAGAATTTACAGCGGACCTTCACCCTGAATAAGAGTCTATCTTATATGTTTCCCACACCCTGTACATACAGATTGCTCACATTAATCCGGACCTTCACCCTGAATAGGAGCCTATCTTATATGTTTCCCACACTCTGTACATACAGATTGCTCACATTAATCCGGACCTTCACCCTGAATAAGAGCCTATCTTATATGTTTCCCACACCCTGTACATACAGAATGCTCACATTAATCCGGACCTTCACCCTGAATAAGAGTCTATCTTATATGTTTCTCCCACCCTGTACATACAGATTGCTCACATTAATCCGGACCTTCACTCTGAATAAGAGCCTATCTTATATGTTTCCCACACCCTGTACATACAGAATGCTCACATTAATCCGGACCTTCACCCTGAATAAGAGTCTATCTTATATGTTTCTCCCACCCTGTACATACAGATTGCTCACATTAATCCGGACCTTCACTCTGAATAAGAGCCTATCTTATATGTTTCCCACACTCTGTACATACAGATTGCCCACATTAATCCGGACCTTCACCCTGAATAAGAGCCTATCTTATATGTTTCCCACACCCTGTACATACAGATTGCCCACATTAATCCGGACCTTCACCCTGAATAAGAGCCCATCTTATATGTTTCCCACACCCTGTACATACAGAATGCTCACATTAATCCGGACCTTCACCCTGAATAAGAGCCTATCTTATATGTTTCCCACACTCTGTACATACAGATTGCTCACATTAATCTGGACCTTCACTCTGAATAAGAGCCTATCTTATATGTTTCCCACACCCTGTACATACAGATTGCTCACATTAATCCGGACCTTCACCCTGAATAAGAGCCTATCTTATATGTTTCCCACACCCTGTACATACAGATTGCCCACATTAAAAATCATCCCACCTGCAGCTACTGCATGTTATGAGCCTTTAAACATCCAAGATGGCGGCTTATGGAGCATCAGGCAGCCTGCAAACAGGAAGTGTCTTCTGACTGTGCTGCTCTGCATTCTGGGATTGCTGTCCTTTTCCTGACCCCAGCTCTGCTCTGTCTGAGCCAAGCACAGCTATAACCCTGCCCCCTGTACTTTATCCCGCTCTCCTCTCCTCAGTATTTGATGCTACTGAGTCAAGATGGCGGCGCCCGTATCCCTGAGTCCTGAACAGAGTTGCAGCCCAGTGGGGGAAAGAATGATAATAAGTGACTAAAAACTTAAAATATATTAATTTTAGATGCTGGGAAATAGTTTTTTAGGGGTTTGGGCTTTTCATTAAATCATGTTGAAGGTCCGGTTTAAGTGACCCAGCAACCAGCCGTGTCCATCCCTTCCCTCTCAGGCTCTAATGAAGAGCTGCTGATTCTGAGCTTCTGTCTAGTCCTTCCTTTCATTATAAATGCAGATCCACAACATCATACTGACAATGAATTGAATGTAGAGCTGGGAGGAGGGGGCTGTATAATGACGCAGGTATGGGGCCCATTTATCTGTCCTTCTGCCTCTGATTACTCAATCACTGTCCTATCTTACCAACACAATATAGTGAGCGGGAGATTCTAACAAACCTTCTATTCCAGGTTTTTGGCATAATTGCTTGTGATTGCATGATTGTGTGGTCAGAATTAGAACCCACTACTGGTTCCCTGCCCTGACATTAAGCAAGAGGTCCTCTGCAATGGCTAGAAGTGGAGTCTGGTCACATCCTGTAATGATTTAGGCGTAAAAGGAGTCCACTTATAATCTGCAATGAAGTTGGGGGATGACACTCAATGCAATGATTTGGGGTGCAAAGGGGGGGGGGGGTCTAACTTCCAAGGCCATTGCAGAGAGTAAGCAGAATGGTCTGGTCATGGTCTGCAATGTTTTGGTCTGTAGTAGCTTGCACTCTGCAATGACAGTAAATGGGAGGGGGTTCTGGTCACACTCTGAAAATTATGGATGTAAAGGGGGTCTCCCCATCTCTGCAATGTTTCCTGCTGTAATAGCTTGCACTCTGCAATGACAGTAAAGGAGGAAGGGGGGTCTGGTCATACTCTGCAAAATTATATATATAAAGGGGGTCTCCCCATCTCTGCAATGTTTGTTTCCTGCTGTAATAGCTTGCACTCTGCAATGACAGTAAAGGAGGATGGGGGTTCCGGTCACACTCTGCAAAATTATATATATAAAGGGGGTCTCCCCATTCTCTGCAATGTTTCGTGCTGTAATAGCTTGCACTCTGCAATGACAGTAAAGGAGGATGGGGGTTCCGGTCACACTCTGCAAAATTATATATATAAAGGGGGTCTCCCCATTCTCTGCAATGTTTCGTGCTGTAATAGCTTGCACTCTGCAATGACAGTAAAGGAGGAGGGGGGGTCTGGTCACACTCTGCAAAATTATAGATATAAAGGGGGTCTCCCCATCCTCTGCAATGTTTTGTGATGTAATAGCTTGCACTCTGCAATGACAGTAAAGGAGGATGGGGGTTCCGGTCATACTCTGCAAAATTATAGATATAAAGGGGGTCTCCCCATCCTCTGCAATGTTTTGTGATGTAATAGCTTGCACTCTGCAATGACAGTAAAGGAGGAAGGGGGGTCTGGTCACACTCTGCAAAATTACGGATGTAAAGGGGGTCTCCCCATCTCTGCAATGTTTTGACTAAAAGAGTCATCTGGTCACACTCTGCAATGTCTTGGGCTATAATAGAGGTCTGCTTGCACTTGCATTGAATTTGGTATGTGCAATGATGGTGTAAAGGAGGGGTTTGCTTACACTGTGTGATGAATATGAATACACGGTGGGGGGGTGGGGGCGCTGCTTAAACTCTGCAATGAATCAGGGTGTCTGCTTGCACTCTGTAATAACTTTGGGTCTATGGGAGGGGGGGTCTGCTCACACTTTGCAATAACTTAGAGTTTTAGGTCATTGCTCTGTAGGGAGGGGATTGCTCAGACTGTTAAATGACTTGGGATGTATGGAAGGGGGCTGTTCAGACTCAATGAATCAGAGATTTATGATGGGCTTCCTCACACCTTTGTATAACGGGGAGGCCGATTCATTAATAGCGGCAGGTAGCGACAGTTGAGCGACTGTAGCAGTATTTTCACAGCGCCCGCTAGTAGTCGCTGTGCTTGGCCATTGTTCGGTTGTTGATAGCGACTGAGTCGGTGTGCAGTAATGTTGAATACGGGGTGACGAGTTGCTATTTGACAGGTTCCGCGCTGTATGGGAGTGCATGATAGCGACTGGTTAGAGCGACCGGCTCCCACCACATTCATCAAAAAATCACGCTCAAAAAATTCTTGCGCTGTGAAATGCATGTTTAAACCCCAGAGCGCTGGCGGCGATGTGTTAAAAGTAGTTTTTTAACCCCCAAACCACCATATTTTTGGAATACAAAAATATTTAGTAATATGAATACAATAATATCAGACCTGTAATATCAATTCTGCACAAATTTTCTTTTTTTTGTTTTTTACCTTAAAAAAATTAGCTAACATGGCAGAAGTGGTCACAGAATTTTTCACATTTAAAAAAAAAAAAAAAAAAAAAACATTAATAACAATTAATTATGAATATTTAAAGATTGTTCCATTGAAATGCATTGGAGAGCGCCAGGTAGCGAGAGGTCATACCTGTCGCTGTTCAAGGTCGGACGCTGGCGCTGTGGGCTGAGGCTGGAATAATGATGAATGAGTGGCTATCTGGCGCTATCTCAGTCGCTAAGCAGGATCGGCTTGATAAATGTGTGATTGTGGTTGGGAGCCGGCGTTCTCGTGGCGGTGCCCGTTATTACCGGTCGCTCACCAGTCGCTACCTGTCGCTATTCCTTCATAAATAAGGGCCAAAATCTATAGGACATGCTCATACCTCCCAACTGTCCCTTGTTTGGAGGGACTGTCCCTCCTTGAAGTCCATGTCCCCCTGTCTCTCATTGTTTTCATTTGCCCCTCTTTGAAGTGTAACATGCAGATCTGCATCAATAAATGATTAATTTGCCTATTTAAAGTAAATAAAAATCGATCAGATGATCGTACACAATCGCGCTAAAACAATTATTATTTTTCTTCTTTCTCTCAATCACCATAAACTCCTGCACAGGAGCATAACAAACCAGTGTCATCAAATGGTTAGTAATCAGTGAATATAAACTATAGCCTCAACAAGTGCGTGGCTAGCTCCGCTCAGGGGAATTTTTTATTTTAGAAATTCAGACTATTCTGGTATTTCTAATGAGGTTCTCATTAATCTGAAAAAGTCAAACCAGCTAATGATATGTACTAAGGATCTAACTAATGGTGCATGCAACTGCCACCAGGAAGCCCCCTAAGGGTTACAGTAAAGATTCGCCTATGTCAGCCCCAGCATTGCCTTTATGGTGCATCAGAAAGAGTAAGAGAAAGAATCAAACGAGTGTAGCATTTCTTTTAAGGGTATGACAGTGCATGTACTGACACCTGGAGCACCCCTAAGCACAGGGTTAAAGTAAAGGCTTCCCTATGACAGCTCCACAACTTTAGGGTTTTGTTTCAGACCAATCTAGTATTTCTAATAAGGATCTAACTGATCTGAAAAAGTCAGACCTATGGTATGTAATAGAGAGTGAAGAAATAAGGCGAGTATATGTGTTCTATGGTAGGTAATAAGGATCTAACAGATGGTGCATGTGCTGCCACTAGAACAGAGTTACAGTAAAGGCTCCCCTATGTCAGCCCCAGTGTTGCCCTAGAAAAACTGGGTAATTTTTCAGACCATTCTAGTATTTCTAATTAGGATCTAAGTGATCTGAAAGAGTCAAACCAACCTATGGTATGTAAAAGAAAGCGAAGAAATAAGGCGAGTATATTTGGTTTATGGTATACAATAAGGATCTAACTGATGGTGCATGTGCTCACAGTGAACACATGCCCCCTAAACATTGAGTTACAATACAGGATTGTCCTTGTCAGCCCCGGTGTTGCCCCAGAATGACTGGGTATTTTTTTCAGACCATTCTTGTATTTCTAATAAGGACCTAACTCATCTGAATGAGTCAGATCAACATATGATATGAAGAAATAAGGCGAGTGCATTCAGTCTATGGTATATAATAAGGATCTAACTGATCTGAAAAAGTTGGATCAGCATCTTATGAAGAAATAAGATGAGTGTATTCTATCTATGGTAAATAATAAGGATCTAACTGATCTGCAAGAGTCAGATCAGCATATGGTATGAGAAAATAAGGTGAGTGTATTTGATCTCTAGTATGTAATAAAGATCTAAGTGATCTGAAAGAGTCGGATCAGCATATGGTATGAAGAAATAAGGCGAGTGCATTCAGTCTATGGTATGTAATAAGGATCTAACTGATCTGAAAGAGTCAAATCAGCATATGGTATGAGGAAATAAGGCGAGTGTATTTGATCTACGGTATGTATTAAGGATTTAACTGATCTGAAAGAGTCAGATCAGCATATGGTATAAGGAAATAAGGCGAGTGCATTTAGTCTATGGTCTATAATAAGGATCTAACTGATCTGAAAAAGTTGGATCAGCATATGGTATGAAGAAATAAGATGAGTGTATTCTATCTATGGTAAATAATAAGGATCTAACTGATCTGCAAGAGTTAGATCAGCATATGGTATGAGAAAATAAGGTGAGTGTATTCAGTCTATGGTATATAATAAGGATCTAACTGATCTGAAAGATTCAGATCAGCATATGGCATGAGGAAATTAGATGAGTGTATTCGATCTATGGTATGTAATAAGGATCTAACTAATCAGAAAGTGTTGGATCAGAATGTGGTATGAACAAGTAAGACGAGTGTATTCGATCTATGGTATATAATCAGGATCTAACTGATCTGAAAGAGTCAGATAAGCATATGGTATGATGAAATAAGGTGAGTGTATTTGATCTATGGTATATAATAAGGATCTAACTGATCTTAAAGAGTCAAATCAACTTATAATGAACTAATAAGGCGAGTGTATTCAGTCTATTGTATATAATAAGGATCTAACTGATCTGAAAGAGTCGGATCAGCATCAGTATGAGGAAATAAGGCGAGTGTATTCGATCTATGGTATATAATAAGGATCTAACTGATCTGAAAGAGTCAGATCAGCATACGGTATGAGGAAATAAGGCGAGTCTATGGTATGTAATAAGGATCTAACTAATCATGCATGCAGGGCTGCATTTTCCATTAGGCAAACCTAGGCCTGTGCCTAGGGTGGCAACCTGGAAGGGGGGGGCGCAGATATTACTGCTATAGTAGAAAAAAAGTCATTGGCACATTAATGCCTCCTTTCAAGTGCTCCCAAGCCACATTGTGTGTGTATAGGGAGGAGAGGGCGCAACAGCTTAAAGGCAGTGTGGAGCTTCATCCTCTTCTCTTTACTGCTACGGCCATGTGACTCCTTTGTGTTGGGAGCTAGGAAGCCGGAAATATATATATATAATAGAATGCATGCTTCTCTGCATTTCTCCCCTTGAAACCTCTCCTCCCTACACACATTTATTTTTTATATTGGCCGACTGGGACATCAGGGCCGGCGTCAGCACTGGGCGTACCCAGGCAGGTGCCAGGGAAGCTGCATATTCTGGGGGCCCACCTTTGTTTCTTTTATTCTTTTCTTTTTTCTTTCCATGTATTCTTTGTTTCTTTCTTTCATCTGTTCTTTCTGCCACCCCCTTTCTTTCTTTCATCTTTACTTCTATTATTTCTGTCAATCCCTTTATTCTTGTTGCTTTCATTCTATTCTATTCCTTCTTTCTAGTCTTTTTCTTTCTTTCCATCTATTCTTTGTTTTTTTTTCATCTGTTGTGCCATTCCTTTTCTTTCTTCTTTCCCTCTATTCTTTTTTTCTATCATTCCCTCTATTCTTTCTGTCTTTCCTTCCCTTTCTTTTTTCTGTCAGTCCTTCTATTCTTTTTCTCCTTCCAGCCCTTTTTTTTTTCTCTATTTGGCCCTTCTCAACGTTACTGAACAAAGGGGGCGCCAGCGATTGAAGTGCCTAGGGCAGCATGAACACTAAATTCCCCCTTAAAGTGGAAATGGACCCAGTGTGGCCACTGGTCTTCCCCCTGGGCATCCCAGACCGGGGCTTTGTTCCGCTTTAAGGGAGGGAGTCTGCCATTTTCATGTTGCTACTGAGTAAAAAGGGTTTCACACATTGGGGCATCCCGATCTGGGATTTCCAGGGGGAAGACCAGTGGTTGCTCTGGGTTTTGTTCTGCTTTATGTGAGGGAATCCGCAATTTTTCACATGGCTACTGAGTAAAAAGTGTGAGCAGCGCTGTGTTACTTTAATAATAATGTAAAGGAGGGGGGTTATTCCATCCTAACCTGATTTGGTCATGATGTTTTAAAGTAGACCAAAACCCATGTAACCCAGCCCTTTGGAGTGTGAAGGAATCCAGGGCTGGGTTACAGGCATCATACCTCTGGGGGGCATCCCAATTTGGGATGCCGTGCGAGACCTCACTGGACACACAAAATGTGGTTTATTTAATAAATTACATTTTTTTGTAAGGCAACCTCACTTTTTCATTGTTTAACTATAACATATACTGGTAGCAGCTTGTCACAACAATGCTATTTACTGCTTATTATAAAGAAATACAATTATATTATGCAGAATTGATTTCAGCCCTTTGGCCCGGCCCTCCACAATATTTTTAGTTTCTCATGTGGCCCCATGGAAAAAATAATTGCCCCCCCCCCGGTCTATAGTATGTAATAAGGACCTAACTGATCTGAAAGAGTCAGATCAAGTTATAATGAGGAAATAAGGCGAGTGTATTCAGTCTATGGTATTTAATAAGGATCTAACTGATCTGAAAGAGTTAGATCAGTATATGCTATGAGGAAATAAGGCGAGTCTATGGTATGTAATAAGGATCTAACTGAACTGATAGAGTCGGATCAGCATCAGTATGAGGAAATAAGGCGAGTGTATTCGATCTATGGTATAGAATAAGGATCTAACTGATCTGATAGAGTCGGATCAGCATCAGTATGAGGAAATAAGACGAGTGTATTCGATCTATGGTATATAATAAGGATCTAACTGAACCGATAGAGTCGGATCAGCATCAGTAGAGTTAGATCAGTATATGCTATGAGGAAATAAGGCGAGTGTATTTGATCTATGGTATATAAGGATCTAACTGAACTGAAAGAGTCTGATCAGCATATGCTATGAGGAAATAAGGCGAGTGTATTTGATCTATGGTATATAATAAGGATCTAACTGATCTGATAGAATCGGATCAGTATGAGGAAATAAGGCTAGTGTATTCGATTTATGGTATATAATAAGGATCTAACTGATCTGATAGAATCGTATCAGCATCAGTATGAGGAAATAAGGCTAGTGTATTCGATCTATGGTATATAATAAGGATCTAACTGATCTGAAAGAGTCGGATCAGCATATGCTATGAGGAAATAAGGCGAGAGTATTCGATCTATGGTATATAATAAGGATCTAACTGATCTGAAAGAGTTGGATCAGCATATGCTATGAGGAAATAAGGCGAGAGTATTCGATCTATGGTATATAATAAGGATCTAACTGATCTGAAAGAGTTGGATCAGCATATGGTATGAGGAAATAAGGCGAGAGTATTCGATCTATGGTATATAATAAGGATCTAACTGATCTGAAAGAGTTGGATCAGCATATGGTATGAGGAAATAAGGCGAGAGTATTTGATCTATGGTATTTAATAAGGATCTAACTGAACTGATAGAGTTAGATCAGCATATGGTATGAGGAAATAAGGCGAGTGTATTCGATCTATGGTATATAATAAGGATCTAACTGAACCAATAGAGTCGGATCAGCATCAGTAGAGTTAGATCAGTAAATGGTATGAGGAAATAAGGCAAGTGTATTCGATCTATGGTATATAATAAGGATCTAACTGAACTGAAAGAGTCGGATCAGCATCAGTATGAGGAAATAAGACGAGTGTATTTGATCTATGGTATATAATAAGGATCTAACTGAACCAATAGAGTCGGATCAGCATCAGTAGAGTTAGATCAGTATATGCTATGAGGAAATAAGACGAGTGTATTCGATCTATGGTATATAATAAGGATCTAACTGAACCAATAGAGTCGGATCAGCATCAGTATGAGGAAATAAGGCGAGTGCATTTGATCTATGGTATATAATAAGGATCTAACTGAACCAATAGAGTCGGATCAGCATATGGTATGAGGAAATAAGGCGAGTGTATTCGATCTATGGTATATAATAAGGATCTAACTGATCTGATAGAGTCTGATCAGCATCAGTATGAGGAAATAAGGCGAGTGTATTCGATCTATGGTATGTAATAAGGATCTAACTGATCTGAAAGAGTCGGATTAGTGTATGGTATGAAGAAATAAGGTGAGTGTATTAGACCTATGGTATGTAATAAGGATCTAACTGAATTGATAGAGTCAGATCAGCATATGGTATGAGGAAATAAGGCGAGTGTCTTCAGTCTATGGTATGTAATAAGCATCGTGCATGTGCTGTCACCAGCAGCAGAGTTACACCCTATCTCGCCTATGTGCAGCCCAGTGTTGCCTGATGACAGGTTCCCTTTACAACCCTGTGCAAGCCTCCCATGCTGGCTGGCTGCTATTCGGCGTCCGGCCTGCAGGTGGCGCTCTCCAGCAGCCATACAGTAAGAGAGAAGAAGGATATGATACACAGATAGGGAGGGAGGAGCTGAGTATAACTAGATTTTTTTTTCCCCTTTCCTCTCTGTCTGTATTCCTGACACACGGAGGGAAGAGAAGAAAGAGAGGACAGACAGACAGAAATAAGCCCCCCACCCCTCGCTGCAAGGAAAGTCAGGCAGAAGCTCGGGATCTCTTACAAGTTTGTGGCTGTGCTGGACTCCAGATCTGGGCCAGGGGGGGCCCAGCCTTCCTGCAAGATTCCTTTTGCTTATTTTTGTTGCTGATTCCTTTTTTTTTGTGTGTGTTGTAATTGCAATCATCTTGGCTGCATTGTGCCCTCCAGCCATCCATCCAGCCATCACCACAGAGAAGAGGGGCAATAAAGCTCCAGCAGGCAGAGGAGGTGAGTAGCCATGCCAGGCTGCACATGGGGTCTGGGTGGGGGGGGGGGGGGGGTATGTACTATTGTGATCAGTCTTATGAGATGTTGCCTGCACCTGATTAACCCCTTCCGGACCCGCCTGTAAGCCAAGGGGGTGTGAGAGTGCTTTGCTTGTACTGTATACAAGGAGAAAATAGTGGGGTGGGGGGCTTTGCCTGTTTCCAGCTCCCCCATCTTCCTGCGCTCGAATCATTAGCCATCCACACCCCCTTTAATTCGCGCTAGCCGGACCTGTTTAACAATTTAACGCCACCCCCTAAACTGACTCCTTTTTTTTTTTTTTTTTCGATTTTTAATACGCCCTTTAAATCTGCACGATCGTTTAAAGGGGGTGTCCAGCGATCACTGGGGTCGGCGTATCAACAAGGCACGACGGGGCTGCGTGTGGCTTCTATACGTACACAAGGCCTGCGTCTGTCTGTAGGGTGACTATGTTTAGCTGAGCAAGGTTGTCCTAGGCTGCCTCGAGCTGAGGCCGACAACTGGTTAACTCCCTATGAATGCTGACAGCACACAGGCCCTGTCTGTCCTCCCTTACGGGCAACAAGGCACCAACGAGGGGGCATCCACCCCCAAAACAACGCCTTCCCTGCCAAGTGCGTGTGTGTGTGTGTGGGGGGGGGGGGGGTTGGCGTCCACTTGGGTGTAGTGTATGGATTCCACATACTTTTCCAGGGCACAGGCCAAGGCTCTCGTCGCATTGCTCGTAACTTCTGCCAAAGTGCTTTAGGTAGGCGGCCAATAAGTGGGGGGGCTTGTCACCAATCTGCCCACAAGGACGTGTCAATATTTTTCTGACAATGTGCTCTTGTTGTTTGTTGCGTGTCAGTGTGCGTCCTGTCATGTCACCGGGTGCCTCGGGGTCAGTCTAGGGTGCAGCTGCACCGCGGCCCATGAGATCAGGGGGGCCCGTTAGTGTTGCTCCTCATCGTTAATGATCTGATTTGTGATCATGTGCGGAAAAAGAAAGCGCCATTTGTATTGCCTGTCTCTGTGTTTCGCAGTCTAATTCCTGGCATCCCAGGGGCTGAGCAGGGCAGGAAAAGGTTTACTGGATGTACAAAGCTGGGATCCCCATTTAATGTCCCCTACACATAAAGGAGCACTATCGCAAAAAAAGATAAAAATCCATATAAATATGCTGGATGGAGGGAGGAGGGGTCACTTATACACCCAGCATCAAGAAATATCCAGCCAGGTTAGATTTTTTTATTTTAATGAAAGGAAGATGACATCTCGGGTGACAGGCTCTGTCACCCCCTCATAGACTAAACCTTTAACCCCAGGATTTTATTCCTGCCAGGGGAAGAAAACCACAAGTTTTGCTGGAGTTTTATTCAGTTTTTGTGTATAAGTGACCCCTCCTCTCATTAGCATATAAAGTGTTTATATGGATTTTTAATATTACGCAATTTCGCGATAGTGTTACTTTAAGCTACTTCGATCTTACCTTCCTTAAGCCTGGCAACTCCATATGCCAGCTTAGCCCCTCTTTTGCAAGCATTAGGGCCTTATAGCAGGGGCAGGGGCGTAACTATAGAAGGTGCAGAGGTTGTGACCCATAATATTAGGGGGCCGTCATTGTTTATCCATCTTATTTATAAGATTTGTGTTCTCATGGCATCGTATAGAAAAAAGAAGCATGCTTTGTCTCTGCTGATTCCGTCTTTAGTTGTTTCCAGGAAAAGGGTTACTGTATCTGATTTAATGCTCGCACCAGGGCCTGCTCACATTTACGCCATGGGCCAGAGAGTTGACCATGGTATCCCTTGATATCAATTAAATAATGCGTTTTAGATCAGCAAAAGGTGTCACTTGTGTGTATATTTATATTGTGTTACTGCTATGTATTAATAATAATTTACTAGACTTCAGAACATGATTCATATTCCATCTATTCTATGTAAAGTTGTATTTATCAGGGTGTACATGCTGTTGCTATTGATTAATAGCTATTGCTATTGCTATTGATGAATCATATAATTGCTGTAAAACATATATTTATTAAGAGTTGGTACTATAACTTTGGTGTCATTTTACTGCACAAATATGTTTGTTTAACAGTATGTATATATATATATATATATATATCTGCTTAAAGCACTTCCAAAGTCCAAATAAAACCCAACCTTTAATGATCATATAAACAAATTATTCATTCCTCTTACGCCCAAACTACTGGTAAAGAGAGAAGTGATTATGCATTTCAACCATAGTCATATATATATATATATATATATATATATATATATATATATATATATATATATTTATGTGTGTCTCTCTCTCTCTCTCTCTCTATTTTATGCATTTTATTGCATGATTATGAGCTATTTTTGTTATTCTTCGACCACTTATCTTGTTCACTTACCACGTAAATAATTGTGTGATATAAAAGTAGTATTTTTAGCAAACTTAGGTCAAAAAGTTAATGTCCAAATCGTTATTTATAAAAACAGTTGTGTTGATGCTTCTGTAGATAATACTTTTTAAGTTATTATAGGTTTTATTTTGTTAGTGGTTTTATCCTATATATATTTATTATAGATATATCATATATATATATATATATATATATATATATATATATACAGTATGTATACAGTCTATATATAGAGTCATATCAAAATACGACTGGGCCCTGGTGCTGACATTAAGTAGTTTATTTTAGCAAAATTGAATGTATGGGCAGATATACATCACCGCAGTTGTATTGATGCTTGTGATAATGATTGGCCAATTTATTTAGTTAGTAACTTCACCTAAATCTATATAAGTCTATATATAAAGAAAGAGAGAGAGAACAAGAGAAGGAGAAAGAGTATATATATATAAATAGTATATATACAGAGGCATAACGGGATGTGACTGGTGCAGGCATTTAGTGGTTACACTATTTTAGCAAAAATTAAGTTATGGACAGTTTTAAATCAAATCAGTGATTGATTATTTTAAAGTGATTGATTATTTTATTTTGTTAGTAATTTACCGTATATATATATAAAGAGAG